>OZ012677.1:20540143-21952641 GCA_963942445.1 Argyra leucocephala | reverse complement strand
AATTTATACATAGATATACATACATATTTTAAATAGCATGTACAGACTTATTAAAAACTCCTTGAAAGCATAATTATAGTTTTTTAATTAATTTCTATAATCATTCATTCAACAAATCGGATTTTTTATTTTAAAATTAAATCATTAAATTACAAAATCGCCATTTTTAAACATTATTATAGAAAAAAAAAAGCCAAACACTAGTTTTAATATTTTCAACCAAAAAAACGTTTATATTTAACCATTTTACTGCGTATAAGAGAAGGAAGTTTGAACAAAGTTCATAGCTTTTTATTTAGTAGCATTTCATATAGCATTATAGCAAGACAGTCCACACATAAGAATATTTCTTGTCATTGCATTATAATTTAGTAGTGAAAGGTTTAAAAGAAAATCAAATTAAATTTTTCTTTTTTATTTAAATGTCCCTGTCATAAAAATTTCTTTTTAATTTTCTTAAATTAATTTACTATGCATAAATAAAGCTTAAATAATAATATAGCATAGATTTAAAATAAAAAAAAAATAAAATTGCATTTAAATTACAATTTAATAATATAAAAAAAATTAATAAAAAAAAAAATAATAATTTAAACTGGATTAAAACAATATTAATAATATATAAAAAAAAAAAAAAAATACAAAAATACTTGAGTATTGCTGATTCAATGAATTTAATAATATTATAAAAGTGATGATTTGCTAAAAACAACAAAAAAACTTTATATATCTTCAACGTCGTTTATTATGTTTTTAAATAGTTTTATTTAAAATCTTTTTTAATTTATGTTTTAATTTCGTTTATCTCTTAAAACAACACAACAAGTTTAAAAAAAAAAACAAATATCAAAATATCGCTTTAATTTCTTTTAGTTTTGGAGTGCGTGTCAGGAGTGCATTTACATTTTTTTATTTAATTCTTTTGTAAATGCACTATCTGGTACGACATTCCATGACAAACAGTCTTCTTTAATTTTTCAACAAAAACGAATTATTTTTAATATATATATATATACATTTATTAATTATATTTATATAGTTTAGAACATATTTAATTATATTTATAATTAATTTTAAGTTTTTTTTTTTTATTTTTTTATTTTTTTTTTTTATTAATTTTAAAATTTTTAATATATTAATTTTAATTATATTATATAAGTTTAGTTTTAAGAATGAAAAAAAAAAAATATAATAAATAAAATAAATAAAATTCTATGTAAAAAAAAAAAAAAAAATCTTTTAATTAAGTTGTTTCATTTCTTTACCAAATTTATGTCCATCTCTTTCAAAATATTGTTATTTACATATTTTTTTAAAAACATAATATATTATATATATATATTTATACATTTTTTTTAATTATTATAAATTATAAAATATTTGTAACATTTTTGCGTTTCATTGACAACAATAATGTAATTTATTCACCATTTTTCACCATTTTTTTAACAATATCGTAATTATATTTGTACCTTATATTTTATTAAAAATAAAATATTTATTTATTTAAATTTGGAAAATTACGTAAACGTGGCCGTTAAAAATTTTTGTAATTTCCTTTCCATTTTTAATTATATAGTTTTTTGCGTTTTTAATACATAAATGCAGAGTTATACAATTTTATATATTATATTTATACAATCACCTGATTTCAGGATTTAAGTAAATAACCTTTTATTATTCTGTTACCAATTAGCCTAGATTATTTAATTAATATAATCAGGATTTCTGTAAACAGGATTCAAAATCTGGACTTGGATAACCACATTGGTCGGCTATTATTAATAATTAAAATTTTCAAACTGTCAAAAGTTATTAATCTTCGAAATTGAATTGACTTGAATTTAAGTTGTTTTCAAGCATTTGAGTTAGATTTTTATAAACTATCTGTTGAAATAAATATACAAAAACAAAATTAAGATTAACAAACAATGTTCGAAAATTTTAATTTTCTTATGACATCATAAATTCTAGCAATAAATTATTTTAAATGATTTTCCAATTGATTTACAAAATTTAATTTGATAATGGAAATTTTTAAATTATTTATTATAATTAAATTTGATTTTTATGATGTCAATTCATATTAACATAAAATAGACATAATTATTTTTTCAAATTATTTTAGCGATTCTATTGCTTATAACATAATTTATAACACAATGTAATTCAATCAATTTTCATATTACAGTACCGAAATTTAAAATATAACCAATTCTAAATAGATAATTAATAAGGTTTAACTAGACTGACTTAATAATCAAAGCAAAAATATTTTTACCAAACTTTTATTTCGCAAGCAAAATGCCGAATTAGAATTATAATAGCCAAAGGCTTATGAATAATATTCTACAATATTATTAAATGACGATGAGAGTTTTCAAATCTCATGTCTACATCATTCGGTGTAAAAAAACAGTAACAAATATTCAATATAATATTCTATAACTATAAATATAAACTCTTCTTTTATTATTTAATCTAATCGGAGTGACCAAATGTGTCACCACACTCTATTCTATAACTATTTATTTTTTTATACATATATATCCAAGATAATTCACATGCATATGAAATAGCAAGCTATTAGGCTTATTTTAAATTATATTACATTACATATTATGTACTTAATTAAATATGGTTCAAACCAAACTTAATATGACACTTTGTCATACGATTGATATTTTCTCAACATCACTCAAATGTGTTAAAAATAATTATAATTGATTAAAATTTTCAAATTTATTTAAATATTTTCATTGCTTATGAAATATAAAATTTCTTAATTAAATCATGAAATTACAAATTTACTGGAATATTTCAAGCCGTAAAAAATCATATTGAATGTTGAAAACCGCTAGAAATATTTTTAAATAAATAATCTAAAATTAGTAGCCAAACATCTATATTAAAAAAAAAATTAAATTGAAATTGACATCTCGAACAAAAACAATTAAACCTGACCATATGATAAATTTACTTCTACACTATCTTCTTATTGAGCCCAACATTACGGTTTTACTCTAAATTGTTACATTTGCACTAACGTTTTATTTTTTGTATTATATTGTAATTTGACACACTATTGTACTACAATTGACTTCCAGAAAACTTACTTTTAAATATATTAGCAATGTTTTAACTTTTATTTTCCAAAGAATTTTTCAAAGTTTAACTTTTACCCAATTACTTCTACTACACTTAATCTTATTGTTGACTGATAGCATAGTTAGCATAGACATTATACATAGTTGATAAAGTAGCGCT
This sequence comes from Argyra leucocephala, assembly GCA_963942445.1. Classification (NCBI taxonomy): domain Eukaryota; kingdom Metazoa; phylum Arthropoda; class Insecta; order Diptera; family Dolichopodidae; genus Argyra; species Argyra leucocephala. Next base: position 21,949,374 of record OZ012677.1, on the reverse strand, counting down.
ACATTAGGGTGTCCATTCTTCCGGATTTTCCCGGACATGTCCTTTTTTTTACCTTGGCGGGGAACATCCAGGATAGGTTTTTCAAGTTGTCCGGTATTTGACTTTAATAGTTGTTTTTGCTACATCACTATACTATTAAACATATAACATTCTGACTACAGAAGTAAAAATTAATAAACAAACATAAACGATTCGAATTCATGTATACAAACGTGGTCTGTGAGTATTAATGACTCTAAATTGTTCAATCAATTTTGCAATTAAAAAGTTTTCATTGAATAATTATCAGCAACCGAAAAAGTTTTAAATACTAAATGGGCTGAATATTGAAAGTGAACCTGTATATAAATATGTAAATAGCTTCAATATCAGAGTCCAATATATGATGTTGATATCAAGCCAATATCAGATCCTGATTCAACTCAGTTCAATATCAGATTCATATCAGACCAATATCAGATACTGATTCAAATAATATTGGCCTTTTTAAATTAACTTCATCTAAGCTTTCAAATATTTAAAATTACTTATTTTATGTTATCTAAAATTGCAATATTATGGTTGTGAATTATAATATACATTTTCAAATTAATTCATGTTTAAAGCCAAACTCATTAGGGATTATACAAAATAATATTTTTTTTTTTATTATTACAAAATACCCATAACATTTATGTTAACAGTACAACTACGTCTATCTAGTCACCAAACAAATTGACAATTTGCTTAGTTTCATTTCAATAAAATAAAATTAGCAATTTTCAAAGTACATAACTAAAGAATAACAAAAATTGTGAACAATTTTCAATTTAGCACTATAGAAAGGTTCTTCCCCTAAAACTTAAGTACAAACACAAATATGTTACAAGATTAAAAAATTATATTACCACTTTATATGCTACCAAATACTACCAATACCACAAATATAAAATACTACCAAAATACTTACCACAATATACAAAGTTGACTAATAATAAACGTTTTTTTTTTTTTTGCAAATTAAAAGTCAAATTTCCTTTCATTAATTTTATTTTAAAAATATCGATATTTTGGATTAAATTAAATAAAATGAAACTATTCTATTTAAGAAGGCTTAGTTCCTGACAATAGTAGTAGTTTTCCACATTTAATGAGTAGATAAGCCAGTAATTTGTTAAAATACTTCATTCATCACGACTTGCAAATACTCTATTGCGAAAATTTGGCTTTTAATTGTAAAATTTAATAAAACACAAAAACAAATCTGATTATTAAAATTAATTATGATTGTTTTTTTTTGGTGCATTTTAAACCCAGTTCAGTAAATAGCATTGAGTGCGAAACACTCTGCAATATGCAAATTAGATATGGCCAATTCAAGCATCCAATATGACATTTAATTGTTAATAAAATGAAGAAATTATATAGATTTAAAATTAACCACATGAATTAATGTACTCAATGATTTGAAAAACAATTTCCATAATACACTTTTTTTTCGGTCTCCAAAGGTTTTTGTTAAGTCTTCACTGGGTAATATATTTTAAATTATCGTCGACTAAATTTCATAATTTTATGAGTCTAAAAAATAAAATAATAGAATCTAAAAAAATTGTGTAAAATCTACCTAACAAACAGTTAGGGTATATTTTACTGCTATCATAAATAGTAACAAAAAATTACTAAGTCGATTACTAAGGGTTCAGGCTTATAGATCAGGTTTCTGTTTTAAAATAATTACAGTAGAAAATATTGAACTTAATTTTATTCTTAATTAAAAAATCAGATCACACAAGATGCTGTTGATAATGTTGATCTTTTTTTTTTCTTTTCTTCATCTATAATCAAATTTGGAACCAAAAACGTTTTAGATAGCTAAACTACTAATAATCAAATTCTAATTTATGTATTATATATTATTTTTCTTTTATTTTAGTACAACTACCTTCGTACGTTAGTTTTCACTATTTTACTATATTTGTTTATTTATTTAACGGTGGATCTACAGATTAATCTGCAGGCCAACAACAGGCCCTATATTTTACTATAGTAATATTTTAATATTTAATAACTAATTTACTGTTAAAATATTATAAATATATTTTTTTAAATCAATACTAAAAATATGATTTAAAATTATTTTCTTTCAATTAATATATTTTTTTATGTAAGTCTAAAAATTCATATAAATTAAGATTTATTTGTATTTATAAAATTTATTTTGAATTTAGAAAAATTTTAATTAAATAAATTTTTTTATTTATAATTTTGCCTGAACATATGCAATGAATGAATAGATTATGTTGTTATCTCAAACTATTTTGTTAAATTGAATCAATATAGTTTATATTCTAGACTTAAATTCTAGAATTAAATAAGCTCGTTTATATAATAAATTGAATTGTTTTATCAGAAGTGCACTATATGAAATCTCATATAAAACTTCTTATTTGTAAGCAAAGTCTATCAAACAACAGGTTATCGGTTCTATTCCCATCTAAATATAATGCGGTAATATATCTTTTAGTGCCAAAAACCCTAACATAATAATTAAATTATTAAATTTACTATGTATTCGTAATTAAATTTAAAAACATATTCCGATAAAGCTGCTCCTGTAGTAGACCACTTCTTTATGAATTCCATTTAAATTTACATTTATATTCGATAATATTTTCAATAATTTTAATTTAATCCGAAACTTAAATAATATCTTATGAAAATGTATTATTTATTTATACCTTATATTTTTTTTTTCTTTAAATTATCATCGCACAGGACAATTTGCTGCCTTTATATTATTATTATTTTTTTATAATCAGTCAAATATAATCAGTTTTTAACTCAATAAATTGATTCACGAAATTAAATAAAAACCAATACTATTTAAATAAAATAATTAAAATTAATGTAAGCTTGTTTAACAATATTTGAATTCAATAGAAATAATTTTAAAATCAAAGAGATATTATAAGACCTTAAAATAATCCCAAACAGTACATAATACATAACACATACCATTTATATACCAACACCAACACATATATTAACAACAATGAACATACTGTGCTCCTTAAGTCAGATCAACAATAGTTTAGAAATAAAAACCATTCACATCGATTAATTTTGACTGCATACATATATGTATATATACAGCGTCAATAAATTTCGAGATCAAGAATATCATGAATATATATAGAGAATAGAGATTGATATATCATAACTAATTCGTATGGTAACAAGGCACCAATATAAAATATTTAACCTTAATAATTATGAACCTAAACGAACCTACAATAATTTTAAAACTTATGGCTTTGCAATCTAATTTAGATTTGTGATAACAAGGTCTCAATATAAAATATGTAGCTTTAATTATAAACTTAAGCCAATCCTATAATTTTGAGGCCGATAATTATAAAAATTGTAGCTTTATTTATAAACTTAAATCAATCCTATAATTTTGAGGCCGATAACTATAGAATATCTAGCTTAAAATTATAAACTTAAGCCCAATCCTATAATTTTTATGCTTATAACTCCAATATTATATTTATTTATTTATTTACTTAGGCATTAATATTTATCCAATCAGAATGAAATGTACTATTTTATTAGACTATAGACAGTATAGAAAATGCCATAAAATATAATTGACAATCAAACAAGACTAATTATGGTTGGAGGAAGAGGGATCTATTCTTCTATTTAATGAAAATTTAAAATGTGCTCAATAAAAATACATCCCATGATCGATCAAAATAAGGAAATATATAAGTCAAAAATCCCCGAATTAGATAGAGCAAAGTATGACATGTACATAAATATACTAATATTAATATAGCTATTGTGCAATATAATGTTTTCCAAATCCCTCTTTTAATCAAAAATTTTAAATGCTAACCTAGAATAACTTCATTATAATAATTTTTGAATAACTTTGGTAAAAGAAGTAAATTTGTAAAAAAATACTAATAAAGTACTACCGTAGCACTATTCTATGCTACTAGTCAAAAAATTTAATTATTACTTCTGTTACTCTTTACGACCTTATATATCATTGATTTTCAATTTCGAAAAATAATATTAGAAAAGCTATTATCTATTTATTAACTTTTCTAATGCTAACCACAACAACGCACTTTTAATTTCAAATTTCGAATATTATTATTTCATCAGTTTCTGCGGGTAGAATATGACTTCATTCATCATCATTCAATTTTTCGACAGTTGTTCTGAACTTTCTTTTATATTGTGGATAACTACGGAATTGTATTTAGTACATATTTTTTTGACATCTTTTACTGTTACATTATTGTCACTTTTTTTCTGCAATGATGGTTCGCTCACCATTAATTTTTGACAGTTTATACTTCATAATATTAATCGTGGATAATTAATTCAACTTTTTATTTTAAATTACAAAAAACATATATATGTATCTAAATATATAAAATATATAAAACAAATAATATACAATGAAAACATCAATATATAGTTTTATTAATCACTCATCCTCGATATTCAATTGGATTTTATAATTAGCACAAATGCACAGCCCTGTCAAATATGTCAAAATTATTATTTTTACTACGAAAATAAATTCACTAAAAAATAAATATTTTTTATTATTATTATTATTTAAGAATATGATATGTAAATATGTTTTTATGTAATTGCTAATTATTAATTTATTATATTAATTTGCACATTTATTTTTTTATTTTTAAACAAAAAAATATATTTTTTATTATAAATTATTTATTTTTAGCATATTAAAAATATTTTTTATTTTAAATTTAAAAAAAAAAAATTTCAGCAACAAAAAATTTGGCTCAGCGCTTTGGCAGTGTGGTTAGCTGGTTGTGTAGTTAGATATTTCACAGCCACTATCTACCCTGCCGCCGCGACTAGCTTGAACAACCTAATACTACAAAATGTCAAATAGAGTAAGTAGTATTACTAAAAAAAAAAGTAAAGTGTATATCTGTTTCATAACATTTGATGTATGAAATTTGTACATGTTGCACAACATAGTTATTTAACATACATAAATATATGTGCAATATCAATAATGTCAGAAACGAACAATGATAAATTTAACCTCATTTAAAGAAAAGTAGGTAATGTAACCAACAATGTAAGTACATTTATGTTATATTTTGAAATTTTATTTAAAGCTTTTAACTAAAACAAAATAAAAATAAAAATTATTTACAAAATATCTTCTATACCTGTTCAAGGAAACAAAGAATACAAAATTCTTAAGGTTTACGTTACCATTCAATGCTCTATAAAAGTTGAAATTATGAATTTAAATCAAAACTGAACTGAACTGAATTTAACAAAAATAAATTTACACAACATATTAAAAATTTACATGTATTTACTCCACTTCGAACTTGTATGATATTTTCCCGCTGTTTTTCGTACTTGTTTCCGTGAGTTTATTTCTAATTGGTTTAATCTGCATGTGTTTTTTGATTTGATATACAATTTTCCATACCCCCACAGCCAAGGTACGATTAATAGTCATAATTATTATTTTTAATTTTACTAATTATGCTTATGATACAGATACGTGTACTTCGTCTACCACTTTCAGACGTATTCAATGTTTTTATACTCCACTAAAGGAAAATATTCGACTATTTTCAAAAATTATTCAAATTTTACTCTAAGAAATATATGTCTAAAAACTATAAGAGATGAATTATTTTCTGTGTGTGACAAATTCTTTCCATTGGCTTTTGAAATAGAGATGATAAAGCTTTAAGCCAAAACCAGGTAAGTACACTTGCATCTCATCACTCAAAAATGTAAACTCAATCTGACTTTGTTATTTCTCAGAAAATAGCCCAAGATTATAATGCTACCCAAACAACCTGGCAAAGAACCTGCCGATGTCAAATCTTATAGACCTATTAGCTTGCTGAACACTATGTGAAAAATTTTTGAGAAATTGTTCGTTAGAAGACTGAATACAATAACCATACTCAACACTAATTTTCTGTAAGTCATCCGGTGCTGTTGTAAGAAAGATTATGCGCTAGTAGCCTCATTAAACTAAAAAAAAGATAAATCAATATGTTCATATTTATATACAGTTTCACACATCCTTGCAATTGCCAGAAGTGCTATGCTCGCTGGATCAAGAGTATATTTGAGGCCAATTAGCAATGCAGTTATCACACAAAGCCAAACTTTGAATGCTCAGAACACAACTCAGCTGCATTACTGCCAAAAATTAGGTCATTCCAGACCTCACTACTGTAGGTTTAGCCTGTTTTGGTGCTGGTATTGGAACAATATTTGGCTCATTAATTATTGATCCATCACTTAAAGAACAATTGTTCTGATATGCAATTTTGCGTTTTGCTTTATCTGAAGCTCTTCTGTCTTATGATGGCCTTCTTGCTGTTATTCGCTTTTCAAATTATTTGTCTATATTTGACATTTCCACCATGTAAAAAAAACACAATTAAATAATAATTTACTTCATACCTAACTATCAATTCGACATTCGCCAATACCATTCCACCATAGAACAATAATTTCACAGAGTGGTGCAACATATACATATAAACAAAACGGTCGAGTTTAAAATTAAATAAATTTATTTATTCAAACAATTTCAAATTTCAAATTTTAAATTAAAAACAAATTCAGTAAAAATTGTCAAATTTTTTAATTTATTTTTTTTTTTAATTAAAACTTAAAAATATAGAAACTTTTTTATTTTCTATTTTGCTGTAAAAATTTTGCATCAAATTTATTATTAGTGAAAATATTTCAATAATTAATATAGATGGCTCAACCGAAACACAAGAAAGAGTAATGAATGAGTCATAGGCGTGTGATTTTGTATAGTCAATTAATATTTTTACTATTTATATTTTAAGAATTCTTCGGCCTGATGTTAAAATACGAAAAATTAGTAATTGGTCGAAAGTTGGTGAAAATGTATCAATTTTACTTAGTAATGTGCGAGTTTCCAGATTAACACCATTGTTAGCTGAACGAGATAGTAAAGTTGTAAGTATAAGTATTGTATACAATATTGTAAGCAATAAAGCGAATTCATACTTCTTGTACACGGTCACAAACAAAAGTGTTTACCATTTTAAATATGTATATGTAGGTATAGATCTATTATTACACAGCTCTGATATCCAAATATTTGTATTGTTGTATTGTTTTTTGAGTTGTGAATCTCCATTTTTTATAAATCTTCTTTCACGCTCCATTTGCTTCTAGGACGGTCTGTATCGTGTTTAATACGGCTTTGCCTCAAATATGGATTTTTGCAGTTTTTCAAAGTACTTTTATATAGGGTTGGCTTCTATTGATCAGTCGACTAGACTAGACTGATCATAATGTACGGCTTGGTGATAAGAGTGAGTAAAATAAATAAAATAAAAATAATAAAATAATGATATAATCCAGCTTACTGCCTTCATGGAATTTAAGCTTTTTAAAGATAAAGGAAAGAAAAAATAAAGATAGTTAAGAGTAATAAACAAAATTAGAAATGAATATAAACGAATTAGAATAGAATAAAATAGAAGAGTTAGTATTAAAAGATATTTATTGGCCCCGTCTCATGAAAACTTCTAAGTTATATGTGTTGAGTGTTACACAAACGATGGTGTTCCATAGTTTAGAGGTTCGGTTGATGAACAAATTTTTATATTTCGCGGTTTCGGTTCGAAGAGGTTCTACTACAAATTTGTGAGAGAGGGCTGCTCTGCGAGTACTATGCTGGAATGGTTTTATGTTGGGCATAACACTTTTAATTTTGTCAGAGCAATTACCCAACAGATATTCATAAAACAGTTAGGTGGTAGTTAATAATGTTAGGTTTTGTGCAACATCTCCATCATTGGTAATCTTGATAGCTCGCTTTTGTACCTTATCCAGGTACTGGAACTAGGTTCACCTACCCAAATACGCAAGTTATATTCAAGCCGAGGCCGAATGCGTTATATATTAATAGGAGGTTGGTAGATGTAAAATACTTCCTTCTTCTGGCTTTAAGCGACCTAAAAATTTTGCAGAATTCTTCGCGACAAGAAAAAATGTGATCGTGCCACGAAATTTGCTGTTTATTTTCATTTCAAATATTCTTAAAGAGTTTCAAAGTTTTCAATATTAACATTTCTTCAAATAGAATGTTTAGTTTTTGTAATGGGTTTTGCTATGTTGAGGCAAGTATGTATTTTTGAAACATTGAATTTTACCCTATTTTAGTCATGTATTTTTTTATGTTCTTGATAGTAACTTAGGTAAAATCACCTTTCGAGATTTTATCTATCAAATTACTTACTCTATTGTCAGGAAGTAAGCTTTCTTAAATAGAATAGCTCCATTTTATTTAATTTGTTACCAGATTATACTCTCAATTATTTTTTGTCATTTATTTTATCCCAATGACATCCCGGGTACTGGACCAGGTCGAAAAACCCATAAGGCATTTTTTTTTTTTGCTTCATCGAGAATCGAATCTGGGACCTTTTAGGCATGCGCGCTACCTACTGCGTTTTGAAGGTCGCTATGACATCGGTCGAAGGTCGTTATGACATTCCGGGTACTGGACCAGGTCGAAAAACCCATAAGGCATTTTGTTTTTTTTGCTTCATCGAGAATCGAATCTGGGGCCTTTCAGGCATGCGCGCCACCCAGCGTTTTGAAGGTCGCTGCTTACAAAACAAGATATGTTATTTTGTTCCCTGTGAACTGAAGTCTGGGTCCCTTAAACAGCTTTTTCAAAGAAATACAAGGAACCAATAGGGTATCATCAGCAAAGCTTTGAATCTGGTGAAGTCATGGATAAGAGATAATTTATAAATATTATAAATAATGTTGATGTAAAATATTTCTTTCTTCTGCTTTAAGCGCCCTAAATATTTCGCAGCATTTTTCGCGACAGAAAAAATTTGTTCGTGCCACGAAAGTTTGCTGCTTATTTCCATTTCAAATATTCTTATAGAGCTTCTCATATAGTGTATAAATATTATAAATATAATGTTGGAGAGAGAACTGAGCCTTGAGGGCCAAAATGTATTGGACGGTTTGAAAGGAAATTTTCAATCCACGTATTGAACAAATTTCCCAGTCCAATTGCTTCTAGTTTTTTCCAGTAATGAAGTATGCCAGACGCGATAAAATGCGTTTGATATATCTAGGACTATAGTTTTGATTTTACCGTATTTTTCAATGCATCGGTGTCATTATATTTATTTATTTATTTATATTTAATACAAACAATTTATTATATATATTTTTAGTATATAAAATATATAAATAAAAATGACATACATTATGGTGACACAATAATTATAATGACAGATTCTATTTGTTTCTAAATCAGTCACTTTTCTTATTTTTGTAAAACAAAAAAATTCCCATATAGATTTGTAAAGAACCAAATTTATTTGTATTACTTTGGATTAAAAAATGTTCAATAAAATTGACTTCCGACAGAAAAATTAATTATGTAAAATTATTTTGTTTTTTTTTTTGTTCTTCAGGCACCCGAAATGTGTATTGCAGCACCAATTTACTGTCAAACACATGAAAACTATCAAAATGATTGGACACCATACATTCTTGATAAAATCAAAGAAATTGGATATGAATTACATTTAAAAAATAAAATTGTATTTAAAATGGAAACATCAAAAGCAATTCGAATACGTCCGAATGCAATTTATCCTAAATTTATTGTTGATAACAATAAAATTGAAGTTCTTATAAACAATATTTATGATTCAGGCGGCACCGATGTTATTAATAACATTGATATTTCAAAATTAGAAAATTTAATTAAAGAAAATAATTCTATTATTCTATCAACAGAAAATAAACGTTTTGTTTCATTTTGGTATACTACTAATGCACTAACCCATCAGAATCAACCATTGTATGTATGTTATTCACCACCACAAGGATTCGGTAAAAATTTAGAATACAGCTTTATATTACAATCGAAAAATTTTCAAAATTTATTTCTTTATTTAAAACATAATATTCATTTCGAGGGTACCTATGAATTATTCAGTTCTCAAATATTAAATAAAGAACCAATAATCTTGTGTTTAGATGAAATTTTTCAGGAACGTGAAAATAGAATAATGAAAAAAATAACTAATACAGATACAGAAATAATTGGTAATGAAGATATGATATTAGAAGAAAATGAAAAAAATGTTATAGTGCCAGGTGAATCGATTACAATGAATGATATTGATCGAAGTAATGATTCATATAGAATATCATTTAGTGAAGATTATGCAAATAATTATTATAGTGATAGAGGTTTTCTATCCGGCTCAATTGGAATGTATGTTAAAGATCCAAATAAAATTATTATTACTAATATTGCTGCTGCAATATATTTGCATCATATAAGAGCTGCTAATTGGAACAAACAAACAATTAATGATATTTTAGGATTCGGTGAGTATATCTAAATTAAGTTAATTCAATAAATGACATGAAATAACCAATCTTAACTTTACCATTGCTTTAAAATTTTACATAGATTGTCAGATTAATGGAAAGATTGTAAATAAGTTTGAATTCAGCTCAGCTATATAGAATTTTTTTTCATCTCTGAAATGTGATGATTCATTTATTTATTCCAGATTTTTCAATTTCTATATAATTTGTTATCATACACAACCCTGTAGAGTCTAATGTAGTAGCCTTGGATATTTTAAAAACCTTCTTTTAGCTATGTTCAAAGCTATAGACCTAAATTCAGTTTTATTAAAACTGAATTGAAAATTTTCTTCCAAACCTTCGTGTCTTAATTGACGGATTCGCATCCGCCAAATATCATATAACCGATGATGTTCCATAACAAGAATCAGTTTTGTTCCCTACTCTCTTTCCGATAAATAATCTTTTAATGCAATCCATATTTCTGTAGACGATAGCACTCTAGTAGCGTACTGCTATTTTCTTTGAATACTAAACTACTGATGCTACACATAACATGATGGTTATAGCACGTTAAACCATAACTTGGACAATATTTTCGACTGGTGAAAGAGTAATAAAGTTGAAAAAAAACTCAAAGTTGTCTAGTATCACATAAAACTAACTCATTTGTGCCAACATTACGTAAGTTTACATATTCAGCAAAGTGAACACTTGAGTATCCTGGGAATGCAGGTAAATAAGAAAATTGTATGGAATTATCATAACTTTGTCAATATTTTCGACGGCGGAAAAAGTAATATAATTGAGATTAATACCTCTAAAACTTAAAAATGTCTGATATTGTGTAAAACTACCGACCCCACCTTAATATTCGAAGGTGTACATATTCAGCGAACTGCATACTTTAATATCCTGGGCATGTATCAGGTTAACAAGAATATTATATTGAATGGCCATATCTTTGACATTGACAAATTCCCATTTTTTCACAAACATTTTTTCTTTCCCCAATCCTCAACTAGTCCAAGCTTTGCATTAGTGTATAAAGATATATATTATAATCTAATGTTTAGCTAAACTTAAAAATTAAAATACAATTTTAAATTTATTATACTTACTCAATCAACTGTTATTTAGCATATTTTTGATAAAGCTAAGAATGTTGCCAAATGTTTGGGGTTTTTTTTCATGCGATGTAACAGTATATATTACTCCAATCTTAAATCTTCTGTCTAATATATTTAAATTTTATATTCGATTTAAGATAGATTCTGGCTGGGGGGCACCCTAAACTTCACTAGTTTACATTGACAAAATCTTAAATAGCGACTTACAGCTAATTTACCATCCAGGTAACTCTTACACTCCTCTTAACATACTTCGAAATGGTGACGTCCTCTTTCACACTTTTATAACAGTTGGAAATGTTCAAACGGACACTTGTTCTATTGAACTAAAATTAATAATGCCTACCCTAAACAATCTGAACGTAACACTATGTAACCGCTTCTACATTTCTCCGTTAAAGTAGTCAGGTGATCCGAAATTAGGCTTTCAGAAATTAATATATTGTAAAAAATGCTCCATTTTACAATTATCATTTTTTCAAAATTGAACCAAGTCCAGGTTTACATCCATATAATCCTACTTCCTTCCTAAGCTCCAGGAAATTCTTCCATATAATCCTACTTCCTTCCTAAGCTTTTTCTCAATATCAGATACTAAAAGGAATCCATTTCTAATGTTTGGATGCAAAAAAAAATCTAACTGGTATATTTAATACAGGCCGAGTTCGAAATCTCGCTCTTCAAAATGTCAAAATGTCGTTTTTTGAAAAAAAAAAAACAGATTTATCCCCTTTTTGTATCCAACAGCGACTACGCATAAAAATAACTAAAGTAAATATTGTGGAATTAAAACGATATTTAAGAAAGCGGGAATTTGAAAAGTGCGGATTTAATAAGAGATGAGATTTTGTTGCGCTACTGCGCTCCCATTTAAAATGTCTAAAATTAATTTCCAATCACATTTGATAGGTGAAATATTATTCAAAGAAAGCATTGATCGTGGAATTGCAAATGATGTTTATTGGATTCAAAGAATACCTCAACCAATCAATTTTCATACAAAAAAATATCAATTAATTTTCGAAAAAATTATAATTGGTGACATACAGACGGAAGAAAATTTCATTTTTTCTATAAGACAAGGTATTTGTGCATTTTTTAAAAATTCAGATCTTGGTATCATTTATGGTCCACAACCACAATTAATATGGCAAGAAGCTGGTTTATATTTTACATTTAGTCCAAAAGAACGTGATTCTATTGGCAGAAAATGGAATCCGCTTTTGGCAACACAATTAGATAAAAATAATGAAAATCCATCTGATTTACTACAACAAAATGGTTCAGCCTGTGTATCATGGTTCAAAGATATTACATGCTTATGTGATTCATATTTAACTAATATTGCATTAAAACATCGTAAAGATCAATATAGAATTGTTAAAATAAAAATAAATGAATTGGAAGAAATCTCAGAATCATATAAAAATTGGAAATCATATGCACCTGGAAAATGGAGAATTATTGGTGATAAAAGTATATGCAATTATATAGAAAATTCAGAAGCTGGATCAAATTTGAATGAAATATTTGTCAAATCATTTGCAATAGCTTGTGTTAATTCATTATATGCAAAAATTTATGATTCTAATGAATGGGATTCGAAAAATATTGATGAAATTTTAAATTATGGAAATGATTATTATAAAGAATCGATCAATGAACAACCAGAACTTAAAGTTGAATTTAATTTTACAAATTTGAAAAAAACGTTTGTATTGCGTGATAATCGATTCAAAATTGTTATTGCTGCAAATAAATATCAAGGTCAAGTGTTGTATAGTAAAAAAAATACACCGAATTTAGCTAGAGGTATACTTCAATTCATCTTCATTTTATTAAGATAAATTGTTTTCGTCTCTTTTTTTTAATATAATTTTGAATGTTATTTTCAGCTCTGAAATTATACTTTGATGATTATCAATATGGTCTCATACTAATTGGTGACAGAATTATTCCAATATTTCAAATGAATTCTTATTATCATCTCTTATTTGTTTATGATAAAATTTTTGGAAAAACAGATGTTTGTGTGTGCAGTAAGTTTTCACTTTAAATATGTAAATTAAATTTTTTATATGGCTTTTTTTCTTCTTCTAATAGTCGCTACAGTCTTAAACGAGGCATGGTCTCTTTTGTGGACATCCTAAATGATTCGCTTTTACTATATAGGACAACATACGACATATAGCTTCTTATCTTTGGCATTAATGATATATTAGTTATTACGGCATTAAGCTATCTTAATATGGGGTCATCCATGTGATCTATTACCATACATTTTTTCATAAAGAGTTCCAAATACCTCACCCATCGAAATTTGCTGAGTCTTGCATATTTTGAAAGCTCAGATTTCTTATACATTTGGTATTGTGAACTCCCTGTACACCTTAATTCGCTTCCAATTGCCTGAATTATAATATAAAATTTTCATTTCATAAAGTTAGAACTATAATTAGATAAGTATTTTGTACAAATTAAATTTTAACCTTACAAGTATTTACACAACTTGATTTTAGAATTTTTTTTTAATTAAAAAAGTCCCATTATAACAACTCCCGCATTTGCAATAAGAACAATCTTATAGCAATATTAATCACATTATTCCCATAAAATCATTATAACACCTTTATTGCTTATTGGAAGTCATATAGGAGTGTTATAGCACTAATTTTGTTATGATAACAATAAAATATTTTGTGGGGTATCCAGCATCTATATCTTACATATATTTACACTAGACACTTATTTGGTTTTTGTCTGAAGCCTTTTATAACAACAACAATAATCATGTAAAAACAGTTCATTATGAATGAACAAATGAGAATTGTGAGAATAAATAATTTTTTTTTTTTAAATTTATTATGGAAGAAAATGCAGCCGATGTAGGTAAAATTTAGTGGGAAAAAAATATTAATGCATTATGTTGAAAGATGATTTATATTTACTTTACATAATTAGATAAGCATTTTGTACAAATTCAACTTTAACCTTATAAGTATTTATTTACACAACTTGATTTTAGAAGTTTTTTAATTAAGAATATTTTTTTTTATGCTTGTGAAATTTAAGGGAGTTAATTTTTTCAATCTTCTCATTTTTGTTACTAATCTCAGCTACAATACGCTAAATCGATCGATACGCTATACATCGGTACTTAATTATAATTTTATTCATTTATATTATGACTACCTACATATTGTTAGACTGGACGATTTATCGTGATCCCAATATTTTTGGTCTCATTTTCTAATTTCAGGAAACAATTTTTGGTAATTTTAAAGACTAATTCATAATAGTCCGATTGTGCCCGTATATTTAAACTATTTGTATTAGCTTGGCAATTAATAATAAGTTTGTATATGGACTTATAACTTCGTAATTACTACTTCAAGCCCTAAGTTGAATAACATTGCAGCAACCCTGCTTAAAAGTTTGATTATTTCAAATAAATTGCTTAGACTGTTCTGAACATTGACATGGGGAGGAGTCGTTGTTGCCATTCGTTTTTAATCAGTAAATTACCGATTTGAAATCAACATAAATTTAATCAAAATTCTTTTGCCATGAGTCTACAAGCAGCTATTTAATCTATACAGATTTGTATAACGGTCTTGCTGGTGGAATAGATAACAGTCCAATTTGTATTGAATATAAAAACCAGGACTAATTTTGATCTTTTATCTACAAAAACTGCTTGATAGTCAGTAATTATTTTTATTTTGCTATTGTTTCAAGTTGTTTATAGGTATAGATAAAATTTTTAGAAAATATAATTAGGACTGCTATTTTTATTATTTTTGGTCATAACAATTTGTTAGAGCTAGTGCGTCGCTCGCAACAGTTTTATTGCTATAAGACTCTTATAACTTATAACATTATTATAAGCACTCTTATAACAGTATTAGTGTTAATTTCCGCAATTGTTGCGAAACGGTTCAAATACGTTATAGAGCTAAAATGGAGAATCCTATAAGGATACCGGAGCAATTACTGTAATATTTTTATGGGATTAGTATCACATAAGAACTCCTACAATGATGCTCAATATCCATATAGCAATTGCTCATGTATAGGTGCACAGCACTTATATGGAAGTTAAATATCACTCTTAGATAGGATTAGTAAATATATTTATTAGTGTATATGTTTTTTCTTTGAAATAATTTATATTGTGCGAGAGTGAGAAAGGTATTATTTTATAAAAGTTTATATTTATTTCATGAGAAAGGGATATTAAGATATTAATTACATAGTTTTATATTTGTATATATGTAAATGATTTTTAATATAAAAAATGTCTTACTAATAAAGAATATTTTGCGGTTAAGAATAATTGTTACAATATTTATAATTATTGAAGACAAAATTTGGATGGGAATCATTGACATTTATTATAATGATACTTCGAAAAAAATACATAGCCCTTCAAAAAAAATTATACAGTCGGTGCACTACAGCTATTAGCAGGTGCAAAAATATTTTTTATTTTATTATTTAATATTTCAGCTGAAAAAATTTTATTAAAGTTTTTTTTTCATATTTCTGTGAACTCTAGGTCTATCACTGCTATATTTAATTTATTTGCACTTTTTCGAGTTATCCATTATAGTTTTTTTTTCCTTTTTTTTTAAGTTAACACTGTTTATTACTTTTGGTTAAAACAATTTTTGGCTATTAATAAATAACAGTATAACACAACAAATTTTAAATAATTAATTAAAATGTCCAAATAAAACAATATTAACATCTCCTTTTTACAAATACTTTGATTATACTAGAAAAAAAGCTAAACATCATCTGATATTCTAGCAATTATATCCTTACAACAACACTTTAACTCTTGTTATAGGATTACGCACTTTTAGACTTATAACAATATTGCTGAAAATCCCATTATAACAATTCCCGCAATTGCAATAAGAACAATCTTATAGCAATATTATAATCACATTATTCCCATAAAAAAATCATTATAATACTTTTATTGCTTATCAGGAGTCATATAGGAGTGTTATAGCACTCATTTTGTTTTGATAACAATAAAATGTTACGTGGGGCTTCCAGCATTTATATCTTACATATATGTACACACTAGTTTGGTTTTTGTCTGAAGCCTTTTATAACAACAACAATAATAATGAAAAAACAGAAATGAATGAACGAATGAGAATTGAGAGAATAAATAAATTTTTTAAAAATGTATTATGAAAGTAGATGTAGCCGATGTAGATAAAATGTAGTAAGAAAATAATATTGATGCATTATGATGAAAGATTGTTTAATATTTACTTTACATTATTGTAGGTGTTTTGAGTTGTAATGTGCATACTTTTTTAAACTGCATCCAAATTTTATTAGATTAGCATTGTATGTATGTGTATAATGTAGTAGCATTATACTAGTAGATAATAACTGTATATTAAAATTTAGACTAACTAAATAAATAATACAAGTTAAAGTTTAAATTAAGAATTTATTTTTCGAATTTCAAAACTTTCCGATTTATTACAACAGGGCAAAAATTTTTAATAATAAAGATTAAACATTTTAGGTATGTTTCATCACTAATTTTAATTAATGATGATCCAAAATCGATCAAGATATCTTTAGAGTTTTTAATTTTTATTATTATTATAGTTAATAAATTATTTGTAAATATATTATATGTGTTTGTATAAGTGTTGAATAATTTTATTTCTATACATTTGTAATTGTAATTTTTATCAAAAACAAAAAATTAAATATTTTACTACTACAACTGTCGATAGATCGTGAAAATTATATCAACATTTTGAATGTTAATTAAATTGTTCTTTGCGTTTGAATTCTATATTCAGTTATATATTATGATTATATGTAAATGTCTACAAAAAATCGATTGAATAAAGTTATAGAATATGAATTCTATAAGTTTAACTGAAATAACAGTAGGGTCACTGGTATAATCCGTAATATTGAATCAGTGGTTTGTCTGACGTAGGTCTAACGTAATATTTAATTTCTTCTTCTTTTACTCTAAAAATAATAATGTTTTTACAATTTTGTTTTAAGATCGCCTTTGCAATTACATAATGAACATCGTTTCTTTACATATACCATAAATAAATACCATACAATCATACATACAAGAAAAATTTGGATCAGAAGAGTAATATCTTTCTATGTTTTTTACGTTTTTTGAGCGTGGATTATTTGCCTCTCTAATGCTATTCGTATAGCATCCTTATCATATACAAACATTTTTATAAAGAAATTAATTTCAAGAATAAAAATACTTACCCTGAAAGAGTAATGGTGATGATGATGATTCTCTTTCCATTATTATTTTTTTTTTTAAACAACACACACAAATAGGCTGAACAAATTATTAAAATGCAATGTCCTTAATCCTTATATAGTTTTTTACAATATCCGTTCGGCAGCTTATATTAATGGCTGAAAATTAGCTCAATTTGTTTGTCGTAGGCTTCAGACATATCATATAAAATGGCTAATGAGTAAGTAAAATACATGGATATGGACAAAATAAGTATAAAAATTTTATTATTTCGTTTTCAGACATATCCCTATAAAATTGCTACTATCCCAATAAAATATATGGAAATGGACGAAATTTTTAAAACAATTTTTATTTTTATTTTTGGACATAGCCATAGCATTATCAATAGTATATAAAATTTCATAATGTAAATTGATCAATTAAAAATTTACGGAAAATCTAACAATTTTTAGTCCATATCATTAAGATGTCTTATTTAAGAAATTTCAGCAAAATTATCGAAAACTTATTCATACAAATCTTCGGACATCAACCAAAAAGTCGGATAAATCCGAATTTAGTATTCAAAAACGTTTAAAAAGTGGAGATGTTCGAATCTCCATACCTCCATATCTACTAAACTAAAATAGATAATTAAGAACGACTCACAAAAAATTAACGAGCATCCCACACTAAGCCTTTAGGTTAGACCAAGTAATAAGTCAAAAAACACAAAAGTGGCATTTGTCCGAAAATAGAAATTTACTGACTTAATTCATAAATTAGTAATTAAATATTTCTAACAAACAGTCAAAACAGGAACTGTTTCGTGTGACCAAACCATTTACTTCAATTAAATTGACAAAATTTATATTCTCAAAGTTATTGATTGTGATCCTCGATGATGGGATAAATAATACGAATACCCTTTCATTCTTAAATCAAACTTTAACAAAAAAAACTGCACAAAACTTTTATACATAAAATAATGAAAGAATAAAAATATTTTCGCTTTAGGTTCTGAAAATATTTATGGAGAAGTGTATGGACATGCATTCGCATTAAGATTTAAAGATTTATCAATAATGTACGAAGAAATTCTTAACATAATGAATATCAATAATGATGAAAAAGTATTAAAAATTGTCTAACTGCACCTTCAATATTATCCAATTAATTTTTGTTCCCATTTTTTTAGTATTCATTATACATAGTCGAAGGTAAAGATCGTCCACCACTAATGAATTATAAACAATTTGGAGATAATGCTGCTATTTTACATCCATATAATAATCTTCATGAGGGTAGTTCTATATTTAATGTACGAGCTGATAAACAAACATATGCAAATATTCTTGTTACATTATGTTATGTTAATATAAGTCGACCATTAGAATGGTCACCAGAAGATATTACAGATCTATTAACAACTGGTGATAGTATTTATTGTAGATTAACAGCAAATTTAAAAAATTGTTTGGAATTATTTTTTGAATTGAAACTAGAAGATATAACACCATACATTGGATTAAATAAATTTCAATTAAAAATCATACCATATTCAGGTGTATTTAAAATATATCCAAAAAATAATAAAGAAGATATTGAAAACAATCAAATAGATGAAAATGATGATGATGATAATGATGATGATGATGATGATGTGGATGTAGAAATTGAAGATGTTAATAATGAAAAAAATTTATTATCAACATTAAATCAATTATCAGAAATATTAAGTGAATGGGAAAATGAAGAACAAATTTTAGGTATATTAGATTCAAATGTTATTAAACTTGGTCTATGGAAAAAAGATTTAGTTTATTTTGTATTTGATCCAAAAGCAAGTTTAACAAATGGTCAAATGACTGAAAGGCGTATTGAAAGAGCAAAAATATCAATTGAAAGTAATAGTGATAGTGATATAATAACAGATTTAAGACATATTGATAATAATGGATCAGCATATTGTGCATATTTTTATGATCTTCAATCATATATTGAACATTTATTATCATGTATATCCAAAGAATATCATTCAGAAAAATTCACTTTTAATAAATTACAAATAACATGTTTACCAATTTTAAAAACTGAATTAGATACAAAATTTTATTTAAAAAGTAATTTTATAATTACAACACCACATATTTCAATTATTAGATCTACAATATCACAAGATGAAATAATGTTTAAAAATCGTAATAAACAAGAAATTTCTAATTGTATGATAGCTATCGCATTTGCCTATATAACATCACCAAATGATTGGACATCAGAATTACTTAATATCATATTAAAATATGGTGATCGTTTATATGTTAAAAGTTTAAATTATTTAAAAAAATATAATAATGAAAAATTTCATAAAATAGAATTGGAAAAAGAATTGATAACAATTGAAGACATTGTAAAAACTATAAATATTTATAAAATTAAATTTAAATTTATAATATTAAAAAAAATTTCTAATTGTATCAATTCTGATGTTGAACTTAATAAAAATATTAAAAGAATTTTTAATCGATTAGAAAATATTGAAAATGGTTTTGGAGCTATAATTAATATTAAAAATCGTATGAATTCTATATGGAAACAAAATGGAGTATTTTTTTTATTTGATCCATTCAAATGTGATCCAACTGGATTGATAGCAGCAACAATAGGAACTGCCTGCCTTCTAAGATTCAATAAATTTGAATTATTTATTGAATTTTTTATTAAAAAATATATGTGTAAAGATGGTGCAAATAATTTTGAATTGATTCTAGTAAGTATATATATATAACAGTATAATTATTCTAATTACATACATATAGTATTGGTCGTTCCTATGTAAAAAAAAAATCAATTAATAATAAATTAAAATTTTTCTCTATTCTCGATATTTGTCAAGTGGCTTCGGTAGCCGAGTGCCTATATCTGCTGCCAATATCTCAATTGAAGAACACTTTGCAAATTAAAATTAATTGTTTGAAAGTGTTCGTCTTCACTATAGCCTTATACATATCCTCTTCTTTCGCATAGCAATCTTCGTTTCTGGAAATGTGATTTTCATAAATTTTTATTGTGGAATGTGAATTTTCTGTTGTTGAACTTGTATTCTAGTGCAGTATACACTGATCTTTTTTTGGCGTGTACAACAAATTTTTCTATAAATATTGGCAGATGCAACTTATTATCCTTACAAAAATCAAAGTAAAGGGATTACATACTAATTATACTTATTTTGTATCTAAATATCTAATCCTGTATTTTCTTATATAATGGGGAAGCATTGTAGAAAAATGTTCAATGTGATTTTTTACCTTAAAAATAAATGAATTTCGCTACCCAAAGTGCATTAAATATTAAAAATAAATAAAAGTAAACAAAGAAGAGCAAATAAATATTGTGGGACGAGTAGGACCCACAATCACATCAATTTGGAAAGAAAACTCTAATGAAGTAAAGAAAAATCTAAAATTTTTTTTGCTTCAGTCATTTATGGCGGCTTACAAGTCTAGTTTTATATATTTATTATAAAATGTGTAACATAAATTTCATCCGAGTCATGCATCAGATCCTCTGTATCTCGAAACACTCCCACGATTGACATGTATTAATTAATTCACATAATTGGTACAAAAAGCTTTATATTTTCTTTAATATTATGTTGTACGAATTTATCATCAAATTTTCTATATATTGATTCAACCATTCCAAGATCACATGGAAAAAATTTTCAAAATTAACTTGCTTAAATTCTGATGATGACGCTTGATCCATTAATTTTTCATTTAAAACATCTTTTGCAAGTAGATTGCCGACGTAGCCTGTTTCAGTTACTATATACCACTACTATCAAGTGCTGAGGCAATTTTCCTATCTGCTTATGCTACTGTCGAATACAATATAGCATAAACAACACTAGGAATTCAGATCCTTTGCAATATCAACAGACTCCACAACAATTTCAGACCATTTCACAACTATTTCAGAATCTCCTGTTAAGCATGTAAGAAATAGCTCAATGTCTGATAGCAGTGTATATGCAACATTGAATTAATCGTTTTATCATTTTATGATTATAAAATCATAATAACCTTAGCTGACATAATACATTTTTATATGCTTTATCAAGCCAAGTTGATGACAGTGTTTTCCTACTTTAGAAACTTTATCTAAATACGCTGGCCGATTTTTTTTTAATAAAGTACTTGAAATGAAGCAAATCTACTGAAAAAATAATTATTGTTTACATCATAGTTGGAATTGTTTTTATTCTATACAGTATAGTTAACATTGTCTACAGTAAATTGCTTGTTTTACATTAAAGTCTACTTCAAAGTGTAGTCAATTAAAAATTACGAGTAAAGAAACAACACCGTTTACACCACTAACTCTATGCTTTTTTGCTTCTATCTCGATCGATTTTTTGAATAGCAAAATTTTTGAAAGTGCACATGTTTAACTGGTGTTTTTATATATTTTTTTTTTGTGTTTTTTATTTAAAATATAAGTGGAACAACGCTTCTATATTTAAAAAGCCCCGAAACTAATTTTTGCTTCGTTAAAAAAAGATTTTATTTGTATGGAAAAACGAAGATTTACCAAGGTTTCCCATACAAATAAAATTATTTTTTAACGAGGCAAAAATTAGTTTCGAGGGTTTTCAAATATAGCGGCGTTTTGAGTGGTGCAATATAATAACACAAACAGTTAACTTGTCAAATTTTTAAAAAATTTAGCTTGTTAAAAATATTCTATTTAGATTTATTTTTTAAATTTCAAAATTCGAATTATAAATATGGCACTAAATTAATTATTCAGTCAGCATAAAAAAATTTTATCAGCACCTATCGGAAAAGTAGATCGTTCGTTACTAACAAGTGTATCTAATTTACCCTCTACCCATTAAAATTAACGCTATTACAAGTACAGTACACAGAGTTACAGTTCGCAGACAGCATATTATAAAAATTAATTTGTTTTAAATTTTAAAATTTGATTTTTTTTTTAATTAGTAAATGGTGTGAAATGAAAATCACTTAATGATACCGAAAACGAACATGAAATTGTTTAACTAATTATCACCGACGATTATAACTTTTGATATTATATTAAGAACAACTATATCATAATCATATTATGTCATATCAGTATTCAGTTTTCGTTCATATACCTTATCGCTTAGTTTTTTTATTTCATTATGGACCGAATTTATATATTTATAAATGGAAATGCACTTATTCATCACCTAGACCTATGAAGCAACGAACAGGTTTATGTACCGTTAATTGATATTTAATTGGTATTTTACAATCGTTAATTGGTATTTTACAATCGGTCGTTTGTCATAATATGTTCACGATGTTAATGAAATGCCATGGTGAAGACAATATACAGTTGATGCAAATATAAGACTCAGTTTTAAAAATAACTTAAAAATTTAATATGTATTTTCTATAAAATTTAAAAAAAAATAACAATCAATTATTAAAACACATGAATCTAATTTAAATTACTTTTATATAATGTACCTACATAATATAAGAATGTTTCAGAATGGTATTTTAGTTAATTATTTAATTATTTTATAAGTTATATCGTCGCTTGATTATTATTAATTTGTGCCATACGCCAATTTTTATGTTTTCATACTAATAATTTGGGTTTTGGAGACCGCTCTATTACGTGCGCTTACTCCGAAAGCTCTATCTGTCATGGTTTAGCTTTTATTTAACATCAATTTTGTTTCATATCCACATTTTTTTTCAATTTATCGAATTTTGCACCATATCCAAATTTATACAATTTTTGGTATTGCAAAATTAGTTAAAATTTTTATTATTATTATTAATAATCAACTTTCTCAAAATTCAATTTTTTTTGGCTCTTCTGAGGGAGATGTTGTATCGTCGTAGGACCTAATGCTCCAAACCGTTATCTTTCTAGAATATATAACTGAATATATATACATCTAATGGATCAACATATACAACGGTTTTTATACAAAAACATCAAGACAACAAGGATACTTTCAAATGTCCTTTTCGTCCTTAAAGGATAAGATACGCCAGTAAAGATATATATTTTTGGAAAGCTAGCAATTCCAGCTATCTTTGGGATATACATATAATCAATAGGTCCTACGTCGATACAATATCTCCCTCAAAATCAGCCAAGGTAAAATATTTTTGTTATCTCATGTATGATTTGGAATAAAGTACGATTATGGAATGGAGGTATACAAACAACGTAATAACTTCTTTAATTATTAATAAAAATCCTTGAAAATTTTAATATACATAATTAAAAAATTTAACAATGTAAAATAAAATGTAAAAAAACGAAACATTTTCAGCTAGTTTTCAAACAGTATACACGTAAACCTTAAAAATCAATTGTCTCAAAACTAACCAATTGGCGTATGAACCAAAATAAATAATAATCAAACGACGATATTTCTTCGTCTTATGTCCCACTGATTGGGTTGAAGGACAATAATGATGCTTTATATTAAGTAGTTAATAGATCCTAATTAAGACTAAAAATTTACTAAATTACCAATATTTAAAAAAAAAAATTGTAATTTAATATCCATTCTTAATTAATATTATAGATCTCTTGTGAAAAGAGTATGCCTTCATCTATACCAGGATTTTATATGGATAAATATAATTTTACACTTCAAAGACCAGCCAATCAATTGATATTTGAAGAAATCGAAAATGATATGCAAATTATGAAACGAACTGTTGATATTTCAAGCAAATCATCAAAATTTGTATGCTTAGCTGCACTTTTATATAGCCGAATCGAATACGTGGAATTATGGAATTTTACAATTTTTGAAAAAGTTTATTAACATATTATTTAAATAATTTATAATTTTATATACAAATATTTTATTTCTAGATAATTCTTTTAGCTGAATTCTTACAACAACAATTAGATTGTAAAACAAATACAACAAATAATAATCATTTAGAGGATATCAATTTCAGTGTCATAATTGATACAATTTTATGTAATATTGTTGTTAATCATATTGTACAAGTGACACCACAAACAGAAATTGAATCAAAAAATTTGAATATGCATCAAGGATTGCAATCATTCTTCTTACAACATAGTAATTGTATCATAACATCGTCATATAATAGAAAATGTTATGCCATTTGGAATGAAGGACCAAATTATTATATGATATGGTATAGGGAATATGATTCAAAATTAATTTTATTAGTTTCATCAAATTGGTTAAATTTCTATAAAATTATATTGGATGAAATTGAAAATGATATAGCACCAATATATTTTATTAAAAAAGTAATAATAACTCGAATAAAAATGTCAGATTCTTGTAAAACAAATTTGACTAGCAGGACTGAATCTGAAGATTTTAATGAAAAATGTCGCAAATGTAATTTTTCTAATTTTATGGAAAATTATATATCAAAGAATATGATTAAAGCTCAAATAAATGGAAATTTTATAGAATATAGCCAAGGTATCAATATATTATTTGGTGATTTAATTAAAACAAATGAATTATTTTCAAATGATGTACTGTTCTGTGAGGTAAACTTTTTTAAATATCTATTAATTATTTTATTAAATTAATTATAATAATCATTAAAATTATATAATAGAGTCTTAAAGCATGCTGTTTAATAGCTGCTGCAACATCGATTATATTTTCCCCAGAATTATGGCAAAAAGATACTCTAAAACAGATAATTTCAATTGGTATTGATCTTCTCAAAAGTAATATAGCACTTTTAAGAAAAATCGAATTTGAAATTACGGATTATCCAAATAATATGAATTTATTTAATTATAATGTCAGTGTAACAGTTGAACAACCAACCATAGAAGATTTTGATATAAACAGTCTTTTAAATCTTCTTAAATATATTATAAGAAATAACCAAATCGCTTATATTGGAATTGAAAAACAATTTTACATGACAATTATGATGGATGAACAAAATTATTATTTATTTTATCCAGGTAGTTCGTATATTCCTGAAAATATGGATAGTGAAGCAACATATTTATTAAAAGCTGATACTATTTTACAATTAATTAAATTTATAGTAAAAAAATATAAGACAACCGACGATTCTGTTCGTGTTGGAGTAATAAACGCTCAATTTTTACAATAAATATGTACATAATGTACACAAATATATTAAATTAAGAAGTTTAAATAATATTTTTTTTATAAAATAATTTAATAATATGTATTCTGAAAAATAATAAACCCAACATCAAGCCAATAGTCGAACATTTGACCGAGCAACTGATACATATATGAAAACTCAATCCAATATGGTTTTAATTTTATTTTGTTTAATTTTTCGTTCATATCAAATGGAGTAACAAATTTTGAATTATAAAATTTCGATTTTTTTACAGAACATTTTTTTTTTAAATGCAAATACGTGGAAGTACCCAACTACAATACAAGCAAGCGTTTTCTCTACAGTCTTACCCGTACGTACGTTTTTAATTTCAAGAACATAGACTCAACCACACTTATCATAACCTTTTCTAAACATTTTTTATTTAACAACATTTACACTTTATTTGCATAATGAAAAATCATTGAACTTTGATTTTATGTACTACAACTTTTCCAAACGTAATTCAGAATAAGTCAATTGAAATTCAGAGTAGTCATTTATAATTCAGATATAGTGATTTGCAATTTAGAAATCTTGTGCATTTATTTCATTGCCATTATTTTTAGAAATATAAAAATAATATATATACTTTCCATTGTCAATTTTTGATTTGCAAATGACTATAAATGTGAATATTGATCTATTTTGAATTACAACAATTGACTACATACTTTGGTATTATAAATTCGAAAGGATAGTCAGTTTTGAAGTGGGTGTAAGGGGTTGTCAAACAGGTGTAACGATTTGTTCGAATTTTGTACGAGCATGAATGTTTTTTATACAAAAAATGAACTAGGGTCTCATTTTAAGATTTTTTACCAACACAAATAATATTTTAAAAGATTCTATCTGAGATGAAAATTATTTAAATTTCTAAACTACATAACTAAATTTTAAAATTGTATTTACAACAAAAAACATTTACCGTAAATCCGTTACAAATGATAAATTATTATATTTTATGTAAATTATCAATTTAATGGTGAAAGTTAATAGAATTATAAATTAATTTGTAATATAAAATCAAAAAAAAAAAACGAGTACAGAAATTATAAAAAAAAATTTTTTGTGGTAGAATAAATATTTTTATTAATTTTTTCTTATTTTTTGTTTTTGTTTTTTGTTTGTTTTTGTTTTGTTTTTGCAGAAACAAAAATCTATATAACTATTATTAAAAATTTTCTTAAATGAAGATCAAAATTTTACCTTCTATTGAGATTCTAAAAATATATTTAAATATAATGTATGTATGTATGTTTATAAGTATGTTGTATTTATAAAAAAAAATTAAATTTTTTAAATTAAAAAATTATTAATAAAAAATAATGAAGATTATTTACAGCGCATTTTTAATTATTTTATGAATATCATTAATTATATTATTTGTTTTCAATTGTATATATATATTTATACATATTATATGTATTTGAAAATAAAAATAAGATTTAACTCAAATTTATTTCACAAAATGAAGAAATACTTAATTAGACATTATATTTCATTGTTATATTTTGAATAACTTTTACAAATTTACCTTAAAACTATATTTATCAAAATTTTAATATGAGAACAATTAAATTAAAATTTGAGAATAATTTATATTACAGTTGATTTAATAAATATTTTCGTTTTTAATTTACTCAGATTAATTTTATATAAATTTATTTTTATTTACTTTCTTATTTGATATTTTATATTCTGAATACAATTAAATTTAATTTAGAAAAAAAACTTAAGATAGAATAAAACTTAAATTTAGATTAATCTCAATATACAGAAGAATTTAATTGAAATTATCGTTACTATTATAAAATGAAAAAAAATTACCATATATGTATGTATATAAATAATTTATAAACATTTTCAAATTTATAAATAATTTCAAAATAAATTCCAATTTAACATTGTTTAATTGAATAACAATGGATTTATTTTACCGAATTGAAAATTTGAAATTTTGATCAATTTTCTTAGTAATATTTATTATTCTCAAATTTATATGATTTGTTTAAAATTTAAAATTATTTCCAAATTCCAATGTTGACATTTCTAAGATATAAATATAGATATATATATATATATATTATATACAAATTAAATTAAATTGATAAACTAAAAAATTGAAATGGATTTTATGATGAACAATGGTATTTGTTTAAATAAATTCATTTGCAAAAATTAATTTTCACACAAGCAAACAAAAAATAAATGAATTTGTTATTTTAAGTTTATATTTTTTACCTTGTATAAATTTACAGTTTTTATGTTTCTAAAATTTATTTCTTTTTTTTATTTTATTATATTTCGTTTATTTTCATTTTATTATTATACAGAAATAATTAAAATTAATTAATTAATACTAATTAATATAAATTTTTTTTAATATTATATATATATATATTACTCAAATTATTATATTAATTTTTTTTTATTTTTAAATTGGTATATTAACACATTTAAAAGAGAACAAATTTACTATTTATTATATATTATTTGAACACTTTACGTTAATTTTTTTTTTTTTTTTTTTTGCTGGAAAAAATTAAATACATAAACATATAATGAGAATTTAATACAATTCAAAATAATATTAGTTTTAAAAATTTTAATTTATATACATGGCATTATTTATTAATGTTTAATAAAATTATAGCCATTTGATATACTGCATTAATTGTGGCACAATTGCATAAATCAAGAAACAAAACGACGACAAGGAAAGGACAACATAAAATAGAATGGTATAAAAGTTTGATGTTACATAAAACAAAAAAACTAAAAAAAAGTACATAATAATTACTAAAGATCTAAAAAATTTAAAGACATTAAAAATGTTAAGGTTTATTATTTACTAAATAATTAAATTTACCAACTTTTACCAATATTTAAGACAAAAAAAAAAACATAATTGTTAAACAGATAATTAAAAATATATTATAAAGATTAAATAATAGATTAATATTAATAGTTTTAAAATAAATTTTAAAAAATATACTTTTTTATAAAAAAGAAAAAGCTTTTTTAATACTGAAAAATTACTCAAAATAAATTTCAAAATTATTTCTCTTTTTTTTTATTTCATTTCAATATCAATGGCAAAATCATTTCCAAAATTATAAATTTGTGTTAATAAAAGTATATTATCGTTTTAAAATATATAAAAAAAAACATTTCGATTAAAATTAGAAATGTACTTTATAAATAATAATAAAAAAATTAAATAATCAATAAGTAAAAAAATTGGTTTTTTATCTTTTAAAATTCATTTAATTATACATAAAATTATAAAGTTTTTATTTTACATTCTAAAAAAAATCATTTATATAAAAAATTAACATCATCTAATAAGTTATTCTAATTTGATAATCTTAAAATAATTAAATCATATTAAGTTAAGGTTCAAAATATAATAGTATATAAAAAAGTATAAAATTATGCATTTATAAATTACTCTTTACAATATAAAACAGCCTATTCAAATTGAAATAAAATTTATTAAAAAAAAAAAAAAAAGAGAGAAAAATTTCAAATTATTTTTATCATTATACATATTCTGTAAATTTGTTATTTTTTTTCCAGCTTATCTTTTATTTTATTTAAATTTAATCAATTTATTATTTATTTATTTTTTTTTTTTAATTTTAGTTAATCTCAAGGTATACAAATAATACGATTCTCTATATAAATATTTAACATTTAACATTAAAAAAAATGTGTTTTTCTTATTATTATTTTTTTTTGTTTTTTTTTTTTTAAATTTTATTTTTTTTTATTTTTGTGATTTTAGTAATTTAAGTCTGCACAAGATTACGAATATCAATTGTAGTAGCTGAATTATTATCGTTGCAACTATTACTGTCCATTGTACCGTTACTTTCAGCTTCTATCAATAAACTATTTGTATCTATTTCATTTGGATCTGGTGAATATACAATTTCGGTGCAAATATCTGCATCTAAGTTATCAACTAAAAAACTTTCCAAGAAATTCGGATCAATTTGATCACCTTCAACAGCCATTTGTTCAATTTGTTGTCCAACCATTTGATTCATTTGCTCTTGTACTTGTTTATTAGCCATTTCTAGTGCTCTTTCTAAATATTCTTGTTCCTCTTGTGTTGGCTCTAATGGTCCATTTTGTTGAACTAAAATTATTTTATAATTTTAATTTGTGTTTTTCTTTAAGCTTTAAAAATTTTAATTCAAAAAAATTAAAATACCTGTTGTAAAGAACTCATTAATAGCATCCACAGGAAGCTGATTAAGAACATTCGTTAAATCGTGTTCTTCTAATAAACGAGTATCCCCCAAAGGAATTTCTTCTACAAATTTAACATAATTTAAATATGTGTTTTAATATTATTTTTTAAAAAATTTATAATATAAAAGTAATATATAAAAATTTATTGTTATATTGTAAATAACTATTAATTTAATATTGTTAAAACAGTAATAATAAACAGTTTTGTAATTCACTATTTAATCATGCCATAAAAATTTGTTAAATTTGTTAAATTCATAGTCTTCAAACTATCTACTTTAATATTCATTTGCTTGATAGCAAAAAAAAAATTCATTCTAATTGAATTTCGATTGATCAATGAAACTAGTTAACCAACAACCTATTCGAATAGGTTATTCAATAAATATTATTATAAATGAACATGTAACTTAATTGTATTTCTAATTTGGGATTTAAATCATGTCATTTATTTGATACTTCACGATAAACACAGCTTGCATAATTTGTTATTTAATTCATAAATTCATATTTCAGATACAAACATTTATGATTTATTTAATATCTAAAATATTTTTTATCCAATTTAATTTTTTTTTTTTAAAATTAAAGCAACGTTAACCCATAATATACCAACGTATTTTAAAAATAAAATATTTTCATTAATCAATTATAAAAATAATTAAATATATGTACTGATATAAAAATATGAAGTCATAAGCAAATAGGTATGTAGAATAAAAATGTTTTATAAATAAAATGAAAAAAAAGAAATTATTATGAGATTATTGTTGTTTTTGTTTCTCTGGTCTCATATTTTTGTTGCGCTTAAGTATTGTGCAAAATATAATTATTGTTTGAATTAATAGAATAGTTAAATGTACTTCTTAACCCAAATTCTAAAAAAAATATATTTCTTTTTCTGCCAATGAAAATTAAAAATTATATTTTCTTTCGTTATACCTATTATAATTTTAAAATGATTTCGAACAAAATATAAACAGACCAGCCAAAAGAACAAAATCAAAACCAAAGAAAAAAATATGTTCAATAGTATGTTTACAATACAATAATATAAAAATTTTACCTATCACATCATGAGCTTGTGCTATCAGTTCAGCATCACTTAGAGCTCCGAAACCAGTATCTTCAGAACTTTCATAAGCAGAACTATTTTCACAAACATTAAAGCTGTCCTGTGTAACATCATTATTTGAGTCAGATATTTTATCGGGTTTAATACCATTTTGATCTTTTTCACTTGATAATTTTGTTAATTGTGCTTCTTGTACCATTTCCTCTAAAATTACATGATTTTCTAAACTTTGTTTTGTTGATTGTACATTGTAATCAGCAAAACTAGTAATACTGTTTGTAGAATTTAATGCATGTTGCATTTTCTGGCTTTCGCAGTTCTCCTCTATACTACCACTTCCCACATCGCTGCTACTACTGATAATACCATCAGCACTATTATTTGATATTTCCATTCCACCTAATCCTGAATCAGATGCTAATAGTGGTTTTCGCTTTCTCTTGTTACTCTTATGATTTGAAAATGTGTGGTTAACGGAATTGTTCGTTAAAGCACCAGATTTGGTACGTTTACGAGAAGTTTTTCTTGGTTTATGCTCTTGCACAATTCTTTGATAATTATCTCTTTTCCAAGCATGTTCTTTACATAGAGGTAGATTATGGGTTATATCAAATACAGGAATTCGGCATTGTGTGTTATCCGAAAACTTAGCTGTACAAGGTAGGAACAAATGTTGATCATTATTTTTTGTTATATGTAAACTACAATAAGATGTTAACACTAAAGCAACGTTATTACACGATGACATCGCGCAACGTCTTGCTGGTGGGCTAAAAAACAAATGCAATAAGATAGATATTCAGATTTTTAATGTTAGCATACTTACCATTCATTACGACTACTATTAAATTTTTTTAAAGCTTTTGAAACGAACACTAATCTTTTACGCGAATTAGAGTGGGACAAAAATGGTCTGGCAAAGTAATACTGCATTGCTTGCCTTCTCAATTGCGCTTTTCGCAATTCAATACGTTTTTCTCGTCCTTGTGACCAAGATGGTATTGAGTTTCTAATGTCTTCAATATTCAGCCAATGCTTTTGTACTTGTAATTTAACTGAATCTTCAGTTAAAGAATTCTTTCCACTATATAACTGAAGTTTATCACATTTTACTAAATTGTCCAGCTGTTCAAAATCTCTAGAGATAATCGTTGAAAAAGGTCCTAAACTGTCAAAAACATAAGAATCTGGTGCATGCCATTCTGTTGTAGATTTTGAGATATTGGATATTCTTTGAAGAGTTTCATGATGAGAACTTTGGCTATATGCTCTTTTTGTTCGAGCTAAATTTTGTGTTTTATTACTATTAATATTCGTCGTGCTGATAGGTGTAGAGTTATTTTGGCTAACTACTTTTGGTTGTTTTCCTGTAATCGAACCAGTTGAGGGAGTTCTAACGTCTCTTTTTGCTGGTGGTGTTGCAAATAAAATTTTATCAAAGGTTTTTTCGATAACAGATGTTTGTATTGGTGGTAATGACACTGGAACTGTAATTTCTTCAGATATTTTCCGTTTTTTAGCATTGGAAGTTTGCAAAGTTGGTGATTTAGGCTTTTTAATTACAACTTTTGTTTCTGTAGAATTTATTTTGCTATTGTTGGTTATATTTTCAGAATTATGAGTTGATGCTAATTGTTTTATTTGTTGCGGCTGAGCAAAATTGGATGCTGGAAGCCTTTGGTTAGAAATTTGTTGCTGTTGAGAAATATTTACTTGATCTGGTTTTGGTGAAGTTTGAACTGTTAATGATTTCGGAATGGAAGGTATATTTGCTGAAGCTATATTTCCACTGGAATGATTCTTAATCACATTTTTCTGTGTCAACTCATTGAGCGTATCTGACACTTGTGCGTTATTTACAGAAAACGCTAGAAATATATAGATTTTTTTTAAATGCATAAAATTTGTTTAATTCCATGTAAAATTTACCTTGTTTTTGTTTTGTATGTTGCGGTGGGTTCGATGATTGTTTTTGTTGTTGATTTACATGTAATGCCTGAGAAATAACATTAGATTGCGTGGTAGAAGTCGTTACAATTTGTGTCTGTCTCGCTACTGAATACAAAGGATGAGATTGATGTAACGATACTATTTGTGGCAATGTCTGTGATTGTTGATGTTGTTGTAATATATGAGTATTTTGCCCTTGAAATTTTGTTAATGGTGACGTTAAAGTTGTTTTATTTACAACCAAGCTATTTGAATTAGGTGTCTGCAAACTATTTTGAGATTTAATCAAGCCAATTGTAGGCAGAACCGAGGAGTTTGCATATGTAATCTTATGTAATCCATTTACGTTACTATTAGATGTAATGCTTACAGGAATTCCATTTAATCGACCGACCACATTAAGGGCCTTTTGATTTTTTATTGTTGAATTTGTTGTATTGAATATCCTTGGATGTTGAGTTATAATTTGGGTCTTTTTCGGAAGAAATTGTCTAACATTTGTGTTTTGAATTATTGGTGTTAATTTATGAATCTACAAATAATGTTCAATAATTATTTAATTAAAATTTCAAATTCATTAAAAATACTTACTTGTGGATTAAACAAAGTAGCTGTTGTTGGAGTTGTATCCGTAAATGTGTACGGATCTTCTGTTATTCGGGGTGCTTGCTGACATGACATATCCAAAATATATATTTTCTAGATTCAAATAGTATTTTTGTTGGAAGAACAGAATCCTTGTTTTATTCTAAAAAAACGCCTAAATTAGACTAATGCGTTTTGTAAAATTGGCACTTGTTTTTTTATTTTTAAAGAATGCAATTATAAATAAAATATAATTTGGCATACATATCATCGCAAGTTTTACACATTCTTTACATATTTATGAAGGAAAAACAGAATAAGTCTGGTTTACTTATATTTTTTAACCCTTAAATTATCAATATTTGTTAGTATTAATATTATAAATTGTGTGAGTAATGAATCTTATTAAAATCTTTTAATTTTATGTCCACAATTGATAAGATAAATACACTCAAATTTGAAAATTTTAATCTTAAAATATTTTCAATTACAAACACAAAATTCACTTGAAACAATAATAAAATTTGAAATTCACAGATAGTAAATGCTAAAGAGAAAGGCAATGTTTTTAAATCGAAATTGAAAAATAATGTAGTCTAGGCTTTTGTGAAACAAGAAACGTCTTCTTTAGGTCAATGACTGCTATGTTAAACGGGATTCTACCCACGTACTAAAGGTAATATGAAGACCTTTGAACCGAATTATTCTATAAATTTTGCATAATAAATTGAGATAAATTGATCCTGAAAAGGAAAATAAAACGTATAATAATAAAAAAAATACATAATAAATATGAAAGCCAGGTTGGCTACTGCTTTTCTGGGTGCTGTGGCGTCTCATCCAGTCATCCATAATCAAAAACATACAAAATATTTTTCACATTTATAGCTAAAATCATGTAAACTAACCTTTAAAAAAACTTTTAAAACGTTTTTTAAATATTAAATTTTCTTTAGATAATGTTCTCAGTCTTTTTAAACTACAGAAAAAATGTATATTTTTCTATAATTACAAAGAATTATTTTAATAAAAAAAAATTTATGGAAAATTATTTACGTATGTAAAATGTCACAATTGTCATTTTGACTTTCTCATGAAAAACAAACTGAGCGAAAAATGCCTAGATTAAACAAGATATTGCCATATACAATTGATATTTTTATATATTTATGCTCATTCAGATTTCAATTTAAGGAGCTAACCACTAATAGAAATATAAGTTAAACTGAACTGAATAAAATAATAAATTGTTTTAATTTAACTTTTAAGTTAAAACAATTTATACATACTTTATTTTAAAAGTTTATTCAAAATTAAAATAAAACCAGATAAAACAAAAATATTTTCTTACAAAATAAAAATGTAGGAATTGTCAAAATTGCGCGAAAATAACGTCAAACTTCATATTATCTTTGTCAAAATTTCTATATATTTTTTTTATATACATCTGGTATTTGTATTCTCATTATAATAAAAAAAACAAGGTTATTTAAATAAAATTAAATAGATAAATATTCAGCAGTATTTGTAAGTGGTGTAGTGTATTATTTGTATTCAAAAAATATGTATATGGAATGGATTGGATATACAAATTATATATATATATATATATATATATATAGATTCATATGTGAAATGTGAATGTGATTCTATGCCTTGCCTGTATTCAATTTAATTAAGCTTAAAATTTTTTATGAAATTAAATTCCGTTTATTTTTACCATTGTTTATTAAATTAGT
The DNA here is from genome assembly GCA_963942445.1 of Argyra leucocephala. Taxonomy (NCBI): domain Eukaryota; kingdom Metazoa; phylum Arthropoda; class Insecta; order Diptera; family Dolichopodidae; genus Argyra; species Argyra leucocephala. The sequence continues at coordinate 21,913,777 of OZ012677.1, read as the reverse complement.
GTAGTTTAGTAATAAAATTTGTTCTTTAAAATTTACTTATATTTTCAATTCGTATAAATGTGTGTATGTGATTCTTCTAACACCAATTCATCAGTAACATCAATAATACGAATACCTAGGAAAATTCGAAACAGAAACAAAAGTTCAAACAAATTAAATATTTTTTTTATGTTTTTGTAGTTTTGTAATTTTTTCGTGTAATTTTATTTTTCATTCATAAATTATGGTTTTTACACGAATTTTATACGGATGAATTAGGAAGCGTAAAAAAACAAAACACTGCCAAAATTTTGTGTGAGTTTGGTTAAATTTGAATTTGACTTATTTTCGTACTCAGAAATTATTTGAAACTGGTTTGCTTCAAACTTAAGCTGTTGAGGGCGAAATAACCATTAACCAAATAAAATTAATATAAACAATCGTAATACATTTTGGAATGTACATTGATATTAATCATAACAATGCAATAAAAATGCCCCGATAATATTAATTATTCTGATAGCTAAATAATAAAATCTAAAATTATAAATTGAGAAATTTTTATTTTGTTTTGACAATAAAAAGTTGAATAGATGAAAGTAGAAAATGTTTAGATAGTCCATAACTTTGACGGCCCCAGGTCCCATGTTCGTTTATTTTTCTTTTGAAAACAGAAGAATCCAGGTCGATCAGGCCTAGGTACTTTATGTGGAAGTTAATGAAATTTACGTAGCATAAATGTAAAAAATGAGAATGTACAGATACGTATTTATGTTTACAAAACCACATCTACGAAAAATGCTCAAACTCCCATGTATCAAGTTAAATAAAAAAAAACACTTACGAGACGAGATAAGCTAGAAAAAAAGAAATGTTTTCTCTGTGTGCCCAAAAATGTCTCAAAATGTCAAAATAATTTTTTTGCAGTGCAGATTATGAATAAATTGAAAATAAACAGAATAAATATGAAAAAAAAATTAATAATAAGCATAGAGCTATGATTTTCGCATTCAATTTAAAAATATAAAGGTCATGGAAAAATAATAAACGAATATTTATTATAGTATTCTCAATTCTCAACTGACGTTTAAAATGTCAAGAAAAAATTTAAGAAGATAGTTAGATATAGTTTTGTCTTAAGTACGCCTATGATGAAACAGAAGCGAATGTCAAATCTCATATATAAAATTTATATTTTTTTCGCTGATAGTTCGCAGTGAAAAAGAAGTAGTAGTCTGCTATGAGCGAAAGATTTCGGATATTGAAAATGAAACTTATCTATGAAAAACTAGATGGCGCGAGGTAAATTCTACAATTTCTTTTAGATTTCATAAATTATAAATTAACATTATTATCTGAACATTCCCATAAAAGAAGTAATTTTTTCGACTCAGCTGATTGATAAGAACATTGCTGTAAAATTGATGAATATCTAGAAATACCATCGATTAATTTCCCATCCATTTCTCATCAATATTGTATTAACAGTATATTTTGGTAAGTATTGATGAAAACATTAATGTGTAATAGGGGTGTAAAATACATTTTTCTTCATAAAAATAATTTAAAAACAGAAACTTAATCTATTTTGTAATATTTCTGTGACATTTTGTTTGAAGTTATAAATAATTGTTTAGCTAAACTGATGTCTATTTCATCTTATTTCTATGATCGCATCCAGAGGCTTTTAGGTGGTATATTCATTTTGAAATTTAAAAATATTGAAAAATATACAAAAGAAATTAATTGCATCAGTCATAATTTTAAAATATAAATTAACTTTCTCGCAAAAAAAGAAAAACCTAGACTGTCACAAAATATTAAGCGAAAATTTGTACGAATTTGTACACTGTATTAACTGTACATATATTTTATTGTGTTACTGTCTCGTGTGGCCTGCCAGTAAAACTTTAAGTGGTATTTTTATTTAATAAACCAAAAATAATATTTAAGGGCTAGACTAGGTATTTGTGCAGAATGACATGAAAGAAAGACCATTAAAATGGAAAAAGGGTAGTTTGCGGCCAATATTTTTTATCTTGATACAAATAGAAAACTATCTTAAAATAATACCGCCTATTTGTTAATATTTCTCTGCCTTTTCTTTTTAATAATTTATTTAAATGTGTATGCACAAATGTATCTTTTACGATAACACCATATTTTATTCGACTTGAAATTAATTATATAATTAGAATTTTCAAAAAATAGGCATAAATATATATGTTAATATAAAACAAATAATAAAAACAATGAATAAAAGCAAAAATAATTCAAGTTCATATGATTAGTAAATAAGTTGTTTTTTTTTCTCAAGGTCAATTTAATTACGCAATCGGATATATTTCCATTTTACCGTTTCAAATTTGAATTTTCCAAAAAAAAAAAAACAAAATGAACAAAACGGTATAAACAAAAACTATGCAAATGATTTGATAATATTTATTATTTTTAAATTGACACTTGTGTATTGTGTGTTTCTGTGTTTGTTATTATTAAATTAAATTTTGGGTGGGCTTTGCAACATTTTTTTTCATATCATCAAATTCAACGTACCTACCCATAAAATAACATAAAATTAATGTAAACAAAACACATAAATAATACATTTATTATATATATACAAATATATTTGTTTAAGTATGCATAAATTGTGTATGATGAGATAACTGGAAAATGTGTTTGTTTTGTAAGTATTTATGCACATATTTTATTATACCTAATTATAATATGAAAGAAAAACTTAATAGTTCAATGCACTTGTAGGTTATGTAAAATTTAATTAAAAAAAATGTAGGTATGTAGGTATGTATGTAAGTATGTATATAATATATATAATAGTTCATTCACAATAATGATTGTTCAAGCGATTAGATAAAAGAAAGTAAAAACAAAATAAATACATATTAAGATTACAAGAAGAAAATAAATTTAAAATTATGTTTATCTTATCTTTTAATAATATTATTAAGTGTTTGATTGGCTAAGGTGATAAATATTTGAAAAGATATAAAAATAACACTACGAAAACCAAATGTGTATGTTTTTTCGAGAGCAAAACTAACTTGAAATATTTCATTAAATTTAATGTGATGAAAATTTCCAATTTCGATGGATTTTATTAAATTTAATTTTTTACAATTTAATCTGAATTTTTAATGCTGAGATGGTGAAATAGAGTAACACTGCAAGCAGATACATATTCCATTCAGAACCAAGTAACTATTCCATTTCTTTGTGGCGTTATTTTATTATTTTGAAATGTTATTTTATTTACATATGTTCTTTGGTAGGTGGGGATCATTACTTTACTTGAAGCTAAGTTCTCAACTAAAAATAAAAGCTAAAGAAAACTGTCGAATTACTTTGTTAGATGTTCATTTATAAATCACCTTTGCATATTAAGAATAATCAGTTTGTAGAATCAATTGTGTTCGTCAATTGTTCTTACAGCTTTGTCATCTGTGTGTACCTATCATCTACAAAAACAGAGTTTCAATAAATAAGTAGCGCGGGTGGTTCGGACAACAGAATAAAATTTTTAGGGTATTCATATCACTTCACGTAACATCATACATTCGTACTTAAAAGATGGGTTTACCTTAAATTTAATCAGAATTTATAGAATTAGTGTAAAACCATTGTAAACCATAGTTTTATAGAAAATTGCACCACATTGACATTAGCTTAAGCATAAGCATTATGAAATATTACATTATTTTTTTTTTTTTTATGCATAGCCAAAACACTTGGGGGACCTTTGATACCGATTGATACGTTTGGCTAGGGTGGGAAAGAAAAATTTGGAAAGGAGGATGGTAAAAGGGAAGGAGGACAATTACGAACGAAGGTGTTAATGTTCGTCTTGAATTTATTTAGGTCATAAATATAGAATTTGTCATGTTTTGGGAATACATTAAATGGAATTTGGTTCCACATTCGGGATGTTGAAGTTATAAACGAATTTCCATAACTTATCTTTTGCCATCGAGGGATTTCAATAATGTAGGGATGAGCACATGCAGCCAATCGTGTTTCGCGGGGGAAACGCTTAAGTGGAGGTAATATAGATTTAATTTCCACTGAGCATGTGCTACGAGATATCTATAAGAAAGTGAGAGAGCTCCGACTAAACGACGATGTCCAAGAGGAGCAAGATGGGCTATCACATTTGGGTCATTGATTAGACGAATAGCCCATTTTTGGACTTTATCCAAATGTTTTAACGCAATACTAGAGGCGCCAGCCCATATGTGAGAATTGTACTCCATTTTTGGTCGTATGAAAGCTTTATAGATTTTCAAGAGGTCACAGGGGGAGAAGTAAGCTTTGCAGCAGCTAAGAAAACCTAAACATTTGGCTGTGTTTTTTGCAACATCAAATATATGATCATTCCAGATCATTTTTTTATTAAGGTGCATATCTAATATGCTTAAGCTTTCAAACCGCTGCAATTTATCTTCCTGAAGCAAAAGAGTAGGATCAAAATGGAAATTTTTCGGGAGATTGTACAGCTCTGAGTTTTAAAAGTGTTAAACTCGACTCAGTTTTTTAAGCCACAACTAGCTATTGCGACCAAATCATGGCTGAGGGAACTGGCCGTGATGTCTCTTTTGGTTGACACAGCGATAGAGGTATAGCTTCAGATTTTTTATGAAAATCGTAGGAGGCTACTAGGGTGCTGTCTTCTACAAAGCTGTGGATTGGGTTGAAAGTGGTTTGGAGCAAATCATTTATAAATATAAGGAATAGAGTAGGTGAAAGAACTGATCCTTGTGAACACCAGCGTTTATTTGGAATTGATCGGACTATAATCCATCAACTAAGATTTGAATCGTACAAAAGCTTTAGAAATATCTAGAGCCACAATATTTGCTTCACCCGAATTGTGCAAGCAAATATATAGCTTCTCGTTATGGTATGTCATTAAATCACCGGTGGACCGGTGGGATCTAAATCCATATTGCCTATCGCGGACAATACCTTGGCTGTCTAGATATTTGGTCAGCTTTTCGTTTATTAAGATCTCCATCACTTTGGAGAGGATCGAAACATTTCCAGTGTTGTAATGAATTCATTGTAGCTTTACAAGTCCAAGTTATATCTGAAAATTCATCATTATTTATTCAATAACAATAACGCAATGCTAGTGTACTCGTATAGTCGTACTGTTAAAAAAATAAAAAAATATAAAATTCACAAGAATTTCATTAATTTTTCAATTATTTCTGTTAATTTAATTTAATTTTAATAAGTTATCTTTTTCCGGCATTATTTCATTTTAAAAACAGGAATGCAATGCCACAATAAAAAAATTTAAATTTCCTACCGCCGTTGAGTTGCCTACGAGTACATGACATACCTATATATATATAGATAGTCTGAACAAAATGAAAATACATAATAATATCAATCTTATTTAATTAAATTAAATTCAAATTGTTATAAGAACTTATCTTTTTCAGTCGAGTCGAGTCGACTGTCTAAAGTGTTAAGTGTCTATTGTCTGTGTCTCTTCAAAGTGCAAACAAATTTTAAAGGCAATCCTTAAAACATTATTAATGTCATTCAAAAGAAAAACAACAAAATAAATTAAAAAGTTTAATAAAAATTATAATTAATAAATTTAAATATACGAGTAATATACGTTAATTTATAGGTACGTAATATAATGTATTATGATATTTAAATATATGTAACATAATAATGTTAAATAATTAAATTATAGCGATTCATAAAATGACTAGGAAAAAATTTGTTTTCTATTTTACTATATTCATTTTTGAATTTGAATTAACCTATATTCTAATAATTGATATTAGGTAATTCAAATGATTGCCCATTACCAATTTCATTACATTATTTTTGATCTTTGAGCGTATATAAAATTAAAATTTATTTTTATACAAACAAAATTTCTACCAACATAAATAAAATAATAATTAATAAAAGTACGTTAGTATAAAGTTCAACGACTATAATAGCTTATCACTTGACTATCGCTAATTTTAGAAAGTAAAATCAAATCAAAAACTTAAGACAAGTACGAGTCTAAAATTGAAATTGAAAATTTTACAATTTTTTTATATTCTAAGCTAATACCTATACATACCTAATAATCAAATAAACTAAAATTATTTGAATGCAATCAAAAAACGAATTCATTTTATATACCTACAAATACAAGTACAGAGTTCAAGAGAATAATATTAATTTCTATATAAATTTCGAATATATCTTTAGAAAACTAAAATTTGTAACTTACCCGATTTATGCTGCACATTTCGTTTTTATGAATTTAATTGTAAAATAATTAGGGTATTCATTTCAACTATATGTAAGTCAATATTGTTAAATAATATTTTGGTGTAGTTGTGATAAATTTAGATTTTTACACCCTACGTTGATTTCATTTAACTTAACTATTTTTGTAATAATAACAGTAAAAATAATGGTAAAAATAATAAAAAGAGTTTGTAAATTATGCACAAAAATGGGAAATTTCTTTTAAAAATAGGACTGTCAAAATACCGTAACCTTCTACTTTTATGAGTTATTTCCTATGCTTACATAATGTTTAACCAATTCTACATTGTATATGTAAAGTAAGTGAGAAGATTTAATAAAATTCTTTTGATTGTTCAGTTTTTCAGTTCCAAAAAGATTTGATTATATACCCTAATTTTAGAATATTTAGGGTGTCTACTTAAACACTTATTCTAATTCTAATTCCCTAGACACAAAATGAAAAATTCTTTGACAACTTAAACTGGCAATAAACAATGCAAAATTTTAAATTATCAATTATATAAATTAATTTACAAAAAAATATACATAATATATTAATTAATTTTATCTTCGATTTATATGTTTTCAATTAGAATTGAGCTCTCATCATTAGCAAAACATTTCAAGTTGGCTAATTCCGAGACAGAAAACCAAGATAAAAATATAACATTTAGCGGTAACACAGTCGAACTATATGCTACTCTTAAGCAGGCTTTACACTGCACAATATTGTATCAATACTAGAAATCCCTATTTTTTTAATTATAATTCAAGTTAAAGCCAAATTTAACGTTGTCAGCAGAACATGAATTTTAATAGACTGATATTTTTCACTATCAAGTATCAACCAGTAAGCAGTTATATGTTTTAATAAAAAACTACGGTTTTATTTTTTTATTTTATCTCAGTTTTGGTGAATAGATTGAATTATATAAAAAATTGCATTAGGTATGAAGTAGGAAGTTGGGTGGGGTAGTTTTTTCATTAAATTTTTTTATTTTCTCTCATTTTTGGTGAATAAATTGAATAATTTTGAGGTGAATTGTTGACAACTAACTCTATTATAATATATGATTGTATCAATATTAAATGGTAATTGTTGTGTCTAAATGCTTTCATTCAATATTTAACCAATATTGCATAATTGTATGGTCTTGATTCTAAATTTCACAATATTGTAACAATATTGCTTCATGTAGACGCATACATAAATATTGAATCAATTTCTGTTGTTAGTAACACACTACATAATGATATAATTTTTTTTCTGCCCAACTTAAATTAGACATGTTCATGGAAATCTCATTGAATAAAAAATTATTTATTATAAATTGAATCGTGTATATATGCTTTCAAAATAATATTGTACCAATATTGTATGAAAATTGTTTCATGTAAATGCTGTAATGCAATATTGCAACAATATTGTTTCAATCAAAATTGATACAATATTGTATCGTGTAAAGCCTGCTTTACTGTCATAGGAGTATTATCATCCGACATATTACCAATATATATATATATTTAGTCTAATCATAATTATAAATAAGTATTTTGGCATGTATAATAAGGTATAGTAATGTGTTCTAGCATTCGTAAGTTATAAATAATAAGGCAAGGAGACTAGCTCTCTCTCTATTCACGACCGTAGAAGAATAAAGACAAACTTAAGCTTTGTGTTTTATTTATTTCCTCTACAAATAACTACATAATACATATATGTGGGTTATTATTAATATATTACCTTTATTATTCAAATATTACAATTAAATTCATTTGAATAATAAAGGGCACCACATATATACTTCATATATGTAATGAGGGCTTGTTTTGCTTAGATAGAACTTACAAAAACGTTAACTGTCAAACGAGCTATTCATTATTTTTCTGACATTTATGATAAGTTTACTCTGGCACCTCAAAATGAATAGACTCATGCTTGAACAACGTTACCAAATTATACAAATTTATTTTGAAAATCAATAGTCGATTCGAAAAACTTATAGATGATTTCGTGATTTCGAATAACTTATAGCGCATGTTTATACGAGGCAGAAATCTGCCACAGATCTGCAGCAGAAAGCTACCTTATATACGTAAATAAAAACTGGTAGATTTCTGCCATTGTTGCTGTCACATTATTGAAATATCAAGATGGCCGGAATTGAAATTATTGACAAAGAAATAAATTTTTTATTTTTTATTCTAGTGTCAATCCAACATTATTATTATTTGTAAATTTATATTTTTTTATTTGATTAATATTCGATCCGACAACAACAAATTCCTTATTTTTTGTGAATCAAAAATAATAAAAATATTTTGATTTTGAAAAATTTAAACGTCAAAAATCTACCAAAAATTTAAAATTTTTGCAGATTTGCTTACCCCTTACCGAAATCACTCTTCACAGCAAAATTTTGGTAGATTCCTACCACTTTTCTACCCGTATAAACATTCATATTGAGATGACTTCGAGGAGTACCATTTGAGCAATGGTCTATCTGAGCAAGCCATTTGTCGAACTGCGGATAGATTTTATACCACATATACTCTCTAAATGATGCAATAACACAAACGAGTTAAAAAAAATGTGCGTAAATAATAAGTAAGTAATATGTCTATTCTCAAATGAATCGTATCGGTTATAATAGAGTAGAATGTATTATTACAAAATATTTAACTAATTAATATATATGATGGTTTCACAATATAAAGTTAGTTAAGGCAAAATCACACATTATTGAAAATTATTATATAAAGATCAAATTAAAAATTAAAAAACAAAGAACAATTAAAATGTTTAACAGAATATTGAATTTTGAATTAGAATTTGTTATCTATATAAAAATGAAATTGTTTATGTTTGTCTTTAGCTTATTAGTGAAATAGAGGGGAAGGTTATAGGCCTACCCGCTTTTTAAAATTCCAACACAAATATATTAAGAACCAAAAGTGTTACAGAGCTGAAAATTTGTACTCAGGTAGTGCCTCCAAAATAAACAAATACGTCTCCTACCGTTTTTCAAAATTTTGAGTGGTTCGGGCACCTGCCATACAACTCCCAACACCTATTACAAATATAATGAGCAAACATATATCTTTTACCGTTTCCCAATAATTTGAGTTGTTCGGGTAGCAGCCATATAACTTCCATCAACTATCAGGAATATTTAAAAAAATAAAGTTTTTATGTAACTGAGACGTATTTTGGATACTCCCTCATAAATAAAATAATGACATACGTTTTCCAAAATTTTAAGTAATTTTAATAGAGATTCATATATAAATTCTGAGAGATTTTTCGTTTTGTTTTGACAGGTTTTAATTTTAATTTATATTAGCCAATTTATATAATATTTTATAACTTTATTATTGTTTAAACTTAAAAAATCGTTATTAAATATTAGTTTAAATTTTTCCTTAAAATAAAGTGAAGGAATAAGATTAAATTTATGTCTTTAAAAAATTATTTTAAATTAGGTATTTTTATTATAGGGACTTTGGGCCAAAAACGCCAAAAGAATATCGTCGTTGTAAACGAAAGTGTCCAAGACGATCGAAATTTATCGATTCGTCATTGATCGCAGGTCTCTGTCCGTCCATTTCGTGGAAAATGTTAAAATTAAATTATTTTATCCGTTCTTTTATACCGCTTGTCCACTTCTTTGAAAAGTGTAGTAAGCTTTTTATGTAGTTATGATGTTTTTGCTATTTTTTGATTGGCCAAAAATGGTATACAGTTTTATCAACGAACGATATGTGGAAAACAGCGGATTATCAAAAAAATAAATTAATTGGCTTATCGTGAAGAGACCATACATTTCATCAATGCTTGCAATTAAGCTGATGTCAATATAGCGCAATTTTACACAATGTTTTACAATTGTTTTACTAGCTCTACAAATTCTTATTAAATTTAGTAAATTCCATCTTTTAATTTATTAATGTATATTGTTACGTGAATACCCTAAAAACTTTTCTTTTTTTCTTTTATTTTTTAATTTCTCTCTTAAAAACAACAAAAAAAAAAAAACAATTTTTTTTGTTGGGAAATTTTTTAGTTGTTTACATTTTAATCGAATAAAAACGAGGCTAAAAGAAAGGAAAATTTCTTAAATTTAAATTAAATAATTTCACGCGTGAGCGTTTTAAATGTAAACATTTTGTACTTATATATTATGTTTATGTATATAATTGAAAATATTTTAGATATTTAGAAATTATGGCACTTTTAAGAATATTAAATTTTTTAATTTTCAAACCGAATAAAAAAAAAATTAATGAATTAAATTCATTAAAAACGTAAATGTATATAGTTAAATTATTTATGAATTTGTTTTTTTTTTTGGTCGGAAGTTCAATTTCCTATAATAGTTTTTTGTTTATCTTCATGATAATATCCAGAAGAAACCTCTTCAGATGGGTTATAGAGCAGAAAGAAACTCTTTCCATCGTCTTCTTTATAAACGGCTAGTCTTTTCAGTTGAAGCCATATTTTTTGTTAAGTATATGTGGTATTTACTTTAAATAAGGCCTGTCCATGATCTGTAATGCCGATCATGTCAAATTTACACGCTGGGTCCCTGGTTCAATTCACAAAGAAGGCAAAAAAGGCTTTCTGGATTTTTTGATCTGGACAAAAACCTTACCCGTTGTCATTGGAATGAAATATATGATAAAAATTAGTTGAAAGTGTTTGGTCTATGCTATTATGAAGACGACTATACTCTACAATAGTTCTACACATCTAAATTAGTAAATATATCCCAACAATTCTAAAGAAAAGCTTTTGTTGTATGTAATTGTGTATTCTAAATTTCTGTATAAAAGAAGCTAGGGTATTCATAGTTCATCCCATAGACTTAGAAATTATATAAAAACAAAGTAAAAAATTAAAATGAGAAAATGTACTATTCTGTAAATTATGTTAATTCAGGTTATATAACATGTAATTTTTTACATGTGAACGAGTAGACATAAATTAATAAATTAATACAATAAAATAAAAGAATAATAACGGTTAATAACGGTTAATAAATATACATTTATATTATTTATAACATGAAACTCATTTTACAGATTTTAATATGTAATTAATTTACTTATGAATTTAACCTTCTACCATTCTACCTTTGTTTTTTGTTTTTAAAGTTAAATTGTATTAAAAATACATAATAAAATTAATTTATATAATTGCATTATATCTACATACTTGTAAAATTTATATTTGAAGAAATTCTATAGTAAAATAAATTGAAATACTGCTAGGCAATTAACTTTAAAGTTTTTGTTTTTTATATCCAAGGCTGTACCAATATATGTACTTAACTATACAAATATTCCTGAAAAATATTTAAAAGTAGGTATAATAAGTCTTAAAAATTATTAGTTTACTTATATTTTTTTTTGTTTTACTACAATATTAAATATACTTAAATTTAGAAAAAAAAAAGGATATAATTAAAGAAAATTTTGGTTTTCGTTAATTTTTATTTATTTTTTTTTAATATGGAAGCTATTGTATTTTTTAAAGTTTATAGATACAAAAATAAAACTGTTTGATTTGAAAAATACAATGCACTTTAAGGTAAGCTAAAATTTTTAAAATCGCGTGGAGCATTGAGACTTACGCCATTAAATGTTTTATTACATAATTTATATTTCACATGTTGTCCAAGTAATTTGGTAAACTGTTCTCCAAGTAAATTTTGTAATTATTACATTTTCTTAAAAAAAGGCGACAAAAATATAAAAACAAAATGTCAACATTATTTGCGCATTCATTTTGAGGAAAATACAAATGTCTAACCAATCATTATAGCTGCAATAATAATTTTATTTACAATTTGTACTAACAAAGATTTTTGTTCAGTACCTACTCAATAGGTTGGTGTAAGTGATCATTCCAGTTACAGTTACTCATGGAACAATTAGCACTTAATTAATCTGACTCTTCTGAGGGAGATGTTGTATCTGCGTAGAACCTAATGACCATATCCCAAGCATAGCTGGAATTGCTAGCTTTCCAAAAATATATATCTTTAGTGGCGCATCTTTTGTTTGTTTTTGTTATTTCGTAAACGGCCCATGCCAAGTTTTATATAGAAAAAGGGTAAAAAAAAAACAATTTTTTTAATAAATGCTTATATCTTCTAAACTTTTCGATGTAAATATAAGTTAAAATATACATTTTCAACAGTATATATATTTCAAATATTGGAGGTTTTATGGTAAAATCTTGAGGTATTTGGTTTTTCAAGAAAGAAAATAAAGATTGTTTTTTTTTCAAAATTTTCTACTTTGAACTACAATATCTCCATAACGGCAACACCAATTATCATCAAATAAATGCTAAAATATGCTCCAGACTGTTATCTTTCTGGAATATATATATATATATTCAATGGATCAACAGATATAGCGGTTTCTACACAAAAACATTAAAACAACAAGGATACTTTCAAATGCCGTTTTCGTCCTTAAAGGATAAGATGCGCCACTAAAGATATATATTTTTGGAAAGCTAGCAATTCCAGCTATCCTTGGGATATGGACATTAGATGTTGCGCTGATAGAACATCTCCCTCCGAATCCCCATTAAACAAAAAAGATGCCACGACTCGAGTAACATAATTTTTGATATAGATTATTTGTAGGTAATAATCACTCGTACGAAGAAGTCAGTATTAGAGGCACCCTGTGCGATTAAAAAATTCAATCTCATCACAAATTTAGCTTACGTAACAATAAAATGTACAAATACAAATTTAACAATAAACCCTGAAGTTCACTTAAAACGACACGACATTGTGGTTCTAGATTATTAACATAGAATGTTGCATATAGCACCAATCTTCAAACAACAAGAAAAGCAATAATAATTTAGAATTGTCAAAATAAAATGTCGCAATGCAACAACGACAAATTTTGTCGCCAACATTACACGCTGGGTGGTGCACCTACATTTCAACCAAAAGATTCCAGGTTCAATTCCCCATGAAGAAAAAAAAATGCTTTATGGGTTTTAAAATAAATGATGAAAAATGATTGAGAGTATAATTGGTATAACAACTTAAATAATAAAATAGGCCTATTCTATTTAAGAAGGCTTATTTCCTGAAAATAGCTGTAGTTTTCCACATTTAGTGAGTTAGATAAGGCAGTAATTTGATTAATAAATGCTCGAAAAACATTGTATATATATTGTAGTATAAACATGCAGTACCGTAGTTAATTAAACACGAAAATTTGATTCTATCCAAATTACTGTCAAAATTATAAATAAAAAAAATAGTGTCGTACTATTTGCTATGATGCCATTTAAACACATTTATTCAAAACTAAATTCGACATATTTTGTTGACATACAATATCGTGTCGTTTTCATTGGATTTCAGGCTTTATATAATGACATAAAACTATACATATGTAAATGTCAAATTGCCTAACGAAACTGACATAGGTATTTGTTAAAGCATATGTCGCCCCATAAGGACATAGTAACATAAGGAAATATTTCTTAGAAAAACAACAACAACAAAAAATTTCATATGTCCAATCCGATTTGAATGGAATTTAATATAAGAATTCTACAGTCAAATTCAACATAATTGCCTCATATGTCGATTATGGACAGTTACATGTATTTACTGAATATATACGGAATATGCCACGACATTTATGGTTCTATGGCATTATAGTTAGCACTTGAGAAATGAAATACATAAACACTATACAAGGTTAGCTCAAGACAATCTAATACAGCACTTGATACTTGACAAAACTCTATTTACAACAAAACTTAAAGACTTAGGGTGACAATAGGAATAGTTTTTTTTTGTTTTTTTATTACTGATATTATTTTGCTGAAATTATTTTAATTGGTTTTATATTAATTTCGTACTATTATTATTTTTTTTGTACACAAAAAAAAAATATTGTATTTAAAGATATATTCTGTACGAAGCGATTGTGCTAAATTGAGAAAAAATAGGATTCCATAAAATTTACAGATATACAAATATGTTTTTGGAATTAATAGATGAAATTTTAAGATAAATTGAAATTGAAATAAATAAAGAAATGTTACAGTAGCCATGAACAGGAGCCCAGAGTAGACAGACTCATTACTCAATACTAAAACAATTTTTATTTTTTTATTTGCCCAAAAGAATACCGTGGTACAGAAACAACTTATATATTAACATGATGACCAACTTTAGAGTAACCTACGTAATATTAATGCAGATTATAATCAATCAAAAAATTATATAACAGATGGATAGATGGATAACGGCATAATTAATATTATAAAATATTATAGATTTTCTAATCTGGTCTATAAAATCTATTAAAATGCATTACCATAAGGTATAACAAATTTTCAATTAATGATTATAGTTATGTACTTATATGTAGATATAAAAACAATATTTAAAAACAAAAATTTAATTAATTTTAATTTTAAAAATAAATATAATTGTTTGAATATAAATTATTTATTTTTTCATTTTGTTTTTTTATACTCTTTTAAAATTAATATTATTTACATTTCATTGTGGTGTGTTTTCTCTTTTTGTACATATTATTGTGTACCAATTTTTTTAACCAATTGTATAGATATTGCATAATGCATTTTATTCTAGCTAATTATATGGTGGTGGTCTTATGTACATACAAATGCGTACAAATTTACAATTTCCCTCTATTTGAGGTCGTGTATTTTATTAAAACAATACAAACATGGGTAAACGTTAACTGTATAATGTCAATTTTTTCTTTTCTTTTTTTGTTTTAATGAACTCGTGAAAATTTAATTAACCGATAAAGAAAAATCTATTTAGAATAATATCATCAATTTTAATAATTTATTTGAATTGAACTTTAAAATGCACAAAATTAAAGTGTAAGGGTATAAGTATAACTTATACATTTTTTTGTTAGTTCTATTTTGAAGTATATAACTTCGGCACAGTTCAGATATTGTGGTTCTAAAACTCTGCTTATGTTTTCAATCATCATTGGTTAATTTACTGTTGCTATTCTACTTAATAGTATCTTTTGTATTACTTATCGTCTAGCAGAAGAAGCAAATTTGTTTCCAAGGAATTTTGAAGTGTTTGCCACATCGTTGCATTTGCATTTTTCTACCATCTTATCGATTAAACTATATAGAAAGATTAACTTATAAATTATTATATTATATTTATCAAAATTTATCAACCGGTGAATCGCGGATGTCTATTGAAATTAAATAGAAAATACTTTAAAAAGTCTATCAAAAATAATTTTGGAATCGCGGAAGGCTATTGAAACTAATAGACTTGTCAAAAAAATTGCTATGTGTACTTCATAATAAAGGGTTTTCCAATAGGGATGATATGGTTTTTGCCATTTTGCCATTTGTAATATGTCATGATCTGTCATTATTTTTTTCATTGAATTCAGTAATGTTTACAATTTCATCATGGAGAGATATACGCAAGAACAACAACGTTTACAAATTATTCAGTTTTATTATCAAAATAATCGTTCACCAAGTGCGCTTTTGCCATTTTATAGTCGTAATCGTCCAAGTGTGCTCGCTATTTGTCGAATTGTTGAAAATTTTGAGCGTACATTTTCTTTGCATAATGTTCAAGGACCAATAAGCCAAAGAACCGCTTGAAGTAATCCAAATATTGCTCCCGTTGAGGCAAGTGTTGCTGAAAACCGCAATTTGTCGATTGCATAGATTTGGGACTGACTCAAAACACAACCTGGAGGATTTTGATAAAGGATTTGGGTTTGCATCCGTATAAAATTGTTCTCATTTAAGAACTGAAGCCATTGGGCCGTCGTGAATCTGCTGATTTTGCCTTGCAACAACTGGAAAACGATAACGATGTTTTTAAGTAAATCATTTTCTTCGATTAGGCTCACTTTCACCTGAGTGGTGCGGTAAATAAACAAAACTGTCGCGAATTCTGGTGCAAAGAAAATCCACATATTATTCATGAAAAACCATTACATTCACCTAAATTGACAGTTTGGTGTCGAAATGAAGCTGGCAACACCGTTACTGTCAATGGAGAGCGGTATTGATCGATGATAACCAACTTTTTATGGCCGAAATTGGAAGGATGAATGATCTTGACAACATTTGGTTCCAACAAGATGGAGCCACATGCCACACAGCAAGTGCAACAATTGAATTATTGCGAGAAAAATTTGGAGATTCGATTATTTCAAGAAATTGTGATATTAAATGGCCTCCAAGAAGTTGTGATTTAACACCATTAGACTATTTCTTGTGGGGTTATTTGAAGTCATTGGTCTTTAGCAATAAACCAGATTTTCTTCAAGCTTTACAAGTCAATATTGAACGTGCTATTCATGACATACGACTGAATTTAGTGGAAAAAGTGCTCGAAAATTGGGTTCATCGAATTCGTTCCTGCAGAAGAAGTTGTGGAGGCCATTTGAATTTCTTTAACAATTAGTGTGTTTTTTTTTTAAAAGAAAGCATTTCTCTCTTATTGGAAAACCCTATATTTGTTATATATAACCCTAAAAGTTGCAAGATGTGGTTTGAAGTATTTTGGCGTTTTTTGTTAATTGCGGATTATTTTAAATAAATAATTATTGTGAAAATGAGTTTGATTTTAACCGATCTTTTTTGCAAGCACTTTTTTCAATTTCTCTATTATTTCCCATCAAACTCACAAATTTCTCCAATTGTCTTTTATTACTAAAACTTTTAATTTAAAAAAAAAAGTATTCTCCATTTCTACTCGATGTCTGTTAACGTCTATCAACAAAATGTCGTCGTCGACCTTAAAAGTCTATTAATAGAAAAAAGTCCTTCCCAATATACATCCGCGATTAAGCCCAATAGACTTTTTTCTATATTAATAGGCGTAATGTTTGGCGGAAATCTCCATTTAGAATTATGAGCTTTCCACCTAAAGGTATAGATTGAGGCAAAAAGTTCATAGCATAAAAATTTAGTTATTAGTAAAGAAAAAATTCAAATAAATTTTATTATATTTTATTAGAATTTTCAAAATTTCTAAGTTATATTAGCCCTTTTTTTATTCTGGAATGAATTATAAACGAAACGAAGTTTTATAACATAATTATTTTGATTGAAAACCTTTGAAAAAATAAAATTGGAATCCAAAATTATTATGCATACTATTCATAACTTCATACAGCATTTACAATAACAACAACTTATTCATATGAAATAATTAAAATATACTATATACATAATATATATATAAATAAACTACATATATACATATATTTATTAATATACATGTGCTCATAGTTTACAATGTTCATATTAAAAATCATTAGCTATATTTTGACCTGACTGAAAACTGAAAAAGAATAAAATATATATCACATACATTTTATTTACAATAACAACTTCTTTATATGAAGTAAAAATAAAATACAGTTTTTTTTTGATTTTACGTTTTTATTAATTTCTTCTACTTGAATATTCTTTATTATTATTTCATTTCATTGGTAATGTAATCCTACATAATTTCAAAATCAATTCTAGAATATACACATCTACATATACATGTCACAATTAGAAGTCTTTTCATTATGCATACACAGTACAATACACACTAAGTATTTTTTTTTTTTTATAAAGAGATAGGGGTACATAAACAAACTCAGCAGAGAAGAAAAATTGTTGTTTACTTTACGTTTTCTTTTGTTTACTATTTTGTTTTTGTTGTTTTATTTTGTTGTAGCAACGGTTGCTACGGCACGTTGGCAGTATAAGATAATTGGCTTTACAATTAAAATTTTTGATTAATTTTTATAACTCACAGATGTTGTTGTTTACAGTATCTTGATATAACCACGTTATACTACTGACAGACATGCAATATGGATATTATTTATATTATAATATTAGTGGTACAGAACTAGCCAAAAGATAAACAAAATCGGAGAAGAATAAGTTTCAAAACTTATTTTAGACCTGTTCCGAAGCATTTTCAATCCGTTATTGCAGGTCTCTCAGGGCTTTAATTGTTAAAAATAACAAGTTATTTATCAGTAACATTAATATTCATTTACTCAAGAAATTTTAATTCGAAAAATGTTTCTGCAATAATTTATAGCTTCTATATTTTTCAAACTGTAGAATATAGTACTCAAAATTTAGGACTGAGAGAATAAAAAAAAATTGCATTATTTTTATTACCGTTTTTTTATTTTTTAATTTAAAATTTATTAATTTTTGATTTTAGTTATGGCTGAACTGCTAAGACCTAGAATAATGATAGTTAACTGTTTGATATTAAAATTGTTGAAAATTATTCTAATGAATATTATGTAAAGCTTTAAAATTTGTATTTTTACCTTATATAATATTGTTGCGATTTTATAGGTATAAATCGATGGTAACCTGTTTTTATTTTATTTAAATTAAAAAAAAAAAAATAATACCACACCCACATTTGGTAAAAACTGTCTCATCTCATAAATTTTAATAATATACTTTGCACTACTCGTCGTATCCAGATAACTTTTGTATTATTATCACTTTTTGGCATAGATAAGATTGCATAGCAAATATTTGAACAAACGATTCCATATAATCAAATAATTCCAGAACTTTCATTGGACTGAATAAAATTTCTTTACGAGAAATTACATTCGAGCTGTTTATTTATTCTTAAAAAAATAATAAATGTGGAGGTATATACATATACATACACATATACATGTAATAATAATTAAAGTTTAATAATATATGTTAATTTATTTGTTAACAGTAATTTAAAGAAAAAATAAAAAATTGTTCTATGGTTTGGTATATAGAAATAACTTTACGCATTTAATGAACACATATTTTGTTTTTATTACAGTAATTACTCGATTTTTGCTATATTTTGTTATTCGGTTTTGTTACTACGGGATTTGTAAATGACAGAGAAATTTTAAAATTTTGTATTTTGTATTTGTTAATGTAATTTCGATTTTTAAGAAAATGTTTAATAAAATATCTTTTTTTCGCAACGAAAAACGTTACTTTAATTAAAAAATGTTGTTTTTACAGTGTATTGACAGTATTTTTTAATGACATGCAATTGTAATTGAAATAAATTTATAATAAATTATTCGGTAGCACAGAACATGTCACACCAATCCTTGAATTAAATTCATAATAATTGAAAGTAAATATTATTTAAGAATATGGTTATTTAAATATTGATGAGTTATGAAAACGATGATGATGGAAATTATGATTTCGATTTTAGAGAGCACTTGAAAATTCCATAGAAATTTAGTTGCAAAGGAATCAGTTTTAATCATTTTTTCTTTTTAAATCAACTGGTTACTTTTAAAAGCTTAAGCATAGTACAGACGATTAAACATTGTATTATACTTGATATTATACTTGGAAGTATTCAGCAGGTATTATACTAGATTACACGTCTATAGTGAAGTGTTCTACCGTTTATAATACCCGTATAAAATTTGGAAAAAATATCAAAATCATTTGATATTTTATGTGGGCGGGGCTCAAGTATTCTACCAAGTTTAAACGTGTGTAGTGAAGTATTAAACATTGTATTAAACATCATTCAAAAAAAAATTGTGTCGAGTGCGGTTCTATATGAACAAATATAATTTTTTTTAAAAATTAAACAAAAAAATG
The DNA here is from genome assembly GCA_963942445.1 of Argyra leucocephala. Taxonomy (NCBI): domain Eukaryota; kingdom Metazoa; phylum Arthropoda; class Insecta; order Diptera; family Dolichopodidae; genus Argyra; species Argyra leucocephala. The sequence continues at coordinate 21,893,838 of OZ012677.1, read as the reverse complement.
GTGTCAATAAATGATACTGAGTTTTGTTGAGAATCTTTGGATATGTATAAATGTCTCCCAGCTCGTTAGAAAATAAAATCAGAGATTTTTAAAAATTGAAACCAAAAAAGCTGGGACGGGAATACGCATCACTGTATTTTTTTTTCTCAATTTCAGACTGAACTTTTTCTAATAAAATATTATATGCTTCTACATCCATTCGTAAAAAAATTCTTTAAATCTTTTGGCGAATTAATTTTTAACTCTTTTAATAAATTTATATGTGAGGCTTTTTAAGTACAAATTTTTTGTTCAAATTCGTATTTTCCTCTAAACATTCAGCTAATATAATAAACTTTAAAATGTTCTTGTTTCCGCTCCTATTATTATATAATAATATTATATAATATGAATTATAGAATATAACTTTTACGAGAATTTTTTCTAAATGATGTATTCAACAAAGTATTCTACCAAGTTTAAACATGTGTAGTGAAGTATTAAACATTGTAGGATACCAAGTATAATACAATGTTTAATCGTCAGTACTATGCTTTAGATTTAGAATATAGAGAATTAAGCAGCCATTAGGTAGGCTCAGTAGCATTAACCGGTAGATGTGGAATCTATTTTGGATTCATATACCATATATCTGGCCACTGAACGCAATTCCACACAAAAACTTACCGCAATACTAGCGCCATCACCGGAAAATATAATGAGTGCTTTTAAAAATAAATTAAATTTGAATATTTATTATCATATTATATATCATTTATTTTTTATAGCGCTTAATTTAAGTTTTATGTTCCTTAAGAATTTAACATCTTACAGTAGATATCACAACACTCAACATAAAAATTGTTGTTGTTGTTTTTACGTATAAAAAGTCAGATCCTTGAAATGTTTCTAGAATTTTTTCAGATCCATTTTAATTAACCGCTATACATTAACCGGTATTTTTACCACACCGTTCAGTAATAGATCCATGGATCTGTGGATTTCAGATCCATCTGTTAATTTCACTGAACGCTACCATTGAAAGCCATTGAGTTTCCATTGAGCCATCTATTATAATAAAAATTTAAATTGTCGGTCTACTGCATCAGCTGACTTAATTGACATTTTTGAATATGTCATAAAACAGATATGTATAGAAATATTGATTAATAAAGCGAGAGTAAGGGTTGAGCTAATTTCATATTAAAAATTCATTTTAACATTTGCTATAACAACACATTGAACTGAACTGGGCTCTTTAGGTGGTGTCGCGACATTCAATTTTGATTTGATTTTCAACTAAAATCGAAATATTTCAATTGTCGCTGTCGCTTATATCAATTTTTGTGAATTTTTTTTTAACTTTTTTTGATTTTAAAATTCAACTAAATTTTTTTAATTGAAATTTGATTTTTTTTTTTTATTTGTTGTGATTTGTTGTGATAAATTTATTGTAATAATGGATAATTTATAAATGAGGAGTTGAATTTTAAAAGACGTTATTTCCAATTTCGACCGAAATAGCTTTTTTGATGCAATTTGATGTAAAATCCTGAATAACATTAAATTTTCAAATTATTTCTTGTCTAAATAGGTACATTATTTAAAAAAAAAAAAACAAATAGAAAAATAGAAAATAACAAAATATTTGATTCATTTTCTTAGTCCAAAAACAAATTCTACGAATGTATTTATTTTACATAATATATAGCGCCTATTATTACTAAACGAAACAGTAATTATATTATTGAAATAATATTAACTTTTAAAAGACACAAAACACATAATGAACTTGCATCAGGCAAGTTAATATAATTAAAAAAAAAACTAAAAAGAAAATCTTCCAGACAAGCACAAACTAGAACGAGCTAAAAAGCAAATATTATATTGATATAACCATGATTTCAATAATAAAAATAGCCCACAAATTGAAAAGTATAACAAAAAATGAAAAATATAAAAAAAACCTAAAATTTATTGAACACTTACTTATAAACTTATAACTTTTTTAAATATAAATAACTAATAAAACAAAACTGGAAACTCCAACATAATTTGGGTATCTTAAAATTTTTAATTTGAAATGTCAAAAATTCAAAGTTGAAACAAATTGAATCAACTAGTTGAACTTAATTCAAATAGTTGAAAATTGATTCTCCCAACACCGTGAATTTTTTTAGTTGATTTGAAATATATCAAATCAAATTGAATTGATTTGCGCGACACCACCTTTTTGTGCATTAAAATATTACTAAAATCAAATTTGTGAATTGAATTGATTTGGAATGTGTTTTTTTCTTCCTTTATTCGAATAAAGAAATTTTTATTAAATTTGTATCCAGAAATTGAATTTAATTTTTTCAATTTAAATTGAATTTTATTGAATTGTGTGTTATTTTAGTTTTATCTAGTTTTGGAAACAATGTCATGAAAATATAGAGATTACTGTACTTAGAAATACATTCATGTGTGTAACGACTCACGTATTGATGATGTCTTTAAATAATTTTGTATTGTAATTTTTGTATTGTGTTTTTTTTTTTTGGGGTAATCGCGGTAACGCAATTCAAAACAAAAAAAATTGTAAACAACTTTTTTTTATTTTTATTTTATTTTTTATTTTACTTTATAAGAGTGTCAGAGAGGTCTCGCATCGCTGTGATTTCATTTTATTTACAATATAAAATAATACAAATCTATCTCTATGAGATATATGAATTGTGGATGGGGATTGTATTCATTTGCATAATTATGTGTGTAAAAAGTGTATTTTTCTTTTTGCGCCAAAACAATTTTTTTTATTCTTTTTTTATTTTTTGCTTTATGATTGCCATAAAGATGTAAACAGAATCATTAAGAAAGTTTTCAATTAAAAATTATTAAAATGAATAATAAATAAGATTTTGTCAGTTTTTTTATGTGTACTTTAGGGTGGTTTACATGTTTATGGAAAAACTTATGTACTATAATATACAGTAAGTAGGAATTTATGTATAATATATAAGTATTTATTTTTAAATTTAATTATAAATTAATTATATTTATTTGGTTAATTGTTGTATACTACTACAACTACTTTTCTTACTGTATCATACATACTTATATTTTTTATTATTCTGTTTTTTGATTGTTTTATACTTTTATTTCGCTCTTATATTCGTTAAATTTGTTTTCCCAAAATTTTTACCATTTTATAGATATGTAGTGCAATTCCGAATTATATGTGTCACAATATTCGAAGCATTATATTTCAGTAATGCATTATTTTTCGTAATTATTAATTATTATTATTTTTTTTTTTAAATTAATGGATTATTTTTCATTCATAATTCAAATTATATAAAAATTAATTAATTATAATTTTTTTATAATGGCATTAAAATTTTGAATTGTGAATGAAAAATAATGCATTAGTTCAATGTATTATATAATAATTCATTATATAAAATAATTCAAATTAATTGAATTATTTAAATTATTTAAGCAAATAAATTAATTGAAAATTAATTATTTAATTAATTAATTAAAAAAAGTAATTCACATTAGTTATTTATTTATTTTAATTTTTCTAAATTATTTTACCAGTACTTAATTTAAAAAATATAAATTACCAAATTGTAATTGAAACAAAATTCAATGAATTACTTCTTTAGTTCAGGAACAACGCAATATTATACAAAAGATGTTCAACAGATTATAACTTTGAAGAGATGATACTTGTAAAATATACAAACCGAGGAGTAATATTTTAAGACACGTCTTCAGTCTTGCTAAATCTTGATATGAGGTATTGTACGGTTTAGCAATCGAGAGGAAATAATGGTAAAATTTCCGAAGAAACCGAGTTAAAAATTAACAATAAAAATAAATACCGTTATTTTGATAGATGATTTTGACGCTACAATAAAAGTGTAACGATTAAATCGACTATCGGTGGTTCGGTAGCATGAATGACGATAGTATAAAAAAAATATATTTCTAAAATCTATTTTTTCGCATATAATACTAATAGAAACAAATTTTGTTCTGTGAGTGAGGAGGGATAAACCTAATACTAATTCTCAAAAATTATATTGTTTTATTACAATAACATTTAAATAAAAATAATATATGTACATATACTAAAAGTAAGTTAAAATTCAATATTTTTTTTTAAAGTTGTCATGATTTGATCATAATAAAGTTTACTTTGCTTATTTCAAGATTGCCGAATTTTGTGTTATAAATTAGTAGTACGTATTAAAAACCACAGCTTTTATAGAAATTTAAATAAACTTGATAACTGAAATGATACCATAAATATTTATATTCATATATTTATGTATTATATTATTTTAATAAATTAAAAAAAAAAAAACTGCAATACATATTCAATCGCGCACATTTTAAACTTTTGTTATATAGTTATTGTCACCGTAACATCATATTTATATTATCTTCTGACGATTTTATAAAAATAAATAAAAAGCGTGAGCCAATAAAATAAAAAAACAATGCCAACGCGAAAAATATGGTAAAATAAAATAAATATGTATAATATAATTAACATAAATGAAAAACAAACAATTCCTAAATTTGAATACACTTTGAAAAAATTTTTATTTTTAAATTATTAAATACATTATTAAATTTTATATAAATTATTTAAAGAACTAAATTACACTAAGTAGCAATGTCTGAAACAACTTAAATATACAAATTATTTCAAAATAGTGAATTGTAGGTATGTATATAAAAAAAAAAAAATAAATCTATACAATTTTAATATTGTAATTCTATAATTTTTGTATAATTTTCTGTTCCTACAAAATTTATTATTATTAATTGTTCAAGCAAAATTGAACATTAGAAAGGTAATTTTAAAGCAGATATGGACTTACGGAATCCAACTGATAGGGAGTAGCCACCAATCCTAATATTTAAATATTACAGCGATTCCAATGAAAAGTATTAAGACTAATACAAAATGGTTCGTCGTAAGTAATGATATTTTACATCTAAGACCTACAGATAAAAACCATAAAGTAGGAAATAAAAAGTGGAAGGTGCACATACCAAACAAGATTAGATTATCATGCAAATACCCTAGCAAACAACTTGTTTGTTTCAAATTGCGCTAGTCAAATTGCGACTTAAGCGCCACAACATTCTGCAACTATAAAACGGATACTAGATTGATTGATCATGAAAAAAAAACACGGTCGCATGCCTATCTTTAAAATGAGTATATAACTAAAAGCACAGATAGTGGTAAATATACTGGTTGTATTTTTATAGATTTACAAAAAGCATTCGATTGTGTTGATCATGATGTCGTTTTACATAAACTATCCTGCTTAAAGTTTACAAACGATCAAATTAACTTTTTTAAAACATATTTAACAGAATGATCACAATGTGTCCGCATTGCTAATTGCTTAAGTGAAGCAGCAACAATAAAGAAAAGTGTACCACAAGGCTCTATACTAGGTCCTGACCTCTTTAAAATATACATTGATGATCTTTTGCGGCTTAATCTCAATGGCTCTGCTTCGCTTTTTGCAGATGATGCTCTCATAAAGTACTCTTTAAGCAGTGAATGGGATTTGAAGGTTGCGATGTTAGAAGACCTGGTATTAATCGAACACTTTCTTTCTAAAAATAGACTACTATTAAACATCAAAAAAACAAAAATCCTGTTATTTGAAAATAAATTATTTTCTGATTCAATATTTCTACACAACAACACACGTATTTATGTAATAAAAAGTCATAACTATCTAGGTCTCGTAGTAGATTCCAAAATTAAATGGGAAGATCATATTGATCTTGTCTGCAAAAAAATTTCTCCTTATGTTTTTATTCTACGCAGACTAAAAAAATTTCTCGATAAATAAACGCTCTTTATTATATTCTCGTCATATATCTTGTCAAATGTTGTTTATGTCAACCTTATATGGAGTGGAGCGCCAAAAATTAGTTTAAAAAAAATAGAAATACTAATGAAAAAAATCTATTAAAATAATTCATAATTAGGTACCCAATATTGCACTCAACGAGTATGATTTATTCTGATAAGTACCTTAGTTTCGATAATATATGTAAGCGTGAATTGTACATTCTGGGCTTTAAAATTATAAATAATCAAATTAAGCATTATTTCATTGTGCAAAAATATGTAGATGTGCATAATTATAACACCCGAAACAAATGCAATTTTTATCTATCACTGTTCAAAACAAACCTTCCAAAGACAAACTGTCTCTACAATTGTTTAAAAATTTTTAATTATCTACCTGGTAATATTAAGTCAATTGATAATTTCTGTCAATACAAAAAAAAACCGTCGAATTTCTTAATGTTTAAATGTGCAATTTATAAATATATTTGAATTAATGTAAATTTTTAATAAATTTCTAACTTATTGTATTTATTCTATATTAAACAAAAAAAAAACTATTGTCAAACAATTGAATTTTTATATTATTAATAAATTATAAGACCAGACAGCTTCGGCTACGGTCATAAAACTCTTATGTACAATGTGTGTCAAAATTACAACTTTAAAATTGTTATTCAATTTACTTATTATATTGAATTAATTTGTAACTATTTTTGAATTATTAAAATTGTAATTGAACACAGATAAATAAAGAAAAAAACAAAAAAAATACGAATAATAATTTATTCTAGCAAACATTTCAAACTAAAGCTGGATTTTCATTGGCCAATATTTAAAATCTTAAAAATTTTATCGGCTCTAAAAAGATAGATAACATGAAATGACTTTACTTTATATGAGAGCTCAATGTGTACGACAAGAACAGAAAATATTATTTACCGGGGATATTTTAAGTAAAATTGGGGATATTTTCAAAAAATTTGGAATATTATACTTTGATAAGGTATATTTTTTTTTTAAATATCGGCGATAGTTTATTTATTCCGGCAACACTTTTTTAACAATTTTTTGAGTATGTAAATAAATGTATATAAAATAATTTTTTTCAACAGATAGTTTTGACGGTTGAATTGTTGTTTTTTTTGTATAAAATAAATTTCCCAAATAGAAATTTAAAGAATTCTTTGCAACGGTCTATTTTTTTCTTACATAAAAATTCAATAAGCTATCTCCCTTTTTAAAACCAATAAAATTTTTAAGATTTTAAATATTGTTCAATGAAAATCCACTTTAATAGTTTTTTTTTTGTATCACATCTTCAATTTACTTGTTATGGATAACTTAACCATTGGGTTTTTTATCACAAGTCATTCTATGTTTAGGTATAATATATTAGGTCTCCATTAGAAACAGATTGTACAGTTTTCAAGGGAAATAACAATAAAAAAAAAAAAATAGAATGATTCTCAACAGAAAGTAAATAAATTATTCCGGAGTTTTTTTTTTTCAAAAGTAACCAAAAAATAATTTAGGACCCTTTAAAATAATTTAAAATGTTGAATTTGAACTACGAAAGCCCATTAAAAATTATTAAAACGACTAATAGGGATATATCGAACAAACCCTGAACTCCGTATTGTAAAAATATATACAAAACTTGTATGTAAAACATTGACATTCGATATTGTATATCAAAAATATTTTACATTGTCTTAAATTCCGAATTGTATTTAAAATGGGTTTTTTAAATGCGCAGTAAAAAGTAAATTGTGCAAAAAATTTTATTTGGGCCATATCATTTCCATGTTCAAAGTTTGCCACCAGTTGTCGTACTTTGCAGTGATGAACACAAACTCTACCTATATTCTACATTTACTTGACAAATTTGCAAGGTTTCTGTGCATTAATACTGACCTTTTTTAAAATAACAATTTTTTTTTTAATAACAAAACAAAAACTAAAATACTCAAAACAACAAAGAAAACTACTTCAAAAAAATTTTATGCATACTAAAAATCTATTTTGCCAAGTTGTCGCCCAGTAGATTTTGAGTCTGCATTTATGAACAGCATTCAGAAAATCTGAGAAAGTGTGTTCATAAATTTAGAGTATGCAGATTGACTGCAGGTTTGCATTTATGAAAACAAGGGTACTGTTGTAGCTATTCCTGATTTTTTTTTTTTAAATATTAAACGCTAGTGTTTCAGTAAATGAAATATTCAATGATAATGGATGACTTTCAAAATGCAGTAAAAAATGTTTTAATACAGTTTAAATACAGTTCAACTATCGTTTAAAGCTTTTATAACCAATGTAAAATAAAAACTAAAGTTTTTGCTACATTTTGGAATACTATTTTAAAAGTAAAATACATACATAAATATACATTCACTTTGATGTTTAAATTATAGTTGTTCTGTTTTTGTAATATCAAACGGCAATAATAATAATAATAATAATTTTAAAAATGAATATTTTTACTAATATATTAGCCAATAATTTAATTAATTTAAATAACGAGTGTAATAACTATTGCTAAACTTGAATCCAAAATATTTTATCTTTGCTTACATCAAAATTAGTATTGCCAGACCTCCATTGGTCAGCATATATTTTCGGTGGAAAAATACATTTTATTAACATATTTTGTTACAATTTGGCATAATACTTTAATTGATTCTGATAACTTTCTCTATGACATGTATACAAAATGTAGTCTACTGTACTACAATGTAGATTATACAATTTCATTACATTTTGGAAGTCACGAAATTTTATTTCTACCATTGATATTTTGTGTACCATGAAATGGTAATCGCAGTTTTGTCTGCATTTAATTGTGTTTAATTGATTCCATCTATTGAAAATTATTCACATTATGTTCCAAAAACTAAAATAGCGTGTAAATTTGAGTTCATTTGGTTTAGTTGTTGCCTATAAGCCTCATGCAACCAAACATTTTTTTTTTTTGTAAATAAATTAATGAATTTAAATAAAATTTCATTTAAACTTCTACTACAAAAATTATTTATTACATATTATGTACATTTTTTCGTCTATTATTATTGTATTTATTTTATTTGTATATGTTTATAATTTTTTTTTATTATCTTTACAACGTCTGATAAGTACTACGGTGAGGTGTACTCATGTCATGTCTTGATAATTAATTCATTTTAATATTAATTTAATAACATAATTAAATTTTATCAACTGAATATATACATACCTACTAATTGAAATTAATTCTATATTTACTTAAATTATGATAATTGTTAGGTAGCAATATCAAATGGTGACTTATAAATTCTAAATTAAGTTTTAAGTGTTATCGACTTGCCCCTATTTATTTTTATATAGAATTTTTATTTTTTTATTTATTTAATTTAAATGACCTACACTAACTAAAATGTAGATATTAAAATTGTTCTAGCATATAATTAATATAGGTATGTACATATATCGTCGCGTTTATGATATTATGAAGGCGAAGTTATTCTGCAATACATGTACTAGTTTTTCACATTGAAATAAGTTGATAGATTCAATGGAAAAACTTATTAGTGTGATTGTTAATTAGTCAGGGTGTTTATTTCATAGTTTTGGTAATTGTAAAAAAGAAAATAAAAAAACGTTAAAACATTTTAATGCTGTAGATATATATATATAGCTAAATATCCAATATTCAAATCAGTTTTAAAACTTGAAAATTAATTCTGTGTCTCGTTATTTTCAGAAGATATGAACTTTGCTGTTTTTGAATACTGTTCTTTAAAAGTTATTTGGAATTTTCAACTAAAAAAGTACACAATTTTACATTCATTGTTTTGCCCGATCTTTCAACCAATGATATGAATGTTTAAATTGTTTACATAATAGATACAGGGTAGGTTTGAAAAATCTATAGCTCAAAGATTTAAATTTTCAAGAGAAGATTTTAAATGTTATTTAGAAATAATAGGAGCCAATTTCACAATTTCGCAATTTTCATTTAACTACAGGATAGTTAGCAATGCAACATTTCGCAAAAGAGACACATAACAAAAAGACATTTACCAAATGGGACATTTAGTAAACGGATATTTAAAAACTTTTCAACTGGGGTGGCATTGTGTAATTTGAAACGTCATTTTGTTTCGACTATTTTCAAAAAGTGGCATTGCATAATTTTGTTTCGACCATTTTTATTTTGTTTCAATCTTTTCAAAATTGGTACGACATATTTTGGTGTTGTGTAAGGTTGAAACGCTACTTTTTTTACGTTTGATACGACCAAATTTTGGCGATTTAAAAATAGTTGACGCTTTTAGGTAAATTTTAAAAAAAATAATAAATTAATACATGATTTTTATTGGAATATTTATTTGGAATATTTATTTTAGAAACGCACAGAAATAAAAATTCCAATAAAATGAAAAATTAAGTAAATTTATAACGGTTTTCTTTCAAGAAACATCTTTAGAATAAAAAAAAAAAAATGTTGGTATTATTATTAGCTTCTTTTACTTGTATCTAGTTGCAATTTCTTTTAGTTCCATTTTTTTCTAGCAGTAATTGTTGAAATTTGAACGAAGCAAATCAAAAATGGAATTATGTAAAGTGTTAAACTGTTTTTTCGAGCGTTTCAAAATAAATTAACGTTTCAAATTACGTAATGTCATCCAAATTTTGTTTCGACCGAAATGTTTGAAACAAAGTTACATAATGCCACCACTGGTCTCTTCGCAACTTGGACACTTAACAACTTTTGTAAGGGTAGCAGATTAGCAGTTTTTAGCATTCAACAATTTAATTTTCAACTCTATAATTTCATTATCTCTTTCATTGGCTCTAATGAATCTGTGTCGAAATAATTAATATCGAAAATATACAATTCAATTAATGTTAAAAAATTAGCAAGATTGTTATAACATTTAATATTTCGTTTTTAGTTCCTAACATGTTCTGTAAATTTAATTCCGTTAACATATGGTCATTTTAAATTTTTTATTACTACTCGTCATAAATAAAAGTTGCCAAATGTCCAAATGTTAAGTGTCCAGTTGTTAAATGTCCTTTTGTTAGCTGTCAATTTTTCTGAATGTCTTTTTGTTATGTGTCTCTTTTGTGAAATGTCCACTGATCAATAATGTCCAATTTGCGAGTGTACCGTATCCGCACTCAGAAATAATATCATTGTCATAATTGATCATGTCGAGCCCTAATAATGTCACATATGTTCATTTACCATTAATATATTAAATAATTCATAAAATCTTTTTCATTTTACGAAACTAGTGAACGATTTTGAACTTGAATGTTATTTTCTTTCTCACATTATTATTAACTTCTCTCATCAAATACGAATGTTTCTCTTAAATAAATTTATTTATTTTATTTATTTTAGCATTAACATTTAAAAAAAATATTTTTCAAAAATATTGTATAAATCTGGTTTCACTATTATTTAATAAAATTGTAAGTTACTTTACAAATCATTTACCACTTAAAAACTTCTATGCGATCTAATTAATGATAAGATTCATTTTTAGTTAAAATTAGTCAATAATCTTCAGAACTTAAAATATTTCTTCTCTTTTTCGTTATTCGTTTTTTATTTTTTTCAACCACACTTACAAACAAATATGCATTATTTTAAAAGAGATATTTTTTATTTTTCTTTGATTGTTTTTTTTATCTTGATCGGCTGTTCCTTGTTTTCAGTAATTTAATTCTGAAATTTGATAAAATTTGCTTAAAAACATTGTTTGTGCTATTCAAAATTCAGAATGTGGGTATTAGTGCGCAGTAAATACAAAGTATCATGATCATATATGCAAAGCAAAAAATACAAACTAATATTGTTAGTATTGTGATTCTTAGTACAGTTTTAAAATTTGCTTACTGGATATTTTAAGTTTTCATGACTGATGAAATACGATGATATCAAAAATGCAGTATTAGAGTTTTACTGTAATGTAGAATGTTCCACAACGTATTTAGATACAATGTAATTAATCCGAAAATATTTAGGTACATTTTGCTTCTTCATGCGTATTTAAGGAAATATGCAAGCATTTTTCAAACTATCGGTAACATCGTAAATGCCTTAAATGACCTTAATTCAACCTGACATAATGTAAAAAAACATACACAAAACAAAGTTGTCAATACTATCTGTAAAATAAGTTGGCAACATTGTGCAATGAGAGCTTTCTGAGACGTTGTGTTTTAATTCATTTGTGATCAAGCAAAATTAATAGAAAGTTTATATTAACACTGTACAACATTGGTTTTTTAAAAAATTTTATAAACTCAAATACCTGTCAAATCGGTTGCGGAGACCATCATCGTCAACAATAATTATTGTGATCATGGAGTAAATGTATCATGCTTTTGTGAGCTTTTGTAGACATTTAAGATCATGTTAACCAACGAATTAGAATTAAATGGAAGTGGCTATCCCATACAAAAATACAAACATTTTGTCCATATTTTTTTAGTACTTCTCTTTCTGTTTGGTTTCCAATTGTCAAAAAAAAAATTTTTTCAGTGTTAGGCCAATATAGTTTTTTTAAGTAGAAAATTAGTAAAATCTTTGAGTATGAATAAAATAAAAGGTATCAAAATATAATCTTAATAAAAATAACAATGTTTTTTCAATTTAAACTTTCTTTTACTTTATTACCGTATTCTATTATTACACAGAAAAGTATTGCTGTTAAATTATTTGAAAAAAAAAAAATCATTCATGTTTCTGAAATATTGAAAATGTAGCAGTAGTGTGTAATATATGGATATATGAAATTTTCAAAAAGTACGAACACTAGCAATGAAGTAGGCAAAAATAAAATTTGTTATTGTCAAATAAATATTAAAAAAAGTCAATAAAATTTTTGATTTTTATTATAAATTGTTAAAAAATTACAAATTTTAAGGAAAAATGGAACGTAAAAGGAAGATTTGTATCATTCCAGGCTGTAAGTCTCATTTGGAAAAAGAAAATTACGTGTCTTTACATATTTAAGTATTATATTTTACATCTTTTGAATTTTTAAAAACTTCTAAACAAAACAGTGTAGTATTAGGATAATTTAAATATCCGGACAAAGAAATTTTTTTTTTGAATATCATTTTAAATATTTATTTTGAATATATTGGACTATATATATATTTGAATATATTTGATATAATTTTAAAAAATGTATATATATGTTTTAGTTTCCCAAAAGACGATGGTTTGAAACAACGATGGATTGAAGGAATTCAAACTGCTTGTTTATTAATAAAAAGTATTGCAGAAATTTATTTTAATACACGAATACATTATTCCTTAAAACTACATAATGAAAGAAACAGTGTAAGAAATAAACTAACAAAATTAATCCATTTCAAAGGGCACTAATCTATATTTTCTAAAAGAAACTTTAAAAGTGTAAAAAATGATTGCACATAGTCCATATTGTAAAATGAAGTGGAATAAGCCTCTTGGGGAAACCATTTTAAAAAAAAACGCTCCTATTTCTTTACCTCAATGGTGGTGTGGAAAAAAGAAAATGTTTTGATACAAATATATTAATAACATATTATTTACATATTTATAAGTATAGGATAGACAATCGGCAATAATAAGTTTATATAATTTTATATAATAAATATCAAATATGTAAAAAATTTTATAATCAATCTATTGAAAAAACTTATAGAAAAGAATTTAAAATCTAAAAAAAAGAATAAATATTTTAAAATTCAAAACTAGAAAGCGCTGTATTTCTCATATTTTTTTCATATATGTATTAATAATAAATTTTGATTAATTTATCCATTATTGTTAGATATTTTTACTCATCATATTTTTAAAAAAAATTTAAGTCAAAATACATACAAATTGAGGCATATTAAATTCTGAGCACTATCCTGTTTATTTATCAAAATAATTTCCATTAAAAAGAGAGAAAATATATTGAACGAATATATTCGTCTATTTCTGTTTTTTGACAATCGGAAATACCAAAGAAAGAGAGGAATATACCCAAAACATTGGACACTTTTTTGTATGGATAGCCACTTCCATTTAATTCTAATTCGTTGATGTTAACATTGTATTCAATTTTGTGTTTAGACATTTACGATGTCAAGGTATCTATATAGTGCTGTATTTTCGGTGTTATTCGTACTTTCGTTTGATAAGTACTTGAGAATTAAATTAAAGATTGCACAAAATATTAATATATCGTTAATTATATTATATATATATATATATATATATATATATATATATTTAAATTGTTTTAAAAATTATATATAGTTATATATATATATTTAAATTGTTTTAAAAATTGTATTAATTTTTTGTATATGTATTTTACTACTTTTTTTGACAATACCTTTGTTTATATGAAGGTATTAATACTGCAGTTAAATCTTTTTGGTAACAATTTGAATGTTATGAATTAAGCCTGGAAGGATGTTTTATATGGAATAGTTATTAACTTTGTTTCTTTGAGTATATGGATTTTATTGGAGTATTTATATTGAGTATATAAAGTTAAAGTATTACATTTTTTAATTAAAACAGAGAATTTATTTGAAAAAAAATCAAGATTTTTAGAATTTATAGCGTCCGGTAATTTAGTAAATAAATAAAACAAAACAATTTAGTTTTATATATGTATATTTCTGTTTTTTTTTTTTTTTTAATTTTTGTGTTTGCTAAAAGGAATCTTTTTTTTTTTAAATTTTATCCTTTATTTTTATTATTTAAATTTTTTAATTTCACATTTTCATAATTTCAGTTTTATTTAAATTTCTTTTTAAAAACTATATCAATTTAAATTAATATTTACATAAAAGAACTAATTTCTTTGAATCATAATTTCTTTTTATATATATATATATATATACTTATATATATTAATATGTATATATGCCTTCTTAAAAAAATAATAATAATTTAAGACTAAATTTATTCCTATAAATCAAATAATAATCATAAAAACAAAAATAATATTATATAATTTAAATATTACATAAGTATTCAAGTTTACAACAACAATGTAAAATTCTTTGTTTCTTTTTTTTTTATTTTTAATTTTTTTTTTTTTTTATTACATTCGATCAGGACATTTTGTTTGTGTAATTTTTAATTTGACATTTGCTGGATCTGTTAAATCAAGATTTGGCACTAAGGCCGTATGTACAATAATACCAGGTTGATCTTCAGTTTGTGGATGTATTTCATGACTTTCACCAGGTGTTAAATTAGCTAATGCAGCAATTAAATCATGATTAACCAAAGGTTCATTTTCTTCACGCGGTTCCCAACCAAATGGTGGGCTAGCTGGTGGTGAAATTAAATATTGTTTAACCGGTGCTGGTGGTTGTAAATTTCGTTGTGATACTGGTGTAACCGGTTGAGCAAAATAGCACGTAATCACAGATTTTTTGTGAAATTCATATTGATGTAATTGAATGCGTGCATTTGCTGCTGATACTGCATTATCAAAATTAACACGCAAACGTCGAAAACTTCTTAACCATTGAAATGTACAATTTTCGGAAAATTGTCGAAATAGATCTTCCAATTCGGTTTTAAGTTTTTCATTTGCAAATATTTCCGAATGAATATTTGTAACTATAACTGATGTTGGTAAATCATCAAAACTATCACGATCAACATCATTTAATTCATCATCTAAATTTGGTAAGGTAGGATGTTGACTTGATAGTCCATCTGATGCATTTATGAAAAGATTTTCATCTGGTGATATTTGATCATTATTATTAGGTCTAATATCACTATTTAATTGGTCTTCTTTTGGTGAAGAAGACATGATAACAATTTTTTTTTTAATTATTCAAATTTTATAATCGAAATTTTTTTAAATATTAATCAAAATTAATAATAAAATAAATTAATTTAATATTTTTTTAAATATATATATATTTTTCTTTACAATTTTTTTTTTTTTTTTTTGCTTTAAATTTTAATTATCACAATTTATTGTGCTGTCAAAAAGTATGAATTCTTTAAGTAAATTTTTTTTTTTTTAATTTGTTTTTTATTTGAGAGAAATTTTTTATTATTTTTTAACGATTCTATTAAAAAATTTATTTATTATATTAGGTATGTAGTATTATTATAATCATAGGATTTATTTTTTTGTGTGTAATTTATTTATTTTTTTTTTTTTTGTTTTGGTTTAGTTTATTTGAGATTCTCGCTAAATTTTTTTTAGATAGATTTTGTTTTGAAATAGATTTTAAGATTCTTTTCTATTTGCTGAAATTTATAAATAAATATAAAAAAGATATTTTTAAAATGTTGGCATTTTTTATTTGTTTATTTATTTTGTTATTTTTTTAATTAAATTTTTATATAGTAAAATTATTATAATTTATAATTTTATAATTAAAATATATTTATATATATATATACTTATATATATACTTACATTTACAAATCGGATTTTGTTTTGTGGTTTTTGGTTTAAATTAGTGTAAGTTAAATGTGAGAGAGTGAGAATCGTTCGAAAAAGACACAAAAATTTTGTCTGAAAAGAAAAAAAAAAAAATTCAATAAGCAAAATGTAAACAAGGTTATACAAAAAAAAAAAATTTAAAATAAACAACAATATTTATAATGCATATTTAAATACTATTTCATATTTAAATAATAATAATTTCAAGTAGGCATGAGTGAAAGAAAGAAAGACAAAATCTGCACAAGATTTATTTATTATTTACTAGGTATGTAAATATGTACGTATATATAAATATAGGTAGGTACTAAGTGCATTGTTAAGCATAATAAATATAATTTTGTGTACCTATGATGCAATTGATTTTTTATGACAATAATTTTTTAAAACAAAAAGGACATAGTATTAAAGATTTGTTTTTACTTTTAGCATTTTTCTACTATGATGTTTGTTCATTATTCATTTGTTTGAGCATCTACATAGGATAGGACGATAAATCTTTACACAATAGTATATAAAGAGTAGGAATTATAATAAAGCACTTAAATTTATTCCAATAATTCGGTACCAGTTTAACTAAATTTTTGTTTTATTAAATTTCATTATATTAAAATTTATGTAATTTAAAGCATTTTTTTTTTGATAAATTATATTTTATACAACAAAAATTTTACGTACCATAACCCAGACCCCTTGGTACCTTATAAAAATTAATCTACACAAAGTTTTGAATATACCCATGGTTACAGAAGAACTGGGAAAATGTAAAAACAGATATGCAACCAGACTGATCCAACACCCTAACCCTTCGGAGAGAGATCTTTTTTTTTCTTTATTAATTTTTTTTCAATTCAATAATCCTTGATTTATTTAGACCCTAGTCGAAGCTGAATGGTCGTATTGCTTATAGTTTTAAAGTTCAAGTAACAATTGTGTTTTTTTTTTTTTTTTACATTCTATTTTCAATTGTTGTTAAATTATTAAATTCTTATTACAGTGTTATTAGTAATTTTATTCTTGCAATTAGTTATTATAGAAAATATTTAAGTTTACTTTTAAGAACTTTAACATTTTAAATTTTCTACTAATTTTGTTCTACACTTCTCTTCAAAACATTTCAATAACCAGCAGGTTAAAAAAAAAATTGCTAGCAATCATGTAAGGCAGAAAATTGGAATGGACTAGAACTTTCAAATTTTTAGATTTTATGATTTGAATAAACTAAAAAATAAGCACGGCATTTATTGACATTGTTATAAATTATTGCCATTTTCGTTTAGAATGATTCAGTTAAGAAGAGAAAAAATAGAGTATAATCGCTGGTCATAAATTCATATTGATAGAAAATTCATATTTTAACACAGATAAATAAATATATACAGATATCTTAATTCGCCAAAAAAAAAACGAGACAACTAATGCGCTGCAAATAAAAACAGCTTTCACAAAATAAGAATAATAAAGAACAAAATTAAAAATAAAAGCTATTGTGCAGCGTTGATTTTGATAGAAAAATATCCTCTTTCATAATTTTTGAATAAAATGTAAACATAACGTAAATCATCTGTGATAAACAAAAAAGTGCAAACAAAAAAATGTAAACAAAATTTAATTATTTAATTTAATAATTTTATATTTATCTGTGATTTTAACAAAATGGTATGCATATACACATACATATATACTATTATTTTTCGAGTATAATTCAATTGATAAAAAACTACGCTTGAGTCTCTTTAAAAGTACGTCTCACAACAAAATTGCCTATAAATCCGGTATTATTATTACAATATAACTAGGATTTACTACCATATAGGTATAACGTATAACTAAAAAATAAGCACGGCATTTATTGACATTGCATATGAAGTTTTTGAGTATATCGTCAAAATTACAAAATCTTTATTTTTCATCTACTTTTTTGATTTTTCTACTAAAATATTTGCTGTTTTATATGCTTTTGTCAAATTAGCTGTTGAAATATAGTAGTTGTAGTAGTAACTGATCTTAAATCTTATGCAGATTTTATGAGCATAATATTATTGAATTTATAACTGTGTAGATATTACTGCACATAATAAGCACATTAAAGTTAAGACTCTAGACTTTAAATGCACTCTATAATATACGCAATTTTGAAATCAGTCTACATAACCTATAAAAGAAAAAATTATTTCTTTTAATTTTTCTAAAGCGTATAATTATGTATTGCGCATTTTTAGTAGATATTAAGTTTGCTCAGTAGATCTAAAATAGAATCGAACAGAACAGTTTTGGACAATGACAATTAACTGTCAAATAATTTAGAACCACTTCGAACAGAAAAATCTACTGAACATTCTTTTTAAGCTTTCTTTTTAATTTTTTGTTCTAATTTTTGTTTACTCTCAAATTTGTTTGTTTAATTGTCAAAATTTAAAGTAAAAATAACAACAAAAAATGTTTTCCAAAACTGTTCTAAAAAAAAATCAGAATAAAAAAGATAAATTTAGAACGGTTTTGAATAATGTAATGAATATCGATCAGAACAATTTTGGACAAAAAAGTTCAATTAACGGAAACTAATGAACACATGTGCCTTTTTTACTCTTGAACGTTCTAGAATAGTTTACTCAACAAATTTATTCAATTTTTCGCCCCAAATTGATGTATTTTAACCCTCTGCAGCCCCAAGTTAATTTTCGAAATAGACAATTTTCATATATGCAAATACCCAATATTTGGGAAAATTGAATTATTAAAAATTTCATTAATGATTTTACTCAATGACACGTACTGAATTTTACATACATTACTTTAGAAACAAATTACAATATTTATTGAAAATATTCCATAAATTTAACATTTCTACTTTAACTTTGAATTTATAAAGAAAAAACAAAAAAAATAAAAAATATGTAAATATAAGTACATATATAAAGGTATATATATACTCTGTACGAGCAATGATGCTCTTTTGAGAAAGACCAAATAAAAAAAAAATAAAATTTAATTAAATAATGAATTTAAAATAAATTATAATTTAAATGTATGAGAACCGAATAAAGAAATGAATAATTTGAAATATATTATAGCTAATATAATTAGTGAGTAAATTTTGAGCTAATGTTATTTCTTACCAAATATACAATATAATGTAATTACATTTAGCTGTAAAATAATGCAAAAGTAATTGATAAGGTAATGCAAAAGTAATCAATAAAGTAATGAAATTATACTGGGTAATTAAATAGTAAAAATAAGTATGATTAATTTTCAAATTATTTATTAATTATTAATTATACCATACAGTAGGCTGGAGTTAAAATAAAAAACAAAAACACAATAAATATATAATAACAGAATAGTTATATATAATATATTGATCTGTCCTTCGAAACGGTACAAATACTTAAAATTATCAGTAGATGCTTCAATCTAATTTTTCTTCCATTATTTGAACAACTATTTTCCATTATTTGAACAATAAAGAGATTTAATATATGTATATAATATTAATAACTATAATTACTTTACTATATGTATTTATCCTCTACATCCTTTGTTAATATAACATGCAAATTACATTTTTTCTAAAGTTATTTTCGTTCGGTAATAAAATATTTTCATTTATTTATTAAATATCTATTTTTTACATTCATATATATACATTTAATTCATATATTTTTTTAAATTATTAAGTTATATTTTGTTTTAAAATTTAAATTTTAGAGATCTGTTTCGATACACATATGTATTAATATTATCATCAAACAATTATTAATTATTTAAAAAAAAAAAAAAAACACCTGTACTAAATTAAAGTCTTTCAACCATTACACTAGTAAATTTAATTTATAATTAAATTTTTGAGGTATAATATCGTAATTAAGCATTTACGAAAAATTAAATTTTTATTAAAATATGTAAGTATATATCTCTGTTCAAATTACTAAACTATTTTTGTTACAAGAGTAGGTTCTAAAGTGTTGTTGTATTCCACAAGCGCCACACTCAAAACATAATGTATGTATGTGCAGTGTTGTGTGTATGACTGCTAAATTATAGTATAATTTGATAACAAAAAAATTTGCATGGTGCTTGGGTTTTATTCAGAATTTCGGTTAACCCTTTAAGCTTATTTATATAAAACCACATTAAACGACAACGTTTTACATAATGTTGGAAATACCAAATTTTTTTTAAGTATATCTAATTTAAATATAAATTTAACTTTTACTACATAGATACAAACTTTTTACACAAAACTTATAAATTTTGAATAAATTTTGTATATTATTATCTACGTATTCGTAATATGGTTTTTCTATTTTTGAAATTAAATTAATGTAAATAGCAAAATAGCACTAGCAAAACTCGTCATTAGGTAAAATAGTGTAGCACAAACAGACCCCCTGGTTTGGTTTGAATTTGATGTAGTTTCAAAACTTATACATATATAGATTTAAAAAAAAAAAACCAATATGTGAGTTATAAAAACCAAACCAAATTTCAACTTTGTAAAACCTAAATATTAATAAAATTATATAGTAGAGACAGATTTGTGTAGAATATACCAATTGTATCAGTATTTCTAATAAAATTAACTGGACATCTAGATTTAGTTTAATTTAGAAAAACATTTACAATCAAAATTTAAAACGGGTTGTAGTGAATGATGATGACATTAATCTAAATTGTTTTTATTTTTGTAAAGTAATGCATAGATGGAAATCTTTAGTACGTTTTGGTACTGTTTTGTTTGGAAAATAAAATACCATGTTATATCATCTGAATTATTATATTACTGTTATGTTACTATTATGTCACTATTAAATAAATTGTATTTGTTTTTATTAGTTTATTCTAACATTATAAACTGAAATAACGTTAATATAAAATGTAATTTTTTTCTAAAGTGTAAATTTAACATATAAATAACGATTTAATTAAAATTCGTTCGCATCAAGCAAGTGTTAATTTTTCTCTTTCAACAACAACAAGTGAAAAAAAATAATGAAAATGAAAACAAATTAAGGTAAGATAAACACGAAAGAGTTTATTTTTACACTCAGCTATCCTGAAAAAATAAAATGAACACAAATTAATGTTAAAATCGATTAAACCGGAGTTGGTTATAAATTCTAAAAATTATATTATTAAATTCTTTTCAAGATTATCTTATTAATCATATTTATATTTAAGTTGTAATTGTTTTTATCTTAAAAGTTTGTGACAAGCATTGATTAATAAAGTATGTTGCTTCCGTAATATCGAAATTAAATCGTAACTAAGGTAGTTATGCTGAAGTCCGAAGCGGAATTTCTCCGAAAAAAAATTCCGATCCGAATACGAAAAAATCGGTATGCTGAAGTCCATTCGACTGTAAAGTCTGTACAGAAATCAAAGTCAGATGTTTCGGAAGATTTTTTTTTTTTTTTTCATATTCATTTCAAACATTTTTATTTTAAATTTTGTTTTTATTTATTTTGTAAAAAAATTTTAATAGATAATGTATATGACATAATGTATAGATACAATATGCATACATAAATTAAAAGTAAAAGTTATAACTTTCTTAATTACATATGTAGTATGTATATATATACAAATTAAAATAATAGTAATTTTTTGTTACATCAGAGAAAATTTAAAATTCTCTAAAGAATGTAAAATATATATATGTATCGGTTTTAATATATATATACATACTATGTTATAATATTAAAAACAATAAAATATATTATTCTTTTGAAGAGCTTTTTTATTCCTAAATAAAAAAAATATTTTTCATAAATGAAAAAAAAATTGAAAAAAAAAACTATTATTACAATTTCTACTTTTCCTAATATTCTAAATACAAAAATTGTATGCTTTATAATTCATTTCCGAACCATTCTAATACTTCCGAATGAGAAATTCTGTCGTACAATTTTCAAATTATTTTTCGTTCCGACGAACTACAGCATACATAAATTTTAAAATTTCGGATAAATAATGACATTTGCAGACTGCGGAATACTTACGGACTTCAGCATACGAAATGTAATCGGAATTTAACATTCCGACGAACTTCAGCATAACCACCTAAAAAAAATTGTCAGTGAAAGGAATTAATGTTAGCCATTTTTTGATTTTTAAGCTGCACAAGCAATTATTACATTATTACAAAATCCAAATGAAATCCAACTTCAATTATAATCATAAATAGTGCATATTAATGCAAACGTAGACAAGTAGAGAAGTGAATATTGATTTGTTAAAGTTTGTATCATTGAAAATGAATCGGGAAAGGGAAATTATTGATTGAATAACAAAACGTTGTCGAAACGACCTTCATATACAAATTGTAGCATTTCGACCATTATTTTAGTACGTCATATAGAATGGATATAAAAAACAGTTAATTAATAAAATAATATATATATATAAAATAATATGTTAAATAAATAAAATTGAAAGTTATTCTTATATTCTTATTTTAGTAAAAGTTTAGTTTAAATTTAGTTTAAATTTTGTATTCTTCTTATTACAAAACGGATTGAATTCATTTTTTAAATATTTTACTTTTAAATAAAATGCTAGTTATTGTTTATTAATTTTATTTAGATATAAAAGAACAACTGTAAACTGTTGACTGACATCAATAAAATATTTACCGTTGATAAATACATTTCACCGATTACTTGAGCAATCCAATTTTCATTCGAGTGAGTCGAAAACGTTTCAATTCAATTCGATCGGGTATTGAATTGCCATTTTCAATAATAGGCACTCTAATATATCACCAAAATTAAGTTCGCTTAATAGTTAATTTTATAATATTTAATTTTATAAAAGTTAATTTTATAATTAATAGTAATAATATCAACCAGACGTGTATTTCAGTTATCAGAATTACTTGTCAGTATTTATGACAGAAACTAATAATTAATGATACGAATGAACTGATCAATGTGCACACTTCATAATTAAATATTAGTTCATTGGACCATTTACATTTCATATATTTATGTCCACATACATATATGTCAACAAATTTTAACAACTTATATTATTCAATTCAAAAATTTATTTTTTAGTAATACATACATAAAATAATTTTAACTTCCGAATGTAATTTGTATCTAAATTAACGTTATCTGTTTATGCATAATTTACTTATCTTTTAAAAAAATTATGTCAGACCGAAATGCAATTTTATATTCAATATTTTTTTGTAGACATATTTTTGTTAAATGTCATATAAAATATGTGTCATATTATTTTTAATTTTATATTAACATCATACATATATTATGTACATCCATTTTTACTTTAATTTAGATTAAAAAAATCGTAAATAAATTAACGTTTTGGAATTCATTCTATAAAGTACAGAAATAACAATTGTAATTTTCAATTATTTCAAAATTCAGTTTTACGATATCGATATCGAATTCCCTAAATCGAGTTCGATAAAAAAAATATAAATATCTCTCGATTATCTACTTTTTTTTTCCATATTCTGTTGGTTGGTCATAAAAAAAATAAAATAAAAATAATGAATAACGTCTACATTATTATATATTTTTTTATTTAAATAAATATACTAGAGTTTTTAGTTTCAGATACTATAAAATATTATTTTAACAATTTCCAAAACGTATTTTTTTCTCTCTAGCTCATTGAAAAATTCATTGAATAAAACTAAGTCTTATGATGTATAAATTATAAACCACTAATAGTTCTAAGCTTAAAATACGTGTCTAAATATTATTAGAAATATATTATACACTTTTAACTGTGTGTGTGTCAATCTGTTTATGCAGAAAAAAATAATTTGAAATAAAATTATACTTATCCATAAAAAATTTACTAATCCATATAATGTACATATATATATATATATATGTATATCATCATTCTATTTAAACTGTAAATTGAAAAAGTACGCTAAAAATATCTGGACTGAATCATTTCACTACCAATTCAATCGATCATTATTATTCTTTTAAATGATAGTAAAAGGAGACGTAGCGAAATTAAATATTTTTTTCAAATTGTTTTATTTTTCAAGTAGAATTTTCAATTTAAAATTTCAACTGATGTATAAGTCATTTTAATATATGATCAAATTGTCACAACTCGCCCATCACCAGAATTAAATTTATATTTCGTATGCGTTGTAGTTGTCTAAGTTAAATCAATAAAAAAATAAAATAAATTGAAATGATGGAAAACAATTCATAATGATATTGAGTACGATTTTTTATAAAACTTCTTCGAATTAAGAGGAGCGGGCGAATACTAGTATATATTTAAATAAAAATTATTCAAGCAAATCAAATATATATTATATGGGTATATTCGACTATAACGGTAAAACTTGAATAAAATTTTGTATATTCTCTATAAGTTAATTTGTTTATTATTTAAAAAATTATATTTTTCGAATTCGATTAGAGAAAATATTTCGAACAAAAAAATTTAAATTTATCGAAAATTTATTTTTAACTTCCGCTTCTGATTGTCATTCATTTTATATATTTAAAAACATAAAATTAATAGTAATTTATCGTTTTTTTTTTTTGGTTTCTAATCGTTTGGTTTATTTTCACATTCCAAGCAAAAAAACAAAAAATATCTATTTTATATTTTTATAATTATCTAATTAAACATTGAAAGTGAATTAAATTTATAGTTTTATAGTTATCAAAAAGTATATTTGCTAAATTGATCCAGTCATGGTTAAGTAGTTTCTTGAATTTGACCTATAATACAAAAACCAAACAGAAATTAAGATTATTAGATTAGATGATGTAATATTGGGAAGAGATCTGTTCCCCACATCACCGCAGCCAGAAATTGTCATTAATGTTTTTGTATACTTTAAATTTATTTGAAAATATGTGTTTATTATTTTGAAAAGTATTATTTAAAATTATATCAATTTTATTGTATTTGTATTTCGATTTGAAACTCCATTGTTATTTTAAATTGAGATTGTTATTGTTTTGTGTTTAAGCCAAATCTGTAAAACATACAAATATGAAATAATATAATTTTTTTTAAATACTAAATTAAATATAAATGTATTTTTTTTTATATTATTAGTTATTGTAATATTTAATATAATTATATTTTTAAATAACTAACAGTAACAAAATTTTAGGTAGAAGGCTCTAAAAAGGTGCTAAATCGTAATAAATAAATGGAACAGATTTGTTAATGACCTGTGTGTGAATTTAAGTCATAAAATAAATAAAGATACTAATGATTGATAAATACTGAACGGAAATGTAACGTTATCTATAATTATAATTGACAAGCATTTAAGATCCTGCGCAGTAGACACCTTTTTATTTTATTTCGATTCTCCTACTCCTTAATGAACTTCTAATATATATAATATATAAGATTGTATATAAAACAATAATGCGCACACATTTGAAAATTTTGTACTCATATGATTTTATTATTCAGCAAATACATTATGCATATGTGAGATCTTATTTAAATAATAAACAAAAGCAAACAAATCAGTTATTATAATTTACATATGGACTATGGAAAGAAACAAATTCATCTCAAATAAAAAATATAAAAACAACAAAAAAACAAATAACTTGAATTCTTCATTTTTATCTTTTTAAGTAACTGTTTCTAAATTTTGGTTATTTGTAGTAATAATATAGTTTTTATTAAAATTATGTATTATGTAGATATATATATATATATGTACCTCTTTAATGACAAAATTTTTTATTTTTAATAATTTTATCACTAAATGCTACTTACTATAGGGAATATATCGGAAACGAAGCAGTATATGAGGGACGTGTATTTATGTGTCCTAAATAAGACTTACTAACCACAAAACTTTTTATTAAACACGAGTGGTTTCTGCTATATCGTGCGAAGTCTATGTCAGTACGTAAATTACTGTTTTTTTAAAAACTTTAAATTTGATTTCAACTTGAAATATAATTACTCAACAGGGGCCCCTAGTTTTTTTTAATATTTTTTAATAAATTTCGGCTTTCGATGTTTAAACAATTGTCGAAATTTTTTGCGTTTAATACATTTTAGCAAAAAATTATCTTAGAATTATCTAGAATTATTTAGAAAATAATTATCTAAAACTGCGGTATTTAGTAAATTTATAAAAAAAAAATATATGACTTTCATTACTAGTATTAACAAATAAACGTTAATTATCAATAGTGTTTTTGAATTAAGTATTGGTATTAGTAAAGTATTAGTTTTAATTTAATTCGAAAATAGTTTTGTTTAACCTAAATATACTAGACAGATAAAATGTGATGATTAAGTACCAATCAGGTATTAGTAAATAAATTCAATTCAATTCAATTTAATTAATTTATCTTCACAAATATTTAAATATATTTTCAAATGTTTCTAGATAAATCTAATTTAAGAGAGATCAAATATAATACTAATTAATCTAAATAGTTGAAACATGATTTATTTATTTTATTTATATTTTTGTTGTTTATTTTGTATAATTTTGAGAAAATTTGAAAATGAGAATATAAAAATTTGATGTGGCCAATGGGAAACAAAAACGTCATTATTAAGAAATTTAGTATAGGAAACATCCCCAGTAACCAAAAATTGTCATGACAAGTTTTTGTCAACATATTGTCAGAAAATTGAAGGCACATTTTGTCGTCAAAATTATAATGGGAATTTGTCGTCAAAATTTGTTACAAAATTGTGGTTGTCATGACAATTTTTGGTCAACAATATGTGGCAATTGGTTGACAGGGTTTGCAAGTTTTTTATTTATTTTTATATGTCATAGTATTACAATTCATCATATAGTCTATTCAACACTTTTGAGAATCGGTATTGTTTTGACATTTTTGTATTTTGAAAAACACAACAAAGTTTATTTAAAAATATGAATGAATTTTGTAATTAAAAAACAATGGAAATAGAGAACTTGTTTTTTAATTATTTTTATAGAATAAATTGTAGATAGAATAAAATATGTAATATATAAAAAACAAATTGTTTTTATTAATAAAAACCCACCTCTAAATTACTGAAAAAACTGTCCTGTCTGAAAATCCACAAATGGATGACAAATTACTCAGAAACTGTTGTCAAAATTGTCCACAAATGTATGACAAATTACTCACAAATTGTCGACAAAATAAGCCACAAAATTATGACAAATTATGAACAAATTGTTGACAAATGTGTTGACAAAATTTTCAACTAAATTGTGACAAATGGGGTTAACCCTACCGACCTTTTTTCAACAAAAATTGTCACAAAATTTTGTCGAACAATTCACCAAAATTTGTTAACATATTGTAACCTTTTTGTGACATTTGGCTGCTCGGGATGTCATACTAAAATTGTTATAGTATTGTAAATGTCAAAATTGATATTATCTAGAAAATATATTTAGAAAATAATAAGTATTGAATAAAAAAAAAATTAAATTCTCGTGAAGTACAATAAAATATCAAATTTATAAAATAAAATAATTTTTTTATTATTTCGAATTTATGATTTTGTTTTTCATAAAAACAAAACCAATTAACTGATAATTTTTTTTTTTAACCTCTGATGAAAATGATGTGAGTTCAACGTAAATTATTATTACCAGAAAAATCAGAAAAAAAAAAAAAAAAATCAAAACAAAAAATTAAAAATATTGCTTTAAGAGAAGTTTTTCGATAAGATAACTTGCATTTCAAAATGATCTTTAACATTATTTTATGTTGTGTTATAGGATTGTAGTGTACTACAATCAAAGTTACGCAATAATATTCATTAATACTACTATATAATGATTTGATAATAATATAAAAAAAAATTGATAATTTTTTTTGTGCTTTTTGGGATCAGAAATTAATTAGAAGTCAAAATTTAAAAAAATCAATTAATTTTATAATTTGTCGCGGTGCGATGCACTTGTTAGATGCCATTATAATACAATTAGGAACAAATTATTTTTACTATTCAAAAGAAAATTGTATTGTAAATTATATTAAATATTTATATTTGTGTTATACATCTGGGTGTGTGTAATATTAACCGTCATAGTGCAATGAGTATAGGCATTTTCGTTTTTGGAATCAGAGCATAGATCTGAACACGGTCCGACTCAAATGAGCACGCTCTGAGCAGAGCTTGTACAGATAAGCTCCGAACGCTCAGATTTAATAAAAAAACCCGATTTGATGAAACTCACATTTTTATTTTATTGTTGTTTCAAATTGTCAATAATCGAATTTGAACTTTAAATTTTGAAATTTACAAAAGTTCAAGATTTACAAACAAAATGTTTCAGTTTTTAATAGAAATTGGGGAAGATTTTAATTTGCTTTTCGATGAAAGTTATTTAAAAGATGATATAGTAATGGTGATGTGCAAATAATAAAAAATCAGGATTATTGTGCCAAGTTATCCAATAAAACTTTTAAATCGCTCTTTAGAATAAAAGCCAAGGTTTTCGAAATTCTTTGTAATTATATTCTAGAAAAATGTTCCTTTATCAAATCCATTAAGATGAGCTTTGAGTTCTTACTTCACTTAAACATTAAAATTTAATAATCAAAAAATATTTATTTTATAAAAGTTACACTAAAAAATATTTATTTTTAATTAAATATTAATTATTTGCCATCACGTGACAGCTTATAATATCGTTGTCCATTACTTCTTATTGTAAAAATCACTTTGTTGATATTTATTTTAAAATGGTTTACTTTCAAAAATATTTATTTTTATTTTTACTATCGTACAGTAGCCTCATCTATTTTGTTTTAAAATAAAAATCATTTTTTGACATTTAATATTCAAGTGCTCTACGTGCTCTGTCAATTTAAATCGAGACATAGAGTCTCTGACTGTTCTGAGCAAAAAAAAAAAAATACGAATCGTTTTTTGACAGTTCGTGCTCTGCTCTGATTTAAAAAACGAAAACACCTTATGTCATCTGATTAACCCAAACGTGGTTAAGTTCGAACAAATATTTTTTAATATTCCTTAAAAATGAATTGGGAATATGATTTGACAAGGAAAGGAAAATGGTAGAAACAGTTATTATACTAGAACAAAAGATAAGAGAAGCTGGCTTCGAAATTAATGAAAACAAGAAAAAAAAATATATGAAAATTACAAGTAAAACCGATCAAAGAATACCACAAAATATTAACATCAACAAATTTAATTGTCACAAACTTTAATTACCTTGGTGTAATAATAAAAAAATTGCAAGAGTATGCACTCGTGCATACAGGAGCGAAAAAGCGCAAAGTAGAAAATACTATCCATGACATTGAAAATGCAGTGAAAAAACTTTTGCTGCGGTTTTAATACTGTATCGAAACATTGTTTAAATACATAACTACTGCAATGTGAAAATAATACAAAGTATAATTTTGACATTTTTGATCACAATTTTGACTGCATTAACGTTGTGTGTTCAAAAAGGCTAATTTATATATTTCGTGTCTAAAAAGGTTATGTAAATTAAAAAATTAATTTAAATATTTTTGTTAATAATATTTTAATTACTATAATTTGATTTGAAAAATGCATCTTTTGATGATAAAAATGTAAAAAATTATAATGAATATAAAACTTTTTACTTTGTTTTTGTTTGCTTTCTCACTCAATTATGCTGACCTACTGAATTTTATTGACATATTAAATTGTTACCAAAACTACAATAATTTTTCACCAAAATTTTAACTAAAAATTCCCTAAATATACGCCTTTTGACATTCTTTTTTTAATTTAGCTGTATTGGGAAATACCAATTGCTGCAGATTTTAAAAAATACTCAAAATACTCAAAATTTTTGTTGCGTGCTCTGCTGTTTCACTGCTGAGTTCTGATCTCAAAACATTGTCAATTTACTAAACTAAAAACGTTTGTGATCACAGTACATTGTAAATTTGACATTTCCACTGCATTTTTGATGCTACGATTTATTAATAAAAAAATTACTATAATCCACAATTCTTACAATTAAAAAATATTACAAAACGGAAAATATCAAAGAAGGAATAACAAAGAAATTAATAATAATAATATAACACAACATGAGGATATTGTAAATTTTGTAGAGGCACAACGACTACGATAGGCACGGCATATGATAAGAATGAACGAAAATCATCCTCAACAAAAAATTTCAAAACAAGACCAATATATTGGAATAGAGCAAGAGGCAGGCCAAAAAACAGATGAAAAAATAGTATCGAAAATGAGTGCGAAAAAACGAACATACAAAACTGGTAGAGTTCTGCGAAAGATTGACTTACATGGAGGAATATTATGAAGAACGCTCTAACTCACCCCGAACTATAATGCTAAATGAAGAATGTGATTTGGCAATCACATTTAGTGATATAACTATTGAATGTAAAAAAAATCTACTTCTACAATATAACAATATAAGCAAGCAGCTCGCAAGTTCATCCCTTGCTTTGCAATGAAATAAGAAGGGCCATAATTTATGAAAATTGTCTTTAAAACTCTTACAAATGGGCATAAAACAAAACATTGGTTAAATAACGTTTTTTTGTTTAAGAAAAATAAATTTTTTTAAGTTTAGCCAAACATTAGGTTTCAAATAATAACTTTATACACGAATGTACAGCTTATTTAAAGATTAGAAAAAGAAAAATATCTCTTTCATCAGTTGGAATAGGAACATTTTGAATAAATTTATTATAATCACTTGTACTTTTGTAAATTGCATGAGTATGGTCTACATTCGAAAAAATTTGACTACAAACAAATTTCCACATACAGTTTTGAATCACCTAAGAATTTCCATGGTACAGGGGTTCCATGATACATTCAATACCTCTTCTGTTGAGGTATTAAGTGCCACATATATATGCATATGAATATCCATACAATATCTACAAAATAGGGAAAATGTGCGACACAAATTAAATTCAATTAGAAGAAGCTCAATTTAGTTAACTTCCAGAAATACTTCCAGGTATATTGAATTGAAAGATCAGGAATATTGAGTATAAATCCGAATCTATGAAATAATCTTACAATACGTTTAAAAATGACGATGATTCTAGTATGTTTTTTAATTTAATCATTGTAGTAGATATCTTTTTTTTATTAGTGAGTAGATACTGGTACTACTGCAGAGTACATATATATATATATATATTATATATATATATATATATATATATATATATATATATATATATACTTTTTTATGTACAATTAATTAATAGAATACAAAATTTTTTGTATAAAAGCCCAGCTCCTCTAAAGGACTTACTACTGTTACAATAAATAAAAATAAATAAATAATATATACTTAGTATACACTTAATTGTACATAAGAATATAAGAATTTGAGTACAAAGAAAGAACATTTTCATAAACAGAACTTGAAAGTGAATTGAATTTATTTAATACTTCCGAAAGAAATCACTTTTAATACGATTACGATTTCCAACTCTTCGTACTCCGTACGATTTCAAGGGGTTGAGCTTACTGGCTGCTTGCATGTAAATAATCACCCTAATTTTTTTTTTTCATTATTTACTTATTAAATTATTACTTAGCAACTAAATTATATGTAAAACTATTTCTATATTTTAACAAATTATATTAGATTTTAGATATTCATTAAAATGCTTCAATTTATAAAGTGTTTTTTAATGTAATAATTAATAGATTAAAATTAAGACCTAGCTAAATGCTGTCTGGTCGTATAGAGTTATATGATAATTGTTTGTAATCAAATTCAAATTCTGTTTTATTTTTGCATACAAAGATTTAAAAATTTACAAAAACTACGTAGAATTATCAAACATACATTTACGCAGCAAATATACTTAGATTATGAGAACTAAGTACGGTATTAAAACAATTCTATGACTAGTTAAGTTGACTCAATTAAATTGCTTAATTTTTCTTTTGATTTATTTGAATTGAAATAGTATAGTGGGGCTATAAAAAAAAAACCGATTAATTAATTTATTTCAAACTTTAAATTGGTAAAAAATTTATTAAAGCAGCTTGAATGAAATTCGATCCATCATAGTTACCTCGTACACTTTTTTTTTTTTTTGCAATCAGTAATAAAAACCATACTATTCAGGTCATACTTAATGCAATTCATTATTATAAATATTTAAATAGATTGTTATCAACTTTAATGAAATTTAGTAAATTAATCTGAGTAATTGAAAAAATTGAATTTTAATAAACACATATTTCAAAATAAACTAATTTTAATAAATTCATGTTAAAGTATGTGGTTATTATTAAGAATATAATATGGTCATTTCTACCTACATAGTTATTATTAACTATTATTAACTTTTAACTAATAGAATAGTTGGAAATTTTTGGGATTGACAAGCCTATAATGGACAAGCTTATTATACAGAAATTACATACTATTTCAATTGGATATGATATACATCGATGACACAAAAACTGAACGTTAGTAAGGGGCAGTGAACACTTAAGTATCAAATCAAACTTAAGCTACACTTAAATCAAAAATTGTGTTTTTCAGTTGGTACTTAACAGTGTACTGCATGAATCCATTCGTACTGTGAATACTTATGAATATACTTACATTTGACAATATACAAAC
This sequence comes from Argyra leucocephala, assembly GCA_963942445.1. Lineage (NCBI taxonomy): Eukaryota > Metazoa > Arthropoda > Insecta > Diptera > Dolichopodidae > Argyra > Argyra leucocephala. Next base: position 21,860,924 of record OZ012677.1, on the reverse strand, counting down.
AATACAATACAAATAAAAAATAAGTAAGAATAGCAATTATACTCATTCTGTATCTATATTTATATTGTATTGTATTCTTTGCCAAAATGAATAATAATATTTTCTAGTATAGTGAATAGGGAAAATGTATTGAGTATATTGAGTGTATTGAGTGTATTGAATATTTATTATCATTTATTGTGTTTTTGATTTGTTTGTTTTCGGTTCCACACATTATCTATATCTTCTAGGTGGTGAATGGTGGAAAGCGTCAAATTTAAGAAATTGAGCAGCCTCCAGCAAAAATAGGTCCAGGTCCGGTTTTACAAAGAGCTCGAAATTTTTTTTTGTTTGATTTTTTAACTTGTCTTTAGTTCAATGGCTCTTAAGCCCGATGCAAGCAATAGGTCCGGCATCCCAAGTGTCGGGACCGAAGACCTTGGAATTTTTTTATGTCATCAGTACAATGGCCCTTAAATGTGATGAAGACAGAAGGTTCGGGGTCCCAGGAATTGGGGCCGAAACTCTATAACACGTGTTTAAATTGTACTTTTGTGACAAAATGTTATTAATAATTATTATAAATAATTTTTAAAATTTTTTTTGGATAGGTCCGACGGTTCAGAAGTCACGACCAAAAACCTTGAATTTTGTTTTGATTCGTTCATTACGTATCAATATAAGTATAAAAATTTGTTTTTTTTGTTCAAGGTTTTCGGTCCCGACTTCGACGAACGTCGAACCTATCCAAAAAATTTTTAAAAATTATTTATCAATCAATCCCAATGTAGCGTTTCAAAGTTCATGCTAAAAAAATTTTGTGACGCTGGTGTTTACACTATACATTATAATTCCAATCGATGTATTGAATATATTGTAAAATCGTCAATATATTCACTATAAATTTAACTTACACAATAAGTGAATCATATTCAATTCATATTAAGTATGTAGTTATTGATTTTTCACAAATCAAAGTAAGTGTGAATTGTTGATTTGTATGAAATAAGTCCAAGTAATTCATACAAAATATTTTATATTGTATTGCATTGTATTATAATTTAATGAATGAGTTATTTTTGTTTTCAAGTGATATTATGCAGCTCTCTGGTACTTAAAACAATACTTGAGTGGCACTTAAGCTTGGTAAAACGACCGCTTAAGCTACACTTAAAATTTGAATATTTTGATAATCTTTCTTACATTTACACTTTATTTGTCACTTGTATTGCATTTTAACAAGTGCTGCCATTGCAAATAACCGAAAATGATAGCGAATGATACTTAAACTTAAGTGTAACTTATAAGTACTCACCTGAAAACTGGCCCTAAGAAACTGATTATTAGACAAGCACAAGTCCTAATCCTAACATAAGGTAAATAAAAATATTATTTGGTTTAAAATCCGTTTTTAAAGCGATGATCATATTAAAAATTAATCAACAGTCAACACATAAAATTACAAAATTCAATTATGTGAAATTGTGATAAGAACATGTCATGTGTGTAAATAGAAACTTCTATTTTTTGTATATTATGTATTTGATAGTAAGTATATAGACAAATGTTAAAAATCTCATTTTACCTTGAAATTTTATTTGATTACAAAAGTAATAATATAAAACAATAAAAATAAAAAAAAATAATTAAAAATCATTGCTCGTACATTTGTATATTGATAATAAAATAATGAATGGAACAATAGAATGATAAGAATGCAAATTCTGTCAAGTAGTGAAAAAACATATACATATACACACATCCAAGTATATCTATTTATGTTCACGTGAAATAAATTTCATTTAAATAAATATGTAAAAAATAAAATATAATTCAGATAAACATGAAATTAATTAATAAAAATAATAAATATTAAATAATTAAATAATAGAAAATTTACAATAAGATAAGATATTATAAGAGAAAATAAGTTAAGAGTTAAATATATACAAATACATACTTACAACAATAAATGAAATAAATTAAGTTTCTTATCAATAATAAAAAAATATTTATTTTCTCCTCAAAATTACTTATGAAATGTAAGAGGACATAAAAAATGTGAAACTGAATTATAGACCCTTATTCTAATCAACGCAAAATGACACTTAATTTTTTTTATCGTCAAATTTACGACACTTGGCGGCGCAATCGGTAGCATGATCGACGATTATGGCGCTTACAATCGATTATAATCGCTTCTTACTAAGCGATTGCATTTACTTGATCGACAACCCTTTAAAAGTTTATAATTAATGTAGCCATTAAGGTTTTTTTTTTGAGTTATTCCGTATAAATATCCTTTTAAAATAAAAATGTAATTTTATAAATAAATCCGTATATTTTACAAATAAAAATAAAAAACAAATATTTTTATAAAAATGCCTGTTCTCTAGGAAACAAATCAGTAATAAAAAGCAATTGGAGAGATTGGTGGATATAATGAAAAGTAATCCTTCAATTGCAAAGGGCCAATATAAAAAATCTACGTTCTTACCAAAATGGGCCAAGTACGCAGCAGAACTAAATAAAATTGGTCTGCCAACTAAAACACCAGAGAAGTGGTTGGATCTGCGCTAAGGTTATTTTAATTATTTTTTAATTGTTTTTCACTATTATATTATTCACTTTTTTTTTTTTTTAAATACAACCTGCTTCACTTGTGTACATTTAAATAATAAAATTTTTCAAATGTCAAAAAATTTTATTTTAAATGTCATTATGCAATCGTCGTTCATGCTACCGATAGCGGCGACAATCGATTACAAACGCTATTTAGCGTTAAAATGACGAATCGTCGATCAGAATAAGGGTCATATAGTTATACCTATAATAATCAGAAACTATAGTAATATGTCTAGTGTTATCATTAGGTTTATATTTACTTTTATTTGGAAAAATTTGCAAATGAGACGAAAAATCACGTGATCATAAAATTCTGTATTTTTTGTAGATTTATTGAATATTTTTGTTGAAAAAAATTAAATTAAATAATTTTTCTTGGTTTTGGTCTTTTTGTCAGTAAAAACACAAATTAAAAATATTTGTTGGAAAAAGAAATATTTGTTGGACATTTAAAACAACAATAAAAATTTGACAGCAAATTTTTACATTCAAATAAAAATTTCAATTGCAAAAATTTGTTTGAGAGAGCTCTGACGTCACGTTTTAAATTCAAAATTGTCTTAAATTTTTCAAAAAATTGCAAAGGGAATGCAAATAAAAAAGTAAACAAACTGTAATTTGGATAAATTTGCGAGTTAACATGCAAGCCTCTTGGTGGATTTCCTCTTCATGGACAAACGTCCGGACAATTTTATTTTACACTATAAATGAAACACAAATACCATTAAAGAAAATTTTATGATTTCCTCTCAATGCGCGAAGGACTGACATTTGTTATGTAGTCAAAAAAGTTAGACGTTTGAAAAATTGTTTACACGCGTTGATATTATTTTTATCCAAAAAATTTAAAATTGTAATATTCGAAAAAAATAAAATATAACGCTTTGAAAAATATAAATAATTTGTTAGAAAAAAAATAATCTTATACTAAAAAACAAAAAACAAAAAAAATTACACTTCATGTCTTTTTCTTAAAAAACATTTGAAATTCTATATGTGAATGCGTTTATACATAAATCGAGATAGCAATAAATATTTATCAAATAATTATATATCTATCCTTTTCTTTTACTTCGTCCTTCAGGCAAAAGTTAAAAATATTTTAACTAAGAAATTGGATGAAGAAAATTGCCCGGAGAGGATTTTTTGTGTATGTGCTGCTAAAATAAATTTTTTTGATTGGTTAAAAATTTTGTCCGGACTTTCGTCCATTAAGAGGAAATCCAACTTCTGTACACTTTTATGACATTAATTTTTTAATTTGTTTTCAGGTGTATACTTTTATACTTTTTATTTTGTTTTTGGATTTCCCTTTTCAACAGTGCAAGTTTTTTTTTTTTCAGTAGTGCAAAATTTAAGATTTGTGTCGAATGAGAAGACTAATTCTTATTATGACAGGTATTCATATATAAATTAGAATTTGAATTCACTAATCTACATTTTCCCTGGTTTGTATTTTGGAATTAGCCAACTCGATGTGGTTCTAATTCGCAAGATAAATGAAATTTTGATAAATAAATGAGTTTGAAAATCCGCTTTTATTTTTTTTTTTGTTATTTATTTATATAATCAAATTATTTTGTATTTTTAAGAATAGTTTCATAATATCACTACTGTAAAATAAACAATTATTCTAATGAGTCCAAAAATTCATATATATATATATATATACTTACTTCAAACTAAAAAAATTAAACTGTCAAGAAAAAATTAATAATAATTAAAAATAGATTTATAAAAAAAAAATAAAATAATTAAAATTAAAAAAAAAAAACAAGTTGACACACTTCTGGTCGACCCGACCCGTCAAGCCGATGCGGATACAACAGTCATTTATTTCTAAACTATTTTTTTCTTTTTACTGCATTAGCACTTTTACAGTTCGAGATTAGTCACAATTTATTTAAGCTTGTTAATCATGCGCAATAGTGTGTACAATTTGTTACAATAAGCTCTAGGCACTTATAATAAACTACTGCGAATGAACATATTAATTATGATATTTTTGGCAAACTTATCAGATTAGTCATGAATGTCAAGAATGTTGTAGTGCTCTGACAGTCAAAAAAAGAACAAACGAACTTGAATCCTTATAATAGTTGGATATATTCTAGAGGAGGATGATATTCCTTGAATACTACTCAAGGAGTTTATGTAAATTATGTACTTTCAATTCTATCTAGTTTACAATAAAAATTCAATTGTTTTTATTGTGACGTACTTATAGAATATGTATAACTTTTTTTTTAGAGAAGAAATTGATTTTATATATATTTAAGTCGAAAGGATCAAAATTTTGCCTACAGTTAAAGACTTATTCACGTTTTTATAATTATTATTCGACACAATAGCAGGCCATACACAACAAATTCTTACTCGCGCACAAACTTGTACGCGAAAGTGTGAGTTTTTCCTGCAATCTTACGTGGCGTATTGTTTACCCATACACTGTACTTTTTATATTACTCTTGTCTGCGCGAATACTGTTCGTTTTAAGGCTTTAAGTTCATGCATACAAATTGTTATTATAAATTTTGGAGTGGCGTGTGGTAAAATTTTAACACTCCAAATTCAAATCGAAAAGTTTTCTGGTTATTTTAAACATAAGTGCAAGTAAAGTACCTGTAGTTTTTGCTTTAATTTATTTAAAATATATAAAATTCAAAAATTCAAAAAAGAAATATAAAATTTGGCAAAAACAGTGTAAAGTAAACAGTGGTTAAAATAAATAGAAAAAATTATAGTGACGTGAAATTACTTAAGACAAGGAGATAAGATAAAATAATTCAGAAGATTTATATAATTATTTGAGAATGAGTGCGGAAATATTTGATACTCTTTTAAATTTTCAATGGCCATTTCAGCTCAAGCCTTAGGTCGTATTATATCTGAAACATGTAAAATTATTTTCGAAATGCGTCGTAAAAAATATATGAAGGTAAAACAAATATGAACTAACATAAAAAAAAACAAATTGCAAAAATTAACTGTAAAAACAAAGAACGTTAACTCCACGCCTACGTGATTGAGCACGGTTAATCTTGCATGTGTATGATAGTAAAACTGTACAGTTTTAAATACAGAATACGCGCACACAATCTTCTCCATATATGTTTCAAACGTTCTTTCGCGCACGCATTAGGAATGTACACGATTACTTTCGCGCAAGCATTTGTGTGTATGGCTTGTTAATAACTATATAGAATCGTCCGATTTCCAAAAATTATTTTATTATTTTCTTTGAACTACTTACGAACAGTTAGTGTGCTTGATCGTGACTTAGAATTTCAGCGCGCGTTATTTATTATATTTTTGTTAAACAATTTAAATATTAAAAGTAAATTGAGATTCTGTAACACGGAAATAGAAAAGTTGGTATAATGGTATGTCAATATAATACTTGTATGTACTTAACAGCAATATCTAATGACTCTTTCCCATCACGTATGACTATTTTCACGTCTTTTCTTATTATGCATGCATATTTGATTCGATAGTTATTTAGTTTGTTTGTCAATTTTGTTTTCAAATGTTTCGAGCAAATGTTTCATAAATAAATTATTTAGAAAATCAAATTTTTTTTACATAAGTGTATTTATATATATAGTATATATATATGGATAGTTATACACAATATGAAAATGAAATAATACGATGACGATTTCTTCAACAGATTCTATTGTCAATATTTTATGCTTCTTGTGCTTACAAATATAACAACAAACATTCAGTGATAGCTCTTACAATAATAATGTAATAATGTTTTGTCATTGCAGTGAGATTAGAGTACTACGAGTATGTTATACAAGATTATGTAATTGAATTATATTATGAACTATTAAAAAAATGTACTCATTGAATACTGAAATGATAACTAAAATCAATTAATTCAATTGAGTAATTAAAATTTTTAAATTTTTTTTTATAAATTACTCAAACTATCTGGTCTGATTATATTATATACACACACATGTTCTTAGCAATTAAGTGCAGATGATAGATACCCTAAGGCCTTTAATATTCGTTATTCTGTTTGATTTTATTAAAAAAAATGAAATTTATTTGCATATTTTTAAAACTCGCCGTTGATCCATTCATTTAAAGTAAATTACTTTATTTTTTTATTTTTATTTTTTTTTTCGTTTTGTATTTAAATACATTATTAATATACATATAGTATCTATCTATAGATTTTATTTATTTATATTTAATATATATATGTAATGTATGTATAAACCAGTGTTTCTTATATTTTGTTTATTTTGCTGTTAAATTCACTGATTTTTTCAAGGTTATTTTTAGCATAAAAAAATGATGTTTTTTATGTTCCGCTACTACAGTCACGAAAAAAAATGTAGTTATGCCTTTAATTTTATTTATATATTATTTTTGTTATTTATTTATTATTTTTTGATAATCTTAATTTTATTATTTTAGTATTTTATGAATAATGTTCTACTCGCATTCAAAATAAAATAGAGAAAAATAAATTAAAAAAATATAAATGATTGTTGAAAGTTTAAAAAAAATGTTTTTTTTTGGTTGTTTTTGTTTTGTTATAAAAATATTTTTAAGACTATAACTCCATAATAATAGAATAAGAAAATGGCCTATAGTATTGTCATATAGGTGTTATTTTATGAAATATTATCTACAAATATAAATTGAGGTTAAAATAACTTGTATAATTTGTTAGCCGGCAAAATAAGGTAAGTTATGAAAATAAAATTGAGTCTATAATTCTCTTTTATAAGATAATTAAATTTACTATGAGAAGCAAAATAAATTTTTCACTACATATTGTTAGAGCATAACATCACAAAAAATTTTATATTGAGAAAAGCGAATGAATGCCCTTGTTTATACAAAAAGCAAAATCTATCGCAGATCTGAAATATCAAGATGGCCGAAAATAAAATTATATAACAAAGAAATAAATTTTTATTATTATTCTAATGTCAATCCAACAATATTATTTGGATAATTTATATTTTTTTACTTTATATTCGATTCAAAAAATACGTTGTCAACAACAATTTCCTTGTACTTTATGTATAAAAAATAATAAAAAAAAATTTGACACTGACATATATTCCCAGAAAAAAATTCTAACTTGAAAAATTTACCATAAATTTTAAATTTTGGTAGAGTTGCTTACCCCTTACTGAAATCACTCTTGGTCAACAAGTTTCGGTCCAATTTTCTACCCGTATGAACATGCATTATGACATGATATTTTATAAAACTAACAGCATTGCATCTTATGCTATGTATTGTTTACATTTTATATCAAAGCTGTCAAAAATATTTATTTTGGCATTTTTAGTTGTCATGAGGAAAAACTTCGCTTTACAAAACCAAGCAAATTGTATAATTGTACAATTATAATTAACTTCTGTTATAATTTCAATTATAATCAATTCTGTTATAACTTCAATTATAATCAGCTTTTGTACAATTATAATTATAAAATAACATCATTGAATAATTAATATTAAATTAAAAATATAAAAATTACGAATTAATTTTAAACTTATTCTTTATTCGCTATCTTTCACAAAATATTTCTTCCAAAATATTTTTTATTGATAAATTTATCATTTCTTATGATGAAAAAATTAAGAGAAAAATCATTTTCCAGAATATTATCAAAAAACGAAACATAGCGAAAAATACCGATGGATATGGCTATTGTGTTTTGCAGAATATCAACTACAAATAAACAATTGCTACTTATTATATTTTTTGTTACGTTTCACAAAACTCGGTTATAATAATATGGTTCAATGTTTGGTGCAATTAAAGTTTAAATATTTTTTTTACTTTATGAAAGAGTTCTCGATCTGAAGAATTCTGACTCCTTGTACATACACTCCGTATTATCCACCAATGATTGACAACAGTAGAGATAACTACAAAAATTCAATAACTTCCTTATTAATTGATATTTTAGAAAAAATTTCCGAATATGATAGGCAAACAATAAAAATAATGTAGGTCTATAGAAAAGATGTATGATGTAACAAACAATCGAAACTAATAATATGAAACTAAAAAATTAAAGTAGTTATATATAGATAAATCGGCAAGTAGATAATAAAAACTTTAAAATTTTATTTTATTGCATACAAACACAAAATTTTTAATAATCCGCACTTTCAGGAAAATAATTTAAAAAAATTAATTATTATTTTTTTTGTTAATAAAATCCTTTTCATGAAAAAGGAAATCATAAGAAAAACAAAAACAAAAAATAAAAAATTATGCAACAATGGAAATTGTTAATGTACAAATGGAAAAATCGATTATTGCATTTGATTTTCAAATAACATTTTTGGTCACTAGAACTTTCGTTATTATATGTATGTACTATTGTTTACTGCATTATCGATTATGTAACATAAATAAAAAAAGTAAGTTTGTAAGTTTTTAAATTAGGTACAATTTTGTTTTTTGTACGAAATAGTTAAATCTTGAAATAGACTAGTTATTGCAATTCAAATAAACAGTTTTAGCAAATAGGTTTTTTTCTAAAAAGCCGAAAAATAATTATTCAAATTGTGATAAATTAATAATAATAATGATAACAATAATATTAATGTTTTTTAAAAGATTGAGTTAAATTTAAAAATTAGAAACTCTAAAGATATATTTCACTAATTTTAATTAATATTTTGATCAATTTTTGTTGTTACACCATCATCAGAAGATTATCACCAATATTCTGTTAGACCCATTTCGCGAGATCGCGTCAAAATATCTCTGAAGAGATAATTTTGTATTCTGTTAGACATCACAGACGCAAAAGCAAATTGCAGCGATGGCAAATGTCAAAACAGTCTCGTGAGTAATTTCTGTTAGACCTTTGACGAGACGCGATAGCCATTTTTTATCTCGTCAAAATTTGTAAACGATAGAGTATCTCGCTAAAGTATTTTTTGTTTTTTTTTATCAAAAAACTGAATTAAATAAATAAATTGTATAGATAAAATAGTTAAGTAAAGATTAATAAACAATTTTTCATTATTTTTTTGCGTTATTATTAAAATTGTGTTTTTGTTTTGAATAAGAAAACCATCTTTACTTTTACTGTTTTACTACTGTTTATGTACTAAACTAAAAAATATTTAAAACATAAATATATTCATATTTATTTTTTATTTAAAAAATATTTTAAAACTAAACCCCCCTTTTGACAGTAAAAAATGATCAATACTACCAAAAAATAAAATGTTCTATCGCGCCGCTTACAGTGTCTAACAGAAATTAATATTCAGCGAGACGAGATGGGATAAATTTTTTCTTCTCGTCAACGATGGGTCTAAGAAAATATGAGTGTATATGTTACACCGTTTTTTGAGTTCTGATGATGGTGTAACAACCGAAATTGATCAAGTTATAGGTGGGGTGACATCGAAAATGCAATATTAGAGTTTTTACTACAATCTAGTATACTCCATAACGAACTATACACAATGTAAATATTTTCAAAATGCTTAAATACTAATTTAACTACATGCAGAAAGCAATATAATATAAACATTTTAGAAATAATTATGTTGTTCATAATACTACTTTATGGAACATACTACATTGCAGTTAAAATTCTAATACTGTATTTTCGATGTCATTGTAGTATATATAAGAAATATTGTATTTTTGTTAAAGCTTTGAACTAATAAAAAGTTCATTTAAAAATAAACATTGAATTAAATTAAACTTAGTAGGACATACGCATAGAGTTTCTACTTTTTAATTAATTAAAAATGTTTTATCTAGAGTGTACAGAGCATAATCGATAAAATATAATAAATTATAAATTTTATAAATAAGTTTGAATCTCTGATTATAATTCGAAATAATTTTTATTTTTTTGATTATACATTTGGCAAAACAAATATAATCAAATGATATTGGTTTTATTTAGCTGGCAATAATTATAGTTCTAGAAATAATATACACATATTCATAATAGGAAGACATTTTTATATTTCTAGATGCTACCAATGCATAGTGATTTAAACATTAAAAAAAAAAAAAAAAAACAAAATTAGCTCTAATTTTTTTAACCCTATTTCCATCAGTATGCAAATTACTTTTTTTTCTTTTTATAAATAATAATTTTTATCTGAGTTTAAAAAAAAAAAATATTTCCTCTTTTTATTTTATTGTATTTTGTTGTGTTTTCTTAGTCTTTCGATTTGTCTTTTTAAGCCAGATCATTTTAGAGTTAAACAATGGCTCAGATTAAGCAATTTTTTTTAGGCATTTTTTTGTCATGAAATATTTTGTCAGAAACAAAAAAAAAACTGGTATTTTGCCACAATTAAGAGTAGAAGTTCTTTAATCGATAATTAAAGGGTATTTGAGGATAAGATCATATGAACGATATGTGTGTGTATGTTTTTAAAAAATGTTCTTAATTTTTCCTCAAAACATTTTTTTCTACTAAAATTTTTTTTTGTTTGCTGTTAGTTTCAAGACACCGAACAAGATGAAATTCTAGTCACATTGTTCGATATGATTTTATTACTCCTCCTAACTGATTTATTCCCCTTTCTCGTCTGTTAACTAAAGTTGTATACTAATTATTTTCTTTTACCAAAGAGATAATAATAATAATTGCACTTTAGTGGCTAACATAGGCCTTTGTCAATTATATTTTTTCGTTTTTACAATCTGAACACTTTTCAATTATAGCCAACAATGACTGCTGCTGATTTTAATTTTACATTCCTTGACATCGTATATAAATGTCTCAACATAAAGTTGAATACAACGTCCATATGATCTTAAATGTCTTCCAAAGCTCACAAAAGCTTGAGACATTGTCTACATGATCACAATTGTTGTTGACGATGTCTTCGCGACCGGTTTGACAGGTATTTGGGTTTACAAAAATGTTTGTACAGTCTCAATAAAAACTATCTGTTCATTTTGCTTGATCACAAATGAATTAAAACGCAATGTCTCAGAAAGCTCTCATACTCATTACACAATGTTGCCAACTTGTTTTACGTATAAAATTGACAACTTAATTTTTTAAGACAGTTACGATGTCACCGATTGTTAGGTATTTTTTTTTAAGCTTTAGACGCAATAATCAACTCAATTTTATTAACTTGACTTATTTAAAATCAAAACCAATAAATCGAGTGTTGCTCGTAACAATCAAATGACTTAGTTTCAATTAACTATATAGTTAATTCAGTTTAATTTATTTATTCAGTTTTTCAACTTATTAAAGCCAAATAGCTTGATTTTTGGCTTTAATAAGTTGAAAAAACAACAAAATTGAAAATGAATGATACCTTTCTAAAACGTCGAAAACATGACGATATAATCAAGGTAAATAGGTAGGTGGTATCTTTTATATTATTTTGTTTATAGTTAAAATTCAAAATTTTATATTTTTGTTAGTGTTAAAAATCGGGCCAATGACCAATTAAGGTTTTCAATTAGCATTAATTTGAAATACGAAGGAGACTTTTCAATTGAGAAAAAAAGCGATGTTATTGAGAAAGGTCATTACTTAGTTGAAATGGTCAGTATAACTACTACTACTTTTATCCTCTCCAATAATTTGATTAATTAAAATGTTTGTTGTAAAAACGTCGATGACAAATACAAATAATTTCTAAGATCATATTGGTAGCGTTTAGCGTCCATTAACCGATGTATCTGAAATCCACAGATCCATGGATCTGTTCACTGAACGGTGTGGTAAATGTACCGATTAATGTTCCGCGGTTAATGAAAATGGATCTGAAAACATTCTAGATATATTTGATGGATCTGACTTTTTATTTGTAAAAATAACAAATTTTTTTATGTTGAATGTTGTGACATCTACTGTACGAAAAATTAAATAAAAAGTTTTATTTTTTATGAAAGTTGTTAAATTTGAACTGCCATTATTTTTTGAATTATTGTGAAAATTGAAATTCTTGAGGAAGATTTATGTAAATAAAACTCAAATTAAAAATTAAGAACTATAAAAAATAAATTATATGTATATATGATAATAAATATTATTTTATTAAAATTTAATTTATTTTTAAAAGTAAGTACTTATTATATTTTCCGGTGATGGCGCTAGTATTGCGGTAAATTTTTGTGGTGAATTATTTTCAGTGGATAGATCCATGGTACATGGATCCAAAATGGATTCCAAATCCGGTTAATGCTACTGAATTCACCCATTGACACTGAATTCAAATACAAATATCATCAAAAATAATCGTGGAATTGTTGACGTTTTAGAAAAGTTCCTTAAAGGCTGAAATACAGGACGTGCAGAATTATGCATGCATTATATGGAAAATATGGAATCAATTGTATGTAATTCTGCGCGCAGTGCGTTTGTTGATTCAAAATATCTCTATTTCTAATTTGTGTTGCGCAACCGCTATCAACATAAAAGATTGTAAAAATTATCATTTTACAACTTAATCAAACAATAATGACTGACAAACGTCATAAAAGTTCTTTATTTATTGTTGCAGTAACTATATATTATATATTGTTATTGTGGTACATTAATTGAAGGTGTGTATATATTTTGTATTACTATTTGTATCTGTGATGTTTAAATTTTTTATTTAAATAAAATAATTTTTAAATAGCTTCATTAATAACCAGAAAATAGAAATTGAATTTTTATTCCAGACGCTGATTTCATACATTTTGATTTCTTATTCGAATTTATCCTTTAAAGCACTTCTTTAAATTCATTGTAATTTTATTAGTAGATTAATTATTTGGAAATAAAATAAATTTTTATATGTAAATGTTTAAAAAAACAATTGTTTATTTTTTTATTGTTGTGAGAAAAGTGTATATGCATTTATCTTTCGTTTTCTTTGAAAATTTCTCTAGTCCATACTCTAGATTTTCTTACTTTTTTGTTGCAATAAATATTTAAATATGACAAATAGGCACAACCAGCAATAATTTATTCATATAATTAAATATTGTTACAATCGTGATAATAACAATAACTATATATATATATTATAATACAGTATACTTAAACAAAATAATTAATAAACAAATTGTATCTACTTAATTCGAGGAAATTATCTACATTTCCAAACAAAACAATCTTTGACAAATAAAATATGCACATGTATTTGTGATAAATATGCACATCTGGTACGTAGCCATGAATGAATATCTGCATGCAGGGATGCGTGAGAATTCTGCACATATGTATTTCCCACATATATAAGTATGAATTGAAATTCTAATTTGTGACACCGATAATTAAATCACTTTGAAATCGATTTCAATGCCTGCTGTAACAGGCACTACGTTATAATAGGACCGTTCCCGTATTTTTCTGACAAAAACTTGCAAATGAGAGAAAAAAAAAAGAAAAAAAAAGTAAAAAACTCTCATCTGCAAATAAAAGTACTGGAACGCAATTCTTGTACAAGCTTGCAGCTGTAAAACATTTTGTTTTTTGCTCATTTTTTTTTTTTAAATTTATTAAAATAAATTATTATTAAGTTGTAATTTTTATTTTCTAAAATTTTAATTTTCAATTTGCAAAAAATAGATGCGCATCAATCACAAAAGTAAATAAAAACATAATCTAAAAAATACAACAACAAAAATTTGAAATAAAAGTTTTTACAAGTTAAAATTTTACTTGCAAAAACTTATTCGAGAGAATGTTGTTGAACTATGTTGAACGAAGTTGAAAACCTATGTTTTCTCTCGTTTTTAGAAAAAACTCTCAGTATAGTAAAGGTTTCTGGTAAAAACTTGAAAAAACTTGGATGAGTTTTTACAAGATGTGCGTACGGGAACGGTCATAATATTTCATTAGGATCAAATTTAAACAGAAGTAAATGAAAATATTTATAAATTTAAAGCAACAAATCATTTTTAATACGAATTAAAGAATACCGTTGCATTATTTTACAAGAACGACTTTTACAATCTGTCTAAATAATATTATGAAATAATGAGCACTTGTCTAAATACAAATTCTGAAAGAAATTAACTTAAGCATACATAATTTAATTTTTGTTTTCTTTTTCAGTTCTGAACATTAAATAAAGAATAATAAACCTCATATATAAAATTGAGTTCAATATGTAAACAATTTGCAACAGCTAGTTAAACTTTATGTATTATTTTTCTCTCAAATATAAATTATCTAAATAATTTTCAATTATTTTAGTAATAATCTATATTTAAATAAATATATTTCAATATTACTATAGTATTTGTTATTGTTGTGTTTTATTCAAAAACTTAAAAGTAATATTCAAATTTTAATACTTTAATTACATATAACCTGTTCTTTCGTATATTTTAATTTAATTTTATTTTTTTTTTGTACAAATTTAATAAATTATCTATGTATGTATTTACAATTTTCTGAAACAAAAAAAACATAAATATATTTCACTTGTATCATAGTAAATTAATTGTAAAAAATTAGAAATTAAGTACTTGCAAAATTAAATAACTATTATTTTAGACTAAACATTTGGAGATACCATAGTCACTCTTAACGTATAATACGGTACATCAACGTTATTTTAAAAATTAAATTAACAAAATATTGAAAGTTTTAAAAACGTAATAATTAGTAAATAACCTAACCATAATAACATTGCGCATATGTTAATATGTAAGGTGCCATAATATATTAAAAATTTGGGTCTTATTAATTTTGAATAATTAAATTGTTTTAAATTTTAATTCATTCTTTTATACATAATACCATTTGTTCCAAAAGTTTAGCAAAATTTTATATGCTGTTACTGCAATTTTCTGATTGGTCAAGAATTCTACACAATGTGACTTTACCAAAATCCATTACGAAACGTTTAAATACAGTTTAAACACAGTTCTACTATCGTTTAAAGCAGTTAACTATATCCACTTCATTGTAAAATAAAACTAACGATTTTGCTACATTTTGAAATACCATTTTGACAATATAAAAACATACATTTTGACGTTTAAATTAAAAATTTCTATTTTTGTATTTACAAACAGTAACAATCATAATTTTTTTCCCTTCAAACTCTACTTTTATTTTATATTTCCACTACGTATTTTAAACATTTTGGAATAGTGTACAAAGTCAACAGTTTTTCAAATACATTTTGGAAGATGCGACATTGTAAATTTTAGGGTTTTTTAACGGTATTTTAAAAGTCACGAACAGTCTTATAAATGAACGAAATCAGTTGATTATCAAAAATAATAAGTTAATTGAGTTGTCTTATTATTTTTATCTGCGGTGAAGAGAATATTGTGTTGTTTATACTTTAAACATAAGAAAACATTATTATTCCATCTTCTACACCGAATTTAAACCCAAATTTTTGTTGATTATCATTTCGTTTTGACAGTGGTTGTTTTGTAAAAATTTAAATTAAAAGAAACTTTTATACGTATAAGAAAAATATTCATTAAAAAACTATATGATCATAGAAATAAAATAATCAAGAAAAAAAATGAGATGCAATAGAAAATAAAAATATATATAAGTATCAAATCAAAATTTATAAGATAATGGTTACTTAAATTAAGTAAATGCCTAATTCTTTTTGAATAAAACAGTCGAATACTCATCAATATATATTTTGACAATTAATCGTGTGCTTAATCCAAAAATATGATATTATTTACATTTGATAATGTTATTACTGTTCTGCCTCAAAATTTATCGATTGGTAAAATAGCTCTGTACATAATTCAATTATGTACATTTAACTAATGTAAGTAAAATTATTTGTTACACATAAAAATATTCATTTATTTCAATATGAAAATTAAAAAAAATTAAACAATGCAACGATTCAGTATTTCAAACAAAAAAAAAATAATTCAATATTTAAAATAATTAACTTAAATATTATAACAATGCACATTTAAAATAAATAAATAAAAATACAAAATATGTCATATAAATACAAACTAAAAATCACATTTACTACTTCTTAGTTTTAGCATTTTTTATTTGTATGATTTGAGGTACATTATATTGTCCTCTGGTGTTCATTAAAACTGGAGGCTCAATTTTGCAGACTATGCCACTGTCTGATTATATTAGAATATCTCTTTTACAGGCCATCTTCAAAATGGTCATGGTTTTCGCTCCTCTATTTAACTTATTGTGAAATGTATACAAAGAAATTATTTTGGTAATTTATAATGGACGCCTTAATAAAATTTGGCAAGGTGGCAAGGCAAGATAATTCCAAAGATTTCTTAAATTATACGAAATATAATAAAAGTAAAACATAGTTTTGGAAAAACTTATTCATTAGGGTTAGTGTTAGAGTAAAATTTATCTAATTGTTAAAAATAGTCGAACATTTTCGTTTTAATTTTACTAAATATGCTTATCATACAGATACGCGTATTTCGTCTACTAATAAAAGGAAAATATTCGCTAATTTTCAACAATTGAAATATATAGTTTTTTCTTTAAGTATAAGACTTGGTATGAATTTAGTGAAAATAGCTTACACCTGCATATTTAGTTCGAAATTGGGACATATTGCATGTATTACCGACCCGTTTTTTCATACAAATTTTTATAAAAACTCAAAATTTAGTTGTAACAAAAAACACATATGCGAAATTAAATGTATAGGTCGTAATTAGGTCCAGCTTAGTTTGTTCAATTTCAATTTAAAATTGTTCAGTTGCATCCTTATATAATCAAAAATAGTTGAATAATTTAATTAATTGATATATCCTTTTCCTAATTCCGCCCGGTCGATCGTAAATACGTACAACATAAATTTACGTGTACCTAATTTCCGCTCAAAACAAATTAGCAATTTAAAATATTTTTTATTTACAAATTGAAGAAAATATATATTATAATCTATTTAATAATATATCTTTTACAATTATTTGAATAAAATAAATAAGTGAACATCATAGTTTAATTATGATGGTCTTAACAAAATAAAAAAAATTTTAAACGTTTGAACCAATATTTTCACTAAAATGTCTACCTAGTTCAGTTTTCCATCAACAACTTGTTTATTAATATGAATACAAATGTGCATTATTTTGCATTACAACGAGGAAATAATATTCTTTTTTTATTTCAAAAATAAATTTGGAATTTAAAGCGTGGAAGTATTGTATTTACAAAAAAAGGGTTCGGGCGGCATAGTGTACTAGGGCGGTGATAGGTACATTTACCTTATAAAGTCAATGACATTCTATTAAGAATCGACTATACTTTTCTTTGATAATCAAATTGAATATTGAATTACTACATAAGTATTTGCCATTTGTTTATATTTAAATATCTATTCAACTTATTCATATCAACATACATACATTAGAAATGCATTTATTTTGCATACAAATTTTAATAAATAACAGATTATGTTCTGCAACAAAATAAAGATTTTTTTAACATACATATTATCTACTTTTAATAATTGCTATACCAAAAATTGAACAACTGGTTACAAAATTGTTCTTTTGATGAGTACTTGTAGCCTGTAGGAATACAATTGTGCACATACATATGTATGTCTGAATGTACTTATATAACTATATAAAATTTATATACTTTAATATATTTATTGTGTACAGAATATAATTTCTGTGTGTATTTTTGTTTGTTTGAATATATAAATCAATAAAAACTATAGACCACCCTTAATATATATACGTATATATAACTATTTTGAATGTTTCAGCAAAATTAAAATGACATAAAAAAAATTTAATTAAACATTTTTTTTTTTTCACTTCTGAGTAAAAAATTTAAATTAATTTTCAACCTTGAACGAATTTTCCAAAATAAAATTAATTATAGAAAATGTGGTGCTTTTTTTTTTTTTGTTTTTGTTTTAACTACCTAATCAATAATGTCTTTTTTTATTCTTTTTTTTTTTATTACTATGCACTTATTAAAATAAATAAATAATAGAATAAAGATTAATATATATATAGAGAATTTTAACTGGGATGAGCAATTTAAAATTGGATAATTCTGTGTTCAGGTATTCGAATTCGTCCGTATTGACATTAATATAACGTTCACAGATTCCGATAACTTATTGGGAATAAGATTTTATAAAATAAAATAAATACAATCATTAAGTCTGTCTACAGACTTCACATTCGTCCAAATTAACGTAAAAAAGTAATTTGCACCCGTACCGTAATAGTGAATTGAAATGATATAACTAAAATGTAAATAACTTTGATTTTCGAATAAAAATGTAAAAGAATTCCATTTTTATTTGGAATTAAATTTTTTTTGATTTTTCAGGTGCATTAAAAGAAAATTTAATACCTACACGAGTATAAGTAAATGAAAATGATTTTTATTTTTTTTTTTTAAATAAAAGTCGTATTTATTTCATTTTATATACATATTTTTTTTTTATTTACAAATTTTTCCTCAACCTACATAACATATCGGTACATGGCAAGTAATACCACCTAATTGCAAAAAATATAATTTTACAGGAGGTAAAAAACAAAAATTTAACTGCTGAACACTTAAAAAAATTTTTTTTTGCTAAAGTAGAAGTAGTTAACTAATTACTAATTTTTTATTATCATTGAATTTAAAATTTATATATTATTGCCTAATTTTTTTGGTAATGTTTATAGTCAGTTAATGTATCAAAATCACAATTAAGTACTTACATACATATTATTTGTAAAAAAATAAATTTAATAGTTTTGTTTTTGATGTTTTATTGACTTTCTAAATTAAATTAGTTATTAATTATTTATTAATAAATTGTGTAATTCAAAAAATTATATTCATTTTAATTAATTTATTTTTATTTATTTAATTAGTCTTATATTAATTAAATAATAAAGTAAATTATTTTTACAATCGGTAACTACCACAGTCAAATTTTTTTAAAAATTTTCTGACATTTATTTTGCCATTTAATTTTTTCAGTTGAGAAAAATAAAGAGATAAAAACGTTAAATTGAAATCATAACATACATTGACATCGTAAATGTCTCAACACAAAGTTGAATACAACGTCCACATGATCTTAAATGTATACAAAAACTAACATTGTCTACATGATCACAATTGTTGTTGACGATGTCTCCGCGACCGGTTTGACAGGTATTTGGGTTTACAAAATTTTTTAGAAACCCAATGTTGTACAGTGTTAATAAAAACTGTATGTTCATTTTGATTGATCACCAATGTCTCAGAAAGCTCTTATTACACAATGTTGCCAACTTATTTTTCGGATAAAATTGACAACTTAGTTTTTTTTATATTGTATCAGGCTGATTACTTTTTCAGGCTGTTTATTTTTAAGACATTTACGATGTCACCGATAATAATCAAACTGTTGAAACAGGACATGAACATTTTTTTGACATTTTAATTTTTCTTTAAATTTTTTTTTGACATTTCGCGATTTTATACTTTTACTAAATACTACTGTTATTTTTGGTGTTTCTGTTGTGAATTAAATTTTCACAAAATAAAAAATTTCGAAATGTGTTGTCAAATTTCGATTTCTGCCAAAATATTTGAAGTAAAAATGGAACGAAAAAATATTTTGACGTTTTAATTTTCAAATATATGGTGGCAAAACTTTAGAAAATTAATTTTTAATAAATGCAAAATGAGTAAAACTTTGTTTATGATTTTACAAGTTATAACACTGAATTTTGATATCCGATACAAATTATAAATTTTCCATTTTTTAGCCAAAATGTTTAAAATTCTTTAACTCTGTAAAAGCAAAAATGTAGTTTGTGAAGTAAAATTTGTATTTGTATTTGTAAAATGAATATTTATTCTCAAATACAATTTGTTTTGTGTGATATTTATTATTTAAATTTACAAAATAGATTGGAGAATTACAACGAGCAATAAAAGTTTAACATAAACCGCAGTCAAAGTACGCAATCGCAATTATAATCTATGTCATAATTTATAATACCTTAACGAACAGAACTTTTAAATATCAAACAAGATGCATAGATATATATATGTGCGTATGCATGAAATATATATACTTATAAGATTATTTAAGGGTCGTTGAAATAAAATAAATAAAAAATGTATGCACATATAATAAGTATGGATGTATGGACTTAGAAATTATACCCTTCAAATTATACAAATTCAAAGACCAAAAGTACATATATATATATACCTACATCCCATACATATATTGTATTTTATACTTATTTTAGTATCTGATTTTATATATCTTATATCTACCTATAATCTATTGACTATTATACCTACTTTGCTTGCTAGGTAATTGAAATTTGCAGCACGTGTGAAATATGTTTTATAATTCAATAAGAACAGCTGATTTAATTTGCTAAAACGTGAACATTTTTTTTTATTTACAATACAATAACAACAGCATGTATCAAAAAATTTATCGAAAAACAACAACATAAAATAAAAACATTTAAACCAAATAAAAGTAAATTATCTCAAATTTCACAAAATTATCGTACATACTGATATTTGTTACAATTATTTAATTATAATATGTATATTCACATATAAAATAAAACAACACTACACACTATATTGCGTATAAATATGTAATATACATAGTAAAGTAAATAATCAAAATCATTAATCATCTATCAATATATTAATAATTCATATATAGTTATATGGATATATGCATGTATTTAATATAAATAATAATACAGAATGTTATGTAATAAAAAAATATTCAATATTATTGAAAACGTTTACTTATTATCACTTAGTTTCCTTATTCTTTACTCTTGAAAGAAATCTTATGAAATTTTGATATTAATATTTAATGAAAAAAAAATTATTTTTTATTTAAATTTTTGAAGGTTAATGAACTCCCCAAACAACAAACCAATTAAACATTGTAAATAAATTAAAAATATGTAAATATGAATGGGTAAACATACTCTATAAAACGAACACTCAAATTTGCCACAAACTGTTGTCAAGTTTTGGTAGTGATGACATCTAATCAGAAGATTCTAACGTCGAGTACTGTTCAGAGAGCATTAATTTTAAACATTTAATTTTATTAAAATTAGAATTAAAATTTAATTATTATTAAAAGAATTGGAATACAATGGAGTCAGTCTTATATCAATTAAATTAGTTCTTATATCAAAAATTGTATGTGATTGTTGGTGTGACGCGACTTCGTAAAAACATTAGAATGTTTATCCCATAGCTTGGAATCGCAAGAAAATAACAGTGATTGTTTAAATAAATAAATAACGAATTTTTATAATAAGCCATAAAGCCTTAAAGAATGTTTCGAACCGTCACCTTACTTATAGTTGTAACAGTTTCGTTACACAGCTTTTTTAAGAAGAAAGTAAGGTTTGAATCTAATTCAATGATTTTTTACTTTATCATGATGTCTTAGAGTTCTTCTAATTTTCCCTTTGTATTTTTGTTCGATAGTCAATAGAATTTTACAAATAATTATGCACAACAAGAGGCTTATTACGGATTTTTACGATATTTAGCAATTTGAATATATTTTGAAAAGTTGAACCACTGTTTTTATTCTTTCTTACAAAGTTGATGTATTTTTCCCAGTCTCTCTATTTTAAACATTTGATTTTTAAATGAAATTTATTTGAATTTTTTACATTGAAATTTGAAAATCAAATGTTATTTTTATATTACTTAAGTATTACATTCCACACGGATGGAGTTACAGGACATTGATGATGATTACATTTATCCAAACAGCAATAAACTTTAATATGCCATTATTCTATTGAATAGAAAAACCATTGTATTATGATTAATGTAGAATACAACCAGATTAACTGGATATCTCAAAATTTTAACAAACACAAAATTTTCGAGAATTGATTTTATGAACTTTAGTTGTTAAGTGTAAATGAGTTTTGATTTGTCATTAAAAGCGACAGAGCTGTTTTTTTTCTTTTGAAATTTATTTACTTGCTTTTAACCGATTGATTTTGAGAATATGTAACTATTGCATTGCATTTAACTAAATATTCATTCACCCCATAAGTATACATGATAGCTTCAAGTAAGCTTCAAGAAAGATTTAACATCATGTACACGTAGCTTCAATCAAGTCAATCACAAAAATGTGTACTTACTTGACTTGAAAAATTTTAATCGAATACGCAGCTTGATAGTTTGAGTTGACATTTAATGTCAAAAATTCACGAAATTTTGTTAATATTTAGAGTGAATTTAAAAAATAGAAGATTTAAAAGAGCAAATAAATAAAAAAAATTTAATTTTATATTTTTAATATTCTTTTATAAGTATCTTTAAATTTATAGAAAATTTTACAAATTTTATGCGAAAAATTTATGTCAAATTCAAGCTATTTTCAAGTTGACAGCCACTCAAGCTGGTCAATTGAATACACAGCTTGAAATTTCAAGAAGAATTCAACTCTATAGTAACCCAAAATTGTCATAACATATTGTCAGAAAATTATGGGCAAATTTTGTTGTCAAAATTATAATGACAATTTGTCGACAAAATTTGTTACAAAATTGTGGTTGTAAACCCACTCACATTTTTTCGGCAAAATGTTGACAAATATTTGTCATAACAATTTTTGGTCAACAATATGTGACAATTGGTTCACAGAGTTTGTAAGTTTTAATATTTCTTTTTATATGTAATAGTATTCCATTCATCAGAGAATTAGTATTGTTTTGACAATTGTATTTTAAAAAACACAACAAACTTATTTAAAAATAGAATGAATTTTGTAATTTAAACTTGTTTTTTTAATTATTTTTATAGAATAAATTATAGATAGAATAAAATATGTAATATATAAAAAACAAATTGTTTTTATTATTAAAAATCCACCCCTAAATTACTGAAAAAATTGTCCACAAATGTCGACAAAATAAACCACAAAATTATGACAAATTATCAACAAATTGTTGACAAATGTGTTGACAAAATTGTCAACTAAATTGTGACAAATAGGGTCAAACTTTTCCGACCTTTTTTCAACAAAAATTGTCACAAATTTTTGTCGACAATTCACCAAAATTTGTCAACATATTGTCACCTTTTTGTGACAACTAATCGGGAAGTCAAGCACTCCAGCTATCATGTATACGTGTAGTAATAGTTTGACTGATATATACATGTATCTTAATTTCAATTAATTTGTGACATGTCAATTTTGTAAAATGCAATTGCGAATTTTTGTATGTTGATGTTTAGGCGATTTTGATGAAAAAATGCTTGCAGCTTAATTATATTACAAAAGTGTGTACAATTATGCCAAATTAAAAGTTGAAAAGTATATAAATGAATTAATGAAAAATATAAATCGATTGATTAAAAATTTACCCAATTATTTTTTACACACCTTCCAATATTACATATGTACATATTATAATAACTACTGATAATTAACATGTACATATATGTAGAAATAATTTGAAAGCTTAAATAATTTAAAACTGATCTAGGTACATCAATGTTTATAAAATTAATCAAAATAATTTACATACCTATTTGTTTGAATTTATTAATTTATTCACATTTTTATATTTCAAATTATTAATTTTATTGATGAAAAAAGTATGGATATAAAATAAGGAGACTTTTAACATACACATAATAAAATATATAAATATGTATACCTACCACATTATAGGATTAAGAATATTTTTATCATCTTAATAAGTGTTACATATGTACATTACATACAGGATATAGGTAATGGGTGATACAAGATCGTGCAATGGAGGATATGGATGATAATGGACAAGTGGAATCAAACTCAACTAATTTTTGGAATATTATTATACAGTATGTATACCCAATTATATCATACCAAACCAATTATTATACTGAAAATGTTGATAAAGAATAATCGATATTAAAAAATGAGTATGTTATTATAGATACAGTTATATATTTTTTAATTAACTGGCTTTAAATGATATTTTGATTATAAAAACTTAATAATAGATATTCGATTTTAGAGACTAATAACTTTCGATTGAAGAAACTTAGAAAAATTGTTGAAAATGATTTCGAAGAGGTCAGATATACAATTTAAAAACTATCTACTTTTATACCTACTTACTATTCTATATGGTTGCTACATTCTAAATGTAAAACTTAATAAATTCATTTTGAAATTTTCAGTTTCTAATAAACATTGCATAACTACAAAAACAACTTGAAACAATAAATTTTCCCTCCCTACAAGATTTTGTGTTCACATTGCCCCAGCTATCACCTAGTGCACAATTGACCATTGAAAAAGGACATTCTGTATATAAGTACATCCATACATGTACTTGTTAATGTAAAATAAAAAGGAAAACACTTTCCTTTTCTTAACATTTATATATTAACTATATTATACACATATCATGTACGTATGCATTTATAGATAGATAAAGACATTTACGAACATGTAAGTAATTATACCTAGTAACTATTTAATTTACTTTTATTGTGAGTAAGTATGTAGGTTAGGTACTTATAGAAATTTTTGGATTATTTAAACGTTCTCTTGAGTAAAATTTTAAAACAACTTTCATTATGGCATTGGACAATATATATTGAAGTAATAAATGAACAGGTGCATTGCATACATACTTATATAAGAATATTTTAACATACGTATAGTATAGATAGAATATATAGTTAAGTAGGATGATATAAATGTTAAATAAAACTTTTATTTTACAAATTTCGTTTGTAACAGGAAATATAAATAGTGAAACTCTGAAGAGATGAATTAGGTATACATTAGGTCTGTATGTTAACTTTTATTTGCAAAAATTTGTAAATGAAAGGAAACATCACGTGATCATAAAATTCTGCGAGAATAGTTAAAATGTTCTGTTTTGCAAACAAAAGTAGACATACGCAAAATTTGCATAAATTTTTTCAAATTTTTTCATGTCAAAAATAATTGATTTTTAGGTTATGAAATTTTTTTAAATTTAAATTAAGTTAGCAATTTTCTGAATTTTTTTGTAAAATTATTGAATTTTTTTGTAAAATTATTTGTTGAAAAAAATTAAATTAAATAATTTTTCGTGGTTTTGGTTTTTTTGTCGGTAAAAAGTTATATAAATAAGTTTTCAGGTTAGGTATACAACTTTTTATTTATTTTAGGTATACTACTTTTATATGAAAAATATTCTATTGACATTTAAAACAACAACAAAAAGTTGACAGTAAATTTTTACAAATAGAAATTTCATTTGCAAAAATTTATTTAAGAGAGAGCTCTGATGAGTGATGTCACGTTTTAAACACAAAATTCTCTTAAATTTTTCAAAAATTTGTAAAGAGTAAGTATGCAAATAAAAAGGTTAAGGTTTTTATTTTAAATTTATATGAATTTGCGAGTTAACACACAGACAGAAATTATTTAAATCATTTATTGAATTGAAAATCTAAGTATTAAAGATCATCAATTTTTTACAGGCATATACTTATTACCTATGGAGAACTGTTTCTTCCAATTATTATCTATGAAAAATTTTCCACAAAATTCTTAAGTTTCGAAGACTCAAATAAATAAAGGTTTTTTGCAAGTCTATGGAGCTTTTGTATATTTTAAAAGTTTATAACATGATCCTTACCTGATATTTTTTAAATCGCAGAACCACACAAAACTTATTTAATTATACAGAAATAATGTAATAGAGGAAAAAGAATGAGTTTAAAATATAATTTTTAATTGGTAGGTAGTTAAGATTTGTATACTTATTTTTGTAACCATATTTTTTTGTTTTTTTTTTATTTTTTTTGTTAACGATTTGTCTTGAAGTTTCATATTAAGTTTTAGTTTTGCTTCCCGTATGGCCGTATCAGGTCTTTATAATTTTTGTATTAATTTCATTTTGGAAAAAAAAAGAAAAGAAGAAAGAATGTCAATGTTTCCATGATGATAG
This sequence comes from Argyra leucocephala, assembly GCA_963942445.1. Classification (NCBI taxonomy): domain Eukaryota; kingdom Metazoa; phylum Arthropoda; class Insecta; order Diptera; family Dolichopodidae; genus Argyra; species Argyra leucocephala. The sequence goes on along the minus strand of OZ012677.1, from coordinate 21,834,419 downwards.
CCATAGCATAAATTTCATACCCTCTCACCAGCAAACACATTTTGTGAAAGAGCTGTATTTGTTTGTTGGTGAGAGGGTAGGTCGTCATGAATATTCATAATAAAAGTTTGTTTGATTTCCCATTTTTTTTTACCACAAAAGCAAGTAAATTTACCAATTAGGAAAATTTTTTCGCCGTTTTACAACATTTGCGTAATTAAATAAATATTTTTAATGATTTTGTTTTTACTTTTAGTTATGATTCTAAATTAAAAATAATTAAATTTGTTTCACAATACCCACATTGTGCATTATTTACTATCTTGAATTTGAATATAATTTTTAAATTTAAACACCGAATTCATATTATTATGGTTTCAAAATTTATATTATCATACTGATAAGATTGTGAATAATTGATTATAACTACATAGTTATATATGCATTATCTGTCAGCTGTTTATTTTAGATTTAAAGAGTAATAAAAACCAATATTTTGTGTAGGTGTTAAAATTAAATGGGTGCTTTACAATTATAATTGAATAGGTAGGTACATTATATTATAATTTTATGATAGATGGATTTCAAGAAATAAAAAAGAAATTTTCCACCGACAAATCCTTAGAATTGGAAAGGACATTATTTTTTAAATAAATTGATTAAAAACCGAAAATATATTTGACTAAATTAACATTAAGAAAATTTTACATACATAAAAGTATGTAAATAAAAAATATACCTATGTGATACATAAAATATAAAAATGTGTAGTTATTTAATATATCATGCTGAGAGTGAAAATCACTAATTTCACAGGATAATTGATAAAAAAAAATACAACTTACCACATCAATATGAAACTGAACTAAATATTCATTTTTTTTTTCTTTTCGTTTTAGTTGTTTTTCCAATTTGGCGCTGATGTTAATCAACTACACGGTGATATTTTCTCCCCTGTCTAGATTTTTTAAATTTTTTAAAAACATTTATGTATTTTCACAGATAAATAATAAACAACAACTTGAGAAAATAATATTATCTACGAAAATATACTATTATGTTGAGTAGAGTATAAATAACAACGGCACTAACATATTATTTGTATATAAACATAAATTGAAACAATATACGTTGCTTGCTACATGTATTTGCTGTTGCTAGTTGCTATTGCTAATAAAACCATATATATTACACAATATATATATATTATACATATATATAATATAAATAAGATATAATATATATGTATGTATGTAATTTTATAAATATTTTAAATAGACTAAAAAAAGTAAAAAGGAAACACAGTTCAGTTCTATAAATTTAAGCAAAAAAAAAAAAAAACAAATTAACAGAAAAATAAAATAATCTATGAAAAACAAATTGTACATTCAACAAAACATATTAAAATATATTATGTACATACAACCAAATTCAATAAAAAAGGTATACGAAATTGTTATATTGAACTGTATATTATTATGTATATACTTTGGTAATGTATATATGCATATGTACTTTATAACTCAGTTTATTGTGCCTAAAGAAAAATTTATACGTACAAATGTTTTTTTTTTGAAAATGCACGGAAAAGAATTATAAAAGCATAAAAACATTTTCCTACATATGAATGTGTACATTTTCATAGTCAAAATTATTGGTATGAGTAATTAATGAGTATTAAACGATTTTTATATCTCATTATTGTATGACAACAAACTTACTAATTATTGTACGTAATTCGTACACGGTACCACTATACATATTATTTATTATTGTTTTGGTTGCTTATGCTTTACTTTATCTTACTAGTTACCACTAAACTAACCGTCTTTTAAATGAATGAATGAATGCCTTTGTTTTCTTTTGAGGTCGTTGAAAACGGTAACCAATCCCATCATCAAATTGTAAAATTTCTAATATGCATTATAGAAAATTTAGCAAATTATATTTATTTACAATTACCGATTATTAAATGGAATTACATTTTTCATAATTAAATTATTAATTACATTATTAATGTATATAAATTAACACAAATATCTATGAAAAAAATTTTAAATTTTATTTTCTTCACTTGATTTTATTATTTTACCTCATTTTACCTTTACCTATTATACATATACATACATCCATTCCATACACGTATATATTCACAAATTAAAATTTTGTTTTACTAAAAAATAATAATTTCTGGTGAAATTGAAAAAATAAAGAAAAACTATCTTACATTTAATTTTCTCATAAATATAAATTATATTTTAATAACTTTTGTTTGGTTATTTTCTTTTTTTGATATGATTATATAATTCTGATTCCGATTAAATAATTAGTAAGTTGTTTTTTTCTTTTTTTTATTAAAAAAATAAAGAAATGTTAGAACTTTCCTTTCAATAAACTAAAGTTTTCTTAATTTATTTTGGACAGATAAATATTGATTTTAATTTATCACATATTTTCTCAATACGAAATGTAAATATTAGTTTATTATTCATTTTAAATTTTTATTTTTATTCGAATATTATTTTTGACACTTTTAATCACTAATTCTTCTCAATTTTTCTTTTGTGTTTTTATTTTTTTTTTGTTTTCGTTTTTTGGTCATGTCACAGTAAAAAAAAAAATATGCATATTTTATATAAACAGTAAATATATATATATATATATATATATATAGAATATATATATATATATATAGAATATATAGATATCTATTTATATAGGTTTGTTTAAATATATTTAGCTATATATATATAATTATAAATAAAAAAAAATACCTATCAAAGCAATTTTTCTTCTCTAAAAAATTATACATGCACAATGTTTTCAAATATACATTCATATTTATTGTATATTTAATTCCAAAAAGACTGAAAGAAAATCAACAAAATAGAACATTTTTATACAAATATTTGAGCAAGCGCTACGTAGCGGGTGATTGGCAAACTAAAAATCTAAAAAAATTTTTGCTTTTTTTTTTACATTTTTATTTCTATACTTCACATCACAGTGGCATTCAATAAAGAAATGCAAATGGTGAAACAACGCGTAATTAATATACGGTTCGTACAAAATAAAATAAAAAAAAAATAATTAATTGTGAAAATTTATTAAAATTATTTATTTATTACAAAATTTTGAAGTGTTATAATTAAATAAGTGATTTAAATATGGATATTAAAATATCAGAAAACGATGAAAATGTAAATTTAACTTACATTAATAATGAATTCACACCCCGAATGCAGCAAACAAAATTGGATACTGTTGGGCTCACGTCTACATCAAATGTATGTGCTAAAGTGACGCCGTCAGAAAATAATTGTTTTCAACATGAAAATGACGATGGCGCTAGTAGTTGTGTTGAAAAGAAAGAAAAAAAATGTATTGATGAAAGAAAAGATTCTGGATGTAGTTCAATGGTGGGTGGACAAAGTAATTGTGAATCTGGTAAAGATGGTAGTTCTAAACAATATAAAACAGATCGTAAACGTAATTGTAATAGAAAAAATAAGAGGAAGCGAAGACGTGGCAAACAAAAAACTAATTCAAAACAATTTAAAAAAGAAAATTGGAAATTTCAAATGCCCCAACGTTATAGGTCAAATTCGAATTCAACTAATTTAGCCAATATGACCAATGTTTTAAGAAAACAAATACAACGTCAAAGATCTATTGTTCCATATAATACAAATAAATTTTTAATGGAAGATCATTTAGCTGAAGTTCCAAATCCTTTATTAACTCCAAATGGCAGAACAAGAGATTCAAGTTTTTCTGTTGATTCAGAAGATAATTATTTTTTTTCTTTGCCTGAGGATGAAGAAGATTTTTTAACTAAAGAATTTTCTAATGTATATGAAAGAGCTAGAGTTGAAAGATTAGAAGGTATGAATAAACAACAATTAATTGAGGAATGCCTTCAAATGGAAGATCGATGTTCTCAAAACGATTCAAAACAACATCAAAAATATTGTACAGAATTTATGAATAAAATCAAATTTTTAGAAGAAAAAATTCAACGTTTAAATAGAGAAAACAATGGTATAACAAATATATTATTTGATTAATGTTAATTATATACATACATACATATTTTTTTTAAAAAAAAATTAGTTTTTATAATTTAAAAAAAAAAAAATTTAAATAAAATTTATATATAACTGTATTTTTTTTGTTTTTTAGAATTACGGCGTTTATTAGATCATTCAACAAATTTAAGTAACACTACCAAATTATCGCACAAAAGCAATAAATCAGATAATAAAATGTGCTCAAGTGAAGATAGTGAAAGTGATAGTTCAAGTAGTAATAGCAGTAATTGTAGTTCATCTTGTAGTACTTCTAGTATAAGTGAATATAGTCTACCATGTTCACCACGAAGTTCAGAAAATTCATCAAAAAATATTAAAAATGGAACACAAACTATGGAAACAGATGAAAATATAAGACAACTTGAATCATTTAGAAATTTAAATGAAACACAAGAATTACAGTTACACTCGCAGGTGGTGGAACAACAACAACAAGAACAATCTACGGTAGAAAATAACATTAATGATCAAAATCAAATGTCATCAAATGTATCAAATGAAAACGGTGTTAATAGTCTTCATAATGGTATAGATTTACATCACAATAATAGTAGTAATGAAAAAAAATAATTAAATAATTGCATTATTTTTATTCATTACGCTTAAATTTTTTTTTTTTTGTTTTTTTAAAGTAATAATTGTAATCAAATTATATATATATAAATATAGCCACTAATCAAACAAAAACTATCTTATAGCCATTTTTGTCATTTTAATTTAATTAAAGTTTTAATATATAAAAAAAAAAAAAATTATTTATTTAAAAAATAAAATTTTTTTTAGTTTTTTTTATTAAATTGATTTTTTACATAAATGTATTGCTTTTTTACATCGTCGTTGAAATGTATTTATTAAAATTTTTAAATTATTTACTCAAATCATTTTTAAGTATAAATTTGAGAGTGTGCTCAAAATGGTATATAAATAGATATTTATTGTTATTTAATAAACGAATAAATAAATTATTTGATTTGCAAAAAAAAATTTACAATACATTTAGAAAAAGTATATAAAATTATTCATAATTGATCTACTTAACAATCAAATATAATATAAATTATGCAGAATGAAACATGTAATTTTTATTGAATTATAAATTTTTTAAAATAAAATAAAAAATAAAGTTTGTAATTAATTAAATTAAACTTGTGTATATTTTGTTGAAATTGTTATAATAAAAAATTTAAATTAGAAACAAGTAAATATTTAATATTTTAATAAAAAAGCTTTTATAAGATTTGAATTTTGCAAAATAAAAGGAAAAAAAATTTAAAACGTTTTTATATGTATATAGAAGTTTAAAAATTTATGCAATTATTAAACTTTTATAAAAAAAAAAAAAAACTTATCAAATTTTATTATTTTAAATTAAAATTATGATTGAAAAAAATTAATGTTTCATATTTCATAAATTTCATATTATTGAAATACTAAATAAATAATATTCATAATCTAAATAATATATTAGTAATAACTTTAATACTTTTTTTTTTTTGGAAAAAAAATATCTAAAATTTCTATATAAAAAAAAAAATACACAATTAATCAACGTAACTTAGAATTAAAATTGAATATTTCTTATTTTTCAACAGTTGTACTTGTACATTATTTTTTCCAATATTTTGTTTTTTTATAATTAAAAAGTTCAGTCAAAATAATTTAAAGACTTATTAAATTAACAAAAAAATATCAGTAAATAATTACTGTCATCAACTTATTGCTGCACAATTCTGTTAAAAAAAAAAAAATTCTGATCGAATTCAAATTTTTAAAATTTGCATAAATTTTTAGATTTAAAATAATTTTTTTCTATTAGAATTAAGTAATTGTATTTATATGAAAACACTTTTTTTTTGCCCTGTAATTTCTGCATTATAAATATATTTGTTTTAATTTTAAAACAAAACAAATCAAATTGTGATATTTACAATTTATATTTATATATAAAACATAAAATACAAAGAAAAATTGAAAAAAAAAAAAATAAAAAAATAACAAAATCAAAAATATATACATAATATATTGATTAAATTATTATTAATAATTAAACAATACAGAAATTTTAGGGCATAGGAGCCTGTTTTAAGAACAGTTCCTTTACTTCTTACTACTTTTTTTTTTACTTATATAACTTAATTTTTTTTAAATATATTATAATTTAAAATAAAATATATAAATATATAAAAATACGTTTGCGGCTAGAACAAACACGGAACAATTTTTTTTTATCATGCAATTAAAAATATAATGGATTTAAAAGTTGACGGATGATAAAAATTAGTCACCCAGTTTAGTTCATTAGTCACATTAGTTTAATTCAAATCTGAATTATTTTAAAATTTATTTAATTCAATTTTCAGGAATTAAACTTATCAATCACCAAGCTTATTATTTATATCGAGTTTTGTTAAAAATCTATAGTTATTTTTAAATTGTATTTTAGAACACCTTTTTTCTATTATGTACATAATTTTAATAAGCAATTGTATATTTGTTAAATTAATGTTTTGATTGGAAACCAATAAAATAAAAATGTGATTTGAGGCAACCTAAAAAAAATACTTTGACACGCACTTCCATTTAAACACTCGTAAATTGTTTTCCAATGTGATGTCATTGTTCCTGCCGTTCGTATTTTCCAGCGTTTCATATTTCTTTTCATTTGTTTTTTTTTTTTATACGGTTAATGTTGAGCGACTCAAAATTGCATGAATAACAACGTCCGTATGCTAGCTATTTGAAAAAAAAATAAAGAATCTACGTGTTTTGTATTACAAAAACCTATTTTCGTAATAAAGTTCAAAAAGAACAAAGTCAGCTGGAATTAAAATTTTTTTATGAATTTTTGTTTTAATTATTAAAATGCATTTTCTTACATTTGCTTCTATTTTGTTTTTATTTTTTTTTGTTATTGAAGACAAAATTTGAAAATTATTATTATTTTTCTGTTTTAAATAATGATTTGTTTTTGATTTATATTTATTCATTTTTATTTATAATGTAACATTTTTTATTTATTTTATTTTTGAACTTTAATTTAAAAATAAATTAAGGCTTCAATTTAATTATTTTAAATAAAGAGATTAGAACTTGGACATTTATTCAAACATCACAACATTTTTTTATTATTCTTATTTTTTGTATATTTTGTATGTAATAATAATGTAAATATAATTTCTTCTTAATTTTCTATTCATCACCAAAATTACAATATACATACATACATAAATACTTTAAATCTTATCAATGCAAATGGGCCTATTGATGATTATTTTGTATAAGTTTGTTTACAATTAAAATTAAATTTGTATTTTTAAAAATTAATATTTTACATAATTTTATGTTATAAATATTTTGTTAAGAATTATTTAATTTAGCGTACATTTTTTCAATATATATAAATATAATACATAATATACATTTTGTTTAAATAAAAAAAAAAATTATAATATAAAGTTATGTCTTTTATTAAATATTAAATTCGAAATCAAAAATTTTGTCTAACATAAGTTCAACAGACAAATAAGATTGACTTAGGATGTATGGTTATTTTCATGATACCACAATCTATTGTCATTTATTTTAACTAAGATTCAGAACAAATGTTTAGTTCAAATATCAATCAGAATCATTATAACTACAATTTGGAGTTCCAAAATATCTGGTGGAGTTATGACTAACTTATTCAAATTGTCTGTATGTTGCATAGGGTAAATTTATCAAAAAATAGATTTTATTATGATATTTCACATAGTATATACATATGCACATACATTTATGTAACAAGATCTACAATAATGTTCATAAGGCATCATCTACATATACTGTAGTTTCTGTAGACAACATAGCCAGCAACTATGCTATGATGCATTCCTGAATATTTTCGTTGTCATAATGCAGTCATACAATGATGCAAGAATTTGAATCAAGAATTGATGCAAGAATTTGAATCAAGAATTGATTGAAGAAACTACAAAGAATCACATTCAATAGATTGAGTAAAAAAATTTCCCAAAAACCAAATGTTTGTGAAGTTTCATAAAATAAAATTTGAATTGTTGCGATATCATTTCTCTTGTACGGGGTTGTTATCTGGAATTTATTGTGACTCAGTACATACGAAGAAAAAGTTTTTGTTAGTAAACGTTTAGCAAAATGAAAGAGAATTTCTTGACTATTAGATAAATTGTATTAATACTCCAAATAAAAAGTGATAGAAATGTCATATGTGTATAATTGCCATATTAGGATTACAGAAATAATAAATTATCTAAATATGCTGTGGTAGTTCTTTGTTAGACTAATTAGATTTAGATTCTATGAAGTAAAGAGTATACAGACCCATTTGGACAGACTTATGTATAAAACCCATATATTTTTTTCTATGAACTAACAAAGTATGAGATGAGTTTAGTCGGTCAATTGTTATTTTATTTCTAAAGAGTTTTTGACAGCAAACAATTAAATTTCCAATTGGATAATTGTTTTTATTTTTTGTCTTTTCTATCTCAATTGTAATGATTGTCTCATTACTATTTCCTGTGATTGAATTTAACTATTTGCCTGCATTTGTATTACTGAACCTGAACATATAGAGATTCCTCAAATATAATATGTACATACATATGTAAGTACATATTTCTCATTTTGGGATTTCACTTCTTGTTTTATAAATGGCCCTTTTTTGTATTAAAGTAAATTATTAAGTATTTAGATTTTGTTCCGAAGTTTTTTTGAGAGTCTCCCCAAAACATACATCGACAACGCTGTCCTTTTATTTGCCGACCTTTATCCATTTTAACTTAGCTTTAGCTTACATACATACATACATAATATGTACATATTTTTTATTGAATCATTTCTGCTGGATAGCAAATATAGAACTGATCTAAAATCTGAATAAGTTTCATGCTGTTATTTTTCTCAGCTGCATACAAAATGACCTTATCTTGAAGGGATAAAAACAAAAGGAAGTTAAAACTTGGCAGAACCTTTTGACAATCATGTTGAATTATACAAATACATACTACATATGTACATACATATGCGTATGGGATACGTACATGTGTACATAAACAAGTTAACCTGCATGTACTCAATTTTACAAAGTTCTTAAATTATTACACACAACACAGAAATGAATGTTGCAATACTTATTTTTGTTTCTCATACTAACCTTGAATTATGTACGTACATATGAACATATATATGTATGGCTATGTGAATTAGTGTAACCACTTAATTTAAGAATGATTTCTTTTAAGCCCAAAATTAGTGAATTAAAACAGCTCAAGATCTTTAATCAGTGGGTTAACCCTTTTAGTAGTGAAGTAGGTCTACATGTTTTTTATTCTTTTGCAGGTTTAGCCTGGTTAGTGCTAGTACGCTCTTTTCAATTCAACACGAGAGTTTATTCTAAATAGGTTTTCAAGCTACCTATATGTAACCTATAGGTTACATTAGTTTTTTTTTTATTTGTAATTTTGTATTATAATTATAATAAGAATACTAAGAATAATAAGAAACTAAAGAATATTTTGTATTATCAAGTTTTAAGTTATTCAAAAAAAAGATGGAAAATTTATATCTCGAAATATGTATGTACATATACCTGATTTAAGACCTTTTTGATGCAAATGAACATTACATACTTACTAATTTCATTGGTTAAATTAAACTTTGTCAATATACATATTTCGTTTTGAGTCAACTTTCGGATTAAATTTGATGTTGTGTAAAATTAAAATATGTTAATTAATAAAAACTAAAATAATTTGAAATAATTGATAAAATAAAAAATAAATTAAATTCAAATGTTTATTTTATTTCTTAAATTAATTACATGCTATTTATGTTATAAAAATAAAATAAAAAATTAATACCCTAAGTAATTTTTCTTTTTAATTTTGGTATTGGTGCAGCAGGATTTTCCCCTTTATAAAATTCTTTTAATAATAACATTGCTTCATCAGCTCGAACGCCCACTTTAATAATGATATTTTTCTTCAAGATATTAGATACATTTATAACAGTATTTCCACCAAATCTATCGTTTGCACAACCATAAATGATCTCCTTAACATTTAAATTATATAAAGCGGCTGCACACATTATACATGGTTCTACTGTAACTACAACAGTAATATTATCAAAAATATTTTTAAAATTTAATTGATTCTCTTCACAAAATTGATATACTTTATCAATACAAATAAATTCAGCATGTCTTGTTGCATTTTTAGTGGCATTTACAAAATTTCCACCTCTAGCAATAATTTCATTGTTATAAATAAAAACGCAACCAACAGGTACTTCATTATTTTTTTGTGCTCTACGAGCTTCAACTAAAGCATCTTCCATAAATTTCTCCATTTAATAGAAAAAATAAATTATATTTTAATATAAAAAAAATAAATAAATTTGTACATCAATGTGATAAAGTTAAAATAAATATTAAGATTGATTTTTCAAATATTTAACCAAATCATTGGTTTCAAAGAATTTTTTGCCTTTTTCTGGCCAATTTGTGTTGTTCAGACTACGTGGACTTGGATGTGGCAATAATAAAAAAATTATATTTTTAAAATCATCAGATTTAGATATTTTTTTTAAACAGTCATTTACATAACTTCCAATTGCTATTATGATATCTGGTTGTAGTAATTTGATTTCTTCACAAATATATTTTAAACAAATATCACGAATGTAAGCCTTGTCGTCACCCTAAAATTTTTTTTTTTTTTTTTAATTTAATGTGATATTTTTTATAATTTACCTTTATTTCACTAGGAGTAATATTTCGTCCTTGATTATCAAAAAATGCTAATGGACAGTAATTATGAACAAAACATTGTTGAGAAAATGTATTTAAATCTCCAGATAGTTCTTTTAATAAATTCCACAACCTTAAGGGAAAATTGTTTTTTTTTTTTCATATTCGTATAACTTATATTATACGATATACCTTTCTCCACTTGGCTCTTCAATTGTACAATTAAGACCTACAATTGGACGTTTTGGATGTAATTCTATTGATGGTACCTTTATTTCACCTTCTAACTTCATTAAATTTCGAACTGTACCGATATTGCCAAATGGTACCTATAAGTAAAAAAAAAAAGGTAATATAAATTTTACAGTTAACCAAATTTTTATATACTCCAGTTTGCATCATTCCATTAGGACCAGGATTCATTCCAATCATCATTAGTTTTACATTATTATTTAGAAATTTTTTCAAGTAATCACAATGAATTTCTGCTGCATATTCTAATGGATTATATTTATAGGGTATACTTTTTGATTTGTAGGTATAATTGGCCAAATCATTGTTTAATGAACTTTCTATGTTATAAAATTTTTTCCAAAGGGGTTCATCAAAAAATTTTGAGGTATTATCGTCATTTTGTTTAAATATTTTACTTGGACTTATTGAAGAGAAATCCATTTGAGTTGATAATTGAGCAACGTTTAATTTTGTTTTTAACATTTTTTTAGTCTTATCAAATGTAATACTGATTTTTTAAAATTTTATCATTTAGATTTTTATATTTACCTTGATTATTTATTTAATTTTAAAAAACAAATATACTTGACCATAATTAAAAATAAACAAAAATCATACGTCACGTTGCTTGTATAAATAATATTTTGCAATAAACAGGGTTCTACTATTGTCATTAAAAAATGTGTCACAAAAGAGTCATTCAGTATCAAGTAATTGAGTCAAAAATTAATTTTAGTTTTTAACGAACGACAGCGCCGTCAGTTAGGCTAAAGAAAGAAATGATTTTAACTGAAAAAATACATTTTTTGAAATTTTAATTTAAAAATATTAAAATTAAATAAAATTTAATTCATTAAAAATAAATTTATTATACAGTATTTTCCAGCAACATCTAATAGATTGTTTTCGTTTATTCATTCCGAATTTTCCAAATATTCATTTATATTCTTTTTAATCCATCCAGAGTTGGTTTGAACTGAATAGAAATATAGAATTACGGAATGACAGTTATAATCTGAGTAATAATTATAGATGCTATAAGATGCCTGCTGTCGGATTGGAATCGAGAACAACATTCCAAATCGATTTTACTAGCCAAAACATGGTCTAAAAAGGTGATATATTGCGTATGTATGTTGTTGTCTCTTTCTACATTTGGGACGTCATTTAATGACAAAAATATTATTGTTTACATTTTTGCGTGTAACATAAGCAATCAAATTCAAATTGTACTTTTAAAAATTAATTTTACTATGTAAGAATCTTCAAATAGAGATTTTTCAATTAATTTGTTTTGTAATTGATTTCCAGATTTTAAAACAATTGCTAATTAAAGTATGATTAATTTGTATAATCATTTTAGATTTGAAAAACATGCTCATTATTTTGCAAACATATAATTTATTGTTTTATTTAAGTTTCTTTTATTTCCAGCTAAATTACAACCAATATTTGAATTTAAAATTCTTATTCTAAACTACAGTTTACATTCACGCTTTACGCTTTTTAATTTCTGTATGTAAATCAACATTTTAAGATGCATATAATAACTTGTTTATATAATTATTACTAACTAACAATTTACTTCCATAATATTTATTAAAAATATTTTCTAATTTATTTAATTTTAGAATAAAAATATTATTTGGTTTTTGGAGTCTTCCTTCGTTGATGTGATCCGTCCAGGTATATCCACATGTTCCATTATATGAATATTGAGTGACTATTACTGGTAATTTCAATTTTAATCTTTGTAATATATATCCAGCTAAGCATTCTGAAGGATCGTACTAGAGGTCAGGCATTTCCTGCAAATCATTAGGCTCAATGTTCTTGATCGGAATTTTAACATCTGATAGATTACATTTAATAAAGTACATGTAATCGTCGAAGCATCAAACTCAGTCTCGTCATCGAAATTATTTTCTTCTTCACACAAAGGTATATTCATTTGAACGGCGAATAATTTAACAGTCCGTGTTATAAATTTCTCACATAATCATCGGACTTAAAATGCATGGAACAAATATAAGACGTTTTTACATTAAAATTATTTTTTCTTTGACACTTTTTTCCAAATCTTCACTATATTTTCATCTTTAAGAAAATGAAAATATTTAATACCAATTATTACATAGTCTTGAGGGTTTTAAGTTTCTTGTTGTTGTTACTAAACCAAGCAAATACAAGCGTAATTCACCATTTTTTTTATAGTTTTTATGTATATATTTTATTGATATATTTATTTTTATTAATTATAAGTTCAATATACCTTATTTAATAAATTTTTTTATTTACTTTTACTAAAATAACTAAATTGCCACAATTTATTTTTGAATATTTGAATATAAATTTCCAATCAACTGTCACATAATTTGTCATTGAGTTGACGTGCATGCGCAGTAGAATTCAAAAATTACACTTTTGAATCTATTGCCTTATTAATTTTTTATATCATGGTCAAAACTAAAGAAATTTTATTTGCTATTTTTATTTATTTTTACACATAAAAAATAGTGAAAACTTTATTCACAAAAATTAAAGAATAAATAAAAAGGAAACAAATTACAGTTTCTGTTGTTTATTCTATTTATTTTATTCTGCTCGCTTATTCCACTCGTTCGAAATATTTTATCGGCGCCGTGAAGTATTCTATTCTTTCATTCTTTCAAGAAAGCTTCAACATCATGTATACGCTACCTAGTTTCTTGAAATCAAGCTTCACTCTCAATCACAAAAATTTACTTACTTCACTTGAAAATTTCAATCGAATACGTAGTTTGAGAGTTTGAGAGCTTGAGTTGACATTTAATGTCAAAAATTCATGAAGGTTTTTTAATATTTAGAGTGAATTTAAAAAATATAAGATTTAACAGAGTAAATAAATAAAAAAAAATTATTTTATAAATTCAATATTTTTTTATATGTTTAAATTTATAGAAAATTTTACAAATTTTAGGCACAAAATTTTTGTCACCAAAAATACATATCCCAAGCTCAAGCTATTTTCAAGCTGACAGCCACTGAAGCTGTTCAATCCATAGATATATAAAATATAGATTGGCAGTTAGAATAAAAATTTTCAGCCACTTTTGGTCAGCGTTTTTGAAAAATCTGAGTTCAAATAATTTAGTTTCTACTGCAAATAATTCCCTTGAAAATGGAAACTTCGTACCAATGTAAAAATAAAATGACCAAGAGTGGAAAAAAATTCGTTTACTTTATCCTATACATTATATATTATTTTATAAAACTAAATTAACATAGATTCTATTATTTATTCATTCCCGTGAAATTTTATGTCTACATAAAATTTATTATTAAAGATAATATTAAAACATATTGATGATGATATGTATACAAATTTATATTATTTATAAGTATTATTATTATTATTTAATAATCAATGTATATCTAATCACTTGTAATATATATATAATATCTAATATTTATCATTTCCATCAAATATAAATTTTTCCCTTCTATTTTTCTTTGAAAACGTTTTCTAATGCTCTAAAATTGCAATTAATAAAATGAAATAAAATGATTTTCAAATTATCGTATTAGCGAAAAATAATATATTTAAAACAGAAAAGCTATAAAAAATAAATAGTTAGTAAATATGTGTAGATAAAAATGTTAAAAAACAAAACTAATTTTAAATTCAATAAGAAAAAATTGAAAAGAATCTATTCTACAAAACCATGAAAATATTAAGAAATGGCTGTTAAATTTATAAAATCAAATCAGCTAAGTTGAAATATTGAAAAAAATATGCTCATTTTTGGCTGAATCTGACATTTAATAATTAATATGATAATGTATAAGAGAGAAAGAGAAAGCACTACCAAGCTGCCAATCTATATTTTATATATCTATGGGTCAATCGAATACACAGCTTGAAATTTCAAGAAGAATTCAAGTCAAGCTGACCTATTCAAGCTATGCGTGAGTATGCAGCTAACTACCGAAAAAGTAAAACACTGATCTGACTGTACTGTTACCGTATTATTCGTCTGAAACATCGCTTCGAATTTCTGCATTTTTTTAATAATTCATTGTATCTATCGATATAAAAATGATTTAAATAATTTGAAAAGAAATAATATATTTCTTTTTACTGACTTATCTTTTATAACCATGCAGAATCTATAGATTGATTTCGTTAAAATAATTATTTAACTAAATTTTTTAATAAGGTATTATTTACCTTATATGTATACCAAATTAATTGTTCATAATCAATCCTTTTTCAGTTTAACAATTAGCTAGTTTAGTTTAGATTAAAGTTTAGTTTAAAATAGGGTAACAGCAATATTAATTTGGCTATCAAATTACTAGGAAATAATATGTAGACCCCTAACGATCCCCTAAAGCTGGAATATTATCTGATCTACGGTCAAATTCACATCGCATAGTAAATCCACTTAATCATTAAATAGCAGACATTTTGACAGATAAACCAATGTATTAAATTAATTCATTGGAAATACAATGTCTAGTAAATAGATACTCTCCTAACCACTTAAATCTATCATTCGTCAGATCCAGGAAATCACAGAGAATATTTTTGACATCTTCATCAGTGTATTAAGAGCTCAGAATCCATAAGTGTATCACCTATCTGAAAATTTTCAATGAAAACTTTGTTAAGCAATTAAAAGAAACAAGGCTCTTGAGTTAAAACCTTTTATATGTACCCTTGTATAACGCGATAGTTACGTTCCAGGGAAATTCCGCGTTATGTGTTTTCGCGGTATATAAGACTTAGTTTTCATATAAATTTGGGGGTTATGTTCCAATAAGTTTTTTTACAAAATAAATTACACATTTAATAAGAAATAATATATATTCTAAACTCAAAACTAAAATTCAGATTTTGTTATAAAATTAAAACCATAAAAATAAAATTAATAACAAATCAAAATTCAAAAAACAAAATAAAACAAATTATGTACATACATTCATATTATAAAATTTAAAAAAAAACTGAAAAAAACTAAAAGTTTATTAACAGACTTCTTTACAATTATTCTGTTTCGCTGTCTTCAAGCAACCTATTTCGTGAAAGTCGAGAGCGTTTTGGACGTGTAATAGCATCATCAGAAGATTTTTCTTCAAAATATATTTCGTTATTGGATAAAAAACTAGCTGTGGATCCATGTGAGCGTTGTGGGCCTGTAATAGTGTCATCAGAAGATATTTCTTCAACATAGTTTTCGTTGTTGGATAAAAAACTAGTTGTGGATCCTTGTGATTCTTCCACTGGTTTTGTCATTGCGAAATCAGTTATCAGTTTTTGCTTTGTTTTTTTTTTCAAGTTCCTTTTCAATTTCATAATAAGGTGGTAGATTAATATATATTTGCCTTATTATTTTGCTTGATCTCTCCAGTGAAGGATCATTATTTTTAAAAAAAGATTTCATTTTCTGAACCAAACTTAAACCTTCTCGTATGGATTTCAGGGAGAAATCTGGAATTGATTCATAGATATCTTCTTCCGAAGCTACTTCATTTCTTCCAAGTGCGAGATTGGGGGCGGTTGGAGATGCGGTTATTAATTCAATTAACTCTGTTTCGGTGAGGTCTGTAGTATCGTTTATAATTTCATAAATATCATTTTCGTTCATATCATCAAAACCTTCTCCACCTAAACGTTGACCTATCGGAAATATTTGGCTTATTTCTGCACATAATGGTGGTACTGCATTATCTTTTTCAACTGCCTCTGGCCTATGTTTTTCCATGCGCCGTTTAGCGTAGACTGTTTTAATTCTTTAAGAGATGCTTCTACAATTTTAACACAGTTTAAAATTTAAAAGCTTTTCCACAATTCTGTAACTGTCAGGTTAGCACTAGAATCCATTTTATCAACAATTAGCTGGAATGTTCGCCTAATATAATACGCTTTGAAAGTAGATATTATACCTTGGTCTATCGGCTGAATGATAGACGTGGTATTAGGTGGTAGGAAAATTATTTCTACATTAGGATGTTTCAAGTATTTTGGATGTCCCGGAGCATTATCTAGTATTAACAGGACTTTGAAATCGATGTTCCTTTTCATCAAATAAATTTCAACCTCGGGTATAAAACAATTGTAAAACCAATCTGTAAACATACTGATTGTAACCCAAGCCTTCTTATTTGCCCGCCAATAAACAGGTAACTTGGATTTATCAATGTTTTTCATAGCTCGTGGATTTAACGAGCGGTGTATTAATAAAGGTTTTGTTACATAGTCCCCTGATGCATTACTACAGAGAAGTAGAGTAATTCTGTCTTTTGCGGCCTTAAAACCTGGTGCAACCTTTTCATTTTTTGAAATGTATGTCCTACTTGGCATTTTTTTCCAATTTAACCCTGTTTCGTATGCATTAAAGATTTGTTCTTTTTTATAACCACCATCTTCAATAATTTTAGCAAGAGTTTTAGGGTAAACTTTAGCAGCTTCTATGTCGGCCGATCCAGTTTTCCCTTGAAGTTTAACGTTATGTAATCCAAATCGTGATTTGAAGTTTTCAAACCAGCCCTTGCTAGCTAAGAATTCTTGATTGCCTGCTTCGGTTACTTGTACTGCATCTGGATTACTCTCTTTTAAATGTTTATAAATATTTAAAGCTTTCGTCTTAATGGTATTTGTATTGACCGGCATTTTTTTTGTAGCACAGTCTTCTATCCATATCATTAAAGCTTTTTCCATTTTTTCTATTATAACATTGCGTACACGTGCAACTCGTTTTGCATTGATGACTCAACAATAACGGAATTTCTTATTTTATTTTCATTTTGTTTAATTGTGCGTATTGTGGATTCATTTAATTTGAGAGATTTTGCTATTGATCCTGCTTTTTCGCTATTACTTAATCTATCTAGAATCTTAGTTTTGTCATCTAATGAAATAAATTTTCGCTATAACGTAGTTTTTTTTTCAGCTGAAACTTGGCTATTCATGGCTAAAAATGTTTAATAAAAGAAATTTATTTAACTTACCTCCGATCGCAAATATAACTTGTAATAGGTATAACTAATAAAAATAAAATAAAAAAAATACTTACCTTATTAAAAACTTTTATTTTTAATCTTTCGAATTTTAATTATAACAAGTCAATTTTTAGAATAAAATTGTTTCCTAATTAAACATCTAATTTCAACAAAAGTTCACTTTGTACTAATATTTTTAATTCAGTATGTATGTATACTCACACGTCTTGAAAACAAAAATGGGAAATTCCCGGTTACTCACACATGTCTTAAAAGCAGAAATGGGAAATTCCCGGTTTACATTCAAAACAAATATGAATACACATGTTTTAAACTTCGCGTTATAAAAGTCCAAATTTCGCGTTCTACTGAAACCGATTATTTTAACAAATCGCGTTATATTGAAACCGCGTGCCGCGGTTTTACAAGTGCCGCGTTATGCAAGGGATACCTGTATATCTAAAACACTGAAGAAGTCTGCAAATGGCCGACGAAATACGCGTATGCATCTGTATGATAAGAATATCAGTAAAATTAAAAAGGAAAATATCCGACTATTTTCGACAATTATACAAAAATTAAATTTTTTCAATAGTCGGCAGTAAAATAAATATATTTTAATATAGTAATAAAACTGTAATGTTTATTTTAATAATTTTAAATAGTTAATTCAACAGTAATAAGTATGTTATTTATTAATGCTGAATTAACTATTTAAATTTTTATATCTGTAAAATAAATGTTTATAAGCTAATCTTAATAAGACATACTATCAATCAATTAAACAGATTAAAATTTTTACCTGGTCTTAGATATTTAATAGGTGCCCAATTATATAAAAAAGATTCCGATGGTAATTGAAATCGTAATGTGTTTCTTAAATAATTGAATGATCGCGCAGATAATTTTGTTTTTTCTCTCTTAATATCATGTTACAAAAAGTCTTACAACTAAAAGAAATATATTTCAGGTTATTAATTCTCTTTTGGATGTTAACGTTTTTTGTTTGTTTTCTTTATTTGGTACGTCTAGCTTTTAATTTTAAATCCATTAAATCTTCTTGTACCTACTCGTTAATTAATCAATTAATTTACTTTTTTCTGCTAAAAGTTTTTGGTAAACCGTTTGGGTCTTAATTCTTTGAATGCAGCTATTACAATCGACCTTCTTCTCTTGACATTCGTGAATATCAAGTGGTGAAGAAGGTGAATTTTCATAACAATCCATATTTGTTCAAGCTCATTAAATTAATAATAATAATTGTAATGAAGTTTGAGCTAAACTAAATAAATAAATAAATAAATAATCGAAATTATTACTATGCATTTAAATTATCATTAATATTTCTAAAAATAGTCCAGTAGACCAGTCCAGTAAAAAACCAGTAGTTTTTTTATACCTCCTTTTTTTCAAAAATCCATTTCTAAACCATTTTGCTTCAAAATATTTATTACATATGCGCAGTTTTTGAACATCTAGATCAATTATTGTTCTACTGCCAGATAACCAAAAAGGAAGGGCTTCTGATTTTTGTGGAAATCTAAACAATCTTAAGTTTTTATCTTTGCGCTTATTCATTCCGCAAATACAACATTTATTACCCATTTGTAGTGTATTCATGTTTTTGATTAGATTTAAAAAAAATTTGTTTTCTAGCGTTATAGCATGTTCGCATTGTGTTTAAATTACGTTTGTTAACTATGATTGAAAAAAAGTGTTCGTATTATACAAACTATAGTTAAGTTTGACGTTTTGATTGTTTATCAAAATAAAAAATAAATAATGGAGCAAACAATACTTTTTAAAAAAATTGTAAAAAAATTTTTAGTTGATTTTGTAAGTAATGCAAAAGACAAAATGCTATTAAAAATAAAAAAAAAAATATTAAAAATTAAAATTTTTAAAAATAAATTAAATCAACATTATATTCATATTTGTACAATTTACAAGAAATATCTGGAAAAAAGTTTTTTGTTTAATAATTTTTGGTTTATGTCTTGTTTTTAGTTAGGCAAATATATAAGTATGTACATATATTTCTTTCGTATATTTTAGTTTTTGGTGATGGTTTTTTTAATTACACAAATTTAAAAAAATTCACTAACAAATAATAAATATTAATTTATTTTCTTTTATTATTTTTACAATTAATTATTTTTACTATTAATTGTCTGAAATATATCTTGTTGAATATGTGGGTCTAGGTATACATATATTAATTTTGTTTCCATTTTAACTTGTTTGAAACTTCAAAAATATCATTGTCAGGTTGCATAAAAATAAAAAAATACGATAGAAACTACGATATAACATAAAAGCAGGGCTGTGAACGTGAATTTAACATAATTTAAGTGTGATTTATTTTTAAATATAGTTACAAGTATAATTAGTTTTATATGAAAAAAAAAAAAACAAATAGCACTTAAGTTATGTTTATACTATAGTTATGCTAAAGACAGACTACGGATATAAATGATCATTTAAAAAACGTTAGTTTTGATCTTTAGGGACTCACTCATAGTTAACTCGGTAAAAGCGAACATAGTTTAGAGTAAAATTTTTGTATAATAGTGAAAATAGTCGAATATTTTTCTTTTAATTTTACTGATATGCTTATCATACTTATCATACTGGCATTTTTTTCCTCAATCGAGTACAAGGCATTGAAGAAGTTTGCAAGTAGTAGACGAAATACGCGTATCTGTATGTAAAGCATATCAGTAAAATTAAAATTAAAATATTCGACTCAATATTATGTTTTTGATGTTCATAATTCACATATTTGAAAATTGAGTTCTTTCAATTGAATTAAGTTGAAATAAAATCTCAATACAATAAAATTTTGTTTTTTAAATCTCAAAAGTTGATAAAATTTAATACTAAATGTTAATCTATGTATGAATGTATCATATGTGTGGTATGACATGTTTGTATCGTAAGTAAGGTGGTTTAACGCAAAATACGATATGGTATGGCGTGAAATACTATTGTTTGTATTGTTAATTGTAAATGATGGATGGTATCTAATGCCATAGAAAAAAATAATATATAGAAGCACAATCCCATATAAAATTTTTGTATGAAGATAAAATTAACGATTTTATAAGAAAATCAATAGCTCCATTTCTCGTTCATTTACAAATCCACAAATACATATGCTATGTGGTGCAATGCATATGAATATGAAACGAAAAGATAGAAAATAGACAAAATTTGAGAGAAGAAAAAAATTCCTTTATTTTCATTATCATTTATCAATCACTAATCACTAATCACTAATCAGTTGTTACTGATATTTTATAAGGGTAGGATGTATGTCGGATAATGCAACAACAATGTTTTTGTTGTTCTTTTTTTTTTTATTCAATTATTCATTATTATTAATTGACGAATAAAGACAAAAAGCAAACCAACAAAAAAAATTTTTTTTTTTGTTAATCTGATTTTGATTATATGATTATCAATGCCTCTATATTTCAAAAGCCCCGAAACTAATTTTTGCTTCGTTAGAAAGGAAGAATTAGTTTCGGGATTTATTTGTATGGAAAAAGGAATATTTACGAAGATTTTCCTTACAGATAAAATCTTTTTTGAACGAAGCAAAAATTAGTTTCGAGACTTTTTAAATATAGGAACTTGTGATTATATGAATACAAAAAAAAACAAGAACAAGACAAAATTTTTTTCTGATGGGTGGTTCTATTAAGTACTAAATTTTGTAATGTTGCCAAAATAAAAATACAGATCACAAGAACTCAGAAATAATTGGACTGAAATGGAATATATCATAGAAAAAATATTGACTATAGTTACCCCTGTGCAATTGCGCAGTAGTGGTTTTTTGTTTAATAAATTATTAAGCATAAAAATTAAATTTTTCCAAGAGTCGTATCAATAGTGTGCAGTAAAATAAATATATTTTAATAAAGTAATAAAACTGCAAAACCCAGAAAGGTTTATTTTACCGATATCTATATAATTTTAAATGGGTAACTCAACAGTAATAAGTATTTTATTTATCAATGTTGAATTAACTATTTAAATTTTTATATCTGTAAAATAAATATTTTTATTCAGTAAAAACTAAAAATATATTTATTAATATTAACTACTAATATTATTATATTACACTGTAGATTTTTAAATAATACTCTTTAGGAAATATATATGGTAGTCCTTAAAAGGGCAGTTTGTTTTATGAAGTCTCATTATAATATTCCTATTGTAAAATTTTATGGTTTTTTGAAATGAATGAATTTGGATTTTTTTCTTTTAATTTGTAATGTGAATGAAATCAGAATGAAACTAAGCCAACAAGGAAGAGGCAGAAGATATAGAAAGAAGAAAATAAATATAAACAACTTAAAAATCCGCAAGTAAGAGCTGACATAGTTACGGCGTTACGAGAAAATATTAGAAATAATAGAGAATACACTTGGGAAGAGATTCCGGAAATTTACAACCAAACAAGCGAACAAAATCTTGGAATTTCACAACCACAAAGAAAAATCTGGATAACCGATAACACATGGGCCTTGATTAAAAGAAGAGGTGAAATGAAGAAAATGATAAACAACAGGATGGCATCAAGAAGAGAATATGAAGAAATAGCGAAAACAGTAAAAAGAGCAGCAAGAAGAGATAAAAGGAAATTTCTACAAAATTTAGCCGGAGAAGCAGAAAAAGCAGCACAACAACATAACCTCAGAGAATTGCATCGCATAATCAAGAACTTAACAAACCAGTCGGAACAACAAAACAAACCAATTAAAGATAAAAATGGTGCGCTCATCACAAACTTAGAGGATCAATTAAAGAGATGGAGAGAACATTTCCAAGAACTGAGCAACGAAGAAAGTACAAATAATGAAGCAGACATAATTAACAGAGACAATGCAAATATCTACCCAACTGAGGGACTGCCAATATCTACTCAAGCTCCAAATATAGAAGAAATCAAAGCTACAATCAATATCCTGAAGCACAACAAAGCAACAGGTGAAGATGGAATTCCAGCAGAAATAGCCAAACTGGACCCTGACTTATTCGCAAAAACAATTGAACCCCATATCAGGAAAGCATGGATAGAGGAGAATATACCACCATCATGGAAGAAAGGAATGATTGTCAAGATACCTAAGAAAGGAGACTTGGCAAATTGCAGCAACTGGAGAGGAATCACGGTTCTAAATACTATTCATAAGATAATAGCAATTATTATAAAGAAAAGATTAGAAGAAGTACTAGAACCAATACTACGGAAAGAGCAGGCAGGTTTCAGACCAAACCGAAGCTGTGTAGACCAGGCAAATACTTTACGGGTCATAGTTGAACAATCAGTAGAATGGAATGCCCCACTATATCTACTATTCATAGATTTTAAGAAAGCATTCGACACAGTCAAGAGATGCGCAATATGGAGAACACTTACAAAGAAGGGAGTTCCTGAAAAAATCATCAACATCATCAAAGCGATGTATGAAGATGCAGAGACAACAGTTCAACACAGAGGTAAGATCAGTGATCCATTCTACACCAATATAGGAGTTAGACAAGGATGTCCACTATCTCCACTTCTCTTCAACACAATACTAGACGACATTCTAAGAGAAGTTTGCACTGGAATAAACGCAATAGAATGGGATCTCTTCGGAAACTTAGATGACTTAGATTACGCAGATGATGTATGCCTCATATCAAAAAATCAAAGGGACCTACAGAACAAAGTCAACAGATTACAGGAAGAAGCAAAGAAATCGGGACTGGAATTAAACATCGAGAAAACCAAAGCAATGAGGACAAACCATAGTTACAGTGAGCCAATAACAGTGAGTGGACAACAGATAGAATACATAGAAGAATTCAACTACCTGGGGAGCATTATAACATCAAGAGGAGGTGCAACAACAGAAGATGTCAACAGACGTATAAATAAGGCAAGAAGAACATTTGGGAGCCTAATGAAGATATGGCGGAGCAACCAAATATCGAGAACAACAAAACTAACAATATTCAGAGCATGTGTTAAGTCAACATTAATATATGGCAGTGAAACATGAATCAAACAGAAGCTACAAGTATTCATCAACAAGTGCTTGAGAATTATATGCAGAATATTCTGGCCGGCAAGAATTAGCAACGAGGATTTATGGATGATAACTGGAGAAGAACCTATCAACAGACAGATAAATAGGAAAAAATGGAAATGGATAGGTCATACACTAAGGAAATCAGAAAGTGATATAGCAAGAAGAGCTCTAGAGTGGAATCCACAAGGACAAAGGAGACCCGGCAGACCATACAACACATGGAGACGCACAATCGATCAAGAATTAACAGTCAGCAATTATACCTGGGACGATATTAAGGAAGTAGTACTCAACAGAGAGGAATGGAGGTTCACTATCGAAGCCCTATGCTACCACGCGGTTTTTGGTTTAAACGTTTATCACGAAGAATATAACAAAGAATTTTTAAAATATATTACAAATCTCAAAAAATAATTCTGATCGTACTTGTAGTGCAAATTTTCCACTAGTTTTATTTTTTACTTTTTAGGCGGCTAGTTTTGTTTCGATAAAAGTATATTTTAAAAATTTTTATTTTTACATTATTATTTTTTTCAAAAAATTTTTAATTTTCTTTCAATATCAAGTAAACAATTTTCTATAAAATAAAATATTTTCAAACAAAACGTTATCATACAGATACAATGCGATTAATTGCAACGCTGTATTATTTTATTTACCTAAATTAAAATTTAAAGTGATATTCCTAAAAAAACTGATATGCATATCAATACGATATTGATGATGAATATGATGTAATAATAAAGTTAAAAGCAGAAAAATATCAATTAACTAATAACTTTACCTCGTTTTACCAAACTTATCTTTTTTTTTGTTTTTGTTTTGTTAAAAATTATATTTACGTAAACTGAGGGAGGAGTGCATTATCTCGTTAATAGAATTCTTTGATTAAGTTAAGAAAAATATAAAAAAATAATAAAGAAGAGCAGATAAAAGTAAAATGAATAAAACAAAAAAATTCGAGAATCGCAAAAACAAAATTCTCTTTTAAATTACCAATTTATATGTGTTAGTGGAGCTATGCTCCTTGAATTTTTTCTGAAATTTTAAAATAAAATCGTACATATTGTTTGTATGGACTTTACGCCTTTGTATATAAGTTCTATGTGATAAAATGTAATATTAAATGTTTATTAATCTATGCATGCTATGTATGTTATGACATGTTTGTATCGTAAGTAAGGTGGTTACGCAAAATACGATATGGTATGGCGTGAAATATTATTGTTTGTATTGTCGATTGCAATGATGGATTATTTTTTGGTGGTATATTGGCAAAGAATATCTATAATAAGAAGGTTCACTGGAAGTCATGATATTTTAACAAACACATTTACAAAAAAAAAACCCATTAGTTAAAGAAGCAAAGAACTATTGTAAATATTTTCTTATGTAAGAAGTTGTGAGAAAGAAAGAGTGCGATATAAACCATATAAAAAAAAATTAATTTTTGCAATGTAATTTTAAATAGCCCACGGGAGATTTTTGTTTATTTATTTAGCCCACTAGAGATTTTTCATGTGTACAGTCGGCTGAAATTTTGTGTATGAATTTTTTTAAAAATAAACGTATTAAATTTATTAGGGTATGAGAATAAATAAATTTTGAATGATTGATTTTTTACAGATCCCTATATAAAATAATATTCGTTTCAAAAACATATGTTATTTCTTAAATATCATATTATTTTATTTTATTGGCTTATAAGGGAAATATATTTTTTATCATTCATGTATTTTCAATATACATAGTTTTTCAGGTATTGAAATAGGTAGTTAAAAAGAATATCAAACGGTTTGTTTTTTTATGAATAATCCGATGCCTTTTTAGTTTCTGAAAAATTAAATTGTGCATTTTAATCATCAATGAACTAATAATACATATTATATTATAAGTAATATAATGCATTTAGGTACCTGTTAATTTTATAAATAGGTAACAAAGTTGAATATTAATAATATGAATATATCAAATTTGAATAAATAATATTTTTTATTGATATGCATTTTTAAAAAAAAATTAGTATATAAGAAAGTACTTAAAAAAAAAAAATGCAGATTATATATGAAAATTAAGCAGTGTATGTTATATTTCAAAATAAATCAACTGTAACGCTTAAAAAAAGTTTTTATAAAAACTATTCTATACACAATTTAAAAATGTTTCGAAATTGAGAAAACATCATCTTGTTAAGTGTTTGGTGTGCGGTGCTGAAACAAATTTTAATTTGGAATTAACCTAACTAATTAAAAATAAAGACAATATTTTTTTCATACAAAAAAATTGTTCGTTCATTTTTTTCCACTTTGTATTTTGAATTTTTATCTCTCTCTCACAAATTAAATTCTTATGACTATCTATTTCTTACAATATTGGAAATCGACTGGAAAAATGGTGACCAACACATTGACAAATTATAAAATTTTATTCCAGTGAACCTTCTTATTATGGATATTCTTTGATATTGGTATCTAATCTATTATCTGTGTGAAGACATGATATAAGATTGTATGATGAATTATGTTATGATTATGATATATCTATTCTTTCTTAACTATTATAGTTCGCTATGGCTGGGTGATACCATTCAATTATAACAAAATAAACAAAATATACTGAAATATAAAAACAATATTTTCTCTTTGTTGTTTTACCTGTTTATAATACTGAGATTATTTCAAAATTTTAAAGTTTTTAAAATTTTTCAAAATAAGCTAAACAAGAAAGGAAATATCTCTAGCAATATAATTATATACAATATAAATATAAATGGGGAGATTTTGAATAAAAACAGTGAATATATAATATATAGGTAACAATAGCCAATTTATTTTATTTCTTCCTTTTTCTCTTCCTTATTTGCACAAACTAGAGGTAAAAATGTATTTTAAGAATATCTTTAGCCTTTTTATGCATAATATGTACATATTTTACAAAAAGATATTTGCTTTTTTTTTTATTAAGTTAGATAATATAAATGAAATGAAATTAGTACAAACGTGGCAAATTTACTAATATCAATGTGGTAATTAAAAAAACTGTTAAAATTTAAAATTGAACCTGCAATGATTTCTTCTTGTTCTTGTTGGGCTCTACAAACATAACCCAAAATTGTCCTCCACTTACTTCGGTCATGAGCAGAATCTTGTCCAATTGGTGATTTGAAGTTTTTTCATGTCTGCCATAATACTTTATCTCTCCACCGAAATCAAATAACAAAACTTAATAAAATTCCAAAATATTAAATAACTATATTTATGTAGACTACATTTTATAGATTACAATAATAAATCAATTATTTTAAATTCGTTGATTTCATTCAAATTATCATCTTCACCACTTTCTTTATTTTCATAAATAGTGTTTGTGAGGCGTTTTAACATATCTGTTGATAATGATGTAAAAACATTACAACATATCTGATGAATGATAACGAATTCGCAAGATTGCATCTACATTAGAAGGTTAAAGTCTATTTCTGAGCTTTGTTTTCACGCAATTTAATATGAAAAATACTATAGCATTGCTCGAGGGCAAAAATAAAACCGATAGATCATATATACTTAATTCTTTAAAAACAGTTTCAATTGCAGCATTTGTAGTTTTACAATTAAAAATTTGCTATAAGATTTTCTTTTCTTGAATCAACTCATCACACATTAAATCAATAAAGTTAAAAAATTTGAAAATTGCCTAAAACACCAGAAAATTTGGGAGGGACCTCCAATTGGGTATTAAAAATTTTTGGAGAATAGCCCAATTTGCGATAAAGAGCCCAATTTGGCAACACTGATTACATTAATTATACAATCATAATTAAAAAATAAAGGTAAGAAAGTGTAAGTGTATTAGTAAAAATATTTGAAGGATACTTGCTGAAAATGTAAACATAACTCTTGTATTTAAACTTTTCATTTATTAAATTCGTTATATTCAGCATCTCATTTTGAATCTATTTTATTCTCTAGGAATTATAATGTTAATTTTTTGTTATCTTAAAATTTAATTAATTTTGTATTAATTTTGTGCGTATGAATTATCCAACACCCACCCTTTTCTTTTGAGTCTTTCTGGCATTTCTGGTGGTGGTGGTCGTGGCATTCTAAAGAATTCTTTAACGCCATCATAAGTAAACCATTGAGCGGCAATCAATGTACCAATCTTGACATTCCTAGGTCCCAAACCACCCCATAGTCCGGCCCAGCCCAATTGTTTAGCAACATCAAATGCTGAAAACGCATTTACACCATGATTCGCTAAATACACCAGCAATATGTAAGCAAATGTCACAACCAATTGCAGCAGCAAATGTCACAACCAATTGTTCCCCTTTTATGCAATCAGCTCTTGGTTTTGAAACAACATATTTGTAAAGAAGCTCTAAAGTTCTTTCGAAGCAAGCGAGTTTCATCATTGTGTATGGAATTTGTCACATCCATAATGGAACTAAACCTTTAGAGAAAGCAGTCATACCTTCTTGAGCTGTTAATTTTGGTATAGCTTCACGTAATGAATTAGCAAATCCAGGTGTTGTTTGAATTTTAACTTTAGCAGCTTCTATTGGTGATAGTCCAATATCGGCGAAGTATTCAGCTGAAGCTGAAACAGCCAAATATAAAGATGTTCTATATAAATAAGAGTTCTCTTCACCAATAGCATCAGCATAAAATACTTTGAATACTTCATAGAGACCAAATTTGCATAAACCTTGCATTGAATAACCAATAAAAATTGGTGCTCAATCCTTTGATAAACCTTTAACACCATCTTCAGCTAAAATAACTTTAAAACCATTTACAACTGGTTTATATTTAGCTGGATCGACTTGCAATTTGCATTTTACTAAATCAAGTGGTACAACCATGGTATGTGTTGTACCACTAGAAAGAATACCACCGAGACCACATAAAGCGAAATATTTTGTTGATCCAAATTCGTATGAGTCTCCTTGTTGTGTTGGTGTTGCAGCAGTTGCAATTACACGAATTGTTCATTATTTTGAATCTCTGTAGTATACCTGCTTCACAATGTACTGGAGTTAATAATGGATGTTGAAGAATTTTGTGCGGCATCAACGACATTTTTATAAATTAACATAAATATTTTTCTACTTTAAATTAATTAAAATTCTATTTTCTATGATGCTTGTCTAATAAAGGTTTTACGGACACTTATTGCAAGGCACTGGTTAATTAAAAACATTCTAAAAACATTTCAAGAACATATTCGAACAATATTTGTTATTTAATTTGGCCACCTAAATTAATATTTTTTTTTTTTATTTTTTTTGGTTTAAATCCAATTTTAAATATAAGACATACAGTGATTATAATACAAAGTTAGTTTTAAGCAACATAAGTCTGATGTTCATTTTCATTTCGAAAAATAACAGAATTAAAAAAAAAAAGTAAAAACAATAAAATAAAAAAATAAAATAAAAATAAAATAAATTATTTAACATTTAAAGAGGATAAGAAAAAACAGATCTTCAAGAGACCATCCATTTACTCATTTTCCCAAATTTACAACCATAAAAAAAAAAACAAATAAATAAAATACAAAAATAAATTGCCAAACAAAAGAATTAAGGATATTCTGGGAAAACTTTGTAAAAACGAAAAACTTTTTTTTTGTTTTTTTTTACTTTTTTTTCTTTTGTTTTTTAGATAGCAAACAACGTACCCATCTTTAACAAAAATAAACTGAAATTGTACAGTTTCTGATCTAAGGATATTTATTTTTAAAGCTAGTGATATGTTAGGCTAATATATATTTAGCCATTATTCTTATTGTTAAAGATTGCGACGTGTATCTATGTTATTATATCCGACACGCTCTTAACAGCTTAAAAACTCTTTTAATATATTTCTATCATATTATCTATATATATGTATAAGCACTGTATATTATATAGTAAAAAATATATATGTGAGAGCATATAATAACAAATACCTGGTATCATACAATCAAATTGTTACTTCACTATCTTTTATAAATAAAAAAAAAATATATATATATACAAAATAATAGTGCCATCCCACAATAGTATACAATTTACACTTTTTTCAAAACTGAATATCTCAAACTGTCAAAAAATTATTTACTTGCGGAAAATTTTCACTTATTTACTTTAATTTAACATGCAGAGGTGCAAGCTAAATGAATGTTCTTTTTTTAATGTCGCAGTTGGTTTGAAAATTTTAATTTGACTAGTAAATGAATAAATTTTACTGGCTCTTAGAAAAAAATTTACATAAGTCTTATGGTCGATTTCCTCTTCATGGACGAACGTCCGGATAGTTTTATTCAACTCTCATATACTTGTTCTGAAGTCTTTGCAATCTACCCATCATTTCAGAATTACACATAAATAATACAGAAGAACAATATTTAAAGTGTGGTTTGATCATTGTATTATGTAAATTGATTGCACACTTAATAGATATTTTATTTCTAATTTGATTAAAAAAATTTACTTTTTTAGCGATCTTTTTACAAACACAATTAATATGACTTTTAAAATTTAATTTACAATCTATTATTACTCCTAAGTACTTTATCTCTTCGATTCTTTCAATGTTTTTATTATCTATTATAATATTATGATTTTAATTTTCCCTTCCATTAATAATTAACCATTTAGTTTTATCTATATTTATCTATTTTTATCAAATAATTATATATCTATCCTTTTCTTTTACTTCGTCCTTCATCCAAAAGTTAAAAATATTTTAACTAAGTAATTGGATGAAGAAAATGAAAAAATTGGAAAAAAAAATAATCATAAGTTGAGTTAGAACGCATTTTTGGGCATAATTGTGGTATACGTTTATTAATTGTAGCATTTTTACTTTCATTAACAATATTTTCACTAGCAAAAATAGATTGGGTCGAAAGGAAGATATTTTGAAATTTAACGTGTGTTATACAAATTATATTGTCTAATGTCTTCGAATAGATGCAAGCTAAAGTAATATGTTCTTTAAAATTTAATTTTAGAATTGATTGACCTAATTAACAGTTTTTATTAAGTAGGTGTCAGACTTATCGTCTTTGAGTAAACCTATTTTGCAATAAAATTTAATATTTATTTGTGAAAAATATTAATTTGCCAGAAAAGAACGCTTACAGTTTTTTTTTTTATAAATTTTTGTGATGCGCTGAACTAAATTTTCCATTTTCCAAAAACAACTTTCATCTCAAACTTACTTAATCTTTAAATATTTTTGTATTGTTCTAATAACACTTTGGGTGACGCAGTAGTGCCAGGTTGGTTTCCCGACGATGTAAAAAAAAAAATTCTTCATGAATTTTTCGAGCTGGTCCAATAAGTTTTCCCTTTTTCATTCGGATAAAATAAATTACAAAAAATGATTGAGAGTATAATCTGGTAACAAGTTAAATAAAATGGGGCTATTCTATTTAAGAAGGCTTAGATTCTGACAATAGCAGTAGTTCACTATGTATTAAGCCAGAAATGATAAATAAATACTCAAAACAGTTTAGTAAGATATGTAGTAAAAAACTTGCGGTACCGTACTTAATTAAGTACGAAAAGGTTATTCTTAAATACATAAGTAACTGTCAAAAACATACAAAAAAAAAATTGTAAAGAAAAACTCTTTCCTGATCTCAAATAAAATATTAAACAAGGGGGTTTTGAAAAAAATTCCAATACCTTTGCCGCGTGCTTGAGCCTGACGGAATTCATTACGAAAAATATAGATAGTAAAAAATTCGTTGCATGTCAATTCCCAGCTAGATCTTCAAAAAGCTTTTGACTGTGTAGATCACGACATCTTTCTTTATACTTTATTTCAAAATTGAACTTCAATAGTAAGTTGTCAGTTATTCTTCTTTACATCATCAAAAAACAATATGTAAAAGGTACGTCGTAATAAAACCTATATTTTTAGGAAGTCCCACAATGTTCAATTTTAGGATCAGACCTCTTCAATATATATATATATATGTATAGATGATATATTCAAACTTAATACAAAAGGGTTTATCCAACTGTGGACTTAAGAAGTGCAATTAAATGTCAAATTCTTCAAGAATGGTTAAAAAAGTATAAACTCTCCTTAAATGTGAATAAAACAAAACTTCTTTGATAACAGAGTCTTATACAAGCTTTATTATATAAATGGGGCTTTAATTGAGGTAGTGAAAATTTTTAATTACCTATAGGTTTAATCTTTGATAGCAAACTTAAATGGAATAACTATATATAGAATTCATATTTAAAAAAAATTACGCCGTATATATTTAAAATATGCCTTATTTGTCTACTCTTCATTTATTTTATCTAATTTACGATATCTTGAAATCGGGTCGGCCTACACAAACTTGTATTAATAAACTTGAAATCATTCACAAAAAGTTAATTAAATACATTAATTTCTATCAAAGATTACAACATCCAACAAGTTTGCTCTACTCTAGGAAGTATATAAGTCTATCGAACATTAGTAAACAAGCGCTGTATATGGCCTTTAAAATCATAATTTCATTTTGAATAGAAACATCGATATCCACATCAGACACAATACGAGAAACAGGTCTAACTTTTATACTTAAGCTTATTCAGAACCGAAAACCAAAACAATAATCGCCTGCAAAATTACTTAAAGGTATATAATTACTTGCCAACAGAAAATTAGATTAATAATATTTTGTTGTATTTAAAAGAAAAATAAAATAAGGAAAAAAAAAATTTTTTTTTAGAAATATTTGCCTTCAATTTAAGCGTACTAAAACTACAAAAATAAACTTTAGAACCGCAGCTTGATATAATGTTTTCATAGCAAGTTATGATTGTAATTACGGAAAAAGCAAATTAGCCGAAATTCTAGGAAGTCTTGAGATGAGATTAAGAGATTTGGTAAAAAGTTCGGCTAATTTGCTTTTTCCGTAATTACAATCATAACTTGCTATGAAAACATTATATCAAGCTGCGGTTCTAAAGTTTATTTTTGTAGTTTTAGTACGCTTAAATTGAAGGCAAATATTTCTAAAAAAAAATTTTTTTTTTCCTTATTTTATTTTCGACTTTTTAGTGAAAATATTTTTTTAATGAAAAATAATATATTTTCAAAGAACAACACATATAATCAAATGGCACTAAAATTCACTCTAACGCAATTTGGTTATTATTGCTCATACTTCAAATGTATAATTATATTTTATATTACTGTAACAAATTTTATAAAAATATGTGTATTTTTAAGAAATGTTTGGAGATTTTTGATTAGATACCTTTGAATTTTTTAATTTACGTATTAAAAAATTACGCACTTTATAAAAAGAAACCCTGTTAAATACAAAAAATATTTGACGTAAAATGGTAGATTTAAATCTGTGGAAAAGTCTGAAATGTAAACACTCATCCGACTTTATCTACGATAAAATTCGATTTTGTCCGAGGTGTATACGCTGCCTAATCATAAATTGGCATATAAAAGTATAATATATACATGCATAAATCGAAATAATGTTTGCATTTTATTTTCAATTAAACTAAGCCATATGATTATGTATGTAACAAATGCAAGCCCTATATGACACATGTACGTACATTTGCATATACTTAGTCAGAGAAAGAGAAATAATAAAAGAAAGAGATTAATAAAAGAAACCAAATTAAAAACACAAAAAAATATAATGAAAATATAATTGAATAGTAATAGAAAATGATTGAAATATAATGATAATGATTTGTATTGCACACATTTATTTTGTATTCCTTTTTTGTTTTTTTTTTTTGCTTCTTTACACCATAGAAATGTCAATAAATATATTGAATTTAAAGAGAAACCAAATTTTAACTTTATCAAATATCCATATTCCATTATTAGTACACACACATATGTAAATTTGACCTTAGTTGAATGCAAAGAATATCTATAATCTATATTAACAAGAATATACACTCCCATTTTTAAGCATAATCAAACCTAATTTTTAAGAAATATCAAACCGAGCAAAATATCATTAGTCAAAAGAGGTAAAATTTACATTTACTTATCGTATACCAAATTTATTATGAGAGAGAAAAGGTACAAAACAGATGTTTGCCTTTTGCTTTATACTGTAAATTAATTTTGCGTTCTCATTATTCTCCTTTGGATTTGCTTACGTTTCCTCCCATTATTTATATGAGGCAGGCTGGCAAAAAATGTTAGTTCTAATTTAGTTTGTTCCCTTATACGATGATTAATTCTGATCTTTTATAATTTTAATATTTTCGTTTTAAACATTATTATTTTCTTATATACCTATTAAAAATATTAAATTATAATTACATTACAATAATATAAAATATTATTAACATTTTTGTCAGTAATAATTTGGAGTTACAAACATTATTATTTTTTATTAATTAAATATTAAATTATAGTAAACCTAAATATTTATTATATTGGTATACGATTATAAAATAATACTGAGGACATCTATTTACAAATCACAGAATTTAAGGAATATGATAACGCTGTTTTAGTTAGGTCTCCTAAAAATCTTATGCATAGTTGATACAATTTAGAAAATAATATTGTTAAATATTTCAACGAAATTTTGTCGAACATTTTTTTCAAAATTATAAACTTTATTTATTTAATTTCAGCCAACTTTTTTTGTTACTCTCTTTTGTTTACTATATTTTTTCTTTTTCTTACACGTAAAATTCTTATTATATCTATTTCTGACAATGTTTATCAAATTTGCATATGAATTTGTGTGCAAACAAATGAATACATACATGAGTTCTTACTCTTTTTATGGATATACTTTGGTTAAATGGTTATTGAAATGGGTATTTTGTTGAATTGAAGCAAATTGAAACAAACATATAAAGTCCAAGGCAAGTTAATTAAGGCAAATATAAATAAGAGAAATGTTGATTCAATAATGTAGTTAAATTAAACAAAAAAAAAAATTGTATTAAGATTATTTGGAATGAATTTAGAATAAAAATATTAAAATTAAACTTCGTAAATTATATTTAAGCAAAAATAAATATATATGTATAAAGATTATTTAGTAATTAATTTAGGAAAATATAAAATATAAAAAATGGTCAAAAAACATATGAAATAGTAAGAAAATTATAATACCAGACAGCTTTACGGTCGCAATAAAATTAATATTTAGAATGTAAACATTTTTTTTAAGTATTATTTTAAATTTAAGGTACACATTATAAATGAATTGTATCACATTAAAAAATAAAGAAAAAAACAAAATAGTTTTAGAATAATTCTATAAACGAAATCAAGCTTAAAAATTTTGTTGAACAGAATTGCTGGCTCATGGATGAAAAATGTGATATGGTTCCAAATATAATTAAACAATTTTATTTCCCTATGAAGCCAATCATGAAAGTCTAATGACATTAGATTCTTTTCTAATAAAAAAAATAAACAAAAATAAGTCACGCAATCATGAAAGTCTACTGAATAAAATTGACTTGACTATAAAAATGTTGCCCTTGTAGGAAAAATTTTGATTGTCAAAAAACATAAGTTTGGTTGAGGTATAGGCATATTTTAAATAGTGATTTGATATTTTACCTATGAAATAGTGTTTATTTCAATTTTAATATTATAAATTGTGTTTTTAATACGTAGGTATAATTATTTTTAAAATTTTTGTTAAATTTTGTGTATTTAAATTATAAGTTTTGACCAATTTTCCTAACTGCCTTTTGTTACTAAACATTTTCGTTAAAATGTTTTATGAATTATCTAATTAAGTATAATAAATTTTATAAAATCAAAAAAAAACTACATATGTATATATATATATTCCTAATTCTTCAAAGTCAACAGATGCTGTAAAATCGGTTTTTCTATCTACAAAATTTTCAATTGTAATACAGTTTTTAAACATACAGTATTTTTTACATACAATAACTTTATAATATGTATAGCCTCCTGTATATTTATAATATAGTATTTTGTACATACAGTTTCGTTTAAAACAACATTTTGCAGCGAACCCAATCGAAAAAGTTTTGATTTCTTCACTATGAGAAATTGAAAAAAAGAGTTTAATTTTTCTTGTAATTACATTTTTATTATTTTTTTTTAAATTAATTTTAATTGTAGTCTTATACTCTTATCATATATTGTTGTCATATATTATAATAGAGTTAGTTGTCAACAATTCACCTCAAAATTATACGATTATACAATGAAAATTATATTCACCAAAAATGCGAGAAAATAACGGCATTTAATTAGTTCATTCATTGTGAAGGATAATTAAGAGAATAAATCAATTTTATTTTAATTGTTTTAGGTGTAGGCAGTTTAGTACACTATAATTATATTGTTGACGTATGTGGTATTCGCACATTAATTATTGCTGATATGCCTAAATTGTTGTTTATTAAATTTTTTTTATATTTAATATAATTTTCTTTTTAATTCTTATTGATAAAAATTGTTCAATAATTAAAAAAAAACTACGTGAAAAGTTAAATAAGTGTCAAGTGCAAAGTCTATATTAGTTATCCCTGTTCTGTTAAAAACGTTAAACTTGGCTTTAACTTGAATTATAATAAATAAATAGGGGTTTCTATTATTGTTATATTGTTGTTATATACCTACCAGAATAATTATATCAGTGTAACCTTTGATCACTTGCAAGTAATTTGTTATTTGTAATCTACAATAATATTTTTTTTATTTAAAATTTAATAATCTTGGATCATTGACATTGATTTAATATTAGTTCTTTTTCTTCCGAATTGCACATATTTTTGAGTATAGGTGCATGGTTACAACTAGTGGTAGTGTATGATTACAAATGGTGGTTGCTGCAATTGATTACAATTAAATTCTTTTAACATTATGTTCATGCACTTGATTTCTTTCAATTATTAAAAAAATATACAGGAAAATGTTGTCCAGTGTAACAACTTAGGTCTAACAATAATTCTTTATTTATGTAAAAAAAAAAAAAATTATGTTAAGGTTTTATATCGCTCTGACTTGATTACGGTATTGAAGAAAACAAAAAATTGAGAATCATTGTTCTTAAAATATACAATCTTTATGAAACATTATTATACATGCATATACGCGTACACAAAAATTTACAAAACAAAAGAATAAAAAAAAAACTGTAATTTATTACACACGTACATTGGTAATTTCTTTAAAAAAAAAAAAAAACAAAAAAAAAACACCAAAATAAATAGAATAGAATAAAAAAAAAAATTTCTAACAGGAGTTGACATTTTTGTTCGTTTTTTTATTCATTTATTTTTTTTTTTATTCATTTTTCTCAACTATCTACTATTATAAAAGGATATAATTTTAAAGATATAAATTTTGAGTTTCCCG
The DNA here is from genome assembly GCA_963942445.1 of Argyra leucocephala. Classification (NCBI taxonomy): domain Eukaryota; kingdom Metazoa; phylum Arthropoda; class Insecta; order Diptera; family Dolichopodidae; genus Argyra; species Argyra leucocephala. The sequence goes on along the minus strand of OZ012677.1, from coordinate 21,796,921 downwards.
CCTCCATCTTCTTTTGCGTTTTTTTTCTCACAAGGATTTGAAAAATTATAGAGGAAAAAAAAATTAGTTTTCTTTGTTTTGTTTTTTTTTTTTTTTTTTGTTTTTTGTGAATTATATGAGAATAATACTTTTCTTTGTATTTTTTTAATGTCGCGAATGAGATTTGGTCAAGGATCTGATGTCTGACTTGTCTACTTTAAATGTTATTTAAATTGACTTCAATATTAAATAAAATGATTACTTACACACAAAAAAAAGCAAAAAAAAAAAAAAAATTTAAATTTTTTAAATAAAATTAAAATGTAATTTTTTTTTTATGTTAGATATTTTTTAATTAAAATATTTATTTAAATAAATTAAAAAAATAATAAAATATTTTAGAAATTATTTTTATAACCGTAAAAAAAATTCATAAGATTCATCTCATTAATGGGTCGAAAATGAAGTGCGGAGTAGATGCAGAAATTTTTTCAGAAGATATAAAAATATCAAAGAATATGGTTAATATACTAGTGTCTTTCAAGCAGAGCTACTTGCAATTAGGGATGCCCTTAAAACCCATAATTATATTCATACAACCAAAACAAAATTCATCATCTTCATGGATAGTCAATCCACTATCAAGCTGTTGGAACAATGCTCTAAGTTGGTGGAACAATGCCGAAACGATATTGAAAGCGTAGATAGCCGTTTTTCGATCTCTCTACTCTGGGTTCTTGGTCACAGTAACATAGATGGAAATGAGACAGTCGATGAACTGGCCAGGTAAGATTCTAAATTTGACAGGCCCCTTGAGTAGCACATTCACTCTCGAATGAGAATCGTCAAAGAGCGTATCCATTCATACTTTCTGGCCAGAGGGAATGAAATGTGGCATAGATTAAATACATATGCGCGACCTCGAAGAGAACATGGTCTTCGTACAATATCAATAGAACCAAACAACTCTTACCCAGATCCCGTACTGATATCTCAAGAGTAGTAGTCATCAGTACGGGTTATTGGTCGGTAAAAAGCAACGTTGCCAAGGTATTCCGTTCAATTCCCATTGTAGCTGCAAAGATGTGAGTGAAACAGAAACTCTTGAACATTTTCTCTGCAGTTGCCAAGCACTAGCTAGAGTCAGACTCCGGACATCTGATCAACTTTCTAAGTCATTCAGGGTGGCTCATGTACTGAGTCCATGTAGAGAACACAAATGAGTGAATTATCTCCTACCAACAACAATAAATAATCATCGAGTCGTTGAATCACTCGAGTTGTGGTATCAAAAAGGCACCATTAAGTTCTAATTGGTTTTCCGGAGGCAACTGGAATGGCCGGTTCTACCTACCTACCTATATCTGAATTTTATAATGATTGAAATTGATGACGTCATATGTACATGTTTGCAAAATTGTTTTAAATGCATTCGGTAGATTAGGTAGATTTTTAAAACAATGATTCTAGACTCTAACTGATAAAACAAAATGTAAACAAGGTAAGCTTATTGATTGGCTTATAGATAAGCTTATTGGTTGAGTTTTTTCAATTATTGATTCAATTTGTATTTGTCAATTTGAAGGTGAAAATCTTCAAAAAACCAAATTAGATCTGCTGGTGTGTTATAATTTTATGCATTAACGAAACCTAAACTTTTTCTATTTCCCCGAGAAATGCTATAGTTTTTACTATACTAACCGTTCATTTTTTGCTTAATTACGTAATTTTTATTTTAGATGTATAGTACTTTACACTTCACACTAACCTTTCGTACTTGCACTTTCCAAAAATAGTAATTTAGCTTTAGCTGCACTATTTTTTCTATTTGCTAGTCTGTGTGTTTTCTAGTTTTTCTATTTTTTAAATAAAATGATGACAGTTGATAAATTTTTTCGACACGCGTATTTCGTCTACTATTTGCAGACTTCTTCAGTATTTTGTATATGACTTTTTGTACTGTATTGTTTTATACTATATGTTAGATGACTCACACTCTTGTAACGTCCTATGATTTCCCTAAAAGATCTAATGCTACAGTTACCTAAGCTGAAAGAACAATTATGAGGCGGCATGGTAAATCATAACTCAGCGAACATTTCCGACTGGGACAAAACAAACAAAGTTGCGTGTAACACCTCCAAAACTTAAGGCTGTTAAGTTACCTAAAAACTAACGTCATCCGAACCTATTATTTAAAGACGAAAGAAGACCTAAATATTCTCGCAATGCAAGTAAATCAAAATATGTCTGAAGTTACCATATTTTTGATATTGTGAAAAGTGCAATATTTTGGTTTTTTTTAGTCCGTGTAAGGCATATTTTTCATCTAAAGAGTTGCTTAATATCTATATAGAGCCTATACGCTACTTCGTATAAAGCTATACGACTCAAGATGAAGTATAACTCTAAGCTTTCTTGACAGAGTAAAAATAAATGCGTTATTCACATTAAAAATGGTGGAAATGTCTCCTAGTCGTATCGTTGGAGCACTAACTTTAGATATCTCGTGGGAGTAGGCACATGATGGGAAGAATTAAAATCACTACTTCCACCTCTTGAGCAATTTAGTTGAGGAACGCGAAAGACAGGAAATGCTCATTCCTACATCGTGGAAATACCAAGATGGTTCAAGGCTGGTTATGGAAATGCATTTATAATCAGAACATTTAGAATGTGGAAGCGCTTCCCAAGAAGGTATATTTTTTATACGTCTAATTTACTAAAATTTAAAATAAAATTCAATAACATAGTTTGCAACTCTCCGCCGAAACTTTGTAATACTTCTTTCTATTTAATTCTTCAACTATCCCTTCTCTTTTCAAAAAACCAACAGTATAAAAGTATTAAGGCTTGTCTTATTTTTGGTTAATAATATAAAAACGATTTTATTTAACGAGCGTATTTAATAAAATTCAAAGGCAAAAATTGGACTACTTTTAATAATTAGACAAATTTTAGTTCAACGTTAAAAAATAAGTTTTTCTAAAAACTGATTTTAATTTATTTTCAAACTGTGAGCGCAGAACTGATTTTTGCCAACAGATTTGCAGACGCTGAAGTTATTTTTTAATTTTCATCCGACCTACTTTTTTCGACAATCTTCATGTATGTTAATGAAATTTATGTATAAGTCTTTGCTATTACTTCATTTAATTGTGAATTGTTTTATTTTAGTCGGTGAAATAAGTTTCTGGTCTGGGTCAACAACTGAATCAATTTTCCGTCCTCAGTGTTCGGTTTTTACCTTTATATGAAATATCTTAAACATTTCTTTTTTGAGTACAAATTGGATAATGAATGTGTGTTATGTTTTTTTTAAAATTTTGAAATGTAGTTATATTAGAACCAATTCAAGATAACCGGTTTAAAGAAGAAGACTATTGTCACCACATTGACAATTAAATTTTAAATTTCGTCGATTATCTAGTATTTAGTGTGAAGTGCGAGCAAGAATGGATTTACTTCCTGTCCTTTTTTTATATAAATGTCCGATATAATGTAATTACATAATATCATGTAATGATTAGGTACTCTATTATTACATTCATGAGATAAATTGTAAATCAAATTCAATAAAAAAAAAAACAAAACGTTAAATTACAATTTTTCAGTATTCACCACTAATTGTTCAACATTCACATTTTATATTCTAAATATTTTTACTATGTACAAACAATTCTTTCAATACACAAGAATATTATATCGGATTAAAATAAATCATTTTTTTTATTAATTTAATTTTTCTTTTACCTTTTCAAAAAAACTAACACGAAATATATAAAAGAAAATGACCCAGAGAGGGGAGGGGATAATTACTTAATTGTTTATTATTAAAAGGTTTAAAGATTTATCAACAACACATCCTATTTTTTTTCTTCTTTGTAATAAATAGGATCAAAATTTTATTGCATTGCACGATCCTTAAACTGGGAGTAAAAAGAAAAAAAAAAAAGGAAATTAAAAGAAAAAATCAACTAACAATGCCATAAAATTTGTCGTTGCTATTTCATACAAATTTATTGTTACAAACCGAATCCTTTTTTTGTTTTTTGTATAGTTTTTAGTAACATAAATATAATGAGCTTCCTTATAAAGCAAAAATAAAATAGTGTTACTATTAAATGTTACTCCTTTGAAGATTCCTTTAACCGTAAAAATAAATTACCTTTGTCCTTTTTATTTTATTAGCTGATATTTTGTAAGATTCGTTGGTTTGTATAAGAGTTGTTAATGTGGTTGACTTTAGGGCAATGTTTTATAAAGAAAATTTTTGTCATTGATGTGATTGTTAATGTAATCATAGTATAGATTTTAGTTGTATTAAAAATTTAAAAGAGAGAGCATTTTGAATCAATTTTGTGTTTTAATATAAAAAAAAAACATACACACACAAATTTTAATGTAAATAAAAAAAAAATAATTCCTCACACATCACGTTTTTCTTTTACCATATTACAAACAATATATTTTTAAGTTATAATATTAAAAAGCTTGCATAGTGAGTGTGAAGCATAATATGAATAATAGCGAATAATTTTTTTGACATAATTAAAGAAAATCCTCGAAAGGCTATACGGCGATCAGTGCTTCAGAAGTTATGACCTATTTTGTTCCAACACTTCCTGTTTCGTTGCAGTAAATTTTTTTATTTATATTTATTTTTACCCTTCAAGAATTCGTTATTTCAGAAAAGAACCAAGAAAATTAGTGGAAACAATTAGCGTAATTGAAGTATAGTAGTCTCAAAGAAAAATAAATGTTTACAAATAAACCGTCTTGCTGTACATATCGTACACATATGTAATCGTGCCTACTTTTTACCCCAAATGAGATTAAAAGACCCAAAATAAAGTGAATATGTGTATATAAATATAAAAGAAAGATTTTTATTTTTTCTTATTATATAATTTTTCTTTACAACGATCATATTTTAATGCAAATAGACAGTTTGAGATTGTTTCATGAAACAAAACTAACAGGTGAAAAAAAAACAAACCAATTCACAAAATTTATAATTTTTAAACATTAAATAATTTTTTATTTCTTTTTAAATTTATAATTCAATAGCAAATCATTTTTGTTTCAAAGAATTAAAGAAAATTTCACATAATAAAAAAAATACTCGAAAGGCTATACGGCGATCAGTGCTTCAGAAGTTATGAGCTACCAACACTTTTTGTTTTTTTTTGCAGTAAATTTTTTTATTTTTATTTACTTTTAATAGACGAATTTGTATTTTCTTCATACAAAAACAAAACAAATTTCATTTAGTAGGTAGGTAGGTACGCATCTTATTATGCTTATGTTTTTTTACTTGCTTTTCTTTAGCTTGCAATGTTATTTATTTATTTTATTGGGCGTTGTAGGGGTCAAAATAATTTTTTGTTTTATATCTGTATTTTGGAGAAATAATTTTAAGCGGTTGTTAGCTCAGTTGGTTCAGGCGTCATGTTAATATCACAAGGTTTGTGAGTTCGATTTTCTTCGATAACTGATTAAAATATCAGCACATTGTTTAAATTTACGCTCCTTGCTTTTATTCATGACAAGTTCATATATTTACTTTTTTCGTACAAACATTTTATCTTGTATTATTTTTCCTGCCTGAAGTCAAATGTTAGAATTACACATATAGCATTTTATAACAGAGCTTGAACTACCTACTTTACTTTTTTCTTTTTTAGTGCATTTAATATTGCTACCAAAATTGTGTAACCATTCAAAAAAGCAACATTTTTTTAATAATTTACTTTACTTTTGTACTTGAGTTGTTAGAAGAAATTTTTAAACTATGTATTTCAATTTGATCATAATCATATCAATATATTATCATTTCGCTCTGCCTACTACGCAAATACTACGAAAAAATTGTTGCGACATTTTCAAATAAAATTTAGACCTCACAACTTGTAGCTTATCCCATCTAGTTATTTAAAACAGCTATAAGGCATGGGACGTTCGACTAGTCTTATTAATACTAATTTATTATTGCAATAGCCAAAGTGTTAATTGAAATAAATAAGAAAACGAAAGTGAATAGACTAAGAGAATGTTATTGAAATAAAAGATAAAAGATAACTAATTCCATTCGAAAATATACGTCATAAAAATCTACTACTACTCCTACTAAATTATTAAAATTTACTCTAACTTGATTTTAGTTTATATAAAGTGTATGTGTTTTTTTATTTATAAATAAGGATTGTAAAAAAGTTACTAATAAGAAATGTATATTAAAGTACACACCGCGACGTACCAATAAATATTGACAAATATGTAATTTTCTAAAAAGGATTTAAATCAACGATGGTCTGAAATAGGTAGGAACTGCCTAAAGTTAAAATATTTTATCATACATTTTAACCTTCACAATAGTGTTTGTCTTCCGTGTGAAAATTTTTCATATATGGTATTTAGTCGTGTCAGGATGTAACAAATCGTAGACTGTCAAAATACATGTTTGTGTGTGTGTGTTTGTTTTTACTAGAATCGTCTAATACGAATATTGATATCTTTTTAAATTATACTTAAATTAAAGTAATTAATTAAATTGTTCTTAATATGTTCAATGATAATGATTATCCTATACAGAGAACGGAATTGACTTCCATTTCAAATTTTTTGTTTATTTTTTAAAGCTGCCTTAAATGAAAATATTTTCTTTTAAGAATTGAGAAAATACGAATACATAACCTTGTGGTTATTTCTGATAAAATATAGTGAAAAAAAACTGTAATATGTACTTTTAGGTGTAGAGTAGATTCCAAGGAAGGATCAATATATTTTACTTTGTTTGCACATTTCTTTTGTTTGCTTTTTGTTTTATTTTCGTGAATGAAATCAATTTTTAGAAAGAATTTATAAGAAAGTTAAGTTGAAAACTGAAATCAATTGTTTGTAGGTGAAAATGATTTTGTTTTCTTTATTTTCAAAGTGAAAAATGTAAAGAAAAGATTTTATTGCAACAAAAAAAAAAAAATAGAACCAAAAAAGAAAATTACAGAAAATATGTTGGAAAACTTTGAAAAATGGACAAAAAAAAAAAATTGTTTTCGTTTATTTATTTTGAAAATCTGTTTAGGGCTCAATGATTTAGAAAATTTATTGAAATGATTTTATTAAATTTTTGATTTTGTTAAATTGATAATAACACAAAGTCAAGCTATGTTTACTTTTTTATTATAAATTCATTTTTTGAATAGTTTTACAATTTTTTTATAATTATAGAAGCAAAGGGCAGCATTGAAGCATTGTGCTTTTAACAGTTTTATCAAAAATTTAAAAATTTTGTAATATAAATGTAAACATGAATTATTTTAATTTTAATTGTGTATAGTTGTAGTTGATTTAGTCAGCAGCTTCTACTTAATTTATTGTAATGTCAATAATTTTATATGAAATAATTAGGTGAAGTGAATTAAACTATTGTATGTAAATGTAATAGCCTGTAAGAAGTTAAAAATTTTGTAGGTAATTAATACGAGTATATATATTATTTTATTTATTTATTATTTTATAATACTACTAGCAAAGTTACCCGACGTTGTCCGGGTCGAACTGAAGATGTCTAATTTACTTGAATAAATGAGAATTATTTTATACGCCATTTAATACAATTTGATTAAATCGATTTTGAATGTTTAGGCTGGAAATATTAAAAAACCAGCCGAAAAATATCTAAATTTTTTACATTGTTAAGTTAAATTGAACAATTTTGTACTTAAATTTAAATTTTGAAGATAATTAGTAAAAAAATTATAGTAATTTTAATTTGCGAGAGTAAATTATTAGCTTTATATCACCTCATACATAGTTTTTATTATTTGTTCCTGATGTATGACTTGGTACAAAGATATTTTGGATATGTGATAATTTAATTGTGTGGAACATGAAGTTCTGCTACATGAACTTTCATCTCTTGGACTCACTGTAGATCAAATATGGTTTTTTAATTCATATTTATCGAATAGAAAACAGAGGGTTAATGTGAATGAACATTGTGGTAAGACTTTAACAATTTCAATAAAGGGGTTCCACAAGGGTCAATATTGGGCACTGATTTATTCAAATTATACATAAATGATCTTGCATATCTTAATCTCAAAGGAGCTCTCAACTTTATGCAGACGACGCCGTTTTGAAATATTCTACAAGTACTGAAATTGAGCTCTTAGATGGGATAAGAGAGGATCTAGTCACAATTGAAGAGTGATTGGTGAAGAATAGATTAGCCCTGAATATTTAGAAAACAAAGATTGTTTGAAAACAAGAATTTCGTTTCCTCAAATATTACACACGGCCATAAAACTATAGAAATAGTGAAATCTTTTAATTACTTAGGCCTCTTAATAGATAGCAAGTTAAGATGGAATATGTACTTTGAACTAATTTAAAAAAAAATTTCGCCCTATATTTTTATTTTAGGAGATTGAAAAACTTTTTTAAAAGAGAAACTCTGTATGCAATATATTCCTCTTTCATACTGTCTAACCTTATGTATCTTAATCCAATTTGGAGCAGGTGCTCCCAAATTCATCTAACAACGTTAGATATCCAACATAAAAAAGCCATAAAAATAATTCATGGATTTACAAATCGCCATCCAACCGATTTCTTGTACTCCTCTAAATTATATAGTTTTGATAATATTTGTAGAAAAGAATTGTACATGATAGCATTTAAAATAGTAAACAATAAAGTCAAACATAATTTCATACTCAATCGAAGAATTGATATACACAGCCACAATACACGTAACATAGCAAACTTCTATCTTACTCTATTTAAAACTAATAACCAAAAAAATAATTGTCTATATATTTGCTTGAATGCCTTTAATAACCTACCGGAGAAGTCAAAAATGATTGATTGTATTTCGCAATTCAAAAATCAAATAATGGAATACTTATTGTCGCATTAGAAGTTCTGAAAAAAGAATAATAATTAATATGTATATGGGTATATACTTAAATATGTAAGACATGAAAAAAAAAAAAAAAAAAAAATTATTTTATTATTATTTAGGTGCATATTATTGATTATAAAGGTGCATATTATTGAAAAGATAAAAAAAAAAAAATATAACCATATTTAAACTTGTAAGTAAATATAACAAAAAAAAAATCAAAAAAAATAATCATAAAATCATGTGAATATTAAATTTTCTTTATACGACCAGACAGCTTTTTGCTAGTTTTTCCTAATTTTTAAATATGTTAATTATTACATTGGAAATTTGTTAAAATCTTTTTTATTTTAAAATAATTTAACATAAAGCATGTTCTTGCACGTTCATTGCACGCTAAAGAAAAGCAAGCAAAAAACAGCAATATCCACTCGAAAAACGGTTAACTGCTAACTCTAATCACAACATATCAATTATTTTGATTTTTATTAATTGTTTTGGCTGGTTTTAATTTTTTAAATATGTACATCTAATTAAATTTGTTTTCATCAATCCATTATTGTTTTTCTCATGGGTGTTGTGTATAAATTTCAAACTTAAGTTCACTTTGAAGACTATTGTAAATATTAAAATTAACCCGTGAAAATGACTGTTGATCAATTTATTTTCAAATACAAATTCTATACAAATAACATTTATAATTAATTACACAATATAATATTATTCACTTGTTGTTCCATATTATTATATATTTGTTACGTCCCAGAAGTATAACAACAGGTAACCCATTGTATTTTAAATATTAAAAACAAATGTGTTTATATTTTGTAATTTTCTAGAATTCAAAATAATAAAATAATTATATAATTTCTATAGCCTAAAAAAACTAAAATAAATATTGTGAATATTTCATTTTTAGTAAAACGCTTATGATTGCATATAATAGAATTTTCAATGAAATTATTTACATTATATTATGTATTATGATACTCGTATTATCCTTGATGTAAAATATACTATAAATATACATACCTACGTTTTTATATCATATTATTTGTTGTATCTAGAGAATAATAGAGACATTGTAAATGTATTTACTGCATTATATTTTGTTTTTGTATTTTTATTTGTTGATTTATTACAAAACAAAAACAAAACAAAAAAAAAAAAGAAAAATTGTTGAATGTACATACATATTTTAGTTTCTCCTGTTGATAGATTTTTGTCATTGACAACTAGTTTTGGGAATTAAAAGTAATTTTGTATATACTACATACAAATGAGAGATAAATGTGTATTGTATGTGATCAGGATCACTTTTGTTGTTTTTTTTTTTGTTTTTACAATTTAGGAAAATTACTTTAAGTTAAAATATAATTTTACTCACGGATTAAATTACACTTTGTATTATATTATGTGAATAGAATATTGTTTGAATATTATTTTATTAGCATAGAAACATGAAGAGACAAGTTCAAGAGGTTTTTGAAAAAGTAATTCTTCTCCTTTAATTAGGCATTTAGTGCCTGTTTTGCAATATTTCTTATCCTCACTTTTATATTTTATTTTATTTATTTATTAGTAAAAACTATATATATATAAAACATAATTCAAAATTCACAAACAAATTTAAACTTTCAAAATTAAATTTTCAAATTACTTTTTCAAATTAAGTTATTTTTAATTAATTCTTTTAATCCTTTCTTAAATCTTACAAAATTTCTTTCTATTTTTATTTCATATGGTAAGCTGTTAAAAAGTGCTGATCCTCTATATAGTAGGTTGTTTTGTGTCCTAGCTCTTCTATACAAAGGCAATATAAAATTTTCTGCATTCCTAACATTGTACGTGTGACTATCTGATATGTATGCTAAATTTCTCCTCAGATATTCCGAATATATTTCATATTTTGTTTTAAACATGAAAATTAATGCATTGAACTTCAACCTTTGTTTTACACTCATCCAATTTAACTGCTCTAACATTTCTTGTATATGTGTTCTCCTATCACATTTTAATATCATTCTCTTTACTTTATTCTGCATAATTTGCAGTTTTTGTATCCTACCAGCATCACCCAGAAAAAGCACAGATGAACAGTAATCATAATTTGGCAATATTAATGTGCTGTACATGCTAACTGCACAATTATACGATACCTTGTCTCTAATACGTGCCAAAAATCCAATTTTCTTCGAAATCTTCATATGGTAACGTCCATCATTCATACCATCTTTTTGGACGTCTTGCTGATAGTCTTTTGATATTGATTTGGCCATTTATTATTAATTTCGCCATTCAATTTCGCTTTTCAATTTCATCGTCTATTTCGTCTCGAATTGCGAATATCTTGAATGCCGTATCTCTGATTGCGTTGCTACGTTTCTTATCTCTTAAAGTGTATCCACGTATTTGCCTCAGAGTTGCCACATATTCGCATTTTTTTTATTTAGATGTGTCCGACATTTAATGAGTTGATTAGCCAGTAATTTGATAAATAAATGCTCGAAATATGGTAGACATTGTAGTATATACTTGCAGTACCGTACTTAATTAAGTACGAAAAGGTGATTTCACCTAAGTTGCTGTCAAGAACATAAACAAAAAAAATGTTACTATGGGTCGAATATAGCTTTTGTGTATTTGTGCTTTTGTGTATTTGTGCTTTTGTATATTTGTGCTTTTGTATATTTGTGTTATATTTGTGTCTTCGGTGAGTACATCATATGCTTTGATTTTTGTTTTATTATTTGCAGATCTCCTATTAAACTGTGATTAACTTTTTTTTTGTAATATTTGGATCACTTCATTCAGCTTTATTCTATCAAAAGCTTGACTCAACTCTAAAAAGCTTTCGGCTTATTTAATTTGACAGATATTACCCAATGAGTATAAATATGGCATCAAAGGTGGACCTATTCTTCTGAAAGCCATTCTGTTTTTAGTAAATTTTATCTGGGTTAGCATCAATGTATCAATAATTATTTTCGTTAACAATTTCTGAATTGTTAAAAGTGATTAAAACTGGTAATTCGAATGACCTATTGTTCGTTGCGTGTTTTATTCTAGATGATCCTGAGATCGATTTTAAAGCCACACTTAATAGTTGCAGAAGTTATTCATATCTTTAATATTTCACACTCAGAATCATCTTTATTGTTTGAATAAAATTTTTATTATAGTTCTAAATTTTTGTTTTATCTTAAACAGGAATTTTGTAAAGAATGTAAAGAAATTTAAAAAGAATGAAAATATTCGAATTGTCAAAAAGTAGACTGATTGTACATATTTGCTTTTTTAAACATTTTAGGGTAGAACAATACATCCATAAAAAATGATTGAGTGTACATAATATTATTAGTTAAATTATTTAATTACTTAATTTTACTAAAGTTAAGGACTTTTGACGAGCTATATCGAGAGTAGATGAATAGTTGTTAAAGTGTTTCAAATGATGAACACGAACTGAAAAAAAACCTTCATATTTACTTTCCAATAATATAGTAATAATGAGCTGTTCTCCATCTATTACAGCTATACTTAATATTATTTGATTTTGTTTTGTAGATATGTTGTTTAGTTGTTGACAATAGCTTGGAATGTTCTTATAAATCTTTAAATAATTTGGCGTGAAAAACGAATAATAACAGGGGTGCTAATCTTAACTTAAAAAGAAAATCAGCGAAAACGTAATAAATTTATTCAGCAGTATGTTGTAACAACATTCCAAAAACGTGAATCTACCTTCAGTGAATCTTCTTTAAATCGGATATACTTATTTTTTTCCAAAATCTAAAAACTTGAATGTACAAAAGAGTTTTTGTTTTTTATTTACCCAAATATTTTAATGAATTTCGTTTTTCAAAAATATTTACCGTAACTTGATACAGTTATTTTATTATGACGATTGCATTTCAGTTATATGTTTTCTAAAATTGTAAAAAATAAAACAAAAAAATAAATAAATCTCTATGGAAAGTGTATTTGAAATTTTATAAAAATTAAAGGACAAAAAACAAAAACGATAAAAACATTGAACACAATTTAGTAAATTTGAAAATATAACAAAATGAATACGATAAAAATGGTCATACTTTTGGAAATTTAATCAACAACCATATTGTCTGTATATTCCTTTGAAATTGAACTGCAGTATTTTTATAATATTCTAATGTATAACAAATTTGTAATTTTTTTTGTGATGAAATAAATTTTTGTTTTCGTGTTACGACAAAACTTCATATCGAAGGTAAAAAAAATGCTTAGTCGGTAAATAAGGCTTCAGATAGTCAGATAACGATCACAATGATGCAATTATAGCAGATTATGCAAACAATAACCCTGATTGAGGTTATGACGTTCTTGTTTCGACAGAACATATATAGAAACATTAATAGAAAATTATCATAGCCTCTGTGCAATTATGACACATAAAATCGTGAAGTATTCCACATTTTTAAAACGAAATAACATTACGCTATCCTCATTTTACATTACAAATACTTCCTCCAATACGTTTAATAATAACAAGCTACTTAATAGACTTTAACGAACTATATTTAAAGTTTAAAAACCAAAACATCATTTTGGCGTAGATGGCATAACTAATGTGGTCTTAAATAATCTATCGCGGTTAATGTCATAGAGAAATTTGTAATATTATTTCATAATGCAAAATATCGAAAATAGCTAAAGTTGTTTATGCTAAAAGCAAACGGGTAAGGACGCTACAAAACACAACAATAACATACCAATCAGTCTGCTGCCAATATCAGTAAGGTTTATGAAACTATAATTAATGACAAAATAATAAAGTTAGTAAACGATAGTCAGCATTTACCTAAAAACCAATTTGGGTTCAGAAATAAGCATATCACTATACACACACGCTATAAACAAACTAACCTCCGATGTATGTTGCCACATAAATAATGAGAAAAGAGTAGGCGTGTGCCTTATAGATTTATAGAATGCATTTAATAGTGTTTTTATTGATGGTCTATATATAAATTATTAAATTATCAATTTACAAAACAATTTAATAAGATTAATAATGGATATGATATCCGACAATGAATTCAGAATAGCCAATAGCTCAAACATTGAAAAAAAAGTTCGTGATTAAAAATGGTTTGCAACAGGGTACAGAATTGTTGCAACTGCTTGGAAACTTTAAAGGTACTATATTACTCTATAGCATTTGCTAACGATCTAGTCATTTATGCCGCCGCATTTATTAGTGCGACCATATACAAATAACAAAAAACGTTCAGAAATAGTTCAATCTCACTATTGATTATTGCAAGGTATATTGTTACTGAAAATTAACGTTAATAAATGTGAAGCAATTCTTTTTCGAAATACTGTTGACAAAACCAACAGTAATATCAAGAAGAACTTTCAAATAAAAGCTTTGAACGACACCGTAATTGACAGGAAAAAAGTCAGTTAAATACTTGGCTTGGTTTGAATCGACATTTAAATTACATTGATAATGTTGAAAACTTCTGAACGGTTCATCAAATAGGTATCTATTATGCGTCAGTGGTGAATATGGTAATAAAAACTTAGTAATATTCATGTTACATCTTACATCTAAAATCCCATTAAGAAACAACCAGAACATGAGGTAGCAGTAATGGAGTTTTCCGAACTTACCATTTCAGCAGCCAAAGCCTGTTAACACTACAAAGAAGGTGGTAGTCTGCCCAAATGAAATAGAAAATTTATTAAGAGAAGAGAAGAAAATAAGGAGGCAATGGCAACTTTACAGATCTCCTATTCTTAAAAATCAGCTAGGTATCTGTTGCAAAAAATTGCGAAATACACTTAAGAAAACAAATCTAGAGCACTTCCATGAATATTTAGAGGGCTTAACTCAAACGGCAGCATCTGACTATTCATTACGGAGGGCAGCAAAAATCCTGAAACTGAGGTACCTTGTTGTAGTCTGTTGTTGTAGAAATGGGTACCCAGTTGTATCAGAGGTACCCATTCGATTACTGAATGGAAACTGGGCTTAGAAGCGACACCGAAAAAGGAACTGCATTCGTTAATCATCTAGAAAAAGTATTTCCACCTAACCAATCTCCGACAACTCCTCTTCCAGCGTTAATCTTACAGTCGAGTCAACTACCACCTCTAACATTAAAGTTAAAGGATATCATTGAAATTATTAACAAAAAATTAGATAAAAAAAAGCACCACGCTACGACCAAATAACAGAAAGGATGATTGTTAAATTACCTCGTATTGCAGTATCACACCTGATGCATATATTTAATGCTATTCTTCGCGTAGGATATTTTCCAAGAGATTGGAAGTTGTCACATATCATAATTATTCCGAAACCGGGAAAAGACAACACCAAAGTGACATCGTACAGGACAATAAGCCTATTACCAACTCATTCTAAGCTGTTCGAGAAACTATTGCTATTAATACAAATACCCACACTTCTGGGAAAACAACTGATACCACAACACCAATTTGGCTTTAGAGAGAAACATAGTACCACGGAATAAGTTCATCGAATAGTAAATTACATAAGGAAAGCATTTGAAGAAAAACAATATTGTTCAGACGTTTTCGTAGACATAGCCCAACCCTCTGACAAGATATGGTATTAGGCCTTAATCTTCAAGATAAAATCATTTCTACCTACAAATGTTCATCAACTTCTTGAAAACTATTTATCTAACAGGAAATTTAAAATTAAGTATAAAAGTTTAACATCACATACACAAAATATCCAATCTGGTGTTCCCCAAGGAAGTGTGTTGGGCCAAATCTTGTATTTGTTATATAAATCTGACATGCCAACATCTACATTCGTTGATGACACAGCAGTACTAAGTAACCATTCTAACCCTAAAAAAGCTACTAAATATCTACAAAATCACTTAAAACTGGTTGAAAACTGGCTAGATTACTGGAAGATTAAAGTTAAGCTAAGCTATTTGATCTAATTATTGTGAGCTTCTAGATTAGAAAGATTCAATAAAAACTATACAAACAAAAAACAAATCTTACACCTTACAGTACTGCGGGATGTTCCATGGAAAAAAGTAAAGAAAGAATTAACAATTGTAAAGTAATAACAGTAAAATATCCGATGAGTGCACTGGTAATGCAAACATTGTGGTTTAAGTTAAATAAATTATAAAATTATTTTTATGAAATTTTAATTAATATTTTCGAAGGATGTCCAAGATATGTCAGTTTCAAGTAAATAAATTTTATATTATAACTGCGAGATGATCATCATCATTATCATTCTCCTGCAACTCTATCAATGCGGTATCGAAGTTAATTAAAGCCTTTCTATTAATGTTTTCTCCTGCGGCTTATCTCTTCAGTTGTGACAACGATCTGTGTTTGCTATTAATTTCGACTAAGACCATTATCCTCACGGTTTTCTTGGTCATCTAGCGCGATGTTGTGGATTCTATTCGAAATATTATTTCGCGATGTTTTTATCAGCTTTCTTCAAAGTATGTCCGATCCAATACCGCTGTCTTTGCCAGATTTTCACTCCTTTTAGCATTGTATTTTATTTATTTTATTTATTTTTATTCAATTATCTCAAAATTCACTTTTTTGTTTCTAAAATGTTTAAAATGGCTTGACAAACGATAAAAAAATGCTTGGGAGGCATGAATTTATGAACACTTGAAGTTTCTGATGGTAATTTTAGCTGAGTCTTTATAGAAAAAAATAAGAAAAAAATTTAACAGTAATTTGAAAGGCTAAATTTTCTGAATAAACTAATAATGTGACAATTTAAAATTTTTTAATATCCATACAAACATTTTTATCTACAAATGAATAAGTCCTTTCAAAAAAAGTTTTCGTCATTGACCACTTCATAGTTTATTTTTTAATATACCCTCCTAGAATCTAGGTATGCCTACAAATATAGTAAAAAACAAAATTATAACGCAAATAATTAATTATATTTTATTTTATTCTGTAATATAAATAAGAAAAATGTATTTAATTACAATGCTAATTTTAATGTTTTAATTAATGTGCTGGGTGTGGTTGGCGAGTTGATACAATTTTTTCAACATTGGGCTTGAATTTACTTAATTTTACTTTTAAATCTTCGCGCTCAAAAATATTTAATCTATTCCTCGTTTTTCTAAGCAAGTTATTGATTTCACTGAAGAGTGTTTCAACTAAATAAAAAGAAGAAAAAACCAATAATAACGGTTCAGATATTGATATTATTACTTGTAAACAACGTTCCCTCTAATTTTTTTTTTTTGGGTGAATAAAAGAAAAAAAAATTGCGCTATGTTTAAAAAATTAAACAAACATTTTGTAAATTAGATATTTTATTATAAAAATAAGTTTTTTATTGCAGTTTTTTAAGTTTTTATTGTTTTTGAATTTTGTTTTATTAATTGCATATTACATTATTATTTTTTTTCTCTCCTGTCTTGGTTTTTCTTCCAGTCAGTAATATCGAAATCAATAATATTTTAAATGTGATTTTATTCTTATTAAGTTACCCAAATGATTTACTTCCAACCTATTTCTAAGTTTTAATCAAATTTATCAGGATAATTCCCCTTTCACAATCAGCCTCGACACTTGAAAGGCTCCACAAATATCAAACAAAATTCTTATATTTTGAAAATTATCTTCACGAAGAACCAATTGAAGTAGATCATTGAAATTACGACTATTGTTTTTGAATTTTTCCCTAAATAAATATTTTAAATCCTCATACTTATCCATTATTATTTTTTTATCCATGTTTGGGATGAAATTTCCATATTTCAAAATTCATTTGTTAAAGTTTTCATTGCCATAGTTAAAATCATATTGGCAATAGCGTTTTAATCAAAAAGATCCATGTCAGCATCAGGAACTCATTTATCCAAACGGTAGCAGAAATTTTCAACAAATAAAATTATCACAGATGACATATTATTGTTATTTTCAAGAATTTCAATAAATTATATCACCAAGATACTGATTTCTTAATTTTGTGATGATCAATTTAGAATATTGATGCGATTCACAGGTGACAGTTATTTGTAAATATTTTGATAATTTTGTTAATTCGATAAAAACATCGTTACACGATTTACGTTATTTTCTAAAGCTGTTAAGCAATATTGGGCGATTGGATCAGCTGAATTGGAACTATCAATCTTTTCTTTGCAATATTCTATTAAGACATCATAATTCCGAATAAACGGAATAACTGCAAAATGACGAGAAAGCCTGCGTATTTCATTTAGTGGCCAGAACATCAGAACATCGAAACTTCTAACTTGGTAAAACATCAAAACTTGGTATATACTGTTCACAATAATATTTATACTTGGGAAATAAGAGTTATACCCTTCTAGGCATTATCGATTCCCAAATCCTCTGTATGTGCCATCCAATGCTTGACAAATTCTGAAATTAAGTGACAAATTTGTTGTGTTAATAGTGCTGTAACTCCATTATTGGCTCCCAGAATTACAGCAGCTCCATTAGATGTTAATATTACCATCTTTTGCATATCCATTTATGGACTCCACAATTGATTCTCCGTCACATGCGTTTATTTGTATTATACCAGCAAAAACAGTTTTGTAATTAAAGCGGTACTTTATATAAATAATTTGACATTTTGTGAACGGAAATATCAGTGCTTTCATCCACTATTAAGCAATGGAATTGTGCCATTCTTATTTTATTTAACATTTCTTGTTGGATAACATGGTTGATGTACTTAACGAATTCAAAAATATAATTTTTACTCCTACAATTTTCTTGAATTTTTACATATTGAAAAATTCAGATTAATGGCAAGAACAACATTGTCTATTAAAATTTTGATATTATTTTTACCAGCTTTTGTTCTAGAAATTGTTTCTTGCTCCGATCTTACTGATTAATTTGGCTATACTATTTAAATCCATAACAACTTGCACAGCCTACTAAGAAAGTATTTATTTGAATTTTTTAATTTTTTATTAAAAACCAATTTTCTTCTGACTTTTTTTTAAATATTAAATATTTACAAGAAAATTTCTAATGCGCAATTCAAAAAAAATCCGAGCGCAATTGCGCACGTTGCTTGTAAAAATATTTATTGTAATTTTAATTGTTATTTCTTAATTTTAAATTTTTTTTTTGTTTATTTTACTAGATTAAGATATTGTAACTGTAATATGTTTGAATTAAGCATAAATAAATAAATAACAAATTAAAAATAATATTTCCGGATATTTTTCGCGTATATTTTTTAAATTCCAAAATCCGTGCGCAGAATCCGTGGCTTTTAAACAAAATGTTTGCTTCAATATCCTCTTTCAATAAAACTAATTCTTCTGCTATATTAATATCAACCAGAGAAAGATCACATTGAAACGGCTCTCGGACATTTAAATTTTCAATATCTTTGAACCGAATGTTGAAATCATCTTTCAAATTCTTTAAGTGTGTACAATAATAAGTCTTGTGATGAAATATTTTCTTTCTTTTCATCAAGTTGTTGAAATAACAGTATTCTTTCCAGCTCAATGTTGATATGAATAAATCAATTTTTGAATGGAATCCCAAAATAATTTTTTTGGCTTCGATGAGATTAATATCTTTTCATTGTAATTTGTTTTGGGTGGCATTAAATAGAGAATAAATATCAGCCAAATAGCATATATTTTTTTTTGTAATTCATTAATTGTTCAGAGTTGTTATGTTCAAGAAGAAATTCTATTAAAAAATTTCTATGAAACGTGCCAAACACTTTCCCTTCAAAATCATTGTGAAGCAGTAAATTATTATAAGTTTCGTAATTATCATCACACAACAGTGAGAAAAGGCGACTATTCAAAGCGTTAGCTTTAACGGTGTTTATTGTTTTGATGACCATATTTAACACTTCGTGAAGATCCTCTTGAATATTTCTCGCGACCACAACTTGTCTGTGCAACTTACAATGATACGCTAAGAAACCTCGATATTTTCCAATCATGACTGGTGCACCGTCACAGGAAGCTGCAGTAATATAGGAAAGCAGAATTTCATACTGTTGCAGAACTTTTTCAAAACAATGATATATATCTTCCCCTCTTGTATACGTTTCGAGAGATTTTGCGCATAAAAACTCCTCTATTATTTCTTCCTTAGTATAACTATAATAACGTACATAAACCATTAAAATACAATTCTTTCCAAACGTCGATTCGTCCAACTGTATTGCAAATTTACTAATCTTTAATTCAATGATCAATTGTTGTTTAATAGATTCGGCCAGTTCATCTACACAACGTTGAGCAAATTTTCTAAAAAAGGTTCTGGATTCATTTTCATTATGCTAGATATCACTTGTCTAACTGATGGTATTATTAAATTTTCACCAATTGTATGTTAAGTCCTCCTTCACAATTTTTGAATGTTGATGGTATCAAAAATGATTTTAATCCGCTCTTTGAACACATCAAAAATTTATTTTTGAATGTTTGAAGTACTCTAGATTATTTTCTTGTTTATCTGCGTGCATTCTTATTAAATGGCCTTTCATTTTTGATGATTTCATACTATCGTGATGAAGGGTCAATAATTTCAATATCAATATTTCACTTATTGACCCGCTATTGAGCCCCTGGTCATGATTGAACTCTTGGGGATCCACACGGACCACTTTGCAAATGGCTGATCTAAACAATGATATTATAGTGCACTGATGTGGAAAACATCCTGTATAATGACAAATAATTAACAAAATTAAATAAAATATAATTTTGTTATTTTTAAAATAAATATTTTGAATTGAAATTAATTCCCTTTTCCCGAAAATCATTTATTAAATTGGATTGAGATAAAAAAAAAACAAATTAACGAATACAAATCTACTTATTTATTACTACCACTACTCTGGCTATATATTCAGGATAAAATATACCAAGAAGGGTTTTGTTTCATTGTTGAAAACTTTATTTTAACGAATATTTTCAAGGATTTAATTCAAAAAAAAAAAAAATTAAATAAAATAATAAATAAAAAAAAGGATTACATAATGGATAGGAATTTTAATAGAAAAACGAGAAAAAGAAAAACATTAATTTTTGATATATTTACAAGGATTTTTAATATCTCTAGGAAAAACAAAAAAGAATTTCCTTTTTTGAAAAGAAAAATATAATTATTTTTTGGTTTTAGATTAAGGTTAAGGGTTTTTTTTTTTAAGTTTTTGCAATTATAATCTATATTCATATACACATACATATATATACATATTATTATGTATATATAAAGGATGTTTTATTGAAAAAGACTTTATTTTTATATTTTCTTCTTCATCTTTTGCAATTGAAGAATAAATAAGAAGTAAAATATAAATTTTGAAGTTATTATTAAAATTTCGGTATTATATTTTTAATTTCAATTATAACTTTTATAAATTTTCCTCTTCTTTATTTTTCTGTTTTTTTTTTTTGTTTTTTTTTTAAAACAGTTTTAATATTATTTTTACACTTTTAATTTAGGTAAAATCCTCTAACTACTATAATTTTTGTAATTATTCTTATAATTATTATTATTATTATTTTTTTTTCTTCAAAGTTGTGAGGTGTTTATAATAGAATAGAAAAAAAAAAAAAAAAAAAAAACAAGTAGAGTTTTTGACGTTTTCAAAAATAACAGTAGGTACACAGTTTTTATTTTTAAAATTAATTTTATACTTTCTACATAATTACGAAATATTTTATTGTATACTTGTAACTTGTTCAATTTAATTTTCTATTTACTTTTATATTTATTTTCAAAAGAAAAAAAAGAGTTTAATTTATTTTATAGAGAGTACCTATTCCATAAATGGGGGCACGTAATATAACTCACAATATCAATTTAATTTAAATAAAAATGTCAAACATTAAACAAAAAAATATAAAATATGTAAAGTGTTTTCCAATAGGGATGATGATTCAATTTCAAAATTAAAAAACAAACGCATAAATTATGCAGTGAAAAACACATTTTTGAAAGGTAACATTATAACATTATGTATGGCAAATAACATCATTCAAATAACCATCATAACTTCTCCGTACGTACTGCATTCTGTCAACCCAATTTTCCATCACTATTCACATAAATTTGGCTGTAATTTCATCAATGTTGATTGTTAATTGCTCAATTGTTGTTGGGTTATAAGCATAAACCGTAGAACTGTCGCTGATATAGTATTCTTAACTGAATTAATTCAAAGGGAACATTTCTTCTACTCAATTACTCGCTAAGCTTAACTTTTGTTTCAATTCCAAATTGCGATCTAATAATATGTTTAACCTACAGTATCATAGAACTAACTATGGCAAGTGTGAACCATTAAATAGAATGATGTCTTGATGTAAATCATATAATTCCCACATTAACCTACTACTAACAAAGCAGTCTTTTAAAAAATAATTTATATATGTGTCAATGAACGTGCATCCAATGTTATTCTTTGAACTATGTATTTTTTTATAAATTACATTATTATGTTATTGTAACTTAGTTCATATCAATTTTTCATTTTTCGTTTTTTTTATTGTATTAATTTTTAATTCAATTGTCAAATATTGTGATTTTTAAAAATTAACTACATTTCTATCATCACTATCATTATCATTATATCATTATTAATTTTTATTTCTTTGTTATTTTATTATTTTTTTTTATATATATATATTTTTTTTTGAATTAGAATAAGTTTTTAGCTGTGATCTTTTTCTATTCTTTTTTTTTTTTTTTTTTTATTACTATTATTGTTATTCTTTTTTCTTAAATTATAATTTTATATGTAATTTAACCAAAATTGTAACTATTAGTATATATTGTAACTTGCTCGATTTAAGCTAGTAAATAAATAAAATAAGCTTGTGACTTAACA
This sequence comes from Argyra leucocephala, assembly GCA_963942445.1. Lineage (NCBI taxonomy): Eukaryota > Metazoa > Arthropoda > Insecta > Diptera > Dolichopodidae > Argyra > Argyra leucocephala. The sequence continues at coordinate 21,774,152 of OZ012677.1, read as the reverse complement.
TATCCCCAAAGAAAGAAATAAATCTGTTAAGGTGTTAAATCACACACCCTGTGCAAGGATAATTAACTGGATCCTTTCTTGAGATAATTTCATCACCAAATTTTTTATTTTCAATAGCTTAATGTAACTTGCCGTAGAGTACGAATATGGAAGTGATCCACTGAAATACAAAAGAGTTGAATTTTGCTAAAAACGTATTTAAACTTACCATCAATGTGGACTTTTTATTTTATTTTGTATGTTTTTTATGAAATCTAATAAACCAAAAATCAATTTTGTTCAAATTAAATTAAATTTACTAATTTTACAAATCGATTGTTAAGGATGGCTGTGTGGCAGGTGGCACCGTGTTATTGAAACAATATATCCTGCAAATTATTATCAACAACACCAGGAAAACAAAAATTAATTTAACATTGTTCTGTATCGTTCTGCATCAATGACTGTTACTCTTCGACCATTTTATTCAAAGAAATATGGACCAATCACAACAGCAGCATGAATTACACACACATCAGACAGTGATTCTATTTGGATGTAATGGTGTTTGAACAGTTTCATGTGGATTTTCAAAACTCCAAATTCTGCAATTATGTTTGTTTACTTAATTATTTGATTTAAGCAAAAATGAGCTTCATCAGTGAATACAATTTTTCGATCAAAATGTTCATTATTTTCAAATTCAGAAAATATACGACTTTAATGGTGATGTTTGCTTGCTTCAGTTTTTGAGCCAGTTGAATTTTATAAGAATGAAAACACAAATGTTTTCTTAAAATTTGCCATGTTGTTGTTTGAGAAAGATTTCATTGTTGAGAACGTCGTGGCACTGATAAATTTGAATTTTCTCTTACACTTGCTGCTACCAAATCAATATTATCTTGTGTGAGTGCATTTCGTTGTCGAACTGGTATTCATGTAATGTAATGTGTAAAGAAAATTTACTTTCAAATTTGTCTGCAATACGATGAATAGTGAGTCGATTAACTGAATAATGTCGTCTATAAATTCTTCTTAAATTTCTTTCAGTGTTCACAAATGAGCACTGATTTTGATAAAACAATTTAACAATTTCTAAACGTTGTTCAAGCGTGTATTTTTCCATGATTAAATGGCATAGATAATATGTATACTACAATATATATAGATGCGTCATTCAACGAAATTTAGTGACGCCATCACCTCTTATTGCGGTTGGTGATTGAAACTAACAGATATATTTTCAAATCTGTAGATATTTCATAGTTGGTATTTCTTTACTAGTTTTTTACCTGAAAACAAAAATTCAAAACTAAAAGAAAAAAATAATGTTTTATTAGTTTTCAAAAATTGTTTTTTATTAATTTGTTCAAAGCATTAAAATTAAAATTAAATAAATATTAATAATACTCTAATATTTGTAGTACTCAATGTTTTAATACAGCATATTCTATAAATTATATTAAAATTAAATTTAACCCACTCTAGTGGCGGGAGACTGAGCTTAATTAACGTCCAACCAAGATTTTATATGGAACCACCGTGGCCATAATCTACGGAACACAAATGACATAATAAATATCAAAAAATAATACGCAGTCACTATTGGAAGCCAATATAACACATATTCAAATTATCTTGTATTTCCCCATGTCACAATTATCACTAAAATGTGAATGAAAGCCAAAATAGAGACAAATCTGTGTCATGAACCTTTCATTTTAATATGAATGATACTGTAATTTTTTGTTGTATTTTTATTGTCAGTTAAACTGTTCAAAGTTCAACAATTTATAACAGTACTGTATATCTATTTTTAAAAATCGAAGTGAATTATCGTGAATTAAAAAATTAAATAAATAATACTGATAATATTAATAAAAATAATAAATATACTTACTAGCATTGTGAATCATGACACCAAAAGTGAATAATACATTCACCAAAAAATTAATGATATCTAGTTGTATTCATTACAGGGTCCATCATTAAAATATATAAAAAGTGTTTCAAATCCTGAATTTAATTGTAGATTACCCTTTATGCAAATAAAACGAACTCGCTTTTAGCGAACCCAAAACGAATCGTTTTTATATCTTTTTTTACTAGAAATTTCATGTTTTTTGACACTTCAGAAAAGTACTTCGCATTCATGAATGATTATTAATATGCCTTAAATATTTCAGAAAAATAGATTGAATAATTTGGCAGACATTTCGTTAGAAAAATACATACGAGCCTGCCCAAAAAGTATCATAACAGACAAAGCGACATACAGTTTTTCTTGGCATGGTCATCATAACAACATACCAGTGCATTCATTCGCTGTAATGATTAATATCAAAGGTAAATAGTATTGAAATTTTTCAAAGGCAATATTTAATAGTAATCATATTGTTTTAGAATGTGCCACAGAAAAATTTCCAAATAGCAGAGTTTTTGATATAATAAACATAATTAAATGGTTTCGGTACGCAAAGAATAAAGTACGGAAAAGCAAATAAATCCAAATGTATTTTATTATTAAATATAAATAAATAAACAAACATTTATTAAAAAATTGTAAAATGTTTTATTTAAAAAAAATAATAATATATTTTGGTTATGAAAGTACCGAATTTGGTTTTACGAAAATGAATCGCTTTTCGTGTTGCGTAAACGCACCGCTTTTTGCGAACTCATGGTGTTACGTTTTTTTTTCTAATTTTCATGTTGCAACATTTATGTTTACGATTCGCTTCCGCTTCACAAAAGCGTAACGTTTGCGAAGGCTTATATGAAGAATTGAGTTCATTTTCACTTCATTTATGGTTCGCTTTTTAAGGGGAGGTTCATATTTTTTGTTTTAATTATTTTTATTCTGTATAAACCATTACTTTTCAGAATATTTGTCAATTCAAACATAACAGAATTTAAAAAAAAAATGTCTACTTCTGATTATTATACTATAAGTTGAGACGAAGCAGAACCGAAATAACAAAACAAATAATTTTTGAAAAACTAAATTCAACAAAATAAACTAAAATATAATCATTAACTAAAATAAACAAAAAATATAGAAAATAAAAAGTAATATAAAAATATCTATAAGTACTAAAACGCACCGATTCTTACTAAGCTTAGTAAGGTTTATTATAAAAATCGAAATTTATTTTTAACAAATCTAAAACGAATTTATGAAACCAATCGAATTATATTAACTAAATAAATATTTTTGGTAGAACCTACACGAATACAACACTTTTAAAAATATACATATGTATGTACTTACATTTTATTACTGAAATAATGTATAAATATTATCCTGTACAATTTAATTTAACTTTTATTACTGTAGAGAAAATGAGAATAATTTTACATATAGAAGAAAATTTTGATTAAACTGACATACAAACATATTGTGAGTAATATTATTGCTTTTAACGTTTTTCACCAGTTACATATATTTTACAATTATACATATTGGGTATGTATATGATATTACTCTTATTATAATTTCGGTATTTTACTGTTCTGCTTGTAAAATGCTATGCTAATATTTTCCGGGAATTTTTCAAAACTTTATACATAATATTAAGCAACAATGTTTTATAAAATAAATGAAAAATTAAACTAAAATGATAGAAATATAATATATTTGATATACATATTATATGTGTACTGTATATATATGTAACTGTAAATTTGTTTTATATTTTATTTTCTCTTGATTTTCTAAATATTAGATTTTCTAAATAATATTTTGTAATAAAAAATAAACTTTTTGAGAAAATTTCAACTTTAACAATTTTATGTCAAAACTGATTACGATTATGTGTTTTTTTTTTGTATTTAGTTATTTTTTTTTTTTTTTTTTATGTTGTAAATTAAATATTGTTTGCATATTTATTTGAAGAAGTGTTGCAAATAAAATTTTTGAAATGTTGACAAACTTTTTGAAACTTGTTAAAAACTAAAAAAAAAAAAAGTTGAAAATTATTGTAGTTGGTAATGCCAATAGAAGGATTACTAGTATTTGCAAGCTTCTCGAAATTCGGCGAATTCGAGTTTGATAAAAAATCATATTCATTATGAATTGTTTTCAATCATTTCAATTTATTTTTGATACTGTAATATTTTGTTTTATTGATTTATCCTAGACAACAACCGCATACGTAATAATTTTTTTATTGCGTATAATGCAGCAATTTGATAAATTAAAAATTTTGTATGTTACTAGATGCATGTGATGATTTAAAAAATTAAAAGAAAAAGAAAAATTAGTTTCGCTACATCTCCTTTTAAATATCTGTCATTTAAAAGAATAATAATTAAAATCGTTTGTGAATTGGTTGTGAAATGGTTCAGATTTACCGTATTTTTTTTTTAATTTATAGATTAAATATAATGATGATGGTTTTTGCTTACTAACTGTAAATCTGATATAAAAACTTATTTGATTATTTATTAATGTGTAACAGGGTGATTTCTCTGTAATTTGGTATATAAGATTTGTAAATTTTCAGATAAAGCTTAATGTAACTTGTGGTAGAATACGAATATGGAAGTGCTCCACTGAATTGCAAAAGAGTCGAATTATGCTAAAAATATATTTAAACTTACCTTCAATGTGAACTTTTTATTTTATTTTGTATGTAATTTATGTAATCTAATAAACCAATAATCAATTTTGTTCAAATTAAATTTAATTTACTAATTGTACATTTATTTCTAACAGTATACCTATACTCAGTTTAATCAATCTCAGTTGGTATAGCCAAAAACGGGGTATAAAAATGACCCAACCAAAAGCGTGCCTCATCTCTTAATAATGATTTCATTGAATAACAAATCTTTTTTTAGTAATTAATTAAACTAGTAACTAGCTTTAAGGGTTTATTTTTTCTTTTAAGTATGCTAGTATTGTGTGCTGTTCACATGATGTTGTTGTAATATAATTTTACTGATATGCATACTCTTATTACTACTACTTACAAATAAATTCTGCTCACAGGCTTGTGTGAAACTGATTATTTCGAATATAGAGATACCTAGACCTACCATTGTGCATTGATGATCCTTCTTTGGCTATTTTATTTTGAAAGCGTTGCATTGGTTGTATGATAGTAACATTGCCATATTTAGTACAGACCCTAAGTTGGTAGTAACCAATGAATTTATTACAAACGAAAAAACAAAATGTTAATACTCTAGAAAAAAATTTGATTTTATATATAATACAACAATAACAACAATAACAACAATAAAAACAAAATAATATCTGCTGGCAGAAGAATGTTGGAAAACTATATTCATTTTCAAATCTAAGAATTATAATTTTCATAAATTTTACAATCATGAATGCATAATTGAGGTTGTAATATTTTCAAGTGTAAATTTTGGAAAAGTAAACGTGTGTTTACTTCATGTATACGATTATATGTAAATAAAAATTAAATTTAACTGTTGAATTTTGTTGTTTCAAAAGATAAATAAGTTATCTAGTGTAGGAAATATAATTTTAGACATATGCGTGCATTTTATTTATTTAATTAACAAAAAAAGAATTGGTATTTAAATCAACGTTAGCATAACGTATACATAACAAATATTGTAGGGCTAGGTGTGTGTGTGTGTTGTTATTTTAACGAACATTCATTTAAAATTTTTAATGGATTTGAATAACTATACACTATATATAACGGGTTTCTACATCATCCCCGACTACGTCAATAATTTGTGTTGAAAAATGCAAGTTGGCAAGAATAAAGGTGGAAAAATTTGTTTTGGATTAGAAAGACGTAAAATATATTATGAATACAAACTCCAGATGGATATTTATATACAATATTAATAAAAAAACATTTGAAATCAAATGAAATAATAATAAATATGAAATAACTTAAATTGAATTAGAGTATGGGAAAATTAAATTTTATTACAATTCTAATTCCAATTCTAATTATTGTTCAACCAACTCAAATATCATTTAGAATAAAATAAAAAAAATTGAATTTTTTATATTTCAGTTTTCAAATAAATTTGTATCCTGTGAAATGAAAAATTAATGTAAATAAATTATCTATACTAATATTTATTATTCATTGAGATAGATAGATAGATAGTTCGTTTATTTCTAAAATTTGCTAATACATAATTTATAATGACATAGACTTCTTATACTTAAGTTAGAGCTTAGATTATTAGTAACTTAACAGCTGCAAGTTCTATTTTATTCTAATTTTTATTTTGCATTACATTTGTTGTTTGACTTATTATTCATTGGATTTTGATGATTGTAGTACCTAATTGATTTGACTGATATTTTAATTTAAGTCGAATTTTCTTTTTCTAATAATAGTATTTGTATCCGACTCAATGTATAGTTTTTACTGTTCATAGTCTCGAAAAATAAATTATATACATTAAAATTCATTTTTAAACAGTTAAATTTCAAACCAAAAACAACAAACAAAATCAAATTTCAATATTATTCGTTTAATTAAATGATACATTGTTAAAATGAGACGTAGCAAAAACAAATATTTTTTTAAAATTTTCATTTAATATTTCACCCCTTGTATATATAAGTACACACCATACATCCTAAAATACAAAAATCAAATTGCCGCAAATCAAATAACCATTGTACAGAGTTTTTTTTTCTCTCTCGACAGAATTCATTTTAAATAAATTATTAGATTATGCGGTTGTTGTCTAAGATAACCCAATAGAAAAAAAGTTCTTATAGTATCAAAAATAAATTGAAATGATAGAAAACAGTTCATAATGAAATTGGAATAAAGATTTTTTGTAAAACTTCGTCGTATATCGAGAGGCGAACGAATTTTAGTAATTTTAAAACGTTTAACTCGGGCAAGTTTTTTTATTTCATTAATATTTGTAAATATGCTTCATTTCACCTATCGTCAGACAAATTTATCTTTCAAAATTGAAATTTAAAAAGAACAGGGTAATTAGAAATATTAGTGAAATATATTTATTGATCCTTTTGTCAGAAAAATGTAAAGAAATTCATATAAAAAAAATGAGTCATATAAAAACAAATAAAAAAATAATTCATCAACTGGGGAAGCACTATAAAAGGAAATATCAGTTTGCTTTGGCTTTCCTTTTCTATTGAAATTTTTGCTAAATTCGACAGTTAAAATTGTTCACATCTATTTCTCAAAATAGTTTTAATTCTGTTTAGGCAGAAAAACGATCGCTCAACTGAAATAGTTGTTATAGAGGAAGTGTTATTATCAATTAACAAAGTTAACACTACCTATTCATTAAAAGAGTTGTTTAATTCTGTTTCAATTAAAAATGTTAATATTTCGCAAATACTGTTTTTATTATTAAAATTTTCATCTGAAAATATAACTTTAATTTAAGCTCTGACTTTAAGAAAGCAATGTAAAAAAAAGTGTGAATATGAATTTTCTATATTTATGTTAGAAAATACCACGTATACGAATTATAAGATTTTATTGAAAAATACTGATATTAGTAGAGCAAGCATTGGTTTACTATTTTTGACAATTAATCATTTTTTCCCAAAACTTGTAGCAGAAAATGATTTTTTCTTAAGCTTTCAATAACACAACTACAATTTTTTATTTTAATATTTTATAAATAATAAAAAAAAGAAATGTTTTAAATTTTTACATTTGTTAGCAAATTAATTGTTTCGAAACTGCATAAAACAAAATTATGGCTGAAAATAAACAATGTAGCATTCAATAACAAAATTACTTAACACAAATCAATACTACTCTCTAAAAAACCCCAAAACTACATACATTATTTATATAAATATTAAATCTCATTTAAGTCAAGAACCACAATAATGCACAAAATTAATTCATTCCTTGCTACTTTTTTTGTTTGCAAATTCATTTTGTATCATGCGATATTTTGTTGTTGTTTCCCTTGATAATCTATTTTTTATCAGATATTTTCTAATTATATCAGTTAGACTTGGAATGAATATCAGCGACTCATTAAATTTTTTTCTTTTTAAGATTTTATTTTATTGTCACTTCATTTATTATTTTGTTGCTGTTGCTAGGAGTTTAAATAGAGACAGTGTGTTTGAATGTATGTATATTGTAAATGAGGAGAATGATAATTAATTTGTCATTATATTTTTATGTTATGCAATGCATTTATTATAGTTATATTGGTAGGAGAATAATGAATTTTAATAGGCATTATTTTCAAATATTTTAAATTTGTGGTTGTTGAATATCTCTTGTTGTCTTGTATGATTGAAAGAATAATAGAAAATAATGATGTTTATATACGCATTATTTTCTAAACTTACTTACATAATGTAATTAATATCAATGCATATAATTTTTGCTTGAAATTTTTTTTCATTCGATTTGAATTTTTGTAGTTAAGTAATTTTTATATTAAATTAAATATTTTATTATTGGGAAGCACTCTTTTTATATTAAATTAAATATTTTATTATTGGGAAGCACTCATTAACGCTTCCTGCCTGGTACCTATATATCTATTATAACAATGAGTTATGTAATGGAATTTTAATGATATTTCTTAATTCTACAGTAAACTTTTTTTTAAATTTTTATCTGTTGTAAACATTCTGTTTACATGAACGATAATGTTAAGTGCCGATTATGATCAATTCGGTTCGATTCGAACAACTGTCAAATTCGCTTTTATGGAAAATTTCAATATAAACGGTTATATTAATCAAATTGTATCGAATCGGATCGGAAAGGTTGAGCAAATTTCAAATTTTTCGAAAAGCATAACCTAAAAATAGTGAAAGAACATTAATAACAAAACAAGATTAAAAATGGGGAACACAAATAATAATTGTGAAAATATACTAAATTAGGTAAATATTTTGTATAATCTCAATTTTATAAATATAATTTTGAGTTATTGATAGAAGAAATAATAAATAATATAAAAAAAAAGATAAAATATAATAATGTTAAAGATAATATTTTCAAATAGTGAAAAAATTTGAATATTAGTAAATATCTAGTAAGTAGATTGTACAAAATTTATATTCTAATAATGCCAAAAATGTAAATAGGAGCGCTATAAAGAGTTGTCAATATTCGAATCGGATCTGAACGATTATAATCACCTATTCGAAATGACGTTTCGAACTGGATCGAATCGGTTCGGATCGAATTGATTATAATCGGCACTTTATTCTATAGTATTTCTATAGTAAAATTGTAATTTGTATATGTATATCGCCCTATGCTACCACGCGGAGTAATAGGAGAAAAAAAAAAAAAAAAAAAAAAAAAAAAAAAATATTGTTACACTGAAAAAGGTTTTACTATTTTTTCAATAAATCGGTTGTTGAATCGGTTGTAAAATATGCCAATAACAATATTTGTCAAATCAATAGTATTTTTTATTAAAATGATAACAAAAATGATTTTTTAACACAAAAAAAACAATAAAAATTGTACCTACAATAATATTAATAACAAAAATTGTTCAAAAACGAAATTTAACGTAACGAAATTTGTTTGTTTTAGATTAATTATCAACTTATAATCATCATTCATCAATATAATATGTAAAGACAAGATTAAAAAAATCTTCTGTTAAATCCATGATTGATTTTATTGCAGCTGATAAAGTAACACATAGTAAGTTATTTTTTATGAATATTGAATATAAATTAAAAATTTCGCAAAGTGTTTAACAAAGTAAGATTGATTTCAATATGGTAAACATATAAAAAATATAATTTATAAAAATATTATAATAAGTACATCTATTAAAAATAATCTTATTGTTTTGCATAATATAAAGTAAATTTACTCTATTTCTTTGTATTTAATTACAAATAGGAAATTATTAACAACGTTTTACTTATTGCACCACATACTATTACCCACAGCAAGAATTGTTGTTATTGTGGTAAATAAAGAAAAACTATACATAAAAAAATTTCGATTTGCGATTCACAAAATTCTATTATAATTATTTGCAACACAGTTCAACAGCTAAAAGAATTGTTAGAGAAACGAATTAAAGAAAATCTGCAAATTCAACCGTTGCTATACTTACTTATATAACAGGAACTGTAAATGACCATAAAGAAATGTGCTTAAGATGAAGTACTTTATGTATATAAAACTTATTAGCAAATTTTGAATTAAACATAAAGCATTTTGTTTCATTTAAGACATTCGAAAAAAAACTGTTATAAAAACTGTAAATTTAATAATTATTATTCAATTTTCTTTGTTGATGTAGAAGATTAGGTCCGTTTATGAATCAGAGTTGAATGGATATTACGTTTTTTTTTAGGACAATTTATTTTTAAAATAACAACTTGTATTGTAAAAATAATAATACGGTTTGTAAAATTAAAAGCAGCATTTTGTCATTGCTATTAAAATAACAGCGCATGTTGCGAAACCAACAGATTCATTATTTTATTTAATAATGTTTGTTAAATCCACAATTTTAGCAATTAAATAGGTAACCCTTCTTGTTAAATTGACAATTTCTACTGTTAAATTAAAAACTCAGGATTGTTAAATTAACAATTTTGTTGTTAAATTCAATATCATTTATGCTCTCTCCTTTTTCTCTAAATTATTATTAATTTAACAACACTGGTGATTAATTTAATAACGATTTGTTATTGGACGTATTTTAATAACATTTTTGTTAATTTAATCAAAATTTTATTAATTTAACAGTAAACATTTTTTCAGTGTAATATACTACATACATATGCAACGATACCGTAATTCTATAGTATTTCCCCTTTTGGAAAAACCCTCTTGAGGCAAAGCAGGCATCTCGCTACTAGGATTTGTCAATAATTATAGAATTATTTATTGGTTCTTTCTTCTTTTGGATTTAAGTCACTGATTTCTGAGCCCACTCGTCTATTGTCGGGTACTTGCCTTGACCATATTTTTATTAGATTGCATAAAAATAATAATCAGGTATTTGTGAGTGATGTGTCGGACTTTGACGGCTTATCTGATCACTGTATGTTATGCTTAAAAGTTGTATGTTCTTCTCCAGTTGTGACTGTAAACTCTCCTTCTATTAGTAGTTATTCTAACATTGTTGACTACATTAAGCTTAATAATATCCTAGTTTATGAAGATTATAATTCTGATGATCCTTCAGTAGCTTATTCGATATTTATTAAAATTCTTAATAAACATATTAATTCTTGCGTATCTTCACAATCCTTGAGTAGTAAATCTATTAGATTAAGACCTTGGATGACTGACAGACTTCTAAGACTTCTCCGTAAGAAAAACAAATTATACAGATCTGTTAAAAAACATTCAGCCAACCATAATCTACTATCATATTATAAAATAATATGTTATGATGTTAAACTTGCAATACGGCATTCCAAAGATAGATACTATACTAGACAGCTTACAATTAATAAAGGTAATACTAAAGGTGAATGGAAAATCATTAACTCTATCTTGAACAAAGAAAGTTATCCCTTCACATATTCTTTAAACATCAATTCTAGTATAGTCAATGATCCTAAAATATTATGTAACTATTTCAATAAATATTTTGTCACGATATCTGAACAATTATCATCAAACAACTTATCTAACAACTTATCTTCTAATACCGAAAATGATATCAATGGTTTGATTAGAGAAACTTTCCAGAGTCAAAGCTTTTTCTTTGAGCTGATAACGTCTCTAGAAATACATAGACTAATTTTCGGTCTAAAAAATTCTAATTCTAGGCCAAATGAATCACTTTCCAGTAATCTTCTTTGATCTAATTACATCGGAAGTCCTGAAAGAACTTCCGAAAAAAGCTATAACAATGCTAACACGCATTATAAACGCTGCCATAAGAATAAGGTATGTGCCGAATATGTGGAAAATAGCAGAGATAATTATGATACCAAAGCCAGGTAAGCCCATAAATGAGGTCAAATCCTACAGACCAATATCATTACTACCAATAGTATCAAAATTATTTGAAAAACTATTATTGATTCGAATGAGACCGATCATAGAAAATAGTAATCTGATTCCAAATTATCAATTTGGCTTTAGATCTAAGCACTCGACAATCGATCAAATTCATAGAATAACAGACATAATAGAAAAAGCTTCAGAGGAAAAGAAAGTATGCTCTACCATATTTCTAGATGTAGCCCAAGCTTTTGATAAAGTATGGCATCGAGGCTTAATAAATAAACTAAACAATATGTTACCTAAACAATACGTAGATATACTCTCATCATATCTAGAAAACAGACTATTCAGAATAAAACAAGACGAAGAGTATTCTACTATTAGAGATATTAAAACGGGTGTGCCTCAAGGTAGTATTCTGGGTCCCATACTGTATTTGCTCTACACCAATGATTTACCAGAAATGGAAAATCTAACTGTAGCTACATCCTGTACGATACTGCGTTGATGGCAGTAGGATCAATTATTGACGAGGCTACAATTAAATTGCAAAGAGCAAGCGATAAGCTATACCTCTGGACAAAGAAATGGAAAATTAAACTCAATGAGTTAAAATCAGTACATGTAAATTTTACAAATAAAAAAAATCAACCACCATTGGTAAATCTGAATGGGGTCAATATACCCCAAGAAAACAATGCTAAATACCTAGGAATGACATTAGATGTCAAACTTAGATGGAAAGAGCACGTTAAAAAGAAAAAATTTGAGCTTGAAAATAAGTATAGAGAAATGTACTGGCTCTTAGGTCGTAATTCTAAATTCAGATACTCAAACCGATATGGTTGTACGGCATACAAATATGGGGATGTGCCAAAAAAACACATGTACTTTGTATACAAAAATTCCAAAATAAAGTCTTGCGCAACATGGTAAATGCCCCCTGGTATGTTCGCAACAGTGATTTGCACAGAGATCTAAAAATTCCTTGCATAGAAAATGAAATAAAAAGATATGCAACAAAGCATATAGCTCGTCTGGAGGAACATGTTAACGTTGAAGCCACTCAATTGCTAGATAATCAAAATGATGTCAGAAGGCTTAAAAGAACTAAGCCACTAGATTTAATACGATAGAATTTCGTAAACTTTTTCTTTAAGAAAATCAAAATAGCAATAAATTAATGGTTAGTCCGTTGGACTAGTATTAATGGGAGGGTTGTGGTTTAGTCAGTTAAAATCTGGCACACAATGGAAGCTACGGGGCTCATTGTGTCTATGAAGATTCCCACCAATCCACGCAAAAAAAAAAAAAAAAAAAAAAAAAAAAAGTAATCTTCTTAAGAAGGTTTCTTTGAATGTTGTTGATGTTTTATGTTATATTTTTAATACTAGTGTCTATACTGGAATTTTTCTAAATGATTTAAAAATGGCAGAAGTTATTCCTATTTTCAAAAAGTGGATTTCAACTGATCCGAACAACTACAGACCTATATCTTTATTGTCGTCCATTTCAAAAGTTTTTGAAAAGGCTATGAAATATAGAATACTGAAATTCCTTGATAAAACAAGTTTCTTCAGTGATGTCCAATTTGGCTTCAGGGAAAAAAGATTCACTGAAGACGCCCTTTTGAAATTCTGTTGTGAGTTATACAATGGTTTAAATAAGTCCAATCTTTGTAGTAGTTTATTTATAGACATTACGAAAGCGTTTGATACGGTAAAACATGACTTACTGCTGAAAAAAATATACAATGCCGGATTTAGAGGATTTATATTTAAATGGTTTAATTCTTATCTTAGTGATAGGAAACAAAGAGTCGAACTGAATGGTATTTTTGGTGATACTGAGAGTTTAAAAGTAGGTGTCCCTCAGGGTTCTGTTTTAGGTCCAATCTTGTTTCTAATTTTCATTAATTCCTTATTTCAGTAATCTTTTAAAGATATACCAACAACCTTTGCTGACGACACTGCATTCACCTACAGTAACAATAATAATTTGGATCTTTTTTGTGATATAAATTATAACCTGGACCTCATAAGGAAATGGTTTTATGACTTTATGTACATAGCTTAGTTATCAGTAGTAAAATAAAGATTATGCACTTTGGTAAAAGTAATCATCCCAGTGAAAACTCAGCAGTTAATTATCATTCTCCTGTCTGTAAAAAATTTCCATTGATTCCGTCCCTAGATGGCAACACTTTTGACTCAAGTTCTTCTTGTAGTGAATCATGTTTTATGATTGATAGTGTTGTATCTTTCAGGTATCTTGGCCTCGTTCTTGATTATAAATTAAACTGGGCAGAGCATACTTTTCATTTACATAAATATTTTAAAAAAGTTATAAGAAATGTCTTCCATCTAAACCAATATTGTTTCCTGAGAGTCATGAAAATGGTATACTTTGCTCTTTTCAACTCTAAATTACAATATGGAATTAGCTGCTGGGGGGGCTCTTACTTCAACAAAATTCGTCCCCTACTCATTGCTCAAAAATATTGTATTCGATTAATCATGAGGAAAAATAGACTTACACCTAGCTTTCCACTATTTAGAAAGCTGAATATACTACCTATTAGACAGCTATATGTATTCAAAACACTAAAAATTTATTTCATTAGATCAGGTTATCTTGCCCATCGATTTATCATTCATATGATTCAATCTGCGAGTCAATAACCTATTTTTAATAAATGTTCCTAGAGCATATCCATCACATTTTCGCCACTTTTATGACTTTTTAGCTCCCAAAATTTTCAATACGTTGCCTTTCTCTTTAAGATCGGATAGAACTTCTATTACTTTTATCAAAAATCTTAGATCTCACTTATTGAATCTTGATCACTCTCAAATTGAGTTGTTGCTAACTTAACCTATTTCTTTTAAGTTTTGTTTATCAGGCTTCTATTATTTTGTTTGTAATCGTTTATCTCTAATTTTAATTTTTTCTCTTTTTTCCTATTTTATTTTCTTTCCTTGTTTAATTATGTTTAACTAAATTTAATTATTTCTATTGTACCTATATATTGATATTTAATAGCTATAAGTTTGTATTTTATTTTGTAATTTTTGAATTTTTTGCGTTACGTTTTTCTTTACTTTATTACTTTAATACTGAATTTTTTATTTTTATTTTTGTATTCCTGTAACTGTATTACTTTTAGCTCTTAATTATCAATCTAATATTGTTTAATTATATAATTTAATTATTTCTACTCTTGTTATTTCATTTCATTTCATTTCTCACGAATATCAGAATGATCTTACATTTTACCATTATTGCTTTGGAAATTTTTTAATTTAATTTATGATAATGTAATATGTAAAATGGTATAATATATAAATGAGTTTTAAAAAAGTAAAACTAAAAAAAACTAAAAAACAATCTTTGAACCAATTGAGATTGGAGGCTTGAAATAAAGATTAATGATGATTATAACTTCGAAAATAAATTAAGTAAAAAACATTTTTTTTTTATATTTTTAATTTTATTAAAATATAAATTTATTTAAAAAATTTACATTTACATATTTTAAATTACTAAATAAAAAAATTATGTATTTAAATATATATATATTTTTGAATTATATATACTCGTATTGTATATATATATATTTATATAATTAATTTATGGCGATTCTATATTTTTACTAGAATATTATGTTTTTAAAACTATCAAATCGTATATATTTTAAATACTATATATTAGTATGTATACTACTATATATAATACTATATATTATATTATGCTATATTTAAATTTTATGGATTATAAATAAAGAATTTATTTTTTTTTGTAAAAAATAATATGAAAAGTTCAAGTTTATGGATGATGACATCTTAATTAAAAAAGAATGAACACGAATTTATAATTATTATCCTATATTATTTTATTATATACTTTGATTTTAAATAAAAATGACTAAATGATAGAATTTGAATGAATGCTTTTGTTTTTACTTAATAGCTAATCAATAAATAACCCTACCACCATTAATAGATTCCCGAAATAAATGGCCAACAGCAATGTCAAAATGTAGATTTCAACAATTGCTGAATACCATTTTCTATATAATATGTTTGTATGTATGTAATGTAAGTTTTTTAGTATATTAATAATTAATTATTACAAAATACTAGAGACTAATAGCTGAAAATTTTATTTTTTATTTGTAATTTTTAAAATTAAAATTTTCAGCGACTAGAACTCATTAATTAAAATAATGTAAAAAAAAAAAATTAAATTAAATTAAATTAAATTAAATATTTAAGAGTAGGTATATATGGATCTTAATTCTATATTATTTCAAATTCTTAAATATTAAGACTACGTCGTTTTCCTACATTTATCCATTCAACTGGTATAGAACTATTTTGATCGAATTTCATTGATCGACAATTAGATAATTTTTCAACTTTTTCACATCGTCTACTAACTGACCAATAAGCAAATCCTCTTGGACATCTAAATATTTCTGGTTTTATCTCATTTGAATTGGATGTTGTTGAACATTTGACAAACATTGAACCACATTCTTCATTATTTACTGGAAAATGTCCTTCATATGGACAAAATGTTTCACCTGATTGACTAATTTCAGCCTACAAAAAAACAAAACAAAAACAAAAAAACAAATTATTTGAATTCTGTATGGTATATTCTATATAATACGTACTACACGTTTTTTCCTCATAAGAATGTCATAAGATGAACGTAAATTATTTGATTGTGAACAAGATGGAGCTTCATTTTGATTTGTACATTTCATTTCTTTTTCATTATATACATTATTGTCTGGACATTTAAAAGTAACAATACTTAAGTCAGCGCTATCTGGTTTATTTGAACATTGATAGAACATATTACAATCTTGCGGATGTCTTTTAAAACCAGTTGGACATACAAATAGAGCCTGATCACTGTTTACAGCTGGACATGGTTCTTTTCCTGATGAAATTCCCTCGGTTGTTGTTTGTTCTGTAACACTTTCAGAAGTTGAAATTGTTGATGTTTCGGTTGCAGATTCTGTTGTAGTATGAGATTGTGTTGTTGATGATTCTGTTGTATGAATTGTACTAGTTTCAGCTGGTGTAGATTCTGAAATAAATTTATATATAATTAATTTTTTTAATTTTATTTGTTTTTTGTGTTTATTTATTTTTTTTTGCCTATTTTTAATTAATATTTGACTTAATGAATTGTATTAGTATTAATGAAATATGATTTTGTTACCTGTTTGTGTTGTTGTACCTTCAGTTGTTTGTAATGGTGTAGATGACTCTGGTGTAGAAGATATTATAGTTGTAGATTCAGGTTGAGTATCTGTGGTCGTTGAAATTGATGTTTGTGTTGTTTGACCATTACATCTATCAACTTTATCTCTATGATTACAAGTATTTAAGCTATCATCCCATGCTGTGCCTTCACCGCATGTAAATTCGAAACGATCTAATTTATCGTTATTTTTAACGCAACGATAAAATTTCGAACAATCGTCTGGATCAGCCATATAACCTTCTTGTTTACATAATTTACCTGGTGGATTTGATGGAATATTTGTTGTTGTTTCTGTTATTGTTGTTGTTGATTCCGTTTGAGTTGTTGTACTTTCTGTTTGAATGACCGGTGTTGTCGATGTAATTTCACTTACAGTTGAAGTTTGTCCTTGAGTAGTAGATTCTGTGGTTGGATTTGGGGATTGAGTTGTTGTAGGTTGTGTAGTTAATTGTGTTGTAGGTTGGGTTGTAGGTTGTGTAGTAAATTGTGTTGTAGGTTGAGTTGCAGGTTGTGTAGTAAATTGTGTAGTGGTTTGTGTAGATTGTTCTGTTGTTTGTTGTGTAGAAGTTTGTTCTGTTGCTGATTGTTGTGTTGTTGATGATTCTGTTGTAGGTTGTTGTGTTGTTGATGCTTCTGTTGTAGGTTGTTGTGTTGTTGGTTCAGTTGTAGGTGATATTGTTGATTGTTGATTTGTAGTTGTACTCTGAGTGTTTTCTGTAACAGCTGTTGTCACTTGATTTTCAGTTGGTGGTTGTTGAGTGGTTCCTGCAGGAGAAGGTTGAGGTGTACCACATCTAGAAGAATTTACAGACCAAGGATGATTGCATCCCAAAATACTTTCATCCCAAACCGTGCCTTCCCCACAAGTAAATTCATATTTAGTGAAACCATTTTGACCGTTATCAACGCATCTATAGAATTTTCTGCAATCATTTTCATCACTTAAATAACCTTCACTTTTACATGTTTTTCCATCAGATGATGGTGGTACAGGACTTGTATTTGGTTCTTGTTTTGGCTTTTCTGTAGTATTATTTTCTATTGGCTTGCTGCTCGTTGGTGCTTGTGTTGTAGTTGAAGGTGTTGTAGTTGAAGGTGTTGTGGATGAAGGTGTCGTAGATGAAGTTGTTGCGGATGAAGGTGTCGTAGATGAAGATGTTGTGGGTGTCGCAGATGTAGTAGATGAGGTTGTTGTTGTACTTTGAGAAGTTGGTGTAGTTGTACTTTCCGAGGTAGA
The DNA here is from genome assembly GCA_963942445.1 of Argyra leucocephala. NCBI lineage: Eukaryota > Metazoa > Arthropoda > Insecta > Diptera > Dolichopodidae > Argyra > Argyra leucocephala. Next base: position 21,755,744 of record OZ012677.1, on the reverse strand, counting down.
ACTAGTGGTATTGGTGACAAAATCTTTACATTTTCCGGTTTTTAAATTTTCTGGGTAGTTGCAAGTTTGTAATTCCTGATCCCATACAGTTCCAGGCCCACAAGCAAAATCATATTTTATGAATCCGCCCTTACCGTCACTAACACATCTAGAAAATTTATCACAATTATTTTCATCACCCATAAATCCTTCTCTTTCACATTTTCCATTTGAGCCAGATGGAATAGGTGTTGTTTGTGTATTAGAAGGTTCCGATGAACTCGTTGAACTGGAAGGTTCAGGTTGTTTTGGTTGCTCGGTTGAACTACTACTTATAGGAATAGGTGTAGTAGAGGAAGTTGGTTGAGATGATTCTGTACTTTGACTAGAAGAAATTGGTTCACCTGATCCGGATCCTGTTCCACATTTACCATCACTAACAGAATTAGGATAATTGCAAGTGGTAATTGATTGATCCCAAACTGTACCTTCTGGGCATAAATAATCGTATTTAGTAAATCCATTTTGTCCATTAGAAACACACCTGTAAAATTTGCGACAGTCATTCTCGTCTCCAGCGAAACCTTCTCTTTCACATTTTCCATTAGATCCGGCAGGGATATTTGAAACTGGTTCAGGCTTTTCGCAAGGAGGTTTTTCACCTTGAGTGTTCGCAGATTCGGGACTGGTTGACGAATTTTGATTGTTTGAAGATCCTTGATTTCCAGAAGAGCCTTGGTTTCCAGAAGAACTTTGGTTGTTAGACGAGGACTGATTGCCTGATGAACCTTGATTGTTAGACGAACCTTGATTATTTGAAGACCCTTGATTTCCTGTAGAGCCTTGATTTCCTGAAGAAGTTTGGTTGTTAGATGAGGACTGATTGCCTGACGAGCCTTGATTATTAGATGAACCCTGATTGTTTGAAGATCCTTGATTACCTGAAGAACCTTGATTGTTAGACGAACCTTGATTGCTCGAAGACCCTTGGTTGCCAGAAGAACCTTGATTGTTAGACGAACCTTGATTATTTGAAGACCCTTGGTTGCCAGAAGAACCTTGATTGTTAGAGGAACCTTGATTGCTTGAAGACCCTTGGTTACCTGAAGAACCTTGGTTGCTAGACGAACCTTGATTGTTTGAAGATCCTTGATTGCCTGAAGAGCCTTGATTTCCCGAAGAGCCTTGATTTCCTGAAGAAGTTTGGTTGTTAGACGAGGACTGATTGCCTGACGATCCTTGATTATTAGACGAACCCTGATTGCTTGAAGACCCTTGATTGCCTGAAGAGCCTTGATTATTAGACGAGCCTTGATTATTCGAAGACCCTTGGTTGCCAGAAGAACCTTGATTGTTAGATGAACCCTGATTGCTTGAAGACCCTTGGTTCCCTGAAGAACCTTGATTGTTAGACGAACCTTGATTGCTTGAAGACCCTTGATTGCCTGAAGAGCCTTGATTGTTAGACGAACCTTGATTGCTTGAAGACCCTTGATTGCCTGAGGAGCCTTGATTATTAGACGAACCTTGATTGTTTGAAGACCCTTGATTGCCGGAGGAGCCTTGATTGTTAGACGAACCTTGATTGCTTGAAGATCCTTGGTTACCTGAAGAACCTTGGTTGCTAGATGAACCTTGATTGTTTGAAGATCCTTGATTGCCTGAAGAGCCTTGATTTCCCGAAGAGCCTTGATTTCCTGAAGAAGTTTGGTTGTTAGACGAGGACTGATTGCCTGACGATCCTTGATTATTAGACGAACCCTGATTGCTTGAAGACCCTTGATTGCCTGAAGAGCCTTGATTATTAGACGAGCCTTGATTATTCGAAGACCCTTGGTTGCCAGAAGAACCTTGATTGTTAGACGAACCTTGATTGCTCGAAGACCCTTGGTTCCCTGAAGAACCTTGATTGCTAGACGAACCCTGATTATTTGAAGATCCTTGATTTCCTGAAGAACTTTGGTTGTTTGAAGAAACTGCAGAAGAACCACATCGAGCATCTTCAACTTTGTGTGGATAATTACAGGTTTGAGTTTTGGCATCCCAAACTGTTCCAGGTCCACAAGCAAACTCGTATTTTGTGTATCCTCCATGCCCATTATCAACACACCTAATAAATTTATTGCAGTCTGTTGGATGGGAAAGATATTCTTCAGATGTACATTCTTGATTGTTGTTGGTTGAGCTTGAAGCATCTTGATTGCTTGAAGATCCTTGGTTACCTGAAGAACCTTGGTTGCTAGATGAACTTTGATTGTTTGAAGATCCTTGATTGCCTGAAGAACTTTGATTGCTAGATGAGCCTTGATTGCTAGAAGATCCTTGATTGCCTGAAGAACTTTGATTGCTAGATGAGCCTTGATTGCTTGAAGATCCTTGATTGCCTGAAGAACTTTGATTGCTAGATGAGCCTTGATTGCCAGAAGAACCTTGATTGCCTGAAGAACTTTGATTGCTTGATGAGCCTTGGTTGCTTGAAGATCCTTGATTGCCTGAAGAACTTTGATTGCTTGATGAGCCTTGGTTGCTTGAAGATCCTTGATTACCTGAAGAACTTTGATTGCTAGATGAGCCTTGATTGCTTGAAGATCCTTGACTGCCTGAAGAACTTTGATTGCTTGAAGAACCTTGATTACTTGAAGATCCTTGATTACCTGAAGAACTTTGATTGCTAGATGAGCCTTGGTTACTAGAAGATCCTTGATTGCCTGAAGAACTTTGATTGCTTGAAGAACCTTGATTACTTGAAGATCCTTGATTGCCTGAAGAACTTTGATTGCTAGATGAGCCTTGGTTACTAGAAGATCCTTGATTGCCTGAAGAACTTTGATTGCTTGATGAACCTTGATTACTTGAAGCTCCTTGATTACCGGAAGAACTTTGATTGCTTGAAGAGCCTTGATTGCCCGAAGAATTTTGATTGCTTGAAGAATTTTGATTATTTCCAGATGACTGATTTGAATTCTGATTATTATTGTTATTATTGTTATTACTAGATGAGGTAGTTGTAGAATGATGGCTTGATGATGATGATGATTGATTTGATGAATTATTGCTCATTTGTGAAGAACTGCTTGTATTATTTGATTGTGAAGATGTTGCACCACCATTTGTTGTTGATTGCGATGAAGAAGATGAACTTTCAGTTGATGATGATGATGATGAACTTGATGAACTCGAACTTGTGCTTGACATTGAAGAATTTGATACAGATGTAGAAATTTCATCAGATAATACTGCTTTGCGTTCACAACCTTCAACCGCTCCAATATGATTACATGTTAATATAGAATCATCCCATGCAGTACCATCAGCACATTGAAAAGTTACTTTCATTAAACCTCTGCCGCTTTCAATACAGCGTGAAAATTTTGTACAATCTTCAGGATCTTTCATAAAACCTTCTTGTCGGCAATCATTTGATGAACCTACACCACTGTCACTGTTACGTGCTCTTGATGATGATGTTAAAATTGATACAATTCGTATACCATTTAATCCAGTATTACCTGGTTGTTGTGATCGTAGATTATCATCCATTGGATTTTGATCGATCATTAAATTTTGACTTAAAGGACTGTCTATTTCGTTCATTGATTCAATGCATTCATCACGACCAGATATAATTGCTGGGACACATATTTTCAAATGTCTTGAGAATACTAAATCATCACGACATTTAAATGTATATGATTTTAATTGTTGATTTGATTTTATTTCACAACGATAAAATAATTGACAATCATAATCATCAGCAAATAATCCTTCATCAGGACAATAAAATTCTGAATGTGCTGAAAGGAAAAGAAGGAAAAATTATTATTGTTTTTTTTTTTAAATTAAATTTGAGTTAGATAAAATTAATTTAAATATTTAAAATATCCCTAAAATCATCATGATGAAAGTAGTTTTTACTCAAATTTTTATTAATTAAATAAAAATAACTTAAATGAATTTAAAATTGTATCATTTGGAAACTAAACTCTAATCAATAATTAAAATCTACTTCATAAATAGGCTGATTTTTATATTAAATGCTATCCAGATTCAAATATGAAAATGGGTGCTAGAATATCATTCGTATTGAAACAAAATTGATTAAAAATTAAGTAATACTACATATATGTATTACTACATATATATACTACATATATATACAAATACAGTATACATTAATAGGTACTCGTAGTTAAGCTTATTTACATTTTTTAACACGTTTTTATTAGTTTATTTTTATGTTCAATAGCTGTGGGTTTATATTATTTGAATATATCAGAATCAGAGTATAGATAGTGATAACACCAAGTCTTTTTTTTTTTACTTATTTATAATTTTTTAAAAAGTTATTATTATTTTATTCAAATTATAAACACCATAATGTAGAATCTCTTTATCAAGAATTGTAAAGCATTTTTGTTTTTTTTTTACATTTTTATATCCTTGAAATTTTCTATATTATATTTTTTAATGAAATTTTCATTCTTTGTATGAAAGTATTAAAGGATGCAATCTTAATTTATTTTTTATTTTTAATTTTTTTTTTTTTTTTTTTTTAGTTCTTTTTAAAAATAAAATGAAATGTCTCAAGGCAAAAATAAAGTTCATTTTTATTTTAACTTTTTCTTTTAATAAAATATTAAAATAAAGGAAATTTGAAAAGGAAATATTCACACATGAATTCAGTAAAAATTACATTTATTACTTTGTGAACGAAGAAGAAAAAAAAAAAAAAATAAAAAAATATTAAAAAAATCTTGAAAGTAGATTTTTGTTGAAAAGTGATGAAAAGTTTTCTTCTATAACTAGTAGAGGCTAAGTAACTTAAAAAAAAAAAAAAAAAAATAATTAAATTTCATAATGCCACAATTTATATTCGTTTATACTTAAATGCTTCAAAATAAAAACGTATTTGTTTATAAAAAAAAATTAATTATATAATAAAGTTTTTATTAAATAAAAAAATAATAATTGTTTTTAAAAGAAAATTATTGTGTAAATATTTTTAAAGAGGGGGAGATCAAAGAGCAACTGATGTAAGACAATCTAAATAGAAATCGAATTACTAACGCTGTTGGATATTTCATGATTACACATATTATATATGTAAAAATTATATTGAGCGATTTCTACAATTATTATTGATAATAAAATCAAAATTTTTATAGGTTTTTCACTTATAATTCAAGTTTTTTTATTTCAAATTCAATTTTTTTCATTTCAAATTCAATATTCGTAAATTTTGTTATTTATAAATTTTTGAAAAAAAAACAAACTATAGCTAAGTATTTTTAAACAAACAAAAATAGATTTTTTGAACAAAACATACTATAAATAAGTATATTAAATGTAATAATTAATGTAATTGTTGCCCAACTACAGCCAATGGTAATTTCATTGCCATATCCACGTAATAATTTTTCCAATCGGCTGGGGTAACAGTTGCCACGGATGTTTCTATTACATTTACCAAATTTATATTAGTTTGTCGATCCGCTAAAAAATCTCTCGCTGACAATTTTATTTTTTAAAATACTTTTTCAATTGGACTGAACATCGGTGAGTATGGAGAAAGAAAAATTAAAGTACTACTTGTCGAACTAACTTTTTCACGCACTTCCAGAGTTTTGAGGATGGTGCAATTGTCCAAAACCAGCCATGCTCCTGTTATGTTAGCTTCAGCCAGTTTAACAAATAACTCATCAAGGAATGTAATAAAAATTGTTTGAATTAACAAATGAGTTTGCCATTATTTGACTATATATTATTCCATGTAAATTCATAGCTGCTATTATTGACATGAAATCATGTCGCCCTTTTACAGTTGGTACTATGATATGAGCAGCAATAACGATTTATTGTGAGTCATAGCAGTTTTTTGTAATAGTTTTTTGATTTATTACAGACATGGCAGTATTTTTATTAATTGACTCAATTATGGTTTTGCCTTCTTCATAGCATTTTATTAGGATCTGCTTTTTGTCTAAACTAGTTTTACTGTATGGATCCCTATTGTATCCTCTACGACGTACAACCAAGTTAGATGTAGTTTCTAAAATGCTATCATCAGAGAATATTATTAGTCCATAATTCCGTCCATTTGGACTGATCAAAGGACTCGGTTCTATGGACGAAATGTTATTCATTTTTTAGATTATCAAGACTACTGCAAATGCTAAAACTTATTTAAAGGTTGCTTGTTTAAAAAATCAATCTATTTTTGTTTGTATATTTAGTTTGTTTTCTCTTAAAAATTTAAAAATAAAAATAACAAAATTTACAAATATTGAATTTGAAATGAAAAAACTTTAATTGGGATTTTGGCCTCCTAACACTACTCAACTCATCAGTAGGTATTGTATGGTTAAAACTACCTAGTCAGCTGCATTTGTAATGTTGATTAATTTCATTACTCACAAATACATATATATATATTTAAAAAAAAAACCAATATGTGAGTTATAAAAACTAAACTATTTTTAACGATTATTTTTAACATTATTGAATAAAAAAAAATTTCGAGTAAATAATTATAAACTAATGAAAATCCATTAACAGTTATATGATTGCAATAAATTTCGATAAACTCTTTAATGAAATCCACAATTATGTTGTTTTAAATCAGTCGTGTTTAAACTAAATTGACAATTTGAACATTGGAAAATTAATTACATGCTCCTCAATGTACACTTTAAATAAAATAATAATAACAAAAAAAGATTTAATTTGTTTTAATGCTTTTTTTAGTTAAATATTTAATTGAAGAGCAATAACACGATAAATTTTCATTTATCGTGTAATAAGGGCTTATAAAAAAATAAACAATTTTGTTTTTTTTCCAGAAATATAGTATTGCTAGGAAACCGGTTATGTTTTTACGTGGTAATCAGTGGAATTTCAGTTGAACTAACTTAATTTTAGTTATGACAAATTAAAATTATAGAAATGAAATGTCAAGCAAAAACAAATAAATGAAGATTTTTTAAACAATAAACACTTTTTAATAACACCACAGGGGATTCTCGTATTAAGCATGATAAAGTTAAAATGCTGAATATTTAAAGTCATAATAATGCGAAATGAATGAGACAAAAAAAATTAAAAGTACTTTGTGAAAAAATTAATTATTATTAGTTTATAAACTGGTTTTAGAAAGCTTCCCAAGGGTAGTGGGAATTTAGAAAAATGTATTAATTAAAAAAACAGAAAAATAAAAATGTATAAAAATAACAGAAAATACAGCTATATAATAATTATTCATTTAAAGTTGAGACACTACTAAAATCTTGTATCCTGTTATTAAAACTTCAATAATATAATTTCTTTTTTAGCGAGATCAATTTCAATTTGACAATGAATGTTTAGTAAGACCATGAGCGCTAATCGGTTCAATCTCATATGGTATTTTCAATTAAGTTTGCTCTCTCTATACTGAATTGAAAAACTGCGTTCTGCAGATGCCAAACTAAATGGCAAAGTAAAATTAATTAATTAAAAAATACTTTTATTTGTGAGATAATTATTTTATTGCATTCAATAATAATAGTGCCTATTATTGAAAACGGGGTTTCAATCGCGGCTCGTATTGAGTAAAACCGTGTTCGATTCGATCGAATGATAATTTGGTATTTTTGAAAACGTCAGTTAGTCAAGTAAACGGTAAAATTTATCTGTCAGCGGTAAATATTTGTTTATTGTAGTGTTGTACGCAATAAATATTTAGTAAGAATAAAATATTTCAAAACTTGATTGGATTACTAATACATGAATAAATTGAAGAAATGATACAAGAAGAAATGTAAAGAACATTGCAAAGGGTATTTTTCACTTAAATAAAAAAAACAGACATTCGATATTTCTAAATAATTTTGATATATGTAAAAGAAAAATAAATAAACAAATATTTAATATATGTACTTAACTTAGTTTTTTATATCAAGCTTATAAAACGCGCTAAATTAATGGCATATGAAATTCTATAATTTGCATTAAGCTCGTTTCTACAACGTTTTCAAAAATATCAATAAACTTTCCCGATTTATTTCGAAACGTGCGTTTTGAATAATACCAATTTTAGAAATTCGAAGAAATATCCGAGCCGCGATTGAAACACCGTTTTCATTAATAGGCACGAATGTTTGTTGTACAATAGTGTACGATCTTGATCCAATAAATGAAATAATATATTTTAAAACATTAAAAATTCAATATTGATCCAGGTATCTTTTAAATTTGTCGGAAAATCTATTAGAATTATTAGTTCAGAATAAGGATGTAAATAATTTTTTTTATGATAGTTTTGGACAATGTATTGTGGTATATGAAAGATTTGTATTTGAAATATCTTAGAATTGAAATAATTATACTTAGTAATTTAAAGACTGCTTAAATGTCGCAGAAGATTTAATTGAATACCGAATCTGAATTTAATTGACTATGATAAGTTTTTTCTTCAAAATTATTATTCATTTATTATTTTATTTAGTTTATATAAAACTATTTATAATTATAATAATATTCATATGTACATTAATAAATAATTAAAATAAATTTATTTAATATGGAGTTAATCTAATTTAATTATTCGCTGGTAATATTTTGATTAACCAATCGCTGAATATTTTTGTAAGAATTTGAAATCGATTTGACAAATAAAATTGAAATGAATTTCAAGTAATAATGGTTAGAATTAATGTGTAGAATTGAATTTGGAGTGGGCGGAAGAGGGAAAGGGCAATGCGATTACCCTTTCCATCTCCTGGATTTATCTGAAGAGAGCTAAAAGCTCGTACAGATTACATTAATTCAATTTTTTTTTTATATGTCTATGTCATTCATGTTAAGTTTAAAATTAATTTACTAAATAAACAAAGATATTCAGTCTATAAAAAATAACAGAACTAAACAAAAAAATAATTAAAAAAGTATTAAGAAACTAACAGTAAATAAAATTTACACTAATATTTATGTAAAAGTAGTTTTTTTTTACTTTCAAATAGCAGTGTATTAAACTCATATCACTTATATTCTAATAGTAAAAAAAATTTATATTTACAATTGAAACTATACAGAATAACAATCAGTATTTTTTTATCCCATACTATCCCATACTATCCAATATCTAAAATATTAACTCATTATATCTAAATTCTATCAATGAAATTTTGGTATATTTTATGTTTGAATATTTTCATATTTTTTACATTTTTTAATTCACTCATCACTAACTAGTTGTACTGCTTGTATGCTATATTATAGATTGTATCGAGATTATTAAATCTGCATTTTGAGACGTTAGATAGATCTAGAGAAGTGATGAACTTGATTGTTGAAGATTGTTGTCACATTAGTATTAATACTTGAAGTTAACATCTGATTAACACAGCATTGCTAATCTATATTTTATCAGTAAGTCTAACGGTAAAATTCAATGAGTTTTGTGTTTTTGTAACAAATTTTTTATTGTTTTATTTTGTATTTTTTATAATTATTTTTTATATGATTAGCCAAAACTTAGGTCAGGGGGGTCTACCGCGTATTCCGATTTTCGTAAAACGAATTTCGTATTCGAAAGATTGGTACTATGTAATACGAAATTCGTGTTAAAATAAGTTTGACAACTCCAAAATCGTATATACGAATCCGAATTTAAATTTTCGCACCATGTAATACTATTTTCGAATATTTTTTAATATATTTTATTCGAATGATTTTTTGCTATCGAATGGAGGTAAAACTTTGTTTGTGTTTTAAAATTAAGTGAGTTATTTAAAAATATAATTATGTATATTAAATATTACAATAACTAATAATATAAAAAAAAAATACATTTATATTTAATTTAGTATTTAAAAAAATTTATATTATTTCATATTTGTATGTTTTATAGATTAGGCTTAAACACAAAACAAAACCATCTCAATTTAAAATAATGATGGAGTTTCAAATCGAAATACAAATACAATAAAATTGATATAATTTTAAATAATACTGTTCAAAATAATAAACATACATTTTCAAATAAATTTAAAGTAATAAAGTATGCAAAAACATTACTGACAATTAGAAATTCGTAAACTTACGTTACCAAACTTAAATGACGTTTATTTCCTTTCGAATTTGATACGCGGTACCAATTAATTTTACATTCGAATCGCAAATTCGGATAATCGTTCGAATCCGAATTTCACACACCTTAGGGGGCCAGATAAACTTTTATACTTTCGTACCGTTAGCTTTTGGAAAAGAAAAAGGATAGTTAAAGAGAAGAGGTTCAAGATTTTTGTTAAATACATTTGCCAAGATTTGCACTGCATACATAACAGAAGATTGAAACATTGTGAAGTAAATAGATTTTCTTAACCCAAAACGTAATTTTAAATATTCTTGCCAATTTTCTTCCTTGTTTTTCCGATTTTAAGTTTTCATTAATTATAACGTTTAGATATTTCTAGCTACAAACTATTTTTAAATTGCCGTTGTTATATTTAATATTCAATCTATCTAACAGACATTTAGATTTATTAGAGTTGATAGTTAGATTACATTTTTCTGTCCCTCTCTCTTGTCATTGTCATGTCTTTAAAACGAAATTGTTAATCTTTAGTTAAAAAATAAGTTCAGTAATAAAAATTACATTTTTCATTGTTTTTTTTTTTTTAAATACTTAGAATATTTAAACTAATTTAAATTAAAATCTTTAGATTTATTCTAAAATCATTTTAGATTATCAACATTTTGTTAAAAATATTAAACAAATATTTAAATATTTTTAATGATATAAGTTAAATTTAAATTTTACTAGTACAATACTGAATTTATTAATAATTTTGCAGAATTATGTTTCATGAAGGTGGCGTTTAATAATCATAATGACAAACAGAATATTCAAAAATTCGTATTTTTAGATACAATGTATATACTATATACATAATATAAGACCCAAACCAGTCAGTGTTCTTTAAATAAAATTTTATTTTATTATGTTTAGTTAGAGGTGAATTTTTCAAAATTATTTTCTATGCTAATGAGATAAATTATAATGCGTAAAATTTATATTATTATTGTTATTTCTTTTAATGTTTTAAGCTATGAAAAATATTTCTTTTTTAATAGATGATAATTTAAATATTTTAGCTATTATTAACCACCTTTTATATACATACAATATTAAATTTATTTATAAAATATAACTTTTATTATCATTTAGACTAGAGGCATACCATATACAAATTTGGATTTTTATTTACTAAATATGGTGGAAAAAATTATTTAAAATGTGGTGTAATGTTGTAGATTTTATGATTATTTAGTTGTGTGAATGAAAAATATAAATTTTGTAAAAATAAGTTTAAAAAGAAAGTGACCGGAGTTGTTGGCGGTAATAGAATTTTGATTGTATTTGATATGTCTCATCCGGTTAAAGGTTTCTGTTTTAGGTTACAACTTGAATACTGTTAGAATTTGAATATGGTTTGAAATAGATCAAAGAATACGCATCCTCCTTTGATCAATAGAATTGATCAAAGGCGGATGCGTAAACATGATGCATAAAATGAAACATGTGCTGCTAAATTTATTCATATGACGGAGGGGTTGAACATAATTTTAGTGAAACACTCGGTGCTAAGAATTAATTTAGATCCATGATTATGACCGAAAGGTAGACACACGTGTCGGAATAAAATAAATTTGTGAAATTAATAAGAGTTTTTTATTTTTTAAAAATGCTTATAAAATAATCTAAGCATTTTAGCATTTAAGTAGCATCAAGTTTAATTAATTATATTTTTTATTTTGGTTATGCATAATTTATAAATAATACAGTTGTGTATAAAGCGGTAAACACAATTGGGACAACCGACCACCGACTACCAACGAAATTCGCTTCGCTCAACTATTTTTCGTCAAATAAAACACAGCGAAACAGCGTCACAGTGAAACGAAAAATAAAAATGAACAAACAAAACAGAAAAGAAAATGGCGGAATTAAAAAAAAAATATTTTGTTAAAGCGTTTTAGCGAAAAATATAGAAAATAGCCTTATTTCGACGACAACGAAAATGTGGTTGAGCGATTGTAGTTGGAATTGTGAGCATTTTAAGTTTTTCGTCGCGAATTTTTCGTCGATAGTCGCAATTGTGTTTACTGCTTTACTTTGTTACAGTTCAAAACAAATTCAGTTAGAATTTATTTAAATATGTTACATTATTAATATGTAGAGAATAAAAATTAAAATAAGAAAATCAAAAGTAGGTTTTTGTTTTATGCTGTTGACACTAACTTAGATATAGAATCACCTTGTCTTGCCTAGTTAAGTACGGTACTACATATTTATACTACAATATCTACAACGTTTTTCGAGCATTTATTTATCATATTTGAATTATCAACTCATTAAATTAATGGAAAGCTACTACCATTGTCAGGAATTAAGCCTTCTTATATAAAATAGCCTCATTTTATTTAAGTTGTTACCAGATCAAAGAATTTAAAGCACACATAAAACTGTAAAGCCGACAAGAATATTATCACTTTTAATAATTCTTAAGCCTTGATTTGTATTTCGTTTTTGATCATAGCAAACATTTTTTATATCCTTCTAGAAACTGAATTTTATCTATACTGCCTTAAAGCTAAATTAGAAACTTTTTGTTCCTTATCTTTTAATAAATTGATTTAGTGCAAGTTCAAACTGTGTAATTGTTCAACAATTTTTTAATTTTTGTTTTAAAAAGGGAGATAGCTTATTGAATTTTTATGTAAGAAAAAAATAGATCGCTGCAATATTCTCTGAATTTCTATTTGGGAAATTTATTTTATACATAAAAAACAACAATTCAACCGTCAAAACCATCTGTTGAAAAAGTTATTTTTTTTTATATACATTTACTCAAAAACTTGTCAAAAAAGTGCTGCCGGTATAAAGAAACTATCCCCGATATCTTAAAAATATACTTTACCAAAGTATAATAACCCAAATTTTTTGAAAATATCCCAATTGCTGTGAAAATATCACCGGTAAATTATATTTTCTGTTCTTGTCGTACGCATTGACCTTTCATATAAAATAATGTAATCTCTCTTTTTAGAGCCAATAAAATTTTTAAGATTTTAAATATTTGTCAATTAAAATCCACTTTAAATCAAACTTTTTTGCATCGTTTCTATTATTTTTCTTTCAGTGTATATACAAATATTTATTTCTATACAAATCATGGGGGGTATTTAATAAATTATAAAGTTTTTATTGTTTTTATTTTATTCAATAAAAATATATATATTACTTAAGTTGAAACATTTAAAGAAATATATATATATATATATATATATATATATATATTTATAAATTATTTGTTAAATTTTGTTGAATAAAAATAAAATTGCATAATTTTAAAAATGTTTTTTAAGAAGAGGAAAAATGAATATTTAAAGCAGTTCGAATAAAGTATACATAATATATATATATATATATATATAACACGTAATATATCAAATAAATATATTTTCAAGTTTAGAAAATAAAGAACTTAAATCATTATGAATATATAATCAAATTGTAGTAGATTCGGTATCGGAACTCAAACTTTAATAGAACTAGAGTAAATTATTTATAACAATTTGAATCCTGAACCACCAAATTTAGGTATTGCAGAAAAATGAATATAATTATAGAAAATTTGTTATAATCATTCAATATAGAAATAATTGAAAAAATAAATATAGTATATTAGTTGTGAAATCATATTTTTTTAAATTTTAATGCAAGTTAAAATATTAGTTAATGATAATAGTAGTAACGTAACTCTTTCAAAGGATTTTTATAACAAGAAGAAACTGATCAATAATGCAATTTATCACGATTATTATATAATTTCTTAATAAATAGAAATAATTATTATATTTTTGCTCTAATAGACCGTATATATATAATTATTTATGTTATTAACTAAATTATATTATTTATTTTCATAAAAATTGATTTTCTATATTCAAAATAGCTATACATATTATGTAGTACTAGATCATTGCATGAAAATGAAAGTGTAAATAATTTTAAAATTAAAATTAAAAATTATTATAATTACAAATTATTAAAATATACCTTAGGATAAAATATTAAAAAAAATAAAACAGATTCTTCGATTATATTCTATTCATGGAAAAATAACCTTGAATTTATCGACTAATATCCTATACATGTTATCATAGTCATATAATATTTACCTTCATTACATTTAAATTATAATATAGAGAATATGTAATAATAAAATAGTGTTTTTTAGTATCTTACACATTAAAAGAAAATTAAAATCCAATTATTTATTAAATTACTGTAATTGTATCCTAGTATAATAATTGTAAGGTATTAAAAAAATTTTCTTTTTGATTTTTGGCTCGCATGCAAATCGTTTGTAATAAAGTTTATTGGTATAAATATGTGTAGAAGCATAATTTTCTATGTAATTTATTTATTAATTTTTTTTTTTTTTGTTTTAGTATTTCATAGAATTTTATTAATAATAGTGTATAGGGTTATTATATTAGGCTGATATCTTTAATAATTGTAGAACAAAATTAAAGCAGAAAACAAAGTATTATTTGTAAGTTGTTTTGAACTGGTTTTCAGTAGAATTAAAAATAAAAGAAAAATAAGTAAATAATTCTATGGAAGATGAGGTAAATTTTGATTTCAGAGTATTCTATTATTAATTAAAGATAAATTTAGTGAGATTATTAATTTTTATAATTGGTAGATACTCATATTCGTTATAATAATTCGTGTTTATGAAATTTTATTGAAAAATTCTTTACTTATTCTGTATTATTATAGGCAGTACTCGTTATACCATTATTATTCAGTTAAATTAAATATTCTGATGATGTTAGTTGTGTGATGTAAACAAGAAATAAACTCTTTAATATTATTATTTTACAAGTGCTTAATTTTTATTTACATTTAGGTAGAGACATCTTGCAGATAAAAATTGGATATCTGAATTATTTTTTCAACTGTATTAACTTAAATTTTGACAACAAAACAAGCTGCAAAAGTCAATATACGTAAATTCGGAAATGTTATATTGCCAATCATGATGCGGTATCACTATTATATCAGTACGAAATTCATGATGCGATTTGACAATTATACTTTGTGTTGCTGATGCAATTAATACATTTTAAGACTATCGAAATTTGACAGTAATGTTAATAATTTAATTAATATGAATAAAATATTATTTAATATAGCTTTGAATGTATTTTTTTGAAAATTATGAACCATCAGACAACATAAAAATTTATTAAGAAGAAACAAAAAGAAATTAATGGAAAAAAAATTGAGCAGTATACCTAAAACCTAAATAATTTTAAAAAAAATTATCACAGAAGATGTATTTCAATCAATTGAAAGAATTAAATGACAAATAAAACTTCAAATTTTAATAACTGTTTATTCCAATATCAAACAAAGCATACAAAAATTCTATGATGAGAAGTTTGTTCAAGTTTGCGCATCACAAACAGTAATATTGTAAAAGCACATGTTTATACGAGGCAGAAATAGATCTCCCGTAGATCTGCCGCAGAAATCTACCTTCATGCTCATATATAAAAAAAACTGGTAGCCCCATTAGCCAAAAATTGTCATGACAAGTTTTTGTCAACATATTCTCAGAAAATTGTAGGCACATTTTGTAGTCAAAATTATGATGGCAATTTGTCGACAAAATTTGTTACAAAATTGTGATTGTAAACCCGACAAAATGTTGACAAATATTTGTCATGACAATTTTTGGTCAACAATATGTGGCAATTGGTTGACAGGGTTTGTAATTTTTTTATTTATTTTTATATGTCATAGTATTACAATTCATCATACAGGCTATTCAACACATTTGAGAATCGGTATTGTTTTGACATTTTTGTATTTTGAAAAACACAACAAAATTTATTTAAAAATATGAATGAATTTTGTAATTAAAACACAATTGAAATAGAACTTGTTTTTTAATTATTTTTATAGAATTAATTATAGATAGAATAAAAAGCGTAATATATAAAAAACAAATTGTTTTTATTAATAAAAATCCACCCGTAAATTACTGAAAAAACTGTCATACCTGTACAAAAAAAAAAAAAAAATCCACAAATTGATGACAAATTATTCACAAACAGTTGTCAAAGTTGTCCACAAATGTATGACAAATTAATCACGCGAACTTTTTTCAACAAAAATTGTCACAAAATTTTGTCGAAAATTTACCAAAATTTGTTAACAGGTTGTCACCTTTTTATGAAATTTGGCTGCTCAGGAGACTTTTGCCATTGTTGCTGTCAGATTATTGAAATATCAAGATGGTCGAAAATGAAATTATTGACAAAGAAATAAATTTTTATTATTATTCTAATCTCAATCCAACGATATTATTTGTATAATTTATATTTTTTTTTATTTTATTAATATTCGATGCAAAAATTACGTTGTCAACAACAATGCACTTTGCATTCTGTGTATAAAAAAAATTAAAAAATATTTTGATACTGACATATACATATTCCCAGAAAATAAAATTCAAACGTCAAAAATCTACTAGAAATTTTAAATTACGGTAGATTTGCTTACCTCTTACTGAAATCATCCCTCATCAACAAATTGTGGGAGGTAGATTTCTACCACTTTTCTAACCGTATGAATACATATAAAGAAATATTTGATGCTTTCAGCAACATTGTAATGTTGTATTTTAGAATATGGAACGTTTACGATTCGTGATGCTGATACATTTTCGAATTTACTATATATTTTATATCTCTATTCTAATTTTGTTTATTAATCTTTACTATCCTTCCTTTTTCTTTCTTTCATCTTTAAATGGTTTAGATAGTGCGAAAACAGTTCTGGTGCTTATCCCATTAATTTTTTCTCAATTTAAAAAAAAATTATATAATCTATAGATATATAGAGAAAATATAATTACTACAGATAATGTAGTGGAGCCACTTAATAAAATATATTTCCAAAAATTAACTGTAATAACAACTTTGTTCTATTCTACTCTTTCTAATTACATTACAGGGTTATCATTTCAGTTTTCCCTATAATTTTTCTATTTACACTTCAATTACAAAAAAATATTTTTTTGAGTTCATTAACGTCAATCTACAGTTTAACATAAACATCACAATTTTACAAAAAAATTTACAGTTAAATTACAGGCAATTTTGTTTGTTGTTTACTCTAATGAAAAACTGTTTCCAAATATTCAAGTCAATTGATTATTTGCGTTCGTAAACATCAAATCTGCACTCTGCAGTTCATTTTTTGAAATAACTTGATTTTAAATAAAGCAAATTTTATTTTAATTTTGAAAACAAATAGAAAAATGATAAAAATTGTTTGATCTTAAAAATCATTAAAAAAAAGAAGAAAGAAATGAATGGAAAGAATGTGTATATTAAGTATTAAAAAATTAACTAGCGAAAATAAGAACAGTGCCAAAAAATAATCTCTTTGTATTTAAAAGCAATTGATGAATTTTCTAATGAAATATTTCAAAGCTATATTTTAAATAAAATGTTCTGTCTTCATGGTAAGTTAAAAAATTTTGTAACCAAAATGGAAAATATATAAAATGGCAATATAAAACATTCATATTTTGTTCTATCCAATTTCGAATTAAAAGTCCTGTAGGATTTTGGAATTGTTTTCTTTTAAATTTTTTTATTTTTTTAAATAATCTTTTTTATTTTAATTTTAATTTATTTTAAAAAATATAAATATAAAATAATTATTATTTGTAATAAAAATTCTATGGAACAAAAAATTAATATAAAATAAATTTTTTTTTACATTTATGAACAGTCACTTGACCAGTAGTATGCATTGACAGATTATTGAATGAGTGTTGTTGAACTAAGGCTGCAGTTATAGCGATCAGTAAAATGAATACGTAAAAAGAAACAGTGAAAAAATATTTTATTTTTACGGTGAGATGGTTTATAGCGATCAGAAAAATTGCTTCCGTAAAATTTGTTGTCATTTGGAATTAACGTTTTTTTGTTTTGAATTTGGAATAATAAAGAATACGGTAGTAGTTGTTTTCATAGTTAAAATAAAAATGAAAAATTGAAGTTTTATTAATATTGCTATTACCATTTTATATGCCAAGTTAACATTTTGAAATGCAAAATCAAAACCACCGCAAATCCTACCTACGGAAATCTACAACCTACGCAAATCTAAGCAACAAACAAAACTTAATAAATGTAAATTAAGGTTAGATTGCATTAGAATTTTTTTTCTGATGAAATGAAACAGTGAAAAAATGAAACATAATTTCAATAAAATACAAATGAATTAATGAAACCGTGAAAAAATGAAATTTACTTCATTAAAATAATTTTGTTTATTTTTTTTGTTTTGTTCAGAAAAAAAAAACGTATCCGTAAAATGATAAAATAGCTTTTTTATTCAAATTTTAACTTAAAATGTTAAAATTTTGAATAGAATTTGTTTGTGAAAACATTATTTAGCATTCCTATAACGTTTTATTCAAATTTTGTGTCTACGGCGGTTGTAAAATCGAAAACAAAAATTTTACGTATTCATTTTACTGATCGCTATAACTGCAGCCTAATGAATGTTCTCAAGACTGATAATATTTTTTGTAAATTGACTGCAGATCAAAGTTTCATATTCTAATAAATATTGTCAAATTAACTATGATGTAAAATTTTTGGAACAAAATTAGACTTAATTAAATTTTAACTTAACTTACTCAAAATTAAAAGAATACTACCAAAAAATTATTTTTAACCAGTTAAAATTATAACAGCTTCTATTCAATATCTTTTACTATAAATATATGTATATGCCAATTATTATTTGTTCTTATTTTTCAATTTTACTATTAAATTTAGTTCATATCTCAAATTATTTATAATTACAGACTGATAAACAGATGCTGTCATGCTAGAAAAATGAAACCATCACATTTTTTTTTTTTAGTTTAAATAATTAAATACTATCAGTGTCTGGCGATATCACAAACAATAATTAAGCTTTTCATTGTAATCAGTTAGTAAAGAGTAATAATAATAATGGACACATACAACATACCATTATGTAAATTTCATGTAAATTTATACAAACATATTAAGTTATCATAAAAAATAAATAAAAAAAAAAAACACAACATTTTTTTTTTTTAAAATATTTTTTTTTTGCTCTTAGTATACACGTTTAAGAAATTAAATATTAAAATTTTTGCTCTAGGAAACAAAAAGTCAAAGAAGAACAAACAAAATTCTTTATTATGATGGAATCTATAATTTAAAGTTATTTTTGTTACATTGAATGGTAAAGTGAATTTTAAAAAAAAAAAAAAAAAATCAGACTATAAAATTATCATAAATTGTAGGCTACAAAAAAAAATAAAAACAACAGAAAAATGTTTTTTTTTTTCTTATCCTTTTCCATAATATGTTATGAGATGTCTAGAGAAATATCTAGACATATCAAATTTAAAATAATAAACTATAATTTTAGATTTAAATATGTCATCCGGTCACACAAGTAAAAATCAAATACATTTAAATAAATAGAGATCAGTTTTTCTTTAATTTGGTTTAAAATGACAATAAGATAAATATTTTATATTACAATTATTGTACTATGAACTTGTATAATGAATGCAGGACCGGTGCTGGAGTTTTTTAGTCGCAGTATGAAAATTGATGTTAATGAGGTTCCGTATTTGGTTGTTTATTAACAAATTCATGAACATTTATGAACCTGTTTTCTACATATCACACACCCAAGAGGAATATTTGTCCTTTGCAAAATTTTAGGTTTCCAGAAAATTGCAATCTTAACCAATTTGATATTGAAAAAGAAAAATTGCAGCATTTTGGATAGATGCCCTCTTACTTTTGCACATCGCACATTTAACTAGAATAAGAATTTTATACATGATATTTCTACGGAATAAATTGTAGCAGTATTCATCTGGAATATTTATAAAAGTCATTTCTATTGATATGTGTGGCATAGTTAAAATTGTGAAATTACAGTTTCTTAATAATTGTAGATTTGAACTGCCACATTTTGGAATAAGCGATTTGTAATTTTACAACTATTCTTAATTTAAATATATCAAAGCTCTGCAAATACAAAAATGAAATATAATTCTCAAAATCTAGTAACTTTTTCTGATACAAAGCTACAGATGATACAGATGTGAATTGATCTTATATTTTCATCAAAAAACTTAATACACAAAGGTTGGCAAAAATTATGCTTGGTGCACCAAATGTAGATAACAAAACTATTATGATGTATTTTTTTTTGATTTTTTTGAACTGTGGGAATATTTTTTGAGGGTCTGATGCATGTAGAGATGCAAAAAACTGTTTTTAAATTAATATTAGTACCTGCCGCTTTTAACCCTTACCAACAAACTGTAGCAGATTTGCATCATACAGCATTTTTTAGTTTCGGAGCCCTCCCAAAGGTCACATTTGATTTTTTAAATACGTTTTAGGTTTCAGAGGCGGTCGAAATCTATTCAACAATATTTTTTCCAATGGAAATGGAAAAAACATGCATTTAAGGGTTGAATAACAGAGAAAATTAGTGTTCCTAAAATGACAATAGCAGCTTTTCAGTACTCAATATTTTAATAAGAGCCATGCAATGAGCCAATTGCTATTTTTGTATGAATATTGAACAAATAAAGAAACTTTATTAATTTTATTAATAAGAATAATAACACAAAACTCTGATAAAGTGGACTTAATTTAAATGAAATTTATTAAGTAGATATAACAAATAGCATTTTAGTTAAATTCATTAGAATTTTATATTTAAATTTCCTGAACTAAAAATTAAAATAAATTTAGAATTCATAAATGTATTGAAAAAAATAAATTTATAAATATTCAGTATAAAAATATTACCTATTGAATTCAATATTATCTCAAAATTTGCAATATTTTAAATACATTAACAAAAACAAACAAGTAAAGAACAAGTAATTTAAAATCATTGATCCTATAAAAAATATCAAGCTGTGAAATCATTGTTCTTAAGAATAACAACTTAAAAATACTAAAAAGAACTGTAGCTGTAATTTTTTCACTGCTACCACAATAACTATTAGTGTTTCACTATTCCCAAAAAGAACAGTTGATATTTTTTTTTTGTCACACAATTCCTTTAATTGTTATTTAGAAATAACATCGACAAAAAAATTGATGTTCCATATATATCGTACCATCTCTAAATATATTGTATTAGAAAAGTAAAATAAAAAAATCAACATAACTTATAAAAATAATGTTTTCCATCTCAATTTTAAATTTGAAAAGCTAAGGGGTAGATAACTAAATTAATATGATTCAAAATGTCAAACAGAACTCATTACGAGCAATAGTAATAGCAGCTTCTGTTCGGTAGAAAAGAAAAAAACCTAGTAATTAAAGTAAGAAGAATATTTAAGTATTTGTTATGAATGGGTGAAGGTATCATTGCATACATTTACAAAAAGATATTACTTATATAAGACGTGTTCGTAGTGGTCGCATCTGCGTAGCAAAACACATTTTTGTTCATAAGTTGCATGTTGTCAAAAAATCTAAGCAGTTAAAAAGCAATCCCTAGTGTTCATAGTTTTCGGTTTTGCATCAAAGTCGATTTTGGTTTTTCAGATTAAGCATGTATTTTACTGCGCATGCATTATTAGTTATTATAGTAAGCTTTTTCGAAATAGAAAATGGCTTTAAAAAACATGTAAGAAAATTAAAGTATTAGTTTCAATTAAATTAAATTGAAATAAAAAATAAATATAATTATGTATTTTAAAATATAAACATTTTTAAGAAATAATTTTATGTATGAAATAAATAAAATTTATATTTCAGAGCTGGTGTGATGCTGCAATAAAATTTGCAAACCAGAATTCATTTTTATTGCTTTGAAATTAATTATAAAACATTTTTTCACTTAAAATCGTGTGGTTTTAATTTTTTCAAACTTTCAAACTGAATAAAAACTAACACAACACATTTTACATGTACCACCTCAATGAACAAAAATTACTTCTGAAAAAAATTCTACTCGTCTGCGCAAGTATTTTTTGGTTCATATTTGTCAGACAGAAATATCTGCACGATGCTACGCAGGTTTTTTCTGCAACTATGAACACACATATAGTTAAAAGTCAAAAGGTTACATTTTTTTTTTAATAAATTCAATCTAAGCGCATTATATTCCATTATCGTTAAGCCCAATGAAGCTACACTGGCTTCATAGCTTTATACCGACTCTGATTGAATAAATTGAAACAGATTATTTTTTCGTTTTGGAAATGTAAATATAATTATAGATAATTTCATTTTAAAAAAAAAAAAAAAAAAAACAAAATGTTCTTAAAAACAAAATAGAATGTCAACAACAATTTAATTAATTTTTGAAAAGTATTTATACTGAAAAGTATATAATTATAATATTCTTTAAAAGTAATTTAAGAATTTCTAAATAGCTACATATGTCTGTTATGACACCCAATTCAGTTTAGTTAAAATTAACTAATTGTTAGTAATTTCTTGTTTTAAATTTATTTAATTGCATTTAATTGCTGTGCTTATTTTCATGCTAAATTTTATTTTGTATTGTATGAAATCATACTGTATGAATGCAATTCGATCATAATACGTTTTAGAAATTATATTTTTGGCTTCTATTAAATATGTTTTATTTTCTTAAAACATAGATCCTTCGTCATTTGGGCACAATAAGACTTTTCTTAGACTGGACTGCATCTACGAAGAATAGAAATGCAGCCTATTTGCTATTAATATTTTAAAACTACTAAATTATTAAGTTTATTAAATTTATTAAAAAAAATATGTTAATTTATCTGTACGATAAGCATATCAGTAAAATTAAAAGGTATTCGACTATTTTCACTATTATACCAAAATTTTACTCTAGCGTTAGAAAACAAGTTTTTATAAAAACTATGCAATTCATGTCTTATTCATTTTGATTATAGAACAAAAAGAGTAGCTTTTAATTATTTTAAAGATGTTTGTACCTAAGTTGAACCATTTATTTTCATTTCTGTCATTTTTCGTATCATTGTTACATAAAGCTTAAATTAATTTTATTTAATTATTTATTTACGAGTATTTATGTATTTCTATCTACTGGGTATTAAAATATTAAAAAAAAAAATAAAAAGATTAAAAAAGAAAGAGAAAATAAAAATTCAAATTCAAATATAACAATAATTTCAAATAGAAAATAACATTGAAGTAGTAAAATAAGTTAAAATAAAAATCATAAGGAAAATTAATAAATAATAATAGTATTAGTACTAATTTTGTCACCATCATTCAAAGTTGAAGTATGTATTTTGCAGATAATAAGTAAAATTGTAAAAATTGACCTGATAGAAATATTATACAGTTTTCTGCATTTATCTGAATGTCTGACGGAACGCTCCAATACATATACAAATTTCAATATATAATTATAGAAATTGCTTTGGTCTGTTTTTTAACATAAAACAAAAATATTTCATTATCTAGAGTGAAGCGCGTTAAATATTAAAAATAATGGAAATTAAAAAAAAAAAACAAATAAAATTTAAGAAAAGAAAAAACTAAAATTTATTTTACTTCTGTCATTAATGGCGGGTTGCAAAGCTAGCATCAAAAAAATTTTTTTTATATTTAACCCTTTACTTTATACGAAACCAAATATGACTTTATAAAATAATCATCAAGTTTTGGCATGTATAACAGGAACATAAAAAAACTTGATGATCATTTCAAAAAGCCATATAAGGCGACGTATGAATGATAGGGTTAATATATTTTTTTATTTTATACTCTATTTAATTTTGTTTTCAAATTCTTACAAAATCTTTCAAATTTAAATACTAATAAAATAACACTTAAAAACTGCAAACTGTTTTTTGATTCTAATGTCATTTTGGTAAATTATTTTTAATAAAAACGAGTTAGTTATAAGTATAGTAATAGTATGAAGCGTTCAATATTTTGTAAACCGAGAGTTTTTGTGCTATTATAAAGTATTTTTGTAACCGAATATGGCTGTGGAACATTTATTGTTTGGTATGATAATAGGAAATATATCAAGTTGTCAAACAACAAAAGCGTGTTTCAAAGGGAAATACCAAATATTTATTACGCAGGTTTATGTAGCAATATTTAGAGCATTGCCTACCCGTAGGCAAATTAAATTATGTAGCGAGAAAATAAGAAAAGCTTAGCATAATGATGACTTTCTATATTCATATTGATTACAAAATGACTGATGGTACTTGTCCAAACTGATAATTGGTCAAGTCTAGCTAATTTAAATGTATACAACTCGGTATACCTTAGTATAATTAGGAATTTTTTGAACAATGAATTGAATTGAATTTGTTTTACTAAATTTTATGTGAAGATTAATCAAACTGGTACTATATATATTTAAAACATCATAGGGATCAGATTGTTTTTCAGATTCTATCTCATACCATATTGATTAAAATCAACCAATATCTCATTTATTTTGTGTTTAATTCAAATTAAAATTATATAGCGTTTTTGAATAACATTTGAAAATTAATATAATTATCCCTATGCATATATATATTTTTATGTCTTAAATTTCGAATGTTATTTTTTTTTTTTATTAATTTCTAAATTAATTTTCGGAGACCTGAGTGACTATATTTAATTCACATTTTCTATTCTATTAGAATTACAGTAGTTTCAATAACTTCTAAATAATAATAATAATAATAATAATAAAATATCTAGATTTAATTTTTAAATTAAATTTTTTTAAAGATGGTTTTTTCTTTTCGAAAAATTCCTAAATGTTTACAAAAACAAAAAAAAAAAAAAACCAAAAAAGAAAAATTTTTATCACGGAAATTCCATCATTTTTTCTATTCTTCATAAAACAAAAATACCATACAAAGAAAAAGAAAAACATTTTGTTTTTGTATTTTTTTTTCAGAAATCCTTTGGGGCTGCATCATCCTAAATCTAGTTTATATATACATATATACATATATAAAAATTTTATTCTATTTTTGTTTATGATTTGGCTATTCTATACATAAATTACAATAAAATATACATCAAAATTAAGAAAAAAAAAAAACAAAAACAAAAATAGAAAAATAGAAGAGAAAAACCTATAGATCTAGAAATCAAATAAACAGCAATAGCTTTAAGTGTTATAAATTTTTTTTTTTTTTTCATATTACAGATACAGAAATGTAGGCATCATGTACACAACACATAAACATTCACCTATATAAACATATGTATGAATGAATATATATGAATACTGCAGTTGTTGATTGTTTCAATTTTTGTTTTTTCTGTTGTAAAATATTTTTACCTTTGTGTTCTAAAAGGATTTTTCCATATTTAAAAAATTTTTTTTTTTTTTTTAAATAATTTTTTGTTTTATTGAAATGTGTTTGATGGGTATTATAATATTTAATTTTACAATTTGAATACAATTTATTTTATTTTATGTTGTATCATTTTTATATTAAAATTCATAATTGAGTTTGTATTTTACTTATTGAAAAAATAATAAAAACAAAGAATAAAAATTGAGTATTATTTAGTGTTCGAACATCGATAAGAGATTATTGAGTATTAGGTGAGAAAAAAATAATAATAGTGACAATATATAAATATAAATAATCATTATATAAATTATTTACTTACATATTTAATTAATTTATTATATTAATTTTAGTTATTTACTTTTTATTTTTTTAATTGATTTAATTTATTTATTTTTATTGCTTTAATATGTATTTGTTACAGTATGTTTACAGTACTACAATTTATTACATAAAGAGTAATATTTTATGCCCTTGACAGTGATGATGATAATGATGATTATAATTTTTTTAATCTTCTGCTACAAATTAATCAAATTTATCAAATCTAGAACACAACTAATATTAGGTTCCATTTTATTTAATTTATTATTCCAGATTATATTTTTAACAAATTTTATATAATTTAATTATTTAAAGAAAGAAAAGAAAACTTTAATTATTGATTTTCGAAAACTACTATCTTATAAGCCACACACAATAATTAACTTTTAAATTTTAAAGTATTATCGAGTATTATATAATGGGAACCCATTTTTTTCAAAATTAGTTATGTTTTACTTGCAAACGTATTTACGACATTATAATAAAAAATGAAATGGTACATACCTCAACAATTTTTATGTTTTTTAGTTTCGCTGGAGCGTATGTGTACTATAAGTGGTCTCGAAAGGGCTAAACAATTTCATTCTCGACCTAATTAAAAATGTTGCTCACATTAGTGATTTATTACTTAGTATGTTATCAAAATATACAGCGATTCACGGTAATGGTTCAGTATTGGCTCAATACTTTTCAAATATCACTTACTATAAAATTTATATATTTTAAAGTAGTACCGTTATCGAGTAAAATTCAAATTTTTATTTAACAGAGTTAAATCATTAAGTAAATAAATAAGTGAAATGAATAAAAAATAATAATGATAAAAAAATGAATTGATTATAGTCTTATTGGTTAAATTAATACTTTGTGAAATCTTATTGGGATCTCAGTATTTGCCTAGCTTGATGTTTATTTATATTTTGCAATTTCCAGTACTAGTGAATTAGGATGTAGTCAATTAAATAACTTTTATGTGTCCTAACTATTGTTTTTTTTTATTCAACAATTTGTTTATGTGCTTTTTATTCTTCTTTGCCAAAATACTTGGGGGAGTGACGGTTATGTCATCTGACTACTAATAAAAAGGCATTAGTTTTGAATCAACCGGTCAGGACTTGAACGTTAAACTAAATATTTCTTACATTAATCATTAAATAATGAAATTTATATGAGTTTTGTTGAAAGTATAATTTGGTATGACTTAAGTAATTTTGAGCTACATTATTAAAAAAGAATTAGTTCTTGACAATAGTAGTAGTGCTTCAACATTTAAATAGATAACTAATTTAAATTTAAAACTAAATATGTATGTACATGAAAAATGAATTACATGTATATTATTTATAGTAGTAAAATTAGTAAATGTAGTAAAAACTGTAGTACGGTTCTAATATGCGAAAAAATAATTATATACCTAAGTCACTGTTAAGAACATAAAAAAATAAATCTCATCTTACCGGAAATATTAAAATTAAATATAAGATTGGGGAACTGACTTTAATAGGTGTAAAATTATTATTTCAATTTATGGTTTTTGTTATTAAAATTGAAATTAAAATGGAATGAACTTCTTCTAACTATTTTAATTTTTATTTCGAAAGTTAGCAACAATTAAATAAAATATACCGCAACTGATCTTCTATTTTTCAATTGAATATAGCTCTCACGCACTTTAAATCTAACTAACTAAATAACTCATTACTTATTTATTACTTATTTACTTATTTTTAAAATTAGGTTCGGTACAGATATTTTATATCAAGGGTTTGTTCAGATTTTCATCAATCATCTACATCAATCAACCACATCAATGACATACATATATCAATGCATTACTAAGAATTGTCATTTACATTAAAAAATCCTGTAAATTAATTTTTTTTCTTTACTCCTCTTGGGAGACCACTCCACTTGACATTTCCATCATATGCGATTGCTAGTTGCTGCTTTCACTTGGTCCCACGTTATGTTTGTTTTTTTTAGTTCTTGTTTTATGGTCCTACCCGCCAGGTGTACCCTTGGGAGATTGGGTCTTCTTGTACCTTGTCGGTTCCATTCTAAGCTAATTCGTGCAACGTTCTTTGATGGCTTTCTGAGTGTATGGCTTATCCATCTTCATTTCCTTCTTTTGATTTACTTGCCTATGGGTTCTTCGCCGGTTAGGATCCAGAGGTCCTTGTTGTTTATTGTGTTTGGCCAGAATATTCGGCATATTATACTTAGTTATTTATTAATGAAGACTTGTAATTTCTGGTTGATAATGTATTAATAAGATTGATTTTACACAAGGTTGGAGTATTCCAAGTTTAGGTGTTCTGGTTATTTGGTTTTGATCCTCCACATCGGTTGCAATTTTCCAAATGCTGCTCTTGCTTTTTTTAATCTTTTTACGACATCCTTTTGGGCCCCACTTCTAGTTGCTATGATAATTATATATATCAGAATTTGTTCACAAATCCTATTTATTCTTTTTTTAGATGATGCTTTGTGCTGGTGTTATTTATTCTCATAGCTTTGGTTTTTTCCATGTTAATTTCTAGTCCCACATGTTTGGCAAGTTGTTCCGGGTGTTCGAATTTGCTTTGCATGTCGCTGAATTTGTGCGAGAGAAGACAGATATCATCTGCATAATCGAGGTCTTCCAATTGTTGTGTGAGATTTCAAGTTATTCCTGTCTTTATAGAGCAAGCTTTTTCTAGTATATTATCTAGGACAATTTTAGAGAGTAGTGGTGAGAGCGGATATTCTTGTTTGATTCCCGATGTGGTGGTGAAGGAAGCACTTTTTTGCCTCCTGCGAATTGATGAGAGTTCGGCTTTTTCGTATAATGTTTGGATTATACTTTTTTCTGGTATTCCTTTGTCCCTTAGTGCTTTCCATAGCACAGCCCGCTTGATTGTGTCGAAAGCCTTCTTGACGTCAATGAATAGCATGTATAATGGTGTTCTATACTCAATTGATTATTCTACTATTGTCCGAAATGTGTTTGGTTTATCGACGCAGCTTCGGTGAGAACGAAACCTAACTTATTACGAACGAATTAAAGCGACCTTGAATTATTGCAGCTATAATTCAATAATCGCAGGAAATTAATATGTCTTCTAATTAATCAATGTCCATCAATCTTAATTTCAATAAAAGGATTTTGTTAGAATAAAATTGTTTTTCTTTTCAATTTAGGTATTCAAGATATTTGAACTGAATTTTCTATTTTTAACAATTTTTCAAGTCCTTCAAGAATTTTTAATAACCTATAGTTTTAATAAATTAAAAAAGTCAAGAAAATATATACCTATCATACATCTTTTTATAATGAATTCAGCATATTTTCCTGTTTTTCATGATCATCTAAATCAACTTTTTTTTTTTTTTTTGAATAGGAAAAGCCTATATAAAAAAAAAACAAAAAAATTGTACCGGTAACTTGTAGAAAAATTGCTTATAGTAAAGTTTTTCTCGTTCGCGTATTCTCCGGTTGCATTCATTGAACAAAACCTTCGACATATTTTACAATGTAATCAAATTTAATAAGAATAAAAACAATAATAACAATAACAAAACGTATCGTATCAAATATGAACTGAATACTGCAATAGTAAATGAACGCGGTTTATTTCTAAATTTACGAATTTGGTTTTGTTTACTTTTCAATTCAGGAATTTGAAATGCAAGGTATAAAATGCGCAATCTATAAAATATACCCATATAATATTCATATGCATGCATGCATTTGTATATACATATAAATAAAAAGGTATATATATATATAAAACCAAAGGAGTGTAGAACATAGAACATAAACTAAAAACCATAAGATAAAAATTTACGGCAATTGAAGGATTTTTTTACTTTTTCTATAATAAAACAACAACAACAACAACAACACAAGAAAAAATTCTTATCTAGATATTTTTTTGTTTTAAAGTTAAAGAAATTATTTTTTATGAGAGAAAAATTTTTTGTACATACATATGTACATTCTTATGACATACATAATATGAGTTAGTGTATGAGTGTGTGCATTCATTTTCATTATACAGGTTTTTCTGTTTTTGCTTTTTTTGAATTTATCAGATAATAAAAGCATGTTGCAGCTTTTTTTTTATCTTAATTTGTTTGTTAACCTGCCGGTTAGTTAAAAACAAAAACTATAACAAAAAAAAAAAAAAATAAATAAAATAAAAATTTAAGAAACCTGAAATTCTATCTAAGATTGCAGCAAATAATATAGATACATAATAATATAAAAATACTATAAATAAAATTGAAAAAATATAACTTTTTGATTTAAAAAAAGAAAGAAAAGAAAATAAACATAAATAAGAGTTAATAAAAGAAAAAAAAAAGAAAAGAAAAACTATAGGATATTAACATTATAAAAAAACAAAATTGTGTATAGATTTAATTGAGATATTTATTTAAGATATTTTTTCGTTTTTAGTACAGGTTTCTGATTTAGTATTCAAAATCAATAAAACTTTAGTATTCTATGAATGATGTATACTCAATATTCATATAGTCTGATGTAGTATATTCAAATAGGCATATGAGGGTGATCATGATCAGTATTTTGTTCGTGATGTCTAAAATATGAAAAATATTAATTGTTAATATATTGAATGAAATATTTTGTACCCAGGTATCAGTTTTGATTTCGTAATTCATTTTTTCCCATATAATATAATTTTTTATATCTTGTATCTTTATATCTTATTTTAAATATAAGGCATTTTGTAATACAATCATTAAATATTATTATTGGTTTGATGTGCTGAACATTTTATTTTTGATTCCGATATATACAAATATTGTTCTGAAAACTTATTTTGCTATAGAGAGCATAATAAAAAGCGAAAACTATTTTCTTTAATTCTTAATATTTAAGTTTAATTTACTTTAATAACGATATAAACTCGGCGAAAAATTTGTTTTTTGGTTAGTTATAATATTGAATGGGCTTGGGATTGACATGGTAACATCTGACCGATCACTGACCCAGATACGCAACTGTCAAGTAGCTGAGTAAGTGCTTACATTACCTCCACGTTGTGAACAACGCAAACTAAGGATATGTTTATACATCAGTAACCGCTTATACGATAGACCAAAATTGTAAGAAAAATGCGCAAAATCAAACCTCTCAGATTGAATGTTGACCATTTGTTTATAGTCAGACTTACTTCGAAATCATTACTCTTATAAACAATAAATTTGGCATTAGGTTAACTACCATAAAAAAAATACAGTTATGAAAGATTTAAAACAAGTCTCGGATTGCAGGACGTTGATCAGTCAGGCCCAGGATGGCCTGTTGGTAAGTAAGTAATAATATTGAATTAATTGAAGTGGAATATGCAGAGTTTGGTTGCCATTTCATTCATTTATCTTGTGTTTGAAAGTTTTTGTTGTTATTTATTTTTTTAGTATGTAGATCGGTGCCCTCGTCTTTGTTATTATTTGTTTTGTACAAAATTATTGGTTGAGGCTTATTACTACTTGCATACTTGAAGAAGTCAATTTCCATTTTGAAAGCATTTGATATGTCCTCTGTAATGTTTGTGAAGTCCTTATTATGTATTTTCATGACTGGAAAACTTTTCGAAAAATATTAGCTTAAGAGTTGATAAGCTCTAAGAGATATATAAGCTCGTTTATATTGTTATTGATAAAGCTTGGTATAGTTATAATTGTTCGTATAGGTTTATTTGTTATAAATATATTAAAATAAATGAAATACTGTTTTTATATTCAGATTTGACACGTTGTTAATGAAGTTTGAAATTATATTGTATATAAGTATTATGAGTATTATTAGAATTATGGACCCATGTTTTTATGTCATGAATATAACTATCATTTATTCTTTGCTGTCATGATTCAAAAATGATACATAAAAAAATGTTGTCATTGTGTATTGTATTTTAATTTTTATATAGAAATTTTTTCGGTTGCATGAATAAATAAAAAATCAAAGTAGCTGTTTATCATTCAATAATCACTAGTTCGATTTTTAAAAATAGATATAAAATATTTTTTTCTATGTTATTAATTGTTAAACTTTAAAAAATTTAACTGACAATAAAAATAAAGGTTAAAACAATAAATTTAAAGGTTCATTCATGACACCGATTTGTCTCTAATCATTCATTTTGGCTTTAACTCACATTTTAGTGATAATGGTAAACAGGGGCTTATAGCGTAACATTGAAGGTGATGGAGAAATATACTTATGAATTTATTTGTACGTGAAACATTTTGTGATGATATTGTATTTATGTGTATTAGCTTATGATTTTTAGCTTTCTACTAACAGAATGTATCTAGCTTAGTTTATTTTTTTCTCTAATGAGAAATGGTGGTGTCCCTACTGGATGAAGATCAAACCTGCAGTTAATCTGCATATTCTGATTTTATCTAATCTTCTATATAACAACATCTATATCTAGTCTAATCTTCTATATAAAAACATGAAAATTCAAAAAAACTGATGAATATAAATATTTAGAAGTCGTAATAAATGCTGAATTGAGCTGGAAAACAAAAATTGAAAAAGGTAGAAAAATAACAGTTATATTCGGAATATATTAGTTATATATGGAATATAACTCTGTTATTTAGCGTATTCCGTAATTCATTTGTATATGCCATTGTGGGATGGGGAAATATGAACAAAACCAAATTGCAAGAATTACAAATAATTCAAAACAAAGCAATAAAAAATATATATGGACTAAATCATCAATACAATGAACATCAACACAACAACAACAACAAAATTTGGGGAAACACATATGAAAGAAACCTAAGATCTCTCCAAAGAATTTAAAATAAGGCAATTAAAAATCTTAAAATTGGATTGTCTGGCAGAACTTCAAGCAATTATATACATTTCAAAAATAAAATTTTAAAAATAAAATATTCGAGAAGCTTAAGCCAAGCATCCCAATTTTATAATATTAAGAATAATTGGATAAAAACAAACACTAAATTAGTCGTTAATAATCAAATACATCGGCATAATACGAGACGAGCAAATCAACTGCGGTATGGTGTTGGGGCACACTTAAATGGACTAGAACCTGTTATGAATATAGGAATCATAACTTTAAACAATCTCCCTGCGAAATTCCTGGATATGTCCAGACAAAATTTTAAAAAGGAGCTTAAAAAATTAATGTTATCTAAGTATAACTCAGATGACTAAAAAAAATTTTTTTTCTTTTGTATTAATTGTTACTTAATTGTCATTGTGAGCTTTATACTGTTTTGTTTCTTTTTTTTTACCATTGTATAAACTTAAATACTTTATACTAATTTTTGATTTTGTAACTGCTTATATTTGCCTTGTTTTTATTTATAATTTTTTTTTCCCACTTGAAAATATTCCTTGTGTTCAATTTTCATAGTTAAACTAATTTTATAAATTATAAACTCAGTACGAGCTACGTAGCTTTTTTTGAGATATGTTTGAATAAATAAACAAATAAACAAATACACGAAACACATAAAATATTGCCGCTGCGGAAAAAAACTATTACATTGTAACTATATTATTTTCTCTTTCTTCTATATAACTTTTTTCTGTAAATTTACTTAGCTCTTATATTCTATTTCTTTTAAATTTTTAAACTCATTTATTAATTTTAAAACACTGAATTGTAAATTACAATAACAACAATATACTCTATATATGAGCAAATTGCTCTTTTTGAGATAAAAATAAATAAAAAGATAAAAATATAAACCATTATTGTTTTGTATTATAAATCAAAAACGAAATCATTTATACCTCTTCGGAATTTATTTAATTTAATCATACAATCATATTTCTATATTTGGTGATACAAAAAATGAGTAAAATCGAAATTGAAATTTTTTTTTTTTTTTATTACCACTTTGACGACTTCGTATATGTCGATTAAGTAAAAGTTTTTTTTTTTAATTTTGTTTAATTTTTTATTTGTTTTTTTTTTTTATTATTTTTCTTCAATATGCCAATGTCTGGCATTAAATTCTTATATATTACTTAAATAATCATGAAAATATTTTTTTTCTCTTAATTTTATTAATGAACTGCAAACATTTTTCTTTATATACATGTATATTGTTGGTACATATATATACAAGTCGTAACTTTTAATTAATTATTCATAACATGAAAATATATATATATCGTACCTATATGTATATAAAAATATCCTAAAAATAATATTTTCTGCATATGAGAAAAAATATTAAGTGAGGTGAAGGATCAAAATTGGAATTCAGAAACTGGGTAGTATTACTGGGAATACACAAAAATATAAAATATTTTATGAGTAGTTGCTTAGAAAGTGACAATTTGAAAGAAGATATGAGTGACAATTATATTGTGTTTAATAAGTTCTCTACTTAATTCCCTTATCGAAGTTTAATTAAAGATATAAGAAATTTAGTTTTCGATTTTCTCAACTTTTAAAATTCATAAAAGCCTCAGGCTATTTTGTGAAAGATAGATTTTTGCACGTATAATGCGAAAGTAAGAATATTTCTTTTTTCGCTTATATTGACTTATATATTTATTTCACTTCAATCTACATGAATAACCTTACAGATTTCATTATATATATATCTACTAGGGGCCCCTGTTGAGTATTTATAATTCAAGTTGAAGTCAAATTTAAAGTTTAAAAAAAAAACAGTAATTTACGTACTGAAATAGACTTCGCAGATATAGCAGACACCACTCGTATTTAATAAAAAGTTTTGTGGTTAGTAAGTTTTATTTGGGACATAAAAATACACGTCCCTCATATACTTTTTCGTTTCCGAATATTCCCTATAGTAAGTGGCATTTAGTGGATAAAATTACTAAAAATAGAAAATTTTGTCATTAAAGAGGTATATAACATAATTTTAACAAAAACTATATTATTACTACAAATAACCAAAATTTAGAAACAGTTACTTAAAAATGTAAAAAATGAAGAATTCAAGTGATTTATTTTTTTTGTTTTTATATTTTTTATTTTAGATGTATATATTTGTTTTTTTGTTTTTATTTTATAGATATACATAATTTCAGATGAATTTGTTTTTTTTATTTTTATTTGACATATGTACAATTAACATAATGTTCACTGCAAGTAATTATAATAACTGATTTGTTTGTTTTTGTTCTTTTGAGTAAGAACTCACATATATAATATGCATAATATATTTGCTGAATAATAAAACCATATGAGTAAAAAATTTTCAGCTGTGTGCGCATTATTTTTTTATATACAACTTATTTATATATTAGGAGTTCATTAAATAGAAGTGAAATAAAATGGAGAGTTGTCTACTGCGCAGGTCCTTAAATGCTTGTCAATTATAATTATAGGTAACCTTAAGAATTTTATTCAGACTTAAGCGGTTATGTATTATTGCCACATATTTAGAAATTAAAACCAATATTTGTTTATTAATTTTGTAAATAAATGTAATACAATAGAGTTTTGAAATCGCGGATATTTACATTACAGGTTGCAGGTGAATTAGTACAAAAATTTCTGCATGAGTACAAAAATTTATTAAAAAATTTTGTTTTTACTTTTGATTTTTTACGATTTTAATATTTCAATCTTCCAAGACCTTCCAAGTTTTACCTTAAGACTTATTAGCTTCGGGCTATATCTCTAAATTAGTATATTATTATTTTTGTTTTTGTAATTGATTTAAGATTAATTAGTTGAATATTAATTTAGTTTTATTATTTTAACTGCACATAAAAATACAGTCAAAATTTGAGACCCTTTTTCGGGTAGGATGTGGGCTATCTTTCCATTACAAATCTTATATCTACTTATTTAATACTAATAGAAATTAAATACAAACGATTTCAATCTAAATCTAATCTAAATCTAATTATACACATTATGTACATAAACCTATTAAATTAGAAGCTAATAAATAATTTTTAAATAGAATAAAGGTAAAATATGACAACTTTCATGAATGACATAGTTTGTGTCATAAATAGGGATTCCCTAAATTATTAAATTTACTAAGCTAAGCAACACTAGTTAAAAATTACAATGATTGAAATTTACACAAAAAAAAAAAAAACAAATATCGCAAAATAATATGAATTTTGATTAAGTTGAAACTGTACTGACAATAGCGACATAACGTAATGTGAAATGATGCAAAAAAGTAGCATACAGAAGTACAATAATGTACTTCATGTGATGACACAAATATTGCAAAGTTACAATGCTATTAAAAATTGAGGAAATAAGAAATTTTCATCAGTACACTACATTACGTCTACAATGGTGGTATACATTTCTAGACATCAGGATGAACATTTTTTTTATAAAAGAAATATTTTTTTGAAAATTTTTAATAGACATCATAATGTGAATAAGTTTTACGTAAATAAGTCGTACTATACACAAATTGACATAAAATGTATAATGACACATGCCTTAGGTATACATATACTGAATTTTCCGGCAAAATTACAAAAACGTTAAATTTCATTTTAATTAGTGCGATTTGGCTGTAATGTAAAAAAAAAAATATTTAACCAGAATTTGATTTCCAAAATGAAGATAATTAAAAGCGCTAAAGGCGTTAAATTAATAACACTATAAACATAATTTGCAAAATTTTGTTTTGTGTTTCTTTTTAATTTACCTTTTTTTTTTATTTTAATTTTTAATTTAGATACGTATTTCAGATAATTTTACTCAAATATTTTAACTCATTAACAAAAAACAAAAAAAAGTAAATTTTTTTTTATTATTTTTTTTTTTTTTTTAAATATACAAGTTAACAACCTGTTCCAGAAATCTGCTATGGTTTTCAATTATTTAATGTTAGATGTATTGCGTAATTATACCTACATATTAAAATTTATTTAGGACACAAAACCTTTTTAAACATTTGTGATTTTGTTTGAATAAAAAAAAAAAAAATTTTAATTTCACAAAAACAACAACAACAAAAAAATAGAATTTGACCTTTTTTCAAATAAGTTTGTTAAAATTTAGGGCAAAATTCAGAATAAATAAAACAAAAAGACAAATAAAAAATCAATTAATAAAATAAAAATAACTGGCCAGTTATACCTATATTTACCAACATTGGTGAATGATGACTGTTATTTACCTTGAGAATTTAGCAAAATAATCAAAAAACAAAAATAATAATAATAAATAAAAAAGAGCAGGTTGTGCAAATGAATTTGTTTATTTATTTGTTTTTTATTTGATGACCTGTAATCAGTAAAAGGTTGTGGCAGTCTCGACGTAAACATTTTTTTTATTTTTTAATATTATACAAAAAAAAAATTGACTTGGTATTGATGGTGATAATTTAATCAATTACTTTTGAATGGTGAAAGTGTTTTAATTCGACTTTAAAGCTTAAATTTTAAAAATTTTAAATTGATAAAATATTTTGAGTTTTTTTGTTAAGAAATAATGGTTAGAATATTTTGAGTAAAATAAAAAAAATATATCGTTTTAGCCTAATCGATAGTAGGAGTGCATCAGTTATCAAATTCAATGATGGTGTAAGCTTGAACTTATATTTCATTATAGTTAAATTGGCATATTTTGTATTAGACGATAATTATTGTAAATGACCTAAGTAGAGTTAACTCTAGAGCAAGAAATATAGTACGAGTGTGGACAGCAAAAAAAAATTAATGTGAATGTAAGAAAAATTGTAATGTACATGCAAAAATTTTTTAAAATGGTTTAAATTATATGAAATTGTTTTTTAGTGTATTGGTGATATCTCAAAATTTTATTCAAAAGTAATCAGATCTAGAAAATGATGGAAAAAACTCTAGATATTAAAAATTCGATTTAGCTTAACGCATACTGTAGCAGATCTGAATCATGTTTGTTTTTTCTCTGTAATTGCGTGGTAAAACTTCCAAAATTCATTCTGAGAGTTTTGTTTTGTTTTTTGAAACATTCTTGATCGAATGCGACTTTTAAAAAATTGCTTGCTATAATAGTGTGCATGCAATTAAATGATTTGTGGTGAAGACTCGATTAACTGCGCAGATAGAACAATCTCCTTTTTAATATAATTCAATTATTAACCAAAATTCGTAAAATAACTGAAACAAATGGTTTTTCTTCCTCTCTTATCTCTTTATATAATTTTTTTTTTTGTTTTTTGTAGATTTTTTGTAGATCGGAATGTAAACACAGCTGTCAAATTAGCTTTTGTGTATGATGCATATATGCTACAGTATACATTTCTGCCCCACGGACGGGATAGCAAAGCATTGATGATGATGACAGTATGCATTAATATAGGTAAAAAAAAATTAGAAATTTAAGAAAACCCTTTTTTTTGATTTGCTATTCTAAGCTTGTTTCAAATTTAGATAAACATACATAGAGTCCATAAAATAGGTGACAGATTGGAAGTTGTTGCAAATTTTGATATTGTATAGATATTTGTGTGTTGACCTGGAAGGATAATAAAGATGGAAATGTCTTATCATTAGTTGGAATCGAATGTGTTCTATAAAACGTTTTGATCAAATAATGGTGAAGAATTTTCTTCTTGAAGACACCAATTGCATGCATGTTCACTTGACTTGGGCAGTGTCCATGATTTTGATCGTAGAGCTGAACCAGAAGTATGAGCACATTGTAGATTTGAACTTTGGTGTTTCGAGAAAGCAGCTTTGAAAATATATGTTTTGACAAACCAAAGCAGTGACGTTTGTTTGAGGGTTTATGGTTAAGTAAATTTATTTAAATAAGTTCAACCCGATTTTGCTGTATATTTCAAAAACTTCGGGTAATACAGTACTTAAGTAAAAATAAGGAGGCTCAAGAACTTATAGAGATAACAAATTATCATTTGTAGGTTGATATGAAAAAAATATCAAAGTAAATTTTAAGTAAGTTACGTACAGTAAATGAATCAATACAGTATAGTTATAAATATCCGATAGAATATATCAATATAACACACAAAGGCACAATGTTGTTGACAATTTTTGTTATAAGTCTCATTTTTGTTTAATTTTTTGGAAGTTTTAATTTGGTAACAAAATTAAAGAAAATTGTTTATAAAAATATTCGATTGTAGACAAATTTGTAAATTTTAATACTGTAATTTGTAAACACTTGAACTAAGTAAGAATAAATAAAAAAAAAAAAAATTATCGATAAATGGGAAACAATTGTAAATTTTCAACTGGAAAGAAACAACTTACGTGATCTGTAGTTCAGATCAAAGGAGCACTACGAATTGTATAGTTAATTATACAAAATGTTCTTTTTCTGATCACACCACAGCCCAAATCGAACATTAATATTTTCATATTCTGCAAATAACTAACATAATTATTTAAAATGAACAAAATTTCATGTTTTTATAAAGTTTTCCAAACAGATTGAAATGATGTTTGAATGAAAAATTTAAATAAAAAAAACCTATTCAAAATGTTGATAAAGATTGAGTTTTGTTAGGATTAATTTGCCTGAGAATACTAAGTAATTGGCAATTGGTCGAATATCGGTTCGAATATAAAATAATAATTAATAAATATAATTGATTTGTTTTTTATCTAAGGGTTGAATTGCCACTTATCGTTTGGATAACAGATTGACCCCAGCTATTTCATTAAAATACTAGATTAAAAAATCTGAATTAATTTGTTATATAATTTTCTAAATTTAGTATGTAAGTAAGTTGTTAATGAAATAAAGAATTATTATTATTATATTATTATTATATATATAATTAAAAACTAATAAAAATAATATAATATACAATATACAAATTATACCAAATAATTACTATAATTTTTTTAAGGCCCACAATCGGAAAGGGAAGAGCACCTGTAGTTGAACTGCAGATTTATCTCCAAATACCACTATTATATAAATAAATAAAATATATATTTTTTAAAAATTTGTTTTAATTAAATCATTACCAATACAGAAAATATGTTTTAACTGGTTATACGATTAAAATACAATCGGATTAATTTCAAATTGTATATGAGTTGTATTTAAAATAAATTTAGCTACTGTTTGTTACCTAAAAATCAGAATTTGCATTTGTAAACCTAAAATAATTCTGAAATATTTTTACCAGTATAGTTAAATTGCATTTAAAGAATTCAGTTTGTTTTTTTTTTATTTTATCTTAAAACGAAAACAACAAACAAAATTAATATATTTTTTTGAATGTCTGCAAAATAAAAATATAATGACAAAATTTCTGGAAAAAAATCAAAAAAATGTTTTTCTTTTAATATTCTTTTTAAGTAGGATTCATTTTATATTATATTATTGTAATATATTTTTATTAGTTCCTTGATCTTTTCTTATTTCATCTTTATTTTTATTTTTTTTTCTCCCAAAATGTAAAGAAGATTTTATACTTAAGATTGAATTTAGATGGATAGTACGGTGACCCTGAATTTTAAAAGAAAATTGTAAATAATCTAAATAAAAATAAAAATAAATGGTTTTTATATACATATAGAACATATACATATTTATATATATATGTACATTTTATTTTTGGAAATTGAAAGTTTTAATACAAAAAAATAAACAAAAATTATTTAAATTTAATAATTAAATTTTTGTGATTTTGTACTAAATAAAAAGTTTAAGCTCTTTAATTATTATAAAAACAAAGTTATTTGTATCTGCTAACTTCTAATAAAATCTGAACCTTTATAGAGCTTATTCAAATTATTAAAAAGATACAAAAATGGATACAAAACCAAATAAAGCTTACTATTAATACTATAAAAAGTAAATGTATGTATTATAATTGTTAATAATACACCCGAATTTAACATTCGAATTTCTAATCTTAGAATAAGTAGGGAAATACAAGCACGGGTAGATGAAAACTTAAAATGAAATACACACAAAGAAGTAGTAAATGGAAAAAAATTATCATCCACTGCAGGAATATTTTATAAAATTTCTAAACTCCCCTACTCTCAAAAAGTCAGTTTATTATACTTTATTTCAAAGCCACCTTACGGTGTGAAATTGTAGAGTACTAAACTAATTCAAAAGTTACATAGAAAATATTCACATAATACAAAATAAAAGCGATAAAAAATGTATATGCAGTCCAGTCTACTTAAGAGCACCTCGCTTAAAAGCATAAGCCCTTTTAAGTACATTATATTTCGAAAGCAAATTTTTTGCTTTATTTTTTCATATAATTCAATTCTTTTAACAGCAAAATATCTTTAAATGCATACATTTCTGTATAATATATTAGAAATCTGAATACTTTTCGCGTTGTTTAATAACACATGACGCCAAATTTTGTTAATTAGTTGAGACAACACAACATAATGCGGGAAGTTTTGGAATTCATAAAAATTAGGACAGTTTAGGAATTTTGGATATCATACATACTATGTACAATTACATAGCTACAAAATTTCAAATATAAATTACATTATGTTGTGTACCAAATATGTTTCTCATACTTTTATTTACCACATAGCACCTATACATAATTAAAATTGATCTAAAAAAAAAATTCAGGACTTATCCATTTAAAAGCACAACTTGCTTAAGTGCATAAATTTGCCTGTTATCTTCGATGTGCTCTTAAGCGAGTTCGACTGTAATTATGAGTGAAGGAAAAGGCCAGAATTTTATATATATAAAGGTAATAAACTTTTAAAAGTTGATTGATATGAAACTAATTTTGCATATACAAGATTGCTAATAATAATATTTATACAATGTTTATTCTTAAGCTGGATTTTTATTGACCAATATTTTAAAATCTTAAAAATTGTATTGGCTCTAAAAAGGGAGATAACATGAAATGACATTATTTTATAGAGCTCCATGCGTACGAAAAGAACAAAAAATATCCTTTGCCGGGGATATTTTCACAAAAATTGAGGATACTTTTACAAAAATTGAGGATATTTTCAAAAAAATTGGGATATTTATATTATGCTTTGATGAATTATTATATTTTTAAAATATCGGGGATAGTTATTTTATATCGGCAACACTTTTTTTAACAATTCTTTGAGTAAATGTATATAAAAAAAAATAATTTTTTTCAACAGATGGTTTTTTTTATATAAAATAAAAAACAGATGTATTTTGCATATAAAATAAATTTCCCAAATAGAAATTTGGAGAAATCTTTGCAGCGGTCTATTTTTTTCTTACATAAAAATTCAAAAAACTATCTCTCTTTTTAAAACTAATAAAATTTTTAAGATTTTAAATATTGGTCAATGAAAATCCTCCTTTACGCAGCGAAAGGATATACATAGTGCCAACGCAAGAACATTATGCCAGCGCAAAAAGTAAAAATTATTTCCACCTGAATAAAAATGTCACAATTTGGATCTTCCACAACCGTATACAATTGGTACTAAGTTTTGATAGAATAAACTGGATATACAATTAAAACAAGAAAATTCAGCTAAGTTAAAAAAAATTAATGGAATCGTTTATAATCAATAATCAATACATATATATAATTTCTTAATAATAAATAATTTTACTAAATTCACATATGATTAAACATAACTAATTGTTATAATTTTTCCTTTTCATTTTTCATTTTTCACTTTTCAATTTTTATATATTTTATTTTTAACAAATTTGAATTTCCATAATAATGTTTTACAATTTTTATATTATGTCTGTTATATTAATTTTTAGATTTTTTATTTTTATTATTATGTTCATAATTTTAAGTTTTCATTACTGGCTATATTTTATTTTATATATTTTATTATATTTTCAGAGTTATATTGTTATAATTTTAAATATCATCTACAATTATAATAGACAAGCATTTAAGGACCTGCGCAGTAAACATCTTTTCATTTTATCACGCTTTTCCTTAATGAACTCTTAATATATAAATAAATTGTATATACAACAAAAATTTGCATACGGGTTAAACATTTCAATTTTTTTTTTATAATATTCAAACTCTTAATAAAATATATCCATTTTGTGTAATTTAACATATTATTATTTTTATACAATAATCAAAGTAAATTTATTCTATTAATTTTTTTAAGTAACTGTCTCAAATTTTTGTTTTCTATATTTTGGTATTGGTCATTTGTAATAATTATATAGTTTTGGTTAAAAATATGTACATATATGTGTATATATTAATATACATATATGTATCTTTAACATTATATACATGTTATATATACATATGTATCTTAAGTACATACATGTATCTTTAATTACAAATATATTTTATTTTTAGTAATTTTATCCATTAAATGCCGCTTACTATAGGGAATATGTCCGAACGAAATAGTATATGAAGGAGCAGTATTTATGCTACCTAAATATACCTAACTAACCTTTAAATTTTTATGAAAACATCAAAATTTCTACTTTATCGTGAGAAGTCTACCATTACGTAAATTACTGTTCTTTTAAAAACTTTAAATTTGGCTTCAATTTGAATTATAACTACTAACAGGGGCCCCTAGTATTTTTAGAAAGAAAGCCAAAATATAAACGTATATAGAGTTTTTAATGAGATAACTCTCTTTAGACATTGTTTTGAAATAAATAAATAAAAAAAAATAATAATAAAGTTAAAGTTGTATTACAAAGGGCAGTGGACAACCTGATGAAGAAATTTTGGTTAAATTCAGGAACCCAAATTAAATAATCTAAATATATATAATTATGCAAATTCAAAAAAGTACAGTACAAATATCTATAAACCATTTCACAGTCGAATTTCATTATTATTCTTTTAAATGACAGTTATTTGAAAAGAGATGTAGCGAAACTAAAAGTTAGCACAAAAATGTAAATGTTTAAAACAAAAAAGGTTTTTAATTCTTCAGAATCCTTAGGGAAAATTTAATCAATAATATGAAGTTTCAATTTTTAGACTTTCAATTGTTTACACTTTCAATTTTAAATTAATTTATTTAATTGTAATTGAAATTGGATAATCGCGCTATAATTTTTTCTTTATCTAGTAAATTTTTTTACACGTAGCAGAAATATACTCTGAAAATTTTTTCACATTACTTGCAAGAATAAAATACTTACAACGGAAACCAGAGAAAGTAAGTATATATACACAAATAATACTGAATGTTTATGATATAAATTGAT
This sequence comes from Argyra leucocephala, assembly GCA_963942445.1. Classification (NCBI taxonomy): domain Eukaryota; kingdom Metazoa; phylum Arthropoda; class Insecta; order Diptera; family Dolichopodidae; genus Argyra; species Argyra leucocephala. The sequence continues at coordinate 21,711,877 of OZ012677.1, read as the reverse complement.
TTACTAGTTTCGGTTCATTATACAAAGGTTTAAATCTTGAATTATTAATTGAAGTACTATAAAATTTTAAAAAACTTAATATTAAGAGTGCAGCACTTTTTAAAGTTTGAATCATTTATGCCAAGAGATAATAAATCTATTAGTATTTTTTATTTATTGTCATTGGTAAAACTCTAATTCATTTTATTTATTGTGCCCGTATCAAATTAACGTTAGATGTATTTTTCTCATAATAATATTTACAAGTACTTATCACTATGTCTTAATCTATCAAATTATAAAATTGATCCCATTTATCCCATTTCTAAGTATTTAACCAAAACTTCTAAATAAAATAACAATACTATTATCCACATGACTGCAAGAACTATAACTATACCACATTAGAAAAAAATAGTTTGTAATATCAGAATATAATAATGCATCGTTTAGAAGTGAAGTGGAGAAGAATGATGGGAGGGAAGTGTAGTACTACTTTATTCTAATTTTTTCTCTTTATTTGCGTAGAATTTAAATTAAAAAATTTTCAATTTTAAAATTCGTGAAATTTCAAAAAATAATGCAAGCATTTTGACCGCCAATTAATCTAACCAATATAAAGCTGAGAACTTAATATCACTTCTATTTGTTATTTTTACCAATAATAAAGAGACTTTATTTAATTTATTCGAATACAGACATTGCATTATTTTTAGAAAACTACAATTATAGTAGTATTTAATTATATCTTAATGATAGTAAATTTAGAATAATACCTAAGTGCAGTTTGCAAAGTTCTTATAAAATTAATTTTTGTATATATACATTTACCTTCAAATACAAAATAATATATGACTTTTGATTTTGTTTTTTTTTTTGTTATTTTTTTGCTATATCAAGTGAAATGTTTTTTTATTTATTTTGTCTTTTTTTAACATTTTCACGTCTGACACATATTTTTGCATTCCTTAGAAAAATCTTGAAATTAAAATGTAAAATATAGTTTGTCACTATCATTTTGTGATATATAGTACTTGTTTTGTACTATAAATTACTTCATGTTCAGTGATACACACTCTTAATTTATTGGTATCATATTTTAATTTATTTGTGTGGTAAAAAGAAAGATACTGTACTATTACATATATACATGGTTGAAAGTAATTTGAAAATGATAAATTTTATAAAGTAAAAATCCCTTAAGTAAGATAGTAATTTTTTTTTTGTTTGTGTTATAAAAATGAAATTGAAATTAAAAAAAAAACAAAAAAAAAAAAATGGAAATGCTATATCGAAAAATTTGGCAAATTTATTAGCAATTTGGATTGTATATACAATTTTGTTCACCTAAATAGTATTACTTTTTAAAAGGACTTGGTATGAAGTTAAAAATTTCTTTATGGTTAAGGTGATATTAAAGTAAAGTTAGGTGTAATTATTGTTTTGAGATCAGGATTCATTAACAATGACGACATAGAATGGGTTGACACCGTAAGATATTTAGACTTGCACTTAGATAAAAAATTAATGTTTCAATATCATATAATATAAAACAATTGACAATCTTAATATGATCATCAACATAATATACATACATTTATAAATCGGAGGTCATTTCTGGATAGAAAGATAGTATGTGTGTAAGATGTATACATACCCAAAAATCAAATAATCATACTATAAACCATTTTTGCTCTATTTTAAAATATTATGGAGCGCCAGTGTGGGTGCTAAAACAAATAAATTACAAAATTTCACAAAACAAAATACCAAAACTGGCGTCGAACTTACCATTTTGCTTTTCGACGAAAAAGTTGAATGATAAGATCAATGTGAGTATGGAAAACATAAACATTAATATTATAAAACACAAATATAAATTGCAATATTCAAACAACATTATGATACAAACCTTGTATGTTAATAATACGTAAATATAAATAATAAATTAAAATAAATATGTATTCGGTTAGTTAGTCTTAAGTTTGTTTAAATGTAAGTTGATATATATGATATAGCTTTTACTATCCTGTTTTCCTTTAAAAATATAGTATTAATATCATTAATGTACCATTTAGTAACAATCTAAAAATTTTCAGCTGTAAAGAGAATACAATCTAAATCAGCCGGTAATAAAAAAAATCTTTATTCTGTGCGCTTATTTAGACACATGACATGAATCGATTTGAGCTTTGCAATTCAGTCGCTAAAAATCAGAAAATGTGTACTTACATATTTATATTAGTTATACAAATATGATTTACTTTATGTTTATAATAACTGTATTTTTCGTTTTAAAATTTATATCTTGATTTTATTGTCACCACACACAAAATAAAATGATTTTATAATTACTTAACATCAACACTTACACTTGCCTACATTTATTTGTTAGATATTTATAATTTATATAGATATCTATGCTGTCTACATATATATATATATGTATAATGTATTAGAAATGAATAGAATAAATATATGAGAGACTCTTTCATTCTGCAATACTACTACATTTTTTTCTCACATAAAATAAAAATCAAAAAATATATGTTGAGGGCGCCAAAGGTTCAGATTTAAAATTTTGCACACTCAGCCTCCTAGTTGATATGTATTTTCTTTATTACTTTTGTTGTAAAACAATACAATTTATGAATGAATGGTGTGAAATTTTTTCATCTTGCTCCTAGAGATAGATTGTTGTTTATAAATAATTATCTCATGCTATAATTTCTATATTGCGATAATTATTTGTTTGTATACAATCGATTATCGTTAATGGTTAAACTCGGCGCCCTGTGTAATTGTGCTGTTTGCACATATGTAACCGCCGGTTCTGAATCAGATAACATAACGATTACACCATATCGACCGACGATTTTAATTGTTCTGTTATGTAATTAAAATTTTCAAGTTGAATACTTAAAAAAATTGATAATAAATATTGTTTGAATTTACATTTTTTTAATACTTAAATTGTAACAAAACAATGAAATCATAGAAATTGCATTATGATAACACTGGATTATTGTTATTCATTGGATGTATAAATAAAAATAGTGCAATATGTCTGCTGAAGAAACATTGAAAACGATTTCGGCCTATTTGATCAGTCGCTTAAGAAAATATAATTTTTAGTTATTACAATGATAACTGAATGATTACACTAGTATGATTAGATAGAATGATTCCATAAATGATGATATAGATAAATTCTATATGATAGAATGATCATTCGTCTGATATTGAAATCCAGCATTCATACCACCTTTTTAGTAAACTACCTTTTTAAATTTTTTGAACTCAGTTGACCAGTCATAGCAATTTTTCCCCAAAGAAGAAAAAATTATTTCAATTTTGCAGACACAAAAACATTTTATCATTTCGGAATTTATAAATCACGTGAAATTTTAATTATGAGAAAAATAAAGAAAACTAAAGTACCTACCTACGAGTATGTATATAAAAAACCAAGACTCAAAACAATTTTGCAAATTTTTGTTTTGATTAATGATTGAATTAAAAATTCCAATTTATATAAAAACGCCAAATCTAAATGGAGCAGTTTTTAAATTAAAATGGTTTCAATGTATGAAAATGAATGAACACAGACACTTAAAAATTTATTTCCCATCAAAAGTAATAAATTTATTATTTAAGATTCATTCTTATATTTATGGGACTTTCTTGGAATGTTTTTTTTTTTTTTGTACCTTTACCTTTTTTTTTCTCTTTCTTTTTTCCATATTAATGAAAGCTATTATGTCACTAATACGGTTTTATACGAAAAGTCCTTTGCAAGAAAATTTAAATTAAATAAATTTAATAAATTGCAATAATTAGCAAATTTTATTCGTCTTGTTTGGAAATTGTATTAAATGGTATTATAAATTTAATGTATCGTTTTTAATTTCTGCCGGAATTTTGAATATAATTAAAATTTATTTAAATTTAATTTATATAATTTTCGCAAGTGTAAAACCATAAAAATTTCGAAACAAGATGAGATTTGAAACGATTTTTGGATTAAATTCAAATTTCGAGGGGGGAAATTTTTCTAATATGTATGAGATCCCTATTAGTGTTCGCCCGCTCTTCAAAATACGAATTAAAATTTGGTCAAAAATTGCACTCAGCTTTACTATGAATTATTTTCTATTATTTCAATATATTCTTGGTACTTTATAGTTTTTTTTATTAATTTATCTTAGACAACAACCATAACGTAAAAATTTATTTAAAATTTTTTTTTTAAAATTAAATGCTTTAAAAGCTAAAAAATTTACTCTGTACTTTAGTGAATGTGTTTGCATCTGGTGTCCTCTGCAATTACATGAATCTGGCAATTGAATGTATAAACTTATACATGGAGTGAAATTTTAAATTGAAATTTCTGATTGAAAATTGAAAAAATAGTTAGTTTCGCTACATCTCTTTTTAAATATATATCATTTAATAATAATAATCGGCTATTGAATGTTTCAGTAATTGTACTGTTAACATGACGTTAAATTATTATTTTATTTTATTGGCTTTGTAAAATTTATCAATTATTGTAAATAACTGCTAAATTAGTTTACTTAAATATTTCATTCCAAAGCTTATGTTTCAAAATACGAACATGTACAATTACTGTGTAAAACGATAATTATGTCCACTATTATCAAAACTGCAAAATAGTTCTGAATCCTTGATATCAGCAAAAGAGATTAAAAATTTATATTTTAGATGTAGGATCTCATGTGAGATAAATAATTAGTGAAATTAGATTGTCCATTAACCGTGTACCCTATATTTGAAATGATTAAATCCAAGCCAAATCTCATTAGTTAAAAAAAAAAAAACAAAACAATCTAATCAGAAATTGTCACAGGCATACAATTTTATCTTTTATTCCAGAATTCTGTCTTTCTTTCTCTCTCACTCTCTCTCTCTCTCTACCTTTGATTAATTAATATTTTGATTGTTTGCCAATGAGTTTTTTTTTCAACAAAGTAAAACATAATTAATCAATTAGATTGAGAAAGAACAAGGTGCTATTATATGCTATCACCACCTGTCAACTTTTAAAATTGTGATCTTTTTATAGAATGATATGAACGTTCGGTCGGGTCCAGAAATTAATCGATGCGTCTTTTCTGATGGCTTGGTATTTCTTTAAAATTTTTATTTTTATTATTATTTTTTTTTTAACTTTTATTCTCTTCCAGTTAAAAATAGTTTGAAAGACTGGTGTTTAAAAGAAAAGCAAAAAAAGGGAGCTATGATTTATTTCATTTTTTTTTTATAAATTAGTGATATTTATAGATTTGAAGAGACGACCTTGAATATTATGCTACTACAAATTTATTACATGGAAATAATTTACAAAAAAAAAAGAGAAAGAAAAAAAAAAAAAACAAACGATGTTAAAAACCAGTTAAGATGATAATATTATTCTGTCCATTATTGTTAAAAAAGTTATTTCTGTAACGAAAATAATAAAACTCTTTAAAAGATGGTGATGTGTAGACAAAAAAAAAAAAAAAAAAAAAAACAAAGAATGCTATAAGGTGAAGATGAATATGAAAAACAATAACAATATAATATTTTATAAATTATAGGTTTAAAGAATCAAAAATAGGTGCTTAATATTAAAGATGAGACAACTTGAGTGTAGTTTAATTGAATTTTTATTATGATAATGTTAGTAATTTATTTTATTAGCTTCGATGCATTGACATTTTATTAGTTTTAATCAAATAAGTACTTTTCTGGGTAGAATCATATTAGATTGAATTGGCTACATTAGTTTTTGCTGAAAAGACAATATTACCAATCAGTTGGACATTTTTAATAGTGCCATATATTAGATATATTGATGAAATTCTATAGTGCTTTTTGAGAAAGTGTTTATACACTTGAAAATAAAATTTTTAATTAGTGAAAACAAAATTGATTTTTAAATTGATATTTTTAACTGTTATTGTTACATTAGTAAATGTATCAATTTTATAAAGTCAATAAAATAAAATAATAATTTAACACTCAATACTATAATTTAGTAATCTATAAAAAAAAACTATAATTTAATAATCAAATTATTTATTTATTATTTATATATTCAATCAAACAAAAATAAGGACTAAAAAACTTAAAAACTAGTATTAAATAAATTTTGTTTGGTTTGGGTCGTAATAGTTAATTTATAATAGTTAATATAGTAAGTCATAATAGTTAATTTATGACTTGACTAAAATTGCATTTTAAAATATGGATTTATTTTGACTGAATTTAGCCACATGTCACTTAGATGCAATTCTACAAAAAAGTCTATTCAAATATAAATATGCAGGGTAGACATACTATACAATATTTGACAGAATATTACAATCCCCTTATTCTCATCACAAAATTATAACTTGACTTGAAAATTAGCTCAACTTATCAATAATAACAATATTATCAAACAAAAAAATTAGAAAGCTTAGAAAAATCTTTATTATAATTAAGGACAGTAAAAAAGTCTCATATTATATGTATTATATAGTAATGAAATAATTTTTTAAAAAATTATTTTAGAAATTTAAAAAAAATTGTGATGTCAAATAAAGTTTTAAAAGACATTTAAAAAACAATTTATATCCGATTTTGCTGCAAACTGCAAAATAGATAGGGTTTTCTATAATATTCAAATTGTTTAAATTGAAGTTATATTTGAATAATGTTTGACTTTGACTTATTCAAATTATTTTTACATTATCTAATCATATTCATAAAAAATATTAAAATATGGATTGCTTAACCCCTCGACACAATATAATAATTTACTGTTAACTTAAAATTTTTTATGTTATTTTTTTTTAATTGTTTTGTAAAAATAAATTATTATTAGTTTAGAAAAAAAAAATTGTTTCTATTAATTTTCTACTCCCATAGTAATTTTGTTTCAGGAACGACTATATGACCAATAGATGTTTTAGAAATAAAATATGTCTGCTGCTGAAATCCCTTTGGTTAGGGAATTTTTTTGGTCCAATATTTTACTGATATATAGAAGAGGTACCTAAAATAACTTTAAGTAGATTCGTATTTACCGTAGTTTGTTCTGTGTAGTGTTAATGTAACAAAATTTAAAAGACATAGGAAAGTAATTGTAATAATGACATTTTATTTAATTTAAAATTGAAGGAGAAGTAATTCCGCCCTTAACGATTTGAAACATAAATAAAACATCAGCCAATTCCTATCTTTTCCACAAAGACTAAAGATGAAGAAGGCTTAGCCTGTGTTTAGTCTAGGCAGACTATGTATGGCAAAACTTAACTTTTTTTTTTTTGAACCGCTTCTATTATCTGTATATGAGAATTATAAAAATGAAACCAGGCTTGACTTGTATTTTCAAAATGGGCTCTAACGAGGGCATGTATACAATGATTTAAAAATGTAAAAATCTTTAAACTTCTTTGGCAAACGTCTTGTAAAAATTTAACTACCTTTATTAATTCTGTTTTCGTATTAGAACTTGAATGATAATTTATCATCAAAATAAACATTTGGGTTCTTATGTGAATTTATTTGGCTCTTTATTTGAATTTGAAAGGTTCGCTGTTTAGAGTATATCTAAAGTTATATGGTTGGGTTCCACGTGTGTAATACATGAGTGCAAATTTAATGTTTAGTAAGAGATTGTTATTAATCCACCATGTATAAAATTTCTTTAAACCATCTTGAAGCTTATTATGAATATCTTGCATTGACGTTATTTTTTTGAAAATCTTCATATCATCTGCGTAAATTTTCAAATCGCTATTAAAATTTATGGAATCCACATCATTGATGGCAATAATGAATAAAACAGTGTTCCTAAATGGCTATCCTGTGGAACTTCAGAATGGTGATGAAAAAAAACGATATAAAATAGTATAGCTTTTATTACTAAGATATTAGTTGGTCTATTGTACAAATTTTGCAGATAATCCTATGTTTTTGAGTTTTAGTACAATAAATAATATACTAGGTATAATATCAAATGCTTGACTAAAATCAGTATAAATTACATCCGTTTGGAATCCCGTCACATTGATATAATTCTCTTCGATATTGATTAAGAAAGTTGATCTATAACATGCCTTGCTAATCCGAACTGAATAATGAGCCAAAATAAAAAAATCTATAATTGCATGAGCCGAAAAAAAAATTTACGAAATAAACTTTGTAAGTAAGATTTAACGCATAGTACCAAAAACACTTGTGATTTCCCCAACGAATTTTCTTATATTTCGATATTTGTAAATTTTAATAAATTTTGCATAAAACTGTACTTTATCATATGTTCCAAAAAAGATGGTTTTTAATTTGGGATGGCATTGAAGATTAATTCCATTTGCAAAGAAGATGTATTGGGATTATCATTGTACCGATCAACCTTTTGTACCGGATAAGCAAATATTATTTAATTCAGAAAAACGAGTTGCGTCGCCATTTCTGAATGTAATTTGAGCATAAAAGATTTAATTTCACCACAACTTTTAGCAACTAGCTTATTTTCACCCTGAAGTTTTAAATTTAAGCTACTGAGTCACGTCTATAAGAAAATATAAATCTAACAACGAATCATCGTTTGACGATTCTTCAACAGATTTGTTTTTTAATTCCATAAAAACCTTCATTTTTTTTTTCTGGTATAAAAATCTTGTTAAACATCTGCCTCTACTTAGTCAACGAACGTTAGAAAAATAAATAACATCTTCGTAGTGTAAATTTATTTGTTGAAATGATGGACGATAGAAATATAATCTGATGCAAATATAGATGGAAATATAGTCCACGACTACGAATAAAATTAATAGTTTTAACCACGACATTCATTACATGATCCATTTTTAATGTTTGACTACACAAGCTTTCTTGATGTATAATGCAATGAAATGTGGAAGCCTGTCCAATATCTATCACAGCCTCTAACAGTTTCGCTTGCATCAGGCCCATAAAACCATTATTCTTTGCTATCATGTTAGGAGCACCATCTGTAGATAAAACAGTTAGAACTAAATTATTTTCAGTGCAACTCTGCCAAAACGCATTGAATATAACTATTCCTTTGGTTGTGTCTTTGAGGGTTTTTAAGTGCAAGCATTATTTCAATAAAAGCACAAAATTCACAATGAAAAACAACATCTTACAATCTGTGTGTAATGTCTTATTGTCAAAAACTAAATGTCAAAATTCCAATCTTCAAAACATTATTTCACTATGCCTATGCGATAAATGCTGCGGTTAGCCATAAACAAATGCTGTTTTTGATTTTGCATAATTTTAAGAGCAAACAAAAATGAATACATATCATGTTTTATTCATACTAACAATATGGCTCTAAATTCAAAGCCATTTTTTTATATTTGGTATACTTTACCAATATTTATAAATTATTTCGAGAGACCCAAACTATCTCCCAATGAGCCGCGGGTTGGCCAGCTCCCCTATCTATAAGGTTGGTTACTGTAGACTTCTATTATTTAGAAAACCGTGTTGATGGGAAGTTAATGCAATGATTGTAAATATAATCGAACTACTATAATCAACTCAAAAACTTTGGGTATACCTAGTGGAAAGCTTAGAAATTGGTCTATAATTGTTTATATAATTTTTTTTATGGGTAGGTTTAATAAAAGCTTTTTACCAAGTTAATGAAAACTATCCGCTTATTGATAGAAGTATTACAGATTAAGAAAAGTGGGGCAGCCAACGCATTTGAGCAATTCATTATGACAATGTTCGTCGGCTTATGATAATGAAATATTAAGTCGACTTATTAAAAATTAATGAGTCGACGTATATGAATATTTGATATTCATTTAAAAAGAAAATATTATTAATTAAAGTATTTAATAAAATTTTGAAAATTAATTAAAAATTTATAGAAGGCAACAAGGTCATTTCGTGTACCAATACCAATTCATATAAGATCCATAAAAAATAATTTTGGAAAATTTTTATTATAGTTTTTCTTAAAGTTAAAACATTTCAATGTATTTTCATACTTTTTACTTAACATAATAATATACGAATATACTAACTACCACCTCTTTAATGAAAAAAAAATTAATATAAATTAAGTTTAAAAGAGTTTTGAACGAGTTTAGAACGAATGAAAGATATTCCCATCATAGAGTTTTTCATAAAATCAAAGTCGTTAGAATTAATGGTTAAACTTTCGAAAAGTGAATGTCATTTCTGGAATAGCAATAAAAATAAAAAAAAAAAGTTATAATTAACAACGCATATAACTAGAGAAGGTCGTCACAAATATAGTCTTTTTCTTCTTCTTCTCCATCATCTTCATCTTTTAAATGTTGTCATTTACTATCGCATTTGATTTTTTGTGTAGTGAATTTATTACAAGTGTATAGTAAAAGGTTATTAAAAAGTTAATGTGAATATTTCTCATATCTTTTATAAATGTTTTTACTTCCAAAGTAACACCATCACAATTTTATTAGATTTTAAGTTTTAATTTCCGAACAAAAAACTTTTTCAATATCAATGGTTTTTTTGAAAATTTCTTGATTAAATTTTTGAAGGTTATTTTCTTTATTATTTTATAATGATAAAAAGTAAAGCGAAGTTAGTTGAATTTGCTATGAAGATATTTTAATTGATAATAAGAAAAAATAAAACAATTCTAGGATTTTGCAGTATTTTTTATAGGATTTGATTTGTCAAAATAAGTTTTTTTTTTTCAATTTTTAGCTAGAACTGAAATTAATTAACTAGGAATAGAAAGTAAATTCGAAAGTAAATCCGCACACAATTTTTTAACTCCTTACTAATGCAGATATTGGATTTTAAACCTAAATTTAAAATTTTATTAAAAAATAATCTGGATCTGGTTTCACATACGCACACAGATTAAGGATATGATCATTCCACAGAGCTCCAGATTATTTCCGTTTGATGTTAACAGCCAGCTCACATCAATACCAGTAAAGCAAATAAAAATAATTATTCAAAATGGATGACAGTGATGTGGTTACACCTGTTAAAAACGAAATAATTAACTTATTGAACATTTGTTTGGAACAGAACTATATTTTCAATTCGATAAGGAACAAGTAAAACGAATTCCAATGGTTCATAGTTGGCTGAAATATTTTTTATGACTTTGAAAGAAAAGTCTTACAATCTACAAATCCAATAGTGAAGAATATTCAAAAATGGTATAGATATTTAGATGATGTGCTTCGCGTCTGTAGAGGAACTGGCAGACAATTGGATCAGTTTTTCGAATTCTTGAATGCTGAACATAAAAAAATTCAGTTCCCAATTGAAAAATAATCAAAAAATTGGCTCAATTGAACATTTCTGCAGACGCGCAGAAGGAAAATTCCATTTCAAGATTTATAGAAAAGTCACATATTCAAATGTGGTGATTCCAGCACATTCTAAATATACTATCAATACTAAAGTGCCCGCTTTCCATAGCTATATTCATAGGATATTGAATATTTCGATGTCGAAATTAGATTATAATGAGAAGCTCAATATAATAAAAACAATAGCGAAGAATAACGGATATGAAGGTAATATCATCGACAACATAATAAGGAAGAAAAATAGAAAACTTATATTTGAAAAATTTAATACAATTCTTCCAAATATACAAAATCAGAAGTTATTTACAGGAGGTTAAATTGTATTACAAGTACTAGTTTAAAAATAAGGTTATGAAAAAATTCAATATAATTCAAGTTATTTATATCTAAACTAACTTACTTATATCTAAAATATTTACAAAAGTAATATATTTATAATTATAAATTATTAATAAGAAGTGAATTTATAGGCTTTGGACTTTAACCGTCTGGCCCTATAGAGTATTAAAATTACAATTTAATTAATTAAATTCTATAATAACAATACTATCAAGCCTAAACTAGTCAATAACAAAATCGTTACTAGGAACAATATAAATAAATCTTGTGTTTACCAAATAAAATGTAGTGATTATGATTACAAATATATTGGACAAACAGGAAGAAGTTTTCAATCCAGATGTAACAAACATTTAAAGCCGGCGTTTAACGAAAAAAAATGATTCAAAGGTAGTGAAATATCTCTAAGAAAGCAATCATGATTGCGCAATAAATAATTTGGAAATTACAGAATATGATAGAAGTTTAAAAGATACGAAGAAGCATGTGAAATTTTATCAGCTCAAAAACAACATAAAAATCTGATTAACAACCAGGTGGACGTAATAAAATTATATCTATTAAAATTTATGAAACCTTTGTAACTGTAATAAATAAATAAATAATATTACAGGTATTAAATATACTAAATATACAAAAACACTATAAATGTTAACCCATGTGTAAATACTTTATCAGTCTTCTGATAATGGTCTAATAACCGAAATCGATTAAGATATTTAATAAAATTTGTGAAATATAACTAGGATTTTAATATTTATTTAATTTCAATTAATCTAGGCTAGACTGAATTAAATTTGATATTAATTTTAGTATTTCTAAAATAATTTTAATATCAATTCGGTCATTAAGCCGGTTGTGACATAGATCCAAATCTAATTGAATAGAAGTTAAACCCGAAAGGCTTGGCAAAAGCTACTTGTAAATTACTATTGTGTATAATTTAAATTATATACAATAATAATGATAATGAATAGAAGTTCCTATTGTTGACTAAGTCTCAGACTAAGAGATTATTGGCTTTTATTTGGGTTATTTCTAAATTATCATCATCATTATGAGTCTATAATTTGTTCAATAATCAAGTAGGGATTTTTAATATGTGGCTTATTTGTTTCATTTTTTGTTAATCTATCTAGTTTTGAATTTTTTTTTTTTTTAGTTAGTCCCCAAATCTAACAAAAAAAAACCAAATCGATAAAGATTTTTGCCAAAAAAAAAATCATTGTTTTTATTTATTTCACCCATCTTATGTACGGTACTGTAATGCTTTTTTTTCGAGTAATTTATTTTATCAAAATTTCTGATTTGTCAACGAAAGCGTATCGAAATCTCGCGAATCAAAATCTTGTTTTTAAAATTTCGTACTTTTGTAAATCTCCTTTAAAAAATCTAGTAAAATAGTAGAATTGAAAAAAATACGATAATTATTGGGGAATCATGATGTATATCATGATGGGAATCATGATTATATTGAAAAGGCTTGTTGGAGGTTTGTATGCGGTAGCCTCCCTTATTTTATAGGTATTCATTTTATTCATTTATGCATACCCGCTATTTGATACAAAAAAGAGAACATGTCCTTACACTACGATTAATCTTCCAATAATTTTATGAATTTTTTTGGTGGATTTTTAATTCTGGATGTGCTCAGTAACCCTTTTTTATTTTAGCTCACCATATAAAATAATTTTTGAACTTGGCCACAAACCTCTTTTGATATGGTGGTCAATCGCGGAAGTTTATTGATATTTAATAGAATCGGCTTTAAAGTTTATCAACAAATATTTTGGACTTGCCAAAAATGTTGCTACATGTTTTTAATTACACATTTGCTATCAAAAATATAAATTTCCTTCGCCCATTTATCATAAATTTTTATTGGATTGTAGAATCTATATTACACTGATGGTCATTATCGAATAATTTTGACTATCGAATTAATTTAGTAATTTGAATTCAGAGTTGATATGCTACTGAACGGTTATTGAGTAAAGTAAACATGTCGAAATCTAGAAGTAAAACCCACACAAAAAAACCCACAAAATAGTGGTAAAATTAATCCTGAAAAATAGAGATATTCTTTTTTTTTGTATTCAACAGCGGCTACGCATAAGAATGATTTAGGTAAATAGGTAGTCTGGAAAAAATTAAATGAATACCTATTTATGTTTCATCTAAAGCATTTAAAATTATGAAAACCCGCTGGAGTTTTTACTAGTGGGATTTCGTTACGCTAAACGATACGTAAACGATACGCGTTCGATAAGTAGAAAAAACTTGTAGTACCGTAGATAGTAGAATTATTTTTTTTTTGGATTTGGAGACTAGCCGGTACTGATTACTGGTTGTTATTAGTTTAGTTAATAATTCTTATATTCGATTGCTTTTAGTTGTGGTAAAAAAATATTTGTTTTTCCTTTTACAATTTCTATATTATTTCCATCAAACTTACAATTTTCTCCAATTGCCTTTTATCATTAAAACTTTTTCTTAAAATAAGAAATAATAAATTTTATATTTATTTAAAGGCTAGCTCCACCTCCTCCACTCATTATTCTAACCAACACGATGCAAGGAATTGATTATTGTTCTATAAACAATGTAGCCAAAGTATAAATCTAATTAAAATATGTTGATTAAAGCAGAAAAACACATAGCTGGGAAATAATTGGTACATTCAGTGGCATTAACCGGTGTATCTAAAATCCATGACTCCATGGATCTGTCCATTGAACGGTGTGGTAAATGTACCAGTAAATGTAATGAAAAAGAATCTGAAAAATTCTAAGTACACTTTATGGATCTGACTTTTTATGTGCAAAATACCGCTGACCTAAACCCGATGTATGCGCTGGAAAAGCCATTCTTCTTCTTGGATAAGCATTCACCCAAATATGACGGAATTTTATATTACTTCCTATAACAGAAAAATTTGAGTGAAATTTCTTGAACAGAAAAGAGGCATGTATTTGACTTCCATTGATCTACACCATGGCTCAAAATGCAAGCATTATGAGAACGACTGATATATTCCAATTTCACTTTCACATTTTAGTTATCAGAAGTAGCTATCATTCAATAAAGTCAATTTAATTTTTTTTTCTATATACTGCCATGATTATGTCAATAGTTTGATCATTTCAATCCTTTGAATGTTACTTAAGTCAAGAAAAAATTATGTAAATTGAAATATTTAACCATACAAAGAATGTTATATGAAAATTATGTAACTATTATAATATGAAAAATAATAATAATAATAAAAAAACTGGTTAAAAATGACTCAGGATAATAAAAAATAAAGATAATTTTAAAAAAAGTTCATACTGTTGGAAAACATCAATCGGAAATTGTTTGTGAGTCATTTTTAGTTATTATATTTATGGAAAAAAAACCTTTGATCTTCTTATGGACCATTTTTTTTTCTTACTTCTCTTCGGAGCATAGGGCTTAACATTTCCATCCTAATCGATTTCTAGCTGCTAATTTAAGTTGCTTCTACGTTATGTTTGTCTTTACAAGCTTTTGTTTTATGGTCCTCCGCCAGGTGTTTTTGGGCGATCGGGTCTTCTTGTGCCTTTTGGGTTCCACTCTAAGCTTTAACGGAATTATAGTGTTAGCTATTCCGCCATCGTAAAAATTCATGTATTAGAACCTTAAATGCTTGTCGAAGAGTAAGTGTTCAGAAAATGCTTTGCCTTTCAAAGTGATAGCTTTATTTTGTGAACCAAGAGTATTTGAAATTGTTAGAAATATTAGGATTTCAATTTGTAGTTTCTTGCATCAACCTGCAATGGCCGGGTGACCAATTTCCTATTTTGAATATTTTAGACTTATGTTCATATATCTGAAAATATGACTATACTTTTGTTTTTTTTTTATGTTCTTGACAGTAGTTTAGGTAAAATCACATTTTCGTGCTTAATTAAGTACGGCACTGCAAGCTTATACTACAATACCTACACTATTTCGAGCATTTGCTTATCAAATTATTGGCTTATCAACTCATTAAATGCGGAAAACTACTGCTTCATTTTATTTAATTTGTTACAGATTCTATACTCTCAATTATTGTTTTATCATTTATTTTATCCCATTGGTACTGGACCAGGTTCAAAAACCCATAAAGCATTTTTTTGCATCATCGGGAATTGAACCTGGGACCTTTCGGTTAAAAAACAGGAGCTCTACCTACTGCGCCACCCAGCGTTGACTTCAGACTTTTTTGTTTTCCATAGCTCCAGACGCCCATATTCATTTCTTGTAACAAGTTAAAATTTTTAATAGTCTTAAAAATATTTTAACTTGCCAAAATACGTTTGAATCAAACCCAATAGAATACTTGCGATTTTCTAGCATGTTGTTAATTTTATTTTAAGACAACTGCTGGAGATTAAGCTTAACTTCAAATAGATTACAGTCCTTATACAAAAATACAGCCTTAATACTACATAGTCATATAAAAAAAATGTTAATTCTATATGGGCAATTTAATTACTGTTAAAATTACTGATTTCGTTAGTATGATTTACAAAAATATTGGGTTTAGAATAACTTGCCCTACGACACTATTTTCTTCCTTCAATTATGTATTTTTATTTTATTTATACAATTTATTCTTCTTTGGGTTCAAACTCCTTCTTAAGGAACTTTGAAAGGAAATCTATGACATTAAAATAGACATAAAATTGCCATCATAATGTGGTGACATCATATTCTTATTGTGAAAGACACACATCTTAAACAGAACAACCTGACAGCTTTTAAAGGATTTTAAATTTTTTATTTTTTTTATATTTTTTTTTATTTTTAATGCATATAGACTTCAAGAATATGAATATAAGAAATAAAAAAAAAAAATTTAATTCAACTAAACTCAATAAGAATAAATTTAAAAAAATAATAATAAAAAAAAAAACAAAAGAAATCAGTGGCAGATAAAATAGTAACAGTTGGTAATAAGAAAGTATTTAAGGAAAGAACTGGCAAAAAGAATAAAACAAAAACAAAAAAAAAAGAAATAAAATAAGAGAATTAACTAGGATATCTGACGAATATGTGAAAATTCTATTTTATACTTAAAATACTAAAAATACCTTTGGGTACTAAAGAACAAAAAAAAAAAAACTTAACCAACTGCTGTGTGGCTCAAAAACTTATTTTTTTTTTTATTTTAGATTTTCTTTCTTTCTATTACTTTTATATTGTTTTTATATAAGATAATAGATGAAGATACGATAGTTTCACTCAGAGTTACTAAGACACTATATATTCACATTCAAAATGTATATAGACACCAACAGTGATTTTATAATGGTAGCTGGTTTAGTGATAAAGTCAACGAACTTGATAATCACGATATGTCGTGAACTTTTTATGATGAAAATTGCATCATTAGATAATAATGTTTATGTTAAAATATTTATAGTGGTACATATTATTATATAGGGATAGATCTATAGATTGTATGTATGAATGTGTGCAAAAATGTTATAATAGAAACGTAATAGAGCGTCAATAAAAAAAAAAATAAAAATAGAAAATTTAAAAAAAAAAAATAAACACACTTTTTAATCGAATGTGTTGAATGCATATGCCTGTATTATGTACATTAGCAAAATATGTATATAAATAAATTAGGGTGTACCTCATTATGAATGTATTATATTTATTATTTGATTTTAATATGTTTTATTTAGTACTATAATCCTAGTGGAATATAATTTTATTCCCGGAGGACGAATTTATATCAATTTTAGTTGAAACCGATAAATAATTAAATTGTGTTTTACTTGTAATGCCTGGAGGAACAGGATTGAGTTTCTATGTAAATATTTTATAATAGATTAATTTCCTATGCACAGAGTATATGCTCGATCAGAGTATCAACTAAAAAATGTGTATTACAAAATTAAAAAAAAACTAAATGTTGATTTTCGCTTCTTATTACTAATATCGACATCCACCCAGATGGCAATTTACAAATACCAGGCAAACTAACATAAAAACAAACACACCACAAGCAGCTACCATCATCAATAGGGACCGAGTATAAATATTTCGGTATAATACTGTATCAAAAATTAACTTTTGAACCTCATATATTCGTGTAAATGAAGAAAGATAAGAAGATTATAGATGTGGTGTTTATAGCATGATAAGTGAAAGACTCTAAGGTGTGCTTACAAAATATTATCCAATATCATATACTCCAGATTAGCCTACTTAGCTGAAGATATACTGGGAGAGTACCAATGCGGATTCGGAAGCAAAACTCAACGGTTGACCAGATATTCGTCCTGAAACAAAGCATGTAGAAATGTAATGAGGACGACATAGATCTTCACATGTTTTTCATAAATTTCAAGCAAGCATTTGACAGCATAAACAGAGACATAATTTTAACAGCTCTTAGATATTTGGGAATACCTCAGAATTTGTCAAACCTAGCCATAATGACAATGCATAAATCAAAAGCTAAAATTGTAATAAAAAACCAAATAACCCGTGAATTTAAAATAGAAACGAGAGTACGACAAGGAGATGCTTTATCCGCATTATTATTCAACTTAATACTACATTACGCCATAGGAAAATTATAAAAGAAAGGCAGAATTTATGACAACCTAAATAGTAGCATATGTCGAAGACATAGTAATCATGGCAAAAAATTACAGATATGTGGCTGAAGTATTTGTACAACTAGAAAAAAGTAGGCTTAAAAATCAAAGAAGACAAAACAAAATATCTAAAAATATCAAGAAATGAACACATAAGAAATACTCAGAATATAACAATTGGAGAGTACAACTTTGAAGGAGTTACAAACTTTACATACCTCAGAGCAACAATAAGAAGTGATAATAGTATGCAATGCTGTATTCATAATAGAATTCAGGCCAGAAGTAAATTCTACTATGCAAACACTATGCTTCAATAAAAACTAATATCAAGAAAGGTCAAAATGACGATATGTAAAACTCTCATACGACCCATAGTCACGTATGGGTGCGTGGTATGGACTGTGGTATGAACGTGACCGAGGGGAATAGCCTGCGCATATATGAAAGAAAAATTCTCCGAAAAATACTCGGTCCAACAAGATTGCAGAATGGAGAATGGAGGAGCAACAGCGAGCTCCATAGCATGATCGATAGTGAGGACATTTTATGGTTTGCAAAGGTCCAAAGACTAAGATGGGCTGGCCATGTAAGTCGAATGTACGAAAATCGAAAACAAGCAGTGGTGCTGAATAGAAAGCCCGATGGTAGCAGTGGTAGAGAAAGACCAAGAAGCAGATGGGCAGACAACGTGAAAAACGATGCTCAAACCCTACACATTCCGAATTGGAGACAAGTGGCACAAGAGCTACCTTTTTGGATGAGCATAGTAATGAAGGCCAAAGCTCACCTATAGTTGTAGCGGTATAAAATCATGATGATGATGATGATGTGAAAGGGTCCCGATAAAAATTAAAAATACATTTTACTCTAGTATGTTTCTTTCTACTATAACATATTATGGTATTCAAATCTGGCTCAATATATACAATAAAAATTTAAACTTATTATTATTACCAACAATACAAAACAGGGCTATCAAAAACTTGTATCGATACAAGAATAGACAGTTAACTCAAATAATTCATCGTCACCATTATGAATTTTACTATTGCCACTCGTGATAAAATGTAAACTAGCTACGCAAGTGAAATTAAATCCTTAAGTCGTCCTAGATTGTAGACATAGAATGTCAGATAGCAAGTCCAATGAATGTGCCATTTTCATTTTGGTTTTCAAACAAAAATTCAAAAACAACAAGAAAAACATTTATAATTTAATGATTTAGAACTGTCAAAATGAAATGTCAACGACAATTTTTGATCAAATTTTATTTGTCGCCGTACTATTTGTTATGAAACCCATTTGTTTAAAACATAATTTGACATATTTTGTCGACGATAATGTTGTGTCGTTTTCATTGGACTTTAGGCCGCTTAATGCTGGCAGGTAAAATTAATACAATAATAAAACAAACAAAAAACTAGTAAATGCACTCTACTTCAAATAATAAATTACAATTCAGTATAAATTATTTAAGTCAGTTACTGATAACAGGATAAAAAAATACATACATTACTCAACTAACACGTTTAGCTTCAGAAAAACTTCGGAATAACTCACCAGATGTACAAAATTAATTAAAAGCATGAATAAACAAAGTCAATGCATTTAAATTCGTTTATTTCAATTTTACATGAATGCACCTCACATCAGTATAATACAAGAAATGCTGGAGGGCTAAGAATTGTCTCATCAATAACAAACGGTTAAATTAAACAATGATGATACTGTTTATAATATAGCTTATAAGAATTATAATGAACTATCCATACCAGAAGAATTAAAAAATATTGATAGTCTATAATGTAGATGTATTTAAAAATAAATTAAAAAAATTATTATTTAAATCAGATATAAATAATAGTTGTTGAAATTTTGTGTTTGTTACTGAATTTTGATCTTAAATTTACAGTATAAGATTTATTTATTTTAACATTTTATCGTACAGTTATATGCAGGCCAATTTACAGGGGTTTTTCCCTTTCGGAATGTGGGCCTTTATATAGTAATTATTTGGTATTTGTAGGTGTATTGTATATTACATTATATTTTTATTGGTTTTTAATTATTAAATTATTAGGTATGTTATATTTATAACCACATATATACCGATGTGGTTGTATTGAAAATTTAAATTTTCAGTAATTTTCACTATTCCGGTTTGAATCCGTGCTCCTCGGTCCGTTTCATTACCACTCGGATTGACACTCGCTTTACCACTCGGCTACCGAGGCCACTACAGTATAAGATGAAAATAATTTGAAACAGTTGTATAATTTTTTTTTGTTGTATCTGTACAAAACTACGAGCTATAAAGATATAAAATACAGTATTGGAGAGTAGCTGATATGCATTTACGATAACAGTTCAAATACTCTTGATATTATTTCAATTCAAATATTATGGAAACTTAAATAAACCTATGGTATAGTGCTTTGAATCGTTTAAGTATACCCTCACTAAATTCATTTCGTTGCTGATCGAATTTTAGGTGCAAATGTAGACAATATAAAGGTTTCCCGGGTTTCTTTTGTTATTATATTGTTAAAATAGGTGAAATATATAAAACCAAATCTATTTCGTTATTCCGCTCCTAGAGAGCATTAAAAATAAATTTTAGTATTTTCAATTATTGAAATGTTAAACTTACAGTAGGATTCTTGTAGCTCTAGTCGGCAGCTTCATATAATTTATGCACTATTAATTTACATCTAAATACAAATTGCAGAAGTGCCCTAATACCTCGTAAGCTTAATTGAAATTTATTTTAAACTGCTTGTTTTGTTGTTGATAATCCGGATACTGTAACAGAGACCTGTCCATTACACATTTGGACAGGTCTCTGTTACGGAGTTCAAGTATACGTTATTTATTTACAGTGTACCAATTCCTTTGTTATTTAAATAAACGGTAAATCAACTTAATTTACTGTCTGTAAAATTGAAATAAACGAGTTTAAATTCATTTTAGCTTTGTTTATCCATACTTTAAGTCAATTTTGTATATCTAATAAGTTATTCTGAAATTCTTCTGAAGCTAAACGTGCTAGTTGTATCCTGTTATCAGTAAACGACTTAAATAATGTATACTGTATAGTAATTTATATTAAAAAGACAAAGATTTCAGAAATACTTAATGAAAGAGAAATTTAATTAAACATTCGTGTCCTGATTCGAATCCAGCACTTTCTTATTAGTAGCCAGATTTCATAAACGCTGCCCACCAATTATAAGTCGGCAATTTTGTATAATTTATATATTAATTTTTAATTGATAAAACTTACATTGTAAATTATCTAAATTTAATGTTAGATAAGTAAACTTTTACGCTTATGTAACGGTCAAAGAAAATGTTCTGAGATGCATTTTAAGGTATTATTGAATGACGTTATGCCATTCAACAGAACTGTTAAAAACTCATATCTTATCATTATTAAAAAAAACTATTTATTATCAATTGATGTTTAATTTTATATTTACTTTACTACTAATTTTATAAGCAAGATTAAAATTGTAAAGTATTATTGATATAAAATGTAGTACTTACCCTATCGTTGAGTACGCGTACGCCGTTCTCACCTAATTAATACTTAATTTCAGACATTTTTATAATAATAAAAAAAAAAAACAATTTTATCAAAATAAAGCCCACCCTAATGTATATTTATAAGCTCATATATATCGATTAGAAGATACCTCTCCCTTTTCATTAAAATCTCTCTATGTTTAATTTTGTTTTATTAGAAAAATTAAATAAATATTTTTACAATAGGGTTTAAAATAGTCGCGGACTTTTTAGAAAATCAATTATAATTTATTGAACAATATTGTGATTACGTTATTTCATATTATTTTTAATGGGCTTAATTGCAATTGTAATATAGCTTAAATAAAAGTTTTCAAAAGATTCGAATAATAAAAAAAAAAACGATTAATTCGGTTTTTGTTGCAATTAATTCACTTTAAATTTAAATTAAGCTACTTTTGAAATTAAAAAATATTTATTTTTAATTTAATGTACATACCTACTTACATTACAGATATATTTAGAAAAAAAATTTAAACATTTGATACAATAAATAGGAATATACAGGATATTAGTGTTGCGACCAAAGAGATTGTTGGGGAAGTTGAAAAACAATATTTATGGTGGCCTTTACATCTACTTCGTATTATGAAGATATTGAATATTGACTTAATAATTACTTCTAATATATAAAATATATTAGAAGGACTTCTAATTTTTGTCTTTTTACAACCCAATAGCATTTCATGAATCATAAAATCAAAGAATTTAATTTAATCTAAGAGTCAAAACTATGAGCCCTTTTCTTCACGAATGTGGGCCTTAAAAACAAAGAGGTAACACTTTAATAATATAAATTAGGTCTCAATATCTTCATAATACGAAGTAGATGTAAAGGCCACCATAAATATTGTTTTTCAACTTCCCCAACAATCTCTTTGGTCGCAACACTAATATCCTGTATATTCCTATTTATTGTATCAAATGTTTAAATTTTTTTTCTAAATATATCTGTAATGTAAGTAGGTATATACATTAAATTAAAAATAAATATTTTTTAATTTCAAAAGTAGCTTAATTTAAATTTAAAGTGAATTAGTTGCAACAAAAACCGAATTTAATTGTTTTTTTTTTTATTATTCGAATCTTTTGAAAATTTTGAGCAGATTTCTTAAATTTTTTTTTTTTTTGTTACACTTAATTCATAATATATTACCTTAGAATAATAATTATACTTTATAATATACTATATTTATCTACTATACACTCTGTAAGAGCTTATAAGGTCACTTGAGAGGAACTAATAAAATAAATAAATAAATTTTAATTTGCAGATAGAAAATGTATTCCAAAAAAATTGGCAAGATTACATTACTCGGACAGGCTTTGGAATATAACGAATTTAATTTTTGATTCAAGTACTAGATTGATTGTGTATTACACTTCTATGTTTGAGTAGACCAACATAGTATTAACACAAGATAACAGAGTTTTGAATTAAGCAAACAATTTGAAAACAGATTTACAATATAATGTGAAATTTTTAGAGTACCACGCACTTGCTTTTAATCTTTTATTTTATTAATAAGTAATTAATGTATGTTTTCTGAGCTGTCGAATGGCCATAATATAATAAAATTCATAAAACGACAAAGACTAAGATGGGCCGGGCATATAATAAGAATACCAAAGAATAACAATTTTACACGCTGGGTGGCGCGGTAGGTAGAGCATTCCACCAAAAGGTTCCAGGTTTGATTCCCGATGAAGCAAAAAAAATTGTTTTGGATTTTCGACCTGGTCTAGTAAGTACTCTTTGACATTGGGATATAATAAATAACAAAAAATAATTGAGAGTATATAATATAATGTGGTAACAAATTAACTAAAATGAAGCTGTTCTATTTAAGAAGGTTTAGTTCCTAACAATAGCAGTAGTTTTCAACATTTAATTAGTAGATGAGGCAGTAATTTGTTAAATAAATACTCGAAATATTTGTAGATATTGTAGTGTAAAATTGCAGTACCGTACTTATTTAAGCACAAAAAAGGTGATTCCTAAGCTACTGTTAAAAGTGTAAAAAAAGGGGTCAACTAAGACTATTCTGGACAAACTCCATGAGAAAAAAGATAGAATATATTGTATTCCAAATAGATTAGAACACAATATTGAAGCAGACGCGAGAAATTTGGAAATAGTAAATTGGAAGACGAATGCAAGAGAAACACATTAATTGGACGAAAATTGTGAAACCACCAAAGGTTGTAATGCTATATAATGATGATGATGTATTAACTAAATTGATGATAAGTTTGTACAAGTATAGCTGAAATAGAGTCTTATATTATTCGTTACCAGATATTTGCAGCTAATAAATTACAAATTATTTATTTATTTAGTTCAATCTATTGGGTAGTCCCTTATACAGATCTTGCTTATAAAATTGGTAATAAAGTAAATATAAAATTAAACATCAATTGATAATAAATATTTTTTTTAATATTTGATAAAATATGAGTTTATAACAGTTCAGTTGAATGATGTTATGCTTATAAGTATTCAAAACCAATAATAATTCAAATTTACTTGAAGGCACAATTATTCTGCCAAAAAATTAATACCTTTATTCGTTCTATTTTTTTGCTCAAAATATGAATATAGTCAAATATTTATTAAAATTTGTTTGCAAACTTTCAATTAAAAAAAAAAAAATATTGGTTTTTTTTTTTTTTATTTTCTTATAAAAAATGTATTTATAAAAAAATGTATATAATATTTTATGAATAAAAATATTCAAATAAATATAGAGAGTTCCATAACGTACATTCAACTTTTTATTATTATTATTATTTTTATTTTTTAAATATCCTTTAGAAATTTAACAGGAATTATCATATATTCCAGTTTTTTTAAAGTTTATTAACAGCAAAAGTTCTGTTCAAGCGAAACCAAATATTTCATGCTTGAAAAACTTTTCCATTAATAGGTAAAGTGTCATTTTCTTTTTTCACCTTTGAATTTTTAAAACCATAGTTCATATTATTAGTTATGGGTCAATCATTTTTATATTATTCAAATTAATTTCTGAGAAAATTTTATTTAAATTCGATTTTAATATATTATTCGATTAATTTCGATTTTTAAATAATTTCGATAATTTTTTTATTAGATTTCGTAAAAAAAGAATGATAAATTGAAGGTATAAACCTTCGAAGAGCAAAAAATAGTAATTGCCTGGTAAAATTTGGAATAGAAAGTGAAAGGTCAGTCATATTGTATTTTTCATATTTCAAAATTAGAAATATAGAAAATCAAAATTTAAGTAATACTAGGTTTATAAAATTTAGTTTAATTAAATAATAATAATGGTATCCCTTAAAAAAATGGGCAACATCAAATACTTAGGGGAACACCTAGATAAATGAGATTCACCAAGATTTATCTTTAATAGGTGAATTACATTGCCTACAAAATAAAACCGCTTGATATTAAGTTAAAAACTATGAACTGATTCATCAGCGGAAGATCACAACTCTCCTGAGAAAGCAATATATATTGTTGTACTGAAACCAATTATGACTTATGGAATTTAACCAGAGCTGTAAAATAAAATATTACCATTATAATTGAAGTAGCATTACATGTAATGTAAAATAAAGTAATTATCATTAGCATTACTTGTAATTATTTTTTATTTTTTATCTGTTATTTTTTCATATCTTACTATATTCAATTAAAAATACATTTTATTAAATGTAAAATTTTCAAAATTAAATGAAACAAATGGAATAGATTGGCCTTGTCATCTTCAAAATGCTACTGCAAAATGCAGATCATTAATGCAGATCATTACTTTTGAATAATGCATTATTTACTATTGAATTACTGAGGTATTTCTCAACATATTACTTGACATTATTTTCCATTATTTTGCTATACTTCCATTACATTTCCTTAGATGAATTTGATATCTTAATAGATATTATTTAAACAATTTAAGTGAATGGAAAATATGTTATGTCAAGCAATGCAAAATAATATTTAAAAATACTTCAGAAATACAAAAGCAATTCAAAAGTAAATAATGCATTATTTTAATGGTAATGATCTGCAATTTGCAGAAGCATTTTGAATATGAAAAGGTTGCTCTATTCCATTTCTTAAATTAAATAAAGAGTGTTTCTATATTGTCTCCTTAATTATGGAAATTCGAAATTTAATAAAATGTATTTTTAATTGTAATACGTGTAATGATAATACTATCGATAATACATTATAGAATTAATGAAGTATTTTACAGCTCTCTATCCAACTAAGGAGAGTTACAGCCGAAGGTAGTGTATACGAAGGGTAGCATGTGCTCATCTCTAAACCATAGAAATCCTTCAATGACAGCAGACAATTTGTTATAGTAATTTGTTTGTAACCGCAATATCCCAAATGTGAAACCAATTTTAATTTTATGTATTCCCCAAACATGTTGAATTCTATATTTATGACCTACATAAATTCAAGACAATACTTCAAAACATTAACACCTTTGTTCATAATTATCCTTCTTCCCTTTTACCCTCCCCTTTCTTAACTTTACTTTCTTTCCTTTGCCAAACGTACACAAGCGGTAGAAAAGGGGTTAGTCAGCAAATCCACAAACCGAAATCCACAAAAAAAAATCAACAAAACAAATCCATAAATCCAAAATCCATAAAGTTGTGGCAAATTACAGAATATTGTTAAGTTTATTAAGGCGCAAAGACTAAGATGGGCAGGTCATGTGGTGAGGATGAATGATCACAGGATGCCAAAAAGAATATTAGACGCAGTACCGTACAATACAAGAGCAAGAGGTAGACCAAGATCACGATGGCTGGACGAAGTCGAGGGCAACTGTCGAAAGATTGGAGTTAACGGATGGAGGACAGCTGCACAAGATAGAGCAGAATGGAGAAAAGTTGTGGACAAGGTTAAGGCTCACCCCGAGCTGTAGAACCAACAGATGATGATTACTTGTAACCAACAGATAAGATTACTTGTCGCCTAAAAACGTTTACTTTTTCTGAGGAAGATTGTTTCTTATATATGTCAATGAATAAGTATGTTACGTTATGCCTGGCGTTCAAATCAATTTTTAACATATATTATATATCATATATTATACCGGGTGCTCCTTAGAATGTGTACAGCTTTACAAGAGGGGAACGAGCCGTTATTTTAAAATCAAGCTCTATCGATTAGTGATATTATAAGACCGGAAAAGGTTTTTCAAGCCCAAAATCCGTCAAAATTGGCCGAAATCGAGATTTTGAAATGGGAAGGGGTACTGTTTTATGCAAATTCGGATTCTACGTCAAAAAGTAAAAAATGTTTGAAAAGTAAGTACGTAATTCTCGGTTTCGGCCAATTTCATCAATTTTTGGGCTTGAAAAACCCTTTTGCTTTTTTCTTCTTGATTGGCACGACAGGCAAATTGAACATTGACCACCTGTAATTATTTGTACAGGTTTCAATTGTGTTATTTATTTGCTTAGGTGGCGAACAGACCATGTAGGTATGTTCAATTATGTACTCATGCTAATAATCTTCTTGGTAAAAATACCTCGCAGCTAGAAAATTCTATTGTAACGAATTGCATAATTCGTCTATGGGATTTTCCCTATGGCTACGATCTCACTGATTACTTAGCTTCAGCTGTGCTTCAGATTACTTGTTTAAATATTCAATACTTGCAACATCAACTATATATATAAAATCTTTTACTGTTACATTATCATTCTTGATGTCATCACAGAACGTAATTTTGAATTTCGTACAAAAATAAGATTTACCATTTTTTTGTATCGATGAATAAGTGGAAATATGTGTACAAATATAATATGTATATGTATACTTATCTATTTATTATATCATTATTATATCATTGTAGTGTTAGTCAAGTAAAACCAACCAGAAAAATAACCATTGCGAAAAGTTCCTTTTAATTTTCCGCAGTAAATTTTCTTTTATAATAACAATAATAACAATAATAGTAATAATAATAATAATAATAATAATATAAATTATTGCTCACGGTATATTCTGTCATCAACTAACCGTAAATTAATATGTATCTTTAAATATAAAAGATCAGATCAGATATCCATTAACATCATATTTTATTTACTGTTGGGTAGGTGCATTAACAATAAATAAACAACAAAAAATGACACGAGGCTTGTGGCATATTTTTTTTTTGTTTATATTATTATATTTTTTTTTTAAAACAAACAGTAGATACGACAAACGAACGGTTATATCTTCCTTTTCATATTCTGTCAGGTGCAAATTTTTATTTTTAGTCTTTTGTTTTGATTTGCGTTTTTTTTTTTTTGTATTTTTTTTTTTATTTAAGTATGTTTTAAAATTTTTTTTTTTGTTTTTTATATTCACCGCTGTTTATTTTTAAATGTTTAAACAGTTTAAAAAATCAATTTCGATAAATTTTAACTCAGATGTATGAAATTGTATTCAGGTGAGTTTTAAATAATAAAAAACAAAAAACACGATTATAAAATGATGCAAAAAGAGCACTACAAACAAAACAAAACAAAAAAAAAATGAGAATATTCATTCTACCTTTGACTCATATGCAAATTTTGATGATGCATTGTTGTGAACTATAATGTTCCTAAACGATTCTTTATTTTCTTTCAAAAAAAAAAAAAAACAGAAAAAAAAACTATTCGAAAATGGAAATGTTTTTTTTTGTTAGGAAAATATGCGTATGAAAAAAAAAATTATATTGTAAACGAATATTATTACTTTTTTTTGTTTTTTTTTGTACATCAAAGGCAAACAACTATTTTTATATGGGCGTCTTTAGGTAAAATATTTTATTGCAAAAAAAAAAAAAATAATAATAAAAAATGAAGCGGCCCAGATGAACATAGTTATTTGCCTTTGATATCATCCAAAAAAAATGTTAATAAAATTTTGTTATTATTGTTTTGAAGAAAAACTTTAAAATATGCTGAACTGTGCGCCTGAAGTTGAGAGAACACTTACTTTGAGAAGGGTAAATAAAATAAAATTAATTTCGAAAATTTTTTTGTAAAGTTGTATTTTTGTTGTGCCATAGACTATGAGTATTATTTCAGTATTGATAAGAGAAATTTCTTTAGCCAAATTTTGAATTGGGAATATTTTTTCCTTTATATTTCTTTTTTGTTGCTGTTCTTATTAAATTGTAAGAGAAAATAGATATTTTTCCTATTACAAAACAGTTATGTTATAATTTCGAATAACTGAATATAAATTTGAAGTAGAATAACGTGTCGATTTGATATCTTGTTTTTTTTATAATCAACGAAAGCGTTAGGATATACCTTTACATTTCCGTATCGCTTGATTGAGGCAGTATAAAATAAAAAAAGCTTCGGCTTGGTCAAAATTTAACTTATATAATTAAAAAAACAAAACAAAATAAAAATGTATATCATCACATATTTTAAAAATTATTTTTGCGAAAAATTTAACGATTTGTAAAGTAGACTTAAGTATGAAATAAAGAAAAAAAAAAAAATAGAAAGGGAGGAAGGTATTAGAGAGAGATTAAATTGGCAGTTGTTGGATAAATGTATTAATACTTTTTTTTAAACTTATTATATACATTGTATGTTTATGTATTTTAATTTTATTTTATTTATTTATTTATATATATAGAATATACCAATACCTACAAACTCAATACCCACGAGCCCGACAAAATTTTTGTACTGACTGAATACAACGATTATAGCTCGAATATATTCAAAATAGTAACAAGTCGAACAAATTATGATAAATGTTTGATACGACCTTTGTGACGTGCGATGACTAAATTTAAATTACAAGGTGATCTATCAAGGTATCAGCTTATCATATCTATCAAGTATTCTGGCAATAAATTTAGCATAATTGATGGAATATAATTGTATCAGGAGCTGCAATTAGTTGGTGCAGCAAAAAACAATCGATTATCGTTCTATCAAGTACCCTATCATCGACAGTGCGTGAACTAATGTGGATTCATCAACTTGCAAAATAAGTAGATAAAAACTTTAAAAGTCCAGCTAAATAGTGACAATCAAAGCACAATAAAACTTTCTGAAAACGATGGGACAGACCACGTACCAAGTGCATCGACATTAGATTCCATGGTACAAGGAATCAAATTTCAGACGGTGTCATAAATATATTTCTACCAAGCAAATGACTGCTGATTCGCTAACCAAAGCAGTTACAAAGGATAAGCATAATTTTTGTGCTGAACGTGCTGTGGTTTGAAATAAAATTTCACACGAAGTTTTTAAATGTTTGTTTTATATATATATGAAAATTCATAAATTTTTATTCTTATAGTATAGTAAAGACATATTATAATGTTAAAATATAATTGTATCTCACTTAATATAATTGTAGTAGTATATGCTGATCTGCATATTTGTCATATTTGTTATCTGGATATTTTAATGTGTATATATTATAGTTTAAATGAATATTAAAGTCAGTCTCGTATAATGTTTCTTTTAATTACAATAATAACGTTTTTCATAAAACAAAGGTAACAGAACTTTAAAAAAAAATTATCGAATGTAAAACTAAGTATTATTTTCGATACATCTTGAACACTTTCGTGCTTACGTGTATTCGTAACAAAATGTGTAAATGTGTTAAATAGAATTTTTAGAGTATTGAACGCTCCATTCATGTGGGAATAAACAACATTGCAATTTAGGGGTAATAGGGGTATTATAAGTGAGTGTACTAGTTTTTTCTTAAGCCTTTAGATAGAATGAAAACTTCCATAATTTCCGTAAATTAGAGTAAACCTTGTTGGAGATATTATTAATATGGTAGCGTCAAGTTGAAGTTTTCATTGATTTTGATTTTTAGCAAATTTGATGTATCTATACCTGGCGCAAATATGATCATGTGATTTCGATGCATTCAATCTTAGGCCATTATTTGTAGACCAAAATAAAATTGCATCAAGATCATCATTAATAGTTTTTTGAATGTGAAAACAAAAGAATAATGACGTAATTTTTGTATAAAATTTTATTTAGAGTTTATTAAATTAAAATAATAAAAACAATATTAACTAAAAATTAAAAATTATGCTTTTGACAAAACTTACAGAATTACCAATCAATTTATAAAGTAAAAAAAATAACTTAGCTATAATTTTTGACATGTTTATTGACATGCAATGTTTATTTTTCAAATCAGATTATTTTCACTGTCGTCGCAGGGGCAAATAAAATAAAACATATAAGCCTATATAAAATATTATAATTCCAGTTTGTACACAGAATCTGTTAATTTGTAAATTAGAACTTAAAGTTGCCAAGTAATTGGATTTCAAAATTGTCATCTCCATTAATATAATGCAAAATATATTATTAGAAGAATGTAGGTAATACTTAATTGATTTGCAGAGGTGGGGCATTTTGTAATAAAACATTTTAAAAGTCAAAGCATTTATATCTAAAATAATTTTATTTTATTTTACTAAATCGTTATTTATTGAGCCTTTACAAATATCGATATTGTGACAAAAACGTTTTTTCTTCTATCATTAAAAAAAAATAGAGCTATGATATAATGAAGGCTGATGATAATCTAAAACTAAAGTTCTAAGTCTAAAGTTCTAAGTTTCAATAGAAAACAGATGCGCATCATGGCAAGGATAATAACATCATCAGAATAAGAAGCATCATTATAAAATGATACCGAAGCCGTCCCAACTAAAATCAACTTGTGCAAAATATATGAAGTAGAAGACGAATCTATTGAACAGTGCTCTATGAATGCGAAGCGCTCACTTGGAGTAGACTTTGTCATCTAAAAACAGATGTTCCCGAACAATGGGAAGCTATCCAGTATATCAACGAAGAATATCCTCAGTATGGTCATTAAAACAGGCATCCTTAGGTACGTAAAATTCTTAACTGCATTAAAATGGGTAATCAGAATAAACCGATTTGTGGTTGCGGTGATAGAGGAGTCAGATCCAACCCGTTATATATTTAAGTGTCTTCTACTTAGTCTGTAATGGTTGCAATTTTTTGCAGATTTAAATTAGTTAAAAGTTGGTTTACAAAACTTAATGTGTATGACTGTTAGTATTCTAAAACTGTTCATAACGTCTAGTTCATCCTACTGACATGCAATTTTAAGAAAAATTGCCACTGAAGAACAAAAAATAATTACTTTCACACACACACACACACACATAATTTGTTTATGAAGAAACCTACCTGAAAAAACTATTAGGGGATGATGGAATTCAAAAATTCAAACGCTTATGGTTGAGCTTGTTTGATATTTTGACTTAATCAAAAGAAACAAGTTTATTCAAGTCCTATAAACTATTTTAATGACTGTTCATTGATTACAAATAAGATATACAATAACTGAAACTATTCTTAGAGGCAACGACTATCGTCGCAATTTCTTGGAACCTGAAACAATTGATCTGATACCTAAAACGATAATATTGATCAATACAACGATAATCAATCTAAAAAGGCTATTGATATTTATAGTAAAGAGCGAGAAGCTGTAGTTACCGGAGGGAAGGTTAATGGTTTTTGTGAAGAAACAAAACAAATTTTTGAATTTCACGGGTGCTATTATCACGACCATCCTGCATGTTTTCATCATAATAGAGTGATCCAAATGACACATTAATATTAAGATATAAAAGAACCATGGAAAAATCAGGGAAATTGCGAAGGATGAGGTAAGTTAATTGTATTAAACGAATATTATAAATTTTGTTTTATCTTCAAAGGTATGAAGTAATTTGAAAGGCAACTAAGTGATACAGATAGAAAATATTTGAAAACGCACACCTTAGTTGAACATACTCCTCTAAACCCTATAGAGATACTTTTCAAAGGCATTAATATCTATACTTTTATTCTGGCCATTGAGGAATGCGGCAATGAAAATTTCAAGTCAAATAGGATGATTTAAAAATAAGCCAGCATAATTTCTTGTTAATGTTTTGGAGTTCATCCCCGTCCATATATATTCAGATCTTTGAGTATGCATTTTTTACATATTAAGAGGCTACATTTTATAATGCCAAGAACGGTAATAATTTTTAATATTTTTGATTGTAATTTTTGTAAATGACTTTTATTTAAGTACCTATCCTAAATTGATAACCATGAGACCAGATTGGACTTAGGATTATATTTTTTAAAATTACTTTGAAGTGAATTTCGAGTGAAAATTTTTTATCAATTAGCCGAGCACATACAATTTATTTTCTACTTCTTCATTTGTTCTCATTTCGTTTGTATATGGGTATTTGTCAATTAAGCAGCGTATCGAGATGGACTCCCATATATTTTCTTTCTTTTCCATGTAAGATGGTGATTTAAACTCTTGAATAGCAAAAAAAAAAAAATAAATTCTCAAAATTAAAAATGATTTATTTTTTGTATTCTCGTTATTGTTTTAAAAATCTCTAGAATTTGGTGATGAATATTAAACGATTTTGATATCCTTTAAAATTATTTTAATTTGCACTATCAATTTCATTTACTTATATATACTATTACATAATATATATTTCTATTATCTCTATATTATAGGCATATTAATAAGCAACTGTATGAATGTATATAAGCTTGCAAATTACCTTTGACATATCATTATTAGATAGAAGAAAATGATGCACTATGTTTCACTATTTTTGGAATTCCTATATTACTTTACAACTCTTATGTATGCACGTAATACTTGTTATACGCTTGAATAAATTCAATTTCAAATTTGCAAAAATGAATTTTGATCTGCCTTCGAAATGAGTAAAGTGTCATTTTCAATATAATAGTGTTTTCCTATTCAATTTATTGTTTTTTGTTATTTTATATTTTTTTTTGTTTTTGTTTTTTTTTTTTTTTATGTATGAGTAGATTATGTACTGCCAAAAATTGAAAATATGAAAATTGCTATGCTATGAGTAAAATATGTATAAATATACATTGTATATATATAAATGTTTTTTTTTTGTATTTTAAATGAATGTAAAATGAGTTTACAAAGTTAATATGCAAAATGCATCTAGCTAGAATGAAAGAGAGAGAAAGCACATTTTTAAATATTATATAACAGAGTTAAAAATTTAATCTTTGTAGGTATGATTCACTTTTTTTTTTTTATTGCACATATTCTCAATTTATTTTTGGTTCAATTCATTTCATAATAAAAAAAAATGTGTTGCAAAAAAGGATATTTTATATCCTTAAAAGTTAAATTAATTTTTTTTTTTTATGCATTGTTTTGAAATATGTCAGATTGAAGAATTACATTTTTTTTGTTATGTATTTTTTGAAGTGTTGCCATGTATTTATGATATCCTGCAGTTAATATGTTGTAATATAATATAATTTAAGTAATCTATATAGTCTTGTAGCAGACAACATTCAATAAATTAAATATTGATTAAAGAGAAATAGAAATAGATGTATATATTCAAAATATTTTTGAATTCTGGTTTTGGTATTTTTTCATCTTTTTCTGGTTGTTTATTAAATGTATTTTACCATATAAATCTACCATATGCCCCACTGATGAGATTGCAGAATAATGATGATGATTAATTGTATTTTATTGATGAAATATGAGCACGTATACAATATAATTTGTAATTAACTGTACATAAACGTAAAAAATTATAATATATATAAAATTAATGTTTCTATCGTTACAATATTTCATTAGCAAAAATCAATCTGAAGGATATTATATTGCAATTGCAAATCTCATCATTCTTTCTCAAATCGAATGATAATAAAAAACAAAAAACCTACTCCATTGAGTTGTAGTTAAATTTCAATTACTTTTGTTAATTGCAGCTAATTTAATTTTTTTTTATGTTGGCAACTCTTATCGTTAAGTAAATGTAATCACTTTTATTCCCATATTACTATTCTAGAAAAATTTTCAAAGCTATTATGTGAAAAATAAAAAAAAAAAAAATATATATATACAGTTTTTACACACAATATTTAAAAAAAAAAAAATTGTCGCCAAAAATTCTACTAAAAATTTTTTTTTTTGTTTTATACAATAATTACGAAGCTTTATTGTTATTTTATTTTATTTTTTTTTAAATGTTAATATAGTGCTTTTTTCCAAAAAAAAAAAATTTTATTTTATACAATTTCACCTTTAGTTGCAGTAAAACATAAATATTAAAAAGATCTTCTCTATGTCTATGTTTACCTTAGTTTACCTGCATACAATATTTAAAATCAAACCAAATATATTTTCCAAAGAAAAATAAAAAAAAACCAAAAAATCAAAAAAAAAAAAAAATAATAGTAAGAACAAAAAAGAAAATTTTTTATAAGAAAAATGACACAATTCAGCTGTCGCCCAATAAATTAAAAATTTAAACTATTAAATAAAGTAGATTTTAGTATGGGATAACCAACAAAAAAAAAAAAATTAGTAGAAAATAATACAAAATCGTATAGGCTCCACATCTTAAATGAATATGCATGCATATTCGTAAGTACAACGTATACGTAAGCATGTATATACGTACACATATAGATAGGTATAGAATAGTTATTATAAATTTTTTGGATTGGAAGTGATGCTTTATAAAGGCAATTAAACTGTTATTTAAAAGAGATTTGCTTCCTATATTCCTGAAAGAATTAATGTTATTCACTTAGCTTTTAAATGAAAAAAAAAAAAAAATTAAATTAAAAAAAAAAACGTTATGAGATTGATTTTCCGATTTGTTAGAATTATAAATATATATGTGAATTTTTCATTTCTGAAAATAATTTAAGTCTGAAAATTTAATTGAACCAACAAAAATTTCTACAAAGGGAAATTTTTATGACTGTGGGAAATATATGGCTTTAATAATTTAAGCTATTTCAATTTATATAATACTACATGAAAATTCGATTATGATAGTTTAGTACATACAATTGGTTTAAAATAAGTACTTGTGAGTGTCTCAAAATCAAAAAAATACACATTGTTCTATAGAGAAAATCGAAATTAAATTTTAAAAATATTTTTGCTTCAAATGAAATTCTAATACAATTTATTATCACAATGGAACTACAAAAATAAAATTAAAAACGTGTAATTTAGTCCTACATATAAACCACATAACAATCTTATCATGATTTTTTTTCAAAACCATAACAAACCATAACAAACGCTAATATTCAAAATTGTAATTGGTTCGTTTGAAGAAAAAGGAATTATTATTCTATTTCCCTACAGTTAGCTCGATAATGATTTGTTGTACGATGATTTCTCATAACTAAATCTATTTGATTTAAGTATTATGTATAACAGAATTACTTCAGGAGTACTGACTATACTGATGAAAATTGTAAAAGTATTATTCTACTTTTGGCTTAATAGTTAATCTTCTTGTTGTTACCTCCGTGGAGTCAGCGATGTACAACACTGTCCATTCTGGTTTAACATTTGTTTTTGCATACAATGTTTATATAAATAATATAATAATCCTACAAGGACTTTTAGCAAATAGAGTGAATTTTTAATGATGGCAAAGCCAGATTTATCAGAATGACAACATTAAGAATATTTTTTTTCTGCTTGTCAACGTTTTGTTTTACAAAATAAATATTCATTTGAACTTGAAGATGTGCCTGCATTGATCAATTGGAAACATTTCTAGGTGGCTAATTCAAAGACACAAACCAACGAAATGTAAAAATCTTGAATAGGTACTTTATTTGGGCAATTGAACTATTTTGATGAAAACTTCAACTGTTTTGATGACCTTAAAAAATACTTCTAATTTGTAAAAGAGTTATATTTTATTGATTTTTTGATGTTTTGATATTATTCAGATGATCTTATTTGGTTCTTGTATTAAATATAAAGCTTTTTTATATGGGTTTAAAACCTTGAATATGTTTTTCTGAAAGATGGACATAACAATTAGTCCTTTTTTTTTATTTCTTTAATTTCTTAAATTTCGAAAAAAATCACATTAAAATTTGTCTCAGATTTTTTGTTTTAATGCACCGAGGTGGAAAGCTTTAGAGACATTATTAGCGTATTAATATATTAGATACCTAAATTTATAATATCCAATTAAACTTAAAATTAGACTAAAACTAATTGACTTTTTTTAAGATTGAAAACATGATGGCTCTGAACTTGTATTCAAAAGTGTTGTGTTATTAAAAAATCTATCATAATATGCTAATAATGAATGAATAATGAATCAGTGATTTTGTTCATCTAACACTACACTTGGACTCATTAGTAAGTATTTTATAGTGTTAGAATACATATACAACTTTTAGTTTTTACTTTTATTGGTTTTATGACTTATTAAAAGATGGCATAAATACATCTGTGAGTTATAAAAATTAACCAAAAATTTAACCGTAAAACCTGTTATAATTAAGTAATTTAATTATATATATGTAATAATTATTTTTCTTCAATAGCTTTCTGTTGTTGAATATTCAATAAATATTAGACTCTTAAGGAAAATGGACAAATACAGAGATAATTTTACACTCGCCCGTAAGCATCTAAGTTGAAAAAATTTAAAAATATCCAGATGAGATGCGTTAAAGAATCTATTAATACTTTGACACCTCAGTATGGAAAAGTACATGTTTTAATAGAATTTAATTTAATATCACAAAAACAATTTTTCGAAATTGGATCCCATTTAATTTCTAAACACTGATCTGTGTAATATGCAATTGCGGAGAGTTCTAAGTTTACAGGTTATATTTATATTATACTCTTAAAATAAATCTATGTGTAATTGTGTTATAATTGTACTTATATCAATTGACAGAATTTTTTTTTGCAACTTGATTTATATATCCTTTGAATAATTCATAATATGTCCTTTTTTGTATGGAAATGTTAAATAGTTAATAAAATATATTAAAAAAAAGAAAGAAAATGAATAGGACGACACAGAACATTTATTTCTATTTTATTTTAAGTATTTTTTTTTCTTTTTTTTTTTGATAATTTTGAATATGTGTATATACTTATATTATAAAAAGAATCAAAATAATAAAAAAAAAAAAACGAAAAACATAATAAAATAAAGAAATACTATAAATTTAAATATTAATGGACCAAAAATTGATTTCTATTTTCCCTTTTTTTTTGGTTTTTGAATAATAGGCTAATAAATGTTATTAAAAAATGAGAGAATAAAAAAATGATAGTTACTATGGATGAGTATGAGGTCCTTTTTAATGATCAATTAATATTCATGGAGAATACAATTGAAATATCTTATAAAAATATAGATAGGAGAAGTTTGGAAATATTCTACTAGTTTGTATATTAATTTTTATATATCAGTGTTGTAATTAATATTTAATATGAATATAACACAAGGTTTTCTATTTTCTTATTTTGTCTTCTAATTTTTCTATAAATAAATGTGATGCTATATATTATGGTTTGCAAATGAATGCCTGATTCGAATGATGAAAGGGTGCAAAAGAGTGCAAAACGGTGCAAAAGTATGGAAAATGGTGCAAAAGGGCGCAAAATTAAATTTTTGAAAAATTTAATTGATTTTCAGTTCACAGTTACATATTTTTAACTTGATTATATCATTCTTAAACTTTTTGCACTATTTTGCTTGTGAATATTACGAAAGAATGTTTAGAGATCGTAAAATCGTAATTATAATCACTTAATACTTAAAATAATTTATTGTTAACAATCCCGAACCGTCAATTTATTGATAAAGAGTCTGTATAAATTTTCTGTTTTAAAGTTTTCTTTACAATCAATGTTCAAATTTAGTTTATGATATTGAAATAAAATTATAAGTGTTTTACAAAAAAGAGTAGTTATTAAAGTTAAGACAAATTCTGTCACATTACAGATATCGAATTAATTATTGTAAAAAATAAAATAAAAAAAATTGGAAGTTTAAATTAATTTTAATAAGAAAAATGTCTGCTATTTTGTGAAATGAAAACCACAATTCGGTGACGATTTTAATGATTGGCAACAAAAATTTCTTCCAGAAAACTTAAACTCTTACCAAATACATTTTTGAGGAATCGTATTAAACCAATATTTAATCGAAATTCAAAATGAAATCTAGAAGTATATAATACGACTCTGACGGAAGAGTATGTCAACTTATATGATGAAGATTCTAAAATGAATGACGGTATTATAGGAAATGGTGCCTTCCCTGAAAATTTGAATATTAAATTGTAGCTTTCAAAAACCCTCAACTTAAGGACAGTAATAAATTGCCGCAGTTCTCATTTCAATGAAATGAAGAATATGTTCAATATACATCTATATTAGTTTCTATTGCAAAATGCTTAAAGATTCTTATAATAGGTATATATACAGGTACAATGTAAATAATCTAGGTATAACTGTAATCTATTGCTTCACAACGAAGCCATCCAAATCTGCGATAGAAATGGTCGAATAGACCATACTGCAACATTACCAAACATATTTGGCTTATGTTGATCCAGAAGGTACTTAAAAAAGGTTAAAATTACCGCGATGGTGTAGATTACAACCAGATATTGTTTAATTGGTAATCATGCCAGAAAGCTTGAACCCTTAGACTATAATTAAGAGTAAAAATTTCACAATTGAATGTTTAATAAAAATTGACAATATTTTTACTCAGAATTTAAGAATGAAGAAATTAGTATTTAAGTTGAATTAAAGTGTAATTAAATTTAAATGCATTTAAAAGAGTGGTTCAGTTCAAAAAGTTAATACGGAAGAAGAAAAGCAACTAAATTAAATTTTTTCAAATTGAATTAATCGCAGATAATTTCTGATTATTACAATATAAGTCGACTTATACTTTTTTGATCGATATTTATAATGTTATTACTAATGCTTTTTAAATGGAATTGATTTATATTATTTTTACAGAAGAAGGAGAAAACTAAAGTTACATTCTATATATGCTTTACATTCTATATATCTTTTGACAAAAAATGACTCGTTTGAAAGCCCGCTATGTATATTGTAATGTTGAAGCTAATGAAAGAACCTCTAATGTTGTAGTAACTAACTATGACCCTTAAATTGATTATAGTTCATGTTTTAGAGTCTTTCACACACATGATAATTTAGCTTTAAATAACACTGGATTAAATTGTTTTAGATGAGTCATTTTTATTTTTAAATTTCAAATAAAAATAAATATTTTACAAAATAAAATCATAGAATGAACATTGAAAGAGTATAGACGTTAAATTGTTTAACATCCAAAATATATGATACGAAAAACAAAATATTGATTTGTTTCAATGCTTACTTTTGATTCACAATTTACACGATAAATTTTCACAAAATTGTCGAAATAAGTGTAACCAGACATCTACAAAATAAATTTTCACTCAATTGTGAGTCATTCATTAGTAAAAAGTATTGCGTATAGTATAAGATCTTATAACACAGTTACAAAATACATATATTGGAAATTGAAAATTGAAGCCAATAAATGCATGATAATTAGCATTGTATCCAAGCAAAAGCTAAATTTTTTGAAACACATAATTATACATCAATAACAATGTTATCTATTTATTTATTTATTATCTCAAAAAAGCCCAGTTTCTCATACAGATCATACTTTAAAATTGCTACATAAAAGTATACTTAACTGTCCTATATATATATTATAAACGTTAATACAAATATTGAATGCAGAAATTAACAAAAAAAAAAAACGGAATCTTCATTTTTAATAACATATTCAGCATAAAATTATAGGGTAAACTGTAAAATGACAGAATTATTATCGTAATATTTATGGAAATGCGAGGTGGATTTTAAATATGTATATTATTGAAAAATGGAGTTCAAAAATCATTTTTTTTTCACTGTTATTGTAGTTGTATTTGCAAATTTTATAGAAATAAATTATTTTTTCAATGAGATAATTTAAGTCAAATATTATTTTATTAAATACAATATTAAAAGACAAAAAAATAAAATAAAACAAAATATTAAGTAAAATAAAATAAAATAAATTTATTCATTGCGGATAATTATTTATTTATGATATCCTTTTTTGATATTCATGTTAAAAGGAAGTGTCTTATAGTAATTTCTATTCAATAATATTTTAAATGATTTATATTTTATTGAATATTACAAGAGTTATATTGTATTTTTGTTTTTGTAGTTTCATTTATCACGTCATGCTCTTCAGAATATCTGAATGATCCTATATTATTTATTCTTATTATTTTTTGTTTAGTAAATATATATTTTAAGAATTATTGTACTTTACTTTAATATGAATTAACGAATTATAAATGTAATTTGATCTAATCGTACAATGATAAAGGGAGGCATCAAAGACTCACCTCTACTCAGCTCGAATTCCTAGGTGGTTTAAACCTGACTTGGAACTATATTCCAACAAACGTGTTTCGCCAATGCAAAAATATACCTACAAAATATACAATCTACAAAAGTACAAGAATAATATTAACAAATTCATTCAAAATGACTCTGCTGATCAAATGGACATTTTTCTTTCAATCCTCAACTAGTTTAAGTTGTGTATTCGT
The DNA here is from genome assembly GCA_963942445.1 of Argyra leucocephala. NCBI lineage: Eukaryota > Metazoa > Arthropoda > Insecta > Diptera > Dolichopodidae > Argyra > Argyra leucocephala. Next base: position 21,670,458 of record OZ012677.1, on the reverse strand, counting down.
GTATAATGGTAACGTTTGAAACCTGGCTTAACTAAAAAAAATATATATATTGTGGCTTAAGAAAATTTTTGTCACTCTAGAATTATGATGGTTAAATTTGGTCTCTCTAGAATTATGATAATATAATTTAAACCACATGTACATAGTTTGGGTCAATTCTAATATGTTAAGCAATACATTTTCACAGACTTAAGGTGGATTTTTACCGTCATGGTCAATTTTGTTAGCTAAATAACCAATTAATAATGACAGCATTTAATATCAGTAAAATAATTTTATATTGTATTGTAAAGATAATTATGATGTATCTAATGTATGTATGTATGAATCTAATAATATAAATTATTTATTATTTAAATTTGTTTTAAAACTTATTATAAATTAAAATAAATCAAATTATTGAAATTTTATGAAAATTTAAAAATATTATAAAAATTGTTCTTATTTTGAATATATTTTTAATTTGTTAAATATTTAAAATGCATGACTGAAATCAATCACATGAGGAAATCGTTCTGAAAAATCGTTACAGAAAAAAGCGAATTTGACGGTAAATCGACACATATACAAATCGTCCCTTAAAGTATATAGATACGAAAAAGTTTTCGAAAACGCTATATTTAAAGTGTATATGCACATCATATATAATTTTTTGCAGTTGGTAATACATCTCATAACTATAAAAATTCAAATAAAATAATATCAATGATATTTTTAATTTACATACAATTAAATACAACAACAATTTTTAATTACATACAATTACATACAATTACATACATTACATATTTCAAAATATATCCATGTCCCCCCTTCATCTATATTACATCTAACCAAAAATCGACATTAATCCACTATTATTATAAAGCTTAGTGTCCAATGTAAACATGTTACTAATTTAATTGTTTATAAACCATTTGTTTAGCAACAAATTTATATAAAAAAAACTTTTAATTAAGATAAATAAAATTTTATATTTTAAATCATATAATAAATGTCATGTCATAAAAATAAAAATTTGATAATTTCAAAATTTCTTAACAAAATTTATAATATAAATTTTTATATGCATTTTGAATTATGTCAACTCTAATCAAAATCCATTTAGAAATAAAATTAAAATGAATCAAAATTATGTTTAATTTTTTTTTTCTTTTTTTTTAAGAAGTTTAAGAAATTAATTGATATATATTTTTTTGTTATTTTTTTTTACTTATTTAGTTGCTTTATAATTATTTTAAAATTTAATTTTTATCATTTTTGAAATCAAAAAGAAACTATTATAATATATTATGTGTACAAATAAATACTGTTTCAAATTAAAATAATTAACAAATTTTAATTTAAAAACTTTTATAATCCATCAAATTAATTTTCTGCAACATTGTATATATACAATTATAAAATATGCACACATCTAATGGGTAAAAACATAAAAAAGTATAACAGAAAAAAAAAAATAAAAACAAAAAAACAAAAAAAATACAAAAACTATAGAATGAACTGAAATTAAAAAGTTTTTTTTAAAAATGAAAAATTTTGTCCTTAAAATATAAAATCTGTTATTTTTCCACAGGATTTAAGCTGAAAATTATATTCAATCCAGATTGTGCATACAAAATGTATACCAAAGAAATAAAACACTATGAATGAAAATTTTAAGGGAATATTTTTTGTTGTTGTTATATTTTTTGTATACAAAATTAAAATAAATGTTGGTCTTGTCAATTTTAGGATATTTTTATGATAAAATTTGATTTTGTTTAAATTTGATTATGTTTTTTCATAGTTAACTCATTAGCATTAATATTGAACAATTAGTTTGTATGGGTGGCTTGGAAATAAAATTAAATGTAAGTAAATTAAAGTTTTTATCATATTGAAAAATTTTTAATAGTTTTGATTTAAACAAAATACATCATAATGTAATGAGCTTTACAATAAATATAAAGAAGTACATATCCTTTAAACAAACATAAATTATTCTATAATATGCTGCCTAATACCTAGATTAAATTTAATATAGAATTAAACCTATGTTAACTTTTTATACTGAAAGTTGAAAAAAAAGTTAAAACGTATGGATTATTCCCATAGAAGATTTATTCATCACATTAACACTTTGACTATCGTGATCCCACTAGTCATTTTAACACTTTGACTATCGTGATCCCACTAGTCATTTAAATTTTTCTTCCAAGATACCGTAATCACCAGTGATATTTCGAAGACTATAATTTGTGCAGGGGAGAAAAAAATATGTGACAATACTGGTTATCCCAGTACTTCAAAGCGAAAATCGTTATGCTCACAAGTGATACATTAATTGCGTGTTTTTTCTACCTTGCAGACTTGTTCCCAACTACTTATGAGTAATTTGTAAACAAAACTATTTTTTTTGACAAAAAAGTAATATAATCTTATAAGTTTAAAAAATTCCGGCTAGAAGTTTTTTAAATCTCTACCGGAAGTTTTTGTGTAACTGCGCAATTTCATCTCAACATTTATATTAGCTGCGTATACTTGTTTACAGATTTAACTATACTCATAAGTACTTGTGAGCAAGTCTGCAAGCTAAAAAAAACGCAACTATTCATATCCAATGTGTTAATATCTGTTTTGTGTTTTATTATACTGTTAAATAGTTGAAGTGTCAAACGTTAAAATATTACATTATAAGACATTTAAATCTGTCTACAGCTAAACAATGTGGTAAATTCGAGCTCAAATTTCGGGAGAGACAAAATTTATCGCTTTTGTTGGGTAGATAGTGAAATAATTATTTGCTCTGTAGAACTAAACTGTTCAAGAAAAAAGTGTAATGCCCTCAGTGTGTAAATTAACAAGGAAAAAATGGATCATTGACATATATTCTATCTACATTATTTGAACCAGAGTTTTTATTTGTTTTTTTAATCTCTATCTTCAACTGAATATGTCTTGCATAAGCAAGAAAAAATGCATCACGTTGTCAAGCTTAATAGTTTTTTTATTCATTTAAATTTATATATTTTTGAATAAATGTAAATACGCACAAGTTGGTTAGAAATACTATGCCGTCTTAGACTTGAAAAAATAAGTCATATAAAATCATCTCGTGTAAGTTGGGTATCAAACATTTTATCTATAGCAACATTTATAAAATAATTCATTTGAACAACCTAAATTATTAGTAGTTAAATAAAAAATAACCATATAACTAAATTACTTTTTAATAATAGAGGTTGTAATATGCATGAAGACTCATTTTGGCTGTACAATTTTGTAAATATTTCTAAAATCTATCAAAAAACACCTGTTCCGCTCATATTTCTATATAGAATAATCAATTCAATTGTATTACAACAAAATATTACAAATGAAATGCTAAATTTATAACATTATAATACTAAATTACTTTTAAGTGTTTTCTTAAATATATTTGTGGTTGAATTGGGTGGTATTTTTGTTATTTTTTTCGAACAGAAATAAAAATTTAGATTGGGTTGTAAAATAAAAAAAATAAAAATTTTATAAGAGAAGAAAAGTTATTAAAATGATTTGTTTTTTTTTTTTCGTTTTTTTTTTTTTTTTTTGAAATGCGAATTAATATATCATACTAAAATCTGAAAAGATAGTAAATTCAAAACAATAACGATAATTTAAGTGGAACAAAAATAAAAAAAAAAAAAAACACCAAATTTAAAAATAGATTGTTTTGACATTTTATTTTGAATTTCATCTGTGATTCAAAAATGAAACCTTTTTCCAAGTTAATGTTCTGGAATATCTTGAAAATATTTTGAAGTTTGTAAATATGTTTACAGAAATTATTTATCATATTTTTGAAATTCTAAAAAAAAAAACTAGTAAATTTTATATTTATTACTTTTTTAAGCAAAATTTGCAGATTTTAAAGTAAAATTAATTTATAAGTTTTAAATTTAAACTGCTGTTTTCTAAAATAACACTCATTAAGTTAGTTTAGAAAAACACTTTAATTTAAATTATTCTAAACTTATAATTTTATTTAATTATTAGAATGTATGGAAAGTAGATTGAATTTGCTATTTCGAAATGGCTTCGTGACTAAACAATTAGAATTGAAATGTGTTTTTCCGATGTTATGATTTAATTAACCCATTGATTGCTACAGTCAATTTTAGTGGATTTTTAATTCAAGCAAGTTATAGAATCTAGTAAGGTAGATTATATAATCTAGTGAGATTTGAAAAATCAAGTATATTTGTAATACCTTTAAAATTTTATTCAGTGGTAGGGTTTGGCTTGAATTAAAATCGAGCTTCTGTAAATGAATTTTTCCAGAATTTTTTAAATTCTGACGGTAACAAATTTATGAAAAATAAAGAAAGGACCAGATAAAAATGATTTCGATACCTATGATTAAGACTATTATAATAGTTTTTTATGGCTAATAAATACTCACTTACTTGTGCCGAAAATTTTAAGCAAATACGCAGTTTGAAAGCTTGAGTTGACATTTAATGTACAAACATTTTTGAAGTTTTATTTAATATTTTACAATTTAAAAAAATAAAAAATTTAAAAGAGTAAAAAATTAATAAAATTTTAATTGTTTTGTTTAATTTTTAGTTGCCTAGAATGATGAGCGATTACACATCAATTATGCACTCATCAATCTTTTTATCCATATTTTGACATTTTGCAAGGACATATTGTGAAAGTGTTCTGAATATATTGATAATTTCGAAACATATATGAATATTGAAAGTATAGTTTCTGGAGGAATGTTTTCGACTTCAGTTTAAATTGAATTTTTAAAGTAAATGTTGTGTATTAAAAACAACAAATTATTTTTTTTGCACATTTGAATAATAATATATCAATTGTTTTTTTTTTACAATAAATAATGCTATAATTTATAAAATTAATATAAAAATTGTCCTTTTTAGAATTACATTATAAATTAATATTATAACATTATTTGAACATTCCCAAAAAAAAATTTCTGAACAATCCCCAAAAAGCCATTTTTTTACATCAGATGATTTTGACAGCAATATTGATGAGAAATTTGACAGCAAGATTGATGAGAATAGAACCACCATCAATCATTTCTCATCAATCAACGGTCAATATATTGACAATATATGACCAAAACTTACTTTCGGACCCCTCATTGAGGATAAAATTTAATTAAATCTCTCTATGGTTTAATAAACAGAAGATCTTCCCTATCTATACAAAATAAAACTTTGATTTTTAAATCAATATTCCAAAGTTTATTTTTATATAAATCCCCAATATGGGGAGACTGTGCCAATTGCCACAAAAAAAAATTACAAATTACGCAAAACAAGCTTCTAAAAATCATCTTAAATCTCTCATGGTATCCCAGCACTACGGATATACACTTGAAATCAAAAAGTGTGCCGATAGCTGATAAAATTACAAACAGGCAAACCAAATTCAACAACAAGTGCGAATACTCAAATAATTGCTTAGTTCGGAGTCTGGTTAATTATTGATCATTGACAGGCGGCGGTTACCTAGTTTTACTGTTTTTACTGTTCGCTTTTAAGCTAAAGTCATAGTTATAGTGATAATTATAGTATAATTATTATAGTTATAGTTTTCTAAGTTTTTTTTAGTTTTAGTTCTAAGTTTGTTTTTAAACAAAAATAAAAATAATCGAAAAGGTTTTTTTCTCAAATTTTCCTTTTGTCCAAGTAAAAGTATTTTGTAATCTATAATTAAGCAGGCAATGTAGTAATATTATGTAAAAAAAATTTAAATTGTAGTTGATAAGATGATTTAATCTAAGCCCTAAATTAATATAAGTCGATAATGTCAGTATATGTTAACTATATTTTAGAATGAATAAACAAAAATTAATTAATAAAAAATAATAATAATGTTGACCATTGATTGATCATTGATTGGTGTGTAATAGCGGCTTTAAATTTATAGAAAGTTTGACAAATTTGAGGTGTCAAAATTTATGTCACCAAAAATACATATGTTCAACTCAAGCTATTTTATAACTGGCAGCCGCTCAAGCTGGTTAATTGAATACACAGCTTGAAATTTCAGGAAGAAGTCAAGTCAAATACTCAAGCTATAATTTATACATTGTAATACACTCTTTTATATTAGTCCAAAAACAAGCTATCTTAACAGATGCAATGCAATAAAAAATGAAGCGATAGATTCAGAAATATTGCAATAATATTTGTGGTAGATCCAACATGCTCTGAATTAATCTGATAATAACATAATAAGCTTCGAATTAGATAGAATGAAATTTTCTGTAATTTTTTTAAAATAGCTTGCATTATTGTAGATTTTGAAACTGGTACCGATAAAATTTTATAAATTGAAAAACCTACTCAAACTACCTAAAAAAATTTGATCTTGAATAAAATAATAATGATGATATTTTTTTCTTAATCATTCATACACCAAAGCTTGATACGTAATGACTTTTTTGTTGCTTGTTAAATACACATTTGGTACCCTTTATTTCTGTTTTAATAAACTGTACGGGGGGGGGGGGGATACCCCAAGGAATATTTCGTAAAACTCATGGTCACAAATTTTTGTTGTGCAAATCGTCTACTGTAAACAAAAATTGTAAATGTTTACTTAAACAAAATTATGTTACAGAATGCATACGGTAGATATAAATTGTATATGTAAACTCACGATTAAGCTTGTAATTTTGCTGTATGTATACGTTGGGACTATATACTTACAGATACAAAACGTATCTATTTATGTAAACTTATAGCTGCAATGTAACTTTACAGATCGTTTACTAAGTAAAAGTGGGTTTTAGATGGGCAACATTATAAGATTTTAAATATATTGTTGGTTCTAAAAAGGGAGATAAATTGAAATGATACTATTTTATACGGGAACTCAATGCGTACGATAAGAACAGTAAATATTATTTACTGGGGATATTGTACTTTGATAAAGTATATACATATTTTTCAAATATCAGGGACCGACAATACCTTTTTAACAATTTTTTGCGTAAATGTACATAGAAAATAAAATAATTTTGTTCAACAGATGATTTTGACGACTTAGCAATGTTTTTTTGTGTACAAAAAAAAATTTCTCAAATATAAATTTACGAAATTTTTTAGCAGCGATCTATTTTTGTTCTTATGTCAAAATTCAATAAACTATCTGCCTTTTTAGAGCCAACACAATATTTTCGCATATAAAATGTTAACCAACTAACACTCATCTTTAGCTTAACAAATTTTCATTTAATTTAAATTTATTTTGTATTTTAATTTAATATTGTTCATCTTCTAGACACCATTTTGAAACCCTTCAATATTTAAAATACTTATTTGGACATCAATAATAAAATATATATATGCATACAATTTTCATTCAAAAAACATTTTCTAATCTTTAAAATTTACAATTTATTTTACATTGTCAACCATTAACTACCTTTCAAATTATATTCTCTAAAAATACTAAAGTTTTTAATGAAAACAAAAAACTAAATTTTAACTATAAAATTTTTTTATAACCTAAATCACACTCATAAACTAAGTCTTATACTATTTTTTTTTTGTTCTTCTTCTATCAAATTTACAAATAATTTTTAATTCCAAAGTTTCGAATATCAAAAAAAAAAAATTTATACTGTATTTATTTTTCAAAAAATTATAGGTTCCTTCTTACATTGAAACTATTGAACCAAACCAGTATTCAACATTTTTATTTATTATGTAATGTCCTGATACATTATTGTCTATCTATATGATGTTTGTGTGTGTAGAATGTATATAATATAAATATATATGTATAATATTATCATTAAAAAAAAAAACAAATAAAAATTGTGGGTGAACATTTAATTAAAGCTTCAAGCTATTATCAATAGTAATTGTTGGTGTTGGTAAAAATTTTCAAATTAAATAAAGTAATAATGTTGTATTTAGACATATGAATTTTAGAATATTTTTTTTTTGTTTTAATTAATAATAAAATAGAAAGAGAGAGATGCATATTTTTTTGTTGTTGTATCTTTTCTAATTAAGTTTTTGGGATGGACGAAATCATAGACTTAATGATAAGCCAGAAACTGCACCGTATCGAACTCAGTAATATCATCAAAGCTTGTTACAACAAAATAAGTATGCTCAAAAACCTAGAAGAATGCACTCAATGCACTCAACATTCACTGAGAAGTTTAAAAAAATGAAACACAAGAAAACACAATTCGGAACTAGTAACAACTAGCAGAAGTCAAAAACTTAGCAGTATATTTGGATCAGCAAAGAATAAAAAAGAGATGGATAAAGTTAACGGCTTATATAAAATATCTAAAGGGCAATCGAAACGGTTAATTACGGTTAGATTCCAAGAACATTTAAGGCAAACGGAATTAGCAAGAATAAGAGGTACTATCAATTTTAGATCAGCAATTGCTAAACACATAATTCATAACCATAAAATTGATAAAACCAATTTATCATCAATAAAGGAGGTACACAAAATAAGCAAACTATACACATACGAGAGTTTAGCAATTTTGCGTGTACAGATAGATAACAGATTGAATAATGATTTAATGATGAATATATCACAGCTATTTAATAAAATTAATAAAATAATTTGAAAGAGTACAGATAAAATAGGTGTCTGTTAGGGAATAGGATATAAAATGGAAAAAATGTATTAAGATATATTAGTTAGTCACATCAAGGACTGATGAAGCTCAAATAGTAAAAATTATTAGTGAACAGAAACCTGACAATAATTAAGTTATTTGGAAAGTAGGAGTTAGAACATTATATTAATGAAACAATTGCTGCATTGTTTTGAACTTTTAAGAAGTAAATAGGATAAGACAAAACGACATTGTTTTATTCTTTACTGTTGCCACCTGCCCTCTACTATGAATTTACTGGAATTAGAAATTTTTAATGCGATATACAACGAATTATCAACTTTAACAGATATAAATACATATCATTTGAATTATAGTTTAATCGTATATGTATATCCATATTGGTTGGCTTTTGGAAAAGTAAAGAAAAAAGATAGTTATAGAGAATAAAAAGAAAAAAAAGTAGGAGAAAGGTTCGGCGAGGATTTACGAACTATGTTATTGATGTTCACTTGGATTTTTGTAAATTAAACAAATAAAAACTACCTATTCTTGGAAATGCCTGTAGTGGAATGCGACTCCACATTCTAGAAGTGCTGACTATAAACGAATTTCTATAACCAGCGATAAACCATCTTGGTGTAGGGGTGGGAAATTGCAACCGCTCGCTTCTCTCGACGGAAGTAGGGATTTTAGTTCTTTCGAACATGTGCCTACTCTCACTAGATATCTATAAAATAGAGTTACTTATCAAACGATACAACGATGACCAAGTGAAGCAATTGTCGATTAAACATTTACATCATCTATGATTGTTGAGCAGAGCTTGACAGAGCTTGACAGAGCAGTTTTTGAAATACCCGCGAATTATACTCCATCTTGGGTCGTATGTAGTTTATTTTTAAATTGTATTAATTTTATTTTATTAAATGTTGTCCAACATTTCCAAATATTTTACTATCATCTTCGTGGATATGGTAATGGTAGCGGAAAATTTAAATTTAAGATTTTCCTCGAATTGTTTTAAATATTTTGTATAATATATATAGATATATTTACAATGTTAAGACTAAATTTGGCAACGTAGTGTGATAAGATTGTAATTCTGTTTAATTAAATTAAGATTTTGTGAATATTTTAAATATAAAGTTTTTATAGACAAGACTCTTATTTTTTTTCTTTAAAACTGTAAAATTATAAATGACAAACCGTTAAATATAAAAAAAATAAACCAATCAAACAAACAAATCACAACACATATCTTTTCATTTGTATATAACATATAAAAGATGGCCAATGTATTTATTGTGCCATCTGATGATTATTCAGAAGGTCCTTGTTTGATCTCTGGTACATGACCATTAAGTTGTACATTTTTGTTTTCATTATTGTTTGAAATTAGCAAACAACTTAGTTATTGTTATTAATTAAATTTAAAATACGTTTTTTTTATCAAAGCCAAGTTATTTTACAACAGTAATGATTTTCAAATACTTAAGGGCAGTTTTCAGGTGAATAATTTAGTATCAAATCAAACTTAAGCTATACTCAAATCAAACATTTCAGTTGGTACTTCACTAAAATACTTAAGTCGCACTTAAGTTTGTTAAAATGACCGCTTAAGCTTCACTTAAATTTTTGACATGTAGCTTTGATAATATTGTCGGGTACAAAAGTGGTAGAAATCTACCAAAATTTAAAATTTGACGTTTGAATTTTTTTTTCTGGGAATATATGTCATTGTCAAAATTCTAATGGATCGAATATTAATAAAATAAAAAAATATAAATTATACAGTTAATATTGTTGGATTGACATTAGAATAATAATAAAAATTTATTTCTTTGTCAATAATTTCATTTTCGGCATTCTGTCAGATTATTGAAATATCATAACAGCATCAACAATGGCAGAAATCTACCAGTTTTTTCAAAACCAGTTTTCAGCAAATCTGCCTCGTTTCAGATTTCTGCCTCGTATAAACATGGGCATTCAAAATTTTAAGAATTAAACATAACGTACACGTTTTCAATTTAAACATTTTATGTTTACACAAAAAATGAAATAAAAAAAAAATTTTATTGTCTGTCACTCGTACTGCATTTTAACAAGTGCTGCCATTGCAAATAACCGACAGTGACAGTTAAAAATCCACACTTAAATTTTAACTAAAAAATTTAGTTTTTTTCAAGTATGGAGTTTAAGTATGTAATGATACTTAAACTTAAGTGTAGGTTAAGTATATTCACTTGAAAACAGGTCTTAAGACCCTACACGAAAGCAGTTAAGGTTTTCATTTTAAGATCAATAAATAAATATATAGTCCATCAAAGTTAATTTTTGTTTTGTTTATAATTCTAACACTATGGGATGAATACTCTAACTTTTTTTCCGCAGAAACGTGGCATAGGTACATAACCTCATATAACAGTTTTTCTTTTGTTGAATTTATGATTATATCAACTAATTTAAAAATATGAAAAATTAGATCTATTGTAGAATAATTTCTTCTTCATAATAGCATAGCTTAACTTTATTTTGAGTGATACCCAGATTCTACTCCAAATCAATTTCCAAAATTAATTGAAAATTTTTACAATATTCAACCCTTAGAGGGATTTGAACCCGGCATTTTATGATTGGTAGTCAGATGACATAACCACTACACAATATCATTTTATTTTGATCTAAATTTCTGAATCTGGGTACGAAACAATATTAAAACAATCACATATTGTAAATATTTTTCATATCATACCGCACCTAATTAGCACTATATTTTCTTTTCTATCTAAAACCTACCCTCCTATATGGACTTGTGATTGGTCATAATTAAAATTGTAACCAATTTAATAAAAATAATAATTTTTTTTTCTCTAGATTAATTATTTACAAATAATTTTCATTTTACATAATTTCCATTTTGAAACCAATAAATTAAAAAAAAATGTTGTTTTCATTAGTAATATTACTACTATACATCAAGAGTATATACAAATGCCCAGAATCATTGTGTATTGTCTACAAAAAATTTATAGTATCCTGTTTATATCACACAATTAAGATATACAATTACTTAAATTCTAAAATTTTATATATATATATATTTTTTTTTTTTGTTTTTCTTTTGCTGTTTTCATTTCATGGCACCATAATTTTGCCACCATGTAAAACAAAGCATAAACATAGTAGAAACTCCTAATGGATTTAATATTCAACAATTTTCCATTACAGAATAATCAAGTTGATGGTAACAAATAAAAAAAAAAATATAAAAAAAGTAAAAAAAAATTATAGAACAAAACAAAAAAACAACAACAATGAAAAAACCTCAAAATTACAAGTTTTTGGTTCCCTGAAATCGACTGTAGCATTTTATATAAGCATCAATAGCAAGACCATAACATTTAAATAAACTTTCAGTTAAATTATATTATAAGGTGTAAAATTATTTTTGTATATTTGTATTCATGTATATATATATATATGTGTCTGGGATCTGTATTTACTATTAGGTTATATAAGTATGTTCAATAATAAAAAAAAAAAAAAAAATGCATTCCTTAAGGATATAAAAATATGTAAAAAAATTGGGTATGATTTGATTTTAAAATGGGTAATGTTTTGAGAAGTGATGACGATGATGATAATGATAATGATGATGATGATGGTAACAGTTTGAAATTAACAAAAAAGAAAAACTTTAATATAGTGTCCTTTATTTTGGTATTATATTATATACATTATATTTTGTATATATATAGAAATGTATTTAAATAAAAATTTTTTAAGTGCTAAATATTTTCTTTGAGATTTGAATTTATTTTCTAGAATTCATAAAAGTTCATTTTTAATATATATGAGAGTGCATAACTGTTATAACGTTTATTATATTTTCTAATATTTGGATATTCTAGAGACTTTAAATTTTATAAAAATATTTAATCTATAAAAATAATACCTTATTTGTATTTTATTTTTGTTTTAACGAACATTAATTGTGATGCTCAAAGGTTTGACATGCCAGAGCATTGTATGAAATGCATTATAGCATTTTGCTCATTAACCCTTAAATGCACGATTTTGGCTTTCCATTGAAAAAAATATTTTTGATTTCGACATTTTCGATATTTTTGATTTAGATTTCGACTCCTTACAACCCAAAACGTGTTTAAAAAATGAAATTTGAACTTTGGAAGGGTTCTGAAGCTAAAAAAAAGGTATGATACAGATCTGCTACAGTATGCATGTTAGAGTTAAGTGTTTGTTACAATTCAGAATAGAATAAAACAATTTTGCATTAATGTTCAATTGTATATCTCACCAAAGCTTTAGCTGGATTATTTGGATTAATCAATTTTAATAATTGATATTCAATTCAAGAAGAAGGGATTAGTAATCAGAATTAAAGAAGCTAAAGCTGATGATTTAGCTAATGCTAAATAAAAGAACAGTAGCAATTTGAGTAAAAGTGGTCAAAATTAGAATTTTACTGCAAATATACTATAGGCTATAACTAAAGGTGTAAGGTAATAATTAGGATTAATATTATTTTCGTTATATATTCTTTTGACCGTTATGTTGGTGTGATTTTTAATTTTTTCAACATTTTTTCAACATTTTTGTGTTATTCAGCATATGTTGCATTGAGGTATACAGACTATATAATGTGATAATCTGAGAACAAATTTAAGCTCAAAAAATGATCCATCAAAGTGCATAATTAAAACATATAATATAAATTAATGGTCAACTAAATTTTACTAAGCGGATTCAAGTTATGTAAATTAAAAGTGTTGTTAATGCCCGTTTAAGGGTTTATGATCAAGGAAGAAGGATTGTAAGTCTAATATAATTTAGGATATATACTATATTATGTATATATATAAATTATTTAATAAAATTAACGGTAAAATAAATTCAGAGGAAAATTTAATGATAACATTTGATAGTTTTAGTGTCTTTAAATATATTTGTCATAAACAATAAGTAGGACAGCCCATTTACGAGCTGTTATATTAAAAAAATGATAAGCTATTCATTTTTTCAGCACTGTGTATACATATGTATTTAAGATATAGTTAGTATGATTATAACAGATTCATTAAACATTTAAGCATGACAAAATATTGGTGAAAAATACAAAAAAAAAAAAATAGATTTAATAAATAAACAAACAATCCATGATAGAATTAGAATAAATTTAAGCTATAAAGAAAAATAATCAATATATTGTCGAGTATTAACTACTCATGCAATTAAGCAACTGTAGCCTCTGCTTTATCACCATTATTGTCCTGCAATCCCATAAGTGAGGCTTGTATAGCGGAAATAAAGGGCTTCCATCGTTTTCTATCTGCGGTAATCTCTTCAGCTGCGATCATGTTCGTTGTTGTATGCTTGCTTATACTGTTCTCAGCAAACTTGGTTGTAGCCTAAGGATTCTATTTGAAAGTTTTGCTTGTTGTTGTTGTCAAGTTTCTTCAGACTATATCCGATCCAATTCAAATTTAGTTTTCTACGTCTATTTGTTGTTGATAAGTTTTTTTTTACCACAATCGTTCTGTTGGAAATTGTTTGTGGTTAACATTTTCTTTGTTGGATTTCTACGTCCATTTGTTTTCGATTAATTTTTTTTGCCACAACCGTTCTGTTGGAAATTCAACGAATGTTTGGGATGCACCGGAGGTATCAATTGATGTACACTTAAAGTTTTCTGGTGAGGTTAACTGAAATTTTCTATGTTTAAGAGACTTTACATTTGAATTGAAAAATGTTATTTTAGTGCGCGGAGATAGCTTGTTTGAATGACATATTTTTAAAGTAATGCGGGCTTATATATCCAGCCCGTCACCTCCATCTGATAATACGATGCTGCCTAGGTAATTTAATTTATTGAACTCCTCGATTTGCATTCTTACATGGAGGATAGGGTGTTGTGATGTACAAGTTGTGCGTATCATATTTAACCGATGTATTCACTTTTAGACATGCACTTTTGCAAACAGTTTTTGGGACATACTATTTAAAGCTCCATTGGTATGTGATAATAACCACACAAACATAACCTATTCTTGCTTTTGTATTTTTTTCGAAGATTTTTCTTCTATCGACTTTTATTTATAAAATAAGAATTTTTTTTTAAATAAACAAAAACTATTCCTGATTTTTCAAATTCACAATAAAAAAAAAAATAGATTTTAAATTTGATTGATGTTCTTTTATAAACTAAAATCATTGAATCGCTTAGGTTTATGATAATTTGAAATTTTATTATTTCATTCCGTTGACTGATTTATTCTTTTAAAACGGTAATTTTTCAAGATTTATTTAGGAAGCTATTGTACGCCATTACGTCATCATTTAAAACGTTATTTTATAACAGAATTATTAGCCTTTTTATATAACCAATTCATCTTGATTAGCTCTATCGAATCTTGACATTCACTATTTAATATTGTATCTTACAGTATTCTATTTAAACATTTTTTTTTTATTATAATCGTTTTTATTTTTATCAATGATAAATAAAAAGTAAAGGAAAATGGAATTGAATGTATAATATAAGTAAGAAACAAAAATGTAAAGAAAGATTGGGTGTAGCGCAATAAAAAAAAAAAAAAAAAAAAAAATCTTATTTATGTCGAATGCAATCAAGTTAATCCAGATGACACTTTTCCCACTAAAAGTTTCGTTAAAAAATTTTTCAGGATATCTAAACTTTGTTACTCTCTAATACAATCAAAGTTTACTAAATTTTTTGTAAATTGCATTCACACAACAGCAGCATTCTCTATAAAATTATAATATACGCAATACAAATAAAATGTATTTGTGTGAAATGTTAGGGAAAATATTTTTTTGTTTTTTTTAGTTTTTAAGTTTTTTAGTTTCTGTTTTAAAGAAAGACCAAAAGAAACTTTGATAATAAAAATAATTTATAGGGTTGTAATAAAAATAACAAACTAAAAATTAAACATTGTTGTTGAGAAAAAAAACCCAAAATTTGTTTTTTTTTTTTTTTTTTTTTTTTTTTTTGGATAAAAATTGAAAATCTTAAAATGGAAAAACTTTAAAATATTTTCTTAATGTCAATTTCATAAGGGAATATTTATAGTGAATACATATGTGTATGTGTAATTAAATGAGAAAATGTGTTAAAATGGTAGTATTAAATTTGATTTTAATGTTTGTTTTTTTTTTTTTTGTAGAAATAAATTTCTTTTAAAAAATATGTTTGATTGTAAAACTTTTATTAAAAGGGAGTAAAATGTATAGATAATTTGACCTAATCTAAGATAAATTGGCTAAATGAATGCAAGTGTTATTGTAATTTTTGATTTTTTTGTTTGTTTGTTGAATTTACATTTCTAATTTATATTTCTTAAAATATTACATTACAACTTTGTGTAAACTTTACTTTTCTTTATTTATTTGGTGTCCATTTTTAGTAAGAAAATTTGAATACGTTTTCAGCATTAATTTGTTTTCAAATATTGTTGGTTGGGTTAACCCAGCCGCAGTGTTGGTATATGAATACTATCAAGGCAGTTGATTAGGAATTGGGTAATATTTTCATTTTAATATTTTTGATTTCGAATAAATGTCAATAACACATAGTAATTTCTATCCAACTCTTTCATATTTCACATTCCACCATACTCAAAAATACAATACATCTTTCAAATAACTATAGTAAGCAAAATTGAAACCATTTAGAAACAATAGTATTTATACAAACATTTTCATTTGTTTTGCTCCCATACTAACATAGCTTAGTTTATAAATCGCTATAATAATAATAAATAGAAATAGTGTAGAAGCTATAATGTATGGATACAAATTGATAATTAAATTTATTTAAATGAATTAGATACAACACTATCACTATCAGATATCACTGCGAAGTTTTTCTGAAGTAACTATCGCATAGTTTTGCTAGAAAATCACTCTTTTATCATTTCTAATTGTGAATTACATGAGAACACAACTATTGTGACAAAATCACTGTTATTTGAAAATATCAATCACAGTTAATATCAGTGATTGGAAAATCACATTTTTGTTTATACCACTACTAAAGGATAACTGGTTAAGTATCTTAGATAAAAAGATATGTCTTTAAGCAATCTTTTTCCATAAGGCTTTTAAAGTTCAGTTTGTTAGCTATAACTAGACCCAAATATTTAATTTCAACTACTTCTTCAAGCGGGATACCGCCAATGATTACATTATTTACTGAGTTTGCGTTTATAATCATAACTTTTGAATTTTGGTGGTTTAGCATCAGTTAAATTTGTTTAAACCATATTCTAAAGCTTCTTAAGTCTTCATTCATTTTATTTATACATAGTAATATTCAACACAAATGTAGCAAAGCATTATCCGCAAATAATAATAATTTAAAGAATTTTTAAACAATTTTCCATGTCGTTAAAATAGAGAACAAATAGAAACATTCCTATATTATTTACTTTGGTACGTTGTGTTCGATTTGTTAAGTACGATTTAAACTAGCTTGATTCAACCTTGCAAACTCCGTAACTATTAAGTGTTCATTTTAAAATGTCGCAGTCGATTGTTTCTGATTGCGTTTCTCCAATTCGCAATAATTAATTTTAGTAGTGATTCACAACTGTGTGGCTTACGGAAACCAGATTGGTGCTAAAATACTATGTTGTATATCGCTATAATCTGCTAGTTGATTACATGCCACCTTTTGTAGAATTTTTGCTTTAGTAGTTATTATATTTACTGGTTTCAAGGCAGAAAATAAACTAGAATTTCTTACCTTTTCGACTACAACTACTACTATCTCTTTCTATAAATCTATAGATAAGAGCCAATTTTTAATGATTCATTAACTATCTCGACTAGAGTTAGACCAAAATTTATACCAAAATTATGTTAACGGAATCATTTAAAACTAGTTGTAAATAATAACTTTAATGTGTATGTAGTCAACTAGTTTTTGGTTTTTTCAACGGCTACTCGAAATTTAATTGAATATATACCAATTATAAAGATAAAATGAAAAGGAAACAAAAACAAAAAAAAATACAACAAAATATGCAGTACAATATTAAAAATTGAAATAAATATCGATGGATGGAGTTGTTATATGAAAACGGTTCTAATAACTTAAGTCTTAGTAGGCTAGACTGCAATTATAGCAGAAAGGTGTATTTTAGTGTATTAGAATCTTATACAAATAATGACACAAGCTACGTGATTATTATGTGTTTTGAAGATTCTAATCAGCCTATGGAAAATATGATTAAATTTCAGAATGTATAAATTCTACTAGTGCTAGTACTTGGCAGATTAAAAGATAAAAATAGTTCGAAATTTCAGAAATTTTAATAGGTTATTTTAATTTGTTTTAATCAGTAGAATAAAATTAAAATGAATAATAATGCTTAATTGAAAGGTGACTTTTTGTATACAATCTTTCTAGTACTTTTGATCTTTCTAGTAAAAAATCTAAAAATAGGTGCTAGTGTGATGAAAGACAGAATACTGGAGAATGTCATACATGATACACGGCATACGGAAGCCTTACTTAAATAGTTAGAATCTTTCGAAATGTTATTCTAAGATGCTATAGTTGATTAGAGATACCAATTAATAAAGACGTTTTGTTGCGGATAATGAAAAAGAAAAATATAATAAAAAATATTAAATCTAGAAAATTGCTATACTTCGCACATTTATGGCAGAATTATGAGGTGCTGAAGATAAATGTCAAAGAAAAAATTCAGGTGTACCGCAGACTAGAAAGAAGAAGAGGATCGTGATTGAAAAATTTGCATCAGTTAAAAATCCTTATTTCGAGATGTGTCTGATAGTGTCAAAATAGTGGTTATAGTAACTAACACCTGGTTGAACATACAAAAATAGAGTACATAAAAAAATATTGAAAAACCTTATCAACCTCAAAACAAAATCCTATTCTATATACACAATATTAATGGTTCAGTAAAACTCAGTAAAACTTCAGAAATTGACATCGGATTGGGTGGACCAAAATGTAGTGACAACAAAATATTTGAACCATGTCTGAAGAGATTTGAAAAATAACTGATGGTAGAAAACCTAAAAGTATGCAATTTTTAAAATAAAAAAAGTTAAGTCGTATTTCTTAAACTTTTTCTAGGTTAACATATTAGGTTAGTATAGTTTTAGTTAGGTTAAGTTTTATCTTAAATAATACGAGAATATATTGGTTTTTACACCCCAGGTTTTTTCTAATAGATTTATATAAGAACTCAAGTAAATGAAAACTAAATAATAACAATAATAATAATAATAAAGCTGTAATCGGAAATGTCATCTGCACATCAAATGTAAAAGCACCTGACGTCCAAAATTTGCATTTACAAAATCTGACGATTGCTTGTAAAATTTTATTTTTACTATTGTTGCAGATGCAAAAGCATCTGACGACTAAAGCAAGCAAATTTTTTTTTACTTTACTTTTCTTACAGCGCCTTTGGCATTTTGGTCATTAATTATTTTGTTGAAAAAACTTTAAAATGAAGAAGAAATATTGAAAATTCAGACAATTAAAATAAAAAAAAATATATTATTAGGAAAAAAAAATTCAAGATAATCGAATTATTGATGCAAAATATCAAAATAAAAAAAATACCAAAAATAATAATCATTAACCAATAATATATAATTTTTTTAACGTACCTACCTGGTAATTTTCAATAAAATTTATTTAAATTATTTTTACACCGTTTTTTTGTATTAATTCCAGCTAGGTACTCACTAAAGAAATTTTTTATTTAATAATTAACAAATAAAAATAATTTTATTTTAATTTTCGAAAATTCTGCATCTATTTTTAAAAACTGCACAATTGCTTTTTTTTATGAAGTTATGATTTGCAAATGACATTTTCTGTCAGATGATTATTGCACACTATTACTTTACATACATGTTAATACTAATATCACATAAGCTATTTTTTGTAAACTTTATCTAGGCTAAGTAATTATAAGATTGTACAATGGGTAAAATAAAGTTTAAAAAAAAAATAAATTCTAGGCTAACATAGTTTTAAGTTTAATTCTAAGGCAAATAATAAAAGTTTACATAACAAACAACAAAAAAGTTAATTTCTAGTTGAGAATAATTTCAATTAATTTAAAAATAAATTGAAATTAATTTTATTTATTTATTTATATATTAGTCTAACTTAATATTAATATATTGTCTAACTGCATGTAAATGTTCAAACCTTTTCTCTTTTCAGATATGGTCTTAATATTTTTTTTCACATTTATTTCATCTGAATGACCAAGGATGCTAAAATAGGTTGAAAAACCCATATAACATTTACATGGGATATTTCGGCTGAAAAGCATGAATTCTTCTTATTCAGCATGTAGAATACATTTTTTTAGAGTAAATTTCTAGCCTGTACTTTCTAGATGATTTTAAAATTTTATTATATTATACAGGTCCTGAAATTTTTTCGTGCAAACAACAATATGACTATGTCTGATATTTCTATATGTCTATTTGTTTATGAATAATACTAATTAAGTAATTACATATGAATAGTGTTTTATATTTGCTTTCCTACAAATATTTGTTTACTATACCAACAGTATTTCAAAATACTGTCAGTATGCATTCAAAAATTGAATTAAAAGCTTAATTCATTTTTAAAAATCTTAAAAACATTTATTTTTACATACATTAAACATTTTTGATTTTATTTTTATTTAAAAATTTGTATAAGAATAATAAATATTTTAAGTTAAGAAAGAAAGTAATAAATAAAAATTATTTTTGTTGGTTAAACTATTTTTAATTGAAATTAGATTTTTAAATAATTTTAGATTACGAATGTTTAGAAGAATTAAATTGTAAAATGCTATATAGAAGGACTAGAAAGATTTTACTGGATAAAATTAAATTGAAAATTTGAAATGTTTTTATTAGAAAATGGATTTATGCTTCTAGCCTAATTCTATTTAAAAATTTTGTATTTTGAATTTGCCATACATATTTATACACATATTAAAATATTTGGATTATAGAGAATTGTGAATAAAAAATAATTTTATTTTAGAAATTTTTAAAAATAATTTTAAAAGAAAATATTATGATTTTTGTGTGGTTGTGTGTGTAATATGTTGAGAATAAATTTTAATTTATTTATAAAGTTAATAAAATTTGTATTTGGCGAAGAGTTTATAAATCTTTATTAGAATAGGTGGTAATAATTATGTTCACGATTATTTACATCAAATAAATTTTATTAGATTAACTAAGCTGAATTAATTCAATTTAAAACTTTAAAAATGAAAGAATAGGTGGTTGATGGCATTTTTGTTAATAAAATTATTATAGGAAACACTACTTATCCGTAAATACTGGAAAAATAGAATTGATTCAAATAATACAAATTTAAATTTTACACTTAAATAGCGTAACGAGTACAATTATTGACACTCTTAAGAGAAAAATAAGTTCCGTAAGCTATAATTTTATTAAATAGAATGTTTTACTAATTTAATTATGTTTACATTCATTGTTCTAATTTAAATTTTAATATTTATTAACAATAAAGTCTATAAAGTTATGAATAACTATAGATATATTTCAACATTTTCTAAAATATGTCCAAAAAGTACAATTGTTGACACCCTCGCATAGTTGTTGACACGGTCTAAAAAGTACAGTTGTTGTCACCCTGCTATAATGATAAATGTTATCTCTTAACGAATAATTTTGATATTTGATAACGTATTTTAATTCAATTAATATTTTTTAAAATAAAAAAAAAAAACTAATTCAACATTATATAATTTTTAACATAACAAAAAAGTACAAACAATATTTTTGAGATATTTTAATATTTTATAAAATAAATGAAATAATAACAATTCAATATTAGATACATAAATAAAATATTCATGTAAGATTTTAAAAAAGCTAGTTTAAATTATATTCATTTTTTCGACCTATAGATATTCTTTTTTCTTCGGGAGGTCATTTATACGAATAAATAACAATAGGCGGGATCATGGCTCCAGCAACACAAAAAGAAAACATTCCTATTGCGTTTGCCAGTTCTGTATCTATTTCGTAGTTATTTCTTGCGACTTTCGCTGTCAACACGGTTTTCGTTTTTGGGTACAACAAAAAGTTTGTTTCGTCCCCGTTATACATACGATCAGGATTTTGCAAGATGCTCATCCAATTATTTTCTTTTAGATATACTTCAATATTATCAAACCAAGATGCAAATCTGCAGAACGAACTGTCCATCATCATCATCAATATCTGCAGAACGCACTAGCCATCATTACAGCATCCAGTGTCCTAAATGATATTTTTGTATGTCTTCGTAATAAATCTTTAAACCAACCTTTTCCTGGAATTCCATTTTCATTAAAGGGATGTTATCTTGGTGTAAAAAGTGCTTAACAGCATCCAAAATATCTTTTCTTTTCGAAAATCCCTTTCTTTGCTATGTACAGATCCAGTCTTCAATTTTGATCCATCACCTTCATTTTATTTTTGCAGGACCGTGACGAGATTTAGTAAATTTTGGCCCTAATCTAAAAGTCAAAGTATACGTTGAAATTTGGTATTTCTTTGTTTCCGATTTTTTTTTGATTATTTTTAGTTATAAAATAGTGTATTGTATTTTGTAGGTTTTCCTCTTTATACGTTTTTTTAGTTTTTGGTATTTTGATATCTTTAAAATAACAAAATTGATTAAATTAACTGATTGGCTAATTATGGGTAATTATTATTTTTTAATCAAAAATATTTTCTGGCTATATAAAAATTCCAGCAGTACATTAATTGACATCCACAATATGTATAATTATGGACACGGTGTCAACAAATGTACTTCCATATAACATAGTTATTGACACCTGATGTCAATAATGGAATGGGTATCCAAAAAATGTATCAATTATTGACACCAATATTATTTAATATATTATGTACTATTATTACATTTTTATGTTCAAAATAAGTTTAAAAACATTTAACCTTTACAAAAAAATGCTTAAGTTATAATTTTTGTATGTATAATCATAAATAATCCCAAACTTAATTGAAGAGGTTTCTTAATGAATTTATTACGTTTTTGACAAAAACTGCGTACAACAAATCCGTCTTGTCACTTTAAAGATTATAAACCAATTGAATATTTTAATAAAAAAGGTTTTATACTGCATTAAAAGAGGAAAACCCAAATTATTTTTACAAATTTATTCCCAATAATAAACTTATTCAAAAATTAGCAGCAAAATGCTTATAAAATTTTGGGTGTCAATAGCTGTATCGAAAATTCGGGGTGTCAATAACTATACCCGCTACGCTAGTACAAATTTATTTACATTAAGTCATAGTATTGTAGTGTATCAATGACTAAAATAATAACACACTCACCATGCTGTAAAATTTTGATTCTAAAAATCAATCGTATCAGTATTTATAGAAACCTGTATACCGAATCGATAGCCATTCGAAAAACAAGACCAAGAAAAATGTAAATTTTAAACTATAAGTCAATACAATTAATAAATTCAACATTAATAAATTAGTTAACGTTAAATCAAATAAATTAGTTAAATTAAAATTAAAATTTTCCAATAGTTTATATTTAGTATTTACATATACTCGCTACGCTGAAAAGGAGGTATAAATGTAGTGCATCAATGACAAGTAAGTAATCACACACATAATATCGTATAATAGAAAAACTAAGCTTTAATAATTACAATATATCATAATTTGACATTACATAATTCATGTATTTTCATTTGCATTTGTATTCGTATGAATACTATCATATTATATAATATATTATAATCTGTATTAAATATTAACAAATTTAAGTTAAATTAGTTGATAAGAAGAAGTCGAACGATACAAATTTGATTTCTGTAATCAATACTGCTTTATTTAAATGTAAGAATTCTATAAGTATTCTGTATTACCACAAAATACTGCACTACAATGTTAATTATACAATTATCCATACTATCAATTACCTTCATTATGAACTAATTCACAGAATGTTACTAATGGGTAAACGCTACACATTCTAAACAGACT
This sequence comes from Argyra leucocephala, assembly GCA_963942445.1. NCBI lineage: Eukaryota > Metazoa > Arthropoda > Insecta > Diptera > Dolichopodidae > Argyra > Argyra leucocephala. The sequence goes on along the minus strand of OZ012677.1, from coordinate 21,646,757 downwards.
CAAAATATTAGTTAATTGTATAGTTTGCAGTAATTAAAATATTTGTGCAATTTATTCAATGTATTTAAATAATTTCGATTTTCAAACCAAATACCAAAAATTTACATAACAAAATAAAATAAGATATGAGGTCGGTCATAGAAGAAGAGCTTCAATAAAAAATGTAGTATGTTTAATTATTATGAGAATGGTTGAAATTGAATATTTTTTTTTGGCAAATTGAATATAAAAAAAATTATTTTTATTTAATTTACAGGATTTTTTTCTTTCGATGCAACAAACTTGAAACATTTTTTATTTCCATTTTTTTCATAATAATTATTATTATATTTAAAAACACTCACACTTTTTTTTTTTTTTAAATACTGTTTGCAATCTAAAGTTGCAACAATTTTTTCCAAATTGAAATACTTTTTCTTTTTTAAGTTTTATTTGAAGTTTTTTTTTGTGCAAACATGTTCTGTATTTAATATTTGATTTGTAATGAACTTATAAATAAATTTGATTTTGTTTTTTATTTGTCAATTGCGAAGACTATGGGATAAATATTTTATTTTGTAAATAAATGTTATTAAACATCTATAGATCATCATTGAAATTCAATTCACATATATATGGAGCGGTGCATCATGAACGGCATTATATTTTCTAGAACAAATTTCGAAAGCGTGCCATACGTCACAACACTAATTTGACATCATCCGTCGTATTAATATTGGAGAACTTTCCCGATTTTGTAGATATCTCTCAGGTTTAGGCATTTGTTCAGATCTACACAGTGCAAATTCCTAGTTGGCTCAAAACTGGCTATGGAAATTCGTTTTTATTCCATTTTTTCAGTAAACAGTAAACCCATATATATATATTGTATAACTTCAATGTATTTTTGGTCTATTTTTTAAGTTGTTAGAATATCACAAGAATGAGCAAATAAAATTTATTTGTATTCGAAATAGAAATATAGTTTTCATCATTGGTATTTTCGAAATTGATCCGTTTTATATTTTCCTACGATTATATTTTTATTTTCCGGAAAATTTTGATAGTTTTATCACTACTTTGTTTTACAGTTTACTTTATTTACACTACACTTACTGAAGTACACTTTTCTTTACAGTTATCTAACTATAAAAAACATTACCACAATAAAAATTTAGAAATGTTATTGTCAATTCGTCGGCTGCAATCTTATATAATATTTCTAATGTACTAAAATCAAAAATAAATTTTTTAAGTTTGATGGAAATTTGAGTGGAAAAATTTAAAAATAATCAGAAAAACAAAAATTTTCATTTTGTAAAAATTCGAGCCATTTTTTAACATCTAACATAAATAGTTTTATAATTTTAATGTTTTGAAAAATTATTTAAAAAAAAAAAGCAGATATTTACTGTACATTGCAAAGCTTCACATGTGTTTGGACATTTAGGAATAAAAGTGGTCTGTTAGATGGTTACGACTATCAAATCATACGCAATGCTTTTAAAACTTTTATGACTTATCAGTACAAAAGTGTGTTTTGGATAAATAGGCACAATGTGAAGGCTTACAGAGCAGTAAAATATAGGTTGTTTGGATAAATCAGAAAAAAATAAGAGATCAAAAACTATAAGTGATACCTCTATAAGTGATACCAGTGATATTATGACTACAAATTCGGATAGGGCATAGCCGAAAATGGTATAGTACATTGAAAAGCCAGTTTCTGTTGGATGATTTGATGGTATAGTACATTAAAAAAATGGTCTGTTGGACGATTTATAGAAATTTGTCGGTTTAACTATAAAAATGTTGTTCAATTTAGATAGCAAATAATTCTACCAATAGTTTATAATAATCCAACCATCAGTTTAACCGGTTAGGTATCATAATCAGTTAAATTTTTTGGCCTAACTTTTTGAAGTGTTTTTATTAAATGTATAGCTATTAACGTAGGTATTAATTTATGACTTTTTACCCTTCTACTAACAGCATGTACCTGGTTTAGTTTATTTTTAAATTTTTTAATCAAAGGTGGCGGTGTTTTATTAACCCTACTGGATGATGAGTTATTGCACAATTAAATAAAGCAAGCTTTCGTCTAGTAATAGACGTCTGATGTGCTTGCTCTAAGCATAAATCTGACAGTAAATCAAATAAATCTAACTTGATAAATAACGTATGACGAAATAGATACAAAAATATTACAATAGTGTACCCCAAATACAAAAATCCAATTTTCAATCAAAATATATCGAAATTGATTTTGATTAAAACAACAGTGCTGAAATTTATTGAATTCACTTAACATAGTAAATTAAATATTAAGTATATTTTCCAATTTCAGTAAAAGACAGATGGAAGTACATACTTATAAAGGACTGATTGAATTATAGTATACCTATAAATAGATTCTTCAGAAATTCACAATTAAAAGAAGAAATATAAAATTAAAATCGAAAATGCAAAAAAAAAAAAATATAGATATATATAAAATAAAAAATTGAAAAGAAAATATAAAATGTGAACAAAAAAAACAACTTACTTTGTGCATTGATATCAGCAACAAGACCAAGTGTTGATATTATGAATAGCCATAATAAATATTGAGGCTGCTCTACTGCCCACTGCGATTTCAGTCGTGGAAGTGACATTTTTAATATTTATTTATATTCTTTTATATATACAATATATATATATATAATATTGATCTATTCCTTTATATATTGTATGTTAATATAATAGGAATAAAATTTAATACTTTGATTTCTTCTATGTATATGTTTTTTTTATTTTTTTTGTTAATTTATTTTATTTGAAAGTGTATTTGAAGAAAACTTTTAATATTGCAAATTCTATGTTTAAAATAACTTTTAAATCAATTCAAAATACACAAAAAAAAAAAAAAAATAGTTTAAAATCTGAAATGAAAAGAAAATATAAAAATAAATTAATTTATTTACTCTATTTTTTTGTTTTTTTTTTTAATAACAAAAGAAAATTTCTATTCAATTATTATTTAAAATTTAATTTTAGTTGAAATTTTCAAATTATATTTTTTTAATTTAATTTTTTATTTGAAATCTAATATGGTGTTTGTGGTCTTTATTAAATCATTTATTTGAACATTTTATAAATTATAATTATCTACAGTTTTCTGGGAGAAAATAAATATGTACCGGGTGTGCCAAAGCATGCGTATCAGATTTTTATGAGGGGAAGGAGCCGTTATTTTAAAATTATAAAAAAAATTATCAATGAAATCGTGGGTGCTCTATCGATTAGTGATATTTTCAACTCCCGGAAAGGAAAATAGTTTTCTAGGAACAAGAATCGCCAAAATTGGCCGAAATCGAGTTTTTTAAATGGGAAGGGGTACTTTTTTATGCAAATTCGGATTCTACGGAGAAATTTTTTTGTTTTGAATTGAAACTTTGTAGATACCCAAAACTGAGATAAAAATGTGCTAATATGAAAAACTAATTTATTTATAAAAATGATCATTATTAATTTTGGTTTACCAAAGGAATATATGGTGGATTTTTGTTTTATTTTTATTAATTTAAAAGGAAACAAATGAGAAAACAAAAAAAAAAATCATTTAACATAAATTTGTTATTTTTTGTTGTAGAATTTAAATTTGCATAAAAATGTACCCCTTCCCATTTAAAATCTCTATTTCGGCCATTTTCGGCGATTTTTGGTCTTTAAAAACCCTTTTCCGGTCCTTTCCGAAAGTTGAAAATATCACCAATCGATAGAGTAACCTCGATTTAATTAACAAAATTTTTATTTAATTTTAAAATAACGGCTCCTTCCTCTATTAAAAAGCTGATACGCATATTGTGGTACACCCGGTATATATAATTTTATTTAAAATATTTATGCTTTAGAAGAGTATACATAATGAATTGGTTTAAGGTGATAACAATTGGTATTAATTTTCTATATCTTTAATTTGGTATTAAAATTAAATTCTTATTTCTAGAGTTGCTATAAATGACAAGTGGATTCCGTATAAAATTTTGGTAATGATAAAAAATTAGAGAGTTTGACCTATTTAGTGAAGCGGACCTGTATAGAGTTATGCTTTCAAGTATCTATTATTTTCAATGTCTTTAGCTTTGAGTCTACGTTGAAGTGTATATAACACAATCTCCTATTACACTTGTATTGTGTAGCAAGGCATATATGTTATATAATTGTCCATAAATTCATTGAATATTAACAAAATGTCCCATGTAGTAATTTGATTGCTATAAAACTCTTATAACACTATTAAAAACACTCTTGTAGTAGTATTAGTGTTAATTTGAGTGCTCCTCAATTGTTGCGAAACGTTATAAATACATTATAGCATTAAAATGGAGAATTCTATAAGGCACCGGATCAATTGCTGTAATATTGTTATAGGATTATTGTCCCATAAGAACTCGTATAATGATGCTCAAAATCAATATAGCAATTGCTGTATAGGTGCGCATTATTTATATGGAAGTTAAATATCACTCTTATAGGATTAGTATACATATTTATAATGTATAATATTTATCTATTAACATATGAAAAAAAAAGGATAGTAACATACGAAACATATTTTTATAACTTGTCTTATAAAGTATTTTGCATCCATTTATATTGTAAATAAACTTTCAATTCGGAAGCGGTTTGAACTAACACCTTTATTCCTGGCATAAAGTTAGCAGTTTGTGAGACAATTTGGGTATGTGTTGCCAAAGCATTGCCATAGTCACCAGTTTGTAAGAACTGCACTATTTGGTTTAAAGCGTTAATCGTATTTCCAAAGAGCCTTTTTTCTTTCAAAGCATCATAAAGATATTCTAATCCGTTCATAACATCTTGAATTTTCTTTTTTGTTCGCAGATCCGAAGCAGTGTTCATACACTGATTTTTTAATTCTTCTAATACTGTCTGCATGTAAATAAATTCTTCTGGTAAAGCAGCTTTTTGTTTGGAAGCCGCAGGTTGATTTTGTTGTAAAATCTGTTGAACCATAATATCTGGAGACTGTTGATGATATCCATGAGATGAAATAACTTGTGTTTTGAAATTCATTTGATTAGGACCAGGCGGAACATAATTTTGATTATCTAAATGTTGCGATTGTTAATCAACTTGTTGATTAAACATTTGCGGCGGCGATGGTAATGCTGACTGGTGAGATGTTGAGAATGTTGTATTTGAATTTTGTTGATAATGTGTGTTTGGATCGACATAACAGATTTGGTTAGGATCTACAATTTCAAATATTGGATGTGTTATAGAAGCTACTTTATGAGTTTCAGGTTACTGCGGTTGTGTTGGAAGACCACTATTGAAATTATTTATTTTTGAATGAGGCATTGATGGAATAGAATTAGAAAATGAATTTCTAGGTTGGCTAATTTTTTTGTGTCCCAAAGCATAATATAAACGTTCTCTAAGACCTTCTAAAGTTGTATTTTTGGTAGGCCCTAAATATGAAAGGGCAGTATCTAGAGCACCTTGAGTTGCTAGCAAACCAGCATATTGCGATAAGAATTCAGCTAATTTTCCTGAAACTTCTATACATTTTCCACGAAGCTCAAAAGATTTTTTAAGCAACATAACAATTTCTACTAAATCTTTTATTTCTGAAGTTGAAAGTTTTGTATTTATTTTTCGGTTTCGTATTTTTAACCAACCTTCAACTAATTTTTCAATATTGCCAGCACAAATGTAGCAAAGTAAGGACTTGCAGGTTAAATTTAAATCATTTGATTCTTTTTGTAAACGATTTAACACAAAGATTTTCTAAACGTGCGTCACTATGTGTTAAAGCAGCCATTAAAGCTTCTTTTCACGATTCAATATTACACCTAGATATCACATCAATCCATTTACTTTGAACCAGAGCAATTATTATATTAGATAGTTCATTATTTTGTTTTATTAAATAATTGAATTGAATATTTTTCAAAAAATCAGTGCCCGCAGTTGAGGCAATAATTATTAGTGTATATATTTTTATTTTAAAATTAAATTCTTTTGCAATAATTTATATTATGCGAGAGTGAGATAAGTATTATTTTTATTTTATTTACATAGTAATTTTATGGAGTTTATTTGTTTTATGAGAAGGGAGATAGATGTTAATTATATATTTTTATATTTGTACTAGCTTTGTAACCCGCCACAAATGACAGAAGCAAACTAAATTCTAGCATTTCTTTCCTTCATTAGAGTTTTCATTTCTAGTTTAAGAAAAATATGTATTTGCTTACTAATTCATCATACTGTTATTTTTGTATTATAACGCTTTTAATTACCATATAAACAGCATATTTGTAGTAAGCTGTAAAATTTTCTATTCCCTAAAGGTTATTTGCTAGATCATTTTAGCGACATCCTTTTTGCCAACATTGAAAATTTATCGTATAATTCAGAATTAAGTTAATCCTTTTAACATGCAATAAATTCGCTGCGTAAGTTTAGCGTCAAAGTATATAGCGAACAAATAATATTTTATGATGAGCCACAACTTTGAACGAAAACAATTTAAAAAATAAATATAAATAAAATTGTAAATATAAAAAAACAATAATATTGTAGGTACGCATAATATTTATTTTGATGAATAAAATAAAAACTCGTGTTGGAGAAAAAATTAAAATAAAAAAATTTACTGCAAATAAATAGGTATTTACAAAACTGTTCATAATTTGTGAAACATTGATCGGTTATTTAAAATTTCATTTCATTTCAAAAAATTCACTATCGAACTGTTCATATTAAAATTCATACATAATTATTATTTATTATACATTAAAAAGAAGAACAACAATCAATATGGTTTAACCGATACCTATATATACCTACCTACTATATTAAAAAAAATTCATCACTCTCTACAACATACATTTCTACACACTTGAAGAAAACAAATATACCTAAAAATTATAAATTTGCAAAGATAAGAAATAAAAAATAATAGTACAAAATTTCATTTAATTTCGTTAAAAATGTATAGGTTGTTATTGTTTTAATGTGTAAAATGTGTAAATCAGCAGAGACAAAACTTACCCCATAATACATACTAAATATTATATACGATCATAAGTTTATTATATATATATTAAAAAAAAAAAACAATAAACAAAAAAAATAAAAATAAATAACAATTTTAACTCTTCATCGCATCATATTTTTGGCTATGGTATATATAATATACCTATAATGCTATACAGGCTATGCATACAGTACCAAAACTATGATGCTATGATCATTATCATAACAACAAAAAAATAAACAAAAAACAAAAAAAAAATATGTAGACACATATGCATATTGTGTATAATTTTAAGTAATAAGAATAACCTTTAAGTGCATTATGTTTTTTTTTGTGTTAAACACTGTTTGCCTTTTGGTTATTATACCATATTAAACTATTGATAAAATTTCTATTAGTCCTTATTATTATAAATCAAAAAAATTGTTTGTTTTATTTATATTATTATTATTATTTTTTATTTTTCCTTATTATTTGCGAAGAAGACTAACATTAAATTAAAAAAATATATTTCATGCAATGGTATTTTTTCCTGCAAAGGTTCAGCATGGTAGACAGGGGTTAAACAAAGAGCACCAAAGCAATTTGTGTACATATTGCAATTTGTATGTCTGTTGGAGTATTCCGTCGGACTTACAAACATCCAGATAAATTCAGAAAATTATATATATACAATGTAAATGATTTACAATAATATAAAATATGTCTTACTAATAAATAATATTTACCGGTTAAGAATAATTGTTTCAATTGTTCATATTGGGGCCCAATTTAGTTTAATATAGCGCGTCGGTCATGGCAAAGTTTAAATTCGTCGAACAAAAAGATCTAAGACAATGTGAATGTACAAATTTAAAAAAAAAACACCAGAGTCTAATGTCTATGCAAGATTTAATTCAGTCAAAAAGCTTTACGATATTTGTTGTTTATGTCTTGGATTCACTATTTTACATTTGATTCAAAAACAAAATCATTATAAAATATCACATCGAATTATATATTTGGATTTCTATCATACAACTATTTTCAATCCTCCTATTAAGAATATTTTTAAACTCTATAAACTTTAAAATAAATTTTTTCAACATTAATTTTTCTCTCTTAAATTCAATCTCAGTTTTACATTAAAAAATAATATACATATATATATATATAATTAAATTTAAGTTGAAAATTCATAAAGGACCAAAAAATTTCAATAAACTCTAATTATTAACTATATTAGTTTTCATTAACTTTACCCAAAATATAATAAAAAGAAAAAAAAAACAATCCCTGAAAATAATCTTTAATGAGAAAAGAATTTTTCTATACAATTTTCATGAAAAATTAATCTTTAAATTTTTAAATATCACTTATTTTTTTTGTACTTTACTTTTTTCAATTCTACTTATAAAATATTCAAAAAATTTTCGACAACAAAGTATAAACATAATAACAAGAGCAACAACAACAACAGCAACAGCAAGAAGAACAACAATACCAAAACATAATTTTATTTCGTTTCATTATCCTGAGTTCTTGTAAGCTGTCTTTTGTCATTCTAGGTAGGTAGGAAAAAAATAAAACAAACTAAAACAAAGAATAGGGATATAACTACTGACAAGAAGATTTTCTAAAATAAAAAGAAGATTTTCCGAAATAAAAAAAAAAAATGAAATCAAAATCAAAACCAAAATATTCTTCAAAATAAATAAAAAAAAAAAAAAAATATCGCAAAGGACAAAAGAATGAAGTTTAGTAAACAAAGCCATTTTAAAGTTTAATACATTCAAAGTTAAACAGCTTAATAAATTTTTTTTTTCATTGCCATCATCACTATGTTTCTTAGTTGGTTGGTTGGTTAGTTGGTTAGGTATAGTTGTTGTAGTGTTGTTGTTGTTGTTGTTGTTGTAACATTCTTGTCATTGCCACCATTATACTCAATATTTTTATAAAAATAGAAAGTCCTCTTTTTTTTGTTTTTTATTAATTTATTATTGCATTATAAGGGTAAACAGAGTCGTATTTTGTTCATTATGAATTTCGTCTTGTTTATACATCATGTTGTTTATATTGGTATTATTATGAAACAACTACTGCAAAGTCTAAAGGTTTGCAAACACGTGAGTTTATATAATTTAATCACATTAATATTATGAACAATTAAACTTTTTTTTTGATGCTAGGTGGGTAGATGGAAATGGCTATGTTGAGACATGGCATTGGAAAATAAAAATAATGTGAGATCTAATTGAAGATGGGTTGTGTTATGATCCAGTCTGATTGTTTGTTGAGAATGTATTATGTAGATGTTTTTAAAAATTTCATATAGAAATAATTGTTTCTATATAACACAATCGTTTAACCTTATTTATAATGGATGCTTTAATCTTATTTATAATATGCCTTCAATTGAAATAATTCACTTAAATACATTTCGATGAACACCATTGTATATTTCGTATCTGTCATGAATTAGTATAGGTTTTATTATTATTATTAGATTCTGTTAGCTCGAAATTCCGCTCGACAACACCACATGAAATACCGCATCCCTAAATCTGATATACTACAACAGAGGCTGTAGGAAAATTCACCGTCATTTGATCGCAATTACCTCTTGGAGACCCCTCCCCCCTTCCGGGAATGGATCTTCCGCCTTTGGTTGCTACCTTTAAAAATATTAAACGTTTCCTTAGCAAAATTTTGAAATATCTGGCTTTTAAGAAAAGGTATGAAAAATTATTTTTTTTTTTCATAAATTTTCAATTTTGAACTACAATATCTGCCCAAAGGCAACATATCGTCATCAAATAAGCATTAATATATTTTTCAGATTGCTACCTTACTTACTATATAAAAAACCGAACATATATATATTCTATATATCTCTACTAGATCAACAGATACAAAAACCCTAAGACAATAAGCATGTTACCAAATGTCCTTTTTGTATTTAAAATACTAAATGCTCTAGTAAGAATATATATTTTAAGAATCGGCAACACCGCCAATTATTCTTGAGATACAGTTATTTGGTCACAAGCTTATGCTACATTTACTTCAGAAGACTGTTATTTCGTAAAAGGAACATTCCAAGTTCTATGTAGAAAAAGGGTAAACAAAAAAACAAATTTTTTTAATAAATGCATATCTTCTAAACCATTCTACTTAGACATAAGTAGGGTAGTTATAGAAAAAAAGATGCCTTTCTAACAATTTATAAATAATGGGGCGTTTTGTGGTAAAATCTTAAGGTATTTTATTTTTCATGAAAGAAAATTAAAATTGATTTTTTTTCCAAAATTTTCAACTTTGAACTACAATATCTTTATAACGGCAGCACCAATCATCTTCAAATAAATGACAAAATATGCTCCATACCGTTATCTTACTAGAATTGAATTTACATTATCAACTACTATAACGGTTTATATACAAAAGCATCAAGACCACAAGGATACTTTCAAATGTCCTTTTCGTCCTTAAAGGATAAAACACGCGTTAAAGATATATATTTTTGGAAAGCTAGGAACACCACATATTCTTGGGATATATTCATTAGATCCTACCCAGATAAAACATCTTCTTCAGAATCCCCCAATTTAATTACTGACTAATTATTTGGCTCTTTTGTAGTTAGATTGAAAAATTTTAGTATCACAATTTATTTCCATTAGGCTATATTTTTAACAATATACCTGCATTTCATACACAGCTGATTTTTGGAGTTCATAGACGTTTTTATTGTTGTATGAAGCCGGTTCAACATTGTTAAATTTTTTTTGTATTATTTGTCATCGAAGTTTATATAATTGGGGGACTATAGCTTTAAAGAAAATTTAAAACGAACATTAATTTTTTTCATTATTATACATTTATTTTAGCTTCCCTTCAGTTTATTTCAATGTAAATAACCATAGAGTTCATTGTTCTTTTCAAAAAGTTTATCAGATAACCTCGATAAATTCTCCCACTCAACCATCTGTGTTGATTCCAATGTGTTGACACAATGATTGAGTGGACAATCAGAAAATGGTGTTCAGTTACTTTAAGTCTTACGGTAAGTCATGGAGGTTCGATTATCAATTTATTTAATGTCTGCAATTTGAGGCATGTATATATTTTATCACATAATTACGGTACATATACTTAGCATGTTTCATTTTAGACTCACTTAATGTTTGAACTAAATTTTTGGATTTTTTTAATCGTATGTTAATAAAAATAATTAATTTTTTTGTGAGTAGGTAATGCTTATAAGGGGTACACGTAGTTTTGTAGAAATAAAGAGTTTTTAATTAACATAATAGCAACTCAAAATTTCACTTTTAATTTTTTTCAACATTTGAAAATCAAAATAAATATGTAGGCTTCGATTAATTAAATGAATTTACTTTGTATGATGCTTTTTATTTCAAGGTTGCTTCATTTCACTAAATTATTATTAAAACTAATTCTATACCTAAAATATTAGAGTTATCATTTAGCTATGTCTGTGTGTGAATTTATTATGATGTAGAATATAATCGCAATAAACTCCTAATTCTACTATCACCATAAATTTAATTGAAAATATAATTTTAACTAGTAAATTAAGGACTTGACACTCCTAATCCCATAGTATGGTTTATGCCATTTGCAAACGTACTGTTCTATCAAAACATAGTTTTTTATGGAGATTTGATGCAGGATTCTGTCTTTGGTGGTACTAATATTTTGTTTTTATAATATGTTTTTTTTGATTGATTCTCTTTTTTTCTAAAATAAACTAAATTAAAAATTATAAACTCTGTAAGAGCTATTGAGATATGATTTAATATTAGATTTTTTATATTAAGGATATTATTTACAATCAGATGCACAAAGTTATTCAATATCTATATTAATACAACACGCTAATAATGTCTGTAAAAATTTTCACCTCGATGAATTAAAAGTAGTGACAGGACTAACTCTAAACTATGGAACACCTTACCATTTTATCTTTTGTGTGAATTCTGTACTAACTATTCTTTTCTATTCTATTTTAATTCTTTTCTAATTTTATTACACTTTACTATGCCTCTTTTTTCTTCATCTTAATTATCCCATTATTTTGGCCTAATATAAAAAAATAATGAGCAAAAAATTTAAATGTGAAATTTTTCAAAAATATTACCTCAACAATTAAAAATATTAAACAGTACAACTTTTGTGCCCATATTTCAAATAAATCATTTATAGAAAATTATATCCAAGTTCTAAGCCCATATAGGGAAATCGTATATCTAATACAAGAACCAAATAGTAAGACATTATAAAATCAATAATATATGAATCTTTTTCAAATAAGAAGTAGTTTTTTCATCAAAACAATTGAAATTATACCTGATTATACCAAAATTAAGTACCTATTAAAATTTCTTTGGTTTGTGTGTTTGAATTTGCCCCATCGAAAGGTTTCACTTCAAATGAATGTTTATTTTATCAAGCAACAAAAAAATATATTCCTATTGTTGCCATTGTAGTAAATCGCGCTGTAAAAATCCTTCCCTTTAAAAATTTACTAGATTAGATAAAAATCCTTTGTATAGGAAAAACTCTGGTGTTAGCTAGATATTATAGAGAACATTGATATGTTATAGGGCAATATTGACAATTTCTGCAATTGGTACAAAACTCTCATCTTCCATATTTACACATGATATGTCCCTTGTATGCAAAAGAAAATCAAGAATGAACATTTGTACATTTGTACTTCACCGAGAGTTAACAACAATGAAATTAGATAAAGAAAAAAAATACCCTGTGTAACAAAAATGTTATGCTTAATTATGTTGAGGAAATAGGTAGAGAAAATAAATAGTTTTTTAATACTAGACTGGTGAATGTTACGCCGGGAATAGCTAGTTTTATTTGAAATATTTTAATTGTTTTTAGTGCTAAAACCCTCTTTTTTTATTTATTTATTGCCATCATACATATTCATACTTTTTTTTTTTGAATAATATTAGATTTTTTAGATCTTATGCTATCTTTATCTATTCTAAAATTGCTACACGATTTAATAATAATATTTATAATATGGTATGGCTAATTAACTCTATTCATAATTTTGAATTAATATTTACTATTGTCAGCTAAATTCATAGATTATTTAATTTTATAATAAATTTATCTTGTTTTATTACCTATAAACCATCGATTTTCATTAATTTGCTAAAATTATTAATTAATAGTTTAAAAAATAATATCTGAATAATATCTGAAGTAATATTATCCTTAACCCAAGCTTATAAGATTGTCTTAAGTAAGTAAATAAGAATTTTAAAGATTTAATTTAATGAGATAATTTTTCAAATATAATTACTGCAAAAATTAACGATTTATTCTGATTCAGTTGTACATAGTTTGATTAACTTCTTGTTATCTTGTAATATGTTTATTTTCACAAAATTAAATAAAATAATATTTAATTTTTATTTTTAACAAATCCATTTTATATAATTTAATTTTCTTCTATTTTAAATTTTAATTATTTGACATGGTAGATCTTATAATCATATAACAACGAAATATGTAACTATTATATTTGTTTGTTCTTCATGTAAACATCTGGCCCTGTTACGTGCAATAAACAAGAAATGTTTTTAAAAATAAATAGAAATAAAAAAGCAAAAAAAAAAAAAAAAAATTAGAAAATTAAACAACAGAAATCCCTTCAAGGATATTATAAAAATCATTGTAATATAAAAAGTAACAACTAGAAAGATTAAGAAATGTATAGAAAGAATTGTAGTTGCCAACTAAATGGATAACATTACAAAAATTAATACAAGTTTTATAAGGAGTAATTAATTTTATTATTTGTTATCGATAGTAATAATAAATTTGCCAAACAATGGTAATTTTTGTACCATTCTGATATGGATTAATATAATTTAAAGTTTGTGTGCATTATTTGTTGCAGCATAAACCGATGATAGCAGTGTAGTTATAATAAAAATGGAAAATAATTTTTTGGATACCGAATGAAGGACAGTGAGTACTTATAGCTTGTTAAATTGCAGTAAAGTGCAATGACAACTCAAAATATTGAATATATAGGTATTTTTGTTAAACCAATGTGGCTCACAATAGCTTACCCTACAATATTATTTTATCATATTATATATATCTATATTTAGTTAGGATCATATTATATCTTTTAGTTTACTTTCAAATTATCTTAAAGATTATACACATGAATGATAATATCCGATAGTAATATATAAGTGGTCCGAATATCATGTCAAGTTACCGAACATTTGCGATCTTATCCGGAATATTACATATTTATTTGTTTTAGATCAATTAATTTTTTGTCTACTAACCCTGTTGAAGCTTTAAAACGTTTTCAATTTTTTTTTAACTATATAGAAATTCTTTACAAGCTTGGTGGGTTACTATCAAAATTATTACATTAATATAAGTGTGTAACTAATAAATTAACTGTTATTATTAACTATAAAGTACTGTTAACTGTGTAATTAATAAATTAACTGTTATTATTACGAACTAAGCAATAGATAATAAACGTAGTAGGTATATAGTTAGTTAGAATACAAGGTAATGAAGAAGCAGATATCCTCATAAAAAGCAGGCGGGAAGAGAAGATTTCTAGGACCAGAAACCAAGCATTGCTCGTTCGAACGCCTACTAACAAAATATTGTGTGTAAGTAGGAATTCTAAACAGAAAACTGAAATGGTTTATTAAAGGTTTTGGTCCATTCAACAGTCCGCTTGATTGGTAAGTCCGAAACAAACAGACTCAAATTCTGCTTAGAAGAAGAGGAATCCTCCTCTCATATTCTATTTGACGCCATACCTCGAAAAAAAGACATAAATATTTTTGGTAATACACATTCAATTCAGTACAACAATTCAGTACAATTCTTTGAATTGACATTTAATAACGTTCAATAAGGATATAGCAAATTGCAATTTAAAAATATCGGGGGAAGTACAATAGACCTAAAAAGAGCACATAGAACTCTTCATAAAAAAGTATAGTTAGTAATGAACAAATTTGGTATTTTGTTATTATATAGGCTATATTATGGGACTCAGATTGTATATTGAATGTTTTTCTAATACAACTCCCAAGTACTATATGAGTGAGTGAATGGCAAGCCTCTGGTTTTGTTGTTCCAAATACGGTGTATTATTAAATTGTGATTAATCTTTATCAGAAGTTATTTACATGTGCACAGTAGCTATTTTAATATTAATCTATTCTTCGTACTCTAATGTGTTGAATAATTATACACCTGTCGTTTTTAAAGTCTATACTTTTCGCTATAGAAGATAATCAGCATATTCAGGTTACAAAAATTAATTATCTTTTGCCCAATATTTATAATAAAAGCTCTTTATAGTTAAATCCTATACCTATAATAGCATTAAAATATATAACTAAAAATTGTTGAAATCAAAAACAATTTGTGATTGATGTATTAATAGAAGAAAAACCAAGAACAGAAGAAGAATATTACAAAAATTAACAAAAGAAGAATATTAAAAACGGTATAATAAAGGAAACTTAAAAAATTGTAGAATCTGAAAATAAATATTTTTCTGGTACTAAAAGATTAAGGATGAAAAACAAAAGAAAACAACATTAAACATTTTTCTAGAATAAAGATGGATGATCTTGTAAAAGGAAAACACAGTCATCTTTTCAAAAATTTTCTAGAGCTGATTTTTTTTATTAATTTTTTTTGTTGGTTTTTTCGTTTTTTTGTTGTTCCCACGCGATTTTCACAATTATTATTATTATTATTATATTATGATTCTTCCTTAAATATGTATCTTCTTTTGCTATTGAAACAATATAAGAACGCAGTGGCATCCTTGCAAAGTTGAAATATTGTTTTACTAATAGATATCACGTTGCAAAGAATAAAATGAAATTTACTTCTATACCAAAGAGAGAACATAGTATATATATATAAATATAATTGCATCATAAAATTATTGTTTTGCATCATCATCATCATCATGATAATCATTATCATTATGATTATCATCATAAAAACGTAATAAGTTCATGTATACAAAATATGTACATAAAATACATGAAAATTTAAAAATGTACTGTACAGAAACAAATTGGTTGCATTGTACATACAATAAATATGTATGTATGTGATGTGTGTATGTATATAGTATATACTAGGATGTTGGATAAATGAAGATATACCCTTAGGTTGTTAGAATTTCGTCTAATGATTCACACATCTTCGCTGATGGCAATTGCATGGATATGATTAAATAATAGCCTGCTGTCTCATGTTAGCGTGCCCCTGGAAATATACTACTTCAAAGGAAGAGCATATCAGAAGTTTATTTTTTTTTTTTATTTAAAAAAAAAAAAAAATTGCTTTTTAAAAGGTTTTCTATTTTTTAAGGTATTTTCTTTTTGTATTTTTTTTTATTATTTGTTTATTTATGATGATGGCGGTCTAGACAACAAAAAAAAATTGATTTTTTTCATATATGTTTATTTTAGAAAAAATAAATAGCCATGAATATATTTTATTGAAATTAAGTTTATAATGTTTATTATTAAATTAGGTTAGTTTCAAGTGTTTATTAAAATGTATATATATATATATATATTATGAGTAATTGTACTCCTTGTGGTATCACAAGATATATTATTCATTGTAAAATCAAACTAGGTATATTGTTTATCTTAATACCGTGAATATTCGTAATCTAATTCTAACAAATAAATTTATTGTTTAATAAATTATTGTAAAATAAGTTGTGAAATTGTGAATCAGATTTGGACAGATGAGAAGAAGACCAATTTTTAATAACTTAATAGAAACCGAAAAGGCTCATAGACAGTGAGTCATACATTTTTTACATTCTCTACACAAGTTAGTATTTCCAAGAATTCCTACTATTGTGCTGGTATTAGGTTTTTGCAGTGAAATTAGTTTAGTGTAAGGGTTGTTCAATTCAAGTATGAAATCCATTTAATCTATATAATAGAATTATTTCATATTTCACTTATAATAGATTCAGATTAATAAACACAGTTCAATTGAGTTCAATCCAATCCATATCCAAACTTGTTATTTTCGAATATCAGTCTATTGATTTTTATAAGTTAATGATTTTATAATTATTTACAAATGGCCAAAAACATGCTGAAATTGTGTTATAATTTTAAAATATTTTGTGCTGTCTTCTAAACCTTATCATTCATAATTTCAAAATTACCTAACCAGCAGTTTGAATTTAGCTTGATTTTGTTTTTGATAAAGTCAATATTGGCAAAATAATCGATGTAAAACTCAAAAATATTTTGAAATTGAAAGTTTTGCGAAATTTAATTTACTTTAATGATGAGAAGGTTGATTTTTTATCAATTGATTGCAGTTAAGTTACTTTCTTTGTAGAATGTGAACGTTTATTTCCCAGCGATGTACATCAATATCACTAAAAATGGCTTAAATGGCTTTGAATGTGCAAATATTTAAAAATAAGTATTAATTTGGTTGAGATCAAAATTAGAATATTCAATTCAAAATCCGCCTAATTTCAAATTATCATAATTCACATCGCAAATTAAAAATCTCAAAAAAGAAAATCTAAGTTCCCTAAATTCAAAACGTTAAAAACAAAAGAAAAATTAATCTAAAAATAATTGTTAGCCTAAGTTAATATATAGGTAATTAATTCGATTATTTTTTATTTTGTAATATTGTAAGGTCTTTGAACCAAAAAAAAAAATGTGTATTCGCAAAAGCAAAAATGCATGTCATGGATTGTTGAGCATTTGATAACATTGTGGAACAAGCAGATACCTCCCTTCAGTATTTAACAGCGATTACACACAGAGTCAAATCTTTGACAGTCTTCTGGCGAAAATAGAAATATAACCGTTTTAGATTCAGTAGTGGTTATACATAAAAATAAAATATCTTGGTAAAAACAATATCCGCATTTTGAAAAGGGTTTCTGTTCAATGTGAAACTCAGAATATTTTATATGTACACAAATTTTGCAACTTAGTTAGTAGTCTATTATCCTACCGTCCAATTAGCCTGACATCGTTCTTTTAAAAACAAAGAAATTTTGTTTGAATCAGCATATCCGGGAAAATATGCAACAACATGTACATGCAAAGCAGAATGCATATCAGCCCGGAAAATCAACAACTCTAGCTCTCCAAAACCTAACAGAAAAAATTTATATAGCTCTTAAGGACAAAGAAATAGCCATTGGAATTTTTCTCGATGTGGAGGGGGGTGCTTTTGACAACACTGGATACGAAATCAATCAATGAAGAAACATTAGTAATTAATGTTGCTAAAAGTTGTCCTCAAGGAGGGGTACTATCGCCTATACTGTGGTCCCTTGTAGTGGATGACCTGCTACATAAACTCAATGAATGTGGCAATAGAAGCACAAGGCTACGCTGATGATGTAGTTTCTCTTATCAGAAGCAAATTAGAGTCTACAGTGGCCGTTTAACGTATGGCTCCAAAAAAAATCTACGAAAAATAACGGATGGCTCCAAGAAGATGAATGGAGTAGAATCGGGAGCATATTGAAAAAGCCTTAAGGCCACTATATATTCAAGCATAGATTCTGCAAACACAGTTTTTCAAGCCGAAGTACTTGCTAGAGAACTCTATGTGTGAGAGAATTTAAGAAGAAATTACAAAAAATGTAAAATCTACATTCTCTCGGAGAGCAAAGCAGCCATACTAGCTATTAATTCATATTAATTCATACCATCACATCAAAATTAGTATGAGATTGTGTAGAAATACTTAAAACCCTGACAAAAACAAATAATGTCACAAAAATGTGGGTACCAGGACACTCTGCAGATTATGTAGCAATGATAGCAGCGGATACACTTTTCATAGGGCCAAGTCCGTTCTGTGGGATTCCCTTGAGCACGACGAAAATGCAACTAACAGTCTGGTTAAAGCAAAAAGCTTAGAATTTTTGGGTCAACGTTCCTTGGAATTGTCAAGCAAAAATTCTCATGCCCAAATGCTCGTTCAAGAAAACCAAAACTCTCATTGGCCTCAATAGGAGTCAGGTATGTATTTTGGCAGGGATAACAACAGTCCACTGCCAAATAAAGAAACACCTTTTTAAAATGGAGAACAACCAATGCGAACTATGCGAAATAGAAAAAGAATCTATTAAGCATCTGCTCTGTGAATGCGAAGGGTTCACTCGCAGCAGACTTCGTCACTTGAGATTGAAGAACATCCTGAGTGTTATCAAAAAATTAAGTATTCTTAATTACTCAAACACTATTTACAATAACTAATCAACACGGGTTATCACAATAAGCCCATTTGCGGCTGCTGAGATATAGGAAACAGATCCCATTCCAAAAATTTTAAATCAGATCTAATCTAACCTAGTAGTCTAGTGTCATAACTTCACATACTATGCTTTAATAGTTATAATTTATGAAAATTTGACATGATAAAAATAGAATAAAAAATGGTTGTAAAAATGGGTAAAATATTAGAGTTCTACTGAATTAAAAGATTGACTAGCACCATAATAAATTAATCATTTTTTATTATAAAATAAATATTTATGTAATTATAAATGTTTTAAGTTTTCGATATCATTTTATTTTTATTAAAAATAAGAAGTTCGATTTATTAATTAATATTCAATCTTGACACATAGATATTTTATATTGTATCTATATTGTATCTATAAATATTTTTATTATTTGTGTTAACAAACAAAATTAGTTTTAGGAATTGTTTTGTTCATCATAACACTACTAGAACTCATCAGTAGGTATTTATAATGTTAGACTACCTATACAACTCCTGATTTTCATTTTGATTGATTTTATGTGTTTGAAGATGTCAATAACTCATCTGTGAGTTATAAATTTTTTTTATTCTTGTTTAGCATCAGCGGAAATATTACATGAACTACGTTACATAGAGTTTGCAAGGCTTCTGGAGTGTATATGTATATGTATAGGTAATATTATTTCTCCGTTGCTATAGAATAAATTTTGTATTTCACGTTTTAGGTCAATATTTAGTACCTATATATTTTAGATATCGATCCAACACTAACTATACACTTACAGCAGAATATTGTTGAATTTTTTGATTAATACTGTGCAATAATATTGATTATTGTACACTTATTTTAAATGTTTTTAGAAACATTATAAAATGTGTTGCACTTTTGGGACCCGTTTTTGGTTTTTTAGCTCAAATGCGTAAATCATAATGAATTTTCATATCTTGCTAGCGCTTGCTTTTATTTTTATTTGATCTGTGTCAAGTATGGATCGTTTTTGCAGTGAAAATTTAGTATTTTGTTCCTTATTCGATTAATTAATTCATCAGGTACTCTTAATTGTATTAAATTGCAACAATAATGATTAACAAAATAAAAATAAAGGTACTCTAATTTAATTTAAAGCAAAATTTAAATAATTCAATTCATTATTAAATATTAACGATATCTGATTCTGATATCTTTATTATATAAAAATATTCAACATTTTTAATAACGCATACTAAAAAAAATGAAATATTTAAAAAATTGTTTTTTTTTTTAAATGTGTAACACCGGTTTTAAAATTAATTAAGAATAACTGAATATAAAGTGTATTAAATTTCATTGTATGGATTAAAAAATGAAAAAAAAAAATTTGTTTATCGTAGAAAGTTTTTAATAATTAAAAAAAAAAAAAATTCATAGATCAAAGTCTTTCTTTTCTATTTTTTTTGTTTTTGTAGGTGAACATGAAAGTATACAGGTAAGTACCCTATATCTTGTTATAAATTTTATAATATAAAAAAAGCTTATTTTATTACAAAAACTGATGATGAGTGTTTAAACTTTACAAAAGTAGCTATAGAATATGTGTTGGGATTGATTTTGCATACTGTGATGTGATGTATTTGATGTGCAATAATATAAAATAAATTCTGAATTTTGTATTGCATATCGAAGATTAAAGTCGTGATAAAAGACCTTGAACGAAAAAAAATATGAAATTTTTCCTGTAATTTTGTCTTGTGTAATTTTGTCATGAAACCATTTCTACCCTACATTTTAAGATATTCATCAAGTTATAGGAAAATTCGATAGAGGTGGTCAAATTTTTACTAAATCGTCGCCGCTTATAGATATATGTTCGTTTTATAGAATCGCAAATACTAAGATAAGGGCTGGTCACGTTGTGAGAATATATGATGATCGTTCTGATATTAATCGGGCTAGAGGTACGACCGAGGTCAAGATGGGCCGATAACGTGGCAAATGATGCGCCAAAGTTACAAATTGAGAATTTGAAAACAGTTGCCAAAGATAGCCTCCAATCAACATTGTGAAGGTGGCTAAAGCTTATCCCGAGCTGTAGTACCATATATGATGATGATGATACATTTAATTCTACAGAGATCAGATCTGATACTAACTAATCGACATAATTGAAACATAATTTATTTGTTACTCAGTTCAAAATTTTTTTCTTTTTAGTATTGAAATTTCAAGAGGTAAATGGAAAATGGAAAATGGATTGGTTTTCATCAAAATTAAAGCTACTACACTACTTACTTACACTCTAATTATTATTATTTTTTGTAAAATATATCTTAAAAAATACTTCTAAATTAAGGATATAAAAAATAAAAATAATTCTAATTATACTGGTTCCAACTTATTACCTTATTTATTGCAAACTATATTCAAAATTTTGTTTCAAATCAATTCAAATGCTTGTAGGCGTTACAAACGACAACTAAAGAATAGAAGTATTAAAATTGTAAACTGAATTGGTGTGTGCGTGTGTGTGTGTACGAGTAGATAATGCTCATAATATAACATAAAAGCTCATAAAAAAATTTGCAAATGTTTTTATTTTATATTCTGAAATATTGAAAACATATTATATATATAGTATATGCCATGGGGTGGGTTCTGTTTCTGTTTTTTAGTAATAATTATCATTGTACAAAATGGAAAATACTTTTTTCCGTTTTAATTTTTTTTTTGTTTTTTTTATTTTTGTTTTTTTTATTTTTTTTTTTTTTATAAAATTTTTGAATTTTTAAAGAAAATTTTTACCCTACCTTTAAGCTTATAAATGAATTTGAATGACATGTACATGAATTTATTACGATTGACAAGGTAAATGCATGTCACAGTCAATGTATAAAAATAGTTACGAAAAAAAAACACGACGAAAAGGGAAAAATTGAATACTACAAAAAAAAAAAAAAAAGTTGCATTTATTGAAGTTTTTTTTTCGTTCGATTTGCGTTTTTTTTATTCTATATATATATACAGCTTCGAGGTATTTAGTTGTTTCGATCATATTGGACAAAGAATAAAAAGATGTTCTGAAATTAAAAATTGAAACAAAAATTTCGTCTATAAAGAGTTACCAACAAAAAAAAAAATAAAAATATTACCAACAATGGCAACGGAATAAAACATGATGTTCACATATTATTTGAGAGAAGGCCAAATCACATTGAGTTGAAATTATTGTCGATAATAGAATTGTTTAAAATTAATTTTTTAATTTTATTTAATTACCTACCAATTTGTTGTTATAAATAAATTTAATGTTGAAAAAAGGAAAATATCGTTATGACATAATTTATGCATTTAAAAAAGTTTGACCTTCAAATGTTCTTTAGGATTTTTAAGCCTTATATTTCAGTGAATTTCATGAAAAGACCTGGCCCGAATTAGTCAGTCACACTGTTCAATAAATCATAAATTATTTAATTCAAATTAGAACAGACGTGGACAGTGGAAGCAAACGTCTGAATATTGGAAGATGTTACTGCTAAGACAATTTTCAAATATAAATTAAAAGAAGCAAGAGGTAGACTAGATTTAATAGTGGACATAATTTATCCCTTTGTATGAAAATGTTTGTGTATTTATTTATTGTATAAGAAGATAGATATGTAACGAGTGAGAAGGAATCAAACATGAATCAAACGGAAGATGTGGAGAAGATATAATAAAAAAGAATAACGGTATTTTTTTGTTGGTTATTTATTTAAACAGATTAATTTATAACTTTATTGTTTACTCATTATATATATACAATACACATATATATTAGTGAAATTAATATATAACAATAATGAATGACATTTGCATTGATAGTGTTACCTGTTATTACATTATAATCTTCAATTTAATTAACATTTTTTTTGTTCAAAAATTGTTTTTCAAGATATTAATGGTGAACCTAAGAATCAAAAAATACCAAATTATAGCAATGTTTCATTTACAAACTCTATTTGACTACATCAGTATAGATATTTTGTTTAAGAATATCTAGACATAGCTCTTAGCTTAAATTTGAACAGTAGTTTCAAAACTCATATATATGTAGATTTTAAAGAAATCAATATGTGAGCTATAAAAATCAAACCAAATTTTCACTTAGTAAAATCTAAATGTTAATAAAGTTATAGTAAAAACTCTATTTAGTTAAAAAATGAAATTTTTCACATTTTTTATATTTTTAATAAATAAAATGGATATATAAATAAGTTTATTCAATTCAAATTCTAAAATAATTTGAAGAGGTAGTATGTGAAGACAACATTGGAAGACAATAGTGTCTATCATTGAAAACGTCGTTTCAATCGCGGCTCGGATATTCATTCGATTTTGTAAAGTTGGTATTTTGAAAATCCGCGTTTTGAAAATGAATCAGTAAAGTTTATTGGTATTTTTGAAAACGTTGTAGAAACGAGCTTCATACAAATTATAGCATTTATCCGCTATTAATTTAGCGCGTTTTATAAAATGGATATAAAAAAACTAAGTTAAATCTATTAAATATTTATTTATTTATTTTTGTTTTATATCAAAATTATTTAGAAATATCGAATGTTGGTTTTTTTTTTATTTAAAGTGAATAAAATTTTTAAATGAATAACCATTTCGAGTAATGATGGAGAATTTTATGAAAATCAAATTCTATTTCTTCTAAAACATATTTAAACGAATTTTTGTTTAGTCAAAAAATATTTATAAACCTAAAATTTAATAATTTTCAATCATATTATATGTATTTATTTTGTTAGAACATCTTTTATAAAATACATTTTAAATATTTTGTTCAAACAAATTGTTTTTACTACTCTTCATTAATTAAATTAAAAATATCTTTTGCAACGTTCTTTACATTTCTTTTTTTATCATCTCTTCAATTTATTCATGTATTAGTTATAAAATTCAGTTTTGAAATATTTTCTTCTTACTAAATTCTTATTGCGTAAAACAATACAACAGCAAAATATTTACCGCTGTCAGATAAATTTTACCGATAACTGGAGCAACCGACGTTTTCAAAAATACCAAATTATCATTCGATCGAATCGAACACGGTTTTACTCAATGCGAGCCGCGATTGAAACGCCGTTTTCAATAATAGGCATAAATGTATTGAATGAAATTCTCAGGGTCAGAAAATAATTTAAAACTTGCAGACAAAAAGTGTTACCTAAAGAATAAGTTCAAGATGAAGAGTATATATTCTGGATAAGAAGAATAAAAATGTATATGCAGGTAGAAGATGAACGAATGGTTTTACTGTCGTTCTATGGATAATGAAATTTATTTAATTTTATTAGTTATAATTTAATTTAATTAATTTTTTTCACCTGTACATAAATACACAACCAAAATGCCAGACCCTATATTTAAATGTCTACTTATTATTAAATTTATTATTACCTTAAAATTGAAAATGCAAAATACATAATAAATTCAATATATAAAATGAAAATAAGGCAATATTCCAGATAAGTAAAAACGATCTTCAACATCAAAAAGAAATCAAAAATAAAATAAACGTTATGAAATTCAGTGTTAATTCAAATAAAATAAAACAAAACAGCACAATAAAATTAAAATTATGAACGAACAAAAAATTAAAACACTATATAAGAATATAAATTCTTCTAGCTAAAGTTGTTTGATTAACGAGGTAGGATTTAGTCCTGTCATCTAATCAAATTTTTAAAAATAACGAAAATAGGTAAAGTATATATTATTCCATTATATCGTAATTACAATTATAGCATTCCATTATACCATTGTATCGTTCCGTTATACATGTAGTCTTAATCTGTCTCGTACTGTGTATATGTCGTGTTCGTTAGTTAGTTATAGTATTTCTACTGTTATTCGGTAATTTTGTAAGCTCGGGTAATCCAGCAGTATGTGTTGTGTTGTACATTTAAAGGTTCATTACATAGTCTGCATTATAGTTCTGTTCCAGCAGATACCGGTGGATTGATTTCGTGCACCCATTTGATTAGATATAATTAAAAGCACTAGATGATCTAATCGCTTACAGTAGATTATCTTGTATCACATAATTGTATGTATTTTATTTAAAAACTGAACAGATGAGCTGACTAAATATTGGAGTCTAACAATCAAGGAAACATCAAACAAGTAGTCTTTTAGAGCTTTAAATGTAACTTTAATGTAACTAAACAACGTTTCATAACGATTATATAAATTTTAAGTTCAATTTTAATTTTATTTAATTTTGAAATCGATACAGGTCAGGTATCAATTACAATGATATATAAAAAAATTTTATATAATATTTTTTCTTACGAGTCATTTTTTTTTAAATATAATTTCAAGTCTATGGAATGAACACCGTTATCTGCTTTTACACAGAGATTTGACGTACACAACAATTACTAATTTTAAATATGGAAAACAAGTTTCAAATGGCCATGTACAATAATTCTTAAAAAGTGTCGTTTTTATAGAACATATAATAATAATAATAAGAAATATATTTGTATGTTACTTCGCTATCATAATAGCATAGTTCCATTTTATTTTTAGTGATAACGAAAGCTTTCAACAATATTTCCAACGATAAACGGGTACTGGACCACGTCGAAAAGTTCATAAAACATTGTTTTTGGTCCGAAAAGGTCCCAGATTCGATTCGCGACAAAGAATCGAATCTGGAACCTTTTTTGGGTTGAAGAGCAGTCGTTCTACGTACTGCGACACCCAGCGTGTTACCATTTTAATTATTAAGTTAGCATTTTAAATCTAAATTAATATGAATTGATCTTTTTTTTTATATTATAGCCAAAACTTAGGTTGTGAACCTTTGAGTACTTGCATACCGTTGACTATTTGAAAAAGCTTAACAAAAAACCAGACCGACAAATATACAAACATTAGCAGTAGATTTTAGAACATTTACATTTTTTATTTTATTTTTAATTTTTATAAAATAACTTTCAAGTTCATTGAATTTATAACATATTTACGTGTGAGGGTGGATTTATTTATTGTTTTGTACTTTTTTTTTCTCACTTTTTTTTTTATGTAAATTATGTCTATTTTTTGTATTACATATTCTGTGATGGTCTTTCATTTTTTTTTTTAAATTTATTTTTTATTTTTTTATTTTTCATTTATGTTTACATAGGTGCTTTTTTCAATGAGGTGATACAAAATCATTTAAAAAACTTAAAAATTCAATATTCGCGACTGATTTTGTTGAATGGATTTAAAATTTAATATACTTATTAATCAAGAATTTAATGGTTTTATAGATTTTATGATTTTAAATAATTAATTTTAATATAATGTCATTTATTTATGAATATAAATAAAAATAAATGTAGAAAGAAGTGTTATTAATATTAATTTTAAGTGGAATATTAATCGGTTGTTATTCAAAAATTATTAAATTATTTTATGTATATTATTGCCATCTTAAATACAAATTAAATATTATTTTTAATCATTTAGAATGATTTTTAAAAAATATTTTAGTCATTGAAAAAACAAATTGATAGATAATAATAAAAAATATGGCTATTCTGTATATGATTTTAATAATAGAAACAGGAACTGCCTGACAATTTGTTGTTCTAAAAATTAGTTAATTACGAGTCCAAGTAACTTTTTTTACTTTATTAAGCTTTCATAAACTTAACAATAAATTTTTACTTGCTTTACATATTATCAAAACCATAAACTTAATTTAAAAACAATTTTTTAATTTTAATGTTAATTCTACTTTATTTGCAATTGTTTTATGAATTTACGTTTTTTTTTACAAATGAAATTATAACAATTCGCTTGCATATAGCCTACAAACGAGAGAAATCTCATAAGGCCTTTTGTTGTTGAAATAAATAAATAAATAAAAATAAATAAAATAAATAATTAGTTAATTTAAATGGTTATTAAAATTATGAATATATTTTGATAGAAAAAATTTGATATTGTCTTTGAGAATTAAGTATTTAATATTGGCAATTTTTTGTTGTTAAAATTGGAAAGATTGTTGTTATTAACTGTAAATTTGAATAATTATTAGAGAAAGAGATGGAATAATTTAATGATGAAAAAAATTAAATTAAAATATAATTATTGATAAGCAGCTATAGCTTAAAAATAAATATGATTGTAATTCAATGGAATAAATGTTAATATAAATAAATAAATAATTACTGAATTCAGAAATCTATAAATTATTATTTAGTAAATTAAAATATTATGTACTATGAAATTACAAAAACATTATTAATATATTATTTTGTTTATTTTGATTAATTTTTTTTTTTATACCCAAAAAAGTGAATTTATTTTATTTGTTTATATCAGAAATCATTAACTGAAAATCTATAATGTAATCTTCACCAATGAATATTTATTTATAAAAATGTCAAATATTAACTAAAATATTTAATTTAGCTTTAATTAGATTTGAAAACGTTTAATTTATTAATAATATTTATAATTATTTTTAATTATATTAAATTTGTTTACACAATTTTAAATTTTATTTATAAACAAAAAAAAAAAAAAACAAAAAAACTAATGAATTGATTATTTTATTTACAATAAAAAATATAAATTATTATAACAAAAATATGTAAAGGTATATATGTAATATTATCACAAATACATAATACAAAATTATTATTTTTTTCATTTGAAAAAAAAAGTTAGATGTATTTAAAATCAGAGCTTGGTAACATATCTTTAAAACACTAAGTTTGGTTTGAAAGAGAGAAATTTAATTCGATCGCGTCCAAAAAATTTAATTAAAATATAATTCTTTTTGTATTAGAATGTCCTGAATATATCCTGAAATTAATAATTATGTATGTTAGATACATTATATCTATTAGATAGTATGTATAATAGATTTTCAGCAAGATTGAAGTTTAATAAGTACAAAACTTCAAATTTTAATATCGTTTCATGTATAATTGATGAATTATGCTCAAATTTTCATTTCGTCTTTTCTATCCTGAGTCCATACAGAGTAAATTATTCTTTGTACTTTAAGTAATGTTAATGAGAATGCTGCTACTATTATTTCATAATTTATTTGATTGTAATTATTTGATTTGAGTTAATAAATTTAATATTATACTAGGGGCCAATATTGTTTATCACCTGCTAATTTAATGTTTGTAACAGAAAAGGATTGGCATGGACTGATTTATAAACTTTTCATTATCAACCAGTAAACACTCATATCTTAATAAAAAGCTTGAAATTGGTATGGTTCAAAAAATATAAATGTTTGTCAATTATCATGTATTTTTACAATTTCCCTATATTAAGTCAAAATATTTTTTTTTAAATCTGTTTTTAAACTGTGAAATCCATCGCTAACTTTTACTAATTAGGTTTTATTTTTAAGTCTATCTTTGGTACTCATTTACGTTACATTTCAGCAAACGAAGCAGCTATAAAGCAGCTGTTGAAATCCTAAATATTAAATTTATTGTGATCAAAGATGATCAAAAACTATTGCCATAATATCTACAAACAATGAAAAAAATAAAACTCATATTATGCACTCTCTAATATTCTTTGTAAATAGAATGGTGGTTTATGTTTTTATTTTCTCTTATTTTTGGTGAATAGAATTTTTATTGCATAATGTGTTAATGAGGGGTGAATAATTGTTAATGAATAACTACATTATAATATGACATTTAGCTTTTATATATGTACATGTGTGTGACGGCAGCATAGAGTAAAATGTTATTGGGAAGTTTATATAGAAATATTATGAAAATTGCTCTGATGTCAAGCCTTTATAATGTATATAACCTTAAAGGTTTTTTATTATGAAATTTAATTTAATTTCATTTCATTCACTACAACTAATTAGTTAAATTATATTTGTTTAGAACATGTTAAACTGCTTATTACAATATTTCAAATTCATTTAGGTATGTCTAATTTAATTACTTTGTCTATTCCAGTGACTAAAGTCCTTAAAATATCTAT
Source organism: Argyra leucocephala (assembly GCA_963942445.1). NCBI lineage: Eukaryota > Metazoa > Arthropoda > Insecta > Diptera > Dolichopodidae > Argyra > Argyra leucocephala. The sequence goes on along the minus strand of OZ012677.1, from coordinate 21,617,418 downwards.
ACCATAATTTTAAAATGAGAATAGTAAATTTCAATATGAGAACAGTAAATTTCGAAAATTGTTAAAATAAAAAAGAGAAAAGTAACCCTTGCGACTCTTAAGGGTTTTCAATAAATTGTTTAAATGCAGCACAATTGAAAATTTACATACGCTTTTAAAGTAAAATTGAAAACCTCAAAAATTATCTACAAAAATTAAAAAATAGAAAAATAATGTAATTACTTGCGGTGTCAAACATGAAATAGGACTGGTGACAACTTGCACGTACGATTAATACAATCAACAGCATATCGTTGGATATCAGAGAGCGAAACCGTAGACAAAAGAGGAGAGAAAATATTTAAAAAATTACAGAAATTTATTTAGATTATTTTGTTGAAATAATCAAAAATAACTTTCGCATTACATTAGCGGAATTCGGCGCTGCATTTGAAGAAAAAATTAATTTTGTTATATTAAAATAACAATATCAAACCACCTTTATTGTCCCTATTACATGCTGAAATATTTAAGGCATAAACCTGAAAAGGGTAATTCCCCAGAAAACAAACAAAAGCGAAAGGAGTTCGTTGCCCTTTAGAATTTTAGGCAAAAAATTAATATTATATTTTGTTTTTTGGATGAAACAAATGTAAATATTCATATTTCAAGAGCACAAAGCAGATAATTGAAGGGAACAAGAAGCGCCACTTCAATTATCAATCAATTAATGTTCATGTAATAGGCTGCAAAAGCACGGTAGAATTCATTTATTATGAAATAAGAAGAGGTTTGTTCAAGAAAGAAATGCAAAAGAATGAATAAAAAAGTGTCTTCGTTAAACAATTGTTAGAAATGCTGAACCAGTTGTTATAGCACATTGTCCGTTGCTCAATCATGAGTAAAATTGACCAAGTTTTGCAGGAGCAGGAATTTCATAATAACCGAATACTTAGACTTGATCTCTATAACGAAATGTTTGGTCTGTAGTAAACACTTACGTTAAAATATAGCTCTCAAGAAAGTTGTCAGGTACACTGAACAGCAGAAACGAATTATTCGTCAAAAAACAGAAAGTAAGACGTCTGCAGATAATCACACCAACAACATGTTCCAATTGTATCGCACGAAAATTCACTGCAGCACTTATGTTAGAAAATATATAATTATCATGTAATTATAATTGACAAGCATTTAAGGACCTGCGCAGTGGACATCTTTTCATTTTATCTTGCTTCTTCTTAATTAACTCTTAATATGTAAATAAGTTGTATATACGTCCGAAATGTGCATACGGGTTAAAACAATTTCTATTTGGTTTTATAATATTCAAACTTTTAAATAAAATATAGCCATTTTGTATCATTCAACATCTTATTATTTTTATACATAATTAAAGGAAATTTATTATTTAATTATTTTTAAGTAACACTGTCTCAAATTATTGTTTTCTATATTTTGGTCATTTGTAGCAATCAAATGGTTTTGGTTAAAATGTATATACCTCTTTAATTACAAAAATATTTTATTTTTAGTAATTTTGTCCATTAAATGCCACTTACTATAGGTAATATATCAAAAAACGAATCAGTATATGATGGAGGTATATTTATGTTTCCAAAATAAAACTTACTAACCTCAAAGCTTTTTATTAAACATGAGTGGTTTGTGCTTTATCGTGAGAAGTCTATGTCAGCATGTAAATTACTATTTTTCCAAAAACTTTAAATTTGGCTTCAATTGTAATTATAATTACTTAACAGGGGCCCCTAGTATATATATATAATATAATTGTATTAAATTAAATTAAAATAAAGAATCTCATATTGAAATTCGCTATTCTAATACTAAAGTTTACTTTTCTCATATTGAAACTAAAATGGTATAGACTAAACTAATTTATTAACTTATAAAAATCTGAGGAAAAAATTTATTAATGGAAATAGAAAATAGAATAATAAAAATGAGAAAAAATTAATATAACAAATGAACATAAAATAAAATAAAAGAGAGAATAAATAAGATAGAAAATCAGGACTAGATAAAAAATAAAAAAGGTATTTAGATATTTCTTAAAACTAATTAAAATTTGTACAATTCAATGTTCTTAGACCATCTTATACAGTTTTAACTATACTATTTCGATTTTTTATTTAAAATATATGTAATGATTAAATAAATATATAATTTAAATGACTTTCAAAAAAATGTTCAAAAATTACATTTTAGTTTGAGCACTGCAAAGTAAAAACATTATGTTGTGATAAAATAAAAAAAAATATTATAAAGCACTGCCATAACTAAAATTTAAATTTATTAAATTTAATAAAATTTTGTAAATTCATTTATTATTAAAATAAAATAATTTTGTGATTATATTTTGTGTTTTTGATCGATTTATATTTATTTATAGGTGTCGTATTAAATAGGTTTTGACAAACATTCATTTTATTTGATATTGAACAAATATTGTTTTGCAGATTCTTTTGTTCTATATTAGAATGATCTATTTAAGTTTAATTCTATTTATATAAAAGTGATAATTTTATTGTCCAATATTTAATTAACCTCATTTTGTTTTTTGTTTTTAATTTATTTGATTGTCATCTGATTTTCAATTATTTATATTTAAATGCTTGTAACAATATTTTATAGAAATTTTTGTTTTCAATTTCAGATAATAAGATATTTAATAAATAATTAAAAATTAAAAAGAAAATATTTTATAATTCACTAAATTACTAAAATAATAAAAATTGAAAAATATTGATAATATAATTATAGAATTTTAGGATTAAAATAATATTAAAGGATTACAGAATTTTGGGATTGAAATAATATTAAAGGATTATGGAAAATGGAATTTAGAGCTATAAAATTTCAATTTTCTATTTTAAAATAGAATTTTTTTTTGTTTAAATTTATTTACTAATAATTAGCTCTTGATGAAATATTTATAATTTTAAAAAGGTATTATGTATTTCAGTTATTTTTGTTGTTTTAAAGTTTTTCATTATTAAATTGTCATTGAAATAAAATTGTATCTGTTGCATTTGTTGTTAAAAATGTATGTGGGTATATTCAGATAATATTAGTAAAACATTATATATATCATTATAATATTATTATATATAAATTATATATATATATATTGATATATATATTATATATATATATATATATATATATTATGTATATGTATATATATAAAACATATTGTATACGCAAATAATATTATAGAATATTAAATCGAGATAATCACTTATTATAGGAATATATTATAAGAGTTATAGGACGTTAAATAACAGTACATATTTTGAAAAAATATACTATAGGAGTTATAGGACGTTAAATAACAGTACATATTTTGAAAAAATATACTATAGGAGTTATAGGACGTTAAATAACATTACATATTTTGAAAAAATATATTATAGAACGTTAAATAACAGTACATATTTTGAAAAAATATACTATAGGAGTTATAGACCGTTAAATAACAGTACATATTTTTAAAAATCCATACCACTGAAATTAGAGTAATTTTAGATGTTAAGCAGAAAAAAAATTGAATATTTTGAATGAACTTCAGGAGTCCCATAATATGAAAATAAGTTAAATAAAAAAACTTGATTCACATCTTAAATGAAAATTTGTGACTCTATTTGCAAATTTGTTGCTATAAAATAAAAAAATAAAAATAAAAAAGATTAAGTAAAAAAATAAAGTTGCCCCACAGATTTATTTTGTTGAAATAAATAAACAAATAAATAAAAAAATAAACAAAAAGTAGAAATTTAATTCAAAAATTTAAAGTTTAGTATAATAATAATGAATTTTATTAAAGTAAAATAGATTTATAAATTTAAACTGACAAGATGAAATTGTCTTTTTTTTGTTTTCAAAATATTTAAATTTACATGATGGTAATTGTACAAATCATAATAATTAATATTATATATGTATGTACATTTTTTATTAGTTTGTTTATTTTTTTTTTTTTAATTATTTAAGTTGACGTGTTTATTTTCAATAACAATTAAAAAATGTTTTTGTATTTAACTTTTCAAATTATTGTATAAAATTTTTTTGAGTATAAAATTACAATTATAAATGAATTCAATTATTTAAATATTTGTTTTTTTTTCTAATTATTAAAATTTTATTTTGAAACTTAATATACTCAATTAAAATTAAATCCTATAATTTTAATCATTCTCATAAAATACACTCTGTGACAATTGATTAGATTAGATTAATTTTTAGTATGTAATATATAAGCTCTTAAAAAATAGAATTAAAATATATAAAACTATAAATATATACATTAAGGCAATAAATAAAATAATAATAATAATAATAAAATAAAAATTACAATATATTTTATGGAATATACTCCATATATAACTATAAAAATTAAAAGCTCTAAAGCATGTTTCAGTAAGTGTCATCAGCCTTCTGATAGTTGTTGCATAATTGTTGCAAAATCGATCAAAAGATATTCAGTGGTCTATTTCATAAAAATTGACAGGTGACAATTTTACAAAATTGTCGCGATTGTCCGACATTTTTAATACATAAATTTACAGGTGACAAAATTGTCATGACAAATTTTGTAATTTATAAATTACAAAATTTTTCATCATAATTTTGTAAATTATAAATTACAAAATTTGTCATGACAATTTTCTAAATTATAATTTATAAAATTGTCATGTCTATTTTGTAATTGTATTTATTGACAAATATTTGATTGAAATCAACAAATTATTATTTAAATAAAATAATATAAAATGCAACGTTAAAAACTAAGCCAATAGGTACTTATTTATTATCAAAAATTTTTTTAAAAATCTAGGTTATTAAAATTAACAATATTTTGTCGAAGTTATGTCATTTTTAATTTTAATAAATTTCTGGAACTTATTTCATTATGAAATTAAAATAATAAAATTAAAAATGAAATAAAGTCGAAAAAAAAATCAAATTTTATCGAAGTTATTTCAATCGATAAAATTTGTAGCACCTTTATAATGCAATGAAAAATTAAATTTACAATTTTACATATTTAAAATCGTGTGTCATGAATTGTCCGACAATTATAACAATTTTGTAAAATACAATTTTTTTTTTGGTTTCATAACAAAATTGACATAAAAATTACTGTGGACAAACCTTGACAAATTTTGTGGAGTCTACCTTTGTTTATGAAACAGGAATTGACAATTTACAATTTTGTCAATTTTATTTTAAAGCAAAAATTTGACAATTGTTGATCTGTAATTTACAAATTTGTAATTTACAAAATTGTCACCTGTCAATTTTTATGAAATAGGCCACAGCCTTCTGATAGTTGTTGCATAATTATTGCAAAATCGATCAAAAGATATTCAGGTCAATCGTGGTTGTCAGTTATCAGTATTATTCATCAGCATTTATGACTAGTTTCAGCAATTCTGATACATCCTATCGTGGTTGTCAGAACTGTATCAGTTTAACTGATCGATTGTGAATTTTATTAAACGTCATTGATAAATTGGTATCGTGAAAATTTGTCATATTTTCTGTTACATTTTATATTCTGTATCAGTTAAAATTTTTTAAGTGATAAAAATAAATTTACAGAAAAATTCATATAGACATAATTTTAAATTGTTAAAAAAAATTCTTTTAGTATAAAAATTACTTTAAGTATAGTTTTAAAATAAAAAAAAATTGAATTATTTTAAATTAGCTAGTTTTTTTTTGTTTTTTTTTTATTTTAATATGAATTAATTTTATATGTTTTATAAATACATTTTTGTAGTAAATAAAATACTGTTAATTTGATTTAACCACAATATGTAATTAAATTATTTTAAATTTGATTTAAATTTGATTTTTAAAAAATTTAATTTAAACTTTCATTAAATAAATCAGCTAATTTTTGAAATGTTAAACTATCAGAATTCACAATAACAAATTTTTGTCAGAAAATTTATCAGTATCAGTTCACGATTCACTTTCTGATATATTTTTTCAGTTATCTGATTTCTTACTACTGACAACCACGATAGACCTGATTGATTAATTTTAGTTTTAAACATACCTGGAGTTTCTAAATTTTGTTATTTAAAAATTACAAACTTTAACTGTTACATTTTTTTTTTAAATTTATACAAGGTGTGGCAAGTGTGGCAAAAAATTTTACGGTGTAGTATAAGTTTAATTTCACTCTTAGTCACCACTAGTGAGTTGTATGCGGTTAATTTTTTATTTGTTTTCGTACTTTAAGGAGTATTTTTCGCACATATTATATTCTAATAGCCTTGTTGTGAATTATTGAAAATAGGCTTGATTAAAAGTTAATAATGGTGTAATAAATAAACTTTTAATGTTTTTCAATTTTGGCTTAATTTGGGCTCAAAATTTATGACACGTTTGTTTTTAGCAAAACTAAGATGTTCTTCGACAATAACTCTGAAACTTGCGTAATCAACATAACCTGAAATTTATACACTTTGACAGATTATAGTTAAATGCATTGTAAAAGTAAGTAAAACTGTAACTGATAAAAAGATAGAAAACCAATTAAATTTCTCTAAAACTGTTATCATAAGTAAATTCTGTAGCTTATGTTTTTGACGATATTTGAGTCCATAACTGATTAAAAATTTATTTTTACACAGCATAAACAATAACTCTAAGCTTACATAATTAATATATATTTAAATTGTTTCTAATTAAAAGATAATATTTTTTTATTATTTTTGTAAAAGAAAGTAAATTTCTAACTATTAAAATAAATGAAATATTTTTCAAATAAGAACAATAGCTCGGCAGGGGTTGAAAAGCTGTCCATCTGTCAACAAGTTTTTGTTTTACAAGGTTTCCGTTATAATATGTCGAAGTCGAACATCCTGTATATCGTAATCATATAAATATAAAATATGAAAAGCTACGAAAATCACAATTATCCTAATTTAAAATAATTTAAAAACTATTAAATTACAATTATCCTCATTTAATAATAATTTTAATAGTTCTATGAAACTTCTGTTTTTTTATCATAAATCTCACTTATTGAATCTTGATCAATCTAAAATTGAGTTGTGGTTTAACTTAACTTAATTCTATTATATCTTTTGAATATTTTTTTTCCTTTCAGGTTTCTATTATTTTGTTGTATACAATATTTGTTATATTCTTCATATATTTACTCTTTCCCTTTTTTATTTTTCTTTACTTTCTTAATTAATTCATTATTTCTAATCTATATATTTGTATTAACTATATCTATAAGTTTGTATGTTATTTTATATTAAATAAATTTGATATTTTTTCCATTTATTTAATTTTAATTTTTTTGAATTACATTTTTCTTTACTTTATTACTTTAATATTTTTTATTTTTCATTTTTGTATTCTTGTAACTGTATTTTTTTTATTTTATTTATATAAGACGATTTGTCTTGTATAGTATATCTTAGTATTAATCATATTTCTATGAAATCCGAATTTCCAAATTTATTCAAATAATTGCAGTCTTTTTATTATACAATTACAATATTCAATTCAGTTTAATTTGGTTTACACACACATAAAGTTATAGTGAAAAAAAGGAAAAAAAAAAAATTTATATTATAAAATTAGGAAATGAAACAAAAAAGGAAAAAACAAAATTCTAATAAAAATTTTAAAACTAGAAAAAGTAAAAATTTTTAAATTATAAAAAGATAAACAAAAAGCTGTATAATTAAAACTAAACAAAAAATAGAAAAACACAAAAAGAGAGAAAAGAAATAAAAAATTAAAACATTTAATGAATTTAAAAAAGAAAAAATCAAATTAAAAGTAAAATTAAAAATAAAAAAAATTAAAAGTAAAATTTAAGATTAAAGCCAATTAAAAATAAAAAATAAAAATTTGATTGAAATTAAATTGATTATCGATTCAATTACCGCAAGCCTGATTTTTAAAGAATTCCTTGCAGATGCCCAATAAAATTTTTGTTCCGACTGACACAACGAATATAGTTCTGCATCATATTCCAAATAGTAGCAACTCAAAATACGATAAATGTCTGATACAACCTTTGTGACATTAGATGGTTAAATTTAAATTACAAATATTAGCTTATCATTGAAGTATTGTGGCAATAAATTTAGCATAATTTTAACTTTAAAATATCAACCTTATATTGTTCTATTATATAATTTTATTATTTTTACTTTGTTTCATTTTGTTCATCACATATTCTCAGTATTATCAGAACGATCTTATATTTGTTTAATTTTAACATTACAGTTTTGCACGAAAATTTTTAATTTACTTATGATAAATAATTCATTATTTCTAATGTACAATATATTGTTATTAACTATCTATAAGTATGTATGTTATTTTATATCAAATGAATTTGTTTTTTTTTCTATTTACTTAATTTTAATTTTTTCAAATTACATTTTGTTTTACTTTATTACTTTAATATTGAATTTTTTATTTTTATTTTTGTATTTTTATTTATTTATTTAGTTTAGCTCAAACTTCATTACAATAATTATTGTTTTTTTGTTTTTTTTTTTTGTTTTTACAGTACAACATAACACATTCAATTTACAAATTAAAATTATATCTATGTATTTTTGTAACTGTATTACTTTTAACTTTGAAATATCAACTTAATTTTATTATTTCTACTCTGTTATTTCATTTATCACATATTCTCAAAAATATCAGAATGTTTTACAAAAATTTTTAATTTATTTATGAGTATTAAGGTAATGTAATATGTAACATAAAAATGTTAAAAATATGTAATATGTAAAAAAAAAAGAAACCTTTAATATATTTTTTTCTATTAATTTTTTCTGTTATTTTAGAAATTTTACCTTCTTGTATGACTCTTAATTATTTTTCTAAAAATTGGGCTACAAATCTCTCATACAAAACGAATTAATATTGATCGCATCTATTTTTATTGATATATCTAATTTTTGTACCTATTACAGTAAATTATAATATTTACAACATGGACTGATGGAGTAAGAGATGAACTGATGGAATAAGTTATTTTCATCAAACATCGAAATTTATATAATAAAAAAAAATATAGTGAAATGACATTTTTACATTTATTTAATACAACACAAGATACTAAATCCATATATTTATTATTTTATTTTGATAGTACATTTAACTAAATGTCAGACAATGTCTAATTATTGTAAAATAACACTACTTACACTAAACACGTAATAATAAGTGCATATTATATAACAAAAGCTACAAAAAAAAAAAAATAATTTGGTCAAATTTTGAAATCAAAACAAAATTTAAATATTTTCATCAATTTTATTTACATATATGTGTTGTATTTTGCTAAATGTTATAACCTTCAAACTTTCTAGCCTTTTAACTAAATGAAAAAAAAAAAAAAAAAATCGTTCAAGGATTTATAACATAATTAAATTTTTAAATAAAATATGATATCTAATGACATTCTTTCGAAAATTATTGATTAATTTATTTTAAATCAACATTTTAAATTAAATGAAAATAGAGTGCAATCAATTGAAATTATTATCAATTTAGTAAAATGGCTTTCATGTGTGCAAAATAAATATTTTAATGCGGAAAATAAAATAAGATAAATATTATATAGGTATAGATGAAAAACGCAATGCATATAATATTTTCGATATTAGAAAACGCAAGGATATTTATTTATAAACAAGAAATGAATAAAAAAAAATACTTCAAATATCTTGAAGTTTTTCTAATGTAGACGCATTTTAAGCTCTAAACTAAATAATGTCAAAAATAAAATAAAAAATAATCATTAGTTTCTTTATAATGGTGTTTGAGTAAATGCAAAACGATATCAGGTTCGGAAATTCAAAAACTCTCATAATTGTTTTTATTCAATATTTTTGATGACAAATCGGAAATATTTACTAAAAATACAATCTATACAATTTTTTGACGTAGAATCCGAATTTACTTAAAAAAGTACCCCTTCCATTTGAAAATTGCGATTTCGGCCAATTTCGTCGAATTTTGGGCTTAAAAACACTTTTTTCTGGCTTTTGCCGGAAGTAAATATCACCAATCGTTAGATCTCTGGTTAATACATTTTTTTTAAATTCTAAAATAACGGCTACTTCCCCTCTTAAAAAGCTGATACGCATGCTCTGGAACACCCGGTATATTGTTATATTATATTCAAGGTATATCTTATCTCTTAGAAGTAAATATGTTATATTGGTAAATTGTTAATTTGTTAATTTAACAATAACGGTTAATCAATAAATAAATTAATGTATAATAATAATTTAGTTAATGAACATTAAAACCAGATTAATTGTCGGAAATGAAATTAGAATAGAGAAAAATGTATATTTTTATCTTGGCTATAGATCAAAACGACAAAAAACGTTAAACAGGCAGATCGTGGTTTAAAAAAAATATTAATGAGAAATTAAAATCGTATGTTCATCAAATCAATCAGTTATAATTTCTGAAAATGAAGACATCTTGCCAAAACTACCACATTTGTTTTTCTGTTGAACAGCAACAAAACAACATGCTGATATCCGTCTAAAAACAAAAATATTACTGTTGAAAGAGATCTTTCAAATGCAAACAAGCTCTTAATCATAAGACACAATTAATTCGGGGTAGAAATACTTCTAAATTCAACAGGACTGCAAATCCAAAAATCAGAAAAATGTCAACAAAGCGACAAGAATATCTGGATGTTGTAAGAGCCTTCTATAGAGTAACAAATTTAATAATATTAACAGCTACTAGTAAAACCAAAAGTATTCTTCATAATACAGAAATCAAAACAGGGTATTTGAAGAAATGGCTGTATTTGAATATTACGTGCCTGAATACTATAAAATCATTTTCAACCAGCCAGACCATGAAAATGTTGAATATACAGTTCAGTTTCTACAATACAAGATCATATGGTGATAAACAGACTCCAAAGCCTCCAAACAAGAGAAAAAAGAACCTGGTTGAACTTGCAGAGTTGGTTTTAACTACTATAAGTATTCGTGACTTCCAAAATGCACTGAACCATAAAATTTACATTGCAGCATCTTCCAAAAGTGCTCTTGACTTTATACACTATTCCAAAATGTTTAATTTACATAGTGGAAATGTAAAATAAGAACAGAATGTGTAGCGAAAAAAATTAGATTTTATTTTAAAGTTAAAACAGAATTAATTAAATTATAAGTTAGCATATATTTTTGGCTGAAAAATTAATTCGTTACCAAATTGTTATACAATTATGTTAATAAGATATATTTTTCCGCCGAAAATATTTGCTGACCTATGGAGATCTGACAATATTCATTTGCATGTAATGAAATATAAACCAAAAGTCAATTTATCGAAAGATAAACAAAAAGTCAGATTATTATCGATTTAGCTATATTACATAACCACAAAATTATAATTTAAACGTCAAAATGTATGACGTATGTAACTATGTATTTATATTGTCAAAATAGTATTCCAAAATGTAGTAAACATTTTATTATATACTTTACAATGAAGTGGTTATAAAAGCATTAAATAAAGGTAGTAGAACTATATTTAAGTTGTATTAAAACTATTTATACTGCACTTTGGAAGTAAACCTGCATGTAGACTTAAGATCAATAACTCAGTTCACCTGGTTTGTTTTGCCAACCAATATAACAAATTGATTGAACTCCGATCAGGACATGGATATTGTAGAAAGCATATTTTTTTATTATTGCTTGATATTTGTTAAAAAAATTAGAGAAAATAAAAAAAATTATTTGTTTGTGATTCATATATATATATATATAGAATAATTTAAAAATATATAAAATGTATTAACTGCACACTAATTAATATATTAATTTCCAAATTAACATACACATTTTTAATATTATGCTATTAAAATTTTGGTTTCACCAAAATTAGAATTTTGTTTGGTTTTTATAACTCACATATGGGTTTTCTTAAAATCTCTATATGTGTATATGAGTTTTTAAACAATTTAAATTAAAACTAGAATCTGTCTAGGTAGTTCAATAGTACAATACTTATCTATACTAACGAATTCAGTAGTGCTGAAAGTTCGAAATATTACTTTAATTAATTAATTAAAGATTTGCTTATGTTATTTCTTACACATATACGATATTGGTTGTATATGTAATAGTAGTAATGGTAATATATTTATTCAATTCTCAAATGGAGCGTAATCGCTCATATAGAGTGTATTATTACATGATGATTTACAATTTTAAAGTAAATTAAGGCAAAAAAACAATAATGTATTAATGAATCTTTACTGATCTACTTTTTACGCGTTAATTTGAATGAAAAAATCTTGTTTTTGATTATTTAACACAATATCTAAAATTTATAATGAAAAGAAAATGTACACGAAAAATTGTATGTATAAAAATACTGTAAAACCAAAGCCTCACAAATGTTGTATAGTCTTTGTTAAAACTTATAAAGAGTCTGTACTATTAATATGTTAATTTTAAAATTTTAAATTTTGTGTACACAATGTTTCAAGTGTCAATACCAATTAGATGATGATGAAATATCCTTTAATGCATTGTAATTAATTAACTGGAAATAAAAATACAACAAAAAAAAATGTGTATAACAGAATGGAATTTTATTTGATATAATACATCTGTATGTTGTTTTAAACTAGACTAGCTATATCCAGATACACCAATAGCTTGTAACCGGTATAATGAATTCAGAATCTATCTATCTATCTAATTTGCACTAAAATATTTTCTATTAAAATCAAAATATTTATTATTGAAATTCATTTTTCGTTTTTATTAGCATACAAAGTAATTTATTTATAAGACAAATATAGAGCTAGAGAATGCAGCCTTAAGCGAACATTAAAATGTCATTTCTATAATGTATAACTATACCATAAAAAAATGAAGTACCTACATATGTACAACTTCCGGAATATACAAAATTCTAGTTTCATTAATTTGTTTTTTTTTTTTTTTTTGAAAAATAATGTTGATTATATCTCAATTCAACATTTTTATAATTTTATGTCACTTAATTGTTATAAATTTGGAACGTGATCAGTTCAAGGTTGTCGTAAGTTTTATTTATTTTATTTGTATATTAAATAAAATGCAAATAAAATTCCTAATTCTTTACAAATTATATTTCATTAGTTATTTATTCATTTTTTATTATTTTGTTTTTTTTTTGTTTTCTCTTAAATTTATACAAATAATGACATCTGCTGCATTTCAATTAATTTTTCTTTTTTTTTTTTTGTTTATTTGTTTGTTTGTTTGTGGCTATTTTGCTTGCAGCAAATATTGAATAATAGCTTAGAGAAAATAAAATCGATTGATCCATTGTTGAAAATTAGATAGATAGAAATTTGTAGTCTGGTCATTCATAAGCACAAGGCAATTGAAGGCAATCAAATAAAATAATCGAAGAATAGAAAAAAAAACAACTAGAAAAGTAAATAACAAAAATAATGTGATGACTTCTTTATGGTGTCAATTTATTGTCAAAACAATATATTCAAAATGGACAAAACAAAAAAAATATGTTTGTAATTATTATAATAAAGATAGAGAAGCAAAAATTAAATAAGACATTAAAAAAATATTTTTTATTGAAGAACTTAGATTACTTACTATGTTATGAAAAAAAAAAAAAATAGAACAAAATGTTAAAAAGGGAAAAAAAATCAAAAAAAAATTGTGGCATATGAGACAAGACCAAAAACTATTTGCTTCCAATTTAAAAAAAAAGTTTTTCCAATGTCAGTTCAAAAGATCAAAATTAAAAATATTATATACTACACTGTATTATACTGTGGTTATAAATTCATAACTACTTTGGCGGGTTTTATCTTCACTATGCTTACTCAAATGTAGATCGGTTTTAACTTGCTTGTTTTCAGTTTGGATATTATGTCAATTTCAGTTCTGCATGCTCTAGCGGTACATACAATGTCTAATTCATTTGCTTTTGTTCTTCAATAAAGTTTTTATTTTCTGAAATTTTAGTAGTACAAAATATTACATGTAATAATATATTATTACGCTAATAATGTCTGTAAAACTTTCCACCTCGATGAATTAAAGTAAAAAGCAATGACACGAACACAAAAATTTATATGTAAAGCTTTTTAAAAATATTACAGCAAAAAATTACCGATTCGAAAATTAAAAAATTAAAAAATTCTAATTTTTGTGTTCATCTCATTTATAGAAAAACATATCTAAGTTCTAAACCCACACAGAAAACTATATGTTTAATACAAGAACCAGATATAGATATAGTTTTCCATATTTAAATTAGTTGATATAACCATAAAAATTCTATAGAAAAGCTATTGTTTGTGATTGTGTGTTCCAAATCTCTGTATAAAAGCAGTTAGGGTGTTCATCCCATAGACTTGGAATTATATAAAAAAAAAAAAAAATAGGATCATCTAAATAATAGCAAAATATTATTAAATCAATAAAATATAATAAAATATGAACCTTTTTCAAATCAGAAGTATTCTTTAAAGTTATCAAAACAATTGAAATTGCCTAAAAAAGTATATATAAACTTTTTTACATGTCCCTGGTTTGTGTCTTTGAATTAGCCACTTTGAATAAATACTTTCAATAGACCAATGCAGGCACATTTTCATATTCAAATGGATGTTTATTTTGTAGAGCAAAATATTGACAAGCTAATAATTTTGTAGAGCAAAATTTTGTAGAACAAAATATTAAAAATATTTCTACTGTTACTATGGTGGTAAACTTAGCTTTTGTCACTTTTAAAATTTCACTAGATTCGCTAAAATTCCTTTTTATATTAATAGTATAATTTTATATTAATAGCTGATATAAATTGGTGCTGAAATTACAAGACTACAATCTGCTTCGCTGTTGTATGCAAAAAAAAATAAATGTTAACACCAGAGTTTGCAGTTGTACTTCGGTGACTTCACGAAATTGATAATAACGAGATTAGGGAAAGAAAAAAATTCCCTATGTAACAAAAATGTTATGCTTAAATTGGACACTAAATTTTGTGTTGAGTAAAATATTTAAATGAAGAGAAAAGAAATATTTTTCATAACCTGTCAAGTACTCACATTCTATATTATACAATTGGTGAAAGTGTAGAAGGTTTTTGTAAGTTGTAATTTACACTGCTGATATAATTTTGAAATTAGATAATTTTATTCTTGATGAAAATATGACATCTTTAATGCTTTAAAATTCGAAATTGGTGTAAATATAACAGCAATCAATTTTAAGTAATACATGTATTGCGGCATAAATGTTGTTACAGCTATCCGTCGAAGGGTATTTCGTGTATGGCGCAAGAAAATTTGAATTTATATTTATATTAAACTAATATCAAATTCAAATTACAAGTAATTTGGGTATAGCAGATCGATTCAATGGAACAATTTGACTATAGTCTGTGGTGTGACAAGTATCAAAATAAGTTAAATATTATATTTTGTTACTTAGTCCATGTCGTGAAGTTTGAACATTTTGTGTTTGAACTTCGCTAATCAATTAGGTGAGTCATAGGTATAATAATACAAAATTTAAAACTTTTTTAGGGGTTGGGCACCAAATTCCAAAAAAAAAATTCCAAAATTCAAAATTCCAAAATGAAAAATTTTCTAACTTTTTTTTATCCAACAGCGGCTACGCATAAAGATAATGAAGTTAAATATTCTGGAAAAAGCAGATATCCTCTTTTTTGTATCCAGAAGCAGCTACGCACAAAAATAATTATGTAAATATTCTGTACAGCTTTGATTTTGAATCCAACTCTAAAATCATTCATACATGTGTGGAATTTTTTATTTTGAAATTATTTTTTTTCAGTGTTTGGAATTATGACACCATTCGCTTTGTGTTAGATTATCGATAGAAGATACAAGTAGTGATTAGGGATTCACAACAAATTAAGATCTGTTAGGCTTTTGTTTTTGTTACATCCTTTGTACATGACTTTGAACAAAAAAAAATCGATAATGCAAATCCATTGTGGCTCTGAGCTTGTACTTCTAGAGTCTTGAAAGCCATGAAATCGATAATTGGTTTACTGTTACGGCCTTATTATACATTTTCAAGATATTTCTAATAATCCTAAACAATCGATTTTGACATAAAAACACAATAAAAAATTATTTTCTTATCACATATGGGGTTGTACTATAAAGCCATTTTGTTACTGAACTGGTATGTGATTATTGTTCTTAAATTTAAACAAAAAAAAAATAAAAAAATAAATAAAAACATAATAAAAAAATAAATTCCTTTATTTTTGAGATTTACATGATATGATTGTAGTAAGTAAAAAAGATTCAAAAAATAAACAACTTTTACGACATGATATTTTTGCATTTAGAGAATGTGAAAATCAACGTTTAAAGAATTTTTAATGAAGTAAAATGGCCAAAACACATCACTATACTATTGATGATGATTGTCAACTTATAAATACATCAGAATTGTATTTTTTTTGTTTTTTTTTGATGAAATTATTTTCTTATTTGTGTTTTTAATTTTCAGGATTTTAATTTTTTTTTTTTTTGTTTTTTTTTTTTTTTTGTTATTTTTTTTTTGATTCATAGTAAATTATATTGTTGTGAATATTGTGTTCTACTTGGATATATCATGTTTATTCAATCATGTCATAATCAACATACATATGTATGCATATTTTATGGAATGAATTTTAATGTTTTGTTTGTTTGTTCTATTTCGTTAGGTCTGGTATTTAGTATAAGGTCAGTTTCAAAGTATGTTGAAATATTCATAAAAATTCAGGACAAATTGGAATTTAATATTTATGATAGATAGTATATAATGTAGTAAGTAATGTACCTATATATATGTAATATTAAACTAAAAAAAAAAATAGAAGAAAAAGGAATGGGTGGTATATTATTAAGGGGTGGTATATTCTAAGAATTTTTTATTGTTATAATGTGGTTTGAATTTTAGGATAAAAATTCCATAAAATTGTGAAAAAACAAACAAAACATTTTTCAGATTTACGAATTATTTTATAATATTATTTAATAATATAAAATGTATAATCTGATTTCTATATGGTAGGTTGGAGTTAATTATTACAAAAAAAATATAATACAATAAATTTATAATTATTATTGTTTATTAAATTTTTATTTTGACTTAATGCAACAACTCAATAATTTTTTATATATTTCAAATAGCAATATGGAAAGCAGGTAACAACAGTTTTGGATTTCAATGCCAACATTATTCAAAGATCAGTGAGACTTGGGTATAAGCGATGAGTTACGATTTAAAACGAACGCCAAATATTAAGAGCTAAACGTTGAATTAATTTAGTTAAGTTAATCAAAATATAATGTTTTTACTGGGTAGATAATTTAAATCGATATGGTGTAGTTTTTATTATTTAAATATTATTCACTGGATTTCGAGTTCCAATTCCGTTTAAGGCAAGTAAAATGTGTTTTCAATTATTCTTTGAAATATTCTAGGAATACAAAATTGTTATCAGATAACAAAAAAATAAATTATATTATTATGAAGACGAATTTACTGTAA
Source organism: Argyra leucocephala (assembly GCA_963942445.1). Taxonomy (NCBI): domain Eukaryota; kingdom Metazoa; phylum Arthropoda; class Insecta; order Diptera; family Dolichopodidae; genus Argyra; species Argyra leucocephala. Next base: position 21,599,833 of record OZ012677.1, on the reverse strand, counting down.
ATAAATCATCACACCACGACCAAACCTACACCAGTACACCATCCTATTTATACAAATTTCAAGAGAGTGCATAGCATAGGTAGCATATGAGTTTTATTTTCATCATTAAATGTAGGTAGGTACTTAGGTATAGACAATGTAATGTAAGTAAGTTGTAGACAAAATTATTATTGTTTTTTTTATACCTATTTATTGATATTCAAAAATTTCAGTAATTTAAATCCCTGTTTTGTTAAAAACGTTAAATTTGGCTTTAACTTGAATTATAATTAATAAATAGGGGTCTCTAGTATAATTAAAATCCATTAAAATAGTCTAAACCATAAATGACGCAGAAATGTCTTCTAGCATTATAACTTTTTGTTTATGCAATTTTTCAAAACTGCACAGAGGGCACCAAATCGAATAGGGTCGGTTCTGATGCATATGAACGAAAATACTATAAATAATCGTATCATTTAAGAAAATCGTATATAAATCGTATAGATTTTCTTAAATGACCATGATTAGGATAAAGCTGTTTGGATGTTGCCAATTAATTTATCACTCACTGTATGTTTAGACTACTCCCTAACATTGTTTTTGTTTCACTGCAAAGTCTAAATTTTGCATTTTTATGAATGTAATGTTTTATTTGAAAGCCGATAGCCATGGTAGCTAGTGCTTGTAAATTACTATTGTATATAATTTAAATTGTGTCCAATAAAAAATAATAATAATGATTTATTTGGAATCATTATTTACTGAAATTATTGCAAAAGTTTTAATACCATCATAATTGTGATAAATAATTGGAATAAAGGTTTTTATTTCTTGATTGAGACGAATTTAAACTTTGAACAGTTCGAAAAAATTTTCGATGATGAATTAGTGAAACATAATATTATTAATCAATCGCTAAGCTATATACAAATGTACATGTAGAGTAATGAAAATGATTTAAGAACTAAATCTCCTGCTCGTTTTCAGGAAATATTTTACAATAACATTTCCACTTTGAAGATAATGTACTAGCTACTTCAAATGGCATACATACCAAATTCTGACAAAGTATGGAAGATTTAGCCAATTACAAATTATTTAAAATTCAACATGATTTGACATTTTCAACCGGAGCTTCTAAGCGTTGTTGTATGGAATACAATAAATATATTGATCGTTTAGATCAAAACGTATCGCTCTATCGAATTCGTTACATAAGAAAAAAATGGTGGAGCTGGAATTTTCATATTGTTAATTAATGTATGTGCACCAAATGCTTGGAAAATTCATTGAAACTGGCAATTAACATTATCGCAACTTGAATTCAAGCGACAAATAGCGTTTTATTATTGCAAGCACTACAGTGAAAAATTAAAAAAAAAACCAGGAGTAATTATTAAACCGAAAACAAAAGATTGATGACTGGAAAAAAATCTTCGTTATGATAAGACCGATTGTAATTCATATTGAAAAGAAAAGATGTTGTGTTGGTTCTGTTTGCAAAACAGTCGATCGAACAGCTTGTTAAAAATGAAATGTTGACCTTTGTGTAAAATTCTTTGCAGATTATCACAACCAAAACAGAATATGAAGAATATCAAAATTTATTTATTTCTATAAACTTTAATAGCATTTTTTGAAAATTTAAATAAAAACAAAATAAAATTTCAAAATAAATTAATTTTGAACTTTTTTATTACATTTTTTTAGTGAAAGATTTTCCGAAAAAAAATCAAAATTAGTACCAGTGATGGTATACAATATCAAGATCTAAAGAGTATGGATTTGCTGCTTAGACCTTATAGACCATAACCATGAAGAAATATCTAAAAAATAAATGTAAACAAAATTCTGGAAAGATTCGGTTTAAATTAAAAGATTTTTGTAATGCGAATTGTAGCAAATAAAATGAAGTGTAGTTTTAATGGGCAGAACAGAGTGGTTCAGCTACGAGGCTTAAAGTGTGTTACAGAAGATTTCAAGACTCACTTACATATCCAGAAATATTCTATTTTCTTCTAAATTTATAAGAAAAGAACATAATTTTGAAATTCAATCTTTGTTTTATTAAGCAAAATATAAAGTTATTTTAAGAACTGTACAACAAAATTAATGTTGTACTTCATATTATAACATTAGATAACTTAATATTTAATTTTGAAATATTTAGTTAACTTTTAACTTGAAAAATGTTAATAGTAAAATATAAAAAAAAGTCTATAAAACTAAAAGCCCAGCATTAATTTAGGCATAAAATACTATAAAGTGTTAACAAATTAAAAAATTAATCTTAATCATTACTTAAATCTAATTTTCAAAATTGTTATCCCACGCATCACAAACATGTACGGCATTATAATAAAATTAAAAATAAACAACAATGTGTTGTTTAACTATTTTAATTAATTTTACAGTATACAAATTTACAAGTTTTACATGATATTTTAATGTACTTTCGGGCTCAGTTTTTCAATAATTATTCATCATTGCTCTTAATATTGTTACGTTTACCCAATAATCTCCTTCAGTTATCATTGTTATGCAAGTTGATTCCGATGATTGCCCTCTCCCATTTCAATAATTATTTTGCTGATTAAACTATTTATTTTTATTATTTTCATTCATAAAGCCTAGTTCTGTTAACTTATTCCTATTTTTTTTTTCTTCTTTTATTTTTTTTACTAGTTGTAAAGCCCGTCTCAAGACGATGTTGTAATTTGAAAAAAAAGCTTCTTGTGAAACAGCTCAAAAAAGTGAATTCTAATAAATGTAATCGAATGTTTGAATTTTACTATTTTTTCTCTAATGATTATATGTCAAAACCTCTCTGTATACAAAATTTTTTTGTATATAGTTTATTGGAATGTGGAACTAATTTGCCTTGCTCCCTTCCCTCAGTAGGTTTTATTTGAATATCATCATACCACCGTACCCTGGAAATTGCAACGTTAGGTTATTACATTTCCCACCAAAATGTTTAAAATTTGTTCATAATTATTTTGATTGAAAACCTTTGAAAAACTTAAATTGAAATCGAAAATTATTATTCATACTTTACATAACTTCATACAGCATTTACAATAACAACAACTTATTCATATGAAAGAAATAATATATAACTAATTTTTATTAATACACATCATGTGCTCATAATTTACAATATTCATATTAAGCATCATTAGCTATATTTTGACCTGACTGAAAACTGAAAAAGAATAAAATCTATATCATATACATTTTATTTACAATAACAACTTCTTTATACGAAGTAAAATTAAATACAGAGATTTTTTCTCTTTTGATTTTACGTTTTTATTAATCTATTTGAATATTCTTTATTATTATTTCATTTCATTGGTTATGTTATCCTCCATAATTTCAAAATCATTTCTAGAATATACAAATCTACATTCATATGTCACAATTAGAAGTTTTTTCATTATGGGTACAGTATGGGCTTGAATAAACAAGAATATTGTAATTGTATAGTAAATTGTAAAACTAATCGTCTTATGTACAATTTATATAAATTAAATAAATAAATTAAATAAATAAATAAATAAACAAAAACTTGTCTTTAATTTGATTTTTGTTCAAAATAATAACGGTATTTGTTCCAGAAAAACGTTCGGGTACAATTACAAATTTGAAATATTTTATTATTTTATCCAATTTATTTGAAAGGAAACATACAATTTCTAAACTTATCTAAATTATTTAGATGCAATATAAATTTTAATTTTTACATTTCAAATGTAATTGTATGTATTGTATTTTTTATTATTTTGTTTTTTGTTTTTATTTATTTTTTTTTTAATAATTGAAATACATTTTTAATTTCCTTTTTATTTTACAATTGAATTCACCATTGGTGGTTACAAAAACACAATAAATATTTCAAATCATGGCAATAATGATGTTCAATTTTTTTTTTTTTTCATTTTGTTTATTGTTAATTGTATAAAATTTGTAACTGTATAACTTCAAAAATAAAAAAAAAAAAAAACGAAAAAAAGCAAACAATTCTTTTGACAGAAACGTGATTTAATTTGGTAAAGGATATATATAACGCTAAAGGATACTAATAATAAATAATACTGCATGAAACATGAAAAAGGATTATGTTTCAAATGTTAAATTTTTTAGATTTTTGTTATTTTTTTTTTTTTTTTTTTAATTTGAGGTTCATGTCAAACCATATTAAGATGATTTAGCATAAAAACAAAAATGTATGTAATGTGTATTAACTAGAATAGATTGATTGTTGTTTATTAATATTAAATTTGATATGAATTAAAAAAAAAAAATAACTAAACCACTTAATTGGAATTGTTTAAAATTGGAATTGTTGGAGTTTATTTTATAAATAAATAAATTATTGAATTGAATGCATTTTGAAGCATTTTGAAGCATTTTAAAATAATATTCTAAAGTGCAAAATTTGTTATTTACATATATGTATTAGTATACTTTAAATGTGCAACTGTAAATTTTAGTTCAAGTAAAATAATTTGGGATAGACAGTGCGATATATGTCAAATATTTTACTAACTATTTTTTAATACGTCATCATGCATTTTCAACGAATATTATGTAACCTACTAAGACAAGATTTAGTTTTACTTCCGGTTTTGTTATACTGTTCATTCCGTTGATTTGGATCCTAAAAAAAAACAATTACGTTATAATCTATAATTATAAATGACAAGCATTAAAGGACCTGCGCAGTAGACACCTTTTCATTTTATTTCGCTTCTCTTTAATGAACTCCTAATATATAAATAAGTTGTATATAAAACAATAATGCACACAAAGTTGGAAATTTTTTACTCATACGGTTTTATTTTTCAGCAGATATATTACGCATATTATATATAAGAGGTCTTATTAAAATAAAAAACAAAAACAAACAAATCATTTATTATTAGTTATATACAATGAAACTTTAAATTTGGCTTCAACATTAATTATAATTACCCAAACGGGGCCCCTAGTGTACGTATAACTAAGATGCTTTTGAAAGTTTCTAGGGGCGTTAATTCCAATTTGAAACGTATAGAAATAAGCAGAATATGTGAAGGTATTTTATATCAACTAAAATTGAGCTTTAAATTTAAATAATTTTTCGATATACTTATGTGAATTTTTAAGTAATACATCAGAGAAGAAGGCTATTTTTTGTATTTATAGTTAAATTTAAAAATTTTGTATAAGACTGGTATAACTGGTTTTGTGTGATCTGAAATTGACTAATTTTATACCGGAGAAACAATACCATTTAGGATTTTGTTTTTTTCCTTATTGTGTTTATTCAATTATTACTGGATAATAGTTCTAAGTTAGATATATGTGCCTATTACAGGTGTCACACCACTTTTCCAGTCATTTTTTCCAGTCACCCGAATGAAATTTACTTTCGTATTACAAGGCTCATCCGACAGCAACAAATTTCTGAACGTATTTTTTATGTACTTTGACAGAAAAACTCATTTGACGTTTGAATTTAAAAAAAATTTTTTATAAGAATACAAAGTTGGTTGATGTGTTTTTTCATGTTTTTTTTGAAATTGTGTTTTTGTTGTTGTTTTTAAACTAAAATAAACAAAAATGTTTATCATCCAATTTTTGAATTAATATATTCAAATAAATATTATATAATATAAATTCAAATTCAAATATATATTATATATATAAATTATTTCAATAAATTTGTAAATATTTACATAACCTTTCTTTTCAGAATCCATTATTTAAATTTATAGAGACACAAAAAATTACAAAATTACAGGCAAACGGAATCCTGTCACATATAAATTGCAAGTGACAATTGAGTCGCATTTTTCAGTCGGCGCGTGACAGTTGTAATAGTAATTAGTGTTGTCACCTGAAATTACTCGGATCCGACAAAAAAAGTGATACCTGTAATAGGCACAATAATTTTAATTTGTAAATTGAAAGTGTTATGTTGTATTGTAAAAAAAAAAAAAAAAAAATAATAAAAACTAAATAAATAAATAAATTACTTAAAACACAGATTATAATAAAATCATTAATATTATAAAATATGCTATAATGAATAGTGTTTAAAAACACAGAGATTGAACTTGATTTAAGACGAATAGTCCAAATGCCCGCCCTTCTTCAAGTATAATGTTTATGTTTATAAAGAAATCGTTTTATTGTACTTTGAACAATTATCATATATTATAATAGAGTTAGTTGTCAACATTTCACCTCAAAATTATTCATCTATTCACCAAAAATGAGAGAAAATGAATTACCACACCACGACCACACCTACATCTACACCAGTACACCATGCTATTTATACAAATTTCAAGAGAGTGCATAGCATAGGTAACTGTAGCATATGAGTTTTATTTTCATCATTAAATGTAGGTAGGTACTTAGGTATAGGCAATATAATGTTGTAAACAAAATCATTATTGTTTTTTTTTTATACCTATTTATTAATAGTGAAAAATCTCAGTAATTTAAAACCCTGTTTTGTTACAAGCGTTAAATTTAGCTTCAACTTTAATTATAATTAATAAATAGGAGTCTCCAGTTTATTATATTCAATTGGTAGACGCTGTTTTTCAGTTAATTTAGTTTTATCTAAAATTATTTGAGGCCAAACTAGTTATGTCTAACGAGCTTAGTAAAAATGTTAGTTAAAAAACATCAAAAAATTAAATTATTTTATTTGATTTATTTATTAATAGTTGGTTAAAATTCATATTCAGAAATATAGAATTAAATTATTTGATAATGAAATTTAGTGAATTCGTCTCTACTTTTATTGTTCTAGTGGAGTTTTTTTTAGATGTATCAAGATATTGTAACAGTAAAATCATTAGAGCGGAATTAGTTTTAAATACTTTTCATATTATTTTGATTTTTTGTATGAGCGCTAGTAATGTTGGCCTTTGATAAGTAAAAAAACCTACAATTAATATGTTCCATGCTTAAATATCGGTGTTTTAGCTTATATTTAAAAATTTTAAAGTAAATTTTCAAAAACTGGTATTTAATTTGCTATTTGTGATTTTTTTAATATAACAAAATTTGATTTTATACGATATCTGGTAAACACGAATGCACATCTTGGTCTAGTAGAGATTTGAGGATTATTAGGAGTTTTACATGTTTTTGTTCAAATTTTAATTTTTAATTTAGATAATAAGTGGGTATGTAGTTTTATTGTGGAAACATGTTCATTGGAATATAGTTCTACATTCGAAAAAATTGTACTACAAACAAATTTCCAGACTAATTTTTAGCCACCTAGGAATTTCCACCTTTCGTGTCACCAGATATGTTTCACAAATGCCTTTACATGTTTTATTATTTAATGACAAAACAATTACTATACTGTATTATTATTTTTTTTTTAAAGTAATGCGCTCGATTTGCACAATAATAAAACATAATTAATTTAAATTATAAATTTATTTATTTATTTATACCAGACTTCAATCTCGTTATGGACTGACTATTTTTATATATCACCATATTAATTATTTTATTAAAATTCTAATCTGAAAATTATTATAATATAGTTTCAGTCATTAAAAAAAAATTAACTGTTATTGTTATTAATATAAACATTTTAATTTTGCTGTTGTTTTTGTTCTATTGTATGTATTGTATATGTATTATTGTATTTAGGGCAAAAAAAAGTTAAATGACATTATGACATTACCTCAAACATGTTATATTGAGTAAAAATTAAAATTTAAATAAAATAATATTACAAAATTAAAAATTACAGAGAAAAAAAAAAACAAATTAAAATAATGTAATTTTATATTATTGGGTATCAATTTAAAATTCACATTTACGTATACGGCGAAAAAAATAATAATAAAAAATAATAGAACAACTTAAATACCACAATTTGACAATTTACAGAATTAATCATGGTGGCCAACGTGTTTCGTGACAGACTAATTGAATGGTTTTTGACAGAAAAACAATTTTTTTTTTTCATTTTTAGTTTTCTTTAAAACTATTTTTATATTATTATAAATTTATTATTATTCATGAATAATGAAATATATATACTTACTAATATACATAATATACATACATATATTATTATTTATTGAAATAAGTTTATTTAAAATAAAAATTTGTATTTTTAAAAAATTATCTATTGAAATTTATTAAAAATAAAAAAATTGTGATTATGTCGCAACGAATTTAATATCGAGATTTCCACCATTTTTATTTATTATTTTATGGTTGACATTTTGTTTATTTATATGTAGGTACATAAATGTATTACATAGTAAAGTAAGGATACATTTTGTATTAAATAGAAATTTAATATCGAAAATTAAATTTATTATTTTTTTTTTTTACTATATTAGAGTGTAGCTGCATACATATATGTACATGTGTGCATATGAATGTGGGAATGCACTTTTGTACATACATAATATTATGTTTATTGGTTTCTCGGTCTCATGTCACATTAATTTTTGAATAATTTATATTGAAATATTTTGTTGGTTTTCGCTTTTTTATTATTCTTATAATTATTTATTTTCAATTAAACAATAATTATTATTAATTGAAATAATTGTTATATAGGTATACGATTTTGACAATATAAATTGAAATGGTAACACTGATTTACTATAACATGATCGGAAATCATTAGATTTATTTTTATATTATTAAACGGTTGAAAAAAAAATGTTATTCTACAGAGAATTAAAATTATTTTAAGAAGAGAAAAAATTGTTTTTAGTGATGTAAGAGACCTAGTGGACTCTACTACATCTTACAATTTGATGAAATATTTTAATTTATAAATAACATGCAATTTTTTGGAGTCCTTCCATATAATATCATGTATAGCAAATTTATTCTTTATATCTAAGATAACTAAGTAGAATTTAATGAAATTGAAACATTTTATGGAGTATAGTGATGGAATTATGGAATTAAGAAACAACGTCATAATGACATAAATTGTCATTATCTATGTTATAATACACAAGAACACAATTTTGAAGGCACAGTTTTCGTGGTTTTTCGTGTACTTCGTTTATTTTTTTCATTTAATCAATCAGTGATGATGCAGGTCGTAGCGATCAAAATCAATTTTTATTTTATATGAATATTTTGAGTAAACAATTTTTATAAGATATTAGCTGGGTTGATTAAAGCATTTTTGTCGATTCTCTTTTGAGTCTAATTCTTTTTATTTTTTTTACTTATCGCATTTGGTTTTTTGCACTTTTAGTAGGAAAAAAATTAATTAGTAGGATAATATTTTTAATATAGGTTTTAATATCACAAATTTTTGTGAATTCGATTCTCTATTAATACAATTAATTCAAATATTTCAACAAAATACGAAAAAAAAGTTTTAAAATGGTACATTTTTTTTATTTAAATAAATAATAAAATAAACTTTTCATTTCGTTTAAATTATATTTAATTATATTTATGTTTTTTAAATATAAAAAGTTTTGAAAAAGAAACATTTTGATGCATTCGACATGTTTAAATTATCTGAAAACAGTGTATAGAATAATAATATTAATACCAAACCACAAAAAAATAAAAATTGCTCAAAGTTTTAGGTTAATCTTTATAAAATTAACTCTTTTATTTATAAAATAAAAAAAAAAACAGATATAGAACGAAAATTATTTTATAAGAATTTATTAGACATCAATTTCCAGTAAATTTTGCATATGCAATATCAATCAATAAATCACAAGGTCAAACATTTCAAAGAGTCGGAATTTATCTCCCTCAACCTTCCTTCACCCATGGTCAGCTGTACAAATCCACTGCTCTAAAAATTCAAATTCCAGCAGGACAAGGACATGGAAAATTACTTACAACGACAGTGTAACTGACAATGTTGCATACCATCAGGTTGACCAAATGAATGCTGCATACCAGGTTTAGAGTAACCTTTTATTGTGTCGTTTCACAGACAAATTCCTTTCTTTTGGTCGTCCGGGTATGTACCCGAGGGTTTCTTCTAGTAATTCATATATTTTATAATTTAAATTAATTTCTTTTATTGTTGCCACTGTGTAGTAAGATGTTCAAATTCTTACAACTCATTTTAGTCTTAAATAATGAAATCTCCAAAAATATTTAAATCTCAATCATACAAAAAAATGATGATTTCACTAATAACACTCATATTTTAATAATATTTTTTCACTAAAATTTTATTAATCTCTTTTATATTTTTTGATTTGGTTCTCTTTGAATGTCACTTTAGTAGAAATTCGCTTTAATTTTACTATACACATTCGTACTCAATTTAATTCGTTCTATGGATAAAAATTTGTTCTTTTTCCTCTTTGGTATCATTTTAAAACTTTACATTAATACTGGGGATTTGAAATAAAAACAAAAATAAAAATTCATTTAATTTCTTTAATGTTGTATGATGTTATTAAAGTACATTAAAATATTGTATTATTTCGCTTTAAATACTTTAAATTATCCCCAAAATGACTATCATATTTACAATCAATTTTTGTTAAATCAAGGTGCAATTGGATTTATTTTATACAATGTAGTTTACTTTGTTGAATTTAAAATTGTGCATTAATATTGTAGCTGATAAAAAAAATCGAATTATATATGCTAATGTACTCAAGGTATCTCTGAGAAGAGTCTTGACTTTCCGTTCGAGGTTTATTTCTGAAGTTATTATCAGGTCTATAAATTTCTATGGAATCTCCACAAAAACGTGCCTTTTGTATTATATGAACGAAGCATATCAACTTCTATTTATAATATTTTATACTCAAAAAGCCCATTAGCCCATACAGAATGTGTTTAATAGATGACCCAATATAAAATTTTGCTATTGAATACAACATAATTTGCCTGAAATACTTCAAAGAATCAGCTGTTAAACAATTATTTTTAGGTTGGAGTGGACCACCTTGTATCAAGTCTCATATTGACGACATATATTGGGTCATATATTGGGTAATAGTAATCGATGACCGATAGAAGCCATACAAATAAATTAAGTTTTCTTTTAAATATTTCGATTTTGATAATGAGATAGACTCTTTAGTAACACCACTATACAAAAAGAGACACCCAGATATAGCCGTGTCTATAACTTTCCACACCGACTTTATCAACCGAACACGGTGGTTCTACTATTCAACTTAAATCAATAATTCTGCATCAAACAAACAATCAAGAACAACAACTGAATCATTCGAATTTTGGCATGAAAAAATATTAATTTAATACTAATCGTCTGAATATGTTCCTGAAACAACTGAAATCACCACTTTCAGGTGCCTGTCTTCTAATTTACAATTTTATAGTATGTATTCAATGAATACATAAATAATATTTCATAACGTTTATATTAATTTAAGTAAATGTATTCGGTCGGAGCTATTTCTGTCAGAACAGACTTTTCGTGACTCCTTGTTCAAACTGTTACATTTTTATTGTCTAGAATTGATTAGTTGCTCCAATTAAGAAATAAAGAAAAATTGATAAAACAAACTTAATAGTTTATGCTTCGGTAAGAACATATTATACTAAAATTGGTACGTTACAAGATTAGCAGGGGTTACAAGATTAGCATACGCACAAACTTAATACCTACTACCAAATGAAATGTTTAATGCAATAGCAAACTTCGTAAATTTATCTCAAATGAGCAAATTTAAAATGAGTTTTAGACAATTTAGTAATCACCAATTAAATATTTTGTGGTTTAATTGTCTATACGTGCGACTGCGACCGTAAGAGAATGAGTAAATTAAGTTTTTCAGATTTACTAATGCTGTATATTGATTTGTGCTCAAACTCAGATAAATTCGATTTTGATAAATTAATTCATAACTTAGATGTAAATTGAGTTTTTTATGTTATGTTGAGAGCTTTGAAATATTACATTTGTAAAATATTTCTTATTTTATACAAATTTTGTTCTTGTCTGAAGCCTTTTATAACAACAACAATAATAATGAAAAAAATGAGAATTGAGTTCAAACAGTGAAAAACAGTTGAGTAAAAAACAGTTCATTATGGATGAAAAAATGAGAATTGAGAGAATAAATCAATTTTTTTTAAATGTATTTTATGGATACAGGTGTAGGTAGAAGTAAAATGTAGTGAGAAAATAATATTAATGCATTATGATGAGAAATGATTTACATTGTTGTTGGTATTTTGAAATCTAATCTACATCTTTTTTTAAACTGCACCCAGATTTTACTAGATTAGCAATGGGGTTATACTAGTGCAGTGTGTATATGCATGTTATATAATTTTTTGACACTTTTTTACATGTCATATTTTTTCAGTTTAATCCTTTCGGACATAATGGTTACATATGTAACCCAATATTTCGAGAGCTCTTACTTTTGATTTTTGTCAGTTTTTTACTTCCAACAAAAAACATTTTTTTCTGATTTTATTCTCATTTTGAAAACGAATTTTTTTCGTACGTTGGTTCTGTAGTTTGAGTTGTGTTTCGATTTAAGGGATTACAAGTTACAATTTTTTGAAATTTTGTAAAATTTGCAAAACCTTCATTTTTTTATGCTTAGGTACTTGAAAAATTTACAGTAGAAGTTTGGTGATTTTTTATTGGCTAATTTAAACTGTTAAAGATTTTTTTATAGTTTGGAGAACAAGAAATATTCAAGTAAGTATAAATTAAAATAATATATTGGTACACATAATAATGTACATAGCGGAAACAAAGCACAAATTAAAATAATATCACTTGTTTTTTTCATGCACCATGTACACATTTGTAACCCAACTAGTACTAAAATAATTTTATTTTTGTTTCGAGTATTTTTTTTTTGACAAAACCAACAATTTTATTAGATTTGAATATACCGGGTGTTTCACAGAATGCGCCGTTATTTGGAGAGAATGCGCCGATGGAAGAAACCGTTATTTTAAAATTTCAAAAAATGTTGTTAAGTAAATCGAGGGTGCTCTATCAATTGGTGATATTTTCAACTTCTGAGAAGGACCGAAAAAGGGTTTTTAAAGTCCAAAAATCGCCGAAATTGGCCGAAATCGAAATTTTCAAATTGGAAGGGGCTGTTTATTTTTTTTGCAAATTCGTATTCTACGTCAAAGAATATATAGCTATATACATATGCATATACAGACGATACATATACAGACGACCCGGTATATAGATATGTACATATGCAAATAAAACTGTTTATGCTCCAATATGCTCAAATGGCTTAAAAATTTCTATTTTATTATCTATCAGTCTTTTTTTGAGTGGTTAGTGATTAATTTGAGTGGAGTGGAAGCAAGGTTTGTGTATGATATAGTTTTTTGTTTTTTGAATATTATAATTCAAAACGTTCTCATTTATTATCAAATTTTAATTTTAGCTATCAAACTAATGTTAGACTAATGAGCATCAGGCTCGCCATTGAAAAAAAAGAAAATTCATGTTATCATAAGCGCTGTGGCTTATGAGTTGCTTAGTTTTCCACCGGACTTTTTTAGGGTATTACTGTATTCCAGATAATTTTGGCACGAAAATCTTTGAATGATTTTTAAATATTATAAATAAAGCAATATTCAGAAGACGATTTAGTTAGTGATAATGATAAATTTGATTTTTGTTAGATAAAGCATTGAATATGATAAATTTTATCCAAATTGAGAAAAAAACTTTATATGAGAAGTTATTACAAGAAACCACAAAAATTATTGCAAAATTTGAAATTTTTCATTCCATATTTCAGCCATGCTATCACCGCCATCACCACCAAAAACAAGCCCTTACCCCCGGATAGTAAAAAATTAATATATTATAAGCTAAACTTTTAGCTTAAATAAATTATTTAAGCTAAAACGAGATATCTTTTTTAGTCTATATCACTGTATAATATCCTGTGGGTGTAGCTATCTGGGGAAACACATAGGCTATTATTAAATTACAAAAGATTCAAAATAAGGCAATCAAAAATTTTTATGAACATGGTCATAGAACATCTACCAATCGTATATATCAGCAATACAAAATCCTTAAAGTGGAAGACAGCAGAAATTTGGCTCAAACATTACAAATACATATCATGCAAATAAAAAAATATAAAATCGAACACAAAACTAATTACTAACAATGAAATACATAACTACAACGCCAATCTGCGTATGATCTCAGGACATAACTCAATAAATAAACCAGTCAATTAAACTCTATAATACAGTTCCAGTTAATTCATACAAAAAAATTAAAAATTCAGTCAGAAATAGGTTATTGTATAAGTATAATAATGAGTAAATAATTCAATATTAAATATCAATATCAATCCTAGCTCAATCATATTATGTCAACTTATTTTTTCTTTTATTGCTTTTTTTTATTCTCTTTCTTTCTTTTTGTATATTACAAAATTAAATGTATCATATAATCATTTAATCAGAACTAACTTTATTTTTACTTTTATATTTCGATTTATTTTTACCTTGCACTAAAAAAAATTTTTTTGTTATTGTTTGCGTCAATTGTAAAACGTAATAATTGTATACACCTTGTACGAGCCATTAGGCTCTTTTAGGTTATTTGAATAAATAAATAAATAAATATTATAATAAGTTGGGGTTAATAGTTATGAAAATAACACCAAACAATTTTTAACACATTGGCTTCATAATTTGCGATGAAAGGGTTAATATACAGGATTGTCCTGAAAATCTTTTTAGGGATGATTGTTATAACAAAATTTTATATTGGGTCATCTATTAAACACATTCTATATATTGAGCTAATTTATTAAATAAAATTATAATAAAATATTGTCCGAAAATGATAAGACTAATACCCACCCAATGAATATCATTAGCTAAGTACATCAATGTTAGGATAAAATTCTAAATAACACATTGATATTATTCAAATCTAATTTCTTTTAACACACAAGTGTGGCATATAATAGCTCCCACTCTCCTATCTTGAACAATTTGTTTTGTTTAAAATACTCCAAAAAATCACCTCTTTAACATAATGTCAGGGACTGAGCTAACCACCCTGTGCATATAGTGATTATCTCAAACACAAATTTTGTTTTAATGATATAATTATTGTGTTATATATAATTATAATGAGTAGATTATTTTTAATAATTTTAACCACAATAACAAATAATACATAATATAAAGTAAAATAATTATAATAAACAAAAAAAAAAAACATCAACGAAATTCTATAATATAATTTTAAGCACTAACGTGACAGGATATTTGAAGTAATTTTTCTGTTAAGTAATTTTGATCGGTGCAAATGAATGAAAGACAATATGTACGTACACGTATTTAAAAAATATGTTAATATGGGTTTACAGCGTTTGTTCGGTTAATAAAATCTTGTTTCCTTAAATCCAATTTTTTTTTAAATATCCTTTTTTCCATTCCCTGAATTTTTAAAAATCGCAATTAAAAATTCGCAAGAAAAACAGTTTATTTACGCTGTTTTTAAAAAAATGTATTCTTCAAATGATTTGGAAAAATTATAAGCCACTTGTTTTTCCTGATGGAAGGAAAATGTATACAGTAAAATTTTGGAAATAAATATATATAGAGTCAAATCCGTTATATTGACGTTAAAAAATCAAATGTTTTTATCTGCTACATTTTTGAAAAAACGAGATGTGAAGTGACATTTCAACAATTCGATATTTTATAAAAGCAAGATTAAGAAATGCGAGATTTCGCAGCGCTCTCATTTTAATATAATATATATATATATATATAGTACACATATATGTGTAAACATATATGTACATGTAGATTAAATTAAATTTTGTAATAAACAGAATATCAAAGGATTATAATTTGACAGTGATTTACAAAAAAAAAAAAAAAAAGCAAAAACAAAAAAGTTGAATAAAATCGTTTGTGTAATTATTGAGAAAATGTGATGTGCGTATTATTCACAGTATTTTCAGGAGATTCCAGGAAGCTCTATTTTATTTTAATTACTGTAATATTTGTTTGTGTGAATTCGTCTTTTTATTTTTTATTGTTGTTTTAATTCTGTTTTTTATAATTTTTTTGTTAAACTTGTACGGTACAAAAAAAATAATGAGGATGGTCAAAAATTAATTTGCAAAGAAAAATATTTATTATCCTTCAAGTTGAAGTGTTTGTACTCGTATTTAATAATTGTAAAGAGTGTAAAATATTTATTTTGTTTTTTTTTTGTTTTTATTCGATAATCATTATTTCAATTATATATTTAATGTAATTATAGAAAATAAAACAGATTTTGTAATAATAATTTGTGAATAAAAAAAAAATGTATATTAAGATATAAATGCATATAAATGCAAATGTAAATGAAGCTCAGCGCTGTTGGTCTTACACAGTGTAGTTATATCAAAATTTAAAATGAATATTATGTTAACATTTTATATTGTCATAACATACATGAGATGACATAATGAGTTGTTGTTGTGATTATAAAATAATATAAAATTTATTTTTAACTGATAATTTAAGAGTTTTTTTTTATTATTTACTCCTATTAATTACAATTTTTTTTATTAAGATTTATTGGATTTGTGAATCGTTTGAGATTTTGTATAGCTGAATAAATAGTTCTAAAAAAAAAAAAATCTATACTAGATAGCAACTTCAAATGATAAAAAAATTTATTTAAAGAAAATTTAAGCTTCAAACATAAATCTATTTAGATGACTAAAGATGATAACAAAAAACTATGAACATTTTTTTGTTTATGATAATAGAAAGAATACAAGACTCTATGGTGTTCAAGTAGAAAACAACAAATCGTCACTCTAATACTGAAGGGTCGTATACGCATACTTGTCATTTATGGCAAATTTAGTTTGAAGTTAAAATACGTAATGTAGCGTCAATAATACCGTATTTTTTTCTGTCTGTATTTGTGTATCGTTTTAGATTTTGTATAGCTTAATAAATTATTACTAGAGAATCCCCTGTGCAACTACACAGAAACAGTTCTTTCAGGTATGATTTTATATAAAAAGAAATATCTAAATGTTTTGGTATAATTGTAGTTATTTTCTGAATCTCTTGTTTCTTGAATATTTATACTTTATAAGAAAATTAGAGTATAATACATAATACTTTATGACGAAATTAATAATATCCACTCCCATTATTCTCAACGTAGTAGATCAATTTATTTTAATTCGTTTAGAGTCAAAAACGTTTGTAGTTATAATTCTGTTATACCAATAGTCAACAATTTGTTTGAAATGAATTAATAAACTTCATAAGTCCATACAATCGATGTCGTTTAAATAGTCACATTAAAATATAACGCCAATTTCTTCAATAAAATCAAAAAACAAGTCAAAAGTGAATTATTTTATTAAAAAACTGATTTATATATTGTATTTTTCTGCTCTTTATTACAAATATGTATATTTTGTGATTATATAACAGAATTTCTATTTATAAATAAAACAAAGTTTAAAATTGTTATACGATAATTATTTTATTGAATTTGATTTTGTTTATAAAGATGTAATTTTTTTTGACTACGCCTACGCCTGTCGCAAAACGGTTATAGTCAGAAATATTACTGAAATTTAGGGAATGACTATAACCGTGTTTTACTGTATATTTTTTTTTAATAATACCAGAAGCAATTAAACTAATATTTATTATATCATTTTTGAAGAGTATGACCTGATTTGATTTTTGTTTTTCTGTTGTGTTTTCAATTTTTGTTTGTGCTTTTTTTTTGTACTTTTTTCTATACTTTGATAACTTTATGAAGCCTTTTTAAAAATTGTCCATGAATGAAATTTATTTTAGAGTATAGATGTCGCTAAACTTGGCAATAACAGTCATTTATTTGGTGTAAATATTTGAAATGTTTTTATAAATACGTTATAGCACTAAAATGGGGAATCCTATAAGGCACCGGAACAATTGCTGTAATATTATTATAGGATTAGTATGCATATTTATTAGTATTAGTGTGTATGTTTTTATTTTAAAATGATATTCATTTTAAATAATTTATGTTATGCGAGAATGAGATAAGCATTATGTTTTATTTTAAAATAATAATTTTATGGATTTATATATTTATTTCATGAGGAAGCGAAATAGATATTAATTACATATTTTTATATTTGTATGTACAAATGATTTATAATATAAAAAAGGTCATTTTGCGGTTAAGAATAATTGTTTCAATATTTATAATTATTGTGACCAAAATGCAAAATTTGGCTGGAAATCATTGACATTTATAATAATGCTTCGAAAAAATACATTCGAATATTAACCAATTTTTTAAATAAATAAAAGAAAATATATTTTTGAAATTGCATCTTTAAAATGTTAAATAATGTTCGTTAATAAATGCATAACATCAAATTTGATATTTAAATATAATGACCGTCGCACAATATTTATTCTAAATATTTATTCAAAAGCTACAGTACACTTATTAGTAACATTATAGGAATACAGTAAAATAATAACACTCTACTCTTATTCTAGTAATTCTATTCTTATAACAACACTTAAACTCTTGTTATAGGATTACACACTTTTAAACTCATAACAACATTGCTGTAGCACTTGCTGAAAATCCCATTATATTAACTCCTGCAATTGCTATAAGAACATTCTTATAGCAATATTAATCCCAATGATTCCTAGTGCTTATCGGGAGTCATATAGGATTCTTATAGCACTAACTTTATTTTTATAACAATAAAATGTTACGTGGGCGTTTTACGTACGACTTTACAATGGTAAATAAAGTAAATTACTATAATTACAATAGGTTTGAGTCTTGTAAAAGTCTACAAGTCTTAAAAATATTATTCATATAATAATTTTACAATGGCAATAACCTTCTACACCTACTACAAGACTACACCTTCAATCTACACATATTCGTGAATACCCTTATTGATTGTACGTTGAATGTAATATTGTATATTGAAGTCAAATATTAAAAATTTGAAGTCAAGTCTTGCGATTTCCACTGTCCTATGCTTGAGAGAAGCAAGCAGTATATAGTCCGTAAGTAACATAAATGACAAAAATAATAAAAGGTCTACACCCCATAAGATTTTTTCCTTAAAGTTTGTTTACGTATTAAAATATGAATACATCGATGTATAAATAAATAAATTAATAATTACTAAAAACCAAGTAAAGCCAGATGGCAATGCTATAATTTAAATAAAAATACATTTCTCAATTTTATTTCGATATTCTTACCTTAATTGGTGTGTAAATGAACTTTAAAAATGTTATCTGTAAAGATAAAAAAAAAAAATAAATAAATAAATAAATATACAAAATTAATAAAATTTATATTTTTAATATGTCAATGACGATTTCATTTCGGTTCAAATCTTTTAAGTAAATCAATTTTGAAAGTATTAATATATATTTTTTTTTTTAAGAAAAACTTGACATAATATTCTAATTATGAAAATATTTTAATATTTTACTGAGTTCTTTAAGTTATTATTTTAATGTATTTGCTCTAAAACTAATGCTTGAACTTTGATAAATTCTTTGAGTATGATTTAATTCGATTATAAGATATTATGTATATAATTTGTATTTCGAATTTAAAAATTATATATTTTGACTTTAATGTGTTCCATTTTCTTCTAAAATATTAAATCAGATTTTGTTTTTGTATTAAATTTAATTTTTGAAAATGTTGCTTTCAATTAATTGTGTATTAAATAGAAAATTCATATTTCAATTTTAATTTCTAATTAAAATGATCATTGAAAGAACATTATTTCACATGTGAAAAATTCACACATTCAATACGAAGAGAGTACTACAGAGAAGCAAGTCATAGCTAAAATTAAGAAAAAATAAAAAGTAGATAGGCAGAAGATAAGTAGTGTCATCAATAATTCTAAATTTATCTTAATATTTTATAATTTACTAGAGAATTGTCAAAAATTCTTCAAAATCATGATTCATTAATCCCAAATATTTAAAGAGCGTAGCAGTTCAGAAATTAGAATTCAAATATTTGATTCTGTAGTTATAATCATGTCAATTGTCTTAGAAAAATTATTTATTTTTATTAATAAATTTTTATTAATATTATCTGAGGTTAATTATCTATTTATGACGAGGTGTCCCTGATCCGAATGTAGGTCTTTTACATTAGAAATAACACAAAAAGGTAATACAAAGTTGGTATATGATGTGGTGAGAGCTAATTCTTGAATATGTTCCTATCCTTAAAAAAATATTTAATTGAGATCTTAGAGTCTTCACATCCTCTGTTGGCGTATTCTGTAATCAAGTGGTTGGTTACTGGCCCTTTTAGATAACAAAAACGTTATAAGACATTATAAAATTTATATTATAGTAAATTATCATCTGATGTGAGTAAATGACAATATAATTAATACAAGAAACAGATTAAATATTATCTGAAGTATCATTTGAATTGAATGAACTTGTTACAAGAAATGGAATCAGTTCATAGAACAGTATTTGAAAATATTAGATTTTCTTGATTCGAATATTTTATTTTGCTTAATATGCTACGATACGAATTGACAAACAAAATGATGCTCAACAGATCATCATCATCAATGTTGTGTAACCCCATCCGTGGGGCATAGAGCGGAAATAAAATCTTTCCATCGGCTACTATCTGCGGCTAACAATTGCGGCCAAGTTCTTTGCTTTGTACTTCCTTCGGCTAAGACAGATGATCTTCATGTTTTTTGGCCTACCAACGCGACGTGTACCCTGATGATTCCATTCGAAACATTGTTTCGCGATGTTGTTGTCAGGTTTCCTCAGAATATGCCTGATCCAACGCCATTTTATATGTTCCTATGATTTTCACGTTTATTTGTTTTTGGCTTCGTTTTTTGTCACAGCATTCTGTTGGAAATATTTTGTGGCTAACGGATGATTAAGATGTGCCGGATACATCTATTGATATACGCTTGGAGTTTGCTGGTGATGTATCCTGAAACTGTTCATGTTTCGCAAGCGTACAAGAGAAGAAATTTTACACTTGAGTTGAATATTCTTATTTGTGTATTATGTTGCTCGCTTGGCTTGGCTTATTGTTAAGAGCATCCCGAGAGCAGTACGGGCTTGGCTGAATCGGGCTTTAATATCCAAATGGGCACCCCCATCTGATAATACGATACTGAACGTACTTGAACGTACTCACCTCTTCGATTCGCATTTATTAATGTAGGAGCAGATGTGGTGATGTGCGCGTTGTGCGCATGATTTTCGTTTTAGCTGTATTGACTTTTAGACTCACACTTTTTCCAGTTTCATAAAGTTTTTGGCACATATCAATTAAGCCTCCATTCGTATTTGACAATAAAAATACATCGTTGGTGTAATCCAAGTAGTTGATACGTTCGAAAGGACGCCACTGGATACCGTTAACTCTCGTTTACACCCACAGTAATAGTCATTACGTCATCCATTACTACTGAAAAAAATATGAGTGATAAAATAGAGCTCTGTCTTGATCCTTGACACACCTCGAAGCAATTTGTCAGCTGTCCACGATAAAAGACGCAACATCTTGCATCTTTGTAGGATTCTTTAATTATGGCTATTTTTCTGGAATGACTCTCTAAGGTACTAAGCGATTCCCAAATATACTTGCGCTTTACTTTATCAAAGGCTTTCTCAAAATCTACGAACATGAGATTTAGCGGTGCTTTAAATTCAGTGGATTGTGAATTGTGGATTGTATAGATACATAATTTACAGATACTCTATAGATACATAATGTTTAAATTATGAGTGAAAAAAATATAAAAGTGGACCCTTTCATTGATATAAAATTATCTTTCAATTTAGTACTAAAAAGTAATGTTTAATAAAATGTTGACTAATGAAAACTATATTATTACATTCAGCTTATATCGTTCTTGTTTTTAAATTTAACTTAACCTCTACATTAATTTTATCATGACGATGCTCAACAGTAATACCAACTTTTGGAAAGTCTTCATATGTTTATTCACGCCTACATTCTGCAAACCCAGTTTTTCAGGCCGAAGTACATGTGTGCAAGAGAATTTAAGAAGAAATTACAAAAATCGTAAAATACTAACTATTACTTCATATATACCATCACATCAAAGCTGGTATGGGTTTGCTTAGAAATATTTAAAATTCTGGCAAAAGCCAACAAAGTCACAATAATTTGACTACAAGGGCATTCTGGCATAACAGGAAACGAAACTAAAGATTACCTAGCAAGAAAAGCATCGGACACGCTATTCTGTGGGCTTCGCCTGAGCACAACCAATTTGCAGTGAAAAGATTGGATGGAGCAAAAAGCTGAGAGTTTCATGGATTCATACCAAAACGCTCGCTCAAGAAAACGTAAACTGTGTAAGGTTCAATAGAAAACAGGTGTGTATCTTGAATTATTTCTGCCAGCAGATATCCAACAGATCAATGCCTAATAAAGAAGCATCTTTACAAAATAAGCCTAAGAAAACAACTTATGTAGAATATATGAAATAGAGGAAGAATCTGTTGAACATCTGCTCTGTGAATGAGCGTAGTAGACTTCGCCACTTGAGAACACCGTTGCCTGAACAATGGGAGAATATCCAAAATACTGAGTGTGATCACAAAATAAAATATCTTTAAGACTCAGAATACTACTAGCACTAATAATCACATATAATATAAGTGAGCAAATACTTCCTCCCCAAACACTCACTTACTTAGGTGGCCAACAGACCATATAGGTCCTGGGCATGACTAATCAACGTCCTCCATTTTTGCTAATCACGGACGGATTCTCTCCAGTTGAAGATTAGAAATTGTTTTATTGGAATTTAAATTAAATTTCATCAATTTAAATCCGCCGATATTTCGTCTCTCCAACGAAGGTTTGGTATGCCTCCACAAATTACATAACCTAATTTAATATGATGTCTTCATGGATTTACCCATTCATTGCCACCGCCAGTCTATGTTCTGCAATTCTATTTACTTCATATATTTCGTGTTCGTGTTTGTTTCGTGTTACTTCGTGTATTTCATCTCCCATGTACAATACCTTGAGAATGTCGTATGTGTTTTGATATTATTGCTACTTTTCCTATCTTTTAACGTAGTTTAATCATATTTTCAACAATTAAGTCTAATCATATAATTGCTTTAGAGTACGCATTTTTTGTTTTGGTTTAGATATATGTTCAAGGATGTTTCGACAGCGTACATTTGGTCGAAACAAGCTTTTGTATATTCGTTTTTTGTTTTTTTATTAGTATGAATTTGCTTCTTCATGTAATTTTTCGCAGACAACTTGAAACGAATTGACGATAAAATTTGATTTTTCCTGCTTTGGTTTTTATTTTTATATTGCAAGAGTTAGTAATATTTAGAAAAAAATTAAATGAATACCTAAATATTTATATTTTACCTAAATCATTTAAAATGATGAAATCCCACTGGGGTTTAGATTTGGATATATTTCGATACGCTCCCGTTGATAAGTCAGAAATAAATTAATCGAATAAGATAAAATAAATTAATCGAAAATAAACATTATTGTAAACATAATGTAGTCAAATAATGCAGTTTATTCGACATTTTCATCTAATTGGTCCTTTCGAAAAAGTAATGACTGTAATTTTTGTTATAGATACCTCCATGTTGTACAATTTGGCAATTTTTCTAAATATTCGTTATCATTCTTTCCGAGTAGTATACGCGTAAAAAATGTTTTCATCGTTTAATTTGATATCCCCAAAACGTGTTAACTGTATTTGTGATTATTTTATTTTACTTCGATGTTGCGATATATTGGGTGATTAATATATAGATCTTTCAGTCCTATTTAGCCGCAAATGATCCATTTTTCTTACATAATTTGAATATTATGTCGAAAGTTTGACTCGAATTTACGAAGCACATTCGTTTATTAAATTCCATTTGCTAAACGAAAACAAAAAATAAAATGACTATAAACGACATCGATTGTATGAACTTATGAAGTTTATTACTTTCTTCCAAACAAACTGCTTCTGTGCAATTGCACAGGGGATTCACTAGTATTATAATTATTAAAATAAAATAATTCAATTTATAAGTACCCATTTTTCATGTATTTCCTTTGTGAAAATAAACTATCATTTTATCAGATAGATTTTTATCTGTGGCCATTGGGGAGTTTTTTTTATAATGTTAAAATATTTTTATATTAAAATGCGTATTGTAAATAACATTTTTTATTAACTTGTTTTTATTTGTTTAGTGTTTTTTTGCTTAATTTTATTTTATTATTATTGATTAATACCACTTTACATTTTCATATACATTATACATTATATTATTATGTATGTATAATTAGCATACGCAAATACATACAAAGCGGTACTCTGTTTACCTTAAATTATCCTTAATTATTATTCCATCTACTTAATTACAAAATTATTTCAACTTTGAGATGTGAAAACAAACAGTTTATGTTATTAATATTAAATCTATAAAATGGTAGTACTCCTATAAAATGGTAATACTGGCCATGAATACAGTGATTGTATTATAAAAAATTAAAAATGAAGAGTAATAAAAGAAAATTCCTCTAGTTCTCTTAGTTAAAATTGAGTGTGATGAAAGTAAAATCCCAATACACATCTCCCGGTGATAAAGGACAGAAAACGCTAAATATTGCTAGCATAGTAAAATATCTTGGGACCATCGGTATAAACAACCAGACCAACACTGTTGGAAATGGCACTTTTGTCCTGGAGGTAAGACATTGCCTACAAAAGTGAAACAACTACCCAGATGTGATCAACGGTATATGATTACATTTACAACGAAATCAAAGACACATGCGACATTTTCAGGATATTATCCATTAGAGACGAAATAGCCGACAAAGAAACTGGAAATATAATATATATAGCACTGCTGAAGATAGACTGGCATAAATTAGAGACTGGCTAATTAAAGTCTATTGAAATAGACTGGCAATTGCAAATTTATAAAAACGTCCCAAAATATTGCATATGAGTGTTGGACATCGTCATCATAAAATTGTTATAGATGATAAGAAAAAACAGGCACGATATTAGCTGAATATAATTTATAGTGTTTATTAGTTATTCAAATGTGATCAACGTTATATGATCAGGTATAGACAAGTTGAAACCACTTAATTATTGTTGGCGAGAGTACAATAAAGACGATACAGTTCATAGGAAATGTAACGGTGAGCGATTCAAATAGCTACCGGTGCTTCGCTAAGCCCAGGTTAGAGAGTATTAAAGACGCTACGGCTGCTATGCATGAACCAAGGACAACGGTTAGAAAACAACATATCCATACAACTATTTTGTCACTACGCCGTGAAAAGCGTAAGTTGAAGAAGAAGAGAGAGTTTGTATGTCAGGAGAATATATAAAAAATTAAAACTATGTTGATTTTCTGGACATTTTGTAACAAAGGCTAATAAAGTGTATAATTATTTCGGGGTTGAAGCAGGGACTGAAATACATCACCTAAATGTAATGTAAACATCCATATACTCATAAAAGAGCATAAAAGACAAATGAACTGTAACTCTTATAAGTTTAGGTTCTGGAAAATTTACAGGGAGTTATGGTCGAATTTAGAAAAGGAAAAACTACGAAATTATTTCAGTTAAGAAAAGTTAGGACTATAATGGGTGTATTAACAGATTACTGTTTGTTTGATAAGCACGCAATGCTTTTCAAATTTGTCAGTACTGATAAGCGTCTATTGTGTAAATATTTTGATACTCCAAAGAGCATAAAAATATTCTCTTCAACAGTGCGACTTCCAAGTCTTGTGAAATCTAAGTGAAATAAATCTATCAGAATGCATAGCAAATAGGCAATGCTCCACTTCGTGTTCATGTTATGTTATATGATGGCGGTTACGGGTTTTGGCCTTTTAAACTTACTTACTGAATTATTATTATTATTTATTATGTCCTTCTTCTTTATAATTTTTCTCACCCAAACTTATCGACAAACATGATATAAAATGAGAGGAAAAAGTGGATACAAAAATTTAATTCCAATTAAGTCACATTTATACTGTTTGGTGACTTTTATTAATATAAATGCAAAAATAACAATATTTAAAGCAAAAACACACACACACACAAATTACAAAATTTCAGCAAAAGAAAAAAGAATTAATGACAAGACAACAAATAATACAATGGGCACACACCAATTCTCATTAAAATATTTTACATGCAAATTAAATATGCCAACATAAAATATACTAATGATATTGATTGTTTGATTATTAATGATAATATTGTTGATGTGAATTTAACATTTCATATGTTTTATATGTAGCTATACTATTCTATATCCATATACAAAAATCATATGAAACTTTTTCGATAAGATATTACGTGTAATGAGCCGGTCAAGCAATAAACAAAAACAAAAACAAACAAACAACAACAACAACAATAAACAAGTTAACGATTATTTCTTAACCTAGGCCAACATAAAATATGTTCAGGTCTACCTATTCAACTATCGTATATATTCATATTTAATTTAAATATACTGTATGTACATGTGAATGTGCATAGCTAAAAAGTGAGGTGAATTAAATTTGTTAGAGTATATAAAAAATAAAAACAAAAAAATGATTATCTCGTTATTATAACTTACTGGTTTATTGCACGCTTCGTTACTTAGAAGAATAACAAACACAACAACAACTACCATAAATAAAAAAAAGTGAATAAAAAATAGTTGTCAGATTTTCAAAGCTTTGCTTTTTAAGAGATATACAAAATATTTGTTTTTTTTTTAATGTCTATAAAATATATATAACATAATATTGAAATAAATATATGTGCAGGTGTATTGATGAATCTGAAGCACAGATAATTTAAGCATATTATTTAAGTATACAAATTGTAAGATTGCCAACTATGAAAAAAATATCGATTGCTACAAGCACAATTTAATATCAACTAGAGACCCCTATTTATAAATTATAATTCAAGTTAAATCCAAATTTAACGTTTTTAACAGAACAGGAATTTAAATTACTGATATTTTTCACTATCAACGAATAGGTATAAAATAAAAAAATAATAATAATTTTGCTTACAACTTACTATACGGTACACATTACAATGTCTATACCTAAGTACCTAAACCTATCTAAATTGAATGATGAAAATAAAACTCATATCCTATCTATGCTATGCACTCTCTTGAAATTTGTATATATAGGAATAATAGGATTGTGTGCTGGTGTACGTGAAGTCGTAGTGTGATGATTTATTTTTTCTCATTTTGGGTGAATAGATTGAATAATTTTGAGGTGAAATGTTGACAACTAACTCTATTATAATATATGATAGCTCTAATTGTCTAATGCCTAATAATCTTATATTTACGATAAAATTTTAAGATTTTGATTAAAAAGCCGATTTTTTTAGAAAATTAAGCAAATCTGAGAAATCATGAAATATTTTTTTGAAAAATTACGACTGTTAGAACATAGGGAAAATTATTTGATGCAAGACGTCAAGAAGCGTATTAATTTGTTTTTGTATTATCTGGCCAGAATAAACGCAAGTAGATATTCACCACTAACTATCTGTTTAGTAGCATCTAGAAAAATATAACCTTCACATCATCAATAAAACTAACTTGACATAAGGTTTGATATATGAAAGTATCGATTAGTACGAGTTGTATACCACGGACACAAGTTAACCAATTTAGTGTTTTATATATTAGTGGCGGATTACTGGTCGAATGTAAGCCATGGATTCAAGCATTCAACATTATCATAGCTACAATCAAAAAGATGAGGTCAGAAATTCTTGAGCATTCTTAACACGAGCTAAGTGTCGTTTGCGAGCTAATTGACTTCCATCATCACTCAAATTGGCTCTAGTGCTAACTTTGACCGACTTGCTTAAAAAAAACAATTGCATCAATAGTTCACACGCCTTAGGCTTCCTAGCCTTAGATATTAGATTCCTGATTTTACGTAAGTCATTCTCAAACAAAATCGGGATTATAAAACAAAGCAATGTTTGCGAGCTAATTGACTTCCATCATCACTCAAGTTGGCTCTAGTACTGAGTTTGGCCGACTTGCTTATAAAAATCAATTGCAACAATAGTTTATTCCAATTGTTGCAATCAATTGTTTTTTTCAGAATACTCAGAACACTTCCAGATACCTTAACCACCTATATCGCTTGATTAAACATGAATATTATAGTTATAATTACAAAAAGCAAATTATAAAATTCCGACTACGCCTTGCAAAGGTTTAATTTTTTACCTTTTTCTGATTTAATTCTAATAATGGTTAATTAGTTCTGATACTGCAAATTTCTTTTTTTTAAACGTAGAATCAGAATTTATATAAAAAAGTACCACTTCTCATTTGAAAATCTCTATTTCAGCCGATTTCGGATAGTTTTGGGCTTAAAAACGCTTTTCCGGTCCCTCTGGAAGTTGAAAATATCGCCGTCGATTTAGTTAATATTTTTTTTTTTAATTCTAAAATAACGGCTCTTTCCTCTCTTAAAAAGCTAATATGTATGCTCTGGAACACCCGGTATATTATACATAAGGGTGAGTGGACCATTGTTTAAGGATTGTGGGCTTTAAATTTTTCGATTGTTTGTTTCTATTTAGCTTTATTAAAATAAATAACCGATGGATCGGCGACGAACCTTTAAAACTAGTTTTTTATTGTTTGCAAAAGTTTTATTAAAATAAGAAGAAACCTGTGACCAAGGTTCAGTATCTGGAGATAGTGGGGTGATATTTCAGCCCAATCCTTAAATTTGATTTTTAATAAAATTTAATGGTTTTAGATGAGGTAACTTGTAACAGCGATTATTTGTTTTACGTTGATAGTGCCTAAAAGCGAAAATTAATCAATCAAATATTAATAAACAAAAAACTCCAATGGAGACAAATTTATACAAATGTTGACACATATTAATCCATGCTTCCAATAACATGGAATCAAATGTGAATAAACTAAGAAGTTACACGGTGGGTGGCGCAGGTTCGATTCTCAATGAAGTAAACAAATTCTTTATGGGTTTTTCGACCTGGTCCAGTATCATTTGTCATTGGGATAAAATAAATAATTTTTGGGATGAAATAAATGAATTCTAATTTATCTAAGAAGGCTTAGTTTCTGACAATAGTAGTAGTTTTCCACATTTAATGAGTTTGATAAGCCAGTAATTTTGATAAATAAACGCTCGAAAAATATTGTAGATATTTTAGTATAAACTTGCAGTACCGTACTTAATTAAGCACGAAAAGGTGATTCTAACTAAGTTACTGTCAAGAACATAAAAAGAAAGTCCATGCCATGTCAAAGTTTTCAGTTATTAATCACTTTTTTTGATTCATATTTTTTTTCAGCCTTCATTTATCGTTCTATATGTTAGGGGCAGAACGAATTGAAGAACTGTGACGACTTTAAAAAATCCTATCCATTTGTTTTTAATTAAAACTACTCTTTTAGAATAAACATTAATATAATTTTGGTTGTACTACTTCAGATATCTTTGATCAATTAAATTTCAATTGGGAATCATTGAGAGATAAAAGGTTTTAGCCGAAGACAGTTTTAAATGTTTTGTTCATTTAAGTCGTCAACCAATGTTTTAATTGTCAACTAAGCGTAATACTTCCACTTTGACATGTTCTATTAAGAACAAAAAAATTATCAATTGGCAACCTTTACTTCTTTTATATTCAATATTTAATAACCATCTAAGTTTTTTATTATGTGGGTGATTGGATATGAATTCAATTTTATCATGTTTGCATTCCTCTCTATAATTTCTTCGTATATACACACTCATATTGTATGCAGCACCATTCATTATAAAATGTTATGTAAATCTACAAAAAAAAAAAAAATGTAATGTTGTTAAAATCTTAACAAATGATTTTGAAAAGATTTTATTTTATTATTGCTTTTCTCACTTTAACTTATATTTTGCTACTGTTGTTTTGATAATATTATGTTTATTTTTACATTATAATATGCAGATAGATGATAATGTATACGTATATCATAAGACTCTTGTCTTTATATCTCATCATCATGTATTTTAAATTTTGTTGAATGACTGTTATTAACAAAGTTATAAATATTTTTTGTTTATTTTTTTTTTTTTTTCATAAATGTTTATTATTGTCGGGCGGCGATGTTATTATAACTTTATGGTTGTCTTGTAGACATAATTTTGTAAAAACATAATACTTAATTTCTTGTTAAATAATAGACCAGCACTTATAGTAGTTTGTATAATAATAATATATATATATATATAGGTATATTTGGAACTTAATACCTGTTATTAATAAACCTTGACTTTGGCAACGAATGTTATGTTGCTGGTGTTGGTTATTTGTTGTTTTTATTGTTTTGTATAAAATATTGTCGGAAAATGTGATTAAATCAATTTGCAATGATTTGTCATGTTGTAGGAATTTTTTAGTGTTTATGTTTTGTTTGTTTTTGTTTTTTAGTAGGTGTGTAAGTTTGTGTTTATTAAATGTGACCGGATATGCAAGTGATGTATACCTAATTAGCGAATTACTGCTGTAGAATATTTTAATAAATATAATAAAATTTAGATATTATTATGAATAGGTAAAATTATGCATTTATATTGTTTTTTTTTTTGTTAATTTGATAATCAGATTATTTGAAAATAATTTTGACAAATTGAAACGTTTATCGTTTGTGACATTATTATGTTACATTTCAAATTCCATTATTCGGATATTTTTTTCGCAGGAGTTGAGGAAGTAATTAATAGAACTGTACACAAAATGAAACAACCTATTTAATAGAAGAATTTATCAAATTGTGGTAGATATTTCAGCACATGATTGGAACACAGGTAGCTGTCAAAAAGTCACCAGGCCTTGATAAGTTATTATCAAGGATGATTAAAGAATTATCAAACAAAATCATGAATTATATCCCAGAGAATTGGAAAATAGCCCGAATAATAACGCTGCTAAAAATAAAATATTTCAAATCTTATAGATCTATTACTATAGCTTGCTTAATCTATTAGCCCACTATGTAAAAATTTTTTGAGAAATTGTTTGTTAGAAGGCTGAAGATACAATAACCAAACTCAAAAATTATACCTAACTGTCAATTCGACTTTCGCCAAAAACATTCGGCCAATTAACAAATTGATTTGATGAAATTGAACAGAGTTGTGCAATTTATAAACCAAACGTTCGAGTTTAAAAAATACTGTTCTATAGCATTTCTACTTGCCTTCGATAAGGTATGGTACGAAGTGTTATTATTTAAAATGAAGAAGTTGCTACCTCACCATTATCATGATTTTTTTAAATTATGTTTAAGTCTCCGAAAATTTTTAATAAAATACAGCTGCTGAAGTCAGATAAATCGCAGATGAGTGTTCTAGGGTCTATGTTTTATGTCATCATCACATCCGACCTCCCGATATCACCAAATAGGATCGGCTACTTTTTCGGATGATACTACTATTCTGGTATCCCATACAAACTCGTTGATAGCGTAATTTGAGAATTGAGTGTTGGTAATAGGTGGCTGGCTATAAGTAAAGATTTCTAATGAAACAACTTTCATTTCAATTTTGCATTACGATTTATCCGTTGTTAACTGCTATTGAAGTAGAAAATAAAATGTTGGACGAGTTTTTATTTAACAATTTCTGTTCAACTTTTTATGGAAATATAAATAGACTTATACACATATATCTTATATATACGCTAAAAATGGCTGTAAAACTTTCACCGTCGGGGCAGCAAAGCAAAATGCAGTGACAGGAACACAAACATTTAAATGTGAAGCTTTCTTAAAATATTACCGCAAAAAATTACCGATTAAAAAATTAAAAAATATTAATTTGTGTGCCCGTTTTTCATTTATAGAAAACATATCCAAGCTCTAAGCCCATATAAGAAAGTTAATACAAGAACCAAATAACGAAACATTGTAAAAACAATAAAATATGAAGCTTTTTTAAATTAAAAGTAGTTTTTAAAATTCTCAAAAGAATTAAAGTTCTCAAAAAATAAAGTACCTATATATATCAAATTTTTTTAGACTTCCCTGGTTTGTGTCTTTGAATTAGCCATCTCGAAATATTTTTAATTGACCAATGCAGGCACATTTTCAAGTTCAAATGAATGTTTATAAGTCTTACATATGACCAAAGATCAATTAAAATACAAATACATGATCGAGTGCTTCAAAAATTGTTCTGAATTATATGCATATGTTACGAAAGACCTCCATCGTTTTGTAAAAATCTAGAAAGGTTCAACGACTACAGCCTTATGCAACGAAAGTTCCTGTGTTATCACAATGTACCTAACTGGTCTGAGTGTAATGGCGTACTGTCGGCTGCAGCTACTACCGATCTATCTACAACATACATATATTCAAAAATACGCTGTGCGTCTTGTGGGTGATCTAAATGTTATATTAACACTCGCTTCACTTGGTGGGAATTGGGAGCACGTTGAAGGGAATTGCACATACTTAGTACAGTAATTAAAATAATGTCTTCCAACTTTTAAGCAAATATGTCGAGGAATGCGAGAGGTGGGAAATGCCCATTTTGCATATGAAAATACCGAGGTGGTTTAAAAGGAGCAAATAAAATTTGTTCATAGTTAAAAGCTCTAGAACGTGCAATTGTATTACGGGATAATGTGGAATGGTTTTTATTGTTCGCAAGGCATCTTCAAATTGTTTTTTTTTTTTTTATATATTTTATGGCTATTTATATAAAAAAAATGTAATTAAAACATAAATTTATTCTATTTCTTCTTTATATTTATATAAATTTTTGATGTATTGTTGAGATTTTATTTAAATTTTTCCAATATTGAGCGAACGATCAGTAGCTATTTTGTCCAACTATTTCATGCCGTTGTTTACATTCTTTTTGAATCTTTGAATATTATATTTGTGCTGATTATTTGATTTTGGGAATAGATTTGTTGAAATATGCCATATTCGGGAAAAATTTTACTATAAACTAATTTCTATAGCCGGTGTTAAAACACCTAGATTTCAATTGAAAACAATTTTGATTGAACTGTTTGAAAGGGGGTATTTTCGTTTTAAGTTTTTAGAGCATATGCCAACACCTGCGAGGTATCTGGAGAATAGGATAAGTGCTCTGACAATACAACAGACGATTTTCAAGTGCTTTCAACTATTTTTGCAAGATAATTTATCAATGCCTGTGATCTTGCATCTTGAGGTTCTGTTCAATAAAATATAATACTGGCTATTCGCAACAGCATTTTCAACTTTTAGTAATGAAAAAAAAACAAAGAACGGACTATGGACTGTGTGGCTTTTGAAATGAAGAAACTAGGTTTTGATGGAAAACTTTAGGCAGACAATTTAATCCAATTAAAACCATTCCCGAAACTTTAGCTATTTTTCAGTAATATTTTGATCAAATAAAAATTATTTCCGCAGTTTCAGCTATTTTTCAGTAAAAAATAATTATTATTTATGGTTTTTTGCATTTTAATATTATGGTGATATTGTTAAGAAAAAAAACAACCGTATATCTGTTGGTCTTACGCCAGTAATATTGTTTATAAAAGGACAGTTTTAAGCTAGTTCATGTGAAACAACAAAAGTCCATACCAATACTGGTTTTATACTGCATAATATTATCCATAAAAGAACTGTCAGTTTAAGATCGGTCCCAAAACAAAAGTGTTTAATTAATATGATAATGGTTGCTTGTGTGGGTAATTTTGGCTTTTTATAAGAACTGAACCTTAATAAAAACAAAAAATATGTATCACAAGTCATTGCCCATTCAACAAACATCTGTTCAAGATTGGTAGATCGAACACAGACAGATGCGCATTCTACTTAGAAGAGATCCTCCTCTCTTATTCTAATTGTTTGCGACGGCATAGTTCGCAAAAGATATAAATATTTAAAGGAATACACATTGCCTGATTCTGAAATTGACATCAGAGAAATAAAATAGTGTTTATCAAGGACATAGACCTAACTAATTCTGAAATAAGCGGAGAAGTACAATAGATCTTAACATGTCTAAACATCTTAACGCGGCTACATAGAATTCCCCATTAGTAACAAAAAAAAAAATATAAAATAAAAAAACCGTTGGAAAATCTAAATGACAATTCGTAAACCTAAATAAAATTTTACTGTTGGGAAACTGTTGTTACGGTTCTATTTTGTCAATATTGTCAATATTGGTTATAAATAACAAAAAAAAAAAATTGTATATATAACCATTTGATGTTTATGACTTTATGTCATGTTTGCTATTTTCAAAGACTTCATAATTGAAAATCAATTGAAATTGATTCCTGATTACGTGTTGTCATTTTGGTAGAACATGTTATCAAAATGCATGTTTAACACAGACTTAAGTTTTTTGTGGGTCTGACCCAAGTTTTTTAATATTATTAACTTATCTAAAATTTTTCTGAAGTAAACACTAATGCGCTTACTATAATGACATAGAATTACATATAAAGTAAAACCTTTTATAAAGTAAAATTATGGAAGGAGGACGGTAAAAGGGAAGGAAGACAATTACGAACGAAGGTAGTGTTAATGTTCGTCTTGAATTTATTTAGATCATAAATATAGAATTTATCATGTTTTGGAAACACATGAGATGGAATTCGGTTCCACATTCGGGATGTTGAGGTTATAAACGAATTTCCATAACTCGTATTTTGCCATCTAGGGATTTCAATAGTGTAGGGATGAGCACATGCTGTCCTCCATGTTTTTCGGGTTAACCGCTTAAGTAGAGATAATATAGATTTAATTTCCACTGAGCATGTGCCGATACCTAAAAGATATCTAGAAAAACATAGAGAGCTACAACTATACGACGATACCCAAGAGGATCAAGATGAGCTGTGACATTTGGGTCATTGATTATAAATACTAGAAGCGCCAGCCCATATGTAAGAGTTGTACTCCATTTTGGGTCGTATGAAAGCTTTATGGATTTTCAAGAGGTCACAGGGGCAGAAGTAAGCCTTGCAGCGGCTAAGAAAACCTAAACATTTGGCTGCGTTTTTTGCAACACCAAATATATGATCGGTCCAGATCATTTTTCGATTTGGGTGCATACCTAATTTACGTAATTTTTCAAGCTGCTAAAGCTTATCTTCCTGAAACAAAAGAATAGGATCCAAAATGGAAATTTGTCTGGAAATTTTACAGCTCTGAGTTTTAGAAGTGTTAAACTCGATTCTGTTTTTTAAGCTCACATTAGATATTGCGACCAAATCATGGCTGAGGGAACTGACCATGGTCTCTTTTGGTTGACACAGCGATAAATGTAGCTTCAAATTTTTTATGAAAATCGTAGGAGGCTACTAGAGTGCTGTCGTCTACAAAGCTGTGGATTGGATTGAAAGTGCTTCGAAGCAAATCATTTATGAATATAAGGATTGGGTACACAAAAAACATAAAATACATTTAAGTGCCGACAATCGACGTATGTGGTAATGAAGTTGAATGTGGTAATTCGTAAAATTTTCGTTAAACATAGAATTTTTATGTTAAATTGCATCCAAACCCAATTCGACATAATATGTATGTAATTTCTGTTTGTTGTTGTTTATGTTATTATGGGTCGATATACATATGTTTTAACAAATATTTATATCAGCCTCGTTAGACAATTTGACATTTACATTATGTAGTTCTATGTTATTATAGTTATTATTGATTTTCCCAATTGCAAATTTTTTTACCGAATTCAAAAGATTTCATATATTATAAAAACAGTTTTAAATTTTATTTCCCTTATCAAAACAATAATATATTAACCAATTTTGGAATTTTTACTTTAATTTTTGTTTTATTTTATTATTTTTTTTCTATTTGGTTTTGCCTAAAACCAATATTTAATTTTAAAACAAAAAAAAGGTAATTCACGATTTCAATTAAAATACTAACACTTTATTTTAAAAACACGGAAATCCTTTAATAAGTTAAGCAACATAGAATCATGTATGTAGGATTTATATAATATGTAAATAAAAACTAAGCTACATCAAAAATTTTGAGAATTTTGGTTGACTGAATTGTTGAATTAAACAATAGGATTTCATTGCTTTGAAATTCATTTTGGTTTTTGTTGTTTTTTTTTTTTATTATTTTTATTTTTTTGTAATGAGTTTTAGATTTTAAGTAACTAAACAATCAAAAAAATATACATCTATATATTTTTCTGCCTTCATTTCATCAATTTAAATAAAATTTAAATTTTTATCCTTGATGAATGAAAATCAAAAAAAAAAAAAAAAAAAAAAAAAAAAAAAACAGGAATTAATTACGAAACCAAAGGCTATGCGATACTTTCTATAATAAAAGTTTCTAAAAATTATTTTGCGTTTTGCTTGAAAGCAAGATAAATAACTACTATTTAAAATTACTGTTAGAACGTACTGTTAGTGAATAATGTTAAACCGGATTTTGGGTAAATAAAAAAAAAAAAATATATAAAAAATAAAAAATTTAAACAAAAATGAAAAATTGGTGAAAATTTGCTAAAAAATAATATTCAAATTTCGGAAATGCATTCTAAATTTACGGTTTAATCGGGAACAAAAGAAAGAAAATAAAAAACAAAAAAACAAAAGAATGGAAAAGAGTTTTTTAAAACCACCACCTAGTATTTTGTAATTTAGAACTGAATGAACTCTGCAGAATTCGCCACAATGTTGTTTTATTTTTAAGCTTAGGTGCTTTTGGGTTTTTCTCTTTTGTTTGTTTGTTTTTAGATTGTTTACGGCTACTTTATTAATACAAAAAGAAAAGTGAAACAAAAAAACAAAAAAACTGTTAATTTAGTTTTCAAAATTAATTATCTAAATTTAGTGCTTACTTAATTAAGTATAAATTAGGTCGAGAAGTTTTTAGATATTAACATTGTTTTTGGTCTTATCATTTTTGGGATCCGATAATTTTCATTTCATATTAAAAATATGCATTTTCGTTTGTTTTTAAAGAAAATGATAGTGAATATCATTTATCCGATTTTGCAGTTACGATTGGTCGCTTTATATCGCAAGTAGCATTTTAAGAAATTTTTGATCAAAGGAAAAAACTTAGAATGTAATATATTTGCTCTAATTTTGACCATAGAGTTATCCTAAATAATCAATAATGAAAGATAAAATAGAATTTTGATAACAAATAAGAAATATTTTTTTATGTTTGTACAATTGTTCTACTCTTTTACCTAAACATATATCTGGACATTAGTCTATACAACATATTTCAAAACAATATTTTGGCCTCTAAAAACTTATTGTAGGCTCCGTTTATAGCAATCATAATTCATTTATATATTTTTATATCAGTTCACATGAATATTAATATGCTGTCAATATTTCAGACCTTTTTCACTTTCGAAATGTTGGCAGATTATTTTTTTATTGTCATTTATTTTATCGGGAACCGGAAGTTGGCAAATTTAATTTGGCAAATGCATAGTGTTAGCGCATAAAATTTCGCAAAAGAGCAAGGCAGTGAAATGACATTTAACAACTGGACACTTTGCAACTTTTACAAAATGGATATGTTGAAATTTTTAGTAATCAACAATATTTCTTTTTTGTTTTTTTTTAAGCTCAATTTATTAACAATATAATGATGATCGATTACACTTCAATCTTTTCATCAATCTCCTTGTCCATATATTCACTCATCAATCCATTTTTCAAATTTTTATCCAAATTTTGATATTTTGCAAGGATATACTGTGAAAGTGTTCTGAATATATTGATAATTACTAAACATATATAAATATTGAAAATATAATTTCTGGAGGAATGTTTTTGACTTCAGTTTAAATTGAATTTTTAAAGTAAATGTTGTGTATAAAAAACAACAAATTATTTTTTTGCACATTTGAATAAAATATCAATTGTTTTTTTTTTTACAATAATTGCTATAACTATTAAAATTAATTAAAAAATTATTCTTTTTAGAATTACATCACAAATTAATATTATAACTATATCTGAACATTTCCAAAAAAGCCATTTTTTTAATTCCGCTGATTTTGACAGTATGATTGATGAGAATAGTGATTGAACATCATTCATTTCTCATCAATCAACAATCAATATTGACCATTGATTGACCATTGATTGATGTGTAATAGGGACCTGACAGTAACTTAGGTAGAATTAATCACCTTTTCGTGCTTTATTGAGTACGATACTGCAAGCTTATACTACAATATATACAATATATCGAGCATTTATTTATCAAATTACTGGCTTATCAATTCATTAAATTTGGAAAATAGAACAACAGCTCCATTTTATTTAATTTGTCACCAGATTAAACTATCAATTATTTATTGCCCCATCCCAATGACAATAGGTACTGGACCAGGTCGAATAAAAAAATAAAGCATTTTCTTGTTTGCTTCATCGCGAATCGAACCTGAATCTCGGGATCGGTTGAATGGCAGGCGATCTACCTACTGTGCCAACCAGCGTCTAGATGCGAGCCATATAGCTTTGATGAGGAATTAAAAACAATTTAGAAAATATGGTTACATATGAAGAGGTTCAATTTTTAAAAGCAATTTCTATTAATCTTGCACTCATATAATTTATGTTTCAGTAAACGCTAAACGATTTAATTTTTTAAAAGTGCTTTGTACATTTCAATTTTGTACAAGTTATTTAGTTAATTTTGAAAAAAAAAAATTGTATAAGTTAACATAAATAAAAGTTGCCAGATATCAAAATGTCCAGTTGTTAAATGTTCATTTTGCTTAAATATCAATTTTGCTGAATGTCTGTTTGTTAAAAGTGTATTTTTATTCGATGTCTACTGATAAAATGTGCAGTTTCCAAGTGTAGTTTGCCAAGTGTACTGTACTCATTTTATCCCAATAACACAGTGTACTGGACCAGATTTAAAAAACCAATAAAATAATTTTGCTTTTATCTGGAATCAAACTTGGAATCTTTCGGTTAAAAGGCATGCGCTTTACATACTGCGCCACCCAGCGTGGTAGTAGCGATCAGAAAAACTGTTTCTGTAATATTGGTTACCGTTTCAGTTACATTGCATTAGAATTTTTTTCTGATCAAATGAATCAATCTCATTTTAGTAAAATAATTTTGTTTCATTTTGTTTCATTGACTCACAGAAAAATTTGTACTGGTCCGTAAAACGATCAAATTGATTTTATATGAAATATTAAAATATTCAAATTTGAAACTGAATTTGCTTTCGAGAACATTTTTTTACAATTCCTATAATTTTGTTTATGTTAAATTTTAATAGAGGGTCGTGGCAATAAAATTCAAATAAAAATGTCTTGTATTCACCGCAGCTTAGACCAAGGAAAGCTTAGAACTTGTATTTTTTATAATTCATTTTATTTTTTCATCATCAGATTTACCAAAGTTATAATAAATGTAGTCCCTATTCCGGCGTTCCGTAAAAACGCTGTGTGGCATAATAAATAGAGATTTTTTAGCCTGGTCCAGTCCATTCGTCATAAATAGGATAAAATAAATGACAAAAAATAATTTGGTAACAACTTTATTATTATTTATACGCTATTTAAGAAGACTTAATTATTGACAATAGTAGTAGTTTTACATATTTTTTTTTTTTTTATTATTTATTATTTATCCATTATTATTCATCATTAATTTAATGTCATGTTAACAATTAACAATAATTCATTAAGCAATTCAAATACAATGAATATTAAAGTATTAATCGTGACATTTATATTTTATAAGTAAAAATAGTATCGTCACGAGTTTTAACCAAATGCTGCTAAGCCAGAAATGATAAATAACTCGAAGCATTGTAATAAAATATGTAGTAAAAAACTTGCAATACGTATTAATTAATCACCTAAGTTACTGTCAAGATCATAAAACAAAAAAAAATATTGGCCCGAGTCGTGTATAAATTATAACTCTTTTATAATTTGATATCAAACAAATGAAAGAAGGTCTTGTGTAAATGAGGTTATTCAATGTCTATAATTCATTTAATTTTTTGCTCTCCTTGCAGTTGCAGAACTAATGTTACGGAGGCGGATAATGCTTATTGCTACTCAACTTGCTTACAGATAATACAAATCTTTGCTACTGGACGTCCCTTTGTTATCTATACTATATATAAAATTGTTCCATTTCCAGTTGACCTAGAGATTTGAAATTTTTCACAATGGTAGAATTTAGGACAGTCATATAGGGAAAAATTGTAAAAAGTTATTAGGGGAGGGAGTTATTTTAGATTTTCTTTTTTGCATGACGTCACTGTGTGTTTATTTGTTTATGTCAAGAAAATTTGAAACAAAATTTTAAAATTTTTTTTATAACTTTTTATTTGTTGTTTTTTTAACATCTGCAAATAAAACAAAAAATATTGCTAATAAAGTAGCTTTAATTTTACAGAATCATTGAAGCAACAATAATTACAATTATTTTTTTTAATTCATAAGTTATTTTTAATCAATTATTAATTATTTAAAGAAGTGGTCACATCAAATGACACAGTTTTGCTTCAAAAGGACTTGAATACCTTCATGAAATGGTGCATAGTTAACAATTAAAAACTAAACATCGGCAAATGTAATGTCATCTCTTTTACTTGTCGCTTAACACCAAATGCTGCCAAGTACACCTTCAGTGATAGTGTTATTAAAAGAGTACCCCACTTTAAGGACCTGGGAGTAAAGTTTGACGAGAAACTGTTTTTCAATGAGCACATCAACGCAATTATTAATAAAGCTAATTCTATCTTGGGTTTCATTAAGAGATGAGCTAGGCAATTCGACAATCCATATGTTACCAGATTATTGTATATGTCACTAATTCGTCCCAACCTTGAGTATGCTAGTCAAGTGTGGCCACCACACTATAATATTCATATTGCTAAAATTGAGACAATTCAGAAATTTTTTTGAGGTATGCGTTACGTAGACTGCCATGGGCTGACCCTCTTATTCTACCCCCTTATAAAAATCGCCTAATGCTACTTAAATTAATCTCTTTGGAATCTGGAAGAGAAATTTCAGATATTTTCTTCATACTACAAGCGATGAAATACGAAATCTATTCACAGTTCATTAAAAGTATGGTGAATGCCCATGTCAATACTAGTACACGGTTTCGCTCAGAGAACCTTTTTAATACCCTTTATTAACGAACAAATTACGGGAAATTTGAACCCATTAATAGGATGTTTATGTTATGCAATAACTATAAAAGCTACATTGATCTTTCATTAAGTGGAAGTCAAATTAAAAAGGATTTATTGCTTGTACAATTCTCTTGGAATTGAATATTTGAGTTCGAGCTTTAATAGAACAGATATACGGTTACAAAAAAAAAACACATTTTCTTGTCATCACACTTAATAACCATTTGTTAATACGTAGTTCTAGTTTTCCCATTTCCTTCTATTTTTCTTTTAAATTGTAGAGTACTTTAGTTTAGAATAATTTTGTTAAATACTAATTACTTTTCTTTTATTTTTTTTAGTTTAAGACCTAATTGTAATCTGTTTGATGTAAGCAAGATCTAAATACATATATGTATGTGTATATACAAGGTGCAACATACACATAAGGTGATATTATATACACGACGAGCTTAGTCACTTTTAATAAACTTCAGGCAATAAAATTTTGGCGTGTCCAACTTATTTATGGAAATATTGATATTTGACAAAAAAGATGATTAAATCAAATAGGTCTGATTAGCTTTACTATAACAGGATGTATTTACTTTGTCTTATCGTGATCACGCCGCCGATTGTTAGTGTGAGTATTTGGTGAACATGCAAAGTTCCATTTGGGGAACATGGGTATGGCAACGGACGCTGGGACTTTGCTATATTATATTGCAAAATTTGAAATTTGAAACTTTGTATTGGACCCGAACAACGTCGGGTGACTTCTGGATAAAATTTAGTTTAAATTCAAAAGTTCTGGTTACATTTATTAGATTTCAAAAGATTTATAGTACAGTACTCGGTCTACAAAGACATTTCATTGTCGAAATAATACATTTTTTTTTTATATTTTGGTCTTTGATTTTAACCAACCAAATCAAATTACAATTTTTATTCTTTCTTTATTTTTTTTTTCTTGATATTCTTCTGTTCAGGTTCTTACTTAGATATATTTTTTGCCTTCTTGTAGTATGTTTTGATCAGGATCATTAAATTTAATATGAAACATCAAAAATGCCTATTTAACTTTGGAAAATTTTAATAGTAAAAAAAAAAAAGCAAAACAAAGAAACAAAAAATGTAAAACGTAAACATGAAGAAAACAATGACAGCATGTTTGTAGAATCGAAAATATATTGTACATAGTACCTACTGCTCAGTATACAATATTTTTGTAATGTATAGCAATTTCAATAAATAGAAAACAGAGAATTGAACCAAAATAATAATAACTAGGTATATAATAAAAATAAACATTAGAACAAGAGCCTCAACAGTTTAATGTTGTGTTTAATCGATGGAATATCACAAAAATGTTCAATTTCTAATAAAAAATGGTTAAATTTCATCTCATCATAGACATAAAAAAAATAGAAAAACAAAAACAATAAAAACAATCAAAAAAATTAGAATGAAGAACACTTTTGTATGTTTGTTTATTCATCTGAGAAGACTACATCATTGAGTATGTATACAATATATACATATAAATGTAGATGACAGCATAGAATGAACATTTTAATGAAATTCTATTTGTGATTCTATGAATCTATGATTTAAAAAAAAAAACAAAAAAAGAATAATAAAACAAAAAACTTTATTTTTTTGATGATGATGATGATGACTGCATTATATAGGATGAATTTATTTGACCTGACTTTCGTGATCCATGAAAAACAAAATATTTCTTTTTTTTTTTGTTTATCTCTCATTCACCTCATTTGAATGCAGATTGTTATACTTTCAATTTTGAAATTTTTCTGTTTTGTTTAAATTTTTGTTTTTGCTCTTTTACTTTCAAAATCAATGCAATTGAATCGTTTATGAATATTTAAATATATATGTACATATACAAATAAATGTATGAATATAAATTAATTTTGTTATTGGATTAGCTTACGATTATATATGTATATATATATAATATCAGTATTTTGTAAATATCAATGAATCTAATAATGATTTGGACAATGTCATTTGAATCAAAATATATTTTGCAATTCATTTTTACGTTTTATGTTAGTGTGTCCTTTATTCCATTTGTAGAGAATTTTTACTATTATTAACAATAACTGAAGTAGTCCTGCAACTACTTGACGGTTGGAATCAATTATATTGTCTTTGAATCTCCAATTATATTGTATTTGATTAAAGGAGCCAACAAAATGCAAGGCGATTTGTATTTAGTCATTATAAGTGACCTGTAACAATCGCATCAGTGGGACATAAGGCGCAAATAAACTACTTCAATTGTCTTCTACCTACGGCTAATCACTTCAATATGTACCTACATTCTGTGTTGGGTTATTGATTCGTCTAACACTGCTATCCTTTAAATCCTTTAAAGACACCTGCTATCCCTTAAAGACTTCATTCGAAACAATTGTTTAGGGATGTTTGTGTTAGGCTTATTCAAAATAGGTCGTATTTTTTTCTGCTGAATTTTTACCTCTATTATATGTACATACTTACGACTATATTTTTCCTGCCGAATTCTTGCTGAATATAAGCCAGTCTATTGACTATAACTATATTTAATTTTAAACAAAAGCTAGAAAGCAATTCGAAACATTTGATGTAATTTGATTGTAGTTCTGTATTAGAAATTTTATACAGAACTATGTAATGTAATTTGATTGTTTGAATTGCTGTAAACATTTGATAGTAATTCTGTATTAGACTGTACAATTTATTTTCTAAAACAATAGTACAAAATTTATGGGGCGGGATTATATCATTTAAATTTATATCAACTTTTTCTTTAACTTGTCTTAAAAAATCTATTTCTATACCACTAAAAGGCATAAAGGCTTTGCTCCGGTCCAATTTTGACATTGGGTTCTTAAAAACATCAGTTAATATTCAATTGAAGTAATGTTTCGTCTTGCTATATTATGTT
This sequence comes from Argyra leucocephala, assembly GCA_963942445.1. NCBI lineage: Eukaryota > Metazoa > Arthropoda > Insecta > Diptera > Dolichopodidae > Argyra > Argyra leucocephala. The sequence goes on along the minus strand of OZ012677.1, from coordinate 21,555,670 downwards.
AAAAATAAATTTAGCTAGAATATGGTCCACTCTAATCTATATATAATATATTTTTATAAAATAATTGTTCTATTTTTTATTAACTTTCTTCCTACATCAAGAATTCCTATGATGTTGGCTATATATTAGAGAGTGTATATGTATATATATATATATATATATATATATATATACACATAAATTATTATTATACTTCGGAAATAATACAAACTATAAAAACCTATTTAAATTTTCAATTGAAGAAAAAAAAATTGAATAAATAAAATAGAAAAATTGAGATGAGTGATTTTTTGGACTGACGAAGGCACACGTACATTCATACTAACTTATATTTATATAGATATGTACGGTAAATAATCTACATAGATATAGAGTACGTAAATAAACAAAAACAAGAATTAACGACCATGCTTTCTCAAAATTGTTCACTATTTATGTAAATTTTATATCCATATATAGTAAAATATATTTTATAAGTAGAAACAGAGCGGTAATGTCAAAAATATCCGCAAAAATAATTTATATTAGATAAATGGGATTTATTGAATTGAAGAAAGTAATATTGTACACGATGGTGACTCAAATAATATTCGACAATGTCAAGCTAACATAAATTGTTTTATTTTTAATATATAATTTTTTTTTTGTTGATTCATAATGGCTTTTATGATTTATAATGGGTTAAATATTTGATTTTAATTAAACGAAGATATAGTTACAATTTTATGTCAATCTGGAACAGACTGTAAAGTCAATGTGGAGCATGTTCTTTTAATTTGAGAGTACTGTTTAAAATCTGACACGAAAATATTATCATTGGTGAGGGTGTACGATACGTAAATAAAGTAAATATTACGGCTATATTTCAGATTGTAGGTATAGGCAAAGTCTAATTGAACATTTTCGAAAATATTTAAATTATTATAGTCCTTCTTCTCAGTGAGAAAGTTTATAATTTATTAAAATGGAAAGTAAATAGAAACATAATTTTCTGGAATGAATAGTATATACATAATTTTCTGAAATAAGAGTATTCACAATTTCAAAGTTTTAATGAAATTATTCTAATATTTCGCTAAGTATGGTATATTATACAATACATAGTCTGCATTTTCAGACATCTCTCATTCTATTTCTATTTTCATTCTATGACATTCTATTTTATTTAATTGTAAATTATGAATGAATTTTTACAATTAAATTTTTAATTTGTTAAATACCATTTGTGCCATACTTTAAAAACTTATAAATATTTTTGATATCGCTACCGGTCAATCAAAGAAGCATTTGGCATGTATCCGTACATCCGTCCAATTTCGTGACAAAGAAATTATCGTTTGTAAATTTCCTATATTCATCACAAGATATAAAAGGGTTAATAGTTAAATTAATTTTTTGCTATTACGACGTGATGAAATGAAATTCCAATTAATTAAAATGATATGCACCATTATAAAGTCATAGATGAAAATGTACATCCAATGCACATCTTAGCATGTTTTTTTTTTTTGTTTTTTACTTTTTTTGTGGTTTTAGAAAATTCTAAATTGAAAGTTTTTTTTTATTTATAAAGTAAATTAGTCTTACCTCATAGATTTAGTGTGGTAACCTATTTAAGTAGTTAAAATAAAAACCTTGTGTATCTCTCAATCTATTTATTTTAGAAATTCCAGTAAAGTATGTTTACTTTAACATTTCATGCAAAGTTTTAATATGAAATTAAAAGTAAAATTGTGATATGATGATTAAAAACTACAACTGGACATTTTCTCTAATAAAATATTTTTTAATGATATAGGAGAAAATAAATGCTGTACTCGTAAGTAAAGATAATATGAAATGTTATTGAATAAAGAAAGGTCGGTAACATTCATTATATTTGAAATTCTATTTCTTTGAACAAATTGCAATTGGATTTGTAATTGTCATTGGACCATTTGACCATTAAAATTGATAATCTAATACACGTAAATCCATGCTGAACTATCTATTTCGTATCCATATAATATTTTTTTCACATAATTTTTCAAATTTTTCTTGAATTTTTTTTGTCACACGACTTCATAAACTTTAAAAATATGTCCCAAAAATTTAAAAAAAACAAGCAATTTTTTTTAATTCAGCCGATTTTGACAATAGATTGATGAGAAAATTGATGAGAATAGAATTTACTATCATCTAATATTTCATCCTTCTCTTATCAATTAATCGTTCAGTAATTGACCAGTATTGATGAAATCCGGTTACTATCACATACATCGGGTTACTTTCATTTTCCAATATTTCATTTGCCTGTATTTCATTTGATATAAATATTTTATATAAGACGTAGAACTTTAATTTTGAATCCAACTCTAAAATTTCACCTAACTCAGAATCTCGCATATACAAAATATATATTCATTACATACATATGGATAACATTTATTGTATTCAGTATCCGGCATATTCAGTCATATGGTAATAGGCACCTAAATGTTTAAATTTGATGCTATAATTTTTTGCTGAAAATACCGATCTATAAATTCAAAATAAAGTCTTATGATCAGGTGTAAATTAATAATATAAGTTATGAATTCAAGAGAGGGTCATTTGACTTGAAACAATCGGTCCAATTATTTTGATAAGTTACATAAATTATAATAATAACCACTAACAGTAATGACAGAGTAATAAAAATGTTAATCAGATATTCGATGCCTTATACTGGACGATCTACGGTTGCGGTTGACGATCTAAAGTGATGTATGTTAGTACAAAGAATAGATAGGTAAATCATTAACAGTAATGAAGGCATAACAAAAGTGTTAATCATATATATGATGCCTTACTTATTCCCGACGATCTACAGTTGCAGACAAAACGAAGCAAAATGATGTATGTCAGTACAAAAAATAGATAGGTAAATTGAAAATAGTAGTAATAAAACGCATACGAGTAACAAAAATTGAATAAAGATAGAATAAAAATTATTAATCAAAATAATACTGAAAACATTAAGGCTTGATGTGTATCAATATTTAATACCAACGATGTAATTGACGATTTGTGTTAATCGCATTCAATGTCTTTCTACATTCAAAACTATTAAAAGCAGTTAAAAAAGAACAAAGGTTGGATTCACATTGGAATATTGCATCTGCAAGGTCTAAAATGTATAAATATTTTTATTTTTTTTTATTTTTATTTCATTTCAGTATCTCAAAAGAGCTCAGTTGCTCGTACAGAGTTTAAAAAATGTCTAATCAACAGCTGAATGTAGTTAGTAAAATCAACAGTGTTCTCAGAAGTAGAAAAGAATGTAAAACAAAAAGGTAGAAAAATCAAAGTTTTTAACTTTAGATCCATCAGATCCAATATCAGTCATTAAACTATAGTTACTTGTATAATTTTATATAATTTTAAACCTATGGGATGCTGTTAGGGTGGCTTTTACACAGAAAATTGGCATACATTTATAAAAAATAAATAATATAAATAAAATACAGGTAGTACTAACTATTAGTATTATAAATTTGAACAATAAGATTGATCCACCTCCTACTGAACACCAGAAAATGTATTTAAAAACAAAGAAGGGAAATAAACAAATTTTTGCCCCAAAAAATTTTTAATAAGTTATTATAAAAAACTAATAAAATTTAATAGTCTCATTAGATTTGAGTCTTGATAGATTATTTTACCAATAGATTATTAACAGTTAAAAAAAGTTAGGGTTATATTTTCTATTTGGTTTTTAATTTGAGATTTATGTATATGCAAAACTTGTTGTTTTAAAATTAAATTCTCTTTGGTCTTTTCTTTTTTTTTCTTCTTCTAATTTTTGTTAAATCTATTTTTGTGTTCATTTTTTGTTTGTTTTTTTCTCTTATTTTTTTTTAGATTTACATCTCAGTTTTTTAATTCAACTAGAATAATTGTTTTTTTGTTTTATTCTTCAAGCACCAATAGTTTCAGCTAACGTTTATAATGTTGTATGTTTTATGTATGATTATTATATCTTATTATTGTCATAAATAGTTTTGTAATTGATTTAAGATCAGATCTTCAACTAGCTTGTACTATAAGCTGTGTTCTTTTCATACGATGCAAGGTCTAGGTTTTATTAAATTCAAAAGAACGATGTAGGTTAAGGATATGAATAATTTTTTTAAGTTGGCAAACCTGTCAATTGATGGTGGATTTCCTCTTCATGGACGAACGTCCGGACAATTTTATTTTACACTATAATTGAAACACAAAATACCATTAAAGAAAATTTTATGATTTCCTCTCAATGCGCGAAGGACTGACATTTTTTATGTAGTCCAAAAGGTTGACGTTTGAAAAATTGTTTACATGCATTGATATTATTTTTATTCAAAAAATTTAATATTTTGTTAAAAGTATAAATGGATAATAACATCGTAATATTCGAAAAAATAGAATATAGCACTTTGCTTTTATCTTCAAATATAAATAATTTGTTAGAAACAAAACTATCTTATACTAAAAAACAAAAAACAAAAAAAATTACACTTCATGTCTTTTTCTTCAAAAACATTTGAAATTCTATATTATGTCAATGCGTTCATACATAAATTGAGATAGCAATAAATATTTATCAAATAATTATATATCGATCCTTTTCTTTTACTTCGTCCTTCAGCCAAAAGTTAAAAATATTTTAACTAAGAAATTGAATGAAGAAAATTACCCGGAGAGGATTTTTTGTGTATGTGTTGGTAAAATAAAATTTTTTGATTGGTTAAAATTTCTATTGAAAAACTATGCAAGCGCCACACGTGATAAATATAACTACTAAATATTTGAGACCTGTATAAAACCCAGATAAATATCTGGGTTTTGAGTTATTATTGTAATTTCATATTAAAGTATTGATCTAGACCGTGAACCGGATGAAAAGAACACAGATATAGTTTTTGTATATTTTATAAGTTTATACTGTTTTGTAGTTCGGTATTGTGACAAACGATGTCGTATCCTTGTCTTATATAATTTGATTTGATTTTTGCTCTAAGTAAATTCTAATATTTTCTAATATATCCAGAATATTGTTCTATTTCGCTTTTTCAACTTATTTGTTCTAAATAAAAAAAACTTTGTTATTGTTTGAACCATGCGAATTAGTGTAAATTCAAATAAATTCAATAAAAACCATTTTCAAAATTGTGACTGATTCCGATACCTGTCAGGTAACTCCTGCCTGGTACGCATCAACTATATTTCAAAAACCAAAAGTGTTTCAGACCTGAACATTTGTTATCTTGTTATTTTTTTCATCGAAAAACCAAATATGCCTTTCACCGTTTTCCAAAATTGGTACTGATTTAGGTAGCTGCCATACAACTCCTGATATGTCAAAAAAAAATATTTAAAAAATCAGGGGATGACTTGAAAATAGCAATGACTTAAAAATTGTTAAATTATACAATTAATTTCTAATTGAGTCCAAACTAAGGGGATAAGTTCTGAAGCCTGTGCAGAATATAAGCCATTCAAAAGATTAAAAATAGAAGGATAGTAAAGAAATAATAAGTTTATCTAACTGTAAAATGTTAATAAAAATACGTGCTGCCGAAAAACATTTTAGTGAACAAAAAATATTACATCTTTCAAACTGGAATAGTGCGGGCAATGAAAGCTATTGATATTATTTCATGGAAGCTGAATTTTAGCACTTTAGACCATTCTAGATTGATTTAACTTCAATTTATTTTATGTAAATTTTTATATTATTTTAAATCTGATTATTTTAGAAGCACAATTAAAATTGTCTATACAAAGTTACATATATCCAAACTATACCTGCATGACTGCATGAGTCGGGCAATGTACTTTATTTTTTGTTTTCTAATTTGGATTTAGAACAATACCATATCAATAAAACAGTAACAACTCAATTTCATTTCCTTTTTGGATTTGGATTTAGATTTAACTTTGTAGTTATTATATTTTATTACACAGGCCCTTATATTGTCAACTTAATATAACGTTATTTTCAAATTATAGCACTTTCACAAATTATAACACTTTTCTCAATTTTATTTTGAAATTTGAAAACTGAATGCATCAGTCTGCTTTAAATCCAAATTCACCTCGATTTGTTAAGAAAAACACAGATATAGTATAAATTAATGTTATTACTAGAAAAATTGTGATAAGACTGATAAAAAAGGGGTGGACTTATTGAAAAGTACAGTGATGAATCAAATAGTTGAAAAGTTTTATTTCGATAGAAACACCTATAGGTTAATTAAAAAAAATCTTGTATAAAGCTTATGGCAATTATTGTGACAGTCGAATCATTGACAGATATCCACTTTTTAAAATTAACTACCACTATCCTATAGATTTTAATTTCAACTATTCATCCTGAATTTGTTTATGTTTATTTAAATTTGATTTTAATTTAAGTCCATAGATTTGGATAATTTTATTTTTGTTGTTGTTGTTGTTATTCTTGTATTATTTTAGTTTTACTTTTTTTGTTTTTTTTTGCGATTCTAGTTCTGTTGGTATAAAGGTAAAGATTTAGTGGATTGCATAATCGACAAAAATTTTAAATTGTGTATTCTACTGACTCCACATAATGTTTTGAAAAACAAATGGTTAAACTAAACAAACAATATGCAAAAAAAAGTAGAAGAAGAAAAATAAAAAATTAAATAAAAAATTTGTGTATTTTTTGGTGGATCATGTAAAGATTAGGTCATTAAACTAGTTACTTGTATAATTTGAAAAAAAAAACAAATAATTTAAATAAAATACAGGTGGTAGTAACTGTTTCGTATTAGATTGGAACAATAAGATTTGAAGTTTTGATTTTCATATGTTTGTTCGTATATGAACGTATTTGTAGTACGAGTATATTTTTGCATTTATGAACGGATCTTCTTGTAATTTCTTCAAAATTATATGATTTTAAAATTTGTATATCTACAGTTGTTTCCGGTGTATGCATTTGAGAAAAATTAATATAATAAAAAAAATCGCTATGATGGTATTATCTTAGAGATACATAATAGATTTTCATTTAAAACAAAATTTATAGCCTAAATAAATTTCAGTATAGGATTTTAATGAATTCAAGTTAGATACTAAATATTAGTAAAATAGTTTTTATTTCTACAGCTTTTTGATTCACCTTGAACTTCTATAAATAGTTTGTTTTTCTTTTTTAAATTTATTTGGATTTTTGTGTAAATATCATTAAATCGATTTATTACTGTAGCCAATTTTATGAATTTATTAATAGGTCAATTTTGAGTTTAAATTTTATTCTATATATTTGGAATATTATTAGTGATTGATGAGTTTTTTTTACATTGTTTAAGTAAGTCAGCTGGTATTCCAAAATTAAATTTATTGAATGTGGCTTACTAATTTAATATTAAATATATTCGATATACTTGTATATATACATGTATATTTCGCAAGATTAAATTTACGATAAAATGTAAAACAGCTGTGAGAAGGACTAGAGATCGTTCGTGTATTGTAGAATAATTATAGATTGCCAAATTTGTCTTGTATTAAACTTAACGTAGATGTGTGAGTGTTTTGGTAGGTTGTACAATTCATCACTATGTACTTATTGCCTATGAAACGTATTAATTGTAAATTTTGTTGTTAAAGAAGGTTTTTCGTTTCGTATTTTAATCGATCTCGGTCATTTTGAAGTAAGAGAAATGTAAAAAATAAATATGTAAAATTATATTCATTAATTTTTTTATATTATTGCTTTTATTCGTCAACTAATTGTAATCTAAAATTGTCTAAATAGCATACATTCACTTTATATTTTTGGAATATAACTGAATAGAAAAAAATAGAAAAAATGGACTGGACTAAAATATTTAGGTGTCGCATAGAGTTTTTATTAGTTTGTACATTAGTAGTCACATATTATAATCACTATTATATATCTAATTGATCAGTTTATTGAATATAACAGAAAAATTTTATTAACTCATGTCCAATATTATAACTAATTAATAACTACCTAACTATTTTCCCACAATTCATTAAATATAAAATATGAAAAAAAAAATTGGTACTAATTGAGTCACAAAACACGAAGCTAGTTACTAAAAGTTATTCAAAGAGCAACAACGATATCCAAATCAAATAATTATTTCATAAAATCGTGTCAGTCAAAACCATTTCTGTGCAATTGCACAGGGGATCCATTAGTATAAATATTATTTAATTATATATAAGTAAAATTATACACTTAAATCAAATAATATCAAATAAACGAATTAAAATTAAAAACAATAATAAAACAAAATATTGATAATGTCCTTTTTAATGATATTACAAGGTATTATAAGAAGCTTTATAAGTTTTAATATTATACCATAATACATACACATACCTAGTGCTTTCTATTTTAGTATTTTCTGATGAGTAATGATAATTACTTACATAAGAAGAATTTAATAGTATGTGTGTTGTGTATTGTGTTCTCATAATGTTTAAGGACTCATTTTATCTATTAAGGATTTTTTAGTATTTACAGTAGTTATTAATTTTGAAGGAGTGTTTCAACTGTGATAAAGAGTTGTAGGTTGAATAAATATTGAAAATTACATATTAGTATAATATATGAAATTGAAAATTGAAATCTTTATCGTCACGTGACTAAACTTGTTGACTTTCTATTCTTTTGTTTTCTTTATCATGATTTTTCTTTTTCTATTTAAAATATTTCTATATAGATATATAAACCGTATCTATATTTCTAATCATAATTTGTGTTGTCTATTTTAAAGTATAAAATACAAATTATTGTATTATTTTATATATACATATAAGTATGTATGTATGTAGGTATATTTATGTATAAACTTTTGATCCTTGGATATTATGTTTGACCATATTGACACTTGTGTATTTCACTTTAGGGGGCCCTTTATAATTTATTTCTGTGTACAATATAGTTATATATGTATATATATATAAATATACGATATTATGTATATGTACGTGTGTATAGATTATATTTTATATTGTAACAGATAATGAATTGAACTTTTCAATTTTAAATTATTTTCGAGTACAATGTTACCGACAAATGATGTTTTTAGGCAAAATTTATTTTTTAAATTCATATGCATATACATTTTTTCAAAAAATAATCAAAGTCAGTGATGTTATATATAATTTTATTGATATGTATAAATTGTTGTGTATAAATATTACTAAGCTGGTACATTCATTAAAATAAAACTTATTTTTGTTTCTTTATTAAAATAAAATTCATGTTTAGATATATATTTGAATAATAAAATTTTATCCATTTATTATTAGAAAAAAATTAAAATAATTTAATTGAATGATTTAGACCTTAGCCTAACCTGTACGATTGTATATTTAGTTACATATAAAAAATTATCAAAAAATAAAATAAATTTTAATTTAAAAATAAGCGTTTCCAAATTAAATTATTTAACTACATAATAATTTTATTGTTCATGTTATCTATGTCTATCTGAACTTTAATTAAATTTTTTATATATACTTTTTTTCATTCAAATTCAACATTTTTTCAAATAAATTCAACATTTTTTCTAACAAAATGTTTGACAAAATGTTGAATTTGAATGAAAAATTGTTTAATTTGTTTGAAAAAATGTTGAATTTGAATGAAAAAAGTATATATTTTCAATAAATCATATTAAATTTGCTTACATATTATAAACTATATAAGAGGAAATTAAGAGCTTACATTTAAAGCAAAACGTCATTTATTAAAGTATTTATCAAACCAAATTGAAAATTTTACAATATCTGTACATAATGTAAATGACCATCATGTTATATGCTTTGTAAATTAAAATTCACATTAATCTATAATATGTTATTAAATAATATAGCATACACTTTGTTAGGACCTATTAAAGCTCATTTCAGTTAAAAAAAGAGATAAATATTTAAATGTTGTATGTATTTAATATCTCTATAACAATTTATAAGTAATATAGATTTTATTATAATTAATATATAAAACATAACAATCAGTAGACTTTAATCAAACCTATGATAAAAAAAATAATAAAACATTATTTTATTCTAAATAATTAAGTCAGGTTAATCTCTAAATAATTACAAATCAAAGGTGTAATAGCTCTTGAACAGTAGTATAAGCTCTTGAAATATATAATTAAAATATATGAAATTAAACATATTGTACAAATATATTAAGGCAATAAATAAAACAAAATAAAATAATAAAACATTATTTTAATTGCTCAATTTATATTTTTAAATTTTAATATGCATCAATTACGTAGCTAACTTATTAAGAACTTAAAAGATTAACAATTTTTTAAAAATAATAGTTTTCTACATGTGCCTTAGAATTGGATATTCCGGTAATATTTTATAATAAGATATTTTATGTGCACAACACACATATTATGTAATTCTACACAATATTTTATAATATACTTATAAATTTTTTTTGAATTAAAATTTGGTAGTTAAAGATAAAATAATTATATTGATGGATATAATAAGTATATTAAATTTATAAAATAAAATCTTTGAAATATTATGATAAAGTAATTTTTTACCTAAAACTTTAAAATATGTTAATATTTATTTAAAGATGTTACACAAAAAAGTGATCATCATATGAAGTTTATACTATAAAAATTGAAGATATTATTTTAAGACTGTTTAAGACTGAACATCAAAAATATATTAAAAAACGATTTTGTTAAAAATTTGCTATTAGATTCGTTCACGAGAAATAGGTTCAGACAGGAATGGTATAGAAAAAATCACTTCAAATTAATTATTCTATCATATAATATTTACATCAGATTACATCAGAGTATAAAACTATTATAGAATAAATTTTAGTAGCATTTATTAAGTATAATCGTTCCGTTAAATTCACAGTAGGGAAATTATTATTATAAATTTTGTTCTACGATGTAAAAACATTTAAACAATGGAAGTGCAATATAGATTATAAAATAAAATTATAATATATAAAAATATTATGTATTTTGCAGTGAATGAATGAATGTGGGTAAGATAATAGTATTACATGTATTTTATACAATTTATTGCATAATATTACCAAATAAAAAAAGACAAATTAATAATACTTAAATATTATGAGAATAACTATATACAATAAGTGTCAAAAATGAATGAACAGTAAAATAAAAAATTTAATTAAATTAATTCAGCTCAATCTGAAATTAAACGATTATTGTAGGGGATATGCAAAATTAATTAATCAGAAACAAATTAGGGAATATAAATATTTAACAAGAAATTTCTTCTACACCAACAGTTATACAGACTACAGTATCAGATTTGTTTTTAGTGAAATATTTAATTTGTGAATTTAAGAGTTAGCAAATTCGATTTTTTACTAACCATTTATTTTTATTGTACAAATAACGATATTTCGGAAGCAACTTACTTTCTTTATTAGTGCTGTCGGGTAATCTAACCAAAAAATTTTTATTTCTGACTATGACTTCTTGCGGAAGGTGATACAATATTGATGAAAAAATCTTTGGATAAGAGTGTTGCAACATTTTTCTTCAACCCTTATCAAACCGAAATTTTAAATTTTAATTATTTGTTTTTATGTAAAAATATTGTACTGTCACATTGTAAAACACAATTTTACAATAACAAGCCTCACCTCTTGTGATACCATCAGTCATTTATATTATATTGTTATTATATAAAAATAAATATATTTAATTTTGGGTGATAAGATCAATTTTTCGGATCTAATTTAGAACAAACATTTTTAATTGTTCGTTCAATTTTGATGATTTTGTATATCAAATTTGTATGGTTTTAGTAAATTTCGTTAAAATAAATATACTAAATATAAATATCACAATATTATGTGTGTATGTGGAAACGTAGAACATATTACCTAGTTAAAATTAATAAAACAATTGATGTTCATTATGTTATATTCCTTTACTATTATAACAAAATAAGGATAAATTATTTTAACGGTTAATATTATCAAATAAAAGTGATAATTTTCCATTTTTTTTTTTAAATTTTTATTGTTGAGTTTTTTTAGTTGACCAAAACCTAATTATTATTGTTTAGAATTTGTGAACGTTTATTAAGTTTGTCATTTTAAATGTACGTAGCTATATGTTGTATTAAAATATATGCTAACGTATTATGTATCTAAATAAATATTTTAAGGTGATAAATACATATATATTATATCGTGGGTATTAGTTAATAATATAAAATTTGTTTGTGTGTTAAAATGTCAAATTTTCCACATAAATTTTACTATGAATTGTTTTGTTATTAATTAAATAATGTATGATAAATGATGATATTTTGAATTGTTATTAATTAATTTATATTTAGTTAAAATAGATAAAGTGTATTTAATTAAATATAATTGTAAAAATAAAATTGATCATGTGTTTTAGGTATAAAATTACATGTAGCTGGTGACTAGTTATTCTTGAGATATGAAATAAAATGGGCATTATTAGCAAAATGTATAAATGGGATACCTACATGGTCTATGCTTATTTAAGTGTAAATAGATATAATTTAAATATAGGAATAGAATTTTCTTTTAAAATTACTCAATAGTTAGTCATTTTCATATACAAATAGTACTGCTATTGTTGCTAAAAGCATTTTGTTTATAAATAATAGTTTCAAATTATAAATAATTGTTTCAAGTTTGTTCATGGGCTTTGCTAACTTTATAATTGTATATTTATTATTCCGATGTTTTACTTATATGATTAACTAATACAATTATGAATACCATACAATAATAATGTTCAATACATCAGATGGTCTTATTATAACTGTACCAATACATTACAATCAATTATAGCTCTATAGAAATAACGTACATAACATTTTACATAAAAAGTACAAAGTTATACTGCGTTCTGAGTGCAATCTTGTACTAGCACTACTTTTACAGTTTTTAAAGTAATTAAATAAATTCAATTCAATTAAAGTGACAATATTACAATACAATGTATGTATTACTGTGTGTGAATATTTTGCTTTTGCTGTGCTGTGTGTGTTAAAACCTCTATTTTATCAAAATTATTTAACAAAATAAATACTAGACAAATTGCTTCAAATAAAAAAAATAGATGAATTATGTAATCTAATAATACACAAGATGAACGACGCGGTGAGTAAAAAACCAAGAATAGTTGAATAGTAACTTACCCCACAAAAATATTAAAATTTTAGCAAGTTTAAAATTTTTTAGCAAGTTTAAAAGTTGGCCGAAAATAACGAAAGGGTGGGGAATACTTAGAACATTCAAAATAGTTACACATTCCACAAACCAAAAATAAAAAAAAAAAAAACATTTAATTTTAATTACAAATAAATCGAATATAAAAAATAGAAGTAATAATTAATATTAAATTGTATATTTTACGGCATTCAATCCTGGGATTGTTAAATAATTAAAAAATAAATTGTTAACGTTTTCAAAAAATTCACACAGTCTACTTCTTGGATCAGTGAATTTGAAAGTCCTAGTTCTGAATATTTTTGAATTATTTGAATTAGGCATCGGTCACTGAAATAAATGCTTAAAATTTTTGTTTTCGATTTTGCAACACAAATTTTCATATTAAAGTTGACAGAAAATTGGCGTTTGGTGCAGAATAGCACAATAATATTGGGAAAACGTGGCTTATCGAGCAAAATGACAACTCTGTATATTTTAAACTACAACGTTAATAAATATTTTGAATACACCATTCGAAAGAGCTTGATTTAAAACATATGATAGAGCTCTTAAGTATTATATTTTTACAAATTTAAGTTTTACTTGAAATTTTAATGATTTAAACTACATAATTTTTATGAATGTATTATATTTTTTTATAAAGTTGGCAAAAAGACTGTTAATTTTGTGAATTATATTATATTCTTTTATTATTACAATGATTTTTGTTATTTTGTAACTAATGTCAGTATTTTATGGTTTTGGAGCCCATTGAAGCCGATTGGAGCCCATTTTAGATATTTTTGGAATTTAAAATTTTTTTCCGCCGATCAGCGACCGGTATAAAATACAGGACAGCATAGTGCTTTTTTGTATTAAATTTTGTTTCGAAAACGTTGCAAAGATATTGAACGTAAATTGAGTGAATAAATAAGTTAAATTTATTTAAATATCTTAAATGAATTAGTACGAGTATGTTCAAATTTAAAATACAATGTTCTTCAAATTAACATTGTCGTTAATATGTAACAAAAAAATATTTCAAAAAATGTCATTCTCTATGTAATAACACACGTGATAATTTTTTTTCTGTTTTTTATATTATTTATTATCTTATGTTATGTCGACAGTGGACTGTGAAATTGGTAAGAAAATTTGCTAGTATGAAAATTTACTTATTATTGTTATATAGCTCTATATTCTAAGTAAACCTCCAATTTAATAAAATAATCATTTAGTTCCTATAAATTTATTTTTCTAAATTTTTTTATTTATTTTTAAGTATCTATGTTCATTGTATATTTGCCTTTTTCCATTTTCAGGTCACGTTTCTAATTACTAAAATATATATTTCTATATTTTAATAAATTTTTTTTTTATCAACTTCAAAATAGAAAATGCTACATGAAGTATTTTAATAAAAAATCCTTTTTTTTTCTGTTTAAAATTTTTTTAATTTTTTGAAAACCTTAAAAAAAAAAATAGAAATAAAACAAGTTAGTTTCAAAAGAATTAATTCCTTTTTTTTAATTCCGTTCGCTAAAAAAAAAACAAAAAGGCTGAATGAAAAATATGAATTTTTTTTCATAAAGTGAAGTCAAATGAAGTAAAAATATTTTCAGTTTACAGGACTATAGTAACTTGTGGCATATACAATAAATATACAGGGTTATTTTAATAGGTTTTACTTTTCTCAATTTAATATAAAGAAGACTTAATGCTGTCCACAAATCTTTAATATTTTAATTATAAGTTATAATTTAAAAAAAAAAATTTGAAGAGGTTTTTATTTATTGCATTTTTTGTTTTCAGAATTCATTTTCGAAAATTGATTTTTATTCAGAAATTTGCAAAAGCATTGTATTTAGAATTTTAAAAATTATATCTCGACTCATTCAGATTTAATAATATGGATTTTTATTTTTTAATGATTGTTTTCAATATAATAAGCATTTAATTAAATATTTAAGTTATAATTTTCTATGAAAATTCAATTGAAAAACTGCTGCGTTTAGTCTATAAGGAATTTAACAGCTTTAAAGTAATTTAATATAGGGAAAGTAAGCTAACACATAGATGAGAACATTGATGGAAAATTGATGAGAATAGAACTACCATCAATTAATTGCTCATCCATATTTCTTACCCATTCTAAATTCTAAATTAATCAATATAAAAATGGACAATTAGTTGACAATTATTGATGAAAACATTGATGTGTAATAGTGGTGTAACAGTTATAATTTTTAATAAATCATTGACTTCGATTTAAATATATAATAAGTATTCACCAGGTCCTCTAAATTCAAGGAATTTTGATAAAAATTCATACCCAATTCCATTATGAATAGTTTTCCTACATTTCAATTAAATCTTGGTATTATACAATTTTTATTGGTTTATCTTAGACAACAACCGCATAAACATTGTAAAACATAATAATTATATACACATTATACTAGCCATTAGGCTTTGAATAAATAAATAAACAAAGTAAATAAGTAATAATGTATTTAAAGAAAAAATAATTGAATTTAAATTTAATTCTGGAGAAACAACTCCGTATTTTGGTGAATGTATTTGATAGATTCTGTGCTTTGGTGAATTTGATTTCGCTACTTCTTCTTTAAAACAAAAAACCACACCACGGATTGGGTAACAGGACAATGATGATGAACATGATAACATCTCTTTCTAAATATCTATAATTCAAAATAATAACAATCAATTTGGGTTGTGAAATGGTTCAGATATTTGTATCGTAATTTTTTCAGTTTACTGATAAAAAAATATAATGATTTATATATTTATTACAGTTTGAATAAGTTTGTGAAAATATAGCTTGAAATTTTTACTTGAAATATAAATAAATATTTTTTAAAATAATAATAATTTTAATATGAAAAAAAAAATTATTATGTATCAAGTCTGTTTCTGAATCGTTAATGTTCAATTTAATAAATATCAAATTATAAATCGACGTCATATTCTTACATTTGAAGTTTATCATAATGTATATGACAATTTGAAATTGACATTAACATAATAATGGGCAGAGACTTGGATCTGTAAATTTGAACCAACAATTTTGGTAAGTACAGTCGGTTGCGTCTGCAGACAGCATCGCATATATTATAATAAAAACAAAAACAAAAAAATTTCAATTTTAATTCATACGTTGAAAATAATTACCAACTTTCGAAAAGATTTCGGTTTTAGTTTGTCTTTGAGACCATTACGTTTCGAAATACATAGTTTTAATATTTGTTGTGGCTCTGAGACTGTCTTTCAGTTTCTTAATATGATTGCGTTTTTTTTCACAAGGTAATATATTTTGTTCGTAAACAGGTTATCAGCTACTTGCAATTATCAGCATATTATGCTGGTAAAAAAAGTTAACTTGTTTCTGCCTTTTTTCTATTAGAATATGATGATTTCAATGCCGAAAAATAAAAAAAAAACGTAGCAACATCAAGTGGATTTAAAAATTATTATATTATTGTTGTATTTGGGATTTATTTTCATTTTATTTATAGTAACATCGTGAATCGTAATATAATCAACATAATATATTTATTGTTTATAATATAATATAAATATAATATCATTTTTTTAATTTACTCCATAATAATTTTATTTATATAACAGTTTACCTGCATATTAATTGTATAGTATAAACTTGCAGTACCGTACTAAATTAAACACGGAAAGGTTATTATACCTAAATTACTGTCAAGAACATAAAAAAAATATATATGTATATTATATGTACCCAAACTTTCGAGATGTAACCCTATCATTTTTTTATTGTCATTTATTTTATCTACTATGGATTAGGTAGGAAAACCAACAAAGTATTTCACTCTCACGATAATAGTACATAGCACGTGGGGACGATTGAATAGCAGGCTTTTTATCTACTGGGTCAACGAGCGTGCTCGCGCAATTAATAACTGAATTTTGAATTGAATAACAATTAATAAATGAATAACTGAAAATCTAATAATATAAATATAAATAAAGTGGAAAAATAAATATAAATAAATATAAATAAAGTGGCAAATAAATGGAGAAGTGAAGAAATTTTAAATTTTCTAACATTATATAAACAGTGTGAGTGTTTATGGAATTATTTCTGAATATTAACTGTAGAAATACCCGCGAGCAAGACTTCATTATCAACCATTTTAATTAGCATTCTAAATGCTAATTAAAAGTATAATGTGAACATTATAGCAACATGCACATACATGTTGCTGATGAATAAGGATAATCTAAACCATTCATATACAATAGTATTAAAGCAAAATAAACGAGACAGACAATCTGTAACAATAAGTATATTATTAAAAATGAAAAAATCAACTAGACCATTCTAGATGTTTTCGATCTAAATCCTACGTAAAATTAAAATTCAACATTTATTTTTGGAAATATAAGCTTCAGCCATTTATGAGCTTAATGAATGTTATATTTTTAAGACCTTTGAAAAAAACAAAAAATGTACAAACATGTAGGCGACCTTTTCATGAAAAAATTAAAACAAAAAAAAAATATATATATATTTTTATTTAAATTACAAACGAAAAAAAAATATTTATTTTTTTATTATTTTATTTAAAATTATAATATTCAAAAATTAAAATAATTCATTTATCGAAATTCAAAAGTATATGCATATAATGAAAGTTTCAGTAATTATATCCTACTTAATTATCATAATTATAATTTTTATATTATGTATAAAAAGAAAAGAAAGTGCGCACTCACATCATTTAAATTTATACAATTAAAAATTTTGATCACGATCTCTGTTGGAAAATTCTCGAATCACAAAAGAATGAACAGAACGAATATTATTCATATTATTATTATTATTATTGTCATCATCCCTTTCATCACAATTTTCTGAATTTCTCTTATTTAAAAAAAAAAAAACAAACAAAAATATATTTTGTATGGCCTCCAATTGAATCCACAGTTATCATTGATTTTATTAATAACCAATTTAATCGTGGTTTACATTCATAATGATGATAATAATATAACAATTACTACTAGTAGTACCAACCTACCTACCTACCTGTACATACCTAAGTGTTTTTATATAATTTTTATTTCTCTTTTGGTTAAATTGTTATTTATTTTGATTTTTGCAAGTTTATTTTCATGATTACATAAATACAATCAGAAATGTGTTTACTAATATAATACGCATTTTGTTTTTTTTTTTGTATTCAAATTGAAATGTTCTCATTTTGATGATGATTATTTTGACCCAAAAACCTACCTAAAAATAAATCAAAATAAATAAGAAAAAAAGGGAAATAAAATAACAGGTTAGGTACGAATGATAAGAATTAAAAAAAAAAAAAAAAATCGCACAAAAATTTAATATAACAATAATTTTGTGCATAAAACATAAAAATACCATTCCAGGGATGGCACAAAAGCACAACATACTCGTAAAAGTGTGTCAAACAAACAAACAAATATGATGACAGACCGAAAAACGAAACAGAAATAAAAAAAAAAAAGAAAAACAAATAAAAGCAAAACAGAAACAAAAAATAAAGGTATGTTATGCAGGAATGGGAATATATAGGGAAATCTGAACAGGAGAAGAAGAATAAAAAAGAATCTTAAAGTTATTGTTGAGATTCACATTTCTAAGGCTCCTACGTACGTATCGTATCCTCTTCTTTTGAATACTTAATTATATACGCATAAATAAATAATTTTCGAAGTGTATTCAAAATTAAATTATTCGTTTGGAATGTTTAAAAGAAATTATTTTACTAAACAAAAATTATTATTATTTTATTTATTGCCTTAATGTGTTTGTACAATATGTTATTTTAAAATATTTTAATTCTATATTTCAAGAGTTTATTTTACTAGAATATTTGCACCTTTGATTTGTAATTATTTAGACTAACCTGACTTAAATATTTAGAATAAATTTAATTTGCAAAGCAAAAAATGGCAAGTAAAAACATTTAATTAATTATTTTATGTTAATATAAAACCTAATGTAAACCTAACCTAAATCCATAAACAAAAATTGTTATTGTTTAAAGTGTTTTGTTGAATTAATTTATAAAATCAGTTTATTGGTTTTCTGCATATTTTCACAATACAACTGTATATAATACATCTGTAATGTTTTCAATTCATCGAATATGAGCCAACAGTTTTAATTTATTTCAATCAGTAGCAATTTGCAAGCTAGCATTTTTTTTATGAATTCAATACTCACGTAAATGGATTGTCCACTCGAAGAGACGGCAAACATTTATTACATTTTTTTAAAATTATTTTCCAATGAAACATTACAATCTGTCTCTGAAGAAGCCATTCAGTAATTTGCATTACACTTTTTATATAATAAGCAACAGATAATGACTAGCGGAATAGTAAATGCAGTGGTTAACGATCTATGATGTTCACATTATACTCAATTGCAATGCTTACCCCGTTGCTCATACTGTCTATTGGGTAGCTACAGAATGACTTACAAGATGCTAACAATCTGTTTGCTAGTCTTATTTGTTATTCGATACTGAAATCATTAATTTTCTTCCTAATGGTTCTTACCGGTCATCTATAATAGCATTATAGACGAACCACGGTGCACCTAATATTAATCCTAACACCTAAAGTTTCGAACCGTTGTACTATTTGAATTGCTGGCAACTTTTCACCGTTGAATTCCATATCTCCATATCGGTTCTAAAATAGATTTATTTTTTTATATACAGCTAAAGCGTTAGGTATGAAAATACTTTTATCACTTATGTGACGCTTGGTTAGGATAGGATAGGATAGGATAAATTAGGAAGAAAAAAAGGGAGATATATTAGTACTGGGAAGTTGAAGAATAAAGGTATTAATATTTTCTTTAAACTTTTGCAAATTGTAATTTGAATGTGGAAACATATTGGGAGGAATATGATTCCACATTCTTAAAGTGCGAACTATGAACGACTTCCATAACCTGAGCATTTGCGACTTCCTTCTCCAATTCGCTTTGGAATTGTTTAAGCAGCGTTTTGATTTCTAAGCATTTGTTCTCACCTACGAAGTATCTATAAAACAGAGAAAGCGTTCCGACTAGATGTCAATGGCCAAGAGAAGTTAGGAATAAAGTTATGTTTGGGTCGTCAATTAGAAGAATGGCGCGATTTTGAACGCGGTCAAAGTAGCCGAAATCCATATAATGGAAGCGCCAGCCCAAATGTGTGAGTTATATTCCATCTTGGGACGTATAAATGATTTATAGATTTTAAGGAGTTCCAAAGGTGAAATGGAAGCTTTATATCTACTTAGATAGCCTAAACACTTGGCAGCTCATTTCGCGATATAAAAAATATGGTCGTTCTAAATAATTTTTTGATTCATGCCTAAAATATTTAGACTATCCTTGTTTTGTAAAGTAACTCCTTGGAAGAAGAGATTAGGTTGAAAACTTGGAAGTTTGCGCGAAATAAGACAGTTGAACTCAACTCCGTTTTCTTTGCCCCAGACAGTAATTTTAGTCAGATCATGGTTAATCATGTTATCTGTCACATTATCTGTCTTCTATTGCCAACTTCGGTAGTTGTAGCATTAGATTTACAGAAAAATCGAAGGATGCCACCAGAGTACTATCATTAGCAAAACTGTGAATTTCTAAATCAGAAGCTTGATATTGGTGAGTTTCGGCTAGTCATCAAATACATTTTATTTAATTTCAACCGCTGTTGTTTTCTTTTGCTTTGGATATGAATTTTCCATGTAAGTTTTCTATACAAATGAGGAAGAATATATTGAACATTTAATCTGTGAATACGAAGGGCTTCAAAAGTAGACTTCGTCACTTGGAAAAATCATTCTCCGAACAATAACAGCTGCCCAGAATACCATTGAAGAATATCCTGAGTGTGATCACAAAATCAGGTATCCTTAAAGACTCAGAAACTAAGTAACAAACACCTTTTATCATGATAAGCACATTTGCAGCTGCGGTGATATAGGGATAGATTCTCTTTCGAAATTACATAATCTGCAATCTATACAATCTATTCAAATGCATGCCTAGGTATACTTTATGAATATTCATAAAATAGTTATTGGACCATCACTACCGTTGATGCGAATAAGAAGCGAATAAGATGAAAATATTGTAATAAACAGCAGTAAACAGGACGTAAATGAATACTTTGTAGTGTGATTGTTACAAGTAAAGTGTTTGTAGTTTAGAAATAAAAAAAAATTTTAAGAATTAGAATTTTAACTTTCGTTTGTGAGATGAATGACTCAAATATTGAAAATTAAAAATAGTAAAATTTAATTAAGCGATTTTTAGGAATGTGCATACCAAATTATCAATAAAATGTCCAGTACAAAATATTGTCAAACAAGGTATTAAAAAAGTAAATTGTTTTTGGTGCGGTGCAAAATATTTTCATCGTCACTACTTAGAATTACTTCTGCACTGTGCAGGGAAAACTTTGATAAACATAAGTAGAACCCGAAGTTATTATGTAAATGCACAACTTGCAAAACAAAACATATGAAGCGGAAATCTATAGGTCTTTAACAGACAAATACTGGATCAGTTGCTAATATAAATATTACTGTAAATTCAATGAATAAAAAGAAACGATTCAATAATAATGAAAAACTTGATGCAGATGATGACTTGCTAAACAGAGCATTAGTGATTCAAAACTAACAGAACTACAAAAGAAATATTGGATTCACTAAATAGATGAAAATAATCAGTTGCGGAATGAAAATAAGTTAATTTTGACCTGAAAACATTAGTCGAGAGTAATAATATTGATATAGAGAGAGTATAAAACTTAAATATGTAGAAATTTCGGGAGTTGGTGATATTCCAGGAAGTGATACAGATAATAAAGTTTTAGCTTTTCATAGTTGATTTGACATTTGTAACCTTTGCATATTGAAAAAACATCATTTTATTGCAAAGTCTATATACGATAGAGGGTTGTGTGCCCTGCAACATATTCTTATTAGATCGTCCCATTAAGTTTATATTTACTATTATGGAACTGTGACTGTACAAAATTTTTTCTATTTAATGCAAGTGTTTTTTTATGGGATCATTTATGGACCCGTCCTATCTATTACGAGGTTTTGTAAGGTTATTTATGTCTATATATTTTGGGTATATGCTTAAAGCTTTTCCTGATTGATTCAGTCTGACATTTTTCTACAGCTATTAGCTTCTTATGTTGAAATGATTTTGTAATTTAGTCAGTTTTTACTACATCATCATCATCACGTTCATCAACTATACACTTCATCCTATCTTGCACGATTAATGACTTCTTTGGGAAAAGTTCTATTATGTCCAAAATGGACTAAATAAAATTTTTATAAAACAGTTTTCAGTTGCAGATTGTCGTTTAGCTAAATATTAGATAATATGCTAGATTAAAATGCAAGTACAATAAAGAAGGTGCACTTACATATAGAACTAATTATCATTTAACACCATTAAAAGATTAAGTTTTGCTATGAGTGGCTATTAAGTTTGTCTAAATTCATGATCTCACATTATGTATTGGAATAGTGTAGATTTTGACTTTGAAGAACTTTGTTTGTTCTTATAACTTAACAATAATTACCTACAACTGAATGCTATGACTTCTGTTTGCGTAACACACTGAATTAAATTAGAAGCAATCAAAGGTTTTGAGTAGACAGAATACACTTCAATATTAAAAGCCAGCATGAATATGATGAAAATTATTGGAATAATATCCTGGAGTTATCTTGATCATTTTGGTTTTTTTTTTATAAATTATTTTTATACCTATATATTATACAGTTATATATGTTAAACAGGTGTTATCATCGGTACATTTACATTTTACCTATATTTTATTTTTTATTTTCTGTTTTTTATATGATTAATATTTTCCGCGGTTACATTTTTGGATTTCTTAATTGGTGAATTGTATTCGAATCTGGATTTTATATTTAAAGGAATACAAGAAATTCATTTGTTCTGTGAATGAATTTATGTTGTTTTTTTTTTTTTTTCATTTTATGTTTTATACGTAAATGAAATGTCAACTGACATAACTTAGAATATTTTAATAACATACGCATACAAACATATATACACATTTAGAGATTTTTATTATTTTTTCATGTTCCACCCTTCGTTATGTCATGGCATTTTCTTTGAAGGTATTTTAACGATTTCGTTTTTTTGTTTTGTTTCATCTCTATAACAACATTATGTTGATTGTTGATTTTCAAGTTGATTTTTATGTATTAAAAATCTACTGTTTTAACTTAGTATGTTGTATAACGGTATATATTAGTATTCTGATTTTTGTTGATTTAGAGTCAAAGAACTGAAAAGAGTAGTTAAATCACATCAGGATACGATTTTTGTCTATTATTGCAAAGTTTTTTAGTTTCTACATAATATAAGGGTCGTCGCAACAGTATTAAAGGAATATTCTGCACAATATATACAAACGTTTGTAGCTAATAATGTAAACATTTTTTAGTGTGCAGGAGCCCAGTAAGAAATTAAAATAGTTATGCACAAGAACTAGTTATTGAAGAGTAGGAAATGGTTCAATTTTTGGTTATCCTAATGTAAATTACGGTAAAACCAATGTTGTGCCGCGTAAAGTACATTATGTAGATTACGTTATTTTGTACACGTTGACAATACCTTGTAGACAATATAATTATGTCTTCTTAATTGCGTAGACAATATTTACAATTAAATAATAATAAATTACGATTAAGTTAAATGAAAATACTGGTTTTTTTTTACAAAAAATAAGCAAAATTATATTATTATATAATTTATAGTTTCCTACATATGTTTGTCGATTCGACGGAACGTTCCAATACATATAAAAATTGCTTTGATTTGTTTTTTTAACATAAAATAAATAAATTTCGCTACCCAAAGTGCATTAAGTATTAAAAATAAGTAAAAGTAAACAAAGAAGAGCCAATAAATATTGTGGGACCAGTAGGACCCACAATCACATAAATTTGAAATGAAAACTCTAATGAAGGAAAGAAAAAGCTAGAATTTATTTTGCTACCGTCATTTATGGCGGCCTACAAGTCTAGTAGGTAAAATGTGTAACATAAATTTTATCCGAATCATGCAGATTCCCAGTTTCTTTAAACACTCCTACGATTGACAAATATTAATAAATTCACATAATTGGTACAAAAAGCTTTATATTTTCTTTAATATGTTCTACAAATTTATCATAAAATGTATATATTGATTCGACCATTCCAAGATCACATGATTTAATCCCAATTCTACCTTAATCAACCAACAAAATTTTCAAAATCAACTTGCTTAAATTCTGTTAAAATATAGATGTCATTTGATCCATTAATTTTTTATTTAAAACATCTTTTGTAAATAGATTGCCGGCGTAGCCTGTTACAGTTACTATGAAGTTCTGAGACAATTTTTCCATCTGTTTATACTACTGTCGAATATATTAGCAGAAACAACAGTAGGAATTCAGATCCTTTGCAATATCAACAGACTCCACAACAATTTCAGACTATTTCACAGCTGTTTCAGAATCTCCTGTTAAGCATGTAAAAAAAAGCTTGATGTCTGATAGCAGTATATGCAACATTGAATCAATCGTTTTATCACTTTATGATTATAAAATCATAATAACCTTAGCTGACATAATCAATTTTTTGTATGCTTTATCAAGCCAAGTTGATGACAGTGTTTTCCTACTTTAGAAACTTTATCTAAATACGCAGGCTATTCTTGAAATTAAGCGAATCTACTGGAAAAATAATTATTGTTTACATCATAGTTGAAATTGTTTTTATTCTATACAGTATAGTTTACATGGTCTCTCTACAGTAAATTGCTTGTTTTACACTAAAGTCTACTTCAAAGTGTAGACAATGTGTGGGAACAACACTGGTTTTTACTTCTTTACTTACATATCTGGTTTAGTTTATTTTACAAACATTTTTTTTATTAACGGTGGTAGTGTTTTATTAAAGCTACTGGATGATGATATATTGCATAATCAATTTTAGCCAGATTTCGTCTAGTTATATACGTCTAATGTACTTGCTATTATCGTTAATATGACAGAATATATTATATAGAAGTAGATTTGGGAGGGAAACAATAGCCTGCTTTCAGAATTAATCAGATATTTACAGAGCTGGTGAGAAAAAACTACTTCGCAACACATTATGAGTAAATAAATAATAGGAGAAGGAATAGTTCAATTTTGATATAAGCTTAGGAGATAAGTAAAATTATGGAAGACTGTTTTTTCTAATAAAATGCACAACTCATTGAACAATGTTGAGAAAAGTAGTAGACTTCAGACCAACACTTTGCAATGTGGCCTAGATCTAGACAACTCTAAAAAATTATTTTGAGCCAGGGAAAAGTAGTACTAAAGGAGTGTTGCAATTCAGTTGGATAGATACCATCCGGTTCTGGTGACTTGAATGGTTTAAAACTATTTATAGCCCATTGCCGTTTGGAGTTTGTTACCAAATGAAAACAGTTTAAATATAAAAAAATCAAAAATTGATTAAAATGTTTCAAATGATGAAATCTTGGAGCTTCTGAATCTGACTTCTATAAACAATAACACGATGGACTTGAGTAAAACCGTATAACTCTTCGTTTTCATATCTTTCCAAAAATCGTGTCACCGGCAGTACATATAAGCTCATTAAAAGAGTTAATTCTATATTAGTTTTGGAACTAATTCCCTTTGTTGTAGTTTGAGAACTAATTCTTAGAATAACCAATCTTTTAATGATTTCCTACTGGGAGTATATTGTCATCAACATCAACATTGTCATCATCATCATCATCATCATCAGGTATAAATTAATTTTTCTTGTTTGTATTGCCTTTAATAATATTGATTGATTGTGTTTATTGTGTCTTTGACTTTCGTTTGTTGATTGTTTGTTTGATTTTTATAAACGATTTTTATTTTGTTCCAATATGTAGCTATATACGTAGATAGCTATGTATGTATGCATGAGAATGTTTGCATAATTTTACGATTTGCGTATAAGGATTCTCATAAGATATGTATTTAAAATTGAACACAATGAAATTTTAGTAGATAGTTTTTACTTCTTTTTATACTGCAAATGGAAATTATAATGTTGTTATGAATATACAAACAAAATTGACCTCGATTTTGATTATTTTAATAAAATAAATATCATGTAAGCAAAGTGAAGTGAATGAATTGTTGAGAAAATGTCAATAAGAGATTTTTCATGAAAATCTTAATAATTTCAAAAAATTTATTATATTGATTTTCAGAATATTCTGATCGTAGATATATGTTTATTAAATTTTTAATTTGAAATTAAAGTTGTATTAAATTTTTTTTGAATTTAAAAAATGTAAAATTTTGGGGAGTTCGTAAACATTCTGTTATAGTGAGCTGTTTGACATGGTTATACATAATGGTATTTTATACAAATTATCTGTGGTCTATACGGTCAATTCAATTTTGATTCTCAATTAGGTAATAAGAAAAAAAGCTTAACTAACGTTGTTTTTACGCTGTAGTGAATATAATAAAAGAGCAAAGATGGTCTAACAGAGTCATTAGAATCCTTATTTATATATATATGAAATTTTTTAAATTTGTAATTTTGAATTTGTAATTTTAACTTTGTAAACGATATTCTATGAAGTAAAATTATTATTATTGTTATTATTATCTTTGGTAACAGTCAGACTGTCTTAAACTGCTCTTAAAAGTAACCTGACCAAATCTAGATTGGTGGGAGAATATTCAGCAGCCCTTAACCTCATACATCTCCGAAATAAGGTACAACTGATCTGGATATCGGGTCATAGTAACTTGACTGGAAATGAAAAGGCTGACGAACTAACCAGATCATCGGCGGACAACATTTATGGACCGGAACCGGTAGTTGGTATATCTATTAGTAATATTAAACTATAGATAGAAAACATCTTGAAGAGGGAAACAAACATTCTTTGGGAAAGTATTGAAGGCCACATCAGAGTCTCCAAAATATATGCACCAAGAATAAATACTAAAATACTCAGGTAAGTCTCAATAGAGCAGACTGCACGAAGATGGTGGGCATACTTACTGGTGATAACCACATGAATCAGCACATGCATATAGACTATCACTATCACAAGTCACGAACCCAACCTGTAGTCCTGTCTGGAATAGGAAGAAACCTCTACACATGTTGTAAGGGAGTCAGTGTCTAGCTCTTTCAAGGTTGAGACTCAGGCTGTTGGAACTTCTGCAGTATAAAACCTTCAAATCTATTGGCCTTTATCAAAAGGGAAGACTAAGTTGACGGGGTGGAGGAAGAAATAAAGGACTAAAAGCCTACATGCCGATCCTGATATATTAGGGCCACCTCCGTAAATAATGAAAACAAAAACGTTGCAGACGATACCCTTTTTTCTTATAATTCTAATAGTCTATTGAATGTCACAGTATATTTAAATTATCATTCGGATTTGATTAAGAAATGGTTTTATTGTCATAAAGGTTGTTGTTAGTGAAAAAATCTAAGTACATGTTATTCAGCTTAACTAGTAATGTTCATTATGATTGTAAAGTTTTTAATCACTCTCCTAGCTGCCGTAAATTTATGTCTTAACTACAATTGAATTGTCTTGTGGAAAACTATGCTTTGAGCTTGAATGTGTTGTATCATTTAAAAATATATCTGGATATTATTCCCGATAGTAGATTAAACTGGTCTTATCATTGTAGTATGTTGAAAAACTATTGTATTAAAGTTACAACTCAATATGTGCCATATAAGTATTAAATCAACTCAATTGCTTGTTTCAATTCAATTTTTGACAATCGTGTCTGTTTTTTTTTTGTCATTTCATTTTACATAGCATCTACAAATATTTTATCTTTTCTTATTATTATTTTTAGCACATAATTATTATTTTGAAGTTTATATATAGAAATTTAATTGAATTACACTCTGTACGAGCTAACAAGTTCTTTGAGATATGAATAAATTAAGATGTTTGAAAATGGTTTACCCTTTTCAACTTAAGACTACAGCAATATGGTATGGTCATTTTCTGGGGTGGTAATAACTTCAATAAACTCTACCCACTTCTTGTTGAACAAAAACATGCTGTAGGGATTATACTCAGGGAAAATCGCCTATAGCTTTTTTTTTGTTTTATAAGCTTATAATTTTACATTTTCTTCATGTATATGTCCGTAAGTCAATGAAATTATTTTTTATCAAGTCGGGCTGATTAAATAAGTGTGTAGTATTAAACTACATTATCTTAGGATCAATAACACGAATTTATTAGTGACACCTAAAGCTCGTATTGCTCTTTTCCAACACTTCTATACTACCTTAGGTTAGTTTAAGTATTACATTATGTAAATGATATATGAAATAAATGCAATATTTAAATCAAAACTAGAAATCGTTAAATAAAAATTTTACAAAATTTTCAATTCCATTTCCATTGTAACAATATTTTCACAATTTTTAGAATAAGCTATAGTTCATACTATATCATTTCATTTTTACTTGCACCTGTCATAATATCAATACTATATATTCAATGTTGTATTCGAATGATCAAATAATAAAAATTTTTAAAATGAACGTTAATAAAGCAACCATCAACCCGCAAATGAAAACATGATATTTAAAGCTTTAATTCAAATTGAACGTGTTTTACACATTGAAATTAAAATTTATAGCCCAGCTTTTGTTAACATTATATGTTGTTGAAAAACTTCCCATCCGATGTCGGTCGACATATTATAGGGCTTATGATATCTGATTACTGATCGAAATTGACGAATTTGAATAACAAATTTTTCAGCATTTTTATTTTATATTCCACTGTGTAAAAATATACATATTTCTATATAGATTACTTTAAACATTTCTATAAAAATATAAATATAGTTATGGCAATGACTATGACACTATTACAATGTCTCAAAAACATATAAATGAATTATTAGTACGAATTAGTATGGACATTTTACAGCCAAATTGAACAAAATCCAATTTTATTGTTTATAACGATTCAAAATAATTTGCTTAAAAATGAATTTTATTATAAAGTTGAAAAAATTTATTTAATTATAACCCAAAAAAAATCAATTTGAAATAATTCATAAGAAAAGATGAATATATTACTTAAAGTTCAAATTTTATAAATAAATTTTATAAACAACAATAATAATATGCATATGGAATATTAATTTGCAAATTTAAAAATGAAGTATTGTTGAAAATTTTATATTTATACTAAAAAAAAAACTGTTATTAATTATAATAATAACAAAAAAAAAAAAATAGGATCAGTTTCTTGCTTCTGATGACACAATTATAATAAATTTTAAATCCTTTTCAAAGAATAAGTGGTTATTTTGTTTTATTGTTGTTGTTATTGTTATTATTAAAATTCTTTACAATAATATTAAATGACACAATTAAAATTATAATAATATATCCATACAAGTAGTTTCATATTATTTATAATAAAATATATTTATTTATATAATATGCAATACAAATATATATTTATGTATAACTGTATATTTTTCTTAGGATCTCTGAAAATTGAAACAACAATCCTTTTATTTTATAGAAAATAGAATAAATTTCAGTACTATTAATAAAAATTTAGTGAGAAAATATTTAATCCTTTGAATACAAAATTCCATACATAATAATCATGAGCAGTTGATCTCATAAGTATTTGTACAATATAATTTTTTTAATGTACTTTAAAATTTCGCAAGCTATAGTTTCTTGAATATTTGTTATTTTTAAATGTACGTTGGAAATGTCTTGAACATTTCATTTTTTGTTTTAGAAGGTTCACTTATTCATATTTGACATTTCTTAATCATTGCTTTGTTAGATAGACTGCTAATATAGTTTTGTGGATAAACTTGTTATATCAAAATTGGATATTTAGTAGTAAGATTAGGCTAGAGAGATACTATGTTGATATTATCTCTGATATCCTGTAATAAAATCATATACTTTTCTTCAAATGTTTGCTAGAACATAATCTAAAAACATATTATTTTGTTACAAAAATAGCTACATTTTTTTTATTAAAAAACTGTAAGTTAAAAATTTATCTAAATTATTTGGGAATAATTCTGGGTAATCAAAAATATTTTTTCAGACGTATTAAACGAATTATTTTAATAAAATGGTAAAAGTAGTTTACTGATGATCTGACATTATTGCTATTAAGCCGTTAATTATTTAATCAATTATCATAATTAATTTTAAGCTAATTGTTTAGAATAAAGAAATAATTCGATAAAAATGATATCTAGTAGAGTTGGCAAAACCAGTAGAGTAAAAGCAAAGAACATATAATAAAAAGATGTCTCATCCCATACAAATTTTTAAAATATTATTTTTATATAGTGGGTCACCACATTACAACCCATTCCCTCATATAATTTTGCTCTTCAAATCTTATACGAATCTATTACGAATTGTTCGCCTTAGGGGCATTGCAGAAACATACATACTATAAAAGAAAGCAACAAGCGCTTTTAGAATAAACTAAATTAGTCTTAATGAGACTATATAAAAAAAATGTTTGTAAACAAAATCAAATTCAATAAAATATCTTTCATATTATTCATAAATAGCAATTCTGTTATGTAATCACAAAATATACATATTTTTAATAAAGAACAGAAAAAGAATATATATATGCACCTAGAAATAAGTTTTTTAATAAAATCATTCACTTTTGACTTATTTTTTTGTTTTATTGAAAAAATTGGCGTTATATTTGAATGTGACTATAAACGACATCGATTTTATGAAATTATGAAGTTTATTACTTTCTTTCAAACAAATTGTTAACTAGTGCTATAATAGAATTGTGGCTACAAACACTTTTGACTATAAATGAATTAAAATACATCGATCTACTACGTTGAGAGTAATGGTATTTTATTGTGTTAAGTTATATTGAAATTAGTATTAATTTCATCATAAAGTATTAGGTAGTATACTTTGATTTCATTATATATATATTCAATAATCAAGCGATTCAGAAAACAACTACAATTATACCGAAACAAATATTTCTTTTTATATCAAACCGTATCTGAAAGAACTGCTTCTGTGCAATTGCACAGGGGATTTACTAGTAAATTATAAAAACTTGAAAAAGTTTTAAATAATATTTTAAATTTTAAATTTTAGATTATACATTTATAATCAAATTATATATTTTTATTAAATTCTATATTAAGCATTAAATTAAGTTAAACAACTGTTATTTAACTTATTGCAAAACAAAAACTGTCTTACGCCAGAGCAGAATAAAAACTGAGAGTATTAGAGAAAATAAAACAACCAGTACAATGCAACGGTTAATAAGAGACTTAAATATTTATTTTTATACGTCATTTCGACGTAGATTATTCTTCTAGGGTTAAATTTCAATAACTCAAATATTTAATATTTTCACAAAAGTATTAGTCATTTCGAAGAAATTTTGATATTTTCGAAAACAAGTTGACAATGTTGAACGCAGTTATTATTATTTATTTAAAACTTATAATGTTTAGGTAACTAAGAGAGATTATCCCTATTAATAAAGTATCAGATTTTTCTTTTTTTTATCTATCTACTCTA
Organism: Argyra leucocephala; assembly: GCA_963942445.1. Taxonomy (NCBI): domain Eukaryota; kingdom Metazoa; phylum Arthropoda; class Insecta; order Diptera; family Dolichopodidae; genus Argyra; species Argyra leucocephala. The sequence continues at coordinate 21,523,740 of OZ012677.1, read as the reverse complement.
CATTCTTTTTTTAGTAATTTTATTTTTTGACAATTCAATGCCTTTGAGCATTATAAGGATTCATATGTTGTTGTTGTTGTATTTTCTGAGTCCATTAAAAATCTATTTCGTATCATATTTTTGATTTGATTTGTTTAAATAATTTTTTTGTTGTGAATTTATACTATACACATGTGCATATTTAAAAAAAGAAGAGTCCTTGAAGTGTGAAATAATATCAAAATTATATTTAATTTGAATACTAGGTGCTTATGTTTAACAAATATTATATATAGGGTTTTTGTATTATAAAATTTAATTGAAATTTATCTGGTTGTATTTAAGTAAAAAATTCTTTAAAATATATTGAAATACACTCAAGTCAATTCAAAATTTTGTATTTATAATAAATTAAGGACCCTTTCTATTATATCATACTAGAAATATGAATTGAATTGATTTGGAAATATATCTAATTTAATTTTTTTTTATTGTGTGTAGTTGTTGTACACTGACTAGGATCAGAATTTATCTTTATGCATAGTTATAGAAAACAAATTTTAATCATAACGAATTTCTTCGAATTAAATAGAAAATGATTATAAATTGTAAAAAGGTATCTATATTATTTTAATTTGACACAAAGAAATGGTAATATTATTGATTAGAATTAAATTAATATTATTTGAGATTCATTTAGAGGCTCTCACTATACAATCTGTATAATATTTTATAGTCTTACATAAACAAAAGTTGATTGAAAACCAAAAATAATTAATTCTGATAAAATTGCCTTTTTAAGCACAAACTGGAACGTGTAACAAAAAGAAATATTTCATAGAAAAGCAATTTTAGATCTAATTCATAGTCAAGCATGCAAACAAAATTTGGTCTAATGTCACTAATTAAATAAACTTCATATGGGTATACTCTATCTATACTGATGTTTACGTGTACATTTATTTGTATGTATATAATTATGAAATTCTACTGTTCCCCAGCTAAAGGTAAAAATTGAAAGGAATATTATTTGCTTTTCTTTTTAAAAGCCTACGTAAATCGTTTTATGTGGTGCAGTGAAATAACTTCCAAATATTTTTGTAAATGTCCTTCCGGTCAATATGAAGACAAAAATAAAAATAACTTTTATTAATTGAAATTTTTCTGTGTATCAAATTTGATAGGAATAAATTTACTTTAATCTCTTATACACAAATTTAGGATTGAAGTTAGGTTACTAGTGTAAGACACGCTGGGTTGTACGTAGAACACGTGCTTTCCAACATAAAGATCCCGAATTCGATTCCTAAAGAAGTAAAACAAAAATGCTTTATGGGTTTTTCGACCTGATTCAGTGTATCCTATGTCAGTGGGATAAAATAAAAGATTAAAAATAATTGACATTATAACTACTTAAATAAAATGGAACTATGCTATTTAAGAAAGCTCTTAATTCCTGACACTAGTAGTAGTTTTCTACATTTAATGAGGTTATAAGCCAGAAATTTGGTAAATAAATATACTTCAAAAAATGGGTCCGAATTCCGACTTTTCCAAATCCCGCTTTTTCAAAAGTACGTTATTTAAAATACCTTTTTTTTAGTTGTTTTTTTCGATTTTTTGTATCCAATAACGGCTACACATACAATAAATTAAAATAAGTACTCTGGGAAAGGCAAATTTTTTTGGACCCAGCAGCCACTATACATATAATAAATTAAAATAAATATTCTTGGTATAAATACACTTAAAGCGAATTTTTTTTTAAGAAAAGCGGGATTTTTAAAAGCTGGATTTGGAAAAGTCGGCATTCATCCCGCACCGCCAAAAAACCTTGTAGTAAAATATCTAGTATAAACTGGTACGGCAAGTTAATTACGCATGAAAAAATAATTTTACCTACGTTTTACTCTCAAGAACATAAAAAAAAAAAAATTATCAATTAAAAAAATTAATAAAGTCAATGTTAATCCTGCGTATGCTTTTATAGACCTTCCAACTCAGCATAAATAAAGTTCAAGTATGGTAACATCAGAAGTAGAGAATCTAAAAACTAAATAAAACATATACCGTTTACAATGAAAATTGAAACTTGTCCGGCTTTTGTACTGAATATCGAAGTAGATCCACAAAAAATAAGTTCTAAAGTATCTTGGCATGCACTTGAATAGGCGACTTAGTTTGAAAAATAATATCAATAGTAATAAGAAACAACTAGGAAGTTAAGTAAATTTTATTGGATGTATGGATACAGATTAGATTAGAGATATGTACATCTGTGCCTTTGAGAATGTCTGATTTAGTAATTACACTCATAATGCTATTCAGTGGTATACTGGGTAGCTTAAATTGTTATGGGATCACTGTACTCATTCTATTAAATTCTATGGTATCTATCTACTATTAAAAGAGACTCTCGCATTCGCTGAGTTCATATTCAATAGATTCTTCCTCTATTTCACATACTTTACACAAGTTGTTATCGGTAAATCCGATTTTATGTACATGTTTCTTTACTAGGCAGACCCCAGGTGAGTTACAGTTTTTAAATGACTGACATCTAAAAACTGTAAAAATTTAAATGAACTTTAGCTTTCTTAAGTGAGTGTGATGACATGAGCATTTTTGCTTGGAAATTTTCAGTTATGTTGTTCCAGGACAACAGGCTTGGTCCAGTATGCTCTGATACCCACATTGTTGTTACTTTATTTAATTTCACCATAGTTTTTAGTTCTATTACGATATCGCATAACAGCTTGGATTATGATTGTTTATAAGTGTAGAGTTAACATCTAGTGTGACTACTCTGCTGTCTCTGAGAAAATATTGATCTTAAAATTTTGGTAATTTATTTTTAAAATCTCTCGCACACAAAGTTCGATTGCATATACTTCAGACTGGATTACTCAATTTTTAGAATTTAGGCTTGAGCGATTATGGCTCACTTTATACTCAAATAATGGCTCACTGTATACTTAAAAATATGGCTCATTTTATACTCACTTTATACTTTGTATACCAAAATACTCAAATTTAGGCTTTGAGTATTTTTCCATATACCCATGATTTTACTTTATCCATTGTTTTTGAGTGGTCAGCTTTAGTAATGATCTCTGACGTTTCTCTAGTTAGCAGGATTACTTTTAAAGGTTTTACAAAATTATATATGGTTGAATACAATTTTATTATGATACTGGGTAACGAATTTTCTATCCTAAAGCCAATATGGATTTACGGAATCCACATATGTGAGCAATTCTAATTTTACAACGATTTTAGTCGAAAGTATTGGAACTAGTAGTAGGATTAACGATATTCTACATGGAAATCTACTGATCTAAACCATTAGAAACATTAGCTTATCACCTGAGTATTGAACCGTGTAAATCGTTGTTATATTCGATATTCGTAACATGTAGTTTAACTACTCCAGGTATACTAACTACTGAATGTCTCAAACAAAGACAGATTGTACAGTTTAATAGAGAATTAAAAAATATTTATTTTCTTTTTTAATTATCTTAATATACGATATCGGGTCATACACGAAGCAACCGTAAATCCGAATGATAAATTGCTTTGTGTATATGTGGGTTGCTGCACAGATCTCACGAAAATCTAATTTTTTTGATTTTGTGCTGAAATGTGTTGTTTCGTGTTTGGCGCAGTTATTTAAAGTTAATTTTAATTTTGGGGTTGAATTGACAAATTTCACATTTTAAATAAATTTTCTATAATATTATTATTTCTATGTTGAATTTTATTATAATAATTCTAGAGACCCTTATTTATTAATTATAATTCAAGTTAAAGCCAAATTTAACGTTTTTAACAGATGAACAGATGACACCTATCAATGAATAGGTATAACAACAATAATTTTGTTTACAACTAACTACGATTCATATTGTCTATACCTAAGTACCTACATACATTTAATGATGAAAATAAAACTCATATGCTACTTATGCTAATGCGCTCTCTTGAAATTTGTATAAATAGGATTAGCTACTGGTGTAAGTGTGGTCGTGGTGTGGTTATTTATTTTCATTTTGATGAATAGATTTAATAATTTTGAGGTAAAAATATGTTGACAACTAACTCTATTATAATATATGATTACTTTTATTCCATATTTTAAAATTTAACTATTATTTGATTGTAACTGTTAATTTTCAGACTTATTTTTTCTACAAATTTTATAAAACAGTGTAACTTGCAGCAACGATTGCTTAACTTGTTTCATCATGTATATTAAATAAACAACGTGTTGCTGCAACCGGTTGTTGTAATAAATTGCTTCTTGTATTGGGTCGCATTTACGATAAGTTAATAATTGTTTCTATTTCCTAGGATATTATTTCATAGCACTATCATTATTATCTTTAACAAATTTTAAATGAAAATTATAAGCATTTACTGATATTCTTGACAATTTACATTACACTAAATAATATTCAATACATTATATTTTAATATATTATATACATTATATATATATATATATATATATATATATATATATATTTTAGTTTATATACATATTATATTCTTAAGGGAAAAGTTTATTATTTATTTCCTATAGTCTATTTAGTTTAATTTCTGTTGATAATGAAGATTATATAAAAAAAAATATCATAAAAATATCTCAGGGGATTGAGTTCTGAGATTCTTAATATTCAAAATATTGATGACAAAATATTGAAAAAGAAAATAAAAATAATAAAAAAAAAAAAAACACATATCCAGTGAAATTTCTAAGGATTCTCTAAGTTTATTATTCCACTCTAGTTGTTTTCTGAACTGATTTATTGGAAAATTGAAATATTCTTTATTAAAAATTATATTTTAGGATAATGATGGTTAGATTCTAATTTGATGTTTCAGTGATTTGAATTTACTGTAATCGCATGTTATGAAAGGGAATTTTTGAGGGGTGTGCTTATGAGTAGGTGAATTGTGAGAAAAATTAGAGAAAAAATATTTACAATTTTGATTTATATAAAATTTAATATGAATAGTTATTTTAAGAAAAATGTGTGTTCGAATTAGGAGGAGATGTTGGAGAATTTTTCCGAATATTTTTCACGATAAAGTTTCTGGTTTTTGTGACACATTTGCTCTAATGTGTATACGCACAAAATAAAGCATATGAGTTTCTATATATTCAACTGGCTTAAAAGTTGGTTGTAAATGATCAGGGCTATATGAAAAATGCCTAAATGAAATATTTACTCAATCTTAGATTCCACAAATTCAACATTGTAATCTGCAGTGTACGCATATTTTGTGTGCGAGAAAATTTAAGAATAAATCAACAAAAATCGTCAGATCAACATTTTGATATCAGACCAGTCACAATAAATCTAGTTCCATAAATATTCAGTTGATGACGGGTCTTAAATTGAATTGTTTTGTAAATCGGGTTTGTGAATGGTGCATTCGATTTGTTGTGCAGTCACTTTAATTGATTTTCAATTAAAACTATTTTGATTAACAACAAGGTATATAAAATAAAGTAGTAGTGTAGTAGTAGTGCTTTATTCGTAATATTTTAATTTTATATTTCTGTTTAACTTAATACCAAGAGATATATAGACACTAAATTAGGTCTTTACAGGTAGGAACATTTTAATTTTATTTTATTGAGTATTACTTAATCTATGGCTAATACATTATGAGTAAAGGAAAAATTTTACCAAAAAAAACCTTATTTTGTTATTTAACGTATAAAATAAAGTAAACAAAAATATCAGGTAGGAGTAGAAGACCGATTGCAAATAGAAATTTATTTGAGTTATCAGTATGTGTAACGTGCATACTGAACCGCATTGAATAATACTACAAATATTTGTTTGTGTTGGAACATAGATTTAGTTGCTAAAAGTAAATATCAGGACTATAGACAATTCCTATATGTAGGTATATAGTATAAATTAGGCTTATAATCAGAAGATTAGTTGTTTGCATATTTTTTAAAGCATAACATATTTTTTTTATGAATGCTATTCAATGAATTCTGATTATATTTTTTTTAAACTTTTGTGTGAAAAATTGAAATATGCAAATGTGAACAAAGATTAAAAATGAATATATATTAGAATATAGACTTGATCAATATAAAATAGATAAAAAAATGAATGACAGTAATATCGTTATGGAATGAAAGAACAAATTACTAAATATTTACAATATTCTCTATCTGCTCTACGGATTTAGTATTGAGTAAAATTTTGATAGTAAAATAGTTGCACTATCTTAATAGTTTAATTATCTATAGTTTAAAAAATTTTTTCAATGCTTGCACATGTTTTGTCACTTAGCGTCGTAGATTTGATAGTATTATAAATGCTTCTCAAATTGTAATTAACTATAATCTAAACTACAAATACATCTATTTCATGAAGAAAATAATATTTAAGTATATGACATTATAATTGTTGTTGACAATAACCGCTGGAAGATAACTCCAATTGAAAGTTTAAATATTCCAACACATTGTGGTAGAGAAAGGCATGAATCCCTCCTTTTAAGGACAGTAACTCTTTGCCTTAGATTGGCAGGTCTGAGATGTATTTTTCTAATATTTTTTTAAATTCGTGTAAAATTAACAAACAGACATTAATTATTAAGAAATGTGGTTTTATAAGTTTTTCTCGCTGTTCTGAATTAGTAATGGTTGATATTGAAAATAAATCTATTGAGTGGCATACCTTAAAGTGCTTGGTGTGTTCTCTTTTTTAATAAATTTTATTTCAAAATTTCAAATAACATTTTAACGCTAAACATTATTTAAATAAAAATATTTGCTAAACAGTTAAACAATCCAGACGTCCTTATATCAGTTTTTATGTTTCTTGTTCGACCTAATCTGGGATATGCCATGTCAAGTTGGTACCCACCTTAATCATACCAAAAAAGTTGAAGTTACACAAAAAAGATTTTGAGATTTGCGTTGCGTAATTTACACTTCTCTGTCACCATAGCACAAAATAATTTTGGCATCTTATAGGAACCGCATAAGGTTATTGGATCTTAAATCATTTAGAATACAAAAGAAAGGCTGCCGATACCATTTTTATCATTTTATAGTGTTAAATAATGAAGGCTATTCTGCTTATGTTAAAGATAAGATCGAGTTACATGTTAAGATCAGAAAATATTGTTTGTACAGTATTTCATTGTACCAATTATGATAAATATGAAACTGTTAACAGAATTAACTAACTATAAAAAGAGAACTAACATAGTACATTAGGTATATTTCAAATACATTAGGTATATTAGGCTAAATATACATTAGGTATATTTCAAACACTAAACGAGTAATAGACCTAAAAATTTGTACTTAGAAATTTTTCAAAATTAATGTAATGAATTTATTCTGAAATTCGGATTGTTTCGGGTAATACAAATATTATCACCCATCAGGAATATTTCAAACACTAAAAGTGTTACAGACCTAAAAATGTGTAACTATGTTTTTTTCCACAAAATAAATCAAACACGTCCTTTATGGTTTTCCGAAATTCAGACTAATTTGAGTGCTTGCAATACAGCTGCCAGTTCAGGAATATTTCAAACATTAAAAGTGTTACAGACTTGTAAAATTTTTAATTATGTTTTTTTTGCCAAAAATAATAAAACACGTCCTTTAAGGTTTTCCGAAATTCGGACTGATTTGGGTATTTGCAATACAACTGCGAGCATCAATAAGGAATATTTCAAACACTAAAAGTGTTACAGACCTGAAAATTTGTAATTATGTTTTTTCGCAAAACTTATCAAACACATCCTTCATCGTTTTCCGAAATTCGGACTTATTTAGGTATTTGCAATACAACTGCCAGCATCAATCAGGAATATTTCAAACATTAAAAGTGTTACAGACCTGAAAATTTGTAATTATGTTTTTTTTCGAAAAAATAAGGAAACATGTTTTTTAATCGTTTTCCGAAATTCGGACTAATTTCAGTATTTACAATACAACTGATAGCATCAATCAGGAATATTTTAAACATTAAAAGTGTTACACACCTGCAAATTTGTAATTATTTTTTTTCGCAAAAATAAGGACAAACTTCTTTAATCGTTTTCCGAAATTCGGACTAATTTGAGTATTTGCAATAAAACTGCTAGCATCAATGAGGAATATTTCAAACATTAAAAGTGTTACAGACCTGAAAATTTGTGATTATGTTTTCTCTCAAAAATAAGGAAAACTTCTTTAATCGTTTTCCGAAATTCGAACTGATTTGAGTATTTGCAATACAACTGCCAGCATCAATCAGGAATATTTCAAATATTAAAAGTGTTACAGACCTGAGAATTTGTAATTATGTTTTCTTCTCAAAAAGGAAGGAAACATGTCCTCTATTGTTTTCCGAAATTCGGACTAATTTGTGTATTTGCAATACAACTGCCAGCCAGGAATATTTCAAAACAAATTCAAGCCTACTGTAGATTTTGAATTGGACCCATGTCTCTAAATATCGTTTATAGAATTTTTAGAATATTTTTAAGTTCATATTGAATTAAATTTTATAGATTTTGTGTTGGATTCGGACAACGTCGGGTGGTTTTCCCAGTAAATTATAAAATTGTGTAATTGTCAATTACTATAATATTTAGATCTAGAATAAGATTAAGTTTAAAATTATTTGTTTGTTTTATATACTTATGTGGTATATGTGTGTGTGTGCTTAAGAGTGATATGTATTAAGTAAATTTAATTTATTGATGGGTTTAACTGAGATTTTATAATTAGTATTTTTTTTTAATTCTAGGATTTCCGATTTCACTCATGTTTTTTGCTTTCTAAAAATATGATTTATTAAAACTTTATTATAATTAGAAATTTTTTCCCATCTCACTTTATAACTTTCTTTTTAAAAATTTCAATTTATTTACATATCCATATTTGAATTAATTTCAATTAATGTCCAAAAATGTTTATTATTTTTGTTCTATTTATCTAAGTGCTTCTGAAAGCAATTCAATAATTGCTTATTTTTTTGTTTTATTGTGAATTACCTACCTACCTACCTATAATCCAGAACACTACAAATATGTCTAGAACAAGTTTCTTTAATAAAAGAAAATAAAAAAATTAGAAAATCTCAGTTAAAAATCTCATTAACCATTTACGAAAAAGAAAATAACCAAAACAAAAAAAAAATCTAAATGTAAAAAAATAATAAGGAAATAAATTTGCATATTTTGGGTTTGTGAAAAATTTCCATTCTCTTCTCTAATTCTCCTCATCACATTCTAAGAATTTGTTATTTAACAATTAATTTTTACGAAGCGGCAAAATAAGTGTATAAATTTTCATTCCAAGCCATTTCATCAACCCATTATTTTTTGTGTTCTATAATAATTTCTTCGTGTTGTTACTTTCGCTTTATTATCACGGTTGGTACCCAATAATAATTGTTTAGGTGGTCGGTTAATTGGTTTCTTCTTCGTTAATGCATTTCACATAAGCAAACACACACACATACACTTTGTAAAATATTATGATTTTATTTTATTATTATTTTTTTCTTCGGACAATATTGTGTACTAGCATTAACAACAAAGTATATATTACGAAAATGGAAAGAAATAAAAAATTGAAAAAGCTATCAAGTACTATGAATGGCTTGTTTAATGTCACATAAAATTGTCTTTTTCTAAATAGAAAAGAAGAGAAAATAAACAGAAAATGACACACAAAAAAAAAGAAAGAAAGACTGATTTACAGAAGACATTGAAAATTGTTTCTAATTGTTATGTGTGGTTGGGAATGGCAGTTATTCGATTTCAATAAATATATAGCTATTTACTATATATATAGTACACTTATATAGATATTTATTCTCATAATCAGTTATATTTTGTGGTCAATGCTCTTAAAAGGTTTGTTGATACTTGCTTAGATATTTCAGATATTTTAAATTGTCTAATGATAATATTGTAAGAAAGTAGCTAGACATTTTTGCTTTTTTTTTGCGCTTCTAATTTAATTGATTCTTTTTATAAGTGTAGATCGTATAATGAGAAACGAAGAGAGAGAGAGAGTAAAAATTATTTAAGGATTGCGGTAATTAACGAATGGTATATACATAAACGTTTTATTTTATAATTAGTAAAAAAAAATATGTAAATTTGAAAATTACAGTGATAAGTGATTTATTTTATTTTAGGAATAATGAAGAGAAGGAGTAATTTAGAAGTAATTTTTTTTTATTTTTATTTGATTTGTTTTTTTTTTTTTTTGTTGATAATGCATGGCACTTAAGTTAATTTTATTGTGGTAATTAAAGATATTCGCAGATATGAACATTAAATGGGAAATTGTAATATGAAAAATTTATTGTAACAATTCACATTTGGGGCTTTTCTTTTGGGGTAAAGGAAAAAAGGAAATTAAAATTTAAGTATTTGGAAATTTCATTAATTTATATTATATGTTGAATTATTCATGCCTATTATCAACGCTGCTTATCGTACGATATGCGATAGATTATCGGAAAAATAATGTCTTGGTATTATCAAAGTTGCTTATCGGATTATATCGTATATTTTATCGTATATCGTAAGAGCTTTTTTATAATTGCTCTTTTCAATACAAACGATATCGTATTATGAGCTGCAGAATCTATCGTAATTGTAGATATCTTAATCGTTAAAAAAATTGTCCAAAAACTAAAATGTCAATAATGTTCAATACGTATCAAGAAAAGCATAAAAAACATTTTTTTTTGGGTTTTTCTTCCAAGGTCTTTGGTCCCGACTTTCGGACCGTCGAAACAATCCGAAATTTTTTAAATATTATTTATATTAATTATTAATAACTTTTAAAAATACAATTTAAACATTATCTTTTATCTTTGGACCTTGGTCCTATTGTCTTCATCACGTTTAAGGTCTATTGTACTGATGACAAAAAAAAATTCAAGATATTCGGTCCCAACACTTTGGATGTCTTGTTTTTATAGTCGGTGGCTGGTGCCACCAAACCCCCCGCTAATCATTTATTAAAACCCTGTTTTTGCTGACTTAAATAATATGTGATTTTTTTAAATATGAAATTTTGTCCTATGTAACCGTTTCTATGTACCTATGTATATGAAATACAGAGTTTATGCCTCAATATTTTTTTGAATTGATTTTATAATTTATTTATAACTTGAATTATTTTTAAAATTAAAAAATATTTCAATTAAATAAATCTTAAAAGGGTGACTCGCATTCGCCTGGCTTTCAATAAGTGTCCACTATTTATAGAGGTATTTGTTGCAAAAGTTGTACTGACTCATAAATACAAAATACACATGGATATAAAAAAAAAATATGAAAAGCTTTTTCGTTTTATATTTGTTTATCGTTTTATCGACTATCATTTGATAATATCAAAATAAAACGAAAACATTTATAACATTCATAATATTTTAAAGAGCAACATCCTACAATGTACTACTTATATAATTAAAAAAATATAAATTTTTCATCAATAAATGAGGCACATAAAATAACCAAACTAGACACATATGAGAGTTTAGCAATTTCAAGGGTTCAGGTATAGATAACAGACTGAGTAATGATTTAGGGAATGGATACTCACCGCTATTTAAATGAATTAAGCTGTTTTGCTGATTTGACTGGTAAAATATGTAACTGTTAGGGATTAGGATATATGGTTTTATTATTCAGCAAATACATTATGCATATGCGAGATCTTATTAAAATAATAAACAAAAGTAAACAAATCAGTTATTATATTTTATATTATGTACTTGCGAATGAATCTATGTACATATGCCAAATAAAAACTAAAAAACAAATTTATCTAAAATAAAAAATATAAAAAAAACTAATCACTTGAATTCTTAATTTTTTATTTCTTTAAGTAACTGTTTTTAAATTTTGGTTATTTGTAGTAATAATACAGTTTTTCTATATAAGTATATACCTTAATGACAAAGTTTTTTATTTTTAGTAATTTTATCCACTAAATGCCATTTACTATTATGGAATATACCGGAAACGAAACAGTATATGAGGGACGTGTATTTATATGTCCTAAATAAAACTTACTAACCTCTAAATTTTTATGAAAACATCAATGGTTTCTGCTATATCGTGCGAAGTCTATGTCAGTACGTAAATTATTGTTTTTTTAAAAACTTTAAATTTGACTTCAACTTGAATTATAATTACTCAACAGGGGCCCCTAGTCAGTGTAGATTTTAGTTAATTCTAGTTTTTTAATCCTATTATTGAATTCATAGACTCTATACGAAATTTAAGTTCCCTAGGGATGTAAATTAAATTAAAAAAATTAATTAGAAAAATAAATAAATTTTCTCCTTAAGATTTTTTGCATGATATTTGGGAAGCTTATAGTTGAAAATTTTGGTTTAAGCTAAGCTTATAGGCGAATGCAAAAAAAGATAATCATTTTAATTAAAAAAAAAACAAGAGTTAAATTTTTTTCTTATTTATGTCATTGAAGATACAAAAATTGGATTCGAAAGAAATGCTTTGTTTAGTCACAGATCGCTATCTTTAATATGGCAACAGGGGTTAGACATTGGTATACTTTATTGGTGTTATCCAGCTTTATTGGTGTAATCCAACTTGGGATTGAAAAAAAGTAAATATTTTTTCCAATTTCTGAAATTCAATGTCGATTCATTACTCTTGTTGTATTATAGAAGTTTCAATATAAATCAAACCTTAAATGTAGCATCTTATAAATTTTTGATAATTAATTTCACCCGACGACAATGGGTCGGAATCAAATAATTTTGACTATGAAAAAAAGTGTATGGAATGTTTGTATCGATTTTGAGTATTAGTCGAACACTGTTTTCCGACTGTTATGATATATAGTGGTTAGTTGCACGAAGTTCTTGTGTTTTTATCCCGAACATTTTTTTTGTTATATTTATTCAGTATTTTTTTAAATAGGCTTAGTAGTTACTAAATTAAATTAAACTAATTATTTATAACTAAGTGATGTAAGCTACTCCAAGTAGATGTAGCCATAATTTAAGTTGGAAATAAAGAACATAATCATAAAATAATGCAGCAAAAAAATAAGTAGGTAAATTAAAAAAAAAGAAATGATTTTACATCGGTCCATCAATTGCACCAACTTTAAGTCGGCAATAGTAAAGTGTACGAGCAAAAATACAGCAATATAAGCAATAAATATACCACATTGATTTCAATAAATTTTTCAGTACCTACAAAGTATGACTAAGAAAAATGTAAGGTGCATATTCGTGCGATTTTGTTTAAAAATTATACGACCTATTGGAAGCTCAATTTTTTGGAACATGCAGATAGATATGAAAATTTAATGATTCTAAAGATATATTTTTTTATATTTATTGGCAGTAGCTCATGTAGAATTACTTTACTTGAAGTAAAGCTATTATCTTGAAATTTGTTTAGCTTCAAAGCAAAACAAACATCGCATATACAACTATTCCCCAAATTCAATAATCTTAAAACCATAGTATCAAAAAATGGCGACACAAGTGAAGATATTGCTTGGAGATAATATCTAGAAAACTCTTCGATAGACAACAGGAAATTTCAAAATTTGTTATAGACTTTAAATATTCGACTCCTGTGTTATATTGACGTTTTGTATATTTTCGTATTAGATCTAATTGTGGTAATAGGTATAGAAATTGTTGGTATTTATAAAGGAATGACTTCAGGATATGTGAATTATTTATAATATTCATACATACTACTCTATTTCGAAAAAGTTGGCCCACCTTTAAACTTATCATCGCAATAAATGTAATTTATTTATAATATGCATACATACTACTCTATTTCAAAAAAGTTGGCTCACCTTTAAACTTATCATCACAATAAAAAATGTTGTTTAGATAATTACTATCTATATAAAAGATTTGATTGTCTACTGAATTTTTATGGGAAAAATGAGCAAAAAATAAAAAATAAAAAACAAACAAGGTATGGGCCAACTTTTTTGCAATAGACTTGTATATATATATTCAATGTATCACACATGTTTTGTATGTTAATTATTATCAAATAAAATATTACCAGCTCGATTGGTATCGTTTTATGAACAGCTTTATTTTAATATAAAATAGTCTTATAAAGTTCAATATATTAACTTAAATCTGTATTATGGCAAGAATGTATATATATATATATGGATATGTATTTGTAAGCAACTGGTGCTCTACATTGGTCATTTTCACATATTATAATCAACCAGCAATGGCATATTGCAAGCTGACCAATGCGTTGCAATAAATACAAATATAAATATAAAATAAGAAGATAATATCTATTATAGATGAATTAGTCATGTAATTAGAAAGCAAAATTGTTTTCTTTTCTTTTTATTATCAAATTTTATAATTGTAAAATAGAATTAAGACCTTATTGTAAACCAATTATGTACTTATGTTTACACTAAGATTTTATTATTTATAAATTTGTGAAAATAAAAATTACTTGAATAGATCATTTTTGAATACCTATCCTTAATTTTGTTATTATCTAAATATTTTTAGAACAGACTGTATTTTTTAAATTCGACCACAGTATCATGTAATATAAAAAGAGTTTATTTTATTCATGTATATTCCTTTTTAGAACTGACATAATTCAATCCTACTCTTGTTTTTTATTATATTTTACCATATATCGTTTATTAGAAGTGTCTCTGCTGCATTGAACAACTAAGTTGAAGAAATAAATATTATGTTAGACATCTACGATATATATATGTAATGTATGTACCTACTTATCAATAAGCCTGTTGAATCCTTAAATACCTTGGATTCATTTAATATTTATTTTCCATTGAATAGCGTATATATACACATTGCATTAGGAAAATGTTTTAAATGACTTTTTTTTTTTATATTTTCTTTTTTTTAAAAAAACACATTTATGTAAAAAGTACTAAAGTAGAATATAGTAATCATAAAATTCCTTAAATCGGGCAGAAAAAAATAACAAAACTAAAATATTAAAAAATTACGATGCATTCAACACGCAATTTATGTGGTTTTAGTTTTTGTTACAGTCGTAAATTTAACATTTTATTTTGCAATGCTATTACATGTGTATTGTACATATGTATTGGGTTGGGTTGGGAAATATTGATTTATTAGATTATAATTAATTACTTAGCTGTAAGGAAATTGATTTATTGTATCTCAAGGTTGTTTATTATGATGTTATTTCAAAATTTTGTTCAATTAAAATTCATTTGATTAACATCATTATCAATATCAGTAGGGGAGATTTGCTTAGTACATACTATTTTTATAAATTGTTAATTGTTAAGAATTTTTCAAGGGAAAATTACCAATGGAATTTCACCGGAATTTCAATAAAATTTATTTCGCAATATTTTTATAATAGTATAATTTTCAATATTAATAATTTTCAAATATTTGAAGCGAAAATTAATTTTTCAATTAAAATTGAGATTTAAATGGAATGTAAACAAATTCAATTTTTATTATTAGAATGTCGTAAATGACTTTTTTTTGTAAAATTTCGTTCTAGTGAATCAATACAAGTTTTTTTCTCTGACATTTGCTTGTGTCCTTTTGTAGGAAAACACTTTTGAGTAGGAAAATTTTCTTTTGCACGAAATTTTAAAATTTTGTATCCAGTTCGGGGAGATTCGGTCTCTTATGTCAACAAATAATCTTTTTTTTATTACATAAACTAGTCAAACGTCCACTGCTCACGCACGGTTTAATCATTTAAATAAATTTTATCACAAAATTATATTTTAATTATATTATTATAAATTAATTATATTTTTAATTTATATTATATTATAAGAATTGTCATAGAGAATAAACACATAATAGATTGCGCGGTAATTGGGTGTGTTCAGATTGAATTGCCATAAGATATATGTAGTTAACAAAATCTGTTGTAAAACTCATCTCTCAGCGATTAGATTATGTCATCAATTATAATTGCATATTCATATGTGTGTGAATGCTATCGTCACAATTTTCCATCGGTTCATCATTGATTTGAACTGTGCACTTAGAATGTTAAAAACAAAATAAATATGTAAAATACAACAACAAAAATTATTTTCTATTTTGACAATTTAAAAAAATTATTTTGAAGTATAGAAAGCAAAATTAAGTATTTTCGTAAATCATTGCTACATATTTAAATTTAATATAGACATTTTAACTATTTTGTGCATTTTGAAAAAAACTGTTCACTTTTTTGTTTAATCCGACATTCTTGCGTTTATTTGAATTCATTTCATTACCCTCCAATTACTAAATAATTTTACATTATAAATTTCATAAATTACAAAATGTCTAATGGTTTTTTTTTATTTTGCTTTGCTCCCAGCTCAGTTGTTTTGGTCGAGCCGATCTGCCGATTTGATATTTTTTCTTAACTTTTTAATATGAGAATAATTTCAAGTGCAACGTAAATAATTTGTTACCTGTTAAAACATTTTATTACTGTTTTAAGTAACTGAATAGGATGAGCTACAATTTTTGAGGCAGCTAAATTTTAGTTGAAAATTTCGCAACAATTTTTTCGTAGTATTAGCGTAGTAGGCAAATGATTATATATGATATGAATATGATCAAATTGAAACACATAGTTTAAAAATTTGTGGATCTTTCACCTTCTAACACATAGAAAAAAATTCAGTTTCGATTTTGCATATTCATTAGAAAAAAAAAACAAATTTAGTACAAAAGTAAAGTAAATTATAAAAAAAACCATACACATAATATGATGCGTGTGTACCTACCTACTAAATGAAATTTTTTTTTTTATGAATAAAATAAAATTCGTGTATTAAAAATAAATAAAAAAATTTACTGCAAAAAAACAGGAAGTGTGGGGACAAAATAGTTCATAACTTCTGAAGCACTGACCGCAGTATAGCCTTTCAATTTATTTTTTGAAGGAAATTTTTTTTTAATTATGTGAAAAAAAAATTATTTAAGGACTTTTGCTATTGAATTATAATAAAATAATAATAAAAAAAATATAGTAATAGTAATAAAAAGTTATATTTTTGTAATTTTGTGAATTGTTTTGCTTGTTCTCCGCTGCTCTTTTGTTAGTTTTTTTTCTTTATTTCAATTTTAATACAATTTACTTAGTCTAGTCTTAAGACTATATTATACATTAAATAAATCAATGTTTTGTGACCTAGCCTAAGCTGTCTGATTATTTTCTAAAACAATTTTAGTTTTTCTAACACGAATTAAAAGTTTCATGAACCATCGAATTTCGTTTCATGAACTATCGACACAATCTCAAACTATCTATTTGCATCAAGATTAAACATCAGGAGGAGATATAACTAACGAATATCAATAATAATTAACACTGCAACATTCATCAAACTATTATTGAAATTTAATTTTTGCACATAATTCTACTAAACTTTATTTCCTATAGCTAACGGTACTGTTAGTTTTGAAGTTTTAGTTTAAAAATTCAATTTTTTAAATTTAGATATTGTTGAACAGTTCTGATCTATAGAATTTATATTGTATTTATAGTCTACATTGAACCCTGGTATAGGGAGAGGAACACTGTTTTGAAATTAATTATATGGTATGATAGTCTAAATCTGCCCAATATGTAACTGAAAAATTACAGGACAAATATGATGATAATAATACCGGCGTAGACGTGTTTCCCAAGTCTACCTAATTTTTGTAAATCTATTTTAGATCTAATGGATTGAACAAAGTCATTCAAAGTAATTTTACTGTGAGGCTAGGCGCACAAATACAATTTTTAGTTTTGCAACTGTTTGATTGCATATTTGTGTTTCATTATTTTGAATTATAGCGCAACTGGTAGTTTGTATATTAAAACACTTGAAATACACCTGCAACTTATTTTATTTGTGCGCGCTTCCATATAAACTAATGATATACAAATGTGCATGTCTGCAAAATTAAAAATTGCATTTCTGTGCCTAGTCTAACGGTAAATAATAATTTTTTCTAAAAACTGAACCAAATTAGATAAAAACTATACCGCTGACGCTACTGAAAGTAAAATTTGTGTTTAAAAGCATTATTCTGTTTAACTTGACCGATTCTACCACCCTGTACAAAAAATTTTAATTTAAATTCAATGACAAAAAGAGAATAAAAACAGAAATAGCTATTCGGAAAAACAAAATTTTATGGAAAATTTTTTGACAAGTTAATTTAATTTCATTGTAATTTAGAACACATTAAGTTCAAGAGCACTCATTTAATTACAACACTAACTAATTTTAAAAAGAAAAATATTTCCATGTAATAGAAAAATAAAAATATAAAATTGGAATAAAATAAATAATTGTAAAAATATTTTACTCAAATTAATTATCAAAATTGATTTTAAATTGAAAAATCATTAAAACTTTGAATTTTGTATTTAAAAAAACAATAGAAAAAAACGAAATAACAAAAACTATTGAACAATAGATTTTTTTATTATTTTTTTTTTAATTTTATTTACTTATCATATATGAAAAACTATACTCATACATAATATATTATTAATTATTTAAATTGAAGCGTGGAAGTATTTAATTTCAAGATTTTCTTAATTACCATTTATTGTCTTTCGAATTTAATTCGAGATGATTTTCGTTAACTTTTTTTCTACCACCACCTTGGTATATTGGGAAACTTGTAATGAATTGAAAATAAAGTTTAGAATAGATTCAATGTACATTTTGGGGAATAATTTTGGATTGTGACAAATTATATCACTAAAACTGATGTTTATGATAAAACAAGTGATAAAACAACTTTGATAAAATTGATCGTTGTCGAAATATAAAATAAAAATCTAAAAAATATATTTTAAGGTTACAAGTCTCTAAGTCTACATGTATCTTTAATCAATTTAGATCTAACAATTTTTGTTTGTAGTTAAGTCTCTCATGTTTATTGAAATTTTAACTTTGCTTTCGAATGATTTATCTGAATGCTCTTTCAACTGTCCACGGCCACAAATTATTGAATTACACCATATTATTTATATATATATTATTTATATACAAATAGTTTATATATATATATATATATATATATATATATATATATATATTTGTATTGCTCTATGCGAATTGAATATCAAAGTCAAAACAAATTGAAGAATATTTTTCGCCATCAGAAATATTATAGCAAAATATGTATTACATACGCAATCGTGCCGACATTGTCGCTTATCGACTAGTATATAGTTTTTGCACGCTCCTGGAAATTCCAAGAAGCTTGAGAGAAAATCGTATTCAATTTCATTTTGTTTTGTTATTCATCATTTCAATTTATACTCGGTATTATATTATATAATTGTTTGTTTTTGATTTATCTTAGACCACAACCGCATATGAAATAATAATTTACTTAAAAAAATAAATTAAATTTAAATTTAAATCTGTAGAGGAAGAAAAAAATATAAATACTCTGTCCTTTGGTAAATTGCGGCAATTTGATAAATTAAAATTTTTGTAAGTTAAGATCTCTACATAGGGTAAAATTTGAAATTGCAATTTCTAATTGAAAATTAGAAAATATTTAGTAAACATATAAGTTTCGTTACTCTCTTTTTAAATTATTATCATTACAAAGAATAATAATGAAAATAGGTTGTCAAATAGTTCAGTGTACCGTACTTTTTCAATTTACAGCTTAAATATTATGATTACTTATGTATTCTATTTTAATTATGTATTCAGCTCGTTGAGATTTATTGTCTTAAATCGATAAATATGTTTATTTTTATTGCAAAAACTTGTTTGTATTATTTTGCATACTAGCAAAGTTAGCCGACGTTGTCCGGGTCGAACACAAGAACTGTATAGAATTTACTTCAGTAAAAGATGAAACGAATTAAAAAATATTAGTTTATCAAAAATATTCTAACAATACTACAACTTAAACTATACAATATTTCGGGTTTTCCCTGATGGAGTATAAACAAACCAAACACGTTCCTTGCTTTTCCTGTCCTGAAAAATAAATTTTCGAAATACTTTTTTAATCAATTCGTTAATACTTTGTCTGGTTGTACTGATCGTTGCTATGTCAATTTTGACATTTAAGCTTTCTGAAATGTTGCCTTCACCAAGCTGTGTTAAATTCATTAATTTATTGCAAATGTTATTTATACGAAATCGGTAACAGTCTTATTTCTTTATTTCTTTATAAGTGTAAATGTGCATGTCTGTATAAAAGTTAGTTTTAAAAATATTCCTAATAGATGCTGAGATTTGTATGGCAGCTACCCAAACCACTCAAATTTTGGAAAACGGTAACAGACATGTTTGCTCATTTTTGCGAGAGTATCTAAATACCAATTTGCAGGTCTGTAACACCTTTAATTTTTAAAATATTCCTAATTGGTGGTGTGAGTTGTTATGGCAGCTACCCAAATCACTCAGAATTTTCGAAAACTGCAAAAGGTGTCTTTGGTTATTTTTGAAGGAGTATCTAAATACCAATTTTAAGATCTGTTACACTTTTGGCTTTTGAAATATTCCTGATAAGTGCATGAAGTTTTAATGGCAACTATACAAACCAATCAGAATTGGTATTTATTCGACCTCAGAATTCTTATATACTAATATGAAAATGTACTTAAAACAAAACTGAATAATTATTCGACTATTTTCACTGTTAAAACTGAATAATTAGTTTATTACGGAGATTGTTTTGTTAACAAAATTTCTAACTTAACAATTATTTACCTATAGTTGGCAAGAGTAAATTTTCTTCAAATATTTTGTTTATCGATTTAAAACAATAATAATACATTTTTTTTTAACATTTATTCATTTAATATTAATTAAGGAAATTCACGAAAATTATATATGTATTTAATAACAATTACCATTATTAAATAATAATAAAAAGATAAATAAATAAATAATTTTTATTCTTAAACAGTTTTCATTTTGATTGTGAAGAAAAATATTTTATTTACTTTTAAATTTTTTTTTGTTTTTAATTTGTCGAATTTTAATATCAGAAATTAATATTCGTAATGTTTGAGAAAACTTTGAGTACTTACGAATAATTTATTAAAATAATAAATTATCAATTATTGTCGATGGATAGACGATGATGCATACCTGAAATTAAAAAGAAAAAAAAAAAATTTTAATATTTATTTTTATATAAAAATTTAATTCGATATTAATTAATAAATTATGGAAACGTAATAATGTATAGTTTTCATGTAAATAATTTGTTTTTGTAAATAAATTTATTGAACTGGAATAATATTACTATATTTAGTTGTTGTAATGATAATTATTGCTCAAGTGACGCATATTTTGCTGTTATTATTATCAAAGATTATTAAATTGAGTAAAGTATGAATAATGAGTTAATATATGAATATTGTAGACTTGTAGAATATTCCGAATAAATCTAATAAATCTCTCAAGTCTTTCATCTTGCCACATATTTAATATTGCAATGTAATTTACTCTTCGATAAGGGCTGACGATACTTCTAAACTTAATATTAATTTTAATGCATCTAACAGGTATTTCACAAATTGTGTCAGGTATTTACAAGATCTCTGATGTCGCTAAAGGTGTGTATACATTTATATAATTATTTAAATTTTAAATATGTCTGTTTTTGGCTTAACGTAATATCTACCTAGTTTTATTATAGTCTGTAAACATCGTTTGTTCAGCTAATCAAAGCTAATTAAAGCTATATACACTTATTTAGGTTAAACAAACTCTAGAGACTAATCGTATAATTATCTTTATTAAATATAGTAAATAAATAAATATAAATAAATAATATAACAATATTTCAATATTTAAAGTATCACAAACAACTAAAGAACTACTGTGCTTAGAAATAATTATAAATGAAACCAGAAAAGTTGTACGAACATTAAAAAAGTAACAAAGTTACTCGATCAGATAGTAAAGTACCGATCGAGACAGTAAATTATGTAGCTTGCATGTTCAACAAAATCTACCAAATTGACTGTATCTCAAACGATTGGTTAAACCCTATTTTTATAACTGTATAAAATATAATGCCAGAAAATACATCGAATACCGGCTAAAAAAAGTTTAATGACTCATATTTTTATTTATTTATTTATTCACAATCTACAGGACTGGAAGCAATAATAGATTTTCACTAAAAACACAACTTAAAAACTAAACTAAGATTAAAGCCTGAAATAAACAAAATTGAGAATAATTAGATTAACGACATAGCAAAAATAGGAAAACAAAAATTTAAACTCAACTAAACTTCAATTTAATTGCAAGCATTTTGGTGATTTTTTTCTTAAAAATAACCCGGCTAAAATTTAAATCAGTTACTGAAGAACAATAATTGAATAGAATGTTCGAATTAGCTACAGGTTCCAAAAAACTGTATTTTGTCATATGTGCACCAATATAGAGGAATCTTCAAGCTCTGCCATAAATCACGTATCGGACCTTATATATTATACAAACCAGAAAAAAAGAATAATAAATTTTGGCAAAAATCGTAACACAAACATAACATGAAACTTTACGTCAAACTCAAGCGTAACTTTATCTATCAGTTGTCACTTTGCTATGTAAGTGCTAATATGAGAGGTTGCTAATGAAATTGTCGCAAGCAAAATCTTATCATTAACAAATGTTATTCTCTTTGTTATTCATTTTTTGTTCATATAAAAGGTTAGTTGTGCTTTTTTATAGAAAGACATAAATTTTAATTTACTGAAATTTATTTAAAAAAAAGTTTTAAATGCATCAAAGAAAGGATTTGCTTAGACCATTTTATAGGGAAATTATATCATTTAATGACTTAATAATTGCAAACAATAATTTGGTGTCATCAACAAAAGATAAAATCATATTTGACATATCTACATCATTCATGAAGAGTAAAAAAAAACTAAAGGTCCCATATGGGTGTCTTGAGGAAAATCCGAAGGAGCAGTAAATATATAAGATTTAGTATTTGAAATAGAAACAGATATTTTACATTCAGATTAAATAAGACTCAATCCAGTTTAGCATACTACCATATATTGTTATGGTTTCAATCTTCGAGAACAGTTTGAAGTGATTAATTCTATCGAATGTTTTATATCCGTAAATTTTGTATTAACTTGATAATTAGTTTCAATTGAGTTAAAGACTATAGTCAAAAACTCTTAGAGGTTTGTGATAGTGGAACGTCCTTCGATAAAACCATGATTAGGTGAAATAATGGTTTCAAATAGTTTTTAGGTAAAATCAATAGTAAATTAGGTAGAATCACCTTATCGTGCTTAATTAAGTACGGTAATACAATTTTACACTACACTACAATCTACAATATTTCGAGTATTTATTTAACAAATTACTGGCTAATATTCCTATTGGCCCATAATTTTACTATTGGCCCATAATTTTGCTATTGACCTATAATTTTGCTATTGGCCCATAATTTTTTACAGATTTATAAATAGGCTCTAATAATGAGTATTTTCATTCATCCAAAAATATACCTTCTTTTAATGTTCTAATAAAGATCGGGCATATTCTTCAAATTTATATTTAGACAAATGTACGAGAAAATTGAAAGCCAACCCTAAATAGGGCAAATTGAATTAGAAGAAAAATATTTTGGAATTGGATAACTTTTTCTAAAGACAACATCGAGATTGATTTTTAATTATTTTCTTAAATGAAACTTAAAATTTAATTTTGCCAATCAGCAAAATTGAAATAAAAACTAAATAGGTTCAAGGAGGTTCAATAACTGTTACGATTATATTTCACATTAATTGTTTTATATATAGAAACAAAAAATGGCATAAATTTATTATTGAACAGGTAAAAATGTCAGCACTTTATATTCACATTGATTGTGCTAAAATAACCGCGGCTTATTAATAAATAGCGTATCGACATTTTTCTGCATGCCTTAAATAATTTCTTTCGGCATGACAAAAAAGGTCTAAATTTAGATGCTAAAGGTTAGGTTGTATTTTTACCACCTTCAAATTATTTTGTTTGAAATTTTTATGTGTCTATAGTTATAGATTTCGATGAAAAAGACAAACAGGCATTAAATTAGTACAGTAAACAGTTAAAGTTGAGAACATAAGACCTCACAGCACCATAAACAGAAACCACGACAAGGAAATTATTTTTAAACAACAAAAATAAAAATTATTGTTATTTAACGATAACTATATCACTGTCAAATTTTTAAATTAATTTAATAAAATTAAAATTAAAATGACTAATCTTGAAAAGGAATGACAGTATCACAATAATTAATTTACGTCGATGATTTAATTAAATGATGTGGTCACCCAAAAAATCTCTAAACTTCACTTAAATTTTGTCATATTAATAAATTACTTTTGAAATGTTAAATTATAAGACACCTGTCCAACAAAAAAAAAACAAAAAAAAAAAAAATGAATCGAAAATAATACAAAACAAAACATAAAAAAAAAAATTTGTTATCTATAAATACACCAACATTAACATTCAATTTTAACACCTTAAAATTGCGTTATTAAAAAAAAAAAAAACGAATTTATTAAAAAATAAAAAAATTAAAATAAATAATGGTAATAAAAATTATCATTTAAATGTAAGATAAATGTATTTTTAAAGTAATATTATTTTGTAAAACAAAATGTATTAGTATTTATATTCAAAATCTTATTTTGGCTTTTTGAAATATTTTTAAAGGATGTCAGCCAAATTAAAAGCGATTATCATTTAAAAATATTGTGTTTATTTTTCACTAAAATTGAAAAACAAAATAATTTTTTACATGAATATCAATTTTTCTAAAGGTAAATGAAACTTACTTTTTTTTTTTTTTTTAATTTAGAATTTGCATATAGAATTTTTTTTGTAAACTTCATTAAAAAAATTTTCATTATACCCCGAATGTGGTTAAATTGTTGTCATTGCGTTTAGACTTATCAAAATTTGGTAGACTAAATAAGATTTTTTTATTTTTTTATATTTTTATAATTCTTAAGGTTATAGGGTGAATATACGGATCTGATCAACCTTCTAAATCACACAGGGTGGCTCTAGTACTGAGTCCCTAGGAAGAGTAAATATGTCAGTCGAGTCGTGACATCAAAAAAAGCACAATTAAGTACTAATTGGTTTTCCGATGGTAACTGGAATGGCCACTTCTATCTATTTACCTATGGGATGAATACACCAACTGATTTTTCATAGAGAAATTGGCATACAAAAATACTGTGTAATACTGTGCAATTGGAAAAGAGTTAAGTAATTGATGAATTGTTACAAATACTGCGGAATCGGAATTGAAGATGTTTAATTGAAAATTTTATACTTAAGGTTATATCATATTTTATGAAAATTATCCATTATCATTAGGTTTATCTTGTTCAGTTATTATTTGGCAATTTTGAATTCAGGTTGGGCTCAAAACCGAATTTGGCAAAATTGAGTCTATCTAAGTCTATTGCCTTTTTGTATAACAGTTTTAAATAATGTGCAAACAAGTTTCAATTTTGTTTTTGATTCAAAACTTTTCTTTAATTTCCACGTTTTTAAGCTTTATAACTATTTTTGATAGTTTACTAGACTTATTTTTGAAATTATTTATTTATTTATTTATTCATAACCTTAATATTTTACATAATTGTTTTTTGACAGAGTTAAGAGTATATTTTACAGATATTAGATATTTTTATTTCTATTTACCTTTACAACTGAAACATGGTAGTTTTGAATATAATATTTAATTTTATTAATTCTAAATTTGCAAGGAAAATGGTATTTTTGAAATTAGATATTATATAGATATTTTTTTATACTGGCATTTTTTATTATAGTTTACCAAATATATTTCGGTTTTCAATTGATTCCTCAACAACAGAAAATTCAATAATTTTAGCAAAATTATGTTATTTACATTATTATTATTCAACTGGATTCTATATGGTACTCGTATATTTATTCATCCTTCAAAACCTTATTTTTATTTCTTGGGCTAAGATTTTCCGCCATGACATTTTCTAGTATCAATATTGTACTTTTTGGGTTATATTTAACCTCAATTTTTCCAATCAGACTGAAATTGGTTTACCTGGACTTCTTAATTAGTCAATTTGTATTTTAAATTTTTTTTGAAAGAGTGGAGATCATAAATAGGTCTTCATTGAACATTACCCCATTAAAATTAATTTCTTTTAGTTTCACGTTATGCAGGAAATAGATATGTTATTAAGATTTGACTGTTGTTATGTATTAATGAATATAATGTAAATAGAATTGTATACCTATTGTCTTTTTACATTTAAGTTGTATTATAGTTTTCAATTTCATCAATTTTGGTTACTAAAATTAGAAAATTTACCAAACCTATGTCAATCTCAAAAAGAGCTAAAAAGCTCGTGTACTGTACATTATAAATAATTTAAGAAATATAAAAAATAATATATATCAGTGCAAAAATTTAAATTAATTCAACATAGAATATAGACTTTATCATAGTTTAGTAATTGACATAATATAAGTTGAATTATATACTTGCATTGATATAAATTTATTTGTAAATAAATTTCACTTTACCTACAAAACCAATTTCTATTCTATTCATAGTTTTTCGACCAAAATAATTTGGCTTCATTCTTTAAATTAGAGCAAATATGAGTGAGAGTTTACGTATTTGACTTAAAATAATGAATTAAAAGACAAGAACCATTGTCAATTTTAATATTGGAAAACATCCAGAGTTCTATTTTTCTCCGAAAGTTCATCTTTGAACACTCTGCTTTTATAATATTTTGGTAATTATAAATTGGGAATGGTAATTGGAATTTGAATATTATAAGTATGCACATTTAAATCTAAAAAAAAAAAATATCTGAATTTTCAATTCTGTTACCGCAAAGAAATGACCCAAGAGTGTCGGTGTAAGCCGGCAGCCACCATACTACTATAATATTACAATATGGAAAAAAGATACAAATCGCATTTTTTCTCAAGTGACCCTTTGAAGAAATATAAAGTTCTTATTATTATTTATTATATATTTCCGCCCGATGCCCCACGGATGGGGTTGCAGGACAATGTTTTTTTTTTCAATATGCAAAAATTTTCTTCAAATTAAAATTGAAATTTTATACACTTGAAAAGATTCACAAAATGATGATTCACAAAATGATGATGATTTTATTATTTGCTCAAATGAGCCCAGTCATACTCATACAAAATGTTCATTATAAGACATTCATTATATCACAGAAATACATTCAAAATTAATAAATTATTGTACTTAAAAGTATTTGGAATAATATGACAGTGAAAATGAATTTCCACATTGAAATTAGTTAATATACAAAGAAATGGAGAAAATTATAATTTTCAGTTGAAATGCAGTACCATTAACATAGTTGTAACAACTCGAATATATTTCCATTCCTACTCAGTTGAAAACGTTTTAAAAAACAGTGATTTCGAGTTGAAAAACAATATTTACTGGGAATATTTTGAATTTGAAGACTCAACCAAAGGTTAACCCTTTAATCAAAATAGCGTTGTGCATTGCACATATCAATTTTACTCTAATTTTTCTCAACTTCTTTTTAATAAAAATCTCTCTCAAATTTTGAGTACCTTCATTCAGTCGTCACACGAATGCAGCTTGATAAAGACCTATTTCTATTAGCAATAAAAAGTACCTAATATTTTTAAATTTATAAATATAATGTGAGGTCCAATGGACTCACGACGCTGTTACCGTAAATTATTTTATTTTTATTTAATTAATTTGTTTTTAATAAAAATGAATATAAGTAAAGCTGGAAAAAGTACAGTAAATGTATATGATGATGACGCGGAAGATATAATAAATTAGTGAATGGCTTCAGGAAAATTGTGAAATAGACAACGAAATTAAAAGTTTTAGAAATTCTAAATCTAGTACGCAACAAGATAAGGATTACGCAGTCAGATAAGGATAATTCCGATAATGAAGACAGTGATTTTATATTATCTTACCATGACACCGATTGCGAAATATCTATGGATTTGGATGATGAGGGCGATGAAGATGATTTAAAAGATAGTAGAAATTATTTTTATGGCAAAGATAAATTTAAGTGGTTCAAAAAAGAGAATGAAACAAGGAATGTTCGCATATTGTCTCATAACTTGTTGAGAATACCTACTATAGAGAAGGAAGAAATTTGGATTATAGTCCACTCGATATTTTTAGATGTATTTTTATTGCGATATTGAAATGGACCAATGAAAAACTTGACGCTTAACAAACAAAGCAGAAGGTAGAACTGAATTCCGAAAATTAACATCACAGGAATTAAAATGTTTTTTCGGTGTACTGGTTTACGACCATGTTCAAGTCAAACCATGAACCGTTGGTTTTATCGTTATTTTCCACTGATGGTACGGGTCGAGATATTTTTAGGTATGTCAGCAAAGAGATTTTATATGCTATTATTAGCTTTACGATTCGATAATTTTTTGGAGCGAGAAGGGGTAAAAAAACGAACGCATTTAATAACGCCAAAAAAAATGTGATTGTATTAGTTCCTTTGTACATATTGCAATAATTTAAGTTAAGATATGTATTTTAAGAATTTTATATAATTTTGCGTATTTTTTGTTTTTTAATATTTTTTTTACAAATTTTTGTTTTTAATTTTTTTTTAATATTGAATTTGGACTGAAAATTTTTGAATGTATGTATACTATAAGTGTTACATTTTGTGTTTTTTAATTAAAAATTTAATTAAATTATGTTAAATAAATTATAATATATAAACTTTATGAAACATATTTCAATAGTGTTTTTAATGAAAATTAACACAACGCTATTACCGCTGCAATATTTCACCACGTTATTAAAGGTTTAAGGCGTCGCTTATATATTTTTTTTTCTGCATCACTATTTTTGGGAGTATAGGCTTCCATAAAGCTCTTCCATCTGACTTAGTTTTGCGTTATGTGTTTAATTTCACTTAATGTTCTACTGTTATTCTATATTTCGTCATGGACTAATCTGTGTGGCTTACCGCTAACCCAACACCCGCCTGCTATATTGTTCGTAGGTGTTCCAAACGTTTGACCTATCCAGCTCCATTTTCTCTGCTTTATTTGTGTGGTAATTGGTTCTTTTTTCGCTATTTCCCAGAGTTCATTGTTTCTAATTGTTTTGTGCCGGAATATTTTGCATATTATAACTATTTGTTAGCGAACGCCAGCATTTTCCTTGTATAATTCTGGTTGCAAAACCTATCAGTCATGTCTCGTTACCATGTAATAGGTTTTACGCAGTCATCATATATGCTAAGGTATTCGTGCTTCTGGCGATGTGAGGTTGTCTCAACACGACCCACAGTCTCCCGAAACCCATTCTGGCTAATTTTAATCGATTTTCAATATCGTGCCTCCACTCATAGTGGTTGTAACAGAATTGTTACGTCTTCTATTATATAATACACTTAAATTTAAGCCGAACATTAATATCTGTGCGTCATATTCCGCTCATTTTTTCCCGAATAATGTAAAAAAAAAGAAAAAAATTTAAATAGTTTGAATAGCTAGTCGATTTGATCGTATATTCAGATTAGCAACTTGAAGTACATAGTTTATAACATTTATAACAGTTAAATGGATATATACATGTAAATGGAACGCTCAGTTTTTGTTGTTAATGTATATGCTTTATCTTTTACGTTTATCAAGGACTAAAATAGTTGAAAGTTGAAAATGTAGTTAATTCTGTTAAAAGAACAGTGTTTGTGTAGATAGAATAACGGGTCTAATTTTGCAATTATTTTTTCTATTAGACTATTAGAGGATTTCATTTCACAATAGCAGGCCATACACACAAATGCTTGCGCGAAAGTAATCGTGTATATTCCATATGTGTGCACGAAAGAATGTTTGTGTATGAGTAAACATATGGAGAAGATTGCATGAACGTATTCTGTACTTAAAACTGTACAGTTTTACTACCATACACATGCAAGATTATGCTCAATCACGTAGGCGTGGAGTTTACGTTTTTTGTTTTTACATTTAATTTTTGCAATTTGTTTTTTTTTATATTAGCTGAAATATAACTTAGCAGTAGTAGTAGCAGCGACAGCGGCAGAGGCAGAAAAATATTTTAAAAACAATTTGTTTTTATGAACAAGCACACAAACGAGCAGCGACAGCAGCAGCGGCAGAATTTTTCTGCTTTTTCATTTCTAATTCTAATTTTTTGCCCTCTGCCCTTAACCAGCTGTTAATAAAAGTGACAAATTGACATCCAAACTTTTAAATTTGTTTCATTTGGAAGTTGTTTCAGTTGGAATAAAATTTAAATTACTTAAACATATGCACATCAAATAAAGCAGTATAATTTAATAAATTTGCCAACATATTCTTGAAAACAACAAAACAGTGATTAAGATATTATGGCAGAAAAATTTATAGAATTTGTCAGAGAAAATTCTCTAATTTATGACAATTTTCAATAAATTTATATATTTATATTTAACAATAGCATTTTCCATTTTCTTTTTTTCATTTCTTATTAGAGTTTTTTGTCTGTTGTCAATATAAATTTTAAATTTTGTTTAGTTTGAATTTGCTACCTGCTGCTATATTGTGTCTTAAATAAGCAGAATTTTTTAAAATGCTGCTTCTGCTGGCATCGCTGCTGCTAGGATGTATTTCTAGCTTATTGGTTCATATTAGCTCATTGTAAGCATTTATAAGTGAAACTGAAAAAGTAAGTTAAATAAATAAAAATATGTTTAATTTTTTCCACTTTTTATTTTACTTTAATTAAATCTATTTCGATAAACCGAATACACTGTTTTTGCCAAATTTTACGTTTCTTTTTTGAATTTTTAAATTTTATATATTTTAAATAAATTAAAGCAAAAACTACAGACTTTACTTGCACTCATGTTTAAAATAACCCGAAAACTGTTCGGCTTGAATTTGGAGTGTTCAAATTTTACCACACGCCACTCTAAAATTTTAATTACATAAACAATTTGTATGCATGAACTTAAGGTTTAAAACGTACAGTATTCGCAAGGCAAGAGTGTACAGTGTATGAGTAAACAACACGCCACGTAAGATTGCAGGAAAAACTCACACTTTCGCGTACAAGTTTGCGCGCGAGTAAGAATTTGTGGTGTATGGCCTGCTAATCTGGGGCAATAATATAAAAACCGATTATCATGCAGATAATAATTAATTAAAATATAAAGACTTAAATTGGTGTAAGTCATTATATCATGTACAATATAGAGCCTAGCTAGCTTAGCCGAATAAATTAATGCAATTTTCTCAACTTTGAAAATTCATAAAAGCCTCAGGATTTTTGTAAAAGATGAATCGCATGTATAACCCAATGGTAACAATATCTAATTTTTCACTTATGTCAACTAAGCAGTTATTATATTATTATCACAGAATTATTGTTGTTTTATTATTTTAATTATATCAAATTTATTTCAATTGTTTTTAAGTCACATGGTTAATTTTTGTTTAATTTTAGTTGAGTATGAGAAATGGTAATATAAAATATTAAAAATAAACAAAATGTCTATACCCTATACAACACTGTTCCAATTTACTTAACTGTTTTTTTTTTCTTTTAAATTTAAAAATTTAATTATCTTATAATAGTTGGAATGAATGTTAATCTTACCAACTTTTTGTAATCTTTTTTTCATATTTCTAATTTTGAGAGTTAGGTACATAAAAGAAAATCTTTAACTTAATATATTTAAATATTTGTGGGGTAGTAAGAGTGTACGACGCATTGTGTCATTATCAGCCACTAAACACAAAATTTATTTCATTTCTTATGATCTCATAAAATTATTTTTGTTTTTTTAAATGATTTTTAATTAGAAAATTTTGGCAGTCAAAAAAAAAAAAGAAGAAATAAAATTTTGCAAATATTTTAACTTTAAATAATTTAATTTTATATACGAAAAAAATATATATATAAATTTTATTTTTATAACAGAGAGGTGTGTCTGGAATGGAATCTTTACTGTTGCTTGCATATTATGATGACAATAATTTTGGATTTTATTTTATTTTAAATTTTTTTTTTTAATTTTGTTTCATTTTTTTTTTTTGTTTTTGCAACATAATCTCAGGTGTTACTAAGTGCTTGAGACGAAAATTATCTGTCAGATTATATTACCTATATACATAAAAACAAAATTTTGAATTTTCATATGAAATTGAGGGTGAATTCTTTGTGTATACTTGTATGTGGGTTTCTAAGATTTTAACTTATTTCGTTTTTTTTTTCTTGGTTATAATTTCAATATATCATAAAGTTTAATTGTTTTTTATATTCTTTTCTTAATTCTGTTCTTAACTTT
Organism: Argyra leucocephala; assembly: GCA_963942445.1. Classification (NCBI taxonomy): domain Eukaryota; kingdom Metazoa; phylum Arthropoda; class Insecta; order Diptera; family Dolichopodidae; genus Argyra; species Argyra leucocephala. Next base: position 21,491,355 of record OZ012677.1, on the reverse strand, counting down.
ATTTAACGTTTTTTTTTTAATATCTTGAATTTATAATTTTCTGTTTTTTTTTTTTTTTTTTTTGTTTACTGTTACAGAACTGTTTTGTGTACTTATATTTATATTTTTTTAAAGCTTTTCAAAATTGTGTAGATACTGTACACAGAGTATAGCGATGATGCGTTATGTTACGGTTATGCTGTGGAACATGTACTTGATTTCGCGTATAGCGATAATTTCGAAATAGACTAAAAAAAAATTGAAACGAATTCAAAGAAAGAAGAAATTTTTGAGTAATCCCAGTGTTATGGTTTTTTCTTACTCAGAATCAAGTAATGTAAAGCTTTAAATTCTGACTGTTTAAAATGACTGAGTTGTTTTTTTTTTTTTTTTTTTAGCTTTGGTTTAATATTGTGTAATTTTATGTTGAATTTAGTGTGTAGTAAGGTTGTGAGTTCATGTTTGTAACCTATACGCGATGGTATTTTTGTAACGATAATTTTATGATTATTTTTGAATTTTTTTTTTTTTGTTTTTTTTTTTAATACTTAAAAGTACTTCGCACTCTTGTGTGTGCTTCCGATAAATTTAAATTTTATTTTTGTTTTGCGCTTATGTATTTACGATATACTAATAAAAACAAACAAACAAAAATTAAAATAAAATAAAAAATTGTAAAAATTGTTTTTTTTTTTTTGCTTTTGGTTTTGTTTTCAATTGCGCTAAAGATTTTAATGGCGTTTGTAGAGTTAACATAAAAATAATCTAAAATTATAAAAAAATAAATTCCATCACATTCAATATCATAGAAATATTGAATAAAATGGTATTTTTAGTATGTGCTGCCAAATATGGAGGAAATGAGTAACATATATTAGTGGTAGTTCTTCAAATCAATAAAAAATGTTTCATAATTTTAACTAATTTTAGATTGCAACTGAGTAGCTCAGTTCGTTTTTGAAGTTAACTGTTTATAATGGACAACATTTTTAAGCATTAGAGAGCATAATATCAACATTTGGATTCCGACGATTAGCCTCTTAATGAATTATTTATGAATAGTTAAGTTAATTAGTTCAAAAGTCTATTATACTGCCTAGTCAAAGACATGGACAGTAACTCGGTTCGAAAAATAGTTCGATTCTATTAAAAAAATGTTTTTTTTTTCGAGATTATCACCAGTCGGGTATTTAAAGTTTTTTAGGATACAGAAATTAGAAGCATATGTATTCGAAATAATAATGTTGTCAATAAGCTGTCAATTTGAACTAATAGTAAAATGGAGTTATATAAAACTAGAATGATGCCGACGAAGCACCTGCTGTAGAAAGGCTAATCAGACTATTTGATTTTTTTACAAAAGTTTTTATAAATAATTTAGGAGGGTCAAAATAGGAGGGATGCCGTATACGGTACAAAAACCATTGCCGTTAATTTAAAATTCTACAGTCAGAACTCTAGTAAGAATTCAAATAAAATATGTACAACTTTCCAATCAAAAAAATTATTATTTATTATAACTTAAAGTTTTAATAAAAATAATAACATACTTTCAACACAAAAATGTATGATTTTAATATATTTTTTTTTAATTTAACAAAAATGTTTTATTAAAAAAATATTGTTTCTTGTTTATAAAAATTAATATTATAAATTTTATAATATTATAATAACAAAAAAAAAATATTGTTTTAATAAAGAAAAAAAAAAATTTGACTCAACAGAGAATTGAACTTACACAAAATTTGCGATATTAAAATGACTCTTTAACCAGCTGAGTTAATAACCAATTTAATTTATTTCATCAAAATGCAAACATAAAATAAAAATTTATTTTGATCTACACAAAATCCAATAAAATAAAATGAGTGTCTGTATCCAAATGGGATATGTACAATACAAACGCACCCAATCAGAGTACACATAAAAAGGTAATTGTATATATATATATTAGATGAATACTCAGAGAATGCGTATTCTACTCTAATATTATTATTGTGTGTTGTGTAAACCAATACATGCATCAGGCTTTTTAAAAGCAATTTATATAAATAGTATTAGATAGATAAATTTTAGATTGGATTAACTAGGTTCAACAACATTTATATTAACTTTACTTTCAAATTTCTGTAAGTTGTACGTATCTGTTTTGCTTTTAATTTTTTATAACATTTGAAAAATCATGTAAATACATTTTTTGTAATTATCTGTCTATGTAATTATCTAAAATACACAATCTACAACTAAATCTGAATCTAATAAAAGCCTGAAATGTAAACGGTGTCTGACATCAAACTTTAACTGATTGAAAAAATAAAAAACCATCCGACTCGCATCAGACTTTTAACAGATTTTTCAATTAATATAAAAAAAAATTTAATTTTTCAATTTATATATTAAAAAGTTATCACTATTAAAAAAACATACATTTTATAAAAACCACTCTGTAAAATGCCAAAAAAATACGACAAACAAAAAATCGTACATAAAATCGGAAAAAAAGTAGACATTCATCCGGCTTTGTTTACGTTAAAATCTTAGATTTTGTCTGACGTGTAAACGCTGCCTAAACTAATCTACAAGAGTATTCCTAATTAAAAATAAATTACGCTTAAATTATGTTAAATTTACGTTCACTGCATTTATGTTCACTGCTTTTATGTTATGCCTGACAATAATATTTTTAAAGCGCGTCTAACAAGGAAAAATGTAAACAAAATTTATTAAAATAAACTCGTACCAACCAAAAAAAAATGTTGATAATATTTACAATCAAAAATGATTTTAAATTTTTTTTAAATTAAAAAATTATTCTAAACTTATTAATTTATTAATTTTTGGATTCATATATGGTTGTTCTTCTCAAAAATATGCTGTTTTCATTTGCTGTGGCAGTGGTAGTGAAGTAAAAAAAAACCGCCAAATACTTAACTATGACTAAATATTAATACGAACGCTTTTTTTCAACCATATGAAGCCATGTGAAAGCCCAGATGGTGTCCCAGAAATTATTCTGAAAAATTCTCAAATTCCTTGGTTCCACCACTATTAAAAATTTTCAATTTATCACTTTCTAAAGGGGTTTTTCCCTCTTTTTGGAAAAAATCCTATATAACACCAGTGCATAAAAAGAATTCCAAAAATTATGTTAGTAACTATCAGCTAATCGCTAAATTGTCCACTATTCCTAAATTATTCGAATTAATTCTCTTTGATCAACTATATCATCATTGCACTTGTTTTCTAATCCCAAACCAGCACGCACGGGTTTGTCAAAAATAAGTCCACAGTCACGAATTTGGTTGAGTGTACCTCTCAGTTTATTAATAACATGGAAAAAGGTTTTCAAACTGATGTCGCATATACAGATTTTAGTAAAGCCTTCGATCTTCTTCCACATTGCGTCATTCTCTTAAAATTAATTAAACTTGGATTTCCACCGTCATTTGTGAAATGGATTGAATCTTATTTGGCTAATCGAAAGTATACTGTACGATTCAGAGCAGCTACGTCAACATCATGCGAAGCAAATTTAGGAATTTCCAAAGGAAGCCATCTATTCATAATCTCTATTAATGACATTGAATCAGTAATAAAAAATAGTGAAGTTCAAATTTATGGTGATGACATGAAAAGTTTTAAGAAAATCACATCACTTCGAGACTGAACTTTGCTTCAAAATGATCTCTATAATTTCTTTGCATGGTGCCGTAGCAATAATCTTATGCTTAATACGAATAAATGTGTTATGGTAAGTTATCATAGGCGTACCAGTTTCTTTTCAAATATCTATTCACTTAATGGACATGTTCTTAAAATAGTTAGGTTAATCACAAATTTAGCTGTCACTTTCGACGAAAAACTGTCTTTTAAATTCCACTATAACAATATTATTAGTTAGGCTAACTCAATGTTAGGTTTTATAAAACGATGGTCTAAAGAATTTGATGACCCTTATATCTTGAAATCCCTATATGCATGTCTTGTGAGGCCACAACTGGAATATGCTAGTCAGGTCTGGTAACCCTATTACGAAATTCATATTAAAAGAATAGAAGTTATTCAAAAGAACTTCATAAGATATGCACTTCGTCATCTTGCTTGGTCCAATTCACTTGTCATGCCTCCATATGAACACAGATTAAATTTGCTACATTTAGCTACATTAAAAACTAGGCGTAAAGTTGCTGATGTTCTTTTCATCATTCAAGTAGTGAAGGGGAATATTACATCCCCATTTTTATTGAATTCTGCCAGAATTTTCAATAACACTCGACTTGTATTTCATAGAACCAACTATGGTATGAATGAGCCTAACCACAGAATGATGATAAATGGCAACAAATATAAGAACGTGATTGACTTATCACTGTCAAAAGATGTGTTAAAGAATCGGTTATACCTCTGTAATCAGAACCTTTCTAACTAACCCCTCTAACCATTAGGTAGTTAACTTTTGTAAATTTTTATTGTTTTTTAAAATTTTTATTCTGTTAAATTTTAATCTTATATTAAAAGAAAAAAGAAAATAATTATTATAATTTGTTTAAATTAAACGAAATAAATAAAAATAAATAATTAAATAAATATTATTGCTCACCATATTAAGAAACGTAATTTAAACACAATTGATTTGTTTAGTAAACTGTTCTAGAGCGATCTGGAGTAAAAACAGAACACGTTTCTGTGTTAAGCAGTTCCGAGTAAATAATTGAGCTTTTTTTGTCCAAAAGTGTTCTGATCGGTGTTCATTAGATTGTGTAAAACAGTTCTAAGGCCTCTATTACAATATATTGACCTAATGACAATATAGACCTAATGATCAGTATATTGACAATATATTGACCATTGATTGACCATTGATTGATGAGAAATGATTGATGGTGGTTCTATTCTCATCAATCATGCTGTCGAAATTCCCATCAATCAGGCTGTCAAAATCAGCGGAGTTCAGGAATGTTCAGGTATTATTTTTTGGGAATGTTCAGATAAGGTTAGAATATTAATTTGTAATGTAATTCTAAAAAGAAGAATTTTTATATTAATTTTAATAATTATAGCGATTATTATAAAAAAAATAGTATTAAAAGATATATGTGCAAAAAAATAATTTGTTGTTTTTTATACAGAACATATCTATTTTAAAAATTCAATTTAAACTGAAGACTATATTGTCAATATATTGACGAAAAGATTGATGAAAAGAATAATGTGTAATAGGCACTTAAAATGATCTTTTTCCGTCATCCTTTTCAGTTTTCAGTTTCAGTTGCAGAACAGTTTTGAACAATTTTTGTTGTTGTTGTTTTTTACCTTTGAATTTTGACAGTTAAACAAAGAGATTTGAGATTAAAAAAATTGGAACAATAAAGTTAAAAAAACATTAAAAAATAATGTTCAGTCGATTTTCCTGCTCTAAGTGGTTCTAAAGTGTTTCGTAGTTAATTGTCATTGTTCAAAACGGTTCTGCCCGATTCTGTACTAGATCTACTGAACAAACTTAATGCGAACATGATATTATTTATATTCTCGCTTAATATTTCTACAATCCCAACTATTTTTTGTCTACGTTCTTATTTCTATGTTAGTTCATTATGCATTTGCTTTGTTCATTTGACTCTCTCTGAATAATTAATTTTCAATTACAAGAGATGGGCCCAAATATATTCTGTGTAAACCTAAGAAATTTGAATTGCATTGTCATTACTCCAATAAATTTAACACATAATAATTCGATTTTTACTTACAAACTAAATATATGAATAAAAAAATAAAATAGATGTGTATATTATAATTAATAGTTAATATTAACTAAGAATAACTGATGTCAATAAATTTATTTATAAGTAAGAAATAAAATTTACGTTAATACACACTCACAAATTGTTGAAAAGCTTAAGTATTTTTCTGAATGCAACAACTTTGTAGGAAATAGTATTGGAAATTTGTGTATAACCTTTATTGGTTTTTTTACCAGGACGTCTAAGCATAAAATTTGGAGCATTATTCCAGATGGGATTAAGGTAAATTATATTAGACAAAATGTAGGATGAATAAATTGAAAACATAGCGGGTTTTGATATATAGTCACGGAGTCGTTTTAAAATAAAAATGTATGGATTAGTTTTCTTAACTAAGTAATCAATATAATTAAACCTTTTCAATTTATTGTCTATGATCACCCCAGGTAATTAAACGATTTTACAGATTCAATAGTATGGCTGCTATAAGAAATTGAAGAGGTAGAGAAATGTTTGTTATCAAAGAATAAAACCCTAGTCTTACAAAGATTTAGTAGTAAACGATGATACTTCAAAAAGTCTTCTATCATTTGTAGGTCTTGAACTATTGAGTGTGCTAGTTCCATATCACTTTGTCCGGCATATTTTAGAACTGCATCTGAACAAAGTTGGAGAGATTCTTTTAAGTTTAGCTGAGCCATGTCATTCATAGATTTTAAAGAAGTCCGGACCCAATATTGATTCCTGAGATACACCATTTTTGACATACCTGACTTTTTATAGAATTTATACGTACTATTTGCTGCCTACCCGATAAGTAGGACCTCACAATTTTTAAATTATTTTGATTGAAATTTAGTTTATATAGTTTTAAAAGCAAGATATCGTGATCAACACCGTCGAATGTTTTTCTGAATGTCTAAAAAAACGCAAGTCACATATTTTTGGTTGACTATGCCTTTTGAAATAAAATCGGTAATACTAAGGCATGCAGTAGTTGTATTCGAGTGTTTCTCAAAACCAAACTGTTCTTTAGCGAGTATTGAATTTTTGTACAGAAACATTTGCAATCGAGAGATTTGACGAGAATTTCAAATGTCTTGGAAAAAGTTGGTAAAACTGAAATAGGTCGATAATTGGAACAGTTATCTGTTCTTCCACTTTTAGATATTGGAGTGACTATTACTGTTTTTAAAGATTGCGGAAAAGTTGAAGTATGGAAAGCAAAATTAATAAATTTAATTAGAATTGGAATCAATTTATCTGGAAATTTTTTAATAAATTTTGTGGAAATGCCAGACACCAGTGGATTGGGTTTTAAGTGTTTTATAATTTCTTTAATTTCACGATAGTCAGTGTCATAAGATCAAAAGACGACTGTATGTTATACAAGAACCTGTTAAAATACTCTATGCTTAGTTGATTCTTGTTCTCCTGTATTCAAATTAAAATGGAATGTTGTGTTACAAAGCCATTACTCTAATTCAAATTGAAAATTTACATTAAAAATTAAAGTAATTAAAAATCATTAGAGCCCTTTAAAACAAAAGAAAAAATCAAATTATTACAAATTTGGAATACATTTTGAAAATATAATTTTTTTGACACTGTCACCCACAGTCCATTTTACAAAGGTAGGTGACCTATATATAAACCTATATATATATTTTACCAAAATATATTTTCCATTTTACCGTTTTTGATATAGACTTGTTAAAAAAAAATACCCCAAATCTCTCCCCCAATAATGTAATCAAACTCGTTCTAATAATGATTACCTCTGTGACTTATTATTGCTTTGTAAAATTCACAAATAATAAAAAATTGAACTTTTATATACATATATGTACGTCGATTGAAAGAGATGTGAAAACTAATAAAAATAAGAGCCAATAAAGTGAACTGGACTCTGAGATTATGAAATGAATATTAATAATATATTTTACACGTAATCCTTTGGTTATATTCAAAATTGAAGATTTTAATTTTGAATATTGGTTCAAGTTGACTTAACACAAGGGTGTTCTTTAATATTTAATACACATATTGAAAGGTACCAACCACACTCACTGTCAATATAATAATGAAATGATAATCGTGAAAATATTGAGTTTTCACAAAAAAAAAAAAAATTATATATATATATATATATATAAATAAAATCAGTGAAAAAATAACGGTTATATTTGGAATGAAAAAATCATGTAAAAATTATTTTTTGAAAATTACTCTGGTGAGCTGAAAATGATATTGCATTAATTTATATCTAAAATGCTATCAAAAGGTTAATAATTATGAAAAATATTCTGGCAAAGAAAATTATTTTTGTGTTTCATCTAACTTTGAGTTAAACAAAATGTGATTATGATGTCGATTCTGATGACGACAACGACAGCGTACATTTGAAAATTAGAATTACAATTGGGATGAATTTTCGGTTTATATATGGATAACACACGATAATATGAACTGGGGTTACATTCGGGAATGTTGGATGTTTTTTTATAAATGCGTTAAAAATGTATGTGAGAGAAAGAATGAGAAATATTATTATTTTTTTTTTACAGTTAACAGGTTTTATGATTTTTTTCTTCTCTGTTTTTTTATGTATGGAATAGCCGAGGGAATTGTGAATGTCCTTTCGAACTGATTTTATAATTTTATGAGTTTATTACGAAAATCCTTTAAAAAATGAGTTTATGTGTTTGTGTATATGTAAATCAAAATTAAAATTAGATAGTAATTTTTTTTTTGTTTATATACATAATATTTTGACTCAATGATTTTTCATATTAAAATTGTTCATCCTTATTAGACCTTTGGTGAATAATTTTTGTTTGATTTAATTTTTGAGGAACACGAAAGGATATTTATTTTATATTTTTTATTTTTTTTTTTTTTTGTTTTAAGTAAATAAAAGAATATTTTATAATCGTATTTTTTTTATGGGGGCGGGGGAGTGGCTTGTATTCAAAGTTTACCATTTTATATTTTTATTTTTCATTTACAATTAAAAAATGTTTATAATTCCATGGAAAACTTTTACAGTTTAATAATGCTAGGATGGACTTCATTCATGGGGTTAAGATACATCAGTGATTTGTTATTTACATTTCATTTTTATTGTCAATTAAAAAATAGAGAAAGGCGCTAAGGTTTTAATTCGGATTTTAATGGAGAAATTAGTGAATTAAATTATATGGTATGCGATACATCTAGATCAAAATAGACTTAATGTAATTACAGGGAATAGGACCGAAATGGTGGACTTAGATAAAACTCTACACCAAACTTATCTACGTTTACATGAAAGACGCAAAAAGTACTCTTAACGGACTTCACAGAAATATTCATTTTATCGTTGACATAGAAAGATAAGGTATTGTCCTTAAATTTATAGCTAACCAGAACAAGAACATTTTTAAAACTAGAGACCTAAATGAAACATATGGATAGTGACTGAGTCATCCCCAACACCTCGAATCACTGCCATCAATACAAAGTTCCATATACTTCAATCATAATATGATTCATCAAAAGTTAATTTTTCCCATATCTCAGAAAGGTTTAGCAAAATAGACTGTGGTTACGAACTGTAAGTAGAATGTTAATAAGATAAATTCATTTACAAAAATAAAGTAGAAAAAGCCAAATATAAATTACAATAACTATTTATCGATTATACAACTTTAATTGTAATCTTCTTTTACTAAAATTTGTATCAAAACAAGCTGTTAACGATTTAGATTCATTTAACATTCTAGACACAAGTTCAAATTTACCGTTGTCAGTACTCATGGTTAGCAATACTAAACAGGTTATTAAATTTTCAAAGTTATTAAATCCTTAATTTTAGATTTCAGATTATTCCCAGCAATAATTTGGTGGATAAATGTAATATCAGATACAAATCGACGTTGGTGGAGAAATTCTAGGTCTATGAAAAGCAACTTATCTTCGGAAGAAGTTGAAAAGTGTTAGATCATGAGAAAGTTCGTTAAAACTTATGCAGAACTGCATCAATACGTGAAATATCGCAGACTAAACTTAAACAACATATTCAAGTGTTGTTCTAACATATTATGTAATGTATAAATGTTTTGTAATGTGGTATGGCTCTTTGTCCCAAGTAAACTCTTTGGCGCAGCATATTATAGTTAAACTCATTTTATTTTATTTTCATTTCAAGTGTGCTCAATTATGGTTCGTACAAAAATCCGAACATAGAGTTAGCTTTATTAATAATGAAATTGAAATGTGCTTTGAAATTGATCCAGGATAACACTTAGATCACTAGTCACTTCAGAATGGTTAAAGCAAATTGATGATAATAAAATTTAATAATAGAAATTTGAAGCTTCATACTAAAGCTAACAACCAGACATTTAGAGACATTTAATTCGAGGTTATTAGTAAAGTAAAATTCATCAAATTTTGTTAAGATCATTTTGAAGTAGAGTACAACCATCAACAGAGACATAATGGTTTTGCTAATTTTGGAGTCCAACTTAAACTTTAGAATAATAATCAAGGTTGATATAAAACTAAAAACACCATTCCTAAATAATAAATATTTTTTATTAAAGTTAATTCATATATTTTTTTTTGTTCAAAAAATAATTTAAAATCTACTAACATTATTTAAAAAATAAAATTAAAGAAAATTAAATTTTCTTTAAAACAAGAAAGAAAAAAAAACTTTATAATAAAATATTTTCAGAATAAGAAAATCTTTAAATAAAATACAATTAAAAAAAAAAAAAAATGGAAAAAATTATTTAAAGACTTTAATTTAAACAAAACCATTATCCTTGCTGCAAGAATTTTTTTTTCATTATTTAAAATACGGTACATAAACTTTAAAGTCTGGAGAAAAATTAAACAAAAATATTTTTTTTTTTATTAATTTTTCTTTTTTTTTTTTTATGAAATTCTATGTGGGACACTTTAAAACCATATTTATACAAATTCCATTATTTGAATGCATTTTAAGTGACTCGGAAATGCGGACATCCTTTTATATTCGTCTTGCATGCATGTACATTTGTGATTATATTTATTTTAGAATGACAGAATATTGTGTATAGTGAGTTGTGAAGAAAATTGTGAGTGTTCTAAATTTTTAAGAATACAAAAAAAAAAGTATAAAAATTTAAAAAAAAAAAAAATAGAAAATTTGAAGAGTTTTGCTGCCTAGATTTTAATGATATTTCTACATTTTAGATGAAAATTTTTTTGTGAAAAAGTGATGAAAAGATGATATTTTAATTCTTTGGGAACATTTTTTTTTTTTTGGTAAAAAAAATTATTCAATAAAAATTCAGATTTTCTTTTTTTGAAATTTTTTTATTCAATAGTGTTAAGTTTTTAGGAATACCACGTTTTGTTGGTAAAATTTTAAGAGCACGTATCATATTTCTGTTTTTATATAATTGCGATCTTTAAAATGTTTTTTAAGTTTTTTTATCTATTTTTTAAGTATTATTTTGTTTTTTGTTTTGGAATTAATAATGAAATTGAATAGTTTTGCTTTTGTTAAGGTTTTTAAATTTTACAGAAATTCTAAAATTTCCAAAAATCAATGCTGTGTAAATTTATTTTTTATAAGGTATTTAATTAAGTGAAATTGTTGTGTTTTTCTAAGATTTAAGTTTTACCAAAGAATACAAGAATAACAAGAAGTCTCACCTGAATATTTTTTTATTTTTGCAACTTAGATGCGTACAAGCGGGTAAGAAAATGAAACGAAAATAAAAATTTAAGAGAGAAAAAATGTAATTATAATTTTGTAAAGAAAAACAAAAAATAAATAAATACAACAGTATTATCTGTCCATTCATATAGGTGTATTCAATCTTTTTTTCAAATCAAAGGTTCAAAAATAAATAAATTTTAACACGTACGATCAACTATAAATTTATGCACGTAATATTATCTCGCTGTATGGATTTTTATTTGTATTGAAAAGTATACTTAAAAGTAGGTGTATTTATAAATTTTCAACAAAAAATATATTTTTTGATTTTTGTTTTTTTTATCCTTTAAACTAATGAGTAATTCAATGTAACTTATATGTAAAAATAAAAATAAATGTATATTACTTAGCTATTTAAACTTATTATACTTAAGAACTAATTTTATTTAGTTAATTACGTAAAGACAAAATTAAACAAAAATAAAAGAATTTATGAAATTGTAATTTGTTCAATTCAAAGTAAATAGCATTAGTGATATTGTATTTGGAATTTTGAATTTATATTATATAAAAAACATTGCCTAAAGATAACTTAAATAATTTTAAGGCCTAGCCGAAGCTGTCTGGTCACCATAATTGCTTAAGGTACTGGCATTTTGAATTAAAAGTTATAAGTTTACTAAATAAAAAAAATTAAAAAAAATCAAAAGATCTAAGCTCGGAGAGAGAACCAAAACAAAAAAAGAGAAGGAAAATAACAATTGACAAATTTTTCAAACTTTTTGTTAATTTTATCTGTTTTTATTTATTAATCATATATAAATCTGTATTTATACAAATTTACATATGCATATTTCATAATAAATAAACAAACTATCAAATCGAAATTTTTACCTGTTTTTATTTCTTTAAAAATTAAAATTGGCTAATAAAATTGAAATAGAAATACGATTTTCAACAAAATTTTGAGAAAAAAAAAAACACTATATTCCGTTGACAGCATAACTAATATTATATTTTATTTCTTTATTGCTACTATTTTTTTTTTCTAGATTCTGTCATTTTATAATATTTTATGTTTAACTACATACTTATTTCAATACGTACAATAGTACCTACATTGATGTTTTAATATTTTATTATTATTTAGGTATGTAGCTATCATATCATATTCGTATATAGATAATTCCTTTAAGATTTGAACAGCAAAATTATTGTTTTAAGGAGCAAATTGTTTTGAAGATAAAACGAGAGATTGGGTTGTAATGTGGCAACCCGCTATATATAAAAATAATATTTTAAAAATTTGTACGGGATGAGATTAATTATGATTATATTATGTTCTTTTGTGTTTCACTTCACGTCATGAACTTCCTGTTTTAGTAAACTTTTTGTATTGAATCACTTTACTTTTTTTTAAAGAAAAATCCAACCACAAAATGATAAAACAAATCTACAACATATTTCTATTCAAAAATCCTATTTGGCTTAAAACTGCAAGTCTATGTTGGTGGTGAAGGCCTTGATTGTGTTAATATAAATTTAAAATAAATAAGGCAAATTTATGTATTTTACAAGCTGTTAGAGCAAGCTCTATAAAGCACAAGTCCACACAGACCACTGTCCACAGTTGCTTACTAAAAACCCACTTTCTGTATGTTAAACATTTCAGTATCAAATTTCATATATAAAACAAAGTTTGTTTACGTAATAAGTTGATTACCAAAGCTTTTTTACTTAATAATGTGATTAATAAAAATCGTAAAATGGTCATAATACTACCAATTAATGTTTGGTAATTAGCGCCTACTTTTTAACTGCGCAGATTTTTTGTCAACATACAACTATGAATAGAACATCTTTTTTAATGAGCAGGCGCCACCACTATGAACACGTCTAATATACAGTAAATTTCGGAAATAAACATGTAGGTGGACTTCCCCTCAAACACAACATACAAAACGTGCTATCGATTTAAATGAATAGTGGGTAATTACACTTTAAAAAAAACCCGGGATAGATATTTGATCGTATAAGTGTACTTGAGAAAAGATAATAAACAGTGGGTATGGTCATAAGCACACTGAGCATACTGTACGGGATTGTTAAATTCAACACAGATAGATTCTGGTTAGAAGAAGAGAATTTTGGTGTCGTATTCTATTTGTGATTTATAGAGCTTGCTCTAACAGCTTGTAAAAGACATAAATTTGCCTTATTTATTTTAAATTTATATTAACACAATCAAGGCCTTCACCACCAACATAGACTTGCAGTTTTAAGCCATCAAATAGGAAAGTAATCTACATAAGGTCGCATCTACATAAGAGTCCCCGTCGTTAATAGGAAAAAACATTGTGCCACAGTTAATTGAAAATAGACACAAGAAACACACAAGAAAAAAGAAATGAGACTATGAAACAAAGAAATAACAATTCTGCTGTCAAAATAACCTTTGGAAGAATTTTTTTTTTTGTAATTTGACCCGAATGATGCACACAACAACACTCGTGATTATTAAATATCGAAAAAAAATATCAAGAAATATCAAAATCAAAGCTTTTTTTTTAGTGTTAGAGATTAAAACTGTAGAGATTATACAGAGCTAACAGCTATTGAAGCAAAATTAAAATATCAGATCTAGACATTCTAGACATCTAGAGATTCTACAAATTATAAGATAAATTAAACATGCTGGAATATTGTTAATGGAAATTTGAAATATTTGAAACTTAAAAAATCATGAACGTTAAAAAAGCCATGCTAAAATTTTGGGGTTCTGTATTTTGGTCTCATTAACAGAACCTCAAATGCTTAGCATGGCTCTTTTAACGTTCATGAGCTTTTAAGCCTGAAATATTATAAATTTCCATCAACAATATTTTTTAATTGGTTGTCTAATTTTTAAGTGAGAAGAAAGTATCTATACAGAAAAACAACTAGGCAATTAAATAAATGTTGACGAGTTAATATAAAAGTCGATAAAATATTGGTATATTTTGTAAGAGATGAATTATTGCGGTTAAAACAATAAGTTAGGTCATATTCTTACCCTCACATACCATAAAATTTTTATAAGAGTATAATTTTTTAAACAACTACTTAATTGGGACTTTGGTATTTAAAAAGACCGAATTCCAGATAATGGTTATAATTTTCTTATTTAATTGGTTAATGAACCAGAAAATTGATGAAAAAGAATATGTACACATAATAGTTGTAATATATATATTACCATAGTTTAACTTTATATTATAAACTTCAGTGCGTCGGACTTCATGTAAAAAATTGATTCTACCCAGTTACTCCCAATAGTATACAAAAAGAAAATAAAATTGTTAAATTTAATTTGAACACTAATATAATTTAAATTTTTCTACGCTTATGATGAAAACTGGATTTATCCGAAATTTATAATTTCAATCTAATAATTATTATTTGAATATGTACTAATATCATACCCATCATAACATATAATACTAGTAAATACTACATACATAGCTATCATATTCTACTAATTATTTCTCTTGTATATTTTTACAGGATTTGCTTCATTAAAATTTTAAATAAAATTACGAAGAAATTATTTAAATACAAACTAATATTGCGTAAAATTAAAACTTTTCATCTCCCAAACTTTATAGTTTTAATTACACAACTGTCTTGATGCGTTAAATTTAATTTATATACATAACATTATATTTCTATGTTGTTATTATATTGTTACATCTTAAGAAGTAAAGTAAATTTTGTTGTGATATTTACATACTATTAGATACTTTAACCCCATCATAAGATACTTCATAATAAATAACAAACAATTTTTATTCATTTTTTCTCTCTTTAGATCTAAAAGCATAAATCTTTCGAATAGATAATTTAAAAAAAATTTCAATTGAAGACCACAAAATTAAAATTAAACTATAAAATATAATATTGGTATAGCAAGCAAATTTCTTAAACATCTACACTATACCTGTAATGTAATGTAAACAATCCAAAACATTGTTAGTATTCAAAAAAACGTATACGGTCGTAGGTATACATGTTAGATGAATAATATTCATTTAGAATCAAATTCAGTTCATTTTCTATTTTTCTTCAATTAAAGTACGTATCTACTTATATTTTATTAGATTGTTAACATCAGTATAACAAAATGACTGGTACGATGAGTTGCTTTTATTATTATACCTTTTTATTGTGTTGTGCAATTTTCTATGAAAAACTATTTCCGTTTTTTATGGTCTTTAGTTGATCATAAACATATTATATAATATAATAAATACATATAGCTAGTATTCGAGGAAATGTTTAATGTTTTCTAGTATGACTATATAAAATGCAATAATATTGAAGTAACATTTATTAAAATCTTGATTTGATGTTATTTATGAAGAAATTATAATGAATTATTTTCAGGTAGAACAGTCGGTAACTAAAAATAGTTTTCTGAAATGATGTACGTGTTTTGTAACAAAAATATTAACGAAGTTAGATTTTAAAAATAATATTAATAACTGAATTAAAGTCGGTCTTACTGTCGTTTTTAGAATATGGTTGAGTTGTATGGCCTGTTTAAATGAATTTATTACTGAAATGTGACTAACAATCTAAAATTATTTCCAATTTACGTACTTTAATTTATTTTGGAAGAAAAATAAAAATTTGAGTTATTAGATATTGTATGTGGCATGAATGCGTCCGTATTTCCAGTGAAGTAAAAAATTTAATTTTTAATAAATGTAAATTTTTGTTTAAATTTTAATTTTACTAGTTTGATGCAATTAGATATAAAATCATGAAATTACAAAATTTTTAATTTTGTTTTTAATTCTGATATATAATTTTGAAATACGAAATTCTATAATTTTTAAAAATTCTTTTTCCGAGAAATTAAGAAATCAGAACTTCATAAATCAGAAATTTTTAATTATAATTTTGTAATCTAGAATTTTGAAATTAAAAATTTTATTCCATATAATTGCAAAATGAATTATCCAATCTGTTGAGTTCATGAGATGGGCTTACAGTAGGTACTGAAAAACAAAAAAAAAAATGTATAACAGAATAATATTAGTCTAAAATATTTTATTATAAACTATTCAATAAAATTACATAAAATGAAGTATTTATAAGTTTAGTCAGAATAGTTATTATTATTATCATATTTATATTTGTCTTTATTAACTTTCTTCGACGTTAAATTTATGTATTAATATTTTTGCTATTCTTTTTAATCGACTCTTTAAATATTTTCAGTCGCTGATGTTACTATTGTTTCTATTTGCTAATTTTCAGTCAGCTTATATGCTTGCACACTTTCCATCTATGGTGTATTATGAATAAAAAGAAATATAGTCATCAAGCAATCTCTAAATTAGTCATCAAGCCTCTTTACTTCTTGCCATGACTTGCGAAAATTTTTCCGGAATTTACCGAATTAACATTTCGTTTTGAACTTTGTTTTTGTTTTTTGTATACATTTCTCTAATATATTCATCAAGCCGTACTTCTTGCTCAGGCCCACGAAAATTTTTCCGAAATTTACCGAATTACCATTTCGTTTTAAACTTTGTTTTTGTTTTGTGTATTCATTTTTTTTGATAAAAATAAAATTTGAAAAAAAAAAAATGACAAGCAAGTACAATTTAATACCAAAAATGTAATTTAAACAATATCAAAGGTTTTGTTCAGATAAAAAATAATAAACAGCAAAAATTTACTTGCGATTTGAATTTCGCTATAAAAAATTGTACTGTATCCACTAATTCAAAAATATATTACTTTATTGTCAGTGTTCATTATAATTTAATAGAAGGAGGTTCCATGTCGTATAAAAAGAATTTTTCTTTTAATGACAATTTTTAAAAAAATTTATTTATTTAGGTAAATAATATTGCATATTTTTTTAAAAATAACACTATATCATAATAACAGGTTATTGATTTATCATAATAAAGACTATATTCTATAAAAAAGACAAAATTTATATGAAAATAATATATCCAATTCTTAAAGTTGTTTTTAGTCAGCCCAGACCAGTAAGATAGAAGTGTAGCATTGCATATAAAAATGCATATAACTATGTATAACAAAAAAACACATAAATGAGTTGTGTGTAGCTATATAAATCTAAATAACGGATTATGTAATACCTTAGCAATCAGATTTATATAATAAAATAATACGAAACAAAAAATTTTTAATATAAATACTTTTATCGAAACAAAATTAGCCCCCTAAAAAGTAGAAAATAAAATGGATGGTGTTAAATCCTGAGATTCTACAAATTATAAGATAAATTAAGCTTGCTAGAAAAATTTTGATGGAAATTTGGAATATTTGAGGCTTAAAAAATTATGAGCGTTTGTATTTTGGTCTCATTAACACCTCAAAAGTTTATCCAAACAGAAATCTAAACAAAAAAATAAATAATCCAATAGATGCTGGTGAGTTAATATAAAAGTATATAATAGGTAGAATAAAATTTATTTATCAATGCATATAATCACATTATTATAGAATCATAATCAATTGAAAAAAAGCAATAAAGTCATAAATTTGACGATCATTTGTTGAAGACTCTTGTATTTGATTTTAACGTCATTGATCTTTGCAATTATTTGTATATATCATTTTATTGAAGTAAATGACATGGAAATTTTAATATTTCAAATTTAAAAAAAATTATAAAATTATAATTACATAAATTAATTTTATAAAAATTACATTTAAATTGAAATTTTGGTCGATTTTTATAACTCACAGATGTACTATTGACATCTTCTAATAAGTCATAAAATCAATCAAAATGAAAATAGAAGTTGTATAGGTAGTCTAACACTATAAATACCTACTGATGAGTTCTAATAGTGTTATGATGAACGATGAACAATTTCCTAAAAATATTTTGTTTGTTAATCCAAATAATAATAATATATATAGATAATAATGGTGAGATAAAATGTCTATGTATCAATAATTAATTAATATATCGAACTTATTTTTTTATTAAAATTAAAATTACATGGAAATTTTAATATTTCACATTTAAAAAAATTTATAATTACATAAATTTATTTTATAAAGTTATAATAATAAAAAAGTATGAAATAATAATTAAACATGAATTAGCCGAAATGTTTACCAAATCTAATATTGAACCAACACTTCGTTAAAGTTCGGCAAATTTGCATTTTTTGAAATTACATTCAAACTTTACTTTTTTGAAAATTTCATATTAAGCTACGATTCTAAATTTTATTTTTATAGTTTTAATTTGCTTAAATTAAAACTAAATAATTCTAAATAATTTATAAAAATATTTAATTTCTAAAAAAAAATTTTAAAATTAATTATTTTTTTTTTGTCATTGACTGTAGTTATTTTAACATGCAATCGATAATTTGTACCTACCTAAATTCTCAAAAATACTCAGGAAATTTTAATTGAAACTTGAATTTATTTATTTTTCTTTAAAATATTTTTCATTTTTTATTTTCTTCTTTTTTTTCGTTTTCTTGCTTGTTCTTCTGCTCAACATTATAACTACCTATACATTTTAATTTAAGGAGATTTTAACTATATTTTGTAAAATTTGAAATATTTGTTTTTATAAGAACTTAAAAAATGTTTTAGGTGAGAAATTGTGTAGTTTTAAATAATTTAACTTATTTATGCTCTAAAATTTAAAAATTTGTATAAAATTAAAAAAATAATTCGTGAAAATGAAAAAAAAATTATGAAAAATTTAAGTGAAAATTACGTTCAATGCAATTTTTGGAATCATGATTTTCAGCTTTAAATTTTTCATTCTAACTAATTTTTATAATTAAACAAAATCAAAAATTGTAATTGAATGGGAAAATAAAAATGTGTGGAAAAATTTAAAAAATAAAACATTTGAAGTGACAATGAAATTAGTAACTAACCTCTCGAAAAATATAATTTGTCTTAGAATCAAAAATACTAGAGTTTAGAAAAATAGAAATCGCGACGTGTAAAATTTTTTGAACGAAATTCAAAATCACAGCTCAACATTTTTATATTGAAGACTGATCGTAGTCCTATTGAAGAATGTCGTATGTCACTAGTACGGAAAGTGTGGTTAATAGTTTTATTGCAAATAAAAAAAAATATATAAACATTACCAAATTCATAAGGTTTGGATGTTTCGCGAAAATAGAATAATACTTATCATCATTGTCCTGTAGCCCCATCCGTGGCGTATTTTGCAAAATAGAATAATATTAAGCGATGCAAAATTACGCTGAAAACACAATCACGACGAATGACGAATTTTTCGCGTTCAAATACATGAAATTATATGTAAATCGTGACGAATGACGAATAACCAAAATTTCGCGTTCAAAAAATAGATCTATTTCTATTTTATTCGACGACGAATGTGAATGACATTCAGTAATACCAACATAAATTGGTTTTACATTTCATTTGATGAAATGTGTCATTTGCTTGTTTTTGTTATTGACAGTTGAAATTATAAATAAATTATAGATTACATAAAATTTAGATTAGATACGTATTTTTATTTACATTCTTCATTTAGGTTTGGAATAAGAGTATTAAGATGGATGTGCTCAAACCTGAGTGGATTTGGATTAACAAACGGTGTTATACACTAACTCCTTGCCAAATAAATTTATAAAATTGAGCTCAAATAAAAGTAACCAATAATACAAGGGTTATGTAGAAGAAGGTATTATGATATATGGCTAAATAACAATAAATTTTTCCATCAGATCTTTACAATAAAGATGATAGAGAATTTTTTTTTAAAAGTGACCAATATGAGACCTCATTTCATGTACCAAGGAAAGTTAAAAAAATTGTTGTACATAATTATATGAAAAAAATTATATTTTTAAATTTGTATGTAGTATGTTTTAGTATTTGTATAAGTATGTATGTAGTATGTTTTTTTCAAAAAAAAAATTGAATCTGAAACAAACTCTTGCATAATCGTACTAAAAGAAGGAGAACAGGGAAATATTATTGTTATTGGTAATTCTATTTATATTTCTTAATTAATTAACCAATTTGTTTTGTTTTGATTACAATAGGAAAACCCGGGAATAATGTCAAATGTGCATGCTGAAAATAAGATTTAGTTGTTTTGTCATCAAGAAGAAAAACACTTCCAACACATTTTATTTGTTTTCCATTTAATACTCAAATCAGTAAAGGTGCTTATTTAAATATTTAGGGTAAAATATAAAATTAAAGTCAATTTAAAATTACATATGTATATATAAATAATACAAAATTGTTTACTTTTAGAGTGTTACAATTGTAAATGGCGATATAATTAAATGTAATGAAAAACTATTCATTCATCCGGACAAATTACATTTAAAAATAATCATGTTATTATTTGTCGATGATAATAAAGATAGACTTTATGCATCGCAAACTTTAAATGGTTGTAAGGAATCTACAATAGATAATAGATCCATTTATTTGCTACCGGTCCTGACTGTTTTCATGAAGCAACTACTATTAAAACTTTAATGTACTTGAATTAATTATAATTACTAAATAGTAAAAGCTTTTTACTAGTTATTCAGGGACTCAAAGACTTGAACATTCTCGGGATGCGAATGAATCAAAATATGCGCTGGAATGAGCATATTTCCGATATTGCGAAAAGTGCTGCCAAATGTTTGGGCTTTTTAAGTCGCTTTTTCATCTCGAGACCTCTTAAAAATCTATAAAGCATATATACGACCCAAGCTCAAGTATAACTCACATTATGGACAGGTGCACCAAAAACTGCTTTAAATTTTTTGAACAAAGTTTTAAACCGCGCCATTCGTCTTATAGACGACATAAATGTAACCTCATCCCTTATACCATTTGGTCATCGTCGTATTGTTGGAGCACTTTCTCTATTTGATAGATATCTACTTGGTGTTGGAACTTGTTCCGAGGAACTAAAGTCACTTCTTCCTCCTCTCAAGCAAATCTGTCGCATAACATGAGAGGCATCAAGTGCACACCCTTTCACAGTGGAAATTCCGAGATGGTTTAAGTCCGGCTATGGAAATTCTTTTATAGTAAGAACACCTCGATTGTGGAATCGCCTAAAAAACCTAAGTTTTGGCTATAATATAAAAAAAAAAAATAATAATAAAATTTGGAAATTATATAAGAAAGTTCTAATTGATTAATATAATTTTTTTTAGCTTTTGAATTCAATTTTAAGTTTTTATTATTTAGTAATGAAATAAATAAAACGTAATCAAGAAAAGGCATATTTATATATTTAAGAACATCGATTTGGGGTTGGAATTGCTCCAAATTGATTTATTGAACTTAAATCACTTTCATTTCTCCAACTTCCAGACATTCAGACTACCCACACAGACATATTGCCTGAAATATTTGTATCAACAATTGACTCTTCTATTTCTCTTCTAAGTATTTTATTCTTTTTATTTATTATTTGAGAAAGAATATTAGATAACTAAGCGACAAAGTGTAATAATAAGCGTGTAACAAACAGCACAATAATATATATATTATTCTGCATTTATCTGGATGTTTGTAAGTCCGACGGAATACTCCAACACATATACAAATTGCAATATGTATACAAATTGCTTTGGTACTCTTTTTTAACCCCTGTCTAACATGCTGAACCTTTGCAGAAAAAAATACCATTACATGAAATATATTTTTTTAATTTAATGTTATTCTTCTTCGTAAATAATAAGGAAAAATAAAAAATAATAATATAAATTAAACAAACAATTTTTTTGATTTATAATAAGAAGGACTAATAGAAATTTTATCAATAGTTTAATATGTATAGTATTAATATGGTTATATAATAACCAAAAGACAAACAGCATTTAACACAAAAAAAAAATAATGCAGTTATTCTTATGCAGGTTATTCTTATTACTTCAAATTATACGCAATATGCATATGTGTCTACATATTTTTTTTGATTTTTTTTTGTTGTTATGATAATGATCATAGCATCATAGTTTTGCTACCGTATGCATTGCCTGTACTATAGTACTATAGGTATATATACTCTAGCCAGAAATGTGATGCGATGATTTATTTATTTTTAGTTTTTTTGTTTATTGTTTTTTTTTAATATATAAATTTATGATCGTATATAATATTTAGTATGTATTATGGGGTTAGGTTTTGGTTCTGCTGATTTACACATAAAAACAATAACAACCTATGCATTTTTAAAGAAATTAAATGAAATTTTGTACTATTATATTTTATTTCTTATCTTTGTAAATTTATAATTTTTAGGTATATTCATTTTCTTCAACTGTGTAGAACTGTATGTTGTAGAGAGTGATGAATTTTTTTTAATTATAGTAGGTATGTGTATATAGATATCGGTTAAACCATATTGATTGTTGTTCTTCTAATTAATGTATGTTATAAATAATAATTATGTATGAATTTTAACCTGAACAGTTCGATAATGAATTTTTTGAAAAGAAACGAAATTGTAAATAACCGATCAATGATTCACAAGTTATGAACAGTTTTGTAAATACCTATTTATTTGCAGTAAATTTTTTTATTTTATATTTATTATAATTAATGGTTGAAGCTGCAGTTGTTGAGGCTAAAAATCATGATCATTGATGGCGTTTTATGCTATGTATGAAAACCATAATACCAATCCAAAATTAGAAAGTCATAAAATCCACAATAAAACACTTTTTTTTACACACTAAGCATTTTTCGTTAATCCAAACGTTTTTTTTCACTATTTTAAAATTTTAAAGTGAAATCTACGTTTGGTTTCATAATTAAAAAGCTAATATTTCATCCTGTGTTTTTTTTTTGATAAAATTATTAAAAAAATGCTTGATGTAACGCCCAGACGCTGCATCAACAAAATTAGAAATTGAGAATTTTTTAAAGTACAAAACAAAAGCTTAGTGACACTTTTAATTCATTATTATTTCACATACTCACAAAAAATATCCGTCAAGTAAATCATTTATTTTGAATTTATGTAACCAGGTTTGAAACTTACCTGAAACAAAAAAAGAAATTGTAAATTAATAAAATGTCATTTTAAAATTAATAAAATATAAATTTAAAATTAATAAAATACAACTTGTTAATAAAACATAATAAAGAATTTTTATTTATTATATTGTTTTTTTTTTTTGTTGACGATCAAACAAATATCAAATATACTTGATGTAATACTTGATTTGATAGCAAAATATATTAAATAGCTTGACTGGCATAAAATTTAACAGCTTGAGTAGCTTTAAATCTTCTTTAATTTTTGACATTAAATGTCAAGTCAAGCTCTCCTCAAGCTTTCAATCTGCGTATTTGGTTAAAATTTTCAGATCAATTAAGTAAATTTTTGTGATTGACTTGAGTGAAACTGATTTCCAGAAATTAACCTATACATGATGTTGAAGGCATAATTAAAGCTATCTTGAATCTATCATGTCTATAATATGTAGTAACAGAATATAGAGTTTATTTTTTCTACAAGAGTGGCAACAATTTTTCAAAGAAATTTAAATATTATTTCCAATTGGAGGGATATTTTACAAAAACTAAAATTGAACAGGGTTCAGCTCGAATGCTGATGCGAAACTATTTGACTTTATTTGTTTTTTTTTATACTAATTTTTATTCGAGATGTAAATTTGTGAATATGTAGTAAATAAGTATAATACTTATATAAGTATAAGTATAATTTAATCCAATTGTTAATCTAATTTTAATTGTAAGTATTTAAAATTTGACCAACACATCAACCAGAATTATACATTTATTTTAATACCGCACAATGGTAAATAGAACAAAATACTAAAATTGGAAAACGCTATAGATTTTAGAGATCTATAATATATACGTTAAAAGTGTTATATACATTTCTAATTTAAAAAATCATGTTAATCGATGTTTGATATTTTACATTACAAAATTTACATTTGAGTTTGTGAGCGATTTTGCTATTTTCAATTATTGAAAACTGATAAAGTAAAATCTTTATTTATAAGTGAATATGAGATGTAGAGATTTAGAAAATTATCAAAATTTCATCTAATAAAAAATAGTCAATAAAAATTAGGCTATGAAATTATTGTGAATATTTTATTACGTTTGATTAATTTCTGAGTTAAAATTAACGGTAAAATAATCTCACTGATCAATGATAACTCAATTACTCATTTATTATTAATAATTACACTTATATATTGGCTGCAATATAAATTTTATGTTATATATACTATGTATATGCTTAATTTAAAATAATTATACTTAATAAAAAATAATTAAATATATAGGTATATATTTATAATATATTTATTTGATCATTTTATATTGAGTATATACACAGTTACAACTGTTTTGTAACAGTTTCATATTATATTATACATGATAATTTAACAAAAATAATATTTTATTCAATTCAAATTTTTGTTTTGTTTTTTTTTTTTAAATAAATATTTTCTTAAATTTTATAATTATTATTTAAAATAAATTTTCAATTTTATAACACATTATTATTCAAAAATAATTTCTATTTAAATTACTTAAATGTTAAATTTGCACACAGTGACATTTTATTATATGGAAAACATACACAATATGCATAAATGAAAGCATTTACATCATTATAATCATCATCACCATCATGATTATCATCATTATCATAATATCAACCTGTGTATATGTATAATATAACGATTAATACATAATGTTATATAAATACATAAAATATATAAATAATAATAATGTAGAGTAAAAATAAACTACAGTTACTCTACTACAACTAGCACCACTACTACTATAACAATAAACCTAGATTTACCACTATAACCATTCATTTTTCACCCTTTAATAAATTATGCATTTTGGCTTCATAAATCTTTTATGGGTGATGATTTTATTTGCAGTTTATTGGGTCCCATTAATGTGCTTAAGCTCATTAATCATATTTAAAAAATATAAAAAAAAAAATTAAGAAACAAAAAAAAAATAAATAAAAACAGAAAATTATTTTCAATGTGATTTTATATCAGTGAATATTAAATGAAAATCCAAAAAAAAAAAAATGAGAACACATTTAAAATTTAAATTTACTGAGATTTGTTGTAGTAATATGGTAACTCCAACACATGAAAGTTGTTATCAGTTGCGAAGCGTTAGTCAGAATATTTAAATAATAAGAATAAAAATAATTGAATAAAATTATAATTATAACAAAATTTGTATTTAATTCGTTTGAAATAAAGAAAAAAAATATATTATATATTTTATTAATTTTGTTTGATCTTTATATTTGTTATTTTAAGTTTACCACAATGGACCTCTTTGGCTACAACTTATCGATTTTTGGCAACTGAAACTACTTAAATATAATAGTTGTATAGTAAAACATAAATTTTAAATTGTATAAAAAGCACAGAGATTAAAAGCTCTCTGTATGTTTTCCTAATTTTATTAAATACCTTAATCGATTTTGGTTATTACACTATCATCAGCAGATTGTGATGTCTGGCTGATCTATAAAATATATAAAAAAAAGTATGTTAATGGCGTCGGTGGTTAAGACAATCGTTTAAAAAATGTGGGATTGTATCTTTGGCATATTCCATGATATCAACATTTTCTGAGTAATACTATTTTTGAAATCAATTCCCCAGTAAAATCTATTATTGTATATTTTTAAGATATTTTCCGAGAGAATATATTAGTTATAGAACTTTAGAAATTGGTCTCAATATAATATTTGAATGTGGTTTTGAATTTCACAGACGCTCTTAAATTTGAAACTCAACTACCAAGCTCACTATGTAACAATTTTTTATTGCTATAAGTATCTTGGCAGTTTTATAACACTAATATAAACACTCTTATAGCATATTAGTGTTAATTTAAGTGCTCCGAAATTGTTGCAAAACGTTATAAATACGTTACGACACTAAAACTGAACCAATTGCTGTAATATTTTTATAGAACTAGTATACATATGTATTAATGCATATGTTTTAATTTTGAAATTAAATTAATTTCTTATCGGGAGTCATATGGGAGTCTTATAGCATTAATTTTGTTTTTAAACAAGAAAATGTTACGTGGGTCTTATTTGTAATTATTAATTGAGCGTTTCATTCATCTATAATATTACTGAAATTCATCAGTAGGTATACAGGTCCATATTTTTAATTCTGATTGATTATATATAAAGATGAAGTAAACAACATATTCTGTAAGTTATAAAAATCAATCAAAAAATATCTGTGCACAATTTTGTTCCAAAGAGAGCATTTACATTGTTCTGCAAAAGTTAATTTCATGTGTAATTAATTGTACCTAACAAATTTAGTCCGAAAACCGAATTAGTTAGATTATTCAATAACTACAAGTAAAAACTGTGTACGGGTTTGTCAAGTTTACTGTAAATTGATTATCACGTTGAATTAATCAATTGAAAGTGAACAAAATAAAATACGGGTGTTGTCTATTATTCTCACCATCTAGTATTGAAAAATTCTAATAAATTATTTTGTTGTTTACATGTTAGGCCTTCCAAACGAATATCTCAGGTTGCATTCCCGAAAAATTCAAAATGATTTATGAATTTTCCGACCTTATCTAGTACCCTTTGTTATTTGAATGAAATAATATGATAAAATTATTTGAAAGTGTAATTTGATAATTTGATAGTTTTTAACAATAGTAACAGTTTTCCATATTTAATGAATTGACATGCCAGAAAAGTTAATATAGAAATGAGTTATCGAATAACATTGCCAGTTTCCATTTTATGTAATAAAAACGCTGTGAGCTGATTTTATTGATTACAATTGCAATCTGCAAATGTGATCATATCCAACTACCGCGTGATATATTATCTGTTTAGGCACTATTATAAGCCTATTATTTATTTTATGAAATAAAGTTAGCCTAGCTAAGTCAAAACATAATTTTATAATAACATTTATTTAAATAATTAAACCGTACGCAAGTAGGGTGGTTCGACTAATTTTATATGAAAAATTGCAGTACCGTACTTAATAAAGGTGATTCTACCTAAGTTACTGTCAAGAACATAAGAAAAAAAAAAAAAATTACAAAGAGATAATTCTATCTAAGTTCCTCAAGATCAATCAGAAACAACTTTACTAACAAAAATGTACTTTCAAATAAATGTGCAATTCGCCACTGCTCACACACCAGCTTAATAATAACACTTAACATATAATATTCTAATATTAGTAAGAAAAATTTAAATGTACGTATATACGAAACTATAAAATGATGGTCTAGTGATAATAAAGTGTTTAAAATAAATTGTAAATGAATATAAGAGTTACTATACCATTCCAAAAAGCAAAACAAAAAAAAAAAAGAAATAGTTATTTTTGTTTTGTACAATTTAAATATAGTATGTGAATTTTACAGTTTACTTACTATAAAAGGACTAATTTGTAAGGATATTCAGTATCTATAGAATAACACTTAAAATAATAATAATAATAATAATATTATTTTATGCATATTTATCCTATTTTATATTTTACATATTATACCTATGTTATATTGTTACATGTCCATATGTAGATCTATATAACATGCATGTAAATAAATTATTTTTTATTGAAGTGGAAATAATTTTTTTTGGAGACATTACAAGGTAACATAAAAACATAAAAAAAATTAAATATATATATATATATATATAAAAGAAAATTTATTATAGGAATTATTTTCTTCCAGAATATTCTATGAAGGTCAAGTGAAAATTATTTTGAATAGAGAAAATATGTATAAAGGTAGTCCTTGTGAGATTGAAGTTCTTACAGTACTTAAATTGTATAAAAGAAAATGAAATTGAAAAATTTTGTCCTATTTTTTTTTTTTTTTTTTTGTTTTATGAGTACCTATTGTAAGTGTTGGGTAATTTTATTAATTTATAATGAATTGAATATGGTAGAATTCTGTTAAAATAAAATATACTTGTATATTTATATAGAAAATGAACAATTTTACTTGGATATGAAATTTTGTAAAAATAAATGTGAATTTAGTAAAAATTTGATTATTTTGTAATTGTATTTATATAAAGAAGATTTTTGAATTTTGAATGTTTGTTTATAAAAGTAAAAGTATACCTATACCTATTTAAAAATTTTTGTTTTAAAAATTATTCTTTAAAACATAGTTTTATAAATAGATACATAATGTGAAAATGAATTTAAATTGAAAAGAAAATGTTGGTATATGTACATAGTTCATATGAATATTAATAAGTGTAAAAAAACAGGAGCGAATTAATCCTTTCAAATTGAAAAAATATATTTTAACGTTTTTTAGAGAATTAAAAATGAATATAAAATGATAAAAATAAAATGAAATTTAATTGAAAAAAATGTAAGAACATTTTGACTAACGACAAAAATTAATTAGTTCTTATGTTTTGAAAAAAATGTTACGATTTAGATATTTAAAATTGTTATTAAAGATTAAAAGATGATGATGTCACTTAAACAGAAATCATTTTTATAATATTAAAATAAATGTTTTATACTTGAAGAAATATTATAACACAGTTCTAATGATAATTTACTAAAGCCTGATTATTTTAAAAAAAATATTGTATAATATTAGAAACTAATGGGGTAAACTGAATTAAAGATTATTTATATAATATTTAAGTAATTAAAATGTGAAGTAAATTGAATAAAAATATAAATTTTCATAGCTCATTATGTGAACAACGATCTTTAAAAAGTCTAATGTAAACATATAGAGTGGTAAAATGCAGAGAATTCAATAAAATGTGGAAATGTCATATACAATATTATAAGTTTTAATAGGGAACCGTTCAATTTAAAGATTGAAATTTTAAAATTCTATTCTGAAGTGTTAATTTATTATAAGCAGTTACAAATAATATTTACTTAAATGTACGTTCAAATTTACAAATTTAAAAAGGTTACATAATTCTAATTTTTAGTTTGAAGTAGTATGGATAATTTTTCTCAAAATAGATAGAATTATTTGCCACCCTAAATATTTTTCTATGTTGACCTAAGAGTTAGTTAAAAGTATAAGAAGGTTAGATGAGATTAGAAAGTCAAGAAAGCAAAAAGGAGATTTTAATTGA
This sequence comes from Argyra leucocephala, assembly GCA_963942445.1. NCBI lineage: Eukaryota > Metazoa > Arthropoda > Insecta > Diptera > Dolichopodidae > Argyra > Argyra leucocephala. The sequence goes on along the minus strand of OZ012677.1, from coordinate 21,461,786 downwards.
AAGAGATTTTATGTTTTCAGGTACAATTTCTACAAAATTACTACCAAGAAGAGGAAAAGAGAGCCTGACTGAGGTTCAAGCCTATATATACATATATTATATTATATTAATTTTAATATTTATATCTAGAAAACTTCATATTTATTGTATGTTAAGTAATTTTTTTTTTTGTTTTGTTAAAATCAAATCATTTCTACAATATTTACTTAATAGACAAATTCTATCATGTTTATTTTACTGTTCTATTTTTAACTTTTAACTTTTTTAAATTCTTTTTTTTTTTTTTTGCTTTTTGTTACACTTAATTCATAATATATTACCTTATAATAATAATTATATTTTATAATATACTATATTTACCAACTATACACTCTGTAAGAGCTTATAAGCTCACTTGAGAGGAACTAAAAAAAGTAAATAAATAAATAAAATATGTGGAGCTCTAACTCATATTGTAGCAAAGCGTGGGCGCCAACACTAAACTAACAACAACCAATAATGACATGACATTTGTTAAATGGCAGGTTAATTTCAGAAAAAAGAATAAATTCAATATTATTTAATTATACACTATAGTAAATAAGTTTAATTTCTTCATAAACGATTTATAATTTGATCAATCAGATATACCGGGTGGTCCAGAGCATACGTATCAGTTTTTTAAGATGGGAAGGAGCCGTTATTTTAAAATTAAAAAAAAAAGTTTGTTAACTAAATCGAAGGTGCTGTATCGATTGGTGGTATTTTGAACTTCCGGAAAGAACCGCAAATCGGTTTTTTAATACCAAACATCACCGAAACTGGCCGAAATCAAGATTTTGAAATGGGAAGGGGTACTTTTTAATGCAAATTCAGATTCTACGATAACAAATAAGAAAATTATGTTAAATGATTTTTTTTCGTTTTCTTAGTATTTTTCTTTAAAATTAATAACAATAAAACAAAAAGGCTCAATATTTTCCTTTGATAAACTAGAATTAAAGATAATAATTTTTGTAATTAAATTTGTTTTTCATGTTATCATATTTTTTATCTCAGTTTTGGGTTCCTACAAAGTTTAAAAAAAAAAAAAAAAAAAAAAAACAAAAAAAAATTTACTTTACAAAAGTTACTTATTTTTTGACGTAGAATCCGAATTTACATAAAAAAAAAGTACCCGTTCCCATTTGAAAATCTCGATTTCGACCAATTTCGGCGATTTTTGGTCTCAAAAAAACCAATTTACCTTCCTTCCCGAAATTGGAAAATATCACCAATCGATAGAGCACTCTTGATTTAGTTAACAAAATTTTTATTCAATTTTAAAATAACGGCTCCTTCCCCTCTTAAAAAGCTGATACGCATGGTCTGGAGAACCCGGTATATATAAGTATATATGCCTTTTAGGCTTAATTAGATTTTATTGAATCTTTCCAAGGAAAATAACAATAATTTTAAATGAATTACCGTTTTGCAATATTAAAGATTGCAAGACGTGTTAAAATCTTGTAATTAATTTTTTTAAAATTGCGTCTGTCCCATAGGAAATTTTTTTTTATTGATTTAGCTAAATTGAGTGATTTTTTTTTTGTTTTTTAATCTACTATATGATGGTAGATTTATCAAATTTTTTACGAGCAGGTTGGGGTGGTCTACTTTTGGCATAATTTTTTGTTTCTGTTTCAATAATTTCTTCTACATTAGGTAAAAATTAGGTCCTTATGAAGTTTGGAATTTTTAATGTACCATGGCGCATTACTAATCATTTTCATTGTTTTCGAATGTAATCTTTGGATTATCTCCAGATTACTTTTGAACATGTTTTCCCAGATTTGGCATAGATTTTAGAATAGGAATTTCATTTTCAGGCTCAGCGATCATTCAGGCTCCTAATTAGCCAGTGCAGATAGGTCGTTTTTAGCTGAAGCTGAATGTTTTTGTCTTTGCATACTTTCTTCAGGTTAATCTTCTATCGAGATGAGTTCTTAAGTATTTCACTACATTTGATTGAGATATTTCTATACCGTTAAGAAATACAGGTGAAAATATTTCTTTGTTCAATGTGAATGTGATGTGAGAACTCTTATTTTCATTTACTTTAATTTTCCATTCTCGAGCCAGTTTTAGAGTCTGCCTACATAAGACTATGACTTCTGGGATGCGATTTTTAGGCATTTGTCAGTACTAAATATCACCGTGTCGTTTGTAAAAGCAGATAGAAACACTTAACTGTTTTCTAGGAGATCAGAGGTAAATAGTAAGTACATAAAAGTGGTCCGAGCCAGCTTTAATTTGATGTTTATAATTATAAACAATATTGTATATTAAGTAAGGTACTGCAATTTATTGCATAAAGTGGAGGATGAATCTGTAACGGATGAAGTTATGTTTTATAAGTTTATTGATTATTCTAAAGACAAAACTATAAATTTTGGGTTAATTATATGAAGATATAATTATTATCAAGACTAAGATAACGAAATGTATGAATTAGATCTGTTGGATAGATGATTGAATAATAGTTCATTATATTTACGATATTTAATTATTTCAAAAAAGTCTTTGACGATTTACTCCATATTGGATTCAAGTACGTTATATTTAACAAAATAAATGATAAATATAGAATATTGTACATTACAATTAAGGCCCTTACAAATTCTGTACATGTTAAATAATATATAGAGTGAATTTTTTTTTTATAATATGTACAATATTATTTTGCCAATTTAATTTACTGTCAATTATTAAACCTAGATATAATTAAGCGTTTTAACTAAATCGATTATTATAGTAATGAACGAAATATTAATATCTTCATATTTTTTACATTCAATAATAGACAATGTTGGACAAGCCACTCTTCTATGATACTTAAGTTAGATTCGATATTATTTTTCAAACTCGACTCGTACATCTCATCGTATATAATTTTGGCATCATCAACATAAAGTTGTATGTTACCAGTTAAACTCTATTTAACTATGTCTTCGATGTATATTTTGAATATTATCGTCGATGTATTGTTTAGGATTAAATTATATTACTATTATGATTATTATTATTATTGTGATTGTATCAGGTCCTAGTTTAATCTGAAGATAGTTTTAAATTGATGAATTTCAGAAGAATTTCTTCAACAAAGAGTTTTTCCTTTGCTTATGGCAGGCTCATTTTATATTAAGATTGGCTAGTTAAAAAAATTAAGCTTTATAAAATCAATTATACCTAGTTAACCTATATCCTAATGAATGGTGTCTGTTGTATGTATGAATAATTTGATTATCATAAATAGCTATGTAGAGCATTTAAAAATGTTTAAATACAAAGAAATGGTTGAACTTATGTGGAATGATGTGGAATGTTTTTTAAAGTGCAAAAAAAATTCTGCTACACATTTGATGTTGTTATACTCGTATTTGTAACATATTTCATGTTGCAGAGCGATACGTGGAATGAATACGTAAACATTCATTCTTATTTTCAATTTTACTGGAACGGTAGACATCAAATTTTAATATAAACTTATAAGAATGGTAAAAAATGTTCTTAAAAACAAATTTATGCTTCAAATTGTAAAATTTTAATTTAAGAATTTGATAAAAAATCTATGTGCTTCATAATTAGAGAACTGTATAAATTCAAGGTAACAGTAAAATAACAAAAAAATAGATTTTATATAAAATACTGAACGTAAATTGTTAAAATTTGGAACTAAATTTGTTTTTAGAATTGTTTTTCACCATTCCTATAACCTTGTACAAAATGTTATGTCTGGCGTTGCAGTAAAATTAAAAACACATTTTTTTACATATAAATTTTAAATAAAGCTGTACTTGCAACTTTAAGTAAAAGACTTTAAGAAATTAATTTATGTACACATATTTTGATTCTCATTAATTTTTGAACTCATTAATATAGAAATTAAACATTTACAAGCATACAACTAAATGTATTCCAAATCATATCGGTGATGATTAGATAGTTAACAGTCTAGCCAAAAGCTCTGTAAGCCAAACATACGATTTTAATTTATTATTCTAGAAAGATGTTAAAAATATAATAAATAAGAAAATATATAAAAGTGTAAAATAAGAATGGATAGAAACGAACGATAGTAACAAACTAAACAATATCAAGCAAAATACAAGACCTTGGAAAAATATGAGCTTACTTAATATTTTCTATTTTCTACACCAATGTTCTCTTAGACGTACAGCTGACGCGACGAAAAATCAGTCTAACTGAATATAAAATTTTCCGTAAGATCCTGAATGAGATTTTACTATTTTGATAGCACTATCATCTGATTTTTTCATCATGTCAATTTAAAACTGTTACGCCTACGCTTGACAGAGTAGAAAAATATTATTTAAATGATATTTTCATTCATAAAGATAATATGTGTGCTAATATCGACCGGGATTACTTAGAATAAGAATTGGGCACACTAACTTAACACATAAATGTATATTTGAAAGAACAACACCACCAAATTGTGTTTGTGATGCAAATCTTACTATCAGGCATCTGTTCGATAATTGTAATCAATATTTAAGAGATAGGGAGGGATTGACATTTAAAAACTAATAATTTAAAGATTTACGGTGAAACTGATTATAGAAAGATAATAAATTTCCTAAACGATATTGAACTATACAAAACAATTTAAAACAATAAATGAAACAAAATCAATAAAATGTGTTAAGTAAAAAAATGTTAAATGTCAAAAAAAAAAAAATGGGATAAAATAGAAAATATGATATTTCATTTAAGTATAATAACTTAAGTATAATAACAATAAAATATAGCAAAAAAAAATTAAATAAAATATAAGGCCACTTAAATAAAGTTATAAAAAAAACCTTTGGAAAAAAATGGTACACCATAACTCCAATACTGACAAATTGACTAATTTTATTACATTTTTTTATATTAATTTTTTATTACTAATTTTCTACTTAACAATTTGAAATTATCAGTTTTATAATATTATTCAAACTTTGATGTCATACAGTTTACAAATTGTACTAACAAAATCAAAAATTTGTAATAACTATTCGTATATGCTATATTGAAGCTAATGAACTGTCAATTGGAATTCGATAAATTTAATTTATTCCATCTTAACCGGATATCTATTTTCAAATTAATTTAAAATTAAAAACTTCTTAAATCCTGTAAGCTCCTTAAATATTAACATAATAAATATCGAATTTCAAAACATGCATTCTTAAAAGCTTTCGAGTAAAAATTGAATGTCTTGTAAAAATATGGTTCTGTTATTTTTTTATTTTTTATTTTTTGCAATTTAATTTGCATAAATTTACGATAAAATTATTAATTATCGATTTTCTGGCTACACCTTTAATAATTTTTATCTTAAATTTTAGAAAATGTAAATTAGAAAATTAAGAATTGAAAAATAATAAAATGTAATAATAATTTATAATGTTACTGGGATAGTTTTGTTAAATGGATAATTTAATATTGAATTTTTAATGATTGTAAGTGTTTAAAAATATTGTTAAGTTTCAATTTAGAGTAAGTTATGGAATATTTTTAATTGATTTATTGAGTAAGGAAAATTTTATGATCCGCTAGATGTAAAGCGAAATATGGGGATGTCTAATGTCAAAAAATAGATGTCTACTAGGAATAAAAAAGTCAAGAAAACATTTTTTTTTGCTATAAATATGGTGATATGAATGGCTGTAAATATATGATGTGGTGTAAATATTCATCACCATATATTCGGATATAACATTAGTCTATTAGTAAAATAGTTTTTCTGAACTGAATGTTTGCGAAAACTGTTAGAATAATATTCTAGTTCCAATAACAAAATATAAAGTGGATAACTGATAACTATAACTTTGCTTTGTATATCGTGGTATGGATGGCTGTAAATATGGGATGTGGTGTAAATATTCATCACCATATACTCGGAGATAACATTGGTCTATTAGTAAAATAGTTTTTCTGAACTGAGTTTAACTGTTAGGATAATATTCTAGTATTAATTACAAAATATAAATTGAAGACCATAACTTTGCTATAGCATGGGCCATTTTCATATTATTTAACCTAACCATAATCTAATTTACTTGAGTTGTATCAGCAATTATATTTGTATTTTAAAATCTATTACTCAGCTATATATTTATATGAAAATTATTTAGAATTTATTCGTACTCGATATAGTACAATTGTATAAAAAATTATAGAACGTGGTTTACAAATTATAGATAATGGTATAACACATTTAAAAAGTCTTTGCAGTTGTTTTTGTAATGCATTTTCCGTCTGATTTCTATCGTTCTAAATTATTAAAGTATAACAAAAAGCTTAATAATTATTTTGCTATGCGTTGTGCATCTGATATTTTTTGCAACAGATTGTTAATCATCTTTTCAAGATTGAAATTCGTAAAGTACAAAGTTTTCAATTTATTTAATTTATTTAATTTGGAGGTATTTATTTAATATTAAAGCATATAATATTTTTCTTAATGACCTTGAATTATCATTGATTTTTTTTTACCTCTCAAAATCGGGTTACTGACGAATTTGAAAATTTGAATATATTTATGAATGTCAACTAAAAATTAATGAAGTTTTACTACAATGTTTTTATTCATCAGTTACAGTAAAAGACAATAATATTAAAAAATTATGTGAAGCGAATTTAAGACTAAGATTGTGCTTAGTTGAAATCTAATATATTAATCAGCTATCAGTCAGTAATATAATTTTGTACGACCTTTACATTTTCTGTTTTTAATTGAGCATATTCTGACATTATTTTCAATATGACATTTTATTTTTGAACACCTGCTTCTTCTATTGCAAATTTTTACTTTTACTTTTTTTAACACTTTACAAGACATAGTCTAAATTTATTTTATATATAATTATTTTTAATAACTAGTCTTAATTTTTGTATAACCCGTTTCATTGGCTAATGATTAATATTTTAAATCTGAATAATTATATTTTACTGTTATAAAATCCAGAAATGTTAAAATTTAAAAACAAATTTTCATCTCAAACATATCGAAACCATTTTCATCCGATATTGTTGAGGTCCATACTAACTATTCCCAAAAAAGGAACAATGCATATACTGATTTTTTAAATGACATATTTGAAGTGTTTTGTTAGCAGTTTCAATTGTAAACTCGAATAAAAGTCGAATAAAAATTAATTTCGAAAAACAATCCTGACTCACCAGAATATCCAGTTAATTAAATGAAATAATTCAGGTGACGGTAAAACCAAAAACTTGATTTCATTTAATTTTAAACAGTTTTAAGCTTACACTAAATCTTGATTAGGGGATCAATAAAAGTAGGTGGTATTTTGATCATTAACCTGTTGCATATTTTCTTTAATATAAAACAAAAAAAAGCTTTGAATTTTTTTTCCTGGAATTTAAAATTAAATTCAAATTTTGAGGTTTGGGTCACGTTTTCAAAAAACAAATAAATAAAAAAAAAATGAAAAAAAAAGATAAAAATAAATAAAAATTTTTAACATTAGTAATTAAGTTGTTAATATTATTATTATTTTTGTTTTTTTTTTTTTGTAATTTTTATTTGTTTCCGAGGCATATTCGAGGTTATTGGCCTTTTCGGTTCAATTTTTATAATTAAGATTGTAGATTTGTTTTTTTTTTTAGTTAATGTATTGACTGATAAATGAACCCGCATTTTTTTTTTTATATTTTAGTAACATCATAACATGAACTTGTAATTATCTAGTAACACATTCAGTGATGATATATTTTGGATATAATTAATTTTTATTAGAGTTTTCGTGGTTTGATATTATTATTTAAAAAATGACAGATGAACAATTATAGAAGTATTCCAATGGTGTTATTAGGAGTTCAGTGTCCTTAAACAGTTTTCATCTTTTTTTAAATTAACATTTTTGTAAAATTATGTTCACGTCACACAAACTTATTTAATTTAATACTTTAATTTGAAATATGAAATTGCTGTGTTGAACGATTTAACTTTAACTAATGAATGTGATGTTATAAAACTTCTTGTGGTAATAAATTAGTCGTACAAAACGAAAATTAATTAATTATGTAGGGTGAATTATGCAAAATGACTTTAAGCTTTGCAATTAAAAGTCAAATTTTATTTTACTAATAAGTCCTTATATTTAATATATAAATTGAAAAAAGTACGGGACAAACATCTGCACCATTTCACCATCGATTGATAAGTCCAATTTACATTATTATTCTGTTAAGTGATAGATATTGAAAAGCAGACGTGGCGAAGCTTCATTTTTTCATATTTTTAGAATTTTGAATCAGAAATTTAAAATTTGACCCCATCTATAAATATACAAATATATCTGAATATACATATATTGAAAAGGAGATGTGGCGAAGCCTAATTTTTTCATATTTTTTGAACTTTCAATCAGAAATTTAAAATTTTACAACATATATAAATATTCAAATATATCTGAATATACATATATTGAAAAGGAGACGTGGCGAAGCTTCATTTTTTCATATTTTTAGAATTTTAATCAGAAATTTAAAATTTTACCCCATAAATATAAATATACAAATATATCTGAATATACATATATTGAAAAGGAGAGGTGGCGAAGCTTAATTTTTTCTTTATTTTAGAATTTTGAATCAAAATTTAAAATTTTACCCCATATATAAATATACAAATATATCTGAATATACACATTATATTGAAAAGGAGATGTGGCGAAGCTTAATTTTTTCATATTTTTTGAATTTTCAATCAGAAATTTAAAATTTTACCCCATATATAAATACACATATATATCTGAATAAACATATATTGAAAAGGAGAGGTGGCGAAGCTTCACTTTTTTATTATTTTAGAATTTTGAATCAGAAATTGCGAGGTGAGCTCGCCAGAATTTTTTTTTTGTTTGTTAAATAAATTACTACGTATGTGTTTGTGGTTGTCGTCTACGATAGATCAATAATTAAATACAATAAAAAAAGTTTAATTGCTACAAAAAATAAATCTAAATGATGGAAAACAATTCATAATGACATTTAAATACATAAATATTGTTGCTACCTGTTTACTTATGATCGTAGAGTATATATTATATTTGTTTTTATATATTTAATGGGTAGGAAAACAAATTTTATTTTCATATTTTATTGTCTGTATGCTGTTACTAATAATCTTAATTTTGTTAAACCAAATCGTTTACCTATTCGGAAATTGTACGTATTAAGGGTTTCTAAACAACTGACTTATAAGTGTATAAGTGAATATATTTAATTTTTCTTTGCAATAAATTAATGACAAAGTGATGCTGTAAAAATAACTAAATGAATTAAAAGAAAATTGTAATAAATTACTAGAAGATTGTAATCAGAAGGATTTTGTTACTCTTGCTATTTAGAGATATTATAAGAGTGTTATATATTTAATACTGTTTTTGACAATTTATCATGGCTTACTATTTTTCAAATACTCTAATTTAAAAAAAAATTTATTTTAAATTTTTTCAAAACTTACATTTATCATTTACAACGAAATCGATTTCAGCTAATCAACATTTTAGTGATACACAAAAAAAAAAAACAACAACAACAACAAAATGGTAATAAAACGTCGCTTTAATGAAAATTATGCATGAATTTCAATTGAATTGTTAATTTTCAGTGAGTCTTTTCTGAAGTTGTTAAATTCTATAGTATTGTATTTTTTTTTTCTTTTTATTTCTTTTGAGACATTTACCCATAGCACGAGCTAACATTTTTTTATTAATTTATTTATTATTATTTTACTATAGAATATATAATTTAAAAGTTTTTTGACACAATTTAGATTGTGTCAAAATGTTGTTATTCGCTTTTTTACCTATTTTCTATGTTGTATAAATTTTTATCATTTCTAACTTTATTGATAACCGTTGTTTTACTACTGATCTATAAAATTAATTTAGCTTATATTCAATTATGGTTGATATATTTTTTATAGTTTTACATATTTTGTTAATTTGTGAATGGTTCTAACAATAGAAGTTGCTGGTTATAATGTTAGAAAATAAATTTGTTATATTTAGATAAAATTGGAAATTTATATTAATTGATTTGCTATAAAAGAAGGAATTAACTGTGTATACAGTTTATTCAATAATAAAATGTTAAATATTAATTTAGAGAACGACGTGTCAATTTAATATATAAATTTTGACTATTAGTGTTAGGTATATAAAATTTTTACTTACTATACTATTAGAATTAATTTATACTGTAGGTATATTGAATGAAAAAATCAAAACAAAATCTACAGTATATAAAAATAATGTAATATATTTTATATGTATCTACATATGTAAATATATGTCACATTATTTGTTATAGAAGTGTGTTGTACACTATTCATTTAACATTAATTTAACAAATTTAAATTGATGAACAAATAATGCATGTTACCGCTTTATGCTCTCGCGATAATTTGCAATTCATATTAATTGCTTTTAAATGACATAAAGTACAACTAGAAATTGAAACATGTTTAGAATTTAAAATTAATAGAAAAAGAGAAAATAATGTTGAAAAAGTAAAATCATTTTTTTTGTAAATAGTGATAATGTACTACAACTTGTCAATTAAAGTGTTATTATATTATTGAATATGATTGCTTAAACATGTGAGTATGCTCAGTTTTAAGCGCGTTAGTTAGCTTGGTATATAATCAAATGTATTCGGATATAAATAATAATTCACTTTTTATTATAATAGAGGGGGCTTAGTAAAAATAGTGATGATAATAATGACAAAATTTTGCTTGCCATTTTCATTTCAATTTAAATTTCTATAAGCAAGTTAATGAGCTATTTAAGCAAATAGAAATAAGCTAGTTAGTTTCAATAAGCAAATTCTGTAGTAGGAATTAGTTTAGAATAAAAATCTGAACCTGAATATAGTGTAGGAAAATGAAATAAATAATAGTCACAATAATATTCAATATACAACTACTATACAGCAATATGAAAATTCAAGATACTAACAAATATAAATATTTAGAAGTCGTAATAGATGCTGAATTGAGCTGAAAAAGTCAATGAAATATTAAAATTGAAAAAGGTAAAAATACACATACACATGCAGAGAAAGACATGTTTATTTTGAAAAGATTAGTAAATATCCGTCCCTGTCATCACACAAGGTTACATCTGATGGCCCCGATATGATGCGCTACATCAATAACTAGTGAGTTAGCTATATCAAATTAATAGGTGTGAAAAATATGTCGTTTTTGACACTATTTAGATTATGTCAAAATGTTGTTGTTCACTTTTTACCGATTTTTCGCTTTATTTAAATTTTTTGTCATTTGAAAGTCTATTGATAATCCTTATTTTGATACTGACACATAAAATTTGTTAATGAGTAGCTGATATTGAATTATAGGCATCTAAAATTAAATATCATAGAAATATTCTATATTAATATCTATATTAATATCTATATTAAGAACTTCAATAATGCCACAATTATCAAAACTGACATGTCCCAAACACTTTTTTATGCTTATTAAGTAATATAAGACGATGATCGCAACACAAGAAAAATATACTTTGTCAATTTCTGGCCATAAGTAATATAAGTATATAAATGTCAAATGTATGATGTCAACTTCAACGTCATTTCTAGCAGGATAATATTCTATCAATATAAATGTCAATGTCGATATAAATGTCAAATGTATGATGTCAATTTCAACGTCATTACAAGCAGGATAATATTCTATCAATATAAATGTCAATATCGATATAAATGTCAAATGTATGATGTAAATTTCAACATCATTTCTAGCTGGATAATATTCTATCAATATAAATGTCAATGTCGATATAAATGTCAAATGTATGATGTCAATTTCAACGTCATTTCTAGCAGGATAATATTCTATCAATATAAATGTCAATTGTATGATGTAAATTTTAACGTCATTTCTAGCAGGATCATCCATTACTTGGCTTGATAGTATGCTCATATTATGCTTCAATGACTGTTACACCAAAGCTTCAATATAAGACTAATTCGAACTGTTTGTCTTGAATTGATACGGTATGCAATATGGAAGAACCTGCTAAAATGTTTTTAGGTAATTATCAATAACTTCAAAACAACAGCAATATTTTTAAGCTACTACAACTAGCTATAATTACTGTTTACATCAAAAGTAATAACTATACAATTATAATATGCTCATTCTGAATATTTTACTTCCGAGCTACAAGTGTTTAATAATAAAAATAAAATACGATATTAAATACATAGAAAATCGTGAAACACATAACTTGACAATTCAACCACTGAATAAAAAATGTTCAAAGTATATTTTAACAAAAAAAAAAATTTAAATTCAAAAATTCAAAGTTCTTTCAAATATGTACATATTAAAAAGACATATCAATTGGCATTTAAAATAATGATATTTTCCATGTTATTAAATTGTCATTTTTTCATTTCTTTTTTTTTTTTTGTATTTTTGCATTTTAAGAATGTCACTCAAAATTTGCATTCTGTTACGACATCTAACAATATTTGCAAAATATGATACTTGAATATTAATTTTTATTATTTATATAATTTATTTTATGAAATTTAAGTCTTTCTGTATTAGGTATGCTTGTATGTGTATAACATAAAAATGAAAAAAAATGTTTTTCTAGTTTGATGGGTAGGTAGTACGAGTATAGTTGTAAGAAAAATATTAGGTCAAGGTTTTATAATCCTGTTGTATTATTTTATTTAGTTTACAAGGTTATTTAAATAAAATTAGTTGATTGAACTTTTGATTTATATTTTCATATTATTTTGTAGGTAGCTAATTGGGGTATGAATTATTTTTTTGTTTATTTATTTTTTTTTCTGTGCCTTAGTTGAATTTTTGAATGTTAACAAATTTATTTAAGAGTGTATTTTATGTGTACTTTCAGTTACTACTAATTTATTTTAAATATAATATTTTGGTAAAATAATATTCGATATACAGGGTGGTTTTATTACAATGGTATAATTTTTTTTAATTAACAATATTTGACAACATTTTATTTTTACTGTGATCAATATAGTTAAGCCATATTATGTTTTATCAGAGCCTGGTGCATGGGATAAAATTAAAAAAACATTTTATTTTGTGTTAATGTTTGGTATCAATTTAGTTTGATTAATTGATTAACATTTACTAAGTCTATTATTTCAAACTATTGTGAATAACATTTAAAAGGTTTTCCATACTGCGAACCAAATACGAAGGCTTAAAAACAACATAAAAACAACATCTACCAGAGCTATAAAGCTCTACAATCGTAGTACGATATATTATTTTAATTTTGTTCTTTAAAAAAATAAATATTAATTTTAACACGACTATTTTGTAACAAAATTGGTTAATTACATTAAAAGAGATAAAATGCTCGATTGAAGTTTCAAATTTGGGAGATTATGCGAAAAGAAACTCACAATATTATAATTTACTACTGTAAAATATTAATAAAAATTATTTATTTATTTAAATAATTTTTAAAATACTTTCTGTTTTTAACAGTTTACATAATAATAATATTCTTTGAACATATTATTATTTTTGTTTCATCAACTTTATTAAAAAATCAAATATACAATCACACACACACACACCCATACTTATACATAACGTTATATTATATGCAAAAACAAAAACATGAAAATAAAAATTAGTTACTATTTTAAGCTGTTTAATTGCGTGTTCAACCGGAAATCAGTACAGTATCAGTTATAATTAAATAAATGTTTTAATTTATTTCAATTTAATTTATTTATTTTTTGCTTTTTTATTTTAATGTCCTGCGTGCATGGAGCAAAAAAACAAAAAAAAAAAATACAAAAACATACAGAAAAGCACAGTCCATTTAAATAATATTTTTTAATAAAAGATAATATTAAAAAAAAAAACAAAAAACAAAAAAGGATATAAAATTTTTATTTATAATATAAAATATTAAATAAAAACAAAAATAGAATAAAGAATTAATAAAAAAAATATCCTTATGATTTTTCATATTAATATGAAAATTGCGTGCATGTATGTAATTACTAGAAATTTTCACTGATGCATCATGTCTGCAAATATGTATATATATATATTGAATTTGTGTGCACATGGATGTGTAGAAAATCATGAATAACGCATTAAATATTATGAATGCTTTAATGCAAGAAATCATATTTTCAGATGTAGGTCAACTAAAAATTTTACGTATGGATCTACATTTTTTTTTTATTGTGGGTCACAAACTATTTTTGATTAACTGTATAAGAAATTTCAATATTTTCAGACGATAGAGTGCATACATTGGCATTTTATAAGTTTCTTATTTTTTGTCGTAGAATCCGAATTTGCATATAAAGGTACCTTTTCCCATTTCAAAATCTCGATTTCGGCCAATTTCGGCGAATTTTGGTCTTAAAAAACCCTTTTCCGGTCCTTCCAGGATCGGATAGATCACCAATCGATAGATCACCTTCGATTTTGTTAATAATTTTTTCTTTTAATTTTAAAGTAACGGCTACTTCTCCTCCTAAAAAGCTGATACGCATGCTCTGACACATGCGGTATATTTACTGTATTATATATAGATAGAATTGGGCTCGTATTATAAATTTTGGTTAACAAAATCGTATTTTTTTTATATTTAGTCTAATAGTAGAGGTTTAGTATATGGATAACACCTAATAGAATTAATAATCATCATTGTGCTGTAACCCCATTCGTGGGGCATAAGCCGGTTTGCTTAAAAAAAATTATATGTATTTGTTTAATAAATGAGTCCCGAACATGGAAGCAATTCCGTACCGGATTAGGAACAAATTATATCTTAGCAGTTTAAAATAGAATTAACAAAATGATATAAACTCGACCTTATTGAGTTAACAAAATTATTATTCTCGAATTTGATATTTCGGTTAATTTAATTGTGTACACTCAACATTTCAGTTAATAGAACTAAATTGATATTTTAATAATGTGGAAAATTTCATTAAATCTAGAAATTGATTAATAACTAAAAAGCTTTAACAAATAGTTTACACATTGTATTTTACAGGGTGATATTTTGAAAAAAATATTACTAAAAACAGCCAAGTATGTCATAACTGATAACTAATATTCTTTCTAAATGCGCCCTAGACATATTTGTAATTATTGATTTTTTAAAAATAAGGTTAAGAACAACCATAGCAAGTATTGAAAATTGGCTTATAAACTATTGATTTAACTAGAGATTTTGAAAACTGAAGAAAGTGTGTATAAAACAGTTAAAAGACTAGAATGTTTTGGTGTCAACATAAAAATATATGTAGACTTAACTTCAAATATTTTAATTTTTGCAGAACACAATTTAGTTTTTATTGCATATTTATTTTTAAATTTGTATGTCGTGCTGATGGCTTTTTAATCCTAATGATGTCTTGCTAATGTCATATTAAACCTAATGACGTCTTGCTAATGTCATATTAATCCTAGTGACGTCTTGCTAATGTCATATTAATCGTAATAACGTCTTGCTAATGTCATATTAATCCTAATGACGTCTTGCTGATGTGATATGAATCCTAATTATTGCTCCTATATGTCCTATGATTATATTACGAACTAGAAGCACTGAAAACTAATGATCTTAAAGCCCTTAGTGACACCTCAAAAACCATAAATTAAGCTTGTGCTTTGGAGATTGCATAGCAAATAACTTTATTTTATAATCTTTAATTTAATAATAAAGATTTGTTGTTTGCCATATCTATTTAGTACAACAATTATCCCATATGATAAATGTTTGTTCATTCCTGATAATGGTTAAATATCTCAATTTAATAAAAAAAATTATTTATAATTTTTATTTTTTTTTTTATTTTGTTGTTCATTTCAAAATAAATTATATCTGCATTGTAAGTACACGAGACTTCAATTGAATAATAATATCTGCGTAAATTTTAAATAATTTATAATATTGACGGTATTATTATTATAATAAAGCTGTTTCACTCTTATAAAACTATATTAAAGTCAATAAAAAATTGATTTTAGCTATTATAATCGATATGAAAATTGCAAATATTTGGTTTATCATATTTTTTTTTTTTTTTTTTTTTAACCAACAAAAACAATAATAATAAAAAAAAATTGAAATAACAAATAAAAAAAAAAAAGAAATGAAAATAAATAAAATGATTTTATAAATTATTTATTTAATATTTTTAATTGAGTACTGTGTAAAATCTCCACAGGAAATATAATATAGGAATAAAATCTTTTGATATAATTGAAATTTATAATTAAAGTAAACAAGTATGATACCATTGATAATCTAGTAAAGTTTGGGTGCAGTTTAAAAAAGTACACACATTACAACTCAAAACACCAACAACAATAGATGTCTTCTTTTCATATGGTTCAAATTTTATTCAATTCAAAAGAACGATGTAGGTATGATATGAATAATTTTTTGAATATTAATGTCAAACATTTCTATTACAAAACTATGCAAGCGCCACTCGTCACAAATAGCATTACTAAATATTTGATAAAAACCAGAAAAATATGTTGGTTTTGAGTAGCTATTGTATTTTCATATTAAACGATTGATCTGGACCTTGAACCGGATGAAAAGAACACAGCTAATGTAAAATAAATTATGTATCATTTCTCATCGTTGTACATTAATATTATTTTCTCACTACATTTTACGTCTACCTACCTATACGACACCACTTCCATAATACATTGAAAAAATTGATTCAGACTCTCACTATATTCTCATTCTTTAATTCGTATTCAACTGCTTTTTCATTATTATTGTTTTTTGTTTTAAAAAAAGGCTTCAGACAAAAACAAAGTTAGTACCGTAAAGTTCTGAACATAATACCCCTCCCAATAAAGTACCTAGGATAAACTAATCGAAACATTTTTCCATTTACAGAACGCCGGGTACTGTTATTTTTCGAAAATTAATTTCGAACTATTTCGATTTTGGATGTTAGCTAATACTAAAACCATTTTCATGTTATCTATTACTAAACCAAATATAGATGGGGTGAAATTTCATCTAATAAAATATATTTATTATTAAACTTGTCAACAATTTAAACATTTGTCAGCCATCTATTGTGTAAATAAGCAAGTAGCCCGAAAATAAAAAAAAATCAGTTTTCAAAGTAAACAAATTGTCATTTGACAACATACATATATAAATACCGACCTGTGCAGAATCTATGTGTTGCTTTCAGAATAGTGTACCCGTATACCAATTGGATTTAGTATTTTTTCAGAATATTGGCATTTTCTAATCAGAGTACCTGGGTATTATATTCAGAACTTTACGGTATATATAAGATAATATTAAGATATTAATGTAATTGGTAAAATACTATAACTGTTATTATAATTCAATAATCTCACATCTATATGTTAGTATATTAGTATTAACAGTATTTTTGCCAAATTCGCTACTTTTTTCTACTTTTTTATATACCTTTGATACATCGCTACTTGTCGAAGTGAGTGGGTACAAACATACTATTACTCATTATGATCTAAATCACTGGTGAAAGTAAGATTGAAACCATTGTCCTTAAAAAATGTTGCTAAGTACAACTTCAAGCTTTTATTTTGTTTATTTCGTTGTGTTTTGTATTTTTTAGTAATTTCAATAAATTTAAGTTAACTGATTTGATGAAATAACCAAATATTAATAAATTTTAAATCCTTAAGTATATTATAACTGTTCTACGATAATTTGACCCTTCAACCAATTCCTCATTTATTATATTCTATACACAGTGTTAGTTTTCTTAACTTAAAGCCTAATTTTAAATTAAATTTAATTAAAGTGATTTTATTTAAGTTAAAGATGCTTAATGTTTTTAGGTCTTATTTACAACATCCAACCGATATCAATTCTATTTATTTCAATAAAGTTAAGTGAAAATTCAAGTTTGGATATTTTAATGAAAAAATATATGAATCAATTGAAATTATTACGTTTAAAGGATATAATTATATTTGTATAATGAAATTTTTGAAAAAATAAAAAAAAAAATATATAAAACTATTTTGTTTTAATTTTTTTTTTTTTTTTTTTTTTTTTACCTATGATTTTCAATAGAAAAATTAATATTTTAAATAAAATGATAATAAAAAAAAAACAAGAAAAATTAAAATAAAAACTTGTTAGCTTAAATTATTTATTGATGTCTAATGATAAAATTTTTAAAGTAAATAAATAAATTAATAATAATATATAAATATTTATTATATACATATATATATATATATCACAAATATATGCAAAATAATTAAAAATTAAGTAGAGTTATATAATTAGAAAATATACGAATAAAAATATTTTCATATTGTGAAATTTGGAAATTTTTGAAAATTTTAAGAGGAAAAGTCAAAGAATCTCAATGTTATTAAAACCATAATTTAATTGGTTTAATAAAATTTAATATTTAAGTTGGGTTAAGTTTTTAATTGATCAAAATTAAATTTTGAATTTCGAAATTTTAATAAGAGGGGTAAAAACAAAAGCAAGTACAATATTATAATAAAGAATATCATATTCAAATAATATGTGCAGGCTTATATTAATAAAAACAGACCTGACAGGTGATGTATAAAAAATAATTATGATAAATTTACGTTTGAGATTAATTGTTATAGAATTTTTCATACAAAATAAAAATGTTACCAATATTTTATTGCAGTAGTTCATTTGAAATTATGTACATCTATAAAATAAAAACAAAAAAACAAATCACTTGAATTATTAATTTTTTATCTATTTAAGTAACTGTTTCTAAATTTTGGTTATTTGTAGTAATGATATAGATTTTATTAAAAATATGTATATGTACCTCTTTAATGACAACATTTTTTATTATTAGTAATTTTATCCACTAAATGCCACTTACTATAGGGAATATATCGGAAACGAAACAGTATATGAGGGAGTACGTAAATTACTGTTTTTTTTTAAACTTTAAATTTGACTTCAACTTGAAATATAATTACTCAACAGGGGCCCCTAGTAGTCAATATAATTTAAAATAATTCAAAATAACCCAAAAAATAGATGATAAAGAGTTCTAGAACAGAAAAAAAAAATTTCATACAACATTATTGTTTTTTCACCCGCTCGATCTTTGGTAATACAATCAAAATATTTATATTATATATTCTGTTATGTATTACTGGACTAAAGGGGATGCAGTACTTTGACATATTTAAATCTATTGTGAACAATATTAAATTTATAAAATTAGACAATAAATTATTTTTTTCTTAAATTTTCATAACAGTAATTAATAATTCAAAATTCATTTTTCAATATTTTGAAATATAATCTATTTTTTTTTTTTTTTAATACGATACATATTAAATAGAATGTACATACAATCTAAATATATTTTAAATTTATTATTTAAATAAATCATATAAGTAAAAAAATAAAAATTTAATTTATCATAAAATTTCAGATCAAATTATTATTATCCTAGGAATATCAATATTTTTATTATAAGATTTAGATAAAAACAAAAGCAAAAAAAAAAAATATTAAATAAAATTTAATTATATAATACATTGTATTATATACTAATTCAATAGACAATCGAATATGTATAACTTGTATTTTGTGATAAATTCTTTAATTTAATTTTTTAATATAAATAGGAATTTTGCTTTCTTAAATATTCATTTAAATTTTTATTTATAATGTATTTTTAAAATTATAGTCTTAAGAGTGTAAAATTGAAACTTTAAGATTATTGCAAATAAATGTATATATAGTACAGTAATAGAAAAAAGTGTAGGAATAACTATTTTTAAATTCAGAATTGGTAGGTACTATCTAAATATGCTAAGGGCTTGTCATAAGAATTTTAACACCAAAATATGTATAAAACGTAAGTATTTCTGTATGATTAGAGTGTATCAAAAGCTTAATTTTATAGTAAGTATTAATTGGATAATAATTTTGTTTTAGAATATAGTAAAATATTTTAGTTTGACATTGACGAGATTATGATTGAAAAAATACGTTAGTGAGGAAAATTTTAGGTAGAACACATTAAAAACTATATTGGAAATAAAATATGATGTATTGGTAGGAATTAAACTCTTAATAATTTACCAAATTATGAACTGAGTCTATGCTTATGGAATATATTTAAAAATTGCATTTCCAAGTCATATTAATATAATAGTGATATTTATAGATATTTCATCTTTGCTAACATAATGAAATAAGATATTATATTGTCATTCATGCTCGTCTCACCAATTAAGGTGGAGGAAAATAAAATAAGTTAATATAAACATAAAAATGTTTATTATATTTATTAAACTAAATCGTTCTTATTTTTATAACTAGACATGTATATTTACTAATTTTTAATTATCTTTGCCTAAATATATTTATCTCATTTAAAGGCAATTTATACAATATCCATTACATACAACTTTCGTAGCTTATCACAGAATTTATCACACTCTTTTAAAACGATTTTTTGGATAGGAATTTAATAGTCTTAGTAATAAGGACTAGTATCAATTTTGTAGGTGTATTTAGTGAAGAGAAAGTAACCTGTTAGATTGTGTTTTAATTTTGTTTAATAATTTTTGCAAAGATTCATATACCTTCAAAGACAAAACTGAAATGTTTCATCAATTTAAAATTCTTGGATTTTAAGGCTAGTCAATATTAATTAATGTTGGAAACTAGTTAATTCTTTGGAATTAAACAAATCATCACCACATAAATTATCTAGGATATTTAAAGACATGTTTAAAATCGTGTTTGATACTTTACATAATTCTATATTTTATATTTTCTAAGGAACTGGCTTTCGACTTACTATCTATTTACCGCCTAATATCCTATAAATATTTAGAAAATATATATTTCAGTTAAAAGATCAAAACGTAAATTAGTAATACTTTATAAAAATGTATCAACCGATTTTGTCCCAATAACCAATTTTCGTATTAAAAACATAGGCATAATGAATTTTAATATACTAGCTTAAAAATTTCGATCAATACTATAATGTAGTTCACATTTAATTGAATATGTACAAAATCTTTATATTACATTAAATATACTAAAATGTGCAACATAATATGCAAAAAATGAATAATATATTGTTTTAATTATTATTATGTTTGTGAGTACAATTGAAAGAAAATTAAATACATTTTTTTTTTGTATACAACAAACAAACATACATGATGATGCAACAATTTGTAAATATTTGTTATAATTTTCGTTGTCTGAATATCTTTTATTATGATATTGTTGTTTTTTGTTTATTCTTGAAAGTTCACCTGGTCAATTCAGATCCAGATTAGGTATAAATAATTTATTTTAAAGCAATTGTTTAATACTGGTACAAAAATAGTCAACATAATGTAGGTTAAGTCCTTATTTTTAATATTCATATTTGCTTGTGAGAGTTCTATTTTCTTATATCTTGTCATAAGTACTTGTATTTGTGATGACATATTCTTGACTTATATAATATGGTTAAATTTTAATTGTTATAATACATATACTGAAAAACGAAAGCAGTTTGTTTAAAATTTTATTAAGAATAGAAAAACAGACCAAGTATACAAAAGTGGATGAAGAATGGAAGTATGAAAAATGATGCGGGGTATCAGTACGACCATTCAGTCAATAAACCATTTTTTGGTTACGAATTTAGTATTTATCACATTTTTAATGACGATGAAAACCTCATAGTTGACAAAATCATTATAAATACATATATAAAAATATAATTATTATATTTAATAATTTTATACTATATATACATACTAGATACTAGGGGCCCCTGTTGAGTAATTATATTTCAAGTTGAAGTCAAATTTAAAGTTTTTAAAAAAACAGTAATTTACGTACTGACATAGACTTCGCACGATATAGCAGAAATCACTCGTGTTTAATAAAAAGTTTTGTGGTTAGTAAGTTTTATTTAGGACACATAAATACACGTCCCTCATATACTGCTTCGTTTCCGATATATTCCCTATAGTAAGAAGAATTTAGTGATAAAATTACTAAAAATAAAAAGTTTTGTTATTAAAGAGGTACGTATATATATACCTACATAATACATAATTTTAATAAAAACTATATTATT
The DNA here is from genome assembly GCA_963942445.1 of Argyra leucocephala. Lineage (NCBI taxonomy): Eukaryota > Metazoa > Arthropoda > Insecta > Diptera > Dolichopodidae > Argyra > Argyra leucocephala. The sequence continues at coordinate 21,439,583 of OZ012677.1, read as the reverse complement.
ACTACAAATAACAAAAATTTAGAAACAGTTACTTAAAAAGATAAAAATGAAGAATTCAAGTGACCTACTATATCAAAATGAAGTACTCTAACTCTACTATATTTTTTATTTGAGATGAATTTGTTTCTTTGTTTTTTTTTGGCATATGTACATAGATTCATTCGCAAGTACATAATATAAAATATAATAACTGATTTGTTTACTTTTATAAGCCATTTTCACTTTTTTTGACTTAGGAACAGATTCTTAGGTTTTGCAACATACTCTTTCTTTTGACCTGAGCCGTTTCGGAGATATTAAGTGTAAGATTAACCCATAATCCACTTTTGTAAGACTTTTTTAGTTACAAAATGACGCATGCGCCAATTCTTGGGATATTTTTGGGTAATTTTTATATGAAGTTTAATGTCAAAATTAGTTTATTTCTGAAATGACCCACTACCATTACCATATGTCTGGGATATGGGGACAAAAAATTTTAATTGACCCACGCATGTGCTAGATAGTGATAAGTTATTTGTATGGGATCCAAAATTACCATTTATAACTTTAATCTGTGCAGATCCAATTCAATTTCAGCAAATAGCCTCTTTTTATTATTTTTTTTAAATATTTACTTTGTTGTGAATAGTTGAAGAAAGCTAAATTAATACTACAGCCGAAGTTGAGAGTATAATTTAAATCAATTAATTCTTGCCAATTTAAATGTTTCTTGTCAATTGTCATTTTAAATCAATTAAGTCAAATATCTACATTTACTGAGCTAAAACATCTGAATTATACCTCATTTAGGCGTCTTACCTGAACTTCAATAAATTAAAAAAATATTGTTAGCCATCGAACCCAACTTGGTACAGGGACGTAATAATCCTACATAATATCATTAATTCAACAATCAAACATGAATCTGAAACAGATTTTGTATGGTCAATATAGGCTTCTAAATAGGCTTGTAAATATGTCCTTCTAAATGACTAATTCAACATATAAGCAAAGATCTGAACAAAGTTTAGTATATTTGAGGCTTGAATATATTGTAGCATTCTCTTTTAAAATTATCTGAATTCAAAATTTTATTTATTTATTTATTTAATAAAATGTAGTTCTTATTATAATTGCATTTAATTTGTAAATAAAAATTATTGAAAAAAAAAATTTAAATAATTACAAAAAAGAAAAAAAAAAATTTATTATTTACAAATTAAAAATGTATATTTTAATTTGTACATGTTATTCTTAAAGTAATTCACATGAATTATACACAATACATAATATTTAACATGAATTACAAATTGTATTCTAGTAAAGTAAATTAAAATATTTATACTCTTATACTTATGTACATATTTGTGAAAATAAGTACATATGAAATAATAATATTATATATATGTAACTAATATTATTATTATTTTTTGTTGTTGTATGTACATATATATACAATATAAATTTTCAATTATTTACAAAAGAAAATTTAAAAAAATTGTTTTTGATAGGTTATATAAAAAGATGTTAATATGAAATGGAAACTTACACCTAAGGTGTAATTGTATAATATTATATGATGTACATTATGTTTGGTACATTATATATGTTTGTATCTGAAAAATGTGATGATAATATTAAAGCTCAATAATAAGTATTTATCTATAGAATAATATAGATTAATAATATAGTAATATAAATGATTTTAAATTTAATTTAATTTTGAAAATATTTTTACAATGATTGAAAATTAATTTTTGAAAATTAGAAAATTTTATTTTATATTTTAATGGTATGTATAAAAAAAAAATTAATTTAAATTGGGGTAGTTTACAAGGAAAATTAATTTTTAATACATATTTAATCAGTTTATTAATATTAAATAAAAGTTAAATTTTACAATTGAAAGCATTAAAAAAACATTTTTTTTTTGTTGTTTTGAAATTAAATTTTTTATTTTAGAAATCAAAATGTTGTTAAAATATTAACGATAATAAATATTATGGTTTTGAAAATTATAACAAAATCTGAAAATTTAATTGTATTATTGAAAATTATTTCATTTAATTAACTCAAACTTATAACAATATATTACAAATGGTTTTTTACATGAACTTCAATTAGATTATTTCTTGTTCTGAATGTTTTACCAAGCTATAAATTAAATAGATAGAGTTTTTGGAACGAGTGGGATGTATCTTCACAATCATTGCAGTCGCAAATGGGCTTATTGTGATTGAATCTATATAAATTAACATTTTATATACCTACTTATTTTTATTTCTTATGAAATCTGAGATAATTTCAAAAATGATTTTTATAGTTAAATATTGCATGTGGAGAGTTAGAAACGTGAAACGAAATGGTAAAACTATTTTTAAACAGATTTGAAATTTCAAACGATTTTGAAAAATTATTTTTAAAGTGAGAATATATTAATCTGGAGAGTGAGTGATTGATACATATCAATATTATATTTATTTAGCTTTAAAATAACTATTGTTTTATTTGTTCAAATTTAAACTCAATGTAATATAATATACTTAAATAAATTTTAATTTTACATATTGAACTACACTGAAAAAAACATTAGGTAATATTGACAATTCTGCGTTAAAATGACAAAAACTAGGTAAATATAGCGTCAATAAAAATGATGAGTAAATATGACAAAAAATACAAATTTTTTTTTCATTCTGTAAATATCACAGGCAATGTTGTCTTTATAACAATTTAAATCTGTAGAATTGAAAAATCGAAATTTCTTAATATGATGAAATGAATTTTCATTATGCTAAAATTTTTTGTCAAAGTAATAAAATAATATTTTGTTGATTGGAGAAAAAAATATATCAATTTAAATAAAGTTTTTATTAAATCAACAATTTTGTTTTGTCAAAATAACCTCTTTTCAATTGTCGAATTAACAGAATCATTTTATCAATAGGATATATGGCTAGTATCAAATCAGCAATATTTTTTTGTCAGAATAACATCTATTTAGTAGTTATCCAATTAACAGAATTATTTTGTTAACAGGAGGTTGTATACATATACAAATAAATAACTTACAGATTAATATATCATAAAAAAATGTTAAAACCAATATATAGAAGCTACTCCATAGAGCATTTCTAACTTAAAAATAACTTGTTTGATATTTTATTATAATATTTGTTACTGTTTTATTTTGATAATAAACAAATCTGTAAATTATTTATTTGTATGCATACAGTACCCTACAAGTTAAATGTGGAACCATATCTTATATTATCAAAACAAAACAGCCCTTATAAACACTATATAATATATGTGCGTCTGAAAAAAAAATGCATGGTATTATTTATTATAAAAATTAATTTATTTTATAGCATTTCCATTATTCGAAAACAAAAAAAAAATAAATTCATTATTACAGTAAAAAATTTAAAATAAAGTTAAAAACATAAAGTTTTAAAAAAATATTTTAAAAATGTTCAGACTTCAGCTTCTGACTGTTCCAGCTCTTTGGTTCATACTGTTTCTTCAAATTATTTATTTAATCAAATAGTAAAATTTATTTTTTTCCTTCTTCAAATTATTTACTATTTTTAATAAATGTTTTAGTTGCAAGATTCAATATAACTAACCAAATTCATTAACAACGCAAATTAAATAATTCACTAGTTCTATAAAAATACATCTATAATTATAATTGACAAGCATTTAAGGACCTGCGCAGTAGACACCTTTTCATTTTATTTCCCTTCTCTTTAATGAACCCCTAATATAATAAATAAGTTCTATTGTAAATTACTGTTTTTTTAAAAACTTTGAATTTGACTTCAACTTGAATTATATAATTACTCAACAGGGGCCCCTAGTAAGTAAATAAATTTTAGCTTTAAATATTTCATATTGTTTAGTTTTTTAACTTAATTCTAATAACTTTCTTTTAATTTAATTTTTCAAATATTTTTTTTATTTAGCTCTTCAGTTTTTTTAATCGAACTCTTTAATAAGCACAGTCAAAAACGCAACTTCACATAAACCACACCTTTACCTTTATATTTTCAACTAAAATAGAAAAAAAATTGTTTGCCAACTACTGTTTACAAAATTCTGTTGTTAATCTGACTATGACAGCATCACAAATTATAATAATAATTTTCTTATTGACAAAATAGATTTGGTAGAATTAACAAAAATTTATTAATTGCAATGCACTGCATAGTAAAAATTTTTGTCAAATTAAGTTAAATTTTATTCACTTAAGGATAAAAACATTTTATTCACTTGCATAAAACTTATTATTTTTTTTTGTCAATTTTACAAAATTATTTTTCCATTTTACAAATTATAAATTTTGAAAAAATTATAAAAAAATATTCATGAATTAACAAAAAATTGTTGAGCAAACAAACATTTTTGATCAAAAAAATAGAAAAAAAATTGTTGTATGAATAAAAAATTTTTGTCAACAGTTTACAAAATCATTTTGTCAATCTTACTAAGAAAAATTTTTTCAGTGCAAATAACATTTAAATTTTGTAAATTTTATTTGATTTTTTAAACTTAAAGGTAATTAATTAAACATCTTCAAACTGTTATACGTTATCATTTTGTTTTGTACTTTCTGTTCTAAAGAAGTTTAATCTAAGGTTGAAAATATTTTTAGCGAATAAATGGTGCTACATTATATTAAATGACACCTTAAATAATTAGGTAACATATTATTTTACATATTAAAAACAAATAATAGTACATTTAATTTTAGCGGGTTGGGTAATTTTAGGTATTATTAGAAACATATAGCAACTTTAATTATTAAATGTTTGTACTCAATTTATTTTGGGTTTCAACAAAATTCTTGCGGTTCCGGTAGTCATTAAATGACTGAATGGCTATACAAAAGTCCCTAAAACCAAAATCTCGCGTTTTAAAACTAATTTTTTTTTTAAAAAAAATATTCTGGAATATATCGATATAAAAAAAATATTCTGGAAAAAAGGTCAACTCTGATTTTGAATTCAATATAAAATTTCACCTATATACATATAAATAAATATTAATAGTTCCTTGGGGTCTTATATCACTGGCATTTTGTTTTTGAGATTTTGTAACTTGGAATTTTGTTTTTTGGGATTTTGTATCATTGTAATTTTTTTTTGCTGGGACTAAGGTGCACTTCCAATTTTAGCCTATGGTTTGTAATTAACCATTGCGATGTATTCAACATGCAATTTATTGGAATGTATATTATATTACACTTTATCACTACTCTAATTCCCCAGTTTTGTAATTTTGTAGCCTATATATATACCATTTTATTTGTTGAAATGCATATTACTGTATAGATAGAACAATATTTAAATTGAAATTTGGTACTTGTATTAAATATTTTGATTGCAACCATTTATAGATAATTGCTTTCTAATCTTAACCCTTAAATGCATGATTTTTCCTGTTCCATTGAAAATTTGTTTTGGATAGATTTCGACTCCCTGCAACCCAAAATATATTTAAAATATTGTATTGCTTTTTGTTTTGCTGATGATTGGATATATATATATATATATATATTTAGAGCCTACAAGATTCAGTCAAGAGATGCTAAATTAATAGGCCATTAGACCGCTCTTAAAAGATCCTAATATATTGTGTTATGGCCACAAGGCCTATGACAATATAGACAATAAAACAATAGAGTTTTTTTTTTGTGGTCAAAACTATTTGACCAAATATTAATGTCTTTATTCTATAATTTTCATCTTATTTATATTAAAATTTTACATCGCGTCTTATGGGCTATATTTTAATTCTATATAAAAAAAAACTTGATTTTCATTGATGCTATCTATTTCTATAAAAAAAATGTACACTTAATTTACATTGGTACATTCTAACTCTATATAAAAAAAATGTACTTTGATACATTCAAAAAAAATTTATTATTTTATTATTGATACTTAATATTAAATTTAAATAATATTTCATTCATAATCAATATTTAAAAACAAAATTTTAATATCACATTTTTATTTCAAATTTCAAAGCAATTACTTAGAATACATTATTAATTTTTTATTAGGGGCAATTATTATTTATTAGGATCGTTAACAAATTTAAAAACAAATTATTCCAAAAAAATCCTTATAATATTGCAAGAACAAATTACGCACGAGTTTATAATAATAAAGAAAAATATTTGTTATCAAAATATAGTTGAGAAACAATTGCGATATATGTAGTTGAATGATATGTTTGTAGGTTTGTTATAAGGGCATTACAATATCAAATTGGACCTTTGGAAGGAGTCTGAAGTTAAAAAAAAGATATGTTTCAGATCTGCATGCGTTTAAGGGTGAAAAAAAAAATATATTTTTTTACAAATAAAATCAATAAAATGCCTTTTTAAAATTTTTGTTATTATCAATTGTAAAACCTAAATATTAAATTTCCTTAATTTTCTCTAAAATATTATTTATTATCAATAATTATTAACTGTTCATATTATCACCATTAATTATCATTACTCTATAGTTTTTTCAATAATTAACATTGTTTATTTTTCTTGAACCATTTATTAAGATATTTTAAGTCTTTATTAATTTTAATTTCATCAACAGATTCACCTTCTCTATATAAATTAAAGCATAATCGGCGAAAAAAATATTTTACCAAATTTATCAGCTTGCGAAATGAATTGTTGAATCGGGGCTTAAAATTTATATAAAAAATTTGTAAAATTAAATATTAATATATAGAATAACTAAAAGAGGTTAGTCGCAGATAGGAGCCGATGGATTATTTCCGCGCTATGCCCCACGGATAGGGTTGCAGGACATTGATGATGATGATGTATAATAACTATAACTGTCATTATATAACTATAAAATGTTTAGTTGATGGTTTTTGTAATTAATTACATGCTCTTCTAAATATATAAAATACATGTAATTAAACCTAATCTTCAGACATTAATATATGTACATTCAAAAAAATATATTAAATATATAAAAACATATTTTCTTAAATATCAAAATTTATTTGGACAACTCTTGATCTACAAAAACTACTGTAAGAAATAGAAATCAAACTGCAAATACCATTTTCTTATAAATAATTTTCTTTTGCGTGTTTCAGTGTATCTTCAACAATCATTTTTAGTATACATACCTAACGTACTCGTATTGAATAATGGATCCCTAAACATTTTGTACACAAAATATACAAATAAATTGGAATTTACCTAAGATACAAGGATATTATTGTATTTCAGTTTTAACTCAAAATAAATTCAAGCCCCTTTTACTATTTATTCATATTAAATAAATAATTTCTATTTAGAATTTAATGAATTTGTGTCATGTGATAATATACATACATTATGTATTATATTATTGTTGTATGTGCATTCATTATAAAAATTATTTGTACAGAATGTTTTTAATTTTTTTTTGACTTGTGAAAAGTGAATTTGAAAATTGTTTTTCTATATTTTTTATTTACAACAAAAAAAGGATAGCTATCTGACTTTTTCATTGTACAAAAAATAATTTATTTACTAACTCAAATTGTAATAAATAAATATTTGCTTGTTTTAAGCTCGGATATAAATAAATATTGTTGACTTGTAGGTATATGAAAAATAAATTATTTTTCTTTGTGTAAAAAGTGTAGCTACCTTATTTTGATTTTATAAACATTATGAATAAAACCTATTAGAAAATATTTGCACCTTAAAGCTCAGTATTTTTAGAATATCCTTCTACTCAATAATTATATTCCTGGCATAACAAAAAAATCTGTAATATCCACTTGTGGTATGATGGATGATATAAAAAGTTTTTACGTTATTCTTTGAAATGGAAGAAATTCACTCTTTATTCACTTGTTTGTGCTTTAAGCAATTTCGTTGTAAATTTTATTTCACTAGAGTTGTATTCTCTAAAGTGAATTAACAATTTTTCAATAATTTACTAAAATGTGTATTGCAAAAAAATTTGATTGCACAAATAATTTTTCTATAATTATTTTATGTATGTATATTTATGTATTATTTATTATGTATTATAATTTATTGTTTATTTAGTGGAAATAAGGAAGAGTAATTTTAGAACATTTCCGCAATAACACCTTAATATCCGTACTGTATTATGAAAATTAGAAAATTTAAAATTTCTAAGAAATATTTAAAGAATATTAAATTTATTTCCTTTGTATTTTGTTTTGAAAGAAATTTTAAAATGTTATTTTAATGAGAATATATTTGTTATATACAAAATTAAATTAAAATATAATTAAAATAATTATTGTATTAAAATATTTCAAATCGAAATATAATTAAAATGAAAATTTATTATTTGTTTTTTTTAAAAATGAATTTTGACCGATAAAAGGATAATATAGTTTAATTAATAGTTTTGAAATCACACAAGAAATAAAAATAGAAGAGAACATAAAATGATTAGATCCCAGCAGATCGCTCATCAACAAATTGTTTATAGAATAGCATACAACGAAATACTTTAAAGCAATCGTTAACTGGAAAAACCAACAGACTTAAGCTTGATACAAGAGATCGATGAGGTATGAGGTGTTATGATGTTTAGATGAGGGGTGATGTTTCAAAAAACAGATATTGAATTATAATAAGTATGTCTTATCCGAATTATTTATCTTTTAATATATCTTTTTTTAAACTTATTGATTTTTTCCTTCTCAACTAACAGTACGAAATTTTACTAAATTCTATTCTTCCTTTTTGTATCTAGGTACTTTAGAAAAATTTAATTTATAAAAATATATAAAAAATAATTGTCAATTGCTTTGGTTAGGTTATTATATTTTCTAACTGTTAATCAGACAGTCGGTTTTGAGCTACTCTATGGACATGGATGTTTTAAATATCTTTTTCACTTTACTTTGAAAATAATTGCAAATACATCTTGGCTAGAGTTTTTCTGCATTCAAATTAGTTGATATTTATATGTAATATCAAAAATTCAAAACAAAACAATAATTGTGCGCCATACGCCATGCGCCATGTTTTTGACATTTTAGAAAACTGCAATAGTTATCTTTTATTTGATAGACACAAAAAAAAAAAAAAACAAAAATTTATTCTTATAATTTGCCAAATTTAATGAAAATACATCATCATTGTCCTGCAACCCCATCCGTGGGGCATAAGGCGGAAATGAAAATACAGTAGTCATAATTAAGACTAAATATTATTTTATCTAAGATATTATTTACTATTTACGCAATTGAATTAAAATCTAAAAATGTAAATTAGAGATAAATCAAAAAATGTAAATTAGAGATAAATCAAAATTAATGAATGGAAAATTATCAAGTTATTGAAAAATTGATTATAGCAGTTAAGATGTTAAAAGCATTTTTCTAAAACATCAACAATTTGATGATTGTCTGTTAATGATTTTTGCATTTGATGTTAGCGTTTTAGAAAAGTAAATTGTTAAAAAAAGTGTTTGAATTAAAAATACTATATTTAATAAATCAAATTGTTGAAGAGGCTAGTTGTAGTACACTGAGAGAAAAACATCCTATAAAATTTTTAATAAGACAACATTTAATTTATTGAGGTATGTATGCCTCTAAAACAAAGTTAATACGATTTGTTGAAATGTGTGGTATTAATCCAAAAATTTTGAAAGTATTAGTTTTCTTAAAAGGTATGGCATAAATATTTTATAAGAAATCTGATTATTTTAATTGGAATCTTTTATGGTTACCATACCATTTATTTTAAACACTGTCGAATTGTCTATCAATAAAATTTGCTCAGATAAAAACTAAAGGTCACACACATTAGTTTTAAATTGAAAAAATAAAATTTACAGTTATTTTCACAATAAACTTAAGACGAATATGACGTCCTATTAATTCTAACAGATATGTTATTAATATATTATGCAATTAAAAATTTAATTTGATGTTTTATTATTTATATAGGATTTGATATTATTATAGTTTAATATGCATCAAATGTTCATAAGAAAATATCAACACTTATAAACTGATACAATACTTATAAACGATTTTGGAAAAAAATAGTCATTTATAAATCGTTGGTCGTCAATTAAAATTTGTTTTATAAAAGCGATCAGTTGTTCAAATCAGTAAAAAGTTTTAAAAATAAATTATTATAATATTATAGTAGTGTACCTATAGTGACTTGATGATTGTTAAAAAAAAAAAATTCAATTTGATCTTTAAAGAAAATACCTATATATTTGATATAAAAAATCCTACTGTTTCGGTAAATTACAATGGATATTTTTACTGATAATAATCGTGTCATAGATGTGAATAATTGTGATACATCTACAGTACATAAACACGATGAATTAAGTAATTTAATTTGCCCCAAATTTGGATTTAATGAGACAGTTTTTCAGCGTTAAATTGGTAAGCAAAATATATTTTTTTTTATTTATTTTATAGCATTGCTTATTATTCATTACAATACATTTTTCAAACATAATAATGTACACATTACTACATATTAATTAATTTAGATTTGCTGTCCCATTGAGAGTGCAAATTTTTGGGAATATTTTCAATAATATATTTTAGACTGTAAATCAATTACATAGTATTAAATATTGATCAAATAAGGTGTTATAGTTTTAATTTTGATGTTTTAATTGACGGTAGAAAATGTTTTAGGACTAAAAATTTTTAACTACCAAAAACATTTAAATTAAAAAGTATCACAAGTCTAAAACATATTATTATCATTATATATTATATGTACATATTTATGTGATTTGCATTTTTTAATATTTTTCTATGTCATATTTACTTTTAATTTTTTTTTCTGTTTATTGTTTTAGTTTTCCAATTAATGAAATCAGTAATAAAATAAAAAAATTTGTATAAAAAAATGAATGATGTGTTTGTTATTTATATAATTTAGCCTCAAATAAAATTGAAGCTATCATAGCTATTGTAATTATAATTGTAATAATAAATCTCATACTATTAGGGATGAAGAGAGTAAGTAATTAAAATACAAGGATACATCATTGAAGTAATAGTATGTTTTAATAGTAAGTCATTGATACAATAATCAAATGTTGTCTTTTTGAATGAAACTGATCGCTCTATTGAAGCAATAGTATGCCCTATAAAAATAATTATTCTAGCATAATTTTGAAATAAAATGATAACATAATTATTTCTATAAAACACACCATCAATATAATTATGTAATGATCATTTTATGTTAAACAAATATTAATATAAAATCAATAGAATAAAACATAAATATAATAAAACGCGTACATTATTAAACAAATAGGATGTAGTATTACAAAATAATAGGATATCTCATTAAAATCATATCAAGATATGCTTACTTCAATACGACATTTCTCCTGTTAATTTAATAGATTTAATAAGTTTATTTTAAAAGGAAAAATCGCATTGACCAAAAATAATACCAAAAAATCATAATTTTAATAGGATTTCGTATTAATATTACCGGATTTTTCTTTCAGTGTAGTAGTATATATAGTAATTTATAGTATTTTTCGTTACAAAAATGTGTATTCATTTTATTTTACTGAACTGTCACAAACACTAAACACTACGATCTTCTAAGCTACTATGTACAAATATTTTGTTCTGGTGGCTGTGCAAAATGGGAACTATCTTCATTTAAATATTAAAAAAAATGGCTAAATTTTGAATCAACATTTTTTAGTTCAAGAATAATCATTTCCGTCCTATGCTCCACCGATGGGGTTGCGGGACATTGATGATGATGAGAATAATCATTGTCCACAATGTGGTTTTTTTTCATTTGTAAATAATTGTTTTTCACACTTTAACAGAGTTTGAATTAATAATTTTAACTGGGCATTGTTTCACCCTTGAATCTCTAGTACTTTTATAACAATTTTATAATAAATAATAGCCGTTTTAAACAAAATAAAAAAAAAAATTTTAAAAATGAAAATTTGACTTCGTTTCTTTGAATTATTGATCATCGCGTCATGTTTTTGATGTTATAGAAAACTGCAATAGTTATCTTTTATTTGATAAATAAAAAAAAAAAAAAAAAATTTTCTCATAATTTTCCAAATTTAGTGAAAATACAGTAGTCATAAATTAACACTAAATATCATTTATCGAAAATATTATTTACTATTATTATGCAATTAAATGAAATTCTAAAAATGTAAATCAGAGATAAATCAAAGTTAATGAATGGAAATTTATCATTTATCAAGTTATTGAAAAAATTAAATAGGTATGGAATTTTTCATTAATTTATAATATTTCCAATATATATGAATTTTTTATTTTTATGTCAATATTTTAGTTATAGTATTTAGTAATACTACAGTTTTCTTAACCAATGTTTACGACAAATAAATATATTTTTTTTTTTTTATAATATTAAACGAGGTAAATACAAATTTTGTTATAATTATAATCTTATTCAATTATTTATAAGATAAAGTTCAATTTTATTATTAAATCTATTATTAAATCTAATACTAACATGGTTTTAAGTATAGAGAATATTTATATTTGATTTAATAAAAAGATAAAAAATATTAAAGAAAGTAGTTTAGATTAAGATTAATATTATATACTAATTAATGTAAAATGTAAGAAAATATGTTTAAGACCTAGCCTAATTAATTTTTATTTACCTAATACGTATTAGAGAACGATCACATCAGTATACAATAATAATATAGAATTAATGTAAAATGTATGCAAAAGTGCATTTTAATTAAGTTCATACTTTTTAATATAATTTTACTTGAATTTAATTTAATTTTATTTCATTTTATTTTTAACTTAAATGAGCCATCAGGCTCGTATAGATTAGTGTTTCATAATTCTTAATTCAAGTTTATAAAAAAAAATATTAGATGCAAACAAATTACATACAATTCAATATAATTTACAAAAAAGAAATTTAACAAAAGCAAATTTACAATAACAAAAATCTAAAATAAAAGAAAAAAGAAAAACAATCTTAAATACCTACTAAAATTTGTTCTTAAAACAATTGTTTAATTTTATATTTAAATTCACTTATTATATTTAATTTAGTTACTTTATTAACTAATTCATATTTTTTTTGCATTGCTATTTCTATTATTTTAATTCCATTTTATATGTTTTATGATTGATTAAAGGAAGTTAACAGACAAAATATAAGAAATCAGAAGAATAAAAAAAAAAAAAATAACAACAAATAAAAAATGTATTACTGTTCTGCCAATAAATTATAGAGTTGAAAATGTGAAAAGAAAAAAAGACAAAAATCAAAAATCAAAAATATGTACTTTTGAATACTGAAATGCATTAATTTTAAAATGCATGTTGGTAAATCAATATAAATTACCCAGATTCCTAGTAATGTGTCATTTTGGTTTGTTTAGGTAATGTTAGGTGTAATAATATGTTATTGGTATAACAAAAAAATTAATTCAATCCAGATAGGTAAGTTATACTAATTCAAAATTAGTTATAAATATCATTACGAAATTCACTTAATATTAATTAATAAAAAAATTTTTGTTACCACCATTCTGTTGCATAAAGCAAGTAAATCAAAAAACTAAAATAATAGTTTTTTTCGTTTTAAAATTCTTTATTCTCAAATTTACAATTAAAGTGTTTAATATATCGTCGGCTTGGTGCAAGAATGGGACATATCAAAAAGACTGTGTGTTTGAGTTACAGAGCATTGAAGATAAAAACGTTAAAAACAAAAAAAACTACCCGATAGGAATTTCTAAAATTTTTAGGAAACATTTTTTGCAGTTTTTAGATTAATTTGATGTGTTCCACTTATACCGTGTAGTATATTTTTTAATAAATTTTTAAAAAAAGAATTGGGCACATTTTAGTCCAATTTGTTCCATATCCCGATTTTTTTTACAAATTTGTTTGTCGTGAACTACATGGAACAATTTGCTTTGGATATGGAACGGTTTAGCACAAACTTCTAAAATAAAAAAACAGTGTTATTTTTAAGCATAATTGATTTATTTCTTAAATAAATTAAAGCTTTCACAGCATTAACATTTTGGTTTTGCTCAATACTATTATGAAACTTAAAATAAATCAGAATTTTCACAGCATTAATGTGAATAAAAATGTTAAAACAAAAAACCTTCTTCTAGCTATTTAAATATTTACACATAAATAAATGATTATATTTTATCACAATACATTATAGAGGAATTGTTTAATAAAAATTGATTATTCTTATTATTTTTTTAATTCTTATAAACTAATAATTTTATTGTAAAAACAAAAAGATGCTTTCTTAGCAATAGGAACTTTAAACTTATCAAACATTCATTTTTAAATATTTTAGAAAGTAATATTAATATCAAAAAAGTAAATACTTCAAAATATAATATATTTAAGTCGAAAATAAAATTCAAATTTAATAAAAAAAATAAGAAACAAATTTGTAAATTTTTAATTAATTTTGAGTAATGCAGAAAAATAGTTCGCATCCTCTTTAGGCAAAAATGGCAGTAATTCTTTTATATCTATAATTTTATTCTTAGAAACAGGCCGTGGTTTTTGGTGGCCGTAAGATTAAATTTAAAAAGATTTTTGGATATTATTTTTGGATTTTGGTTTTTTTCTAGTTGCTTTAATTAATATATCAATAAACGTGTATTCTGCTTCCCCGAAGGACGTCTTATGTCTTATATTTTAGCGTAAAACAATTAGAAATTTCTCGCTCATATAATATAGTTTTAATTTGTTTGAATGACACTTTTGAATAATTAAGCTTGCTTGAAACAGTAAAATAGCTATAAAAATCGGTTTCCGTCATTTGCAGGATTCTTAAGTTTATATTTTTCAGGTTCATTTATTTTAATAACTTTACGAAGTGTAGTGGACTGTGTACTTCTATGTTTTTAATCATTCGATCTAAGGCAGAATGAACACAGTCAACTTGCTGCGCGCAAGAATGGCCGGGCTCTGAAAATTTTTGTGCTATCCACTTCAAATTAGGATTTATATGCACCAATAATTTTAATGTTGTAATATTTATCGAATTGCGATTTTGAGGAACGCAAGAGTAGCTCCAAAGAGTGATCATAGTGATATGTGGAAAACCAAATAAAAGTTGCTTCAAAATTTTTATAAGAGCACTGGAAATGTCGTTTCCGCCACCACCATTATGTGCTTCTATCCAAATCGCACAATAATTTTTTCATAAATACTCAATTATTTGGTTAAATTTCTATGTACTTAGAACATTTATGCATTATGAAATATTTATTCTCATTTGTTCCATTTTAATAGTTAATAGGTAGAGAATTTATTTTTTTGAGCACGTGGAATACACTAACACTTAACATTTTGTTAAAAATAATTGTACCATTGCAGTTTAGTAATGTTGTGGACCAAGCACGAACAAAATTTTTTTTCCAAAATATATGAAAAAATGTTCTATATCCAATTTGTTTGAGTATAGAACAATTATGCACACATAAATTGAAAAAAACCAGGATATGGAACAATTTAACAACTAGTTATCCCGTTAAGTAAAAGAGTTATCAAAAATCGGATTTTTGCATCAAAAAGAGCATGTCACAAAACCTTAGAAGCCACCCCTAACATTCTTGCACCAAGCCGACGATATTACAAATATAGAGCGATTTTTATAAAAACTAACTAAACTAATAATATATCTAATATATAGAAAACGAATATTTTTAGAAATTTATTTATTATGTTACAAGTAATAACTCATATGTTTTATATAAAAAACAAAGTGATAATAAAATATTAAAAAAATTTAAAAAAAAAATAAAAGAAATGAAAATTTTAAACATACATCAAACAATTAAATTAATAAATTATAAGACCAGACAATCTATGCTGTGGTCGCAATTAAAACAATATTATTCTAAATAAAAATTTGAATAACAATAATTATTATTAAATTAAAACTATACTAATATGATGAATTATATTGAACTGTATATGAACTTTTAATTACAATAATACAAAAACAAAAATATCGAATGATGGTTATTTCATAATAAATTCATAAAAGCAAAAAAAAAATATCAATGCATAAATGTATAATACTAAAAATTTAATATCCTGAATATAGATATTTACTTTTTATTTTTTAAATTATTTATATTTTTTTAATTTATAAAAACTATTCTTTGCTTATTAAAATTTTTATTTCAGAAAATTATTTCTATAAATATATTCAAATATAAACTAAACTGTTATTTAAACATAATTTCTATATATACCTAATTATTTAAATTCACAATTTTTATTTATTCAATTTGATTATAAATTTTCACGCTATTAATAATTTTACTATTCATATCATTATTATGAATTAAAATTTCATAATTGCATTTTCTTTTTTCTTTCAAAAAAAAAAAGTTCACCCAAAAAACTTCTAACAAAAATTTAATTCAGTTTTATTTTCCTTACATTATAGAAATATTGAAATTTTTTACACTTTTCCTCTAGGATAATTTTTTAAAAATTGTTACAAATTAAACATTTAGTTTTATTTATACATTTTTTTTATTCAAAAAATATTTTAAATTCAAACACACACACACCCACAAAATAATTTATAAAATTTTAACCAAAAGAAGTTTAGCATTTAAAAAATATAAAGAAAAAAACGACGAAAATTGTTGAATTTAATCTGTTATAATGCAATAAAATATTACCTACCTTTTAGAATTTTAAATTTCTATATTGTAATCCTGAATTTTAAAATATAATCGTTATTAAAACTATAAATATTTATTTCGTTTATTTTTTTTTTTTATTATTATTTTTGAAAAAAAAGTTCGCGATTTCACTGCAAATTTATAATTTAATAAAAATAAAAACAATTTTTTTTTTTTTCAATTTTATTTTTAATTTTGTTACTTATATCCTTGAAATTAGCATATCAAGTATCTATATATATATACCTATATACAAATATGGCACTAAGGATATTTCTTTTATTTTTTTTTGTTATCAATCTTTTGATAAAAATTTTGAAAAAAAAAAAAATACAAAAACGAACAAATTATTTTTAATTGATTTTAAAAATTTGCCTCAACACTCTAATCACTTTCTTTGAAAATTCTAAATTAAATTTACAAATTCACAAAAATTTTCTTTTCTTATTTTCAATTGTCCTGAATTTTCATAAAGAAATTTTTTATTTTCTTTTTTTTTTTTACTTTACTTTACTTTTTCTTCAAAATTAATTTCTATAATCTCCCGAACCTTTTCGCGGACACTGTTCGGTCAGAAGTATTGCTCAATCAATGATTGCGCCAGGTTCTTATATACCTTTATTTTTTTGCTTCTTCATTCTTTTTATTCTTCTTAAAGTTGAACCATCCAATAATGACGTAGTTTCACTTAACTATCACAAAAAAAAAAAAAAAAAATATTAACAAAAAAATTCCAATAAAAAAACAATAACAAAACAAAAAAAAAGAAGTTACTTATCTCAGTTTTGTACTGGTATTTTAATTTTTCTTACCTTCTTAATTTTTGTTATTTTCTTTATTTTACTTTGATTTTCTTATTTTCTGTTTTTTGTTTTTGTTTTTATATTCTTACCTTACTCAATTTATCGTTACGATACATTATTTTCATTATTTCATTATTTGAAGAAGTTCTTTTCTGTAATTCGATTTCTTCTCATTTTTCTTTTGTTTTTTTTTTTTGTTATTGTTATTATTTTTGTTTTTTTTGTTATTTTCAAATAACAGAAATTGTTACAGAGATAAAAATAATAAGAGTATTTTTGTAATAGAATGTACAGGTGTTTAAAAATGAATATAACATTTTAACAGTAGGTATTCCATATTATTATAGTGTACTATAATTGAAGGATCATCATCTCTCTTATTAAGTTGAATTTAAACTTTTGTTAATTTTGGGTTTTAATGCTACTCTCTCCGAACAAATAAAAATATTTGTTGAATAACTGTTTCGATTAATATGTGTGAAATTTATAACGGTTGATTTTTGAATATATTTATTCTTAGTCATATTGAAGATCACTTTATTAGTACTAGTGATTTGATTATTAGTCTATTATCAATATTCTATTGTGGTTGTTTAGATTTGATGAGCTTAATTTCCCTGGTTTAATGTTGCGAAATTTGAATTCTTAAATTTAAAGTTTTAACTCTTTATAGCAATAAGAATGAATTTAAGAAGAATATAAAAATAAATAAAATAAAATATAAATAAAATTATATATTCGCAAAAAAGAGAATAAAAGAGAATGAAATGTACAAGAAAAAAAAATATGTAAAGAATGAATGAATGGTCATCATCATCATCATCATCAGTAGAAATTCACTGGTAATAAAATAAAGGTAAATAAATGTAAGTAGATAATTTTTGAAGAGAAACGATATTGTGCTAATATGAATTTTTAAAATTCAAATGGCAAATTCTTTAAAAAGCTTAGGATGTTGGCAGAACTGTTTTTTAATATAAAAAAAAATATATTTCTCTTAATCGATGTACATTTTTAAATGTTATGTTATTTTATTTTAAACATTAACAGGTGCTAGATCATTTTTAATAAAAATGTGTTCTAAAGATGATTCACATTTTAAGCTTTTTTTTTTTTTATTTTATTGTTGTTTTTATGTTTTTTTTTACTTTTATTATATATAAATTTTTCCTCTACTTTAATTGAGTATGTAAAGGTTTAGGTACAAAATGTTTAAGTATTATATTCTGTAAATTAAGTTAGGTTTGATTAATATTGTTTTGATAAGAGTGTAAGAATAATTGAAGACGAAAAAAAAGGTAAATCAGTGGTAATGTTGTATTGATTTTATGGTTTAGAATATAATTTTTTAAAATTAAAAAAATGTTTATCATTTTGTTGTTGTAAGTTGGTGAATGAGGAAATATTTTCGCTAAATTTTTTTTTTTTTTGTTTTATTTATTATGAATTTGTGATGGAGGTAGTTTTTGAATATTTTTTGGTAATTGCTTTTGGTTGAATTATAATTTTATTAAATAATTATTAAATTGTCATTAATTATTTTGTTGTTGTTATTATTGATTTTTTTTTTGTTATTGTTTTATTTTCAGGTAAGAGGATGTTATTTAAGATGAGAGTGGGTGTAAAATTTTTGAAGTTTTGGTAGTAATTTTATTCTATAAAATTTTACACAAATGAAGTGGATAAAAAAAATTTAGTAGAGTGTGTGCATTAGACTTCAAGGGCTGAAAAAAAGCTTGAAAAATTTACAGATAGAGACTTAATTAAATAATAACGTCCTATTGAAGTTTTTGAACTATTGTTAGTTAAAAATATCATTGTCATACATAATAATATGTCCTTCAAAACAATAGCCCATAAGATTGACCGTGACAGTGATGAAAAATTGACCATTTGATATGTTGGCTATCAAAACAAGAAAATTTTTCACAAGTCTTTCAGAAATACAAATTTATTTAGATATTGGTCTATGGTGGAATGTGATGAATATTTTTAGACCAAAGTGCATAAATTTATTTTTAAATAAATATTTCGATTTGATTTTTAACTCTAAAATAACATCAGAAGATTAATTATATAGCCTAGAGGTAACTGTTAATGTTAACAAAGTAAAATTTATTTAAAGAAACCCTAGATTAATATTTTTAATTTTTTTTTGTTTTGAATTCTTCGCAACATTGAGTAAATTCAGATTCAGCATCACGCATCATAAAATTTCATCAAGATGCAAGAAAGTAATTTCTTAAACTGCTAGTCATTTAAACTTAATAAAATTGTTTAGCTGGTTTTTAAATCAATACAGTTTTTAGCATTTTAATTAGTAAGTACATTTTTTTTGCATTATGAAAAATCTTATTATGCGTGATTCTGATGAATTTTCTGAATTTATACATTTTTGATGGAAAACCTTGTACAGTTTGTGGCAAACAAAAAAAAGTGTGAGTAAAATAAATTATTAGTAAAACAATTAAGATAATTTATAAATAATTGAACTGGTTAAATTTTGTATTAATCGTTTTTAATGATAGTGAAGTACCAAAAGTGATTATGTATACCAACTATAATATCAAAACTTATCTTAATAGCTGAGAAAAGAACTGAACCCAACAGTTATTTTGTTTTTGTTCTGACCGATGAGAGCAGTTTAAGGGACTTTGTAACCTACTAAAAACTTCTATTATTATTGTAACATCAGAAATTATAGTCTTAAATGCTGATAATTAATTATTTTCTGATTCAAAAAAGCTGAGATATCATTGATTCAACAAAATCCCATAAAGTTTTGTTAGATAAAAGGCTTTAATCTAACTCAAGTGAAGGCCACAGTCGTATAGTTTTGATTGTGAATTAAGCTAGAGAATTTGGCATTGTCATGTTGGATGAGACGATGTTTTATGCTGTGCAATTTTCTTATTTCATCTTTTATAAAATTATGATGCTCGAATTTCGATGAATAATCGGCATTGCGAACATACCATGGAGCATTGACTATGTAGTACCTTATTTTGAAACGTTGGGATGGTTTGATTACCGATTTGTTTAGCACATTGCCATCTTTGAATACCGTATATAATTGAATATAAATAAAAATGTTGTCATAGAGTATTCAGAGAGATTTCGATATAGAGTATAGAAAACCATCTAAAATGCGGAATGCGGATGCGCTTTCTAGACTACATTTGCAAGAGCCCACAGCTGTAATCGAAGATATGATTAATTTTTTCAGTATTACTGGTGATTTACCTTTTACTGCTGACTTGGTTGCATCTGAAACCGCTAAAGATTCTATTTTGTCTCAGGCTCTCGATTATATTAAAAACGATTCATGGCCAAAAACAGTAAATGAAAATTTATTAAAAAAGTTATTAAATAATAATTATATGAGTTATCGGCGATTGATAATTGTATTTTGAATGGATCTAGGATAGTGTTAACATACTATTTAAGAGAACGTGTACTTGAAATGTTTCATTATGGGCATATAGTAGTTGCCAGAATAAAATCTGTGGCAAGAGGATCTGTGCGGTGGCCAAATATTGACTGTGACATTGAAAATTTTATAAAAACTTGTGAAGATTGTCAGTAATGTTGCAACAAATCAAATCCAGTTAGTTTATCTTCTTGGCCAGCAACTTACTTCCCCTTTCAACGAGTTCATATAGACTTTATGCAATTTCAAAGAGAAAGTATTTTTTTAATATTCGATACCTATTCTAAGTGATTAGATTTATATATTATGAAAAACACAGCAGCATCCAATGTTATTGAATTATTTAGAAAAACTTTTAGTATTTTTGGATTTTCAGTTGAAATAGTGTCAGATAACGGTCCGCTTTTTAATTCTCAGGAACGTTTAAAGTTCTGTAAAGCCAACGGCACTAAACTTACTTGTAAGCCGCCATACCATCCTGAGTCTAATGGCGGTGCAGAAAGAGCAGTACAAACAGTGAAATCATCTTTCTAGTAGACCATTAAACTCTGATGAATCAGCCAATATAGAGCTGTTTTTCTAATTGTTTTTATGTTAGACTACTTTAAGAATGTAAAAATAGTCAAAAAAAAAAATGTAAAAAAAGAAAAAAATAAAATTCATATAAAAACATTCCATATCTGCCCAACAGTGATAGATATATGTATATTATATAGTTATCAGAGATATTAAAACAGGTGTGCCTGAAGGTAGTATTCTGGGTTCCATACTGTATTTGCTATACACCAATGATTTACCACAAATGGAAAATACAACTGTAGGTACATTCGCTGATGATACTGCGTTGATGAAAGTAGGATCAAATATTGACGAGGCTACAAATAAATTGTAAAGAGCTAGCGACAAGCTATACGTGTTGACAAGGAAATGGAAAATTAAACTCAATGAGTTAAAATGGATACATGTAAATTTTACAAATAAAACATTAGAAAATCAACCATGATGGGTAAATCTGAATGGGGTAAATATACCCCAAGAAAACAAATCTAAATACCTAGGAATGACATTAGATGTCAAACTAAGATGGAAAGAGCACGTCAAAAAGAAAAAAATTGAACTTGATAATAAATATAGAGAAATGTACTGGCTCTTAGGTCGAAATTCTAAATTACTTATGCATAACAACATATTGTTATATAATCAGATAATCCAATATGGTTGTACGGCATACAAATATGGGGATGTTCCAAAAGGAACACGTCATGTACTTTGTATACAAAAATTTCAAAATAAAGTCTTGCGTAACATCGTTAATGCCCCTTGGTATGTTCGCAATAGTTACTTGAACAGAGATCTAAAAATTCCTTGCAAAGAAAATGAAATAAAAAGCTATGCAGCAAAGCATATAGCTCGTCTGGAGTGTCATGTTAACGTTGGAGTCACTCAACTGCTGGATAATCAAAAGGATATCAGAACACTTAAAAGAACTAAGCCACTAGCTTTTTTATTTTGATGGTTAGTCCGTCGGACTAATTTTAATAGGACGGATGTGGTTTAGGCAGTAAAAATCTGACAAACAATGGAAACTATTTGTCTTATGGCTCTATGTGTCTATGAAGATTCCCACCAATCCACGCAAAAAAAAAAAAAACTAGATGTATGTATGCCCAGTTGCATATTATAGTAATCAGTTTTGTGGAATTGGTGACAAAACGTTTTTGTGTCATTCAAGCAACAAAAAATAAAGTACAAAACATTGATGAACCTATAATTGCTAAACTCTTGTGTTATTGGGTTGTGCCATATCTTACATTTTTTTATTCTTTTTGCTAATGACTGAAATCTAAAACTTGTTAGCTATGTCACTTCTTTGTTCTTTAAATTAACTAAAAAAAAAATTTTAATTGAGTAAAAAAAAATTTATCGTATTTTTTAATCTGAGTTCTATTGTTGGAATTTGCATGACAAATTTTCATATTAAATTAGAGTTAATTTGCGATGAACGATCAGTTATTATTGTGATAAATATTTCAGCAAAATTTTAACAATTGAATCTAGATAAAATACCTATCATCATCACTATCATCATCATCATCAATGTTCTAAAACCCCTTTTGTGGATTATGAAGCCGAAAGTAATTATTTCAAACATCTCCCAATCGTAGACTAGTCTCTTCCAATGCATAAATATTCTTTGCTGTAAAATTGCTTTCATTTAGGATATTATTTTTAATAAGGTTTTTTTGATTTGTAAAAATAAAATAATATCCATAATAAAATCATATGAGAACGTTATGGTTAAGAACGTCTTTAACTTATATTATCAGTTGTGTAGAAGTTAATCAATTTAATCAATTTAAATAATATTTAATCAATCTAATCAATAGTGTTATAATTTGAATTTCAAAGAAATCAATAATATAATATTGTTTACGCTATTATAGTCACGTGATAAATATTAGCGATTTAAATTTTTGCAAAAATAAAAAAGACGAACACAAAACAAAAATTTGATAATAAAAATTTTGCATAAATAAAAAAAAAAGTTCAAAATTTTATATGATTATAATTAAATTAAATGTATTCCGAGTTTTTGTGGGTCAGACCAATTTACGTTTATTGACTTAGAAATGGGTATTTTGATTTTTTCTTCATGTGTTTTTTTCATTTACGAGTTCAACATTTTGATTTCACGAGTCTATTGTTATATTGAAATGCTAGAATGAAATATTAAAATAGGATTAGACATGCCATAATCAGTAAAATAAATTATTAGAATTAAAATAATAAATACAAGTTCAGGTGTATTTACTGATACAGAAATAAATGAATTTTTCGTGTGTTTGCTATGGGGAATAGAAATGATAGAGCGTATCTTAATACCTTACCTTTGCCATGTAAATTATCAGACCTTATAAAGTCGGATATTCATTTTTATTACAAGCTTGTCATAGCGACCAAATCAAATTTCAGAGTAAGCTCATAATCATAATCATTAGCGATCTGCAACCTTTTGAGGGTAGTATAGAGTCTGTGTATTACTTTAATGTCATTACTTATTTATATTGAGTTACTCATCTCTTTTAAATCATTACAGTTAATTTTTATATTTTTTTTAAAAGACCTCTCTTTCATTCAAGTTTTTTAGTTTCGATTTCAGACATTTTCTTTGCTTCTCTCTCACACCATATTCCCATTTGTATTAAAAATGGTTTGAAAATAAAAAAATTTGTGAAATTTAGTCAATTCATGAATCTACCCAAATAAAAGGAGCAAATTTTAAAATCACTGCTGATCTAATTTTGGTTTTTGAATTAATTGTCAAGAATACTCATCTGAGAAAGTAATAAAAATATTTTTTTAAAAGATCATTGAACGTTGGGTGAAAAGAAAAATATTTTTGATTTTTCGTTCAGATGCATTTTGAATTGATTAGGTTATTGACATAGGTTTTTGATAAGTTGAAATTCATTTGAGGTGTGGTGTAACTGTTGAATAAAAACAAAATATTATCAGGAAGGAAATTAAGATAAAATTTTAAAATAAGTTTATAAAATTTTTTAATTAGCCATATAGTATGATAATTATTTTAAACTATAGCTAATAGAATAATACTTTTAGTTTAATTTATCAAATATGATTTATTTAAAAAATTCAATTGAAAAATTTTAGCCGCTTTTTAACTGTTATAAATTAAAAATTCAATGGTATTCGGAAAAGTTTGATTTATTTTGGACAACAACCGCATATATTACATTTGTTAATTATTACAATTATTTCGAAAAAAACAGAAACAAAATTAAAATTAAATTTAACTCTGGCGAGAAAAAGATGAAACTCTTGTACATTGGTGAGTTTGTATGTTAATAAGTTTATACATGTGGTTAAATTTTAAATTAAAATTTCTAAATGAAAATTAAAAATTTTTAAAATTTTTTTTTTAGTTTCGCTACGTCTCCGTATATATTATATTATAAAAGAATAATAATGAAAATCGTCTGTGAAATGGTTCTTGGAATTTACAGATTAAATATAAAATATTAATGTAACCTTCAAATTGTAGAAATTTTGATAAAAATTGTACTCAATTTAATTAGCTATTTTTCAGTTAGTTTTCATTAGTTTTCTATAATTTCAATTTGTTCTTGGCACCATCATATGTATTTTTGTTTTGATTTATCTAAGCCGCCAACCGCATGGCCATGTAATAATGTAATAAAAGAAAAATAAATAACTTTGAATTTAATCCTGGTGAGATGAAAAAAACCTTGGACGTTGGGTGATTTGCGGTAATTTGATAAAGTAAAATTTTTGTATGTTAAGATGGATGTGCAAATACGTATACATGTAATGCAATAATTTTACATTGAAATTTCTAATTGAAAATTTTAAAACTATTTAGTTTCGCTACGTCGCCTTTTTAATTATATATCATACAAAAGAATAATGATGAAAATTGTTCGTATGGTTCAGATATGATGATGGTTTACCGTATTTTTTTTCAATTTTCACATTAAATATAATTATTTCTTGCAAAAAGAAGGGTAAATGAAATACCCCAGAAGAAAATAAAAGTTAATCGGCCTGTGCAGACGAGTAGAAGAACATTGATGAAGCAAAAGTAAAACATGGACGTAAATAGTTAGCCAAAAAGAAAATGAATTAGTTAAAATTTGTGGAGGAGTGTGCATAAAAAACTTGTAGATATATATAAAAATTTGATTTCACCTTCAAAACACGCTGGGCGATACAGTAGCTGGAGCGCTTGTCTTTTAACTGAAAGATCCCTGGTTCGATTTCAGGCGACGGTAAAAAATACTTTCTGGATTTTTCGACCTGGTCCAGTATTCTTTATCATTGGGATTAGATAAGTGATTAATAATTGAGAGTTTTGGTTATCACTAATAAATAAAAAAATGGAACTATGCTATTATGAAGGCGAAGTACTCTACAGTAGATATAGTTTTCCACATTTAAAATAGTCTATACCATAAAAATTCTATAGAACAGCTATTGTATGTGATTGTGTATTCCATTGTGTTTTTCTAAAATTGTGTATTCCTCTGTGTAAAAGCAGTTACGGTGTTCATCCCATTGGATTGAAATTATATAAAAACAAAAAAAAATCAAATTAAAAAAAAATATTGGTGTGGCCTCGGTAGTCGAGTGGTAAAGCACTCGAGTATAGGAATGTAACGACCGGAGAGCACGGGTTCAAACCTCATGAGAACCGAAATTTTTTTCAAATGATTTAATATAATATAATACAACCGCATCGTTCTAATATAATTTAATAATAATTTAATAATAAGCATATAAGCATAATATATAATAAAACTAATAAATTAATAAGCACGTATATAATGAAACTTCTTTGGTAGCGTATGGAAGGCCACAGGGTCTCCAAAATAAATGCACCAAGAATAAACACCAATAAATCCCCCAAACCTATTGGCCTTTATCAAAAGGGTCGACTAAGTTGAGGGGTGGAGGACGGCATAAAGGGCTAAAAAGCTTACATGCCGGCTCTGACATATTAGGGCCACCTCCGTAGGGGAAAAAAAAAATAATGAAACAAGTAAAAAATAATATAATATACAATATTTACATATATACTAAATAATTAATATATAAAAGGCTCACATTTCGCAAGGGAAAAGGACCTGTAGTTGGACTGCAGATTTATCTGCATATCCCACTGTTTTGAATAAATAATTAAATAAAAGATATTGAAAAATATCCAAAATTATTTCATCATTATAAACTGTTATATTCTGGAATACTTTTATGCACTACTTAAACAGTACAATTTTAAAGGCTACTAAATTTAGAAATATTGTTTTATGGTGAAGAGTTGAAGTAGATGTGACCGTTTTAATGTGAAAAGTTGACGATGGAGACATATATTTTTAAACAGTTTGATTGTTAACTTTTTTTTCCACTAATAATTATGTAGTTAAGCAGACTAAGAGTTAGTGTTAAAATGCTATTTACTACTTTCCAACTATGATATTTTTTAGTTATTAAAAATATTAGAATCATTTGCGAGTGTAAGTAAAACTCAAAATACTTAAATGCAATAAATTAAACAAACAACTCATATAAAATATAAAGTTTATGTTCAGAAGTGAATAAACTGCAATAAAAGAAGATACTTTACTTAAAAATACTTTAATTAAAAAACGAAATTGTATAAAAAATTTTACCGCTTTGGAATTATTGGAATTATAATAATGGACATAATGTGGACTTGATTTGGTATAAAAATTAGATGTGAATTAAGGCCTATTATTAGGTAATCTCATATATTTTAGTAAAGTAATATTTTAATATTCAATTATTTTATTATCAAATAATGCTTTAAATATTAAAAACAAAAACAAACAATAAAAAATTGTTTGCTTCTGTATATTTTTTATCTTATAAATTTTTCAATTTCGTTCATTAATAATTTATTTATGTATAATAATTTAAAATATTGAATAAAAATAATGACCTACAAAAGTATTTAAAAACAATAAATAAAATAAAATTTGAATAAAAATATAATTTTAAAAGCTTCCTCTATTCCTATATCATTAAATATTTGAATTCAACAAAAATTTGATTACTCAAAATTTGTTCGACTAACTTCAAAATTTTCATTATTTTGTGTTTTTTTGCGTACCATCCTAATCGAATTTAATATACTAGTGGTCAACGACTCTGATAAAATTCAGATAAAATAAATAATTTTGTTACTCATATACAGTTTTCTATATATATACATACATTAAAATATATAACTATCAAATTCAACTATACTCATATTTGAGCTAAACAATTATGATGCGATGATAGTAAGTTTGTGTCACATTGAATAACAATAATAATAATACGGGTACGAAATTGTATCGTGAATGTGTGATTATTTAAATTGGATTTTGTCAAACCATAATGGAGTTTCTTAAGTGTTATATATATATACAATACATATTTTATACATTCATAAATATAATAATATGAATAATATGTAAATAATTTTAATATAATAATAAGTTATGGAAATATTTTACTTAATAATAAAAAAAATTTATACTTAAAAATTAATAATAAATTTTTTTACTGAATAATTTTTATTTGCTGTTAATATTTTTTGAAATGTGTTTAAAAATTAAATCAATATTTTATTTCGATGTATTTTACTGATGGTATATATCTAAACATCTGAATCGCATTATTATTGAATCAATAGTAGTAGTAGTAGTGATTTTTAAAATGAAAATTTTTAATTAAAATTTTTTTCATTGCTGTTTTAGGTTTCATTTTGAAAATATAGGGTTTTTATAAGTTTATTTATTTTTAACTTTTTTGAAACTTAGCTTTATTTTATTTGAATCGACTTTTTCACAATATTGTTTTATGACCTTTTATTACGACGTTTTTTTGTGTGTTGTGTTCACACAGTGTGTGCCCTTGATATGACGTTTTCTGACTTCGACAATGCTTTGCTTACCATTGTAGAAAAACTTTAGAGCAGGACATTATGTATTTTTAAAGCCTAATAACTATGTCGGCAGTAGAAAATCAATAAATAAAACAAAATTCAATTTTCGAATACTATATTTTTTTTAAAAAATAAATTAGATAAAAAATAACACTAAAGTATAAAAATGTGATAAGGGAAAAATTTTAAAAATAAATTTCTTTTATTATTCGGGGTCTGCTTTTCCTGACTGTAGGACAATGTATACGGCAAAACTTAATATAAAAATTGGAGTAAGAGTACAATAAACGTAATCCAATTTATTGTAATCCTGTTTTTCTGATGGCAGTGTAACGTAGATGAGAAAGCTTTAAAAATACATCTTTTTTTTGGCTAGTCTTTTAACCAAAAGCACAATATTATTTGGAAAAAGCTAGATTTAAAGGAACAAGATGTGCTCTTACGAGACTTTGTGTAAAAAATTATTTTATAGTTTAATGTATAAAATTGTTGGTTAAGGATAGCTGTGACCCATTTGAAAAAAAAATTTTTTTTAGTTCAATAGATTTGCTCTCAAAATTTGAACTGGTATGCTAAACTGCCATATAACTCTTGGCCTGCATTACAAATATTTCACAAACCAGTGGTATTACAGACCTGAACATTAGTTTTAGATACTTCCTAAGACTATAAACAACCACGTATTTTATCATTTGACTCCCTGGCTCAATTCTGACTCCCTGGCTCAAAAGATGTTGTAGTGAATATAATTCTGGTTTATATTAGCTTGGAACTTGGGAAAGTTTAACGAAAGACGAATTTCTGAACACATTAAATGGTTAAATTGAAATAGAGATGATACAAAAAGATTGACATAAAAACAAATGACGAAGCTAGCCACCCAACATAATTGCTAAATTTTTTAATTTGACAAAGTTTTCGACATTTCTTTCTCACCGAGCCAGAACTAAAGGAGCTTCCATTAAGTTTCTATGATATTTTAATCAGACAAAACTAAACTGTTAAAAGTTTAATAATAAATGTAAATAAATGTATTGCATCCTTCTGTTATTAAACCACAAATTCAAACTCCCTACAGATTTTGAGTTTGATTTCCCATATGTTCCCATATGTTCATGTGTTCAAATGTGTGTTTTGCAATGTGCACAATATTTTTCGTGAAGGAAAGTATTTTTGTAGAATTTTCCATTTTACGTAGTGATCAGCTCATGGGGTTTCGTTCTATTAAGTCGACGGACATATTGTTGTCGATATAAAGACCAGTTGCCATTTCCGAGTTCACATGAGTTTGCAGTCACTTCCCGTGTTTTACTGCATGTTTCTTTATCTCATCAGTGACTGTTTAAATCTGCAAGTCACAAGTCAAAATGTCATACGAAAAAATTTCAGCGGTCACATTTCGCTTAATTTCTGTTGTATATATTTTGCGCTGGACCCGGACAACCTAGAATAATATTGCTATAATAAAAGGAATAAAAAAAAAATCTTAAATTTTCGTATCCAAATAGTCAAATCCCTGAATGTCAATTCCTGATGAAAATAATACTAAAATAACTCGAAATGTCGAACAGAATTTAACTAAATAAAATTTAAATTTAAAAAGTAATTTTTGAAACAAAAAAAAAAAAATTCAAGAAATAAAAACATAATATATTAAAAGTACAAATACCATAAAATCCATAGAGTCAAATCACCCACATGGACATAAAATTGCAGCATACCATACAATAATTACAGATTAGTAACTACATCATTATCAGAGGCTAACTTTGAAAAAGAAAGTCGCTACATAAAGGACAAGGAAAGAAAAAAATAATAATATGAAGAAATTATAGACCTTAAGGAAGAAACTGCTCCGTATCGAACTGAATAGCGTGATTAGCTTGTTCACATAAAATAAAGATGTAGAAAAACCTAGAAGAATTTGCGTCACGCATTCAATATCCATTGCGAAGTTTCAAAAAATAATCAAAACAAATAATTTGGACTTGGTAACAACAAGCAGAAGCATGCTTGGTCAGAAAAAGATAAAATAACATGGAAGAAATTAACGGCATATACAAAATAAAATTGTTTGAAATTCTTATTAGGACTTATAGGACAATCAAAAAGATTCTCTACACTACTATAGTGTGATTTCAAGAAAATTTAAAGGAAGTCGAATTAGCAACAAAAATAGGTACCTATACTACTAATTTCTGCTGGATATTTGAAGAATATCAACCAATTTATTTATCAGCAATAAAAAAGGTACAAAAATATAAGCAAATTAGACACATCCGAAAGCTTAACAGGTAGATAATAGCTGGAAGAATGATTTAGAAACTGGATACTGACCGCAATTTAAATCAATATAAACCAATTTGCAATACAAGATAAAATATATTATTGTTACGGATTAGGATATAAAAAAAAAGGAAGAAAATTAGTCAGTCACAAGCACTGATGAAGGAAGTATATTACTTTTGAAATATCGTTACTACATTAACAGTTTCTCTGAGCTAAAATTAAAGGGAAATCCTATGAATCTAACAATCAGTATGAATTAAAAAGTAGTATGAATATTGATCTAGACACACAGCTGAATGAGTCTGCACAAATTAGCAGTCAATATAGATAAAACAAAATACTATCCTTTTCAAATCTACAATATCCGAATCATTAACCTTCACTTGGGCTAGATTAACGTGTGTTAATATTTACTTTTTTACTTTTGCATAAAGACTTTATTATTTGGCCGAACTTAATGAAATCAAAAATCAGTGCCTAATTTTTTGAGTAGATATTGAATATTAAAGAAAAGTTAGGAAAAACGTGTCTATTCCCAATTTTTCGGCAATTTAATTTTTTTTCTTCGTTGTTCATGAAAATGAAGAATCAGATGCTCAAAGAATGCATGTTAGACCTAAGCGATGGTCATGATTCAGAGGATTATTCACTAGATGATAAACCAGAAGTACAAGAAGAAAAAATCAAATTGTTTATTCAAATCAATATTTTATTGGAAAGAATGGCACAAAGTGCAATAAAACTCCATCAACATATTATCAAAGAGCCAGACAACAAAATATTTTCCGAGAAAAATCGATAGGTCCGCATCCATCAACAAAAAGTTTAACTGATTGTGAAACATTCGCCGCAATTTTCAATACATCAATGATTGACATAAATTTTTAATTTAACTTCGTAACAGAATTTTTCTTTTTTATAAAATACCAAAAATAAAATTCAAAACAATTTTTTTTTTTCAAAAAACCTTTGGTTGTTTTATTTATTTTATGTTTTAAATATATTAATTTTACTATATTTCTATTTGAATTTAAAATATTTCAGAACCTTTTATCTTATTTTTCAACTTTCATCGAAATAATTACAAAAATTTTATAAAATACCATGCATTTTGCATGAATAAAAAAAATATTAACATATGTTAATCTTGCCCATTTACGTATATTTCATTTGTCGCCCAAGCGAAGATTAAGCATAAAATATAACAAACAAGTTATAATGAAGGCGATGATAATTAAGTATCTTGGAGTTATTATTGACTTTGAACTCAACTGATGGTTTAACCAAATTAATAATCAATTAGGAAAAGGTAGGAAAATTATAGGCATAATATAATATAATATGTACCCCCCACAGTGGAAAAACTCATTGTTTTACAGCGTATTCGATAGTACATTTGTTTAATAAGGCAATAAAAAAATAATATAATTTAAACAGAATGACGTCAACAAAAGAAATACATAAAACATATCACATACTGCCTTTAAAACTCTATATACAAAAAATATTTTGCATACAAATACATAGAATATTAAATATGGATCCATTAATACAGATACAGAAATAACTACTATAAATGAAATATACCAACATAATACAATATCACAGAAGCTTACACCAAGTAAACAGGATATATCCCGGAATCAGATATGATTTCAAATATAACAATATTATCAAATTATACCTACAACAATCTATCAGAAAAAGTGAAGAATCTAAAGAACCATCAATGCTTAAAGAGCAAATTAACAAGTATTTTTTTAGGTATAATATAATTTAGAACATCTATGAGGAAAAACACAGTCCGACAAAACAAAAAATAATATATTTAAATATTAAATGTTTTTTACGAGTACATATATACTATTTGCATTTTTACCTTACCGTTTTTTAATTTTGTACTAATTTTAAGTTTAATTGATTGTTTTATAGCCTTAAGCTGTAAATTGACTTCATATACATTTTAACTGATTGTTACTATTTTTTTTTATACTTTTATATTGTTTTATACATTTAATTTTCATTAAACTTTGTACGAGCAAAATTGCTCTATTTAGATGATGATGAATTAAATAAATAAATATTTGGAATCAAATATCAGGATAATTATTAATAAATAGAACCTAACAATAATTAAATTATTCAATACAGATTTCTTTTTGTATAACATATTATTTAGAATACAATATATATTTTTTTTATTTCGAAAATTGCATCATTACAATCCAACTGACCGCCAAATTAACCTAACCTGCATTATGATTGTATACAAAAATACCTTATATTGAAATTTAAGTCTAAAAATAATAACTCTTATCGATTCGCAATCCTTTATAATTAGCCTTATAAAATTCAAATCATTAAAATGGAACACAACATAATCATTATCATTTATTAAATTGCATGTAAATACATAAAAAAAAAATACAACAACTCTTAAAACAATTATTTTTCCTTAAAGCGAATAAATTTCACTTTGCGGTTCTTTTTTTCTTTTTCAAAACACTCATTACTTTCACAAATATTTATAAAGTCAAGTTCTTAACAAAAAAAAAAAAAAAAATAAAAAAAAAAGTGAATTATTTAAATTATATTAAATGAAATCCGGTAATTCTAAATTCAATTTTATTTATTTTCTGTTTTGTTAGTGTAAAATATATGTCATCGTAAAGTTGAGTAAAACATGGTTTATTTCAATTAATTTATTACAAAAAAACCATTTTTTATTTATTTATTTAATTTTTTTTTTTTTTGCAATAAAAAGTAAAACTTTTAATCATCATGTTCTTACCATAAGAATTTAAAATATTTTTTTAAAAACTAAACGGTCTACTTTTAAGTATAGTAGTGTTGTAGTAGCCCAAAATTCAATAAGAACTAAAAACAACAATAAAATACACAATAAATAAATGAGGTGGTTTAGAAATAACAAAATTTTACACGCATTCATGATTTGAATTAACAATTATGGAATATTTAAATTGAATTTGCGAAAATATTGGTTCATAAAACTAAAAGATTCAACAAATTTTTAAAAATTACAATTCGGTAATTTTATTTTATTTTTTTTTTGTTTTTTGTTATTGTTGTTCATCCACCTACCAACCTAATTATAATCAAAATAAATTATTTTATATTGCTTGTATTTTGTACCTGTCTTTTATGTTGTTCTGAATTTTTGATTTTATGATTTTTTTTTTTTTATTCTCTCTATATAATAAAAAAATTTACATTTAATCATTATTAATCAAAAGTTACTGATGAAAGCTCTTAAATAAATCACCCTGATTTTATATGAAACATTGTGAACAAGAAAAGCAACAACAATAACATCAACAACAAAGAATAAACCAAAACACAAAAAAAAAAAAAATAAAAACCATGTTAACAATATCATTTCATTTTGTTGTTCCACGTTCAATCTGCGAACAACAGTAATAACAATAATCAAAAACAAAAACAAAACAAAACACAAAAAAAAAACGTAGATTTGCGTAAAAAATGATTTCAAACAAAACTTATGATAATCGCTGTTACTACTCTAGCTTCTCCTATAACTACTTATTTAACTTATTTAACTTACTTACTTACTTACTTTTACTTCATAGGAATATCAAATAAGAGAAGATCCGCGGCATAAAATAAGGCATCAAAAATTATAATCGATTGTGTTTTTGTTGTTGTTATTGTTATTATTATTATTCTTGTATATAGGCGACAACTACGAGGAATAAATTTTCTGACACGATAAGAAATAAAGAAATCGAAATAGAGAAAAAATAAAAAAATGAAGAAGATGTCACGAATACATGAGAACTATTACTTGTTAAAAGTTAATTTTGATAAAATCGAAATATTTATTGTTGATTAAAGATAAAAACAAAATAAATAAAATAAAACTGGAACTGAAAGTTGTATTATGGATTCGATTATAATATGAAATGATGAAAATATTTGTTATGTCTTGGGCGATTTTAAATCATAGAATTATCCAAATAATAATAGAGATAAACTTTTAGTACCATTTAAACTTAATATAAATGAATC
The DNA here is from genome assembly GCA_963942445.1 of Argyra leucocephala. NCBI lineage: Eukaryota > Metazoa > Arthropoda > Insecta > Diptera > Dolichopodidae > Argyra > Argyra leucocephala. Next base: position 21,404,828 of record OZ012677.1, on the reverse strand, counting down.
CTATATAATAGATCCATATATTTCCCTCGACTTAGTTCAAGTCAATAATATTTTTAATGTGTCAGATCGATTATAAGACCTAGTGTTTATATTGAAGTATATATCAACTTCTATATCATTCAGTACTACTATTAAATTTTAAATTCTTGATTTAACAGAAAAAACTATTAACATTCCACAATTTAATTTTAGAAATGGTGAACTATTTGCTGGAAATATCAAATCAAATAAAGTTTTAAGTATCTAATGACATTTTAGTTTTGATTGTTGTTATATGAAATTTATATTATTTTTGAATATTAAATAAATTGAAAAATCTGCTGCCTTACCATTATCATCAATTTTTTAAATCATACCTTAGTAATCGAAAATTTGTAGTAAAGTACAACAGCGATATTACGGATATTAGACACATACAATCAGGTGTACCACAAGGAAGTGTTTTAGGACCAGTGCTTTATGTCATTTACCCAGCCGATCTCCCAATATCACAAAAAATTATTGCAGCTACTTTTGCTGATGATATAGTGCTATTTTGGCATCCAATACAAATCCGATGATAACGTCTAAAATATTGCAAGAAAACTTTTTTAAAATTGAAAATTGGCTTATGAAATGAAGAATAAAGACGAACACATAAAAATCTTTGCACATTACGTTTACATATCGTAAAGGTATCTGTCCTGCAGTAAAATTAAACGATTCACTATCACTACAGGTGAATTCAGTAAAGTATTTGGGTATGCATTAAGACCGGCGACTTACCGACTTACCGACCGGCGACTCAGAATAATGTTCAACCAACTTTACTGGCTTTTAGGGGGTTATTCCAAGCTATCAAATCATAGCAAATTAATGATATACAAATCAATATTGAAACCAATATGGACATACGGTCTAGAGGTATGAGTTTCTACAAGTAACTCAAACATTTAAATAATTGAACGTTTTCAGTCAAAAGTATTGCGATCCATTGTAAACGCTCCTTGGTTTGTAAGAAACGACAGAATACGAGAAGATCTGAAGCTTCCATCTGTAAAAGAAACAGTTCAACATCGTATCACTCAAGACTTCAAAATCACCCAAATGCGCTGATTCTACAGCTTTTAATTACTCGGCAGACACGAAGACTAAAAAGATTCACGGCGCTGGATCTAAGTTGCAGATTTCAATACAACTAGCCAAATAAATTAAGTTTCTAGATGAAGAAATCATTGGATTTTCTCTCTTGCACAAGTCTTCACTCAAATCAAAATGTATACTTGATATCTTTTATTTTATGTATAATAAAATTATTAAGATAGTTGTAATGAAATTAACAAAAATATGAAATTTATAGATTTAATATTTGTGAGTTTTATTTTTAGTACATCTATTCCTCAGACAGAATCCATTTCAACTCATCGTCCACTGTGATACAAATAAAAGGCTTTCCTCTCTGAAAAAAGCAAGAAATAAAACACATACAAAGTATATACACCTCTATCATAATAGAATAAAAAAATGACGGTTATCGTATGTGGTCGTGGTGATAAATACAACATTTTGGTATTAGATCTTTATTTTCGAATAATTCCGCTTAGGCAAAAATCTAGTATGAAAATTTGTACATTAGAAAATTATCGTATTTTCAATCTCGTTCAATTATTAGGCGACAGTTAAAGTTTTGAAATAATTTTGCGCTAATATAATTAAAAAATAAAATTATTATTAACTAGCTTTGTAACCCGTCATAAATGACGGAAGCAAAATAAATCCTAGTTTCTTTTTTTCTTTCATTAGATTCTTTATTCCGAAATTACAGTACTTATGTTTATATCACTTTTTATTTATTTTTATTTATGTTTATATTGGTCTAACACTAATCTTTTTTTTTTTATATAACAGAAAAAGAAGTACCATACCAACAAATTTGTATAAAATGTTTGTATTTTTGTATGGTATACTCGTACTCACTTCCATTTAGTTATAATTCGTTAGTTGGGTTCCATTTAGTATAAATTATACCGTATTAGCGTTATTGTGGTCTCTGGGAGAGCAAATTTAAAAATGGGATCTTATTTTCATATAAATTTTGTCTTTTGTATAATGTATAGGGATCTTATTTTGCTATATGAATAAACGGTTATTATGGTATTGTGTTATTTTTAAAAAATATTCAAAATTTTGTATCTAAATTAGTAAAATTTACAAAAAATACAAAAACATTTTCATCAATAATTTTCAATTTAAAAAAAACAATGTTTTATTATCCGGCGTAGAAGTAGAGTTAATTATCCTACTCTACTTCTATCAAGTTCTATTGATTGAACAGTTAACCTGAATAGTGAAGTGAACAGTGAACACTTAACACTGAAAATAAAATAATATTTTTGGAATGGAGCATGCAGAACATACAGAATACAGATACAGCAAATAATAAACAAAAAACAAAAATAATTTTTTTTGAGTGAAGTGAGTTACGCACACAATAATGCCAAAAATAAAAGGTAGAAGCAATAAAGTAGTATAATGTATAATATTATACAATACAAATATGCTGATACACATGTGTATTATTGTGTATAATTTTAAGTAATAAGAATAACCTTTGAGTGAATTATGTTTTTTTTTTGTGTTAAATGCTGTTTGCCTTTTGGTTATTATACCATATTAAACTATTGATTAAATTTCTATTAGTCCTTATTATTATAAATCAAAAAAATTGTTTGTTTTATTTATATTATTATTATTATTTTTTATTTTTCGTTATTATTTGCGACGAAGACTAACATTAAATTAAAAAAATATAGTTCATGCAATCAATTTTTCCTGCAAAGGTTCAGCATGGTAGACAGGGGTTAAAAAAAAGCACCAAAGCAATTTGTATATATATGCATTTGTATACATATGCAATTTGTATATGTGTTGGAGCGTTCCGTCGAACTTACAAACATCCAGATAAATGCAGAATAATATATATATAATAGTAAATTGTTGTTAAGTTTTATAATTAAAAATAAAAATATTAAAATTGTTGTTTGGTGTTGTACCTAAATACAAAAATAAAATTTTGAAAATAATAAAACTTTAACCTTTATAAATAAGTAAATACGATTATGTAGGTATGTATGTTGTTAAATTTGTAATTTTATTTCACTTTTTTATGCTTTAATTTTATTAATTTGGTTTATAAAATTAAAAAAATTGCTTTTCAGACGATGTAAACAAATGCTGAATAGTGAAACTAAAATTTAAAAATTTGTACTAAATTGTACTAATAAAAAAATGCTGCCAATCCAATTTATTTATCGTATCTTAAGTCTATTATGATACCAATTTCATACTCAAGTGACACGATTTTACTCATGTGAATGGCATCGCCTAGTCTATTATGAGGGTGGTGCCAATTAGTTCTTCATTAATAGACAAAATTGTATTTCCGAGACTACGCAAGGAATTTGATTTTTTGAGCAAATATATTTATAATAATTTCATTCTTACCTATGAGTCTAATATAAAATAAAATTCCAAAAGCTTTTAAAAATTTATAAATATCCGTAGGAAATCCTGTGGGTTTCATCAAGGCATTTTCTAAAAGATGCCTATTCGCTAAGTATCTTGAATCAGTTTTTATAAGGCAGCAATTAAGAATATATTCGCGGAAAGGCACCTACAACCTTTTGTTGATTTAGGATACATGCAATTATCATATTGATGATATTCTCAATATTTTCAATAAAATTATTTGAATTTACTACCATTACAATTACTATTACACTATTAGTAATAATTATTTATTAATTTTACTTATGCATTTTTTTGTTTTTTGTTTTTTTAACTTATTTTCTTAACTTAATATTATTTTATCTTGAAATTAGTTAACGCATCTTATTATTAATGTTATTTTATATTTGAAATTATTGTTATATTATTTAGAATTTTTGTGTTCTCTTTTCTAATTTGGTCTTATTTAATTTTAATTTTTAGTATTTTATAAGCAAAATCTGTAAGGGTCTACCCAGTAGATTAAAAGCAAAAAAAAAATAAATAAATAAATAATGTAATTAAAAATATTTCATAATTTTTTTGGGACCTACATTTTTTTTAATAATAATTTATATTTGTTAAATTATCTATAATAAATTACATTTTTTATCCAATGAATATAAAACTTTATTACTACTAAGACTTCATTATTTCAATGTCTATTAAAATAAAATGCAAACTTCAAATTTAAAAACAAAAATTTTACAAAAATGTGAATAAAAAATAATAAAAAAAATATTTTAAAATTCATAGAAATAAAAAAAAAATATAGGAAAATATTTCAATGAAATTTCTGCTTCTGGGCATTCTCAACTAATTTGTTAATTCTTATAATACTATAATCCGTATGCAAGCATCTAATTGCAATCAATTGTGTTTTTTGTTTTTCCACCATAGTTTTTTTTTTGCTGCATAGAAAATCACTCAATCAATCCTGAAAAGTTGGGTATAACTTCTCTAGAAATATTATAGAAAGGATAAGGTAAAAACGAAGAACTAGAAGAAGGTGGCAGCAGTGGAAGGTTCCATAAAGCAACTGAAAGTAAATATTCACTCTGGAAAAGAAAGTAAATATTCCCACTGGAAAGCAACCATAAAACTGAAAAAACCGATTTTGCATTCAACTTCATTTAGAAAAAGTGACGGATCATGGGCACGTACGATAAAGAAAAATCTGATACTTTCGCTGATCGCCTCTATGAAACATTCAACACAAATTATATAGAATCTGATATATACGTAGATGGGCAAATAACGCATTTTAGAAGAAAGAAAATATTTAAAGAAATTAAAAGCTAAAAATCAAACAAGGCTCCAGAATTCGATATGATCAACGCTGATATCTTAAAGAAACTAACGCCAAAAACTTTAATTATTCTAACTTAATAATGAATGCAGCTCCGAGCCAAAAATTTGTCTCAAAAACTAAACCAAGTCCTACAGACCTATTCAGCAGTCATTGCTGAGAAAGTGCTTCTTAAAAGAATGCAACCTGAATGCAATTGAAAACGAAAACATTATACGAAATCATCAATTTGGATTTAGAAAACAACATTCAACTGTCCATAGAATAATTGATGTCATCGCAAAAACATTGGACGAAAAATGCATCCGCTCTTCAGTGTTTCTTCATGTTGCGCAAGCCTGCAGCAAAGTATTGTATTAATTGCTTATCTACAAGCTATGTTGCTTGCTCCCCGAAACATATTATGTCGAACTGATTTCATCACATTTATCGAATCAAATATTTCAAATCAAGCTCAACTCCATATACACGCATCAGTATACCATAAGGGGCCCATATTATATTTACTATACACTAGAGATATTTCAGAAATAGAACATGCGACGGTGAGTACTTTTTCAGAGGACACGGCTGTATTAGCAGTAGATAAAAATATTACAAATAAATTGCAAGCAAGCCAATAACAAAGTCTCCGCTTGGTGCAAAAGCTATAGAATTAAATTAAATGAAGCAACATCCACGCATGTTAATAAAATTGCAAATAAAAAAATTGTGTCGCCCATAAGATTAAACAATGTCATCATATTAAAATTCTACAAACTATCTTGGTATGACGTAAAGCTTAGATGGAAAGAACATGTCAAGAAAGAAAAATTAGAACTAGATCTGAAATACAAATTGGGGAATTGGACGAACATCTACCTTTTCGACGTATATGAAGCCAGTCTGGGCATACTGTATTCAAAGTATCTAAACGTTCCAAAACAAAGTATTGTGAAACATTATTAATGCCGCCTCTCTGGGTTTGTTTACAATGTTGATATTTATAGAGATCTCAGGATTCCTTTCATAAAAGACGAAAGACATTTTTTAAATTTTTTCTTTAAAATCAGTATAAATTGAAAGTATTCCAAGTTGTAACTAATACATATAAAATATTATTATTTATAATATTTATGTAAAGTTATACAACTGGTAAGTATAATATCTTGCTTTATTTCATTGGTTTTTCGAAACTTTTCTGTGTTGGCACATATTGGTCCCATTAGGTTTTTTTGTTGGGATATATGTATATCCCATTTCATACATGTGTCCCATATGTGTCATAAACAGAAAAATTAACATGAATGAGATATGCAAATGATTTGAGGAACAAGTCTGAGGAAATGCTGATTCAATGAATGATTTTTGAGTGGAAACGTACCGCCGAATTATAAGACTGATGAAAAATAATGATGAAAATCTGCAAAATGTATCTATTTTTGGAAGTCATTCGGATAGAATGGCACAGAAAATGAAACAAAGACGATGAAAATGACAATACTTCTCATAATATGGATAGACGTAATTAATTACAATTTTGTCAACACCATTATAATAATTTACTTCCGCTTAGTTATTTTTGTTTTCTAAATATAAAATTTTTCTTATCAAAAGTCTAACTTAGATATTGTATGTTCGATTTAAAAACCTGGTGGGATATATATGTCCCGGTCTATATTTCAGCCCCATTTAAAAAATGTACACGATTTTTGCTATATCAATCTTATTTAGGTTCAAATAGATATTCTTTAAAGCAAAACTTAGTTCTCACTGCAAAGGTGCGTTTTAGGCTCGAAAGGGTTAAATTGTGAAAAATGGTGTAGATCATAAATTGTAATTTACAATTACAGCTTATTATTTCGAAAATAAATTGTAACTGGAAATACTATTTAGACGAAGATACAAAAATTTGTGAATCCTTGTTGGAATGCGTAATACAATGGAATATATTTAAATCGTCGGTAATACGACAAAATTCTGTTTTCCAAAATCCAAATGCGACAATCTCTAATTTTTTAAAATTCCCTAAATTCAAAATCCAAGCTTTACTTTGCCAAATATAACAAAAAATCCCAATACAATGGAAAAAATATTTTTTACTAAAAACTTTTCGTCTATGTTCACCAGCTGTGTGCGAAAACAGCGTTTCAATAAATAAGTTTAATAAGCGGGGGTTTGGGGGACATCCCCGACTTTAAAAATAAATTTTGTTTTTTTTTACTAAAACCTGGCTATTTTATTAAAATTTGAATTTTGTCGCGTTTAAATTTTGTAAAATGGGATTTTGTGTTATTTGGATTTTGTAGTTCTGGATTTTGACGTTTTGATTTAATTCATTTAGATTTTGGATTCAAATCCTTTTGTGAAGATTGTTAATACCTGTAATGTCGTCTTGAACAAATATCAATTACAGCGTACAGATTGTTATAGTTTTTCGTATCAAAAAAATAATTTTATAGCTCTAATGGTGTTCCAGAATTTTATCGGGACAGCAATATTAATATGCCTATCTAATATTGTCTACTTTTTGAAGATGTAGAGTTTTTAGACTTACTACATATAGTTAATAATACACTATTAAGTCGTAATGTACTAGGAAGTCTTAACACACACACTATACATTTAATTGTTTTAGTTAAATATACTAGCTCTGTGGATATTTCCAAGTTTTTTCTACAGATATATCCTACGCTATTAACTTATCATTCATTTTCTATATTTTTATTATTTTGTTCAAAAAAACTGCATTTAAATAATTTGTTTAAGCCAATTCACACTTTAATATTCTGTCCTATAGTTGTAACTCATGAATTATGCACAAAATTGATTTCTTTTGTTAATTTTTTTGATTAAACTTCAATGATAATGTATTTATATATAAATATATATACATATATATCAAGTTATATCTACATAAAGCTTATCCTGGTATTTGTGAATTTAAACTAGGTATTTATATTTACGCGCCCAAAGAAACAATAAACAAAATTTAAACGTATATTTTGTAATTTACAAAAACAACACAAAACAAAAAATAAAAATTGAAAAATTTTCTGAATCTATAAATAGGTAGAGTTTATTCACTAGATTAAGATGAAATAAATAATTTCAAATAACTAGAGAAGAAGAAAATAAAAACGAGAACAAAAATAAATAAAAAATCAACAGAATGGAATAGAATTGTCGGTGACCACTTGTTTTAATGTCGTTGCACTGCATGTAATTATAATTTTGAGTGAAAATTTATTCATTCTCTGTTTGATATCCTTAATTTTTTTTTTTTGTATAGACATTCACAAAAAAATTACGCCCAGTTGAGAGAATTGGTGAATAAAATAATGATCCTAAGTAGATCTATATATGAATAGTTTACATAACAGATTTATTAACTGAATTTTAAATATTTTTGATTTTGGATTTTTCTTCAATTTCTCTGTCTGTCTTTCTATCAGATGCTAAATATAATATCTAGAATGTGTGACTTTACATTTTCATTTTCTTAATTGTTTAACTGCTACCGGATCTTAATTCATTATTTATTGAGATTTTTGGAGTATGAAATTCTGTCTTCTAAGGTAGAAAATTCTTTTTGATACTGTTCGGTTTATGTTTTCTTTAATATTATATCACAACTGATTGTCATTTGCTTATGTAAGATATACTGCATATTTTTGTGTACAATGCAACTTATCTTAAGTCGACTTAAGATGTTTTTGAAATAATTAGACCATTGCATTCTTTAAATTATTACCTTTTAATTTGATTTTGGCTCTTGTAGCTTCTGTTTTAAGGTTTTTACGGTCTTATGACATTCCTACCAAATTATTATTATAGGTACGCCTACCAAATTATTATAAAAATATAATTTAATATTCATTAACTAGGTTGTACAATTATCATCATCTTTACAGCACTATACAGCTCTAATTGGCTTTTCAGCATTCATCACAACGCTCCTTCAAATTGGTTGATCTTCGCCGCTTGTCTCCAATTTGGGATTTGTAGGGTATTGGCATAATTGCAAGTCTATGGGAAGAACATCCTTAATTGCTTTAACACAGATATTGAGAATACACAATCACATAGAATAGCTTTTCTATAGAATTTTTTTTATGGTATATCTACTAATTTATATGTGGAAAACTATATCTACTATACTTCGCCTTCATAATAGCACAGCTCCATTTTATTTTTAGTGATAACCGAAACTCTCAACTATTTATCATTTATTTTATCCCAATGATAAAGGGTATTGGACTTGGTCGAAAAATCTAGAAAGCATTTTTTGTCTTCGTCGAGAATCGAACCTGGGGCCTGGAAAGGCAGGCGCTGTAGATACTGTGCCACCCAGCGTGTAAATTTTGAACATTGTGTTCACATATTCCACGTACCACGATTACTCTCAGGCTTTCTATTCACCACCACTGCCTGTTTTGTAGTTGGCAGCTCATTTTAGTCTTTAAGTCTTTGCAACAATCTCTTCATTCTGAATTGTATTATTAATCTCGTTGTTATTTCAAATTATATATTTTCCGTTATCCAATATTTTTGGGCCAAGTATTTTTCGTACAATTTTTTTTTTCTTCAAATATACATAGGCTGGCTCGTTTGTGGTTCGTACCTCGAATCCACACTATGGATCGTATTGAAGTGTTATATATCATCATCCTTGGTTTTCTTGGTATAATATTTTGATTGTAGGAAATTTCTGTTTACATAGTAACATCTGTTTCCGGTCTGAATTCTGTATGTGCAACTTGTAACTCTTTCAAAGTTGTATTGTCCAACTGATAACTTTGTATTTGCTCTTTTCTTGACATTTTTAGATATTTTGTTTGGGCTTCGCTTATTTTTAATTCTACTTTTTTTATTTCGATTTCTACTTGGACCAATATTTCTGCAATATATCTGTACTTTTTTGCCATTATTTCAATATCATCCGGATATATTATTGTTATATTCTGATAACTTCTTAGAGCATATCTCTTTTCTTAAAATTTTTAGATATTTTGTTTTGTCTTCGTTTATTTTTAATCCTACGTTATTTTATCTCGATTTCTAGTTGGACCAATATTTCTGCCATATATCTGTACTTTTTTGCCATTATTTCTACCATTAGATCATCCGCATATATTATTACCTGCATTGTCCTATTGAAGATACTCGCTTTCTTTTCTAATTTGCGTAATGAAGCAAGTTGAATAATAATTCAGTAGATCTTCTTCTCGTACTCCCTTTTCTATTGTTAATCCACGGTTTATTTGATCTTCTATCATAACTTTAGCTTTTGGTTCGTGCATTGTCATTTTGGCTAAATTTTTGTAATTTCTGAGAGCTTTTCAATTTATGTTTCAGTTTATGTTGTCAAAAAAGGCTTGTTTGAAGTCTATGAAAAAGATGTGAAGGTCTATGTCAAGGTAAAAAAATAACTGACACAATTTCAAATTATCAAATTTTATCCAACGAAATTAAAATTAAATTATTATATTTCGATAAAGTATTTGGAAAATATTATCCTGTAGGCAATTTAAGGTGCGATGTCATATGTTTTTTATATCATTTTATTTTATATTTTTTTTTTGTTGTGATTTGGTTCAATAATAAAATAGAATTGTACAATTATAGCACAAACGATGCCTTAAACATTTTTTATTTTATTTTTTTTTTGTATACAAATCTGATAATAAATCTGGTGGACACCATAAACATAAAACGAAGGAAGCAACATTTAAAATAATATATAAAAATGTCCTTATAGATATCGCATATTTTTATTAAAAGAGTTGGCTGGTTGCTCTTTTGAAATTTCATTTCAATTTCAATTTCATTTAAATACGTGATCGGTTATTATAAAAAGAATGGATTTTCTGTAGAAAGATTAATGTTAGGGATTGAGAAATTTGATTTTATAATTTTTGTTGTTGTATATTTTTAATAGAAAAAAATATAAATTGCATGGGTGTTGAAACCTGTTATAATAATGTTATAGTACATGAATAAAAAACCAATTTTAGATCAGATCATATTTAATATTAATACGAAGAGAGGAGCAATTTTTGTATTATGAATATTATAAATAAATTAACGTATATGAATGGAAAATAAATTAATATTGAAGTTCTATATTTAAAGGAGAAAATTCTATCAGGTATTGTATATATATACAGGTGATTTGTGCACGATAATTTGCTTCATTTAAGTCCATTTAAGAAACATCACGAAAAGCAGAAAAAAAATATGATCATTTGTCATTGAAATTCAATGATTTACCTACATATATATATATATGCGAAGTGTGTTATAAATACATCTGTGTTTGTACAATACAATTATGTTTGTAAGTATGTACAATGAAAGAATTAAAATTTAATTGGCGGAATTTAAAGAATTGGAAATTGAAAATAGAAGAATGTTATAAATTCGAATTAGGGTATGGATTTTAATTATTTGTTTTTTCTTTTCATTCTCATTTTAAAAAAAAATTTAGACATGAAATTTTTTAAATAGAATAAGAGCAGTATTTTTTATAATATTGACCATATTTTTGTAATGTGGATGATATTTATAGATTCATTAGCAATTTACTTGCCGCTTCACTGGTGTTTTGTCTGTAATTGTAGTTTCGTTTCTGGTTATTTTTCGTTATTAAATTAAAATGAACTCGAATCTTTCCGATGTCCGAAACTAGTTATTTTGGGTTTTATAAGTCCCGAATATAGCTATTATTAATATAATTCTCTAAATTTATCCTCCTGTAATGCTTAGGTGTATAGTTTTGAATTTCGAAGCTCTTAGATGTTATATGTGAAAACAAAATTTTTTCAAATTAAGATTTTAGCAAAATAATGTGTGTACGAATTAAGGTATATTTGTTTTTGTCAAGTGTGTAGAAATGTATATTGTAGAAGAGTAATGCATCGGTAAGTTAATATTTTTATTATTTTTGTTTCTAATTTTATAGTTTTTTTAATATAGGCATATATAGGTATTGGTTAAACCATATTGATTATCTACGAAAGACTATACGCCGATCAGTGGTTCAAAAGTTATGAACAGTTTTGTAAATTCATTTCCTATTTAATTTTAATTTCTTTTCCAATACGAGTTTTTATTTTACTCATCAAAATATATATTATGTATACATATTACTGTTTTTAATATTTACAATTTGATTTATTTTTTTTTTTTTTTTTATTGGAAGTTACAAGTTCAAAATCGAAACTGAATTACTAGAATTGTTTTCGTTTAAAGTTGTGGCTCATTATCAAATATTATTTTTTCAATATTCTATTTATGCGTGTTTGTTAATAAATATTATAAGATTTATATAAAAATTGATATAAATAAGACCACAAAAAATAAGTAAATTGATAAAAGCAAATTTAATATGACATTAACAACATTGAGATTCTGGTAATGTCATACAAACATATGATAAAAAAATTACCCATATTAATAAGATCTTGATCGTTTTTTCAAATCACTTTGACGCTGAACTTACGCAGCAACACTGCGACCGTGAATAATGACTATAGATGACTATAAGTCATGTTTATGGACAGTAGACATTGGGCACTGGGAGTAATAACTCATATATCAACAAGCTTAAATTTATATGTAAGAGGGTCCTTTAATAAAGATTGTAAAAGAAAAATTGATTATATTCTTTATAAGGTCCTTTAAAAGTTTTATATATTTAATTCTAATGGTAGGATGTTGTATTTTTTATGTATTTTTTATATATTATTTCTTTTGTTGGAGTTCTTGTTCTTAAATTGAATCCGTTTCTTATTGCCTAACTTTGGATTCTTTGTATTCTTGGTAAGGTTTCTTTCGATATGTTACCCCATATTATTATGCCATAAGTGAACATACTATAAAATATGATACAGAATAGTGATCTCTTCAAATTATATGGTCAACTTTCATTTATATATCTCTAAATACGCCAGCAATTCGGGGAACCGCCTTTATTATCTGATTATTTATTTAATGTTTCCAGTTCAGCTTGGAATCAATTATTATTCCTAGATATTTATAGGTATATATAAGTTTTGTTGATCGTTGGTTATTGTATTTAATGTCCAGTTTATTTAATGCTTTTCCCTTAACATATACTTCGTTTTTTCAATATTGACGGATCAATATTTATGCAGGCTTATAATCCACCTGTAAATTTTTTCTAAATCACTATTGATACTTTCCCGATTCGGCTATTGGTTTTGAAAATATACCACCACTAAATCGTCGGCATGTAGAAATATGCCTCCGGTAATTCTGTAAAGCTATTAATATACACTGAAAACAATGATGGTCCCAATGAGCTACCCTGAATAACATAGTCTATGGTATTCATTATACTCGTGTATTTGTTGAAAGTTGTAATTTGTTTGCTATTTAGACAGGTAACTGTTAAACCAACTATGTTCAGTGTCTTTGATTCCATATTCGAATAAAATACGCGATAATGTTTTCCTGTGCACTGTATCAAAAGCTTTGACAAGATCAAAATACATTACTGCTACTTTTTGCTTGCTTGACATGTGATTTTGTATGGTTGTAATGACATCGAATATAGCTGACATTGTATTAGAGTTTAGTTTTAAGCCATACTGAAAGGTACTGGTTAATTTTGAAATCTTATCACATGTTTCTATTAATTTATCAAATATACTTGAAATAGAGATTGCTCTGAAATTATTTAAGTCTTTAGATATTCACCGTTTTTATATATTGAAATTACTTTATTTATTTTTAATATTGAGCTTGGTATATTTCCTTGTGTTAGCGATACATTAATTAGTTTCATTAAGCGAATCGAAAACTGTTCTTTACAATATTTCACTAAGCGAGGTCATCTATTTCCGACGATTTTGAATTGGATAACTTATCGATTAGCTTTTTTGTAGTGTGTGCATCGATTAGTTGCATTGTAGTGTGTGCATTGTAGTGTACGTTTGTATAAGTATGGGATAATGTAATAGTAATAGAAATCAGGCCAATTTTTAATTAAAACATTTAAAATATCAGATTTATGCCTAAAGCAAGCAAACTTCTACACGCGGTGTCTATTAGTAAAAACAAACGCTTGCTGCTATTCTATTTGTGCAATATAACTACCATCATTCAGTAGGGTTAGTAAAACAACTGGCAACTGACATGTTTGACTTAGTTGATTTTTGATAGGCAAGTAGTCTATGGGAACTAGGTTTTATCTGATTAAATTCGAATATTAAAATTTAATAAGTTCGTTACGTAACATACGATAGTATTTTAGAGTTTTCCGAAATGTTCGATTCACGATCACGATTGTGCAAGCAAACATTTTAAAAAATGTTGTTATTTATTGCAAAAGTGTAGAACTATTTTGTCTATTTTAAGAAGTTCTTTACGAATTCCCTTCATCCTGGAGTAGGCTATATATATATATAAAGCGATAAGCGCCATTCCAATTTAAAAAAAATAGCAGATAAATAACAAAGTAAAATTATAAAAAAGTTTTTGGTCGGCTTTTGGTAGACTTTTTGGAAACTGTTTCAATGTGACGGAGCGTCGTTAGACGAAATAATGTTAAGTAAATTAAACTGGGAACATACTATTAGTAGAAAAATGAAAAAATATTAATAATTATGAAGTACTGGTTAATTATTCAAAACAGTTATACTTGAAAAAAAAAAATATATTAGTTCGGTAGTTAAACCCAAAATTGTAATTTTTGTCGGTTATACGAATATGATTACACGTTTAATCTATACTTGATCAAAATATATTGAATTCGTATTAACTTCAGGAAGAATTCTAGTATTTGGCTCTAATTAAGTAAGGTGAAAAAGAACGTTTGATATCTCTACAAAACTACGATTACTTTGATTGATTCTTTTCATGATGCACCAAAGGATTTGGTAGATAAAAGAGATGCCTGTTATATATTTTTTCATGTATTTCTTCTAGTAAGCCCTCTAATAACAATTTCCAAAGAAATTCATCCTTAATTATACGAAATCAAATATTTAATGGCTTATTATTTGTTTATAACATATTGTACAAGAAAAATTTCATTAAAAATTCCTCTCATTTTCTGAAAACAATTTATTTGATTAGGAATTTAAAATTAGAAATTTAAGAGTTAATTTAAAATAAAAACATTTTAAAAATCAAATTTTAAAAATTAATTTCTACATATGGAATAAAAATGTCATACTTGCCTCAACGTCAACGATACTTCTTATCGAGTCTGATATTTTTTCCCTTTAATTCTGATACTGTTTCTCTACTCTTTACATCGTGAATGTAAATGGAAGTGATAAAATCAAATAATTAAATTATTATAAATTTAATAAATAAAATAATAATAATAAAATGTAACAAATTTACATAAAAATATTTCAACAATTTTAATTTTAAAACATGTATTTACATAATTTTGATTTGCATACAAACAGTTTAATTGGATAATTATAAAAAAAATTATATTTATCTTTTTAAAAAAAAAAAAAAAAATGTAAAATTTTCTTTGATATTTTAATTAAGAAAACATTCCAGCATTCTGTAAAATTTCTTTGATTAATTTAGCTTAAAAAATTAGATATTACAAAAAATAAAAGGAGTAAATATCATTAATACAATTCCACTTCATTAATTTTATTTGATTTGTTTTCCTAATTTATTGACATTTAATGAACTTAAATTATTTAATTGATTCTAAAGGAGTCATTTACAAATTTTAATTAAAATTATTAATATAAGTAATTTAGATATAT
The DNA here is from genome assembly GCA_963942445.1 of Argyra leucocephala. Classification (NCBI taxonomy): domain Eukaryota; kingdom Metazoa; phylum Arthropoda; class Insecta; order Diptera; family Dolichopodidae; genus Argyra; species Argyra leucocephala. The sequence continues at coordinate 21,389,252 of OZ012677.1, read as the reverse complement.
GTATATCTATAGATTTATTACAAATTAAGGTTTAATTGTGGATAGTGATAATTGTCCTGTTTATGTTACATAGAAAATCTTTATTGGTGGTTCACATGACCTGATTATGTCGGACGAATGTCTATATATATATATATATATATATTTGAAATAGGGAAATTACATTTTAAAATTTTGACTCAGCGGTATATTTGGTCCTTAATAAAATGCTATAAACTAAATATTTCACTACATTTTATATCTAACGCTTTTTGATGTATATTTTTTGCCATATCTCTCATATCTGTCATATCTGTAAATTGAAAAAAGTACGGTACAAATGTCTGAACCATTTCACAACCAATTTTTATCATTATTCTTTTAAATGTTAGATATGTAAAAAGAGACGTAGCGAACCTAAATATTTTATCAAACTTTTTTATTTTAAATTAGAAATTTCAATTCATGTGCAAATCATTTTAACATACATGAATTTTAATTTATTTTTGATTTAGTTTTATTTATCAATTGGCCACAACTCATCCATCACCAGAATTAAATTTAAATTTAATGTTTTTTTAAATAAATTATTGCGTATGTGGTTGTTGTTTAAGATAAGTCAATAAAAATTATTTAGTACGATGGATAAATTGAAATGGTTGAAAACAATTATTCACAATGAAATTGGGTCCGATTTTTTATCAAATTTGTTGGCTTATTAAATGTGGAAAACTACCACTATTGTCATTAATTAAGCCGACTTAAATAGCGCAGTTCTATTTGTTACGAAACAGTGTCCATTTTAGTGTCCATTTCTTAGCGCAGTTCCATTTGTTTCCATTGTTAAGTTGTTATTATACCCTTTAAAAATTTATTTTTACACCAATGACAAGAAAACTATACCAGGTCGAAAAAAACCCATAAAACATTTGCTCAATTTTGCTGAAACCTTTTCAGTTGGAAGGCAGGTGCTCTACTACCTACTCCGTCACCCAAGCGTATCGAAAATATTTTTTGAAGAGCTTTGTTTAATAAATAATTTATTAAAAGTGAAAATTAGAAGGGCACAACACATTTTTCATAAATTAAAACCATTATTAAATTAAAACAATATTTCATTTAATATTTTGCGCTTTACAAAAATATTTTTTGGGGGTTATGCCCAAATTATGTTCAATGCAGTTTCTCAAAATAATTCTTCAATAAATTAAAACTTTTCTACGTAGCTAATTGAGGGACATTGCTATATCGGGAAAGGATAAGCTTGGTAGAGTATGGAAAAATTTTACTGTATGTAAATCAATCTAATTTTCACCGCTACCATCATACCGTTACTGTATACCGTTATAAATATATAACTTCTTGTTATTGTGATGATAATAATAATTTAGATTATGATTATTGATTATGATTGGTTGTACTGAAACATCGCTCTTTTTATAATTTAGAGTACTTATGTTATTTGTTTATTGTTTCAGGACTCCTTCAATAATATGGAAAGTTAATACAAGGAAGGTGCTTAGGGCCAGTACTATTTTCATGTTATATAAACGGTTTTTTAAATTTGATTCTGATCGGAAAACGTTTTTATTTGTGAACGATCTAGTTGTTGTGCACACTAAAAATAATGTTAACGAAATGGAATCAAAAAATAAATCAAGACATGCAAATTATAGACAAATGAATGTCCTAACACAAGCTAACAGTAAATGTTAATAAAACAAAATATCTAAAAGTTAAATCTAGGAACAAAGACATAATATGTCCATATACTATAACAAGTATAGTGTATAAATATAAATATCGAGGTATTTGGGTTGATGCAGACTTAACCAGGAACAAACAGGTTAATGAACTAATTCTGAAGGCCAGACGAATAGCTTGACTATTTGGAAAAATTGGGAAATGGCTTCTAGAAAGAATAAAAATATATTTGAGAAAATTAAATAAATAAATAAAATAAATAAATTGTACAATGAATTTAGATAATGGTAAATAGAATTTTTCCCAAGAAATTTTTTAAAAAAAAATCCCAATTCGACTTCTTTGAAATTATTTTATTCCATTATTTTACAAAATTTTATTACAAAACAAAACCATTATTACAAGAATAAAAAATCAAAAACTTTCAGCTTATTTCAAAGCTATTAAATGTGCAATAAAAATTCTTTTAGACAAATTAGCTACATTAACAAAATTTATACTTTTAAAATGAAAACACACACACTCGCGTTAAAAGAATTATAAAAAAAAAATGTTTTCACATGTTTTTTTATTACTTTCTTGTAATTTTTTTTTAAATAAAAATTGTTTTGGTAAATTTTTAAAAATTTTTTCATATGTCCTTTTTATATTTTATTTTGTTTGTTGGTAACAATCGTAAAATTTATTTAAATGCATATATAATTATTATAAAAGTATAATGTCTTTGTGAAATACAAATTAAAACAACCTTGTTATATAACGAAAATGATTTGTAAATGATCCTTAAAGTTTTCCTAGGCATATTTTATAAATAGTATATAGGTGTATGGCTGATAATTTATATATAAAACGTCTTAGAAATTCAATTGAATCCTTAACAAAAATTTGTACATTACTAAAATAGTTTTAGGTAAAATTTTTAATTATGTATTCGAATTCTGTCAACAGAATTTTCTTGTATTTTTGTTTAAGTACATTGTAAACAGCTTCACAAAAATATGTATAAATATGTATGTAGAGTACAGCGCTGATTGTTTTAATGTATAAAATTTTGATGATTAAATTCAGCAGTGTTATTGCTTAAAATTATATTGGGTTTAAAGTAGAAAATAGAAAATAAAAAAGTGGTTGTATTGCATTTATATGCTCTTGAGAACTGAATGAGTAGTTTATGGTGTTCTAAAATATTTACTTTTAATTAAATTCATTCTAAAACCGTTTAATTTAATACATATATAATATATATATTTAATTCAATAAAAATATTAAAATGTTCAATTAGAATAATAATACTAAGATGTTGTTCGAGGTTAATGCTATGTATATACTTATTAATATGAAAATTGTGTTGAATTGTATTTAATACATTCATTTTGATGTTGGTTGGGTATTGTGACCTGAAACTAGAAAATAATGTGCAATATAATTTTTTTTATTATGCTATTTAATTTTTGAATTTTAATGTTCACCTTTTAAATTTTTCATCTTAATCGCTACGTATCCAAATAGCTAGAACCGAAAATTACAGTAGCAAACATCATATTCGAGCTCGTGGTACAAAAAATTGTTTCAAATCTGATGCAAATTATTAGATAATAAATCTAACTTGAATATAAAGTATATTTTGATATAAATGATAAAATGAGAAAGAAATAAAAAACTGAACAAATTAGATCAAAGTCAAAAAGTAAAATCAGTAGCTCAAAATCAGTCTTCAAAAAGATATAAATAAAGGGAAACATCAAATAGAAACAAAGAAATGTTCCAAAAAATTGCCAGAAATATAAAACTGAAGTTATAAACATTTAGTATCGATACGATGCATATTTTTTTAAATAAGTTTTCTAATTTAAGTTAAATATTTTGTTATCTATATATTATTAATATGACATAAGTTGTTATATTAAAATATAAATTGCACATGAAAAAACTGAAAAAATTTTAAATTTAAAATGATGTATTTTGATTATCAGAATAGAAATTTAAGATGTATATCATAAAGAACTAGTTTACATAATTATATTTTATCGAAAAATATATTTATTTTTTATTTGTTATAATTTGAATTTAATATTGGTTTCTGTATTTAATTTATTAGGTAATTCATTGAACATTTTTAATCCGTTATATTATAGTAACATGTTTTTAGTTCTTTTATCTCTAAAACAGTTTAACCTGAAATTAAATATATTTCTTAAATAATAGCTATGAACCTCTTTTGGCAACAAATGAAGCCATTTGGCAACAAATTTACCTAAAGGTATATTTTTTCTTATTGAAATTTGTTATTGAATTACCTATATATATATTAAATTTGATACATAATTACCTATGTATCAAATTTTAAATCAAACAAATTTACTATTGAATTTACAAAAAAATGGAACAAACATGAATTTGCCAAAAATAGATCTTGATAGATTTATAGGTATGTCCATATTGATACGTCCAAACTTTCTCATAGAAGGATGTATTGGAGCAGAGATACCGCGATTCCAGGAATAAGCAAAACTATGCCGCTTAAAAAATTTCACTTCATTAGGAACAATCTTTGTTTTAATATACATACATCTAACTAACGATGTGTTATAGAAAGTTAGACCTTTGGTAGAAAGTGTACCCAAAAGATGTCGGGAGACACCAAGAGAGGAATTTTTGTCAATTGATGAGATGATGGTTAGTTTTAAAGGTCGTACTAAACTTAAACAATATGTGTCAAAAAAACCAAATAAATGGGGAATCAAAATGTTTACTTTATGTCACTCTGATGGAGTGGTTTTAGATTTTGAAATATACACTGGTAAGGGAACACGTGTTGGTACCACAAAATTAGGATTCTGTTCAGATATTGTAGTGAGGCTTACGGAGACTGTGCCATGCAATTTAAATCATAAAATATTTTTTGATAATTATTTCACCTCTTTGAAACTTTTACATAATTACGAAATAAAGATGTTTGTGACACTGTAACAATTAGACCAACTAGAACTTGCAAGGCTCCTCTGAAATCAGATAAACACATGAAAAGTAGAGGCGATATTGACATGAGAGTATCATAAGGTATTTGCCTTACAAAATGGTGCGATAATGGCTCTATTGTTATTGTTTCAACATTGTATGGGCCCGAACCGTACAGTTAAAAGGTTCAGGCCTAATGTTGTAAAACAGTACAATACACATATTGGAGGCGTTGATAAAATTGATTTCTTGATTTTTTTGTATAAAATATTAGTAAGAAGTAAAAAATGGATGCTAAAGTTATGGGACCATTTAATTGATTTGGCTCTGTGTAATTCTTGCTTAGAATAAAAAAAAACAATATGCATTACATTATGGATCCCACCAAAAAAAAATGAGATCTTCTTGAATTTTGAAATGCTGTAGCAGAAAATTTAATATATTCTAACCCAGCAAAACAACATGGACGATCATCGACTTCGACTAATTCAAGTCTGGTTCCGATAAAAAGGGCCAAATATCAGAAGGCCTCTTTGCAAATTTTACGTTACGTTACGTACTTTATTTTGTGTTAATTATATAAAAAATAACTATCGAATAAAAATGAAGTAAATTTATATCATAAAATTAATTTTTGTAATATCGACTTACTGTAAGAATTACTCTCATAGCTTATTTTTTAATTTTTGAAGCCTAAATTTGCTTGCTACATTCGACATAAATAAAATTGTTGAACAATATTCAATACTGTTAAATATAGTTATTGCAGTTGAAAATTATAACTGTTTTCTAATTTTTGAGAAAAAATATATATTTTTACATTTTTTTTTGCATATAGCTATAATCAATATGATTTGTAAATTCTAATTTATAATCTATAATAATTGTACCCAAATATTTGATTTCATTTCCGTTTTTTATTACAGTAATTATCTATCATAATTATTTAATTTTCTTTACTGTTAATAAACATAAATTTTGTTTTTTTTTTCCACATTTGACCTTAATTTATTCATTCTAAAAAATATGCTAAGTTTTTCCAACTCTGAGCTTAAATTTGCTGCACAATCATTAACGGAGTTTGAATTGGAATAACACAATATTCAACAGTGCGTCATCAGAAAATAACTCAGTTTACATAGTTCTACAGACTTTTCAATGTCCCCAAAAAAAGTAGTACCCCAAGAACTGATCCTTGAGGCACACCAAAAGTTTTACATTTAAATAATCAGAAATAACTCCATTTATTTTGGTTTTTTGTATTCTACTTCATAAATAACATCTGAATCAAGATAATTTAATATCACGAATACCGTAAAATTCCAGCTTCTGCAATAAGATATCTACCATTTCGAACGCTCTTCGTAAATTCACAAATAGTGCAACTCTTGTCTTTTTATCGTGTATGTTCATAAAATTTATTAAAAATTCAAAACAATGTTTTTCTCGAAATGCCACTAGAAAAAACCTATTACTTACTTACTTGCTGGCTTGCGAAGAGTTTCCTAGCAGGAAGAAGACGTCTTATTTTGACTTTTTTTTGGCTAAGTCCATGTCGTTGAACAGCTGTGGTATAGTTCGGCATTGTATCTTCTTCTCCAAACCTTTTCGTCAAGCACAGTACCTTAAATGCGACGAAGAGTTTTCTCTCAAAGATACCAAGTGCATGCTCGCTTGCTTTTGGTAATGCCCACGATTCAGAACAATATAGCAGCACCGGAAGGATGAAAGTTTTATATAATTGTACCTTGGATTTTTGTGATGGGAGCTTTGAACCCAGTTGATAAGCCGAAGTAGCAACGGTTTGGCAAGGGTAATTCTTCGCCTTATTTCAACATCGATGTTATTGGGGAAGTTGATGTTGGTTTCAAAGCAGTTAAACTACCTCAAAATTATATGAGCTGGCAGTGATATTGTGTCCTATAAGGTGTTGTGAGGACATTTTATTTGTCGACAGCATATATTTTGTTTTATTCTCATTTGTGAGAAGACCCATTTTACCTGCTTCCTCTTCAATGTTATCGTCGTGATGATAATACCGACGTCATCGGCGAAACCCAGGAGCTGCTCCGATTTTTAAAAAATAGTATCCTGTGTGTTTACACCGGAACGTCGTACTATATGTTAACTATGCTTACGACTGCTCCAACACCAGATTAAAGAAATTAGGACTGATCGATGTATGCTGTCATAGGCAGATTTAAAATCAATAAAATGGGGACTGTCTTACATAGCATCCGCCATATAGACAAGCTAAATAATTAAAGCACTAAATAATTTTGATTTACTTTAATTACTATAATACCCATAGTTCATTTTATAATTTTTCACTACATTACATTTCCAAGATTTTTTAATATAGAATGAAACTGGCACACTGGTTGCTGCCAGTACTATGTACTGTATCAAATTATAATAATTGCCAATTTGCACTATAAAATTATCATCATCATTATAAATTAAATATGGGGAGGCCCTTGTATAAAAAAAGGTTTGTCTCTGCACATTTCTGCGGGAATATATTGTGTTTGAATGTGAGGGCTTCGTTGCAGAATTCGTAGGTTGGTTGATTTTTTTCCGTAGGAAAGGTGTTGGTGAGTCGCTAGTCGAACTACCGACTCTGATTCTGGCCATCTTTGTTCTTAGCTATTTGTTATTGTGTCTGGGCTAATCTGTATTGTATAAGCAATTACAGAATTGTATATTTTTTCTTTATTACTAATGCAAGAAGAATTTGTTATAAGAGCAAGCAATTCAATGATATTTCAATGAAAAGGAAATAAATAGATTGATGACCATATAAAATTTTAACCTTCATCGCTGCATATTTTAAGGGGTAAAAGCAAACTGTAATACATCGGCAAGCACCAGTTTGAATCTCGTGGTACATAAGATTTGCCTTAAACCTGATGCAAAATATATTAGTGGCTAACTTAAGAGAGCCAAAGTTTTTGAGCTGAGATAATAGAAATTGAATTATTGTAGAAATAATATTTTCTTTAAACTAGGATTTATCATGGAAAAGTTTAGACATTTTGAAAAAAAATTAATGTTTTTTCTTTCAAAACAACTAATGTATTCTACAAAAAACGTTTATATTCTATTAATGTATCTGTTGTTTGGTGGTGCATTCAAAAATTTTCCCCTTTGTGAAATAAAGAAGTGGTCGTATGACAGTTCATAATATTTCAAATACTGCTAAATCAAAATCGTACAAAACAGATCATACAAAACATCAATTATCACCCATATTCTGTTAGACCCATCTCGCGAGATCGCGTGAAAATATCTCTGAAGAGATAGTTTTGTATTCTGTTAGACGCGATCGCAAATTGCCGCCACGATAAATGTCAAAACAGTCTCGTGAGTAATTTCTGTTAGACCTTTGATGATACGCAATAGCCATTTTTTATCTCGTTAAAAATTGTAAACGATGGAGCATCTCGCCAAAGTATTTTGTTTTCTTTTTTATCAAAAAAATTGAATTAAATAAATAAATGGAATAGATAAAATAGTTAAGTAAAGATTAATAAAAAAATGTTCAGTATTTTTTTTGCATTAATATTAAAGTTTTGTTTTGGGTTTAGAAGAAATAAACCATTTTTACTATTACTGTTTTACTACTGTTTATGTACTAAACTAAAAAATGTTTAAAACATAAATATATTTGTATTTATTTTTTATTTAAAAAATATTTTAAAACTAAACCCCCTTTTTGACAGTAAAAAATGATCAATACTACCAACAAATAAAATGTTCTATCGCGCCGCTTACAGTGTCTAACAGAAATTAATATTCAGCGAGAGGAGACGAGATAAATTTTTTCTTCTCGTCAACGATGATGAAAAAAATATGAGTGTATATTATCATTCAATAAAGTATTTCATTAAATTTACACTAGGCTTAGTCCACTTTATAGGCAACACTTGAATAAATTTAAAATTTTCTAAATTTCCACAAATTGTACAATAAAATTCATTTTTCAAAATAGAATTTTAATAGTTTGTCAACATCATGTAAAATAAAATAAATTATTTAATTTAAAAAAAAAACAGATATATAAAATAAATTATTTGATATAATTAATCATAATATTATATTTCCGCGATTATTATAAATGATACAAAAAATAAGAAAAAAATTACATCCAACAACATTATTGTAATACTTAACCATGTGTTTAATTTTAAAACATTTTTTGATATTATTCTCATTATCAATTTGAGATTGACTGAAATATTATTTATCCACGTATACATCACATCACTAATTAGACTCGTTATACTCTCAAATGTAATTGTATATTTCTTTTAATCTGAGGTTTTCCATCCATCTGAGGTTACACAGTATTTTAATTATTATAAGAGTATAACCTGTGTGGAAAAATTACATTACTAGTAGAATTGGGTATGTTGAAATCGTAAATTAATTTACCAACATCATTCCATTAAATTGCACATCTTATTATAACAGTGTTGTACATATATTCCTTTGTCCAAATATCACATTTTATTCTATAATTGCAAAAATAGAAATTCGAATTCAAATTTAATGTTAAATTTAAGTAGAAAATTGGATATTTAATATCCCAGATATATGTGAATGCGATTTAGTCATATTATAATAATATATATGGCGTAATTAAATCAAAATAATATATATAATTTTGTAAATAAGGATATGATAAATAAACAAATAAATATTATGATAGAATTAGGTTTTAAAAGGATAATAATTACAAATATTTATTAAATAAATAATTTATACAAACATGAATTTATAATTAAATAAAACCAAAAATTTACATTATGATGACTTGTCGGTTATTTAATGCTACATTAAAAATGCAATTAACCTTTTTCTTTTTTTTGAAGTATTAGTACAGGATGTCCGTGAAGCAGTTGTTAATACCGTAGTGAGTATTACTACAGTATTAACAACTGTTCTACAGTTAATACTGTTAAATTTGAAGATAAAATTTTTTTATAAAAATAATATATTAAATTCAAGCAAAAATAGCTTGGTGAATATTATTAAGACCAATATTGGTATTTACTTCAAGGACGGTGTAATTTACATTTGAAATGCTCTTTAAGTTTAGATTTCTGAATTTCGAATAATCAAGTTACTATATTGAAAATATTTCTTTCTTCTTAGTCTTTTTATTTGCAGTTTACAAGATTTACCTTTGCTTAGAAGTGTGTTCAATAATCATATCTTAATGTAAATAGATAGTTTTAGATTGTGTCGTTGATTCAGCGGATAACAAGCAAACCAATTCACAAAATTGGAAAAAATATTTTTTTACTACTATTTGTTATTTGTTTTTAAATTTATTTCAATAGCAAAAGTCCTAAAATAATTGTTTTTTCACATAATTAAAGAAAATTTAATTTCTTTAAAAAATAAATATTGAAAGGCTATACAGCGATCAGTGTTTCAGAAGTTATGAACTATTTTGTCGCTAGACTTGCCGTTTTTTTTGTTGTAATTTTTTTTATTTTCATTTATTTTTAATACACGCATTTTTATTTCATTCATAAAAAAAAACAAATTCCATTCCCTTTATTTTTGTACTTGATTTTTTTTTTCTAATGAACATGTAAAATCCAAACTGATTTTTTTTGTATATGTCAGAAGAATCAACCATTCATATCTAAACTATGTATTTCAATTTGATCATATAATATATTATCATTTTGCTGGGCCTACTACGCTAATACCACGAAAAACTGTTGCAAGATTTTTATCTAAAATTTAGCTGTATCATAAGTTGTAGCTCATCTCATCCACTTACTTAAAAAAGCCATAAAATGTTTTAGTATTTTCAAAGTTTTAAAATTTAAGAACAAATATCAAATCGGTAGATCAACTGGGCCAAAACATCACAAGCACAAAGCAAACTAAAAAAATCATTAGACATTTTGTCATTTGTAAAATTTATCATGTAAAATTATTTAATTGGAGTATAACTGAATTATATAAAATAAACTCAGGAATGTAGGATTAAATAAAACAGTGAACAGGTTTTTTCAAAATTCACAAAATCGTCAAAATGTCTATATTAAATTTAAATATGTAATCTAAACGATAAGAGTTAGCTTTTGCAGCAGATTTTGTTGACTGCATTGCAATTCAATGTGAACACATCCAATTACTGCGCAATATATTATGTCTTTATACACTATGATAATTCTAATATTTCTTTTATGAAAGAGAGTTGGTTTAGATAAGTTAAAATATAATTGTGTGATAAAATTAATTTAAATTATTAAACGGTGCGTGACCATGAGACGTTTGACTAGTTATACTAATACAGAGCCCAACCGATTCAAATTTTATAGCCATTATGTCATTAAACAGCTAACACGAAGGTGCTGATTTAGTTTTCATTACGTTTAGCATTCTTCATTATGAATAATTCAATTAAACCTTTTTGATGAATTCTATTATGTCAGATTTTATATGGCTCGGCCTTGTACATTGTTACTTCAAGCTGTTTTTTTTTTTTTTTCAACAAACCAATCACTACATATTTTCAAATCATAGTGTTGAATTCTTCCGTGTCATATTGCCACTATTTTTTTTAATCTAACTTTCATTAATGATCCTCGCTATTGCTAGATCATTAGTTTTTTTTATGACAATTTTATGATCTTATTTCATTGTTTACCACATTTTTTTCTCTTTATTCGGTGGTGACCTACGTCAAATAATAGATTTCTTGCTAGTGAGATGGGATGATTTCTCAGCTTTCATGGGTATTTTTTTTCCAATCTACCTCTTCTTCGATCGTAGGGATATTCAAATCTTTGCGTATGTTAGAATTTTTTACATACCATGGTGCAGCCGTTATATGCTTCCTAATATTTTGGATTGAGCTCTTTTTATTTTTTCAATATTAGAGAGCATTGCCGTTCTCCATAGTTGTAACCAATCCAAATTTGCTTGATTATGCTTAGAAGTACTTTGTATTCTAATTTTACTTTAGACTTTTTATTCAAGAGCCACTTCATTTTGTATGTTTTTAGTTTCATTTGAGTTATTTTTGTTTAAATGTGTTACCTCCATATGTAAGTCTTCGGTCCAAATACATTCCGAGATATTTGACATCATTGTGTTGTGGTATAATCTAGGTTTTACTTCACATGTTTTGCTAATTTGACTGACTATTCGATGTATTTGTTCTGTGGTGTTATGCTTTTCTCTGAAGCCAAATTGATGGTCAGGTATAGTTCGGTTTATTGTGATAGTTTAGAGAGAGTTGGTAACTAGCTAATATGTCTGTATGAAGCTACGTGGGTGATGTTTTTTTTTCCTTGTTTTGTTATCATTGTGATCTGGGACAGCTTCCACCGGGTGGGTTAATAACCCGTGCGTAGGATCGCATTGAATATGTACATAAGATGTGTAACAGCTATTGAATGCAGTTCTTTTATCATTTTTATTGTGATTTGCCCTGATGCTTTTTTAACATTATTTAGTTTGTTTTTGTTTGTATCGATAATGTCTATCATTTTGAATTTAAGTGATTGTTCTATCGATATTTTAGTAGTGAGTGTAGATGTAGAAGGTTGGCAATTGATTTTTGCTTCATTTGGCATAAATACTTTTTTTGGTCGGCTTTGGAATATTTCACCTTTTTCTCTGTCGCTTCTAGTCCAATATTAATATGGAAGCTTAATAGAAGGTTCAGCTTGTACGGATCTCTTTAATTTTTTTGTTACTTGCCACAAGGAATAAATATTGCTTAAATCTAGATAATTCGTTTACTCCTATTTTTTTAAAAGTATTGTTCGCAATTCTAGTATAAGTGGCTAATAGTTTTTTTTGGGGTTTGGTAATCTATACTCCTACCATTATCTCCTTAATTCCTTTTTTCTCTTATTTTTATGTCGATTGCATTAGCACCTCGTTCGATATGTTTTGCATTTGTGTTGCTGCATGTTGCGACTTGCAAAAATAACCATTCATAACCAAGAGTACTCTAAATCAATTTAATTTTTAATAATGACAGAAAATTTACAAAACTATAAAAAAAAATGCATAAAATGCTTCGTTTTCTAAATTTTATCGCTGTTTCGTAAAGGAAATTTGAAATTAATTGATCCGCTCATAATTCTATAATTCAAATGTCATCATTAAAATCATTTACAAAACAACAACCCATTAACTAGGTACATATTCATTTTTTTTGCTCTTTAAATTGAATTTATGTGTGTGTATATTTTTCCAATGAAAATACGAGATTCATTTAAATTAATTTTATTCTTTAATCAAAACTCTATAATTATACATTAATAACTGTCATTTAATTTGAAACAAATCTGAAATAATTTATTAAAAAATAAAAAATTAAAAACAAAAAACACTTTATATATAAATACATAATTCTGTGACTGTCATAAATTTATTGAATTTAGTGAATACAGATAGAAAATTAAAATCTATAATATACATACAATGTAGATACAATACATACTTGTATATTGTCTATCTATATATATGTGTATATTTTCATTTTAAAATTTTTAAATTACATTGAACTTGAAACCAGTTTAAACTACTATGAACGATTGCTGCTGCAGCCACTGACTTTTTTTCAAAAATGTTCAATTCGAGTACAACGTTTGTACAATTACGAATCGTGTAATACGTTCGGTTACGAATAAATTTAACTACTTTTAATTTATTTTGTATTGGTAATCTTAACTTGTGACTTGTGATTTGACGCCATGCCTATGTTATTATTTCTTTAGTTATCTTATTTTTGTTTTTTTTTTTATTATTGTTTTTATTTTTTTATGTTTTTAACTTTTAAAATGACATGATTTAAGATGGTTGTCGTTATTTTTATTCAAATTTTAGTCAAACAATCAAACTAAATGTACAGTGAAAGAAATTCGTTTGTTTTTATTATTTTTTGTGTTTTTATTTTTTATCAGATTTACTAAAACTCATGTGTTCTTTATAGAAGTACAGAAGTGCACTGTAGTGTACTGTTAATGTGTATGTTTTATAAATGGAAGGAATCAGCCATTGAATTTTATATATATGAGCCCTTTTTATGATCTTTGATCTACCAGAAAAAAGGTCTGATTATCATTGATCTATGATCTTCTAAAAATGATGAGATCAGCAGTGATATTGGTCCTCAAAAACAGGGTTATCTATGGTCTAAGAAGATTAGATCATGATCTAATTTAATTTATTTTCAAATTAAAACATCACACAAATTTATCAAATTTTCAATTGCCACAATCACAAATCAAATTTTATTTCCACTTTAGATCATGATCTAACATCAAGACAGATCCCATTAATTTTCAGAATGAATTTGAGTATTTATTTTAAATATTTTCAAATATTTTCAGGTTATGCACGAGAAACTTCGTGGTAAAAATATGTTAGTGAAAGCATCCGGAGGCAAGATCAAAACGCCAATAATTTCTTATTACGAAAAAAAAATACAACTATTGTAAGACCAATTTTTTAAATAATCGGGAACTAATAATAATAATAATAAAAAAATAATAAGAATAAATATTGAATGATTCGGATATTCATTAGAATATGTGATGAATGAAACTGCAAGCAAAAATACAGGCATAAAAATATAAAATATTGTTGGGTACATACATAGTAAAGTAGAAAATTAAAGCTTAATATGGAGAAAACTAAGATAGCTAAAATTAAAATTATAAAATGAAAAAATAAAATTTAAAGCAAAATTTAAATAATAAACGAGAGTAAGCAGAATTAAATACCAAATTATAACAAGAATAAGAAGTAAAGAAATAACTAGAAGACTGAAAGAAAAGTAAAAAAATTATAGTTAGAAAAAAAAACTATTAGTTAGTATTAAAAACAGATTCAATTTGAAGGTGATCCAGTTCAAAAAGCCAAAATCGTAGATTTTTTCAAAATGAAACAGGTGATCTGTCCAATCTGAAAGAATAAGGTAACATATTAAAAAATTTTGGAGCTATATAATCATAAAAGTGGCAAATATGAGAGGTACGGGCTCTTGGAACATTTACAAGATATAAATTATTAATTCTAAGATGATATCTAGTTATAAATCGGTGAGCGAGATAGCCCGACTTATTAAAAAAATTTTTCAACGTGTTATAAATTTCGTTTCTATAAATACATTTTTTTTGTAGTGGAATATACCAAGTTAGAAAAATTGTACAGCCTGTAGCAACAAAGTGATCCAGCGTCTCACAAAAATTTAATTTGAATTTTTTAAAATGTGTTTTTCTTTATTTGTCGTCATGTGTTATAAAAATGTTATAAAAAAAAATTGTCCTAATTTTTTCGGAGAGGTCCGACATGGCAGGAGTTGGGACATTTTATACTTATAAAATTGAAAATTTGATTGTGTGTTTGTGTGCTTGTTCACTATACATGGGCAGAGCATTAAAGATAAGAGTTCTAGAATTTCGCATTATCATTCGTGATCAAAAAAGGTAATCAACGCGGGGCCCTACAATGTTATTTAATGACAAATTTGGATAGGTGCTATTCAATTCAACTTATCAAATAGTACCCATCAGTAATATTTTTGGTATAGTAATCTTTAAAAAATAAACAAAATAATTTTTACCATCATTTTCAAAATTCAGACTGATTCGAGTGGCTGTTATACAACTCCAAACACCAGCCGACAATATTTTAAAATCTAAAAGCGCTACAGGTCTGAAAATTAATAATTAATTCGTATTCCGATTTGAAAAGTTCGTACTCGTTCGAGCATGCTTTCTTCTTACTCATGTCATGTTGTTCACATTTTAATGTGGCATCTTTTTAAGCTAATTTGATTTATCACAATAAGCCCATTTGTGGCTGCGATGATGAGGGACTGGATCCCTCTCGGAATAAATAAAACCTAATTAAATCTAAGCTAATTTGATTAAAATAAAAATATCCAATAACACACTTTAACTTTAAAAAAAAAATATATATAAGATTAATTTGCGATTTCCATCAATGTAAATAAATGCACACACCACCTGTAGCGCGCGCTTATTCTCATTTTTGTTTGTTCCATACAATATGAATATTATACTATTTGTTGATCGATTGTTCACGATTATAATTATGTTGAACTTGTATTAAGATTATGTTTTCATGCTTGTTTTACATAACATTTTTTATTATAAAGATAATTACAGGTAATATATATATTTAATATATATATATATACATTATATCTAGTTATATTTTTGTTAATGAAGATGATTTGAAAAGCTTCCATTGACAAAAAAAAAAACAATAAATAAAAAAAAGAAAAGACAACAAAAAAATGACAGTAGTACGATAAGCATTGGAATTTCGTTGTAATTACGTTTTTAGATTAGAGCTACTGTAATAATTTAGTCGCACATATGATAATGATGATGATGATGATGATGATGACGATGATGGTGATGATAGGTTATTTGTTTTTGTGTGCTATGGACTTGATGATTTGATTTTAGTTCAAATAAATGCTGAATTAAATGATGCCATGTAGATCATTACTTATGTTATTTGTTTGTTTTTTTGTTAAAGCCTGATTGGCGTTTTAATCCCAAAGAAAAATAAACCAAAAAAAAAATATTATTCATTAATTGGAGAGGGTTGCTAATAATTTTATAACAATAAAGTTTATTAACAATTTTTGAGTTATTAATAATTAATAAAAAATTATAATATCATTGTTTCATTATTAAAGCCAAGATACTTTAAGTGTTTTTTATTTTAAATTTTTTTTTGTTTTTTTTTTCTATTTGCTTACAAATCATTTTGTTGGTTTTATTAAGTTTTTTAGTTTCTGTAGAACTTTAATTAACATTTTTAAATCATTACTTTTTGTTAACATCAAATATATTTTAGTTATACTTTTCAACACACATTTTGTCAAAAGAAAAACAATGAATTTAAACGGAAGCAGAGCGTTAGCAAAAGTTAGTAGCATTGACAAAAATATGCAATACAAAATCACAGTATACTTTATTAGAAATAAATTTTTAAATTGAAGTTCACTTGGGGTTAGGACATCATAATGAAAAAAGTTAACCAATATCAATAGAAATATATAGGAATTTATCAAAATGTAAATTAGGGTTTACATGAAAAACAATGGTCTTAGTGAGAGAAAACAAAAATACTTATGAATTGCAATGAAGGGCAATGATAACGGAAATCGTAGGAAAGAAAATTAATTAATTTTTGAAGCAAAATTATGTTTTCCTCTCTTATATTAATTAATAAAAATTATCAGCAGCAAAACATCAGAAAGTGTTGGCAGAATACAGAATGTCTGCATCGTTAATGTCAGTAAACATTTTCAAGTATGTAAGGTGAATAGATGTTTTAATTTATGCTGAAAAAACAATTAAGAGTAAGTATAAAGGTTTTATAAAGCCATATGTCTTCTGAGATCTATTTGTTATTATCAATTATTTCTTTGCAGAGGATTGTTCATTTAGGTGCGGTTCACCCAGATTTTTAATTTTACTACTAAAAATATAATTTATACACTGTTTAAAAAATTTGTATCCAGAGGGCGAAGTTTTTCTTTAGCTAAGACTTAGTAGCTGCAATGGAAGTATTGAACAGTCTCTTATCTACATCATTGCAGTTAGATTAGATTAGATTTAAACATTTCCGGGTGGGGATCTGTCCCCTATATCACCGCAGCCACAAATAGACTTATTGTGATAACCTGTGTCATTGCAGTTACGATAATGAATGTTGGAAAGAATGTCTAGCTTAAGTAGTGTGACGCTTTACCTATTTGCCAGTTATTACTACCACATTTGATATGTTAATATGAAAATTAGTTAGATGTTGGTTTGTTGATGTTATAAGTGTGGCATGTTTATTTTTACAGTCCGTATATTGTACTTGCTTTTGCTTGATAATAGAAAAGAATGGGAGTTTTCATGAATCCCAGGGAAATGTAGATATCCTCGTTGAAGGAGTTGTCAGTATTGAAATTTTTGTTACGTTTCTATCGTTTTATTAAGTTACTGGGATCAAGAACTCGTAATTTTTTTGTCCTTACTACTCTTGAGAGCATAGGGCAAGAACTCGTAGTAGATGGAATTAAAGTTTTGGTGGATTTCAAATTTTTGCCTGACCAATCCAAACTGAATTCTGAATCTGACAAATCTGAATTCTTACAAGAGAATTGTTGTACTGAATTTGATGTACACCTACTTACACATCTTTAATTATAATCCTACTAAAGACAAATCAGAAGAAGACAAACTAATCTTAATTTTTCAAAATAAAGTTAATAAATACTTTCCCTTGTGAGTACCAGGGTGTCAAACTCGATTGTTTTTTTGATTATCTATTATACAAAATTGTGACATACGACCATACTCAGTTTTAGAATTAGCTTTACAACTTAGCTCGAACATTTTTCTCTGCTTCTTGTGGTTTTTTATGTAACGGAGAACTGCTCTAGTCTAAACTATAACAATATCTTTGTAAATTTTCTGAACTTATTTAGGTCTTGTAAAAAAAAAATAAAATAAAAGTAAACTTTTATGACAATGAATAATAAAGACCAAAGTGATAATATAAACAACGAAGGAATAAGCAGTTATCAAAATGTCAGTAAATCTTTCAAATCGGCACGTGGCGACATAGTTTCGTCGTCACGCGTCTTTTTGCTAAATAAAAGCCTAAAGAATAAAAGAATAACAAAGATAGAAGGGAAGGTATATAATAGAATATAAACAGTTACCAAATATCAGTTGACCTTTAAAATCGGTAAGTAGCGACATCATTTCGTCGTCAAATGCCAGTGTAGCAGAAATCGACCTTAAATGATGGCGTTAGTTGCGCCTGTAAATTAATCAATCAAAAAATTAAACAATCAATCAAATCAATTAAAATCAAAATTTGAAAAAAATATCTGGGTAGTAGAGGTATAATTCATGATAGTAAATACGGCTTTCGAGCTCAGCGTTCCACCGGTGATGTCATGACATGCCTCTGCGAAAAGCTCAACACCAGTCTTCATCAATCTGGTGAAGCTTCTGTTGTAGCTTTGGATATGTATAAGGTTTTTGATGGAGTCTGGCATTCAGCTCTTGTAGAAAAATGCAATGTTGTAGGTCTTGGTCCGATCTTTTCAAAATGGATTAAAAGCTTTCTTTTAAATCGATCTATAATAGTTTCAGTTGACGGTACTTTCTCCGACCAACTTCAAATCAATGCTGGTATTCCACAAGGCTCCGTCCTTTTACCCACCCTATTTCTCATTTTCATTAATGACCTTCTCAAATTAACTTTCAATCCAATCCATAGTTTTGCTGATGACAGCACTCCAGTAGCATCATATGATTTTCTTAAAACAACTAATGCTACAGCTTCAGCAGTCAAGTTCAAAAGAATAATAACGGCTGGTACACTTAATCACGGCCTAGCCAAAATTGTCGACTGGGGTAGAGCGAACAGAGTCGAGTTTATTATTATGCACTGGAATGAGCATATTATCGATATTGCGAAAAATGCCGCTAAATGGTTAGGCTTTTTAAGTCGCTGCTAAGCTTATTTTTCATCTCGAGACCTCTTAAAAATCTATCAAGCACATATACGACCCAAGCTGGAGTATTACTCACATTTATGGACAGGTGCAATAACCCAACTGCTTTAAATTTTTTGGACAAAGTTCAAAACTGCGCTATTCGTCTTTTAGGCGACATAAATGTGAACTCATTC
The DNA here is from genome assembly GCA_963942445.1 of Argyra leucocephala. Classification (NCBI taxonomy): domain Eukaryota; kingdom Metazoa; phylum Arthropoda; class Insecta; order Diptera; family Dolichopodidae; genus Argyra; species Argyra leucocephala. The sequence continues at coordinate 21,369,887 of OZ012677.1, read as the reverse complement.
CTTATACCACTTGGTCACCGTTGTTGTAGATCAAGATGTGACGCTTGAATCAGTAAAAGAAAATTTATTCGGAAATTAAAATGTTTTTAATAGTTTTTGTTCTTTTTATTTGTGGCTGCTTTTGCAGTCTCTTAAATTGTTCCGCTAACGTCAAACTTAATTTTTAAGCATTTAATACAATTTTTACAGCGACCAAAGAAATAAAATATTAATTTTTATGAAATGAAATTCATTTAAAATTATAAAACTACCAGTTTCATAAAATAAGCTACAGCGTTAGGTACGGCTAGATATTGAAGTAAAATCACAATTACAATGATTGAGCAAAGATACCTTATTTTTTATTTTCCTAATTTTCTAATTAGAATTTCATCATAACTTTAATAAAACATTTAAAATAATTTCTTTTAATGAAATTTCCTCCCTCACATTAAAGCTGTAAAGCAACAGAAACTTGACTTCTGTATCTTGATGACAAATTAGGTATAATTTTTTGTTGTTGTTAAGCATTTAACGTTAATAATGATAAATGATTTACCTAGTTATGCCAAGAATGTGGCATATTACACTTTATGATGATTATTATACCATACAATTCTGTTTTTTTTTCCCCTTTATGTCTTTATTTTTTTTTTTTTTTGAGATTTCATTATTACTACGCAATTGTTTATTTATATATATCTATAATCATAATTTTATAGGATCAAAAATAATAACAAAAACAAATAATAATAATAATAATAATCAATGCGGGAGAGAGTAGTGGGCGGAAGAAGAAGGAATAATATTCAATTCATATTTTTTGCTCTTTTATACCTACAATTAAATAATCGCTTAGACTGTCAAAATCAAACCAAAAGCTTTCACGCAACAACAATAAAAAAATGTATATTTTTTGTTGTTGTTATTATTCTTTTTTTATTAATAAAACCAAAATAATTACCAATAAATACACCATCACAAAGCATAATAAAGTTTACAAAAGAAGAAAAATAAATAAACAAAAAAAAAACAAAAAAAAAAACTCTTTACTTGTACATATGTGATAAATGCCTTGAAATAAATATTTTTGAGTAATTGATTAATCATCAGATCAACGCCGGATCATTTATTAATTTTTAGGGAATGGATTAATTGTATTGATTCACTCTTCGTTAGTTAGCATGTTCAAAAGCAAATAAGCAAAAATAAATAATAATAAATAAAGCTTACAATTTAAATTTGTCTGTACATTTGTTGTCCCTAACTAAAATTTTATTAATTATTAGGAGTCATTAAAATTTTAAATTAACTCAAAAGTATTAGAGTACCGTGAGGAATGAATTTTTAAATACTTTTCAAATATCTTTGACAACCTCAAATCTGATTTTTAACAGGTTGATGCTGTTCTATAACATACTTAGTTAACATAGCAGACTAGCATCGTATTTTGCAGACGTTTTTCATAGCTACTTCTGAAGATTACACTACACTCCTAGGTTCTAATACCCAAATAGAATATCAAAATATGGTACTGTATGGTACTTAATGGTACTATATGTACTATATGGTAGACAAATACAAAATATGGTACTGCGTTAAATAAAATGTAACAATGGTTGAAAACAAAGCGAAGAAAGGAAAAACAATTTTTTTATCGACGTATATTTCGACGATATTTCATCATAAAAAAGTCTGTCAATCCAAAACCCGCCGTACTAGTTCTCGTTTCTGCTGGGATAATAAAGAAGAAAAAAAACATCAAAACAAAGGTAGCTTTAAAACACGGGATTTTAAAAGGGCAACATTTTTATTAGTGGGGTTTTTATTTTCATTTCAGAACTCAGTTATTTAACACACACAAAGTGGAGACATATTCACCGGTTATCCTTAATATAATTACGTTGCCACAAGCAGAAAATAATATGACATAGTTAAATATCTTTTCTTATCGCAGGTTCAGATGGTGGAAACAAAAAAAAAATGAAAACAAGTCAACTCCACTCCTAGGTTGATCCAAATTAGTCCATAAGGACCCAAATTCATCAAATGGAGAAATCAGGAATATAGAAGATCACTGCAACGTATGCAACAAAGTTTATATAGGACAAACAAGGAGAAACATGGAAGCACAACTCAAGGAACATCTGAAAGAAACAAAACTAGCTAAAAGAAGAATATAACCGAACTATAAAATAGAGGATATTATTGAAAAAAGTCATAGTATTTCCAAAGAAGACTATAGTACTGAAAAATTACATAAGATATTCTAGGAACTGAAATCAGCGTCGAAAGCATCGAAATTTATAAAACTAAAAATGGCTCATTCCTAAATAAAGACCAATAAAGTAATGGATATTCTTCATTCTTTAAATTTTTAGTTAAATGGAATAAAGCCAATAAAACTACAACTACCTGTCACTCTAACGTTGTAAATTTAAAATATTCGGCCATTTTAATAATTATACAAATTTTACTCTAACGCTAAAAAACAAGTTTTTCTAATACGTAAAAACAAGCAAATAGGCGTACAATTCATGAAAATATGTACCAAGTGGGCATTAATTGGATGCAAATAAAAAATTATATAATAAAAATAAAGTGGTGTTAATGCATGTTTCAACTTGCGATTTTGGACTGTAAGAAATACCAAGCACATCAAAAATATTGCACAGTTCGATTATTAGCTCATAGTGATGTCTGGCGTCAGAAGAAATAATTTAAAAATTTGCTCCTAATGAAAAACAATACCAAGTTACACTGGCTTATATAGAGCAACGCATCATACCGCAATGAAAAGATTGAAGTCGTTAGAACAAAGCCTTAAAGTAAAACAGTACCGAATATTTTTAAATATCGATGGCTATGTGGATATAAGCTCTAATCCACAAGAAAAGAACCCAATTTCTAAGAGAAGAAAAATTATAAACTATGTGTTAGGGCTATATAGACATGTGTATATAACTATCACCCATATTCTCTTAAATTTGTCGAATAAAAGTATTACTAAAATGTATTCTGTTAACTGCAGACCAGACAGTTTTAAATTGATTTGATGACAAACAAATTTGCAGTACAACCAACATTGTTAAATTTTCTATCCATTCATTACAGGACCTTACAGAAATATCTGTTCCGCTAAAATGACTATTTATCACGTCAGTGATACGTCTAAGAGAATATTGGTGCATGCTTGTGCATGGCGCAAGGGTGCAAGGGCGCATGGGTGCATAATTTATATTTTATAATCCAAATCGATTATTTCCGGAAAATTTGAATGTTTAATATTTTTTTTTTTTTATCTTCTTGCAGTAACTTAGGTAGACTCACCTTTTTGTGCTTAATTAAGTACGGTACTGCAAGTTTACACTACAATATCTACAAATATTTCGAGTATTTATTGAACAAATTACTGGCTTATCAACTCATTAAATGTAGAAAACTACTACTATTGTCAGAAACTAAGCCTTTTTAAATAGAATAGCTTTATTTTATTTAACTTGTTACCAGATTTATTTTTCAAAACTTGCGGAAATATTGAAAGAAAAGCATCGTAGGACCGCCAATGCTTTAGTCAATGAGAAATGCAATTGTGACGAATTCTTAATAAGTACCGATTAGGGAGCTAGCTTACTCTGTTACAAAATACTATACCTATTACGAAAGGTTTCTATTATTTCAATATGTATTGCTTATGTCACACACATACATTTGGAAAACATAGTAGATTTAATAATCTGGATGTGTGAAAGAACTTTATTATTAATTTATAGTTTTGATTAGGGACTTAAGAGCTGTTTTATTTTTCTGTATTATTATATTTTTAATTTTTTATTATTTTTTTCAATATTCATGTAAAGGAAAAGGACCTATGCCGGACCTGTATATTAATATACGGGTCCGTCTGTGTAAATAAAATATATGAATAATAATACTCATGTAGATATCAGATAATTTGTTTTCAAATTATAATTTTGTATCTTCGAGATCAATCTTCTCATTGTATTTCCCTATTGCAAGATTAGATCTAATTTCGTAATGTACGTTAGGAACTTAGATCTCAGTTGTACTTCTAAATTATGTTTTTTTTTTGTTTTTTTTTATTATTCGTGAAGTTTGGACTATGAACGAGTTTTTGTAACCAGGTTTATGCCATCTAGGTATTTTTACTGTGTAAGGTTGGGCATCTCTTGTTTGACGATGGAATTGTTTTAGAATAGCGAGTAGTTTTTTGATTTGACATTTCTCTAATGAGCATGTGTTCACACCTACGAATTATCTATAAAACAGAGAAAGCGCTAGTTCTATACGACAAAGTTAATGACGAATTTGCAGTTGGGTCGTCAATTAGACGAATCGTGCGGTTCAAGAATGCATGAAAGCCTGAAAGGGAAACGCCAGCCCAAATGTATGAATTATATTCCATCTTGGGTCGCATAAATTATTTATAGATGTTTAGAAGTTCCGAAAGTGAAAAGAGAGTTTAGCATCGACTCAAGTATTCCAAACATTTTGATGCTCCTTTCGCGATGTCAAAAATATGATTGTTCCATGTAATTTTTGGTTCACGTGCATAACTAAAATGTTTAGACTATTTGAGTTTTGTAATAACACATTGGAAAGAGAGATTTGGTTAAAATTTTAGTAGTTTACGTGAAATTAAACAAATTTGAGTTTTAGACGAGTTAAACGACTTTATTTTTTTTTTGCCGCAGTCAGAAATTTTTAGTCAGATTAAGGCTAATCATGTTAACCATTATTTGTCTTATATTGCTAATTTTGGTAGTTGTAGCATTATATTTGCGAAGAAATTCAAAAGATGCTGCCAGAGTCAGCTACTGTCATCTGCAAGGCTATGAATTGGATTAAAGGTTGTTTGAAGTAGGTCGTTGATGCCAGAATGAATCAAGAAAAGAGTGGGTGAGGGGCTTATATTAAATTATTTAGATTAAAATTCGTCTACTAAAACACGAATCGAACGTTTAGAAATTGTTTTCTGTATCATTTACAAAAAAAAAACCGCCTGGAAATTAAAAAAAAATTAGCAATTGGTTGAAAGCATCTCTAGTTTAATTCAGAAAACTTGAAAAGAAAATTTACTGTTCGTTATCGGTATGTAAATTTTAATATATGTAAATAATAAAATGTTTCATTATTACAAAATTATATAATTCTAGACTCTTCTCAAACAGCTGTCGTATTTAATGATTTGCTTTAATTTCCATTCGCAAATAAAACATTTAATAAAAAATTACAAAAGAAAAAAAAATTGTTTACCTCACTCTGGGATACCATCATTCATTTGATTAATTATTAAGTATCTGATAATTAAGACTATTGTTAATTGACAGCATGTGACAGAACGCAAAAAAAAATTTCAGGAAGCATCAACGACAATTTTTTTTTTTCGGATATGTGCAAATTCTTCAGTTTAGTTGATTATATCCAGCTATGAGTATAAATTAATTATAGAATTAAATGGAAATAAGTGATAATTATTGGTGTCACCCAATATATTCAAGGTAAACGAAAAAAAGTACATCATTTTTAAGAAAAGTATTAACCTACATTTAATTCTTAAGAAATTCTAAATTAAAAATTTATTTTTGGATTGTTTATTTTGTGCATTTTTTTTTTTTCAATTTTTAAGATTTTCTCATCATTTCTTTTTTACTTTGAAATAAAAATGAAAAAAAACAAATGGATTTTTCATAAGAATATTGTAATAAATCATATTATGATTCAAGATGTAAAATGTTAGGTTTAATAAATTTGTTCAATAGAAGATCTGTACTTTCTGTTATGTTTGCTTGCGATAGCTTTGCTTATTTTGAAATAAATAAATTAATAAATTCAAAGCCTTTTTCAAAGCAAAACTAATATAATATAGTATGTAAAGTTCGATAAACTAACTTAACAGACCCCGTATATATTCGGCTTGACTCAATCAATGCCCTCTATTTTTGCCGGTCACGGACGGCTTTTCTTCGTTTGAAGATTAGATTAAAAAGATTTAAAATTTCCCGGAAGGGAATCTGTCCTCAATATCACCGAATCCGCAAATGAGCTTATTATGATAATCCTCAACTTTAATCAACAATAATCTTCAACTTTTTGCCTTACCCAGACTTTTAATTGCATTTTTGCTGTGCTCAAGGGAATCCCACAGAAAGGATTTGGCTCTATGAAGGGTGTATTCGATGTTTTCCTTGCTAGATCATCTGCAGCTTTCCGTTTGAAGATACGAAATTGTTTCATATTTTCTGATATTTTATCGCTCAAACGAATGTTTGGTTTACCCCTGACGTCTTATACATTCAGCTCTAAGTTCGAATCTTTTCTTAGCTAGATAATTTAAAAATTCGAAAACAAGCTTAAAATACATTTTTGTAAAGAATATGATTTTTATTTGATTTTTTTTATTTTGTCGTCGACGAGGCATTTAAAAGTTAATTTGGGATCCAGGATGATCCCTAGGTATTTGACAGTAGTTCAAAATACTGTTAGACAGTTAGGAATACCCAATCATATTTCGATGACTTATCAGTACAAAAATGCAGTTTGAATAAATAGGCACAACTACTTCAACGCTTAAAGGGCAATAAAATATAGGTTATTTGAATAAATTAGAAAAAAGGATTGGTATTCAAATCCCTGATTTCAAAATCCCGGAATTTAATATAAAAATAATAATTAAAAGTGCCGCACTTTTAATTATTATTTTTATATTAAATACCAGTATTACCAGCTTCAGCTCAAAAACAATTTTTAATGCAGATTTAAAATTTACTACACCTTTGTTTCGTTTTACATTAATGCCAATTAAACCCCCAAACCATAATATCACCAATTAAATATCCCCATAATATCCCTAATAAATCATAATATACCCAAATCATAATATCCCCAAAATAATATCCCGTTAAGCCCCCGTATCAGATTCTGAAAAAGTAAAATATAAAGAAAAAATCAATTTTATTTTTATCGGTCGGCGGCTGCCGCTCCCAAACTCTCGCTACTTATTTATTGATACCCTAAAAAACTCTTTAAAAACACCCTTTAAAAACAAAACAAATTTTGTTTTAAAAGTCAAAAATAGCGATAGTGATAGTGACTCTAAAAAAATAGCTTTATGGTTTAAGATGAATTACATTTCGACAAGGCCTTCAAAATGTGTTCCAAGATATTAGCCTGATTTTTAGTGTGCAATAAATGATGTATCAAAGATTAATTGTGTAGCTTAGAAGCAAACCGGGATCTTTTCCATTTTTCTGAGTTTACCGTAAATTGAAAAAAACTTCTGATTTTTGAATTACTGTAATTTTTTATATAATTCTTTCTGGAAATTATCAATAATAATGCTCGTAATTGAATTTTAATAAAAAAAACTCAGGATAAAAATAGTTATTCCAGGAGTTATTTAATTAATAAATATGGAATGGAACTGTTTTGCTACGAAGATTTGGAATAAGGTTGTTTTAAAAATTAGAGGATAGAAATAGGCGACTTTTGATACATATTTTTTTTCAAAAAAATATGCAATTATATATCAATGTATTTTAAATATGAGTCACAATTTCTAATTCATTTCTGACAGATTTCGACAAACATTTCGACAATGCGCTGTCATGTAATTTCTTTAATCTAGTGTTGGACCATGTTGTGCGACGTTCAGTGCAGCTCCTGGGATGACATCGATATTATCGGACATCACGACGAGCAGTAATCGAAGCCTTTACACAGATTGAACAGATTGAATTGGAAGCAGGTAAAGCGGGTCTTCTCATAAAAGAGAATAAATATATGCTGTCGACAAATAAAATGTCCTCACAACACCATATAGGACCCAATATCACTGTCAGCTCATATAATTTTGAAGTAGTTTAGGAGTTTATATACCTTGGAATCACATCGTCCCACCTTTTCTAGGACATGGACCTAGCCAAAAAAAAAAGTCGGAATATCTAACTATGTAGAGCGTATGAATGAAAATGTTCCACATAGAAAACTCTTTGAATCCAAGCTCCGGGGAACGCATCGTCGAGTCAGGCTACAACTTCGTTGGAGAGATGAAGTATCGGCAGATATGAAAAAAATTCAAATCACCAAGATTCCGCTCGTGACCGAAGTCAGTGGAGGAAAATTTTGCGTTAGGCTCAGAACCTTTAAGGTCTGTAGCGTTCAACAAGTAAGTAAGTAAGTAATATTTCACTTCGATTTAATCATGACACTTGTTTAATTTCGCGCCAAAATAGGAATATAATTGGTCGGGCAACTAAAATGTATGTCAGTACGCCAAAGACTCAATTTCAATATACGGGTCTTTATGTTTAAAATGAAAAATAATATGCTACCAGACTATTTGGGAAATTTGTGTATAATGGTCATTACAGCCTGAGATCGGCAAATTTGTTCAAGTTACCATTGTTTCGTAGGAGTAATACACAAAACAATTTATTTCATAAAGGGCTTCAATTATTTAATCACTTACGAGTGGAAGTCAGAAACGCAGACAATTTTAATTTTTTCAAAAAAATGTTGATAACTTTTGTAAAGTATAACGAATTATGAAATTTGTATTTTGCCTATTGAATATTCATGAATTTTTATCTAATTATATTTTGATTTTGAAGTTTAAATTTTTTATGAATTATTTTGCTAAAATTGTTTACAAATTTTTTAATATTTTGTAATAATCCTATTGAACTAATTTTGTTTTATGTAATTTGAAGGTAAATAGATTTAAGACTTTAAAATAGTATTAATTACTAATAAATGAATTAAAAAAAAACAAAAAAAAAAATTGTGTATCGATTATTTGAATAATTTATCTGCGGACGGGTATATCGATTTGTTAGCCGAATCAAATTCCCAATGTTTCAGTTATTTGCCATCAAAAAATACGAAGCCAATTTGATTATGAACATTCTGATAAAGGTTTTGGCACTGTAAAAATGCATTTTAAAGTTAATTTTTATTTCCTAATATTGGACACAACAATAAACTCGCATTAAACGAGCGATTCCAGTTACTAAATTCATTTAATGGTAATTTTAAATTTTTATACAAGACATTCAAAATTGAAAAATTTTCGTAATTATGAGATATTGAAATGTTGTATGGATTTGGAAAATAAGCTAACCAATAAGAACACAAATGAAACGGATATTGATAGAATTTACATGGCAGATGAATTGAAGGTATATCCTGGTAAAAATGAAATTATGAATAAAATTTATGAAATAAAAAATAAATGTGAGTTAAAAACAGGTTTGCGAGATTTTTGTATTAAAGCAAAATTTGTAACCGGTGAATATGAAATCGTTTCCCAAGAAGGTGAAAAATTGCTACATTCATAGCAATCATAAGAGATTACAGTTTTTACAACAGTACAATAAGAAGAACGATTTAAATGAGTCGAAATACATTTTTTCCAATTATGAATAGCTTTGCTTTAATTTAGATGTATGACAATTTCCGTTAAATCTTCCACTTAATAATGTGTTCAAATTACCATAAATAGAAATCAACATTTTTAATTCAAGGATAAACAGGATAAAATTTTCACCTAATATAAATCAACGAAAACTGAAAGTATTTCCAATAACACTTATGAAATGGCTTTTAAATTAAAACATATATTAGAGTTGCGTATGTTCTTCCTACTTCAATTTTGTTTTCTTCAAATTATGTTTACAAGCATAGAATTTCGTCGTGTATAGGTATGTCGCAATGCAAAAAAAAACAGTAACACATAAGCACATCTATTCAAAAAAAAAAAAAAGAAAGCCAAAATTCAGTATTTTTTATGAGAAATTTAAAAAAAAAAAAAATTCTGCCAGTCAAATTGTAACATCCATCAATTCATCATTCATGACAAAAAAAAAAATTCTATTAAAAAATAAAAATAGTAATAGAAGAATCAACCGTATATGAACAACCGTATTCAATGTGAACATGTGTGTGTGTAATAGGAGAGGAAAAGCTTTTAAAAATAACAGCCGCAACATTTAAGGTTTTTCCAGTTTTTCCTATATATTTTGTCTATTTTTATTGCAAATTATATTTTAGTGCTTAAATAGCTGGGTTAACTCATAAAAATGTTGCTATCACAAACAAAAAAGAAAAATATTGTTTCACAGTATTATAGGATAAAGCATATATTGCACTCACTATTCGAAAATATTTAGGTTATCTCAATTAAATGATTTTAATTTAAATGTCCTGATTTTGTTAATTTCAGTTTTTAACAGTTATTAAGTGGCTGTTATATTCATTATCACACTATCATCCATTAACAATCATAATACCAACTCATATATAATATCAAAGGAAATGAAAATCTTGATTTTGAAGCAAAAACCCATAGTATCAAACGAAATAAATATCTGAATAAAAGGTTTGAATGTGGTTCCAGCTAAAAATATTAATTTGACAAATTGAGAATTTTTGGAATAAATGAATTACTTACAAAAAAATTAATTAAGTTCTATTGGTATTGGTGAATTCACTGTTATAGAAAAGAACCCAACATTTTATGATATGCCTATTCAGAATGGTTCTGCCTATGATGTACGAACTATTCAGAATTGACTTAAGTAAGCAGATAAATCAAGTATAGGCTCTGCAAACATCAAGTATAGGCTCATTTGAGTGAGAGATTTTGAGATGCTTTAAAAATAATTATGTTGGTTTAAATATGTACCGTATAGTAAAAGCTCAAATATGTTGTAAAGCTATAAGTAAATAAGTAAATGTGACAGTAGTAACTAGTAAGTAAGTATATTAAGTAATAATAAAGAATTGCACAATGATTATTTTGTCACGATTAACATAAAATTGATCATTATTTATATATATACTAATGTAATGCCATTGCTAATCAAGTAAAGTTTGAAGGCCGTTTCAAAAAGCATGCAATTAAAAACATCAACAAAAATGTAAAGTGAGTATGTATCAATCTCTCATCATAATGCATTAACATTATTTTCCCATTACATTTTACTTCTACACTAGTTTAACTTTACGCTTCTACCTACACACACACTTACATACTTTCATATTCGATTCAAAAACAATATTGATTTATTCTCTCAATTCTCTCTTGCATTCGTAATGAACTATTATTTTTGCATTATAATTGTTGTTGTTATAAAATGCTTCAGACACAAAACATAATTAGTATATATAAGATATATACCGGGTGTTCTAGGACATGCATATCAAGGAGGAATAGAAGCCGTTATTTTAAAATTTAAAACAATTCATTAACTCATTACCGCCTATTGGGTATTGAAATACCCAAAAACCTTAGTGCATTAAAATAGCTATATATGCCGTTAGGTAATAGATATTGAGCTAGTTTTGATTTTATTAGAGAGAAAAAAGGCGGGACCATAATTCGTTCTCAGTGATCTAATCCAAATTCTCAAGAACTGTCGTTGTTAGTGGGACTCAAAACCTAAGGATTTTTTAAGCCCCGAAAATTACCATAAAAGTAGTTTTTGGGAAATTGGAAAATGGAAAAGTCGGGAAAATTTCTAAAGATCACTTAGCCTCAAACTTTCTCAATCTTATTAAAAATTATTTTTTTTTGGATTGGAGTACTTACCTCGTCTCTAGAGATGATTTACCTTTATGGGTATTTGAATACCCAACCGTCTAAATCATGAAAAAATTCTTATTAAAATTAGTCAAAAAAAAATTTATATTTTTATGAAAGTAAGGCACAATTCACAATGTTTTTTGTTTGAAGAAATCTAAAAAACTAAAATTAAATTTTAAAAATTAATATTTAATAGGCTTGCTAGACTACGTGCTTTTTAATTCTGTTTGATTTTATATAACTTATATCAAGATGCTGTAAACAACATCTGTGAGTTATAAAAATCAATCAAACTTTAAATTTTCAATTTATTTATTTTATTTAATTAAAGCAATAAATTAATTATTTATTTGTATTATTTTATAGTGATACACAGAATACAATTGGCAAAATATTAAATTAAAAAAAAAAGATAATAATGCTAACGGTTTTGAGATTTAAATTATCTTTATAAGATCCTCAAAAACTTTCTTTTAGCTTATAATAGAGTTGCTTCAATCTTCTTTTCGATATTTCGAATAATCATTATTATATTAGCCATCAAAATAATCCTTTTTGATGAATATTCAACAAAATTTATAACTAATTTTATAATTTTTTAATATATTGCAAAAATCTTCTTCTAAATTTTAGAAGGCAAGTACAATAAAGAGAGTTAAATAAAAATAAAAATTCCCTATAACTGGTATATAATAAATTCAGTTCTTTTTAGCTCAATAAAAAAAAAAAAATAACGCTTTCTAGCTTTAAATAAAATTTTGAGTTTAGTATCTTTTCATCATGAATCATTTGAGACATCTACTCTCAAAGAATAATGTTTTAACATACATGAATAGTTTAAACATGGGTTTTGATGGTTTCTTTTAAAATTTTTTTTTTTTGTTTTTATTTTTTAAATATCATCACGTAATATAGTTCATTTGTACTCGCATTTATCGTAAAACATTCTATTCCTAGATAGTATATTTCTTTTTTATATCACTGTGCATACATACACCCATTCATACAAATACATTTTAACGTACATACATATATCATCAATTTTTAAAGAAGCGCCACATCGTATAAGCACAATAAATATACGGATAGTATCACTTTATTACCGTTTTGTATTTTTTTGTTTTTATTTGAATGGTCTGTGAAAAGAGGCAACCAAAAAGCAAATAAGTCAAAAAAGCAAAAAAAAAAAAAATGTTTTGTTTTTGTTAGAGTGTTTGATCGCGTTTTGTTTTTGCGCAAATTTTAGTGCCCGAAAAAAATAAGAAAAAAAAAAACAAACAGAAAACTAAAAAAATAATAACAGAAAATAAACATTATAAAAATTTGTTAAAAATATGTTTTTTCCCCAGATGTGCTTTGAATTAAATGAAATGACTAATAAGAAAATAATCGAAATGCGGCAATACTTAACACACTTTTTTTTCGGTTAAATTATACACTGATGCCAATGACCAATTTATCACAACACTGTCTGTCATAAATTTTAGTTTGTACAATTTTAATGACATTTGTTTGTTATAACTGTTGTAATAAATGTAGGTGGTTTCGGAATTCCATTTTTCAATCATAGAGATTATCTTATTTTATATGGTTTAATCGCTATTGGAGCATAGGACAAAAACAAACCCATTGCATTTTGAGCGATCTTCATCAAAGAAGGTTTACTTATAGCCATGTTTTACTCTGCATATACCCTGCTTCAGCTAAAATTACTGTTTTTTATTGCTTTTATTTGTTGTTTGGACACATCGTAAATTCAACATTGAATGTGAAAGACTTGCCTTAGCGGGATCAATATTTCGTTCATCATTATAAACTTCAAATTTTGTTTGCGGATTTTGCTTCCACTGCGTGATTTGTGAATGAATTTTTACATTAAAAATTTTTTCGTTATTGTTTGCGTCAATTGTAAAACATAATAATTATATACACCTTTTACGAGCCATTAGGCTCTTTTAGGTTATTTGAATAAATAAATAAAATAAATAAAATAAATAAAATAAATAAAATAAATAAAATAAATAAAATAAACAAAATAAATAAAATAAATAAAATAAATAAAATAAATAAAATAAATAAAATAAATAAAATAAATAAAATAAACCAAATAAATAAAATAAATAAAATACGAATAAGAAACGTTTACATTATTTCGGTATCACTCTCGGTGTATTTCCAACTTTGACAGGTGGTAGAATAAAAACAGATTGATTTTAAACCGTTTTTCTTTGATACATATTCGACTTTCATATTGATGATAGCTTACACAAACAATATGAGCTTTGCTAATTCGTTTTTTAACGACCAGTTCAGCTTCTTCATTTGGAATAACCATATTACAAAGATAGATAAATTGTTCTACCGTCATGATCGCTATTATTTGATGATGAATTTTGGGCTGGTTAATCTTAATACATAGCTTATTCTGAATATTTTAGTCTTGGAGATATTCATCTTCAAACGTGTAGCTTTGCTAAATGTTAAAATAAAGTGACACAAATGATATAAACCGTTATTTATATATGCTATGAAACATACATAATGAATGCAATCCAAGTCGTGAAGATGATTCAATATGAAAAATATTCATTATTTGTTGGTTCACAAAATATGTCATTTTAATACTATCAAGACAGCTTCAAATCTCGCTAAAGGCATGTATTTTTAATTATTTTTTATTTATTTATTTATTTATTTTAACAGTTGATCCTACAGATAAATCTGTAGGACAACTTTATAGGTCCTTTTCCCTTTCTTAATGTAGGATTAATTATTTTTTTTTTCTTTTTTCCAATGATTCTAGTTTTATAAAATTTATTGAGAGTTAATGATTTAGTAAAAACTTAAATAAAATTTTAGAACTATGCAATTTTAGAAGGTCTAGTTCCTGATAATAGTTTTCCACTTATAATTATTTGATTTTATAGGTTTGATAAAAATAACAATAAATACCGAACACAGTTTTAAACGCTCATCAGTAGTAGGAAGAAGATTGTATGAATCCGGAACGTTAGTATTAAATGAGTTAAACGAACCGAACAGTTTTGGAATTTCAGAAGACAGCATTGATTGATATAAAAAGAAGGATATTTAATCTATACTGAGTAATTTCATTGTATAAAATTTTCAGTCGTATTTAGGAGTGTACAGTACATAAATATTATATTTTTTATTAGATCGATCGAATTTTTGTTCTCGTCACAGAAAATTGATTCATTCAACATCAATTTGCAGCGGAGTAGAACAAAAATAATTCTTTTAGGTTATTCTGCAATATAAAAATTTCAATTCAGTATTTCTATTCTTTCAATCTCAATTCCGATCAAGATCTTCGAATATGTTTTCTAATATGTTGACTATTTTAAGTAGCTGCAATACAATTTGCTGTAGAATTTTCCCATTTTTTCTAAAGTACTTTATCTTATACTCATTTTATCTTTATATTATACTGAAAATATCTGACCCATTTTAGTATAACGATTTAGAAAATTTTTTATAATAATCTCAATTTTTTTACTAGTTCATTCTACTCATTTTGCCTTTGATGTTCACCGTTGTCATACCTTTTTGTGTTTAGAGTATGCCTTTCTTTAAAACATTTTTTTGAAAAATTTTCATTTTATGCAATTTATTAAACAAATAAAAATGATTCAGGTAATTTTTTAATTTGTTTTTTATTTAATTTTTAACAAATTTTTATGCGTTTGCAAAATACTAAAATAAAATAAAAAAACAAAACAAATAAGCTAAAAAAAAATTTAACTTTATATTAAAAGCTATTCAAATGAACCGTTATAGTTCTTGAAATAATTTCAACATAAAACTTAAACCAAACTCTCATATAATATTTATATATCCATGTATGTAGACATTATTATATATGTAAAAATATAATTTTATATATATATATAAATATACGTATATATAATAATGTATATATGGAACTACATATATACATTTAAAATTTATTAGATTCTCTATGCCATTATGAATAAGTGATGATGGCTATGGGAAGATATAAAAATTCTACATAAATTAATGCTAGTTATAAACTAGGTAAGACAATCATTTTGTTTTTATATGCTTAATTAATAAATTAGCATAAAATATGTACATAAATGTATGTCTATTAAGTATTTACTTAGGTTATTCAAAAAATTTTTGATAAATAAAAATTATTTTATCATTATCATCCACCCACACACAATAATAATGTATAGTATTCGAATGAATTTGATGTTATTATGATAATTATTTATTATTTGACATACTAGTGTAGTAAGCAGCAGGAACCTATTCTATTTCGATCTCTTTCAATGTAAAAAAGCTATAGATTTTTTTAATTGTTGCCAGGTTTCAAATTTGATTGCAAATATCGATATTTCGAAAGCAACATAGTTCTTTCGCCAGTGCTTGTGACTAGCTCTATAATTAGTGAAGTTAGTCACAAGCACTGATGAAGGGAGTGAACTGAAACCTGGCAATAATTAAATTATTTTATTTAAATTATTACTAAAAACTAAAAATCCGATTAAAAAATCGTCGTGTGAGTCTGAAAGGCTCCATATGCCATCAACTCGGTTTTGAGTAAACGCGATTTGAAATTTAAAGTTGCTTAAAAAAAAAACCTGTACGATACAATTTTTCACAACTTTCACAATATCTTAATACTTATTTTTTTATTTTAATTACAAAATTTCAAGTGCCTACGCCTTTTAGTTTATAAGTTATACAGTTACTTTATTTTTAATAATGATTTTAGATAGGTTTGATCATTTGTTGGGCATATGTGTCAGGTATATGGATATGGAGCATTTCAGAAATAAGCCAATTTTGACGTCAAGCTTCATACAAAAATGACCCATATCCAAAAAATAGGGGTATGGGTCATTTTATAATTAACAAAGTATTACAAAGGTGGATATGGGTCAATCCGGAACTAAATATTTCCGAAACGGTAAAAAATAGCGAAAAACGGTTCGGACCAAAAGAAAGAGCGTCTCGCTAAACCTAAGAATCTGTTCCTATGTCAAAAAAAGTGAAAATGGCTTATGGAGCCTTTCAGATCTTGGCCGACGAAATGTATATTGATTTTTGTATAAAAATTCATTATTTTGGGTGTTGTATAATAAAAAATACTTAAATATACTATATAAGTGTATATAAATATATTGTTTAATAAACTTAGATTAACTATTGTAATACCGTACTTTACAAACATTTGATTGAGTACTATACTAACATATTAATAATTATTGTAAACGTGGGTCTCGGCACCTAATACAGCCAAATATATATATGGTTGTCTAAAACAATGTTACCACCTTTTTGGTTCAATTTATTTAATGTAATATCGAAACTACATCAATTTTGTCCAGTACACAGATGATATAATATGTGGAATGGGTGTAAGTTTTGAATATGTTAGAACAAAGTTACAACCGTTTGATCTAATTTTGTAATATTGAGAATTTACTTAAATTTGTTCAACACATATATTTTAGTATATTGTTTAGTACCTATATACATAAAACGTGAATTAGCTCTAACTTTTTAACAAATGAGAAGGTATGAGTGAATGCCAATATGGTAGATTTAAACAAAGGAGATTAATAGCGATATCCCGAAATAACTTTGAATAAATTATAAAGATTTTATATAATAATATGTGTGTGTTTTCGATATCTTCTGGTGAACTGCCACATTTCGCACCTCTTTTATTTTAATTTTCGTAATTAAAACAACGTTAATAAAACAAAAACTGTTAACTAAAATCAATATTTTCTGAAATTAACTCCTATTACGTAATTGAATCAAAATAAAGTCGCAAGAACTGATGAAGGAAGTGTGTTGCTTCCGACATATTGACATTGGCGATAAAATAAAATTATAATTCTACTTTAATTTAAATATAATGTAATAAACCCCAAGCATTTCGCATCACTAAAAGCTACTAGAGGTCAGTATAACAATCCACAGTGACTGCCGAAAAATCCCGTTATCATAATGTAATTTGGTTCATTATGATTAAACCGGTTCAAAAACATTTTCTACATAGATCCTAATCACTAAGCCACTTCAAAATTCCCACAAACTGATAGCTATTCAAAATCCCCAAATAAATCTAGAAATTTAAATACTAGATAACAGTTTTCATATAATTCAACATTTCATTCTATACTTCGATGGAAAATAATTTGAATGGCTCTCGTAATTATAGTAAAATATAATATTCAATATATACAATTTTGGATTAATAACGATAGTGATAGTAAAAAATAAATAAACTAAGAGAGGTAAGATAATATTGGGTTAGTTTACAAAATTTTTTGTATGTTCATGTACC
This sequence comes from Argyra leucocephala, assembly GCA_963942445.1. NCBI lineage: Eukaryota > Metazoa > Arthropoda > Insecta > Diptera > Dolichopodidae > Argyra > Argyra leucocephala. Next base: position 21,351,957 of record OZ012677.1, on the reverse strand, counting down.
CATAGTAGTATCAGTATAATAGACGCATGCATAAATTAAAATAATATTATTAAAATTTACAGGTAAATAGTATTATTATTATTAGTTAACCGGGTATAAATATTCGCATTATTTTTTTAAAATTTTTATTATTCTATTTTTTATTTTTTTTTTTGTTTTTGCTAACTTTCTTTTTAAATACAGACAGTATTTTTAGATAGAATAATTTTTGTTTTTAGTTTTTCTATCTGCTGCGCTATCTATTTAAGACATCTTATATATTATAGTATAGATTTTATTTTGTAAGAATGTGTTGTGACACATATTCCGGTCGTTATAACCATAGGAAAAAAACAAAAAAAAAAAATAAAAACAAAAAAATGAAAAATAAATTATCTATATGTTCATTTTTATTATTTATTTGGGGTGTTATCATATATAATAGCCGCAATAATACTTTTTTACGAGTAGATACTCTAGTTTTCTCAATAATAGACTTAGAGAGTGTATTTATCATCATCCAGGCTAAACACGTACCATAAAATGAAATTTTATTGCTTGTTTTCTTGTATCAAATTGGTTGTATTGTATGTATTCTAATGTTGAGGAATCGAAATAAAATTGGCATATCAATATTTGAAATAATTTAAAATATTTTTTGTTATTATGTTTTTTTTTGTTTTTTTTTTTGTTGTTAAAATTCAAATTGAAAATTACTTTTTGAGAGTTTTATTTATTGGTTTTTATTTTTTTTTTGTTTTTTTTTTTTATTTTTGGATGGAACATTCAAATATTGTACATGAAATTATTTATAAGTAGCTATTATTATAATTGAGTGTATATTTTTACATTAAAAGAGTGTCAAGTGTATACCTATCAAGTTTTTATTGTAAAACTATAAACAAATATGAAGTGAATTTATAGGTGAAAATTTACCCTAATAATTAAAAGGTTAGTAGGACTTCTGTTTTCTCTTTTGTTATTTATTTTTGTTAATTTAGAATGGAAGTTTATACTCCTGAGATAGAAAATATTGAAATTTGATTGTTTCAATAGGTATAGGTAGGTGGGCATCACATAATGAAGTAAAATAAATAATTATTTTTAATGAACATTTTAATTTTGTGTAAATAATCAGGAATAATTTGGCACAGTTATTAGTTATAGATAATTTTTTTATAATATTGTGTACTGAAATTATTAGATTATAAAATTGGCCATGCAACTAGAATATTTTAAGTTTCTGAAAAAGATTAGGTTTTATTGGTGGACAAATTTCATTTGAAAATATGAAATTAAGATTTAAATATTTTCATCTTATTAAATTCATAATTTATGTAAGTACCAATATGAAATGGTTTAGATATAGAAATTTTTTATATCTAGTAGCGCAAAGAACTAGCTACAAATTTTTAGAAACCGTAGTTAAACTTCTATAATACAACGTCTATTTAATAATTGCTCGTCTATAATTGATTTTAACTAAGCATATAGTAGATTGAACAATAAGAGAAAAATTATCAGTTTTTCGCATTAATTTTTAAAATTTTAGTCAATTGAAATATGGTAATTAATGTTTGTTGTTGTTGTAAGTTTAGTTGTAAAGTAATTTTAGATGTAAGTGTTTGATCCTAGTAGATTTTGAAATAAATAAATAAATAAGATGAAAAATTTTCTAATTATAGAGTAGGAAAATTGAGATGAAAATTAACGATTCTAGTACACAATCAATAATTATTAATTTAGAAAAATATTGTAAGGTCGGAATGATAGGTGGTTGTCTCAAAAAGAGCTACGTAAATAATGTATAGAATATATTAATGCTTTTTTGTAAATTTCAAGTGGATTCCTATCTTTGTCTGTCTAAGCTTGTCTTTCACCACTAAATGAGGAGGGAAAAATTCATATTGGTTAATAATTAAAAAAAATATTAACTTTTAAATTTATTAAATGAGTATTAACAGGAATTACAATCGTTTGTTTAACATGTTTAGGATAAAAGTGTTATTGCTATTTACTTTGGAGAACTAAATTTTAGCATTTTTTGTGTTTTACGCTTTTGTTTAGTAAATAAATATCTTACGTTTATGCATTATAATCACATTTATCTATTAGTGATCTATTATTTTTGTAATGGTTAATTTATTGTTTTTGTATAAACTGTGTTAACAAAAAAAATATAATATTACATTTATAATGTAAATTTAGATATATTTTTAAAATTAATTGTTTCGTTTATACTACAATTTTTAATTAACAAAATGAATTGATATATAAGAACTTATAAGATGAAACAGTTTAGTTTAAACTAAGATTCGATAAATCAAAACGTAATTGTATAAAACTATAAAATATGGGAATTGTAACCACAATTAAAATTTAACACAAATTAAAGAAAAAAAGAGTACTTCTCCATGTACTTTCTGACATTTCGTTTTAAATTAAATATATTTTCTTGTGAACAGGGTTTTCCGTGTAACAACAGTTGTTAATCGGAATAGAGAATAACAAAAAAGTTGTCAATTACATTACATGAGCTGGGAATCGCAATAGCACCCTAAAATCAAGAAATATAAAGACAAGAAAAATGTAGGCTCAAATGTAGGAATTCACATTAATTAATATTGAAATATTGAATAAAACAACAAAATAAATTAATGTGTATACATAAAATATAAATAGCTAGATATAAAATAGAACAAAATAACGTTACGTACTTTTATACTTATAGTCTAATAATGAATTTTTAGTAGTTTTTTTTAAATTTATATTTAGGCAAGTTTTAATTTCATTTTCTGCCCTTGGTTTGTCAATAATGATGTCCTACATCATGATTTGCTGGTGAGAACCATTAAGGAGGAGATTAGAATCATAAGCAGAAAATACCAGATAAGATAAGCTGCACATCCAAACAGACTGGCAAGAAGCTTGTTGGCTGCAATTGATGTAAGTCGCCTTAAGCGTCCTAGCATCCTGTAGACAATAGGAACAATCAAATAGGGGCCAAGAATACAATGGAGTATAATGTTGGCATCATGGATGGTTGACCACTGGGTTATCTCATCCACTAGTCAGTGCAATTTACCTGCATAAAAAAAATATCATACAAACTACTGAATGCCTCCTTCAGAAACAGATTGTAATGTTTGTGTCATTGGGAAATAAAAAAAAAAAATTGAGTTAATTGTAGAATATGTAGGTAGCTACTGTTGATAATTGCCTCTCTTCATTTAATCTTAAACCTGGCTAACAGTTAATTAATTTAATAATACTATAATTAGTTAGTAATTTTAAAATATTATATTTAGAATGCATTTCATCCGTAGCAGTTGTGATAGGAAACCCATTTTTATAGATTAGTTTTGTATTTTTTGTCGTGTATTCATGTTTTTCTAAAAAGGGTGCCCTCATATTCTAATATCATATGAAATTGACCTGTGAGACAAGCTGTAGTATATTGACAGTTTTAGTTTTTTAGGTGCACTTTTACTAATTTTTCTCAAAACATATTGTTCTGGTTTTTATGATTAGATTATTAGCATGACTAATACAACTTAATTCATTCTTAAGCCCATAAATGAGGTCAAATCCTACAGATCAATATCATTACTACCAATAGTATCAAAATTATTTGAAAAACTATTATTGATTCGAATGAGACCGATCATAGAAAATAGTAATCTGATTCCAAATTATCAATTTGGCTTTAGATCTAAGCACTCGACAATCGATCAAATTCATAGAATAACAGACATAATAGAAAAAGCTTTAGATGAAAAGAAAGTATGTTCTACCATATTTCTAGATGTAGCCCAAGCTTTTGATAAAGTATGGCATCGAGGCTTAATAAATAAACTAAACAATATGTTACCTAAACAATACGTAGATATATTCTCATCATATCTAGAAAACAGACTATTCAGAATAAAACAAGACGAAGAGTATTCTACTATTAGAGATATTAAAACGGGTGTGCCTCAAGGTAGTATTCTGGGTCCCATACTGTATTTGCTCTACACCAATGATTTACCGGAAATGGAAAATATAAAAATGTAGCTACATTCGCTGACGATACTGCGTTGATGGCAGTAGGATCAAATATTGACGAGGCTACAATTAAATTGCAAAGAGCAAGCGACAAGCTATACCTCTGGACAAAGAAATGGAAAATTAAACTCAATGAGTTAAAATCAGTACATGTAAATTTTACAAAAATTAGAAAATCAACCACCATTGGTAAATCTGAATGGGGTCAATATACCCCAAGAAAACAATGCTAAATACCTAGGAATGACATTAGATGTCAAACTTAGATGGAAAGAGCACGTTAAAAAGAAAAAATTTGAGCTTGAAAATAAGTATAGAGAAATGTGCTGGCTCTTAGGTCGTAATTCTAAATTACCTATACATAACAAGATTTTGTTATATAATCAGATAATCCAATATGGTTGTACGGCATACAAATATAGGGATGTTCCAAAAGGAACACGTCATGTACTTTGTATACAAAAATTTCAAAATAAAGTCTTGCGTAACATCGTTAATGCCCCTTGGTATGTTCGCAATAGTTACTTGCACAGAGATCTAAAAATTCCTTGAATAGAAAATGAAATAAAAAGATATGCAACAAAGCATATAGCTCGTCTGGAGGGACATGTTAACGTTGAGGCCACTCCACTGCTAGATAATCAAAATGATATCAGAACACTTAAAAGAACTAAGCCACTAGATTTAATACGATAGAATTTCGTAAACTTTTTCTTTAAGAAAATCAAAATAGCAATAAATTAATGGTTAGTCCGTTGGACTAGTATTAATGGGAGGGGTGTGGTTTAGTCAGTAAAAATCTGGCACACAATGGAAGCTACGGGGCTCATTGTGTCTATGAAGATTCCCACCAATCCACGCAAAAAAAAAAAAAAGAAAAAAAAAAAAAAAAAAAAACTTAATTCTTTGTCCACAATTGATTTTTTGATTGATATTTTTTGTTTTGATTACCATTTTTTTTTATGTTCTTGACAGTAGAACTTAAGTAGAATTAACTTTTCGTGCTCAATTAATTAAGTACGGTACTGCAAGTTTTTACTACATATTTTACTACAATATTTTCTAGTATTTATATTTCAAATTTCTGGCTTATCAACTCATTAAATGTGGAAAACTACTATACTATTGTCAGGAACTAAGCATACTTAAAAAGCGTAGTTATATTTTATTTAATTAGTTACCAGATTAAACTTTCATTTATTTTTTGTCATTTATTTTATCCCAATGACAAAGGTTATTAGATTTTGCTCAATCGGGAATCGATCCTGGGACCGTTGAAAGGTAGGCACTCTACCAACTGTGCCAACAAACGTGAACATCAACTTTGTTTTATTGACGCTTACTGTGAGTTTGTATATAAAAATTCATTCATTTATATATAGTGCGCATATCAACATGCGTCAACAGCTAATATTGAGTAGATTTGTTCCAAAGTAAACTATCGCAACATCATCCCAATACATATAATTTTTCATTTAATTTCAATACTGAGAAAATGCTTATGTAACAGGAAAATAATACTCTAAGTGGGCCCTAAATGAACTCCTCTGAATAATACCGAAATCGATGTTATTGGTATGATTTTTACTCCATTACATTCCGTATACTGTTTTCTGTTTTTTAGATAACTCTTGAAATATTTAAATTCTGAATTGGTAATACCACACGCATATAATACTTTTATAAGGAATTTTCTGTCTAATTAATTCAATGCCTTTGTTAAATGGAAGAAGAACACGCCTACTATTTTGCTTTTAGATAATTCATTTTCAAATCAATAATTATTACCGCTGTAGTATTTGCTCTTTTTTGAAACCATATTAATTTTGCAAAATTAACTTATTATTTTTCAAATATTCGGATAATTGATTATTGACATAGTTTTCTATAATTTTACTAAAATGTGATGTTAATAAAATGGGTAAAAAATTGTTAATGTGATATTTATTTCCTTCTTTTTTTATACACGAGTTAACTTTTTTTCATTTTTAGTGCACCGGGCAATGGATGACTAAATGAATTTGTCGTTTTTTTAAACTCAATATTAGCTTTAATATTTTTTTTTTTTTATTTGTAATAATTCAATCAGCTTATTTCCTTATGTGTACATTGTAATACTTATTAATTATTGCCATTTAGAAAATTATTTGATTTAAAAAAATTTAATTATTATAAGTTTTCAAATTAAATAAACTTATTGAGGTGAAATAAAATTTTTAAAAATAATAATTTCAAATTAACCTAAATGCTAACATTAAAATAAGTATTTAAATAAAATAAATACATAAATATTTTATGTACAAAATAATAATTTTATCTCAAAAGAATTTGAAAAATTAATTAAACTTAAATTTGCATTTCCTATTTTTATTATTTATAGAGAATAATATTTTCCACTTGAATTACCATTATTATAATCATGAGGTATTCATTTCCAAAATATCACCCATTTTAAAATTTGAAATTAAATTTGAAAATTTTGCATAAAATATATTTCTTAGATGATAATAATTAAAATAGAAATTCATTTTTATTTAAATACAAGTATGTATACATAGAAAGGTGAAGTTTGAAATATTAAAATTGACACAAACTATTTATTTAATTTTGTTTTTTCCAAGTTATTAATCTATTTGATTCTATATTGCATTAAATTGAATTTTAGGAATCATTTAGAACTTTCTCTATACTTCTTTAAAATTATACCAAATTTAAATGTCAGTTTAATAAAATTAAAATTTGTTCTATATTAAAATTAATTCATTCTCCTTTAGAGTTATTTGTAATTTGAATTTTTAAATAGAAAGAAAATATCCTGTTACACGATTCACCACGATATTAAGGAAATAAAAATATATACAACCATATTCTCTTAAGCCCATCTCGCGAGATCGCGTTAAAATATCTCTGAAGAAGTGATGGTTTTTTATTCTGTTAGACAGACGCGATAGAAATTGCCGCGACAGCAAATGTTAAAACAATCGTGTGAGTAATTTCTGTTAGACCTTTCATAGCACGGGATAGCCTTTTTTTATATCCTCAAAAATTGTAAAAGATAGAGCATTTCGCCAAAGTATTTTGTGTTTTATCAAAAAATGAAAGTAAATAAATAAATTAAATGGAGAAAATAGTTAAGTAAAGATTATTAAACAATTTTTGATTAATTTTTTTGTATTATTATTAAAAAGTGTGTTTTTGTTTTGAGGAAAAAAAACAAAAAAATCCATCTTTGGGCCCTTATCAATCATTGATCAACATATTGTCAATATATTGTTAATATACTGACCGCTGATTAATGAGAAGTGATTGATGGTGGTTCTATTCTCATCAATGTTGCTGTCAAAATCAGTGCAGGTAAAAAATGGCTTTTTGGGGAATGTTCAGATATTATTTTTTGATTTATGAATTTTCAGATAAAGTTATAATATTAATTTTAATAATTATAGCAATTATTGTAAAAAAACAATATTGATATAGCATTCAAATGTGCAAAAAAATAATTTGTTGTTTTTTGTGCACAACGTTTACTATAAAAAATTTAACTGAAGTCAAAAACATTCCTCCTGAAATTATATTTTCAATATTTATATATGTTTCGAAATTACCAATATATTCAGAACACCTTCATAATTGATTGATGAGTGTATGATTGATGTGTAATCGCTCATAATTCCTTTCATCAATATATTGTCAATATATGGGCAAGAAGATTGATGAAAAAAATGATTTGTAATAGGCACCTTACTATTACTGTTTTAGTACTGTTTATGAACTGAACTGTATTAATTTTATTAAAAAATTTTATTTAAAAAATATTTTAAACCTTTAAACTAATGCCACACTAATACTATCTAAAAAAAATTATAAGGAATATTTTGTTTATATACCAATAATATTTTTTGACAGTAAAAAGTGGTCACTACTACCAACATAACAAAATGTTCAATCTCTTTGCTTACAATGTCCATAGCAGAAATGCATATTCAACGAGACGAGTTACAATTATTCTTTTTTCGTCAGCGATGGGTCTAAGAGAATATGGGTGATAATATAACAAAATACAACAATTCAGGGCAGAAAATGCTTGCGCCTGCCAAATTGGACTGCCAAGTTGGGATTAGGAGATAAAAAAATATCTTTTTGGTTCAATATTAATTTGAAAGTGAATACCACTCCCTTTTTCCATGGCGTTGTACATTGCCTTCTCTAAAATTCTTCTCCACATAATCCGATTTTCAGTACATCTCCTTCAGCTATTTACAGTTATATTTTGGATATAGAGTACACTCTGATAAAAGTGACTTCCAAAAATATAAAAATTTCCTATTTAGATTATGAATGATGCAATAAGCATCACATTATTGAATTTATTAGAAACAAATGCATTAATTTATTGAGAAATAAAATCTTTAATCTCATAAGTATATTTCTCTATAATAAGTATATTATAAGTTATTTCATAATGCAACATATTTCTACCTTCTACCCATAATTCAGTTTTGTATGTTCTGTAGTGGTTTTCATAAACAAACAATATTGGTAATATTACCTATATTGACACAAGTATTTTGTTCATAAACAAATGTTTATAAAGTTTGTTCATAAACATTTTAAATTTAACAGGTAAACGGTAAATTTGTAGTAGATAGCGCATGACAATCAGTTGTGCTGCTGTTTTTATTTATAACACAAAACTGCTAATGTAAAAATTTCAAATTTTAATAACACTGGGAAAAAATTTTTTTCTACAGTATTTCGTTTTGCCAATTTATGAAAAGTCCTTTTGTATGTCTTATTAGAGTAATCTAAAATTGTGAAACTTCAATCTAACTGATTTAAATTTCGATAAGGTTATATTATTAAATTTTATTGCAGAAGACTATTTCTCATTGATACGAGCACGAACTGAATATGATTTTTCATAATGATGTTTCTTTTATACGCTATTGAAATTGATTGACTTACATTGTCATAATGTATACAATTGAGAATTAGATTAGAGAATGTTGTATCATTTTGATATTTGAAATTGTTGTTGAAAAGTTATGTAATTACAAAAATAATTTTTTTAGTATATTATAATACGTTTTGTGATATACAATCCCAACAACTGTTCCCAACTGCAATCTTTAACGGCTTTGATGGTCTATATGTTTATATTTTCATATTCTTAAAAGTTATTGTTTTTATTTTTGATAACGAAATTTTTAGATGTAGAAAAAGTTGGTCAGAGCTCCGTGGTATACTAAATGTATGGTTTTACATTGTCTCATGATCGGTAATTAATTTTACAGTGTATCCGCGATTCATTTTCACGATAGGGGTTGTTTAATTATGTATCCGAAAATTTGTTAATACACAGTATAGGGAAAAGGGTCTATAGTTGGCCTGTAGATTTATCTGCAGGTCCACTGTTAAATAAATAAATAAATAAATACACAGTATAGTTTGGTACAGTTATGTTGAGTTTTTTTTATTAATCAAACAATAAGTTGAAAAATTAAAGAAAAATAAGTGTTTCAAAAATAAATTTAAAAATGTTTTTTTTTTTATTTTAATTTATTTTAATTTTAATAGGAAATGGACTCACGAAACAAAGATGCTTTTATTAACTGTAAGGTTAAAGCACGAAGAAGATTTTTATTCAAAAAAATTTTCTAGGAAATTGTCCATATTAAATCTTTATATATAATCTTTCACAAATATATTCAATTCAGAGTATAATATTTTGACATTTGATTTGACTTTTATTTTAGAGACAATGTGTTTAGAGTGATCGGAATTGTAAGCAAAGTACAACACAATATTGTTAGTTTAGAAAATTTGTATATACATTTTAGCGGTTGAAATTTTTTGGATACATTTCCGATGTCACCGGCTTTTGTCAGATACTTGGTGTTTATTATTGTTTAACATTTCTTTCACTAGAAGTTTTGCATTATTTTAAATCCGGTTATAATAATTTTAGTTCAATAGTAAAATATTTGACTTAATTGACTACATATTATGTCAATTACATCACTTTTTATTTTTACTGTTGCAATGCAAACATACAAAGGCACATTTATAATAATTGCTCTGATTTATTTTAAATGAAATATTTTTTAAATAAATAAAATTACATTTCATAATCAATCTGTTGCTCATTATATTAATATTTTTCATAATTTAAATATTTTTCAATTAAAATTTTTCTTTAAGTAATTATTGATCATAAAAATTAAATTAAATATAGCTCTTGTATATTATCTATCTATCAATATAATTTGGGTCTTTTTCATATCTTATTAAAATGTCATTTATATTATTTTAACTGAAATTTTAAATAATTAATTATTTATTTAAATTGATTAAATATTCTTTGATTATTTCAATATATCTAAAATTTTGTATATACATATATAAAATTTAATTCTAAATTATGTCAATTCAATAAACTTTAAATCTGTAAAATTTATAGTGTGGATCTATATATACATAAATTCAAATTCCCTCTGGATATAAATAATATCCAAATATCTAAAGTAAATAATATTATAAACGAGTTGTAGGTAGATAATTGAAATTCTAAATATTAAATTCTATTATCAGAATATTAACATTGTATCTATATTATTATATAATATGTATCGATAGATAAATTTAATTTTCTCATGATACTGTATATAAAATGATAATAATAATATTGTGTAAAGGATGTAAATTATATACCAATATAGTATTAATTTTATTAGATTCTTCTTGAATTTTCATCAATTTATTTTTTTTATTATTTTGTACAAATGTCAACTAAAGAAAATAATTTTCTTTTAAAGTTTAAAATACTTTGCAAAAAAAAAACAAAAGAAAAAAAAATGTATTCTTAAGATATTTATAACATGAATTTGGTGAGACCAAATTTATAATGAATGATAATAAAATAACAAAGCAAATCATGCATAAGCACTTTAATCGTAAATTTATAAAATTATTTTACAAAATAATACTCATTACATTGTTTGACCAATTTTGCGTGGGTTCCTATTAAAAAAATTTGGGTAAAAAACAACTTTATTTTTTTGGCAACTTTATTTAATTTTGTCTGGCTAGTGCTTTTTGTTGAATATTTTTGTATAGTAGCCACAATAGCCGAGTGGTGGTAAGGCAAGTTTAGTAATGTGACGATCGATGACCACGGATTCTCAATGATCGAGGGATCCAAAATAATTTTCAAATGATAAAAATTACTGAAAATTAATTTTGAATACAACCATATTGGTTATAAATAATTTAGGAGCAATAAAATACAATATAAAATACATTATACAAAATTATATAATGTATAATTACATATCGAAAGCGAAAAGGACTTGTAAGATGGCCTAGAGATTTATCTGCAAATCCACTGTTGTATAAATAAATAAATAAATATTATTGCATGTAAAGCTATGCTTAAGGTATATCCAAGTCTATCACAATTTAAAACTAAAAACTTGTTAATCGCATTAGAGTTAGACTCCAAATTGCACTAATCTTAAAATAATTTTTAATACATTCGAACGCGTTGCACTAAATTAACTGATCGCATTTAATTGTCTGTATATTTTTAGTGAATTAATATCGACAATTAATTTCTCACTTGGTTCTACATTCGATAATTTTTTAATAAATAAAGTGGATAAGTTCAATTTATATTTATTAAAAACAAAATGTCTTTGTTTTGAGACAAACATTGATATAAACACGTGCATGTATTACATATGGAAGACAAAGATACAAGACAAAATTACATATGGAAAAATTATATAGAGACAAAATCACACGTGAACAAAATGTCATATTTAAAAAAATTACTGTGCCGTATGCGTTTACCTGCCGTCAGCAAAAACAGGGTTCCAGAAAACGAGCAGTGGAGGTTTGGCGGTAGCCCCCCATTTTAAAAACAAGAGGTTCGGCATCCCAAGTGTCGGTAATTTTGTCCGTCCCAAGTGTCGATAGTGTAATTTTGTCTTGTGAAATTTTGTCCTATGTAATTTTGTCTTATGTAATTTTGTCATGTAACCGAAAAGAACATAGCTAATTTTCGACTTCCCTAATAACATGTTTGTAACTCAATATCTATATTACAAGTAAAAAATTAGTTTTTAATTTCTAAAATATAAAATTTTCATACTGTCAATTTCAACAAAGTTGCTTTATTAAGTGGGAATTTTGTTTACGATTTATAACTCACATATGAATTTATTTATGAATCAGTTGTAAAGCGAATCAGATTCAAACTAGTAGATGTTTAGGTAGCCCAAAATAATTATACTTTCTGACTTCTGTAGTTCCAGCCAATAGTGTTGGCGAACAAAGCACTACAATTTTGTTTGGTTTGCATATTAATATGCAAGAGAAATAAAAATTAAATTAAATTAAATTTGATTAAATGCCAAATTCTTAGTGGACTATCAAATACACCACCCTACAAAAGTAATAAGTATTATGACCAAAATAAATAAAGGTAAAGAAATTTTTGAAAAAAGTAAACGTAAAATTTAAATGAATACTCAACGAAAAAAAAACTAAAATGTAATACAAGCAATTGAAAGTATAAAATAATACAAAATCGATTTGGCATGAAAATTACATGCTACAAAAACATGAAGGTAAATTTTCCTAAAAAAAATTTATCAATTTTCTAACATAAAATTCAGATACAAATTAGTGCAATAAATAGTTGCGATAAGCTAGTATTTTCGAAGAATGCAAGTGCGAAATGCTTGTGCTTGCGTATTTCGATGAAAAATAAAAATAATTTTTAAAAAAAGGAAAATTATCTGAAAATGGCAAGTTTTTGAATGGTTTTCATAATATTCTATAGATATAATCTCGTAGCAAAAATGACAGACGCTCAGGAGTCAGACTCATAGCCTACATGATCTGTTGGTCACCTAAGTATTCTAGAGATGGTAAATTCCTCTATTTTCACTTTAAATACTTTAATTTTTTGATTTGGGGTAATTCAGTTCAGTTCGTTCTTAAAATTGAACAAAATCGAAATAAATGGATATACTCGTACTAGAATTTAACTATACACCCTGAATAGGGTAAATGAAAGGAGAAGAAGAATTTTTCTTTCTATTATAAAAACCAAGTTTTTGTTCACTAACAATTTGATTGCAGTTCAATAGAACTATTGATATTTTTGAACCAACATTATTTACTACATCAATGATTGTAGCTATTTTTGATTTTTCATTCAATGCCAGTTTAAATTTTTTTTTCGTTATTAATATTTGTTTACTATCTATATCTACCTACTTGATAACTATCTCAGCTTTTTGTTGGAAATTAAGGTAGTTTTACATGTAAAAATTCCCGACTTCACAAAATTGTAGTGCTTTGTTCGCCAACATTACTGGATGGAACTACAGAAGAGAGAAAGTATATAACTATTGGACTACTTAAACCTCTACTAGTTTGATTCTGACTAGTTTTACAACTCAAACATATATCTATACGTAAAATATATTCATATGTGAGTTATAAATCTGTTTCTTGATGAATTATTATTCATTGTTTTTGTATAAAGTCAGAAAATATTTTGTGTGGCTCTCTTCAAGCTGTAGAAAACCTACAAACTTTTATATTATTCACATTTAATTAATTTTTTTGAATGTTATTAAAATCCGAGCTTCGCATCTAAATTTTACTTGTTAAAGTAATTCTGTTAGTAAGCCTGGCGCTAATCTGTATCCTGTTAATAAGTATAATTGGCTATCCGACCATTTTAATTGTTATTATATTTAGTTTCTTTTGTGGGGTTACCTGGATATGAGCCGATATGAGCTTGTACTTGATTAAAAATTTATAAGATCGTAAATAATTATATTGATTGCTTGTTTAATTTTTTGTCTTTTTTTCTGGTTATGGTCTACTCTTTTTGGTACTAAAATACAACTTATAATTTTCTAATAACTATTTTAAGAATGTAGAGGGTGTGTTAATTTATCAACATAGCATTTGAAAACAGTTTTATGAAATAACATAAAAATTTGAAAAACTCGTCAATTTTTGTCTATTCTATTTCTATTTTATCCTATTCTATATTCAATCGAAAATTAGGCGTATGTGGTTGAGTGGGCATATTAATGACAATCGGATATAGATCTCAAAGGTTTATTTTCAGGATATCCACTGATTTGATACAGCTACGGGTTTGCTCTGAAAATGCATAACATTTCAGTTTGTATTCTTATATGGTGAAGGAGACCCATAGGTGCTCAAGTGTCTTGCAATTAATGATAATTAGTATAGCTTTTATTATAAATGATTGATTCAAAGCATACTTTCATAATTTTTTCTCAAATATGAATTCAAAGTTCCTGTATTTAAATATCACATTATATTACTTTAATTATTGTGATAATAGCCAATCGCATTTAAGTTGTCATATTGATTATTTTTGTATATGTGGAAATAGAGATTTGAAAGAAAAGTACTTTAACTACGATACATTTACTTTTATGTTCAGCTAGAAGATTAATATTTAAGGAAATATCAAAATCAACTACTATAGAGGATTTTAGTTATATGAGTACATTATATTTGAATATGAAAATTGTTGACTTAAATTAAAAAAAAAACAAAAACAACAAAATAAAAAATATTATGCAAATATTTAATTTTCAGAGGGAATCTGGTTGAAATCATATTAGGAATTTTCAATTTATTAATTGATTTATGATGAATATTTTGTATTGTGTACATTTTATGTACATTGATGAATACGTAATCTCGATCAGTTTGAAATGGATACTCTGACCCATTGTTATAACCATATTTTTTGAATTTATGTATAACTTGTTTATAGAATTTGTATTTTTTTTTATTATTCTTATTTTCAATTTGATTTTTTTATGTTTTATTTCAGTTATTTTTTTTTATTTAAAAATAAATTTGCATAACATTTCATTGCCTGAAGTTAAAAAAATTGTTATTTATTTTTATTATTCTTGTTACTTTATTATTATGTTATTAGATGAGATACTTAATGTTTTTTTTTCTTAAGATATAATATGGAAGAGGTTATTAACATTTAAGTGATGATGAGTTTTTTTTTGGGAATATTTAATTTTTTTTTAATTTTACCATATTAAAACTTTTGTTCAAAATATAAAAAAATTAAATAAAGAAAAAAAAAACAATAAAGTTATCGTTTAAGTGATAGTAGGATATAAAAAGAATTGGGACATTTTAAAAATAAATCTGAATTAAACGTTTTTTATAGTTTATTTAGGATGTTAATCTAATGAGTGTTCTTATAGAGCTTTATTAGTAGGTAACATTTTGGTATGGAGAAGAAAATACAATGCCGAACTATCCCAGTTGTTCAACGACATGGACCTAGCCAAAAAAGTCAGCATAAGACGTCTCCACTGATTAGGCCATGTAGAGCGTATGGATGAAAATGCTCCAGCTAAAAAACTCTTCGAATCCAAGACCCTTGGCAACGTGTCGTCCAGGGAGGCCATACCTACGTTGGAGAGATGAAGTATCATTATGAAAAAAACTTCAAATCACCAACTGGAGGGATTCCGTCCGTGACCGAAGTTAGGGGAGGACAATTTTTTGTTAGGCCCAGTACCTTCAATGTCTGCACCGTTCAACAAGTATTACTAAAGTAACCTTGTTGCATGCAATTTATTTTTGATTTAGAACGTTGTCTAAAATATTGAAATCTAGAAATTTCTATTTCATTCATCATTTTTAATAGATTCTATTTTAGAATTATAATATATTCTGAAAAGTCAAATTTCATTCAAGCTATAGGTTAAAAGAATAAAATAAAGATATTTAGTTTAGTTTGAAAGTGGAATGGCAGAAGATTGACTGGCAAAGATGGTAATGAATGGTCAAATATATATCAAACATTAACCTCCGAGGAAGATCTGTGGTACACGTACACATACCATCGTCGGACATTTCGGTGGACATTCATACCATCGAAAACATCAGACGTCGTCATCACAAAGTTGAGGATCAGATATATTGAAAACACAGGCACTGAATGCCTAATTAAAGAAGAAAAAGAATAATTTTGAAAGTGGTTAGCAGCCACATCAATCCGTTGTTGCCACAACACTATAGGCTAATAGCTTTTAACTTCACTATATTATTGTTATATATATATATATATATATATGATTATACTATACTATTTTTGTTAGATTCTATTTTTTTTATCGCACTGTTCTACTAACATTTTGTTATTGAATTTTTGAATGTTGAATTATTAATCATGAAATTATAATACACTCTCACACTTATGATAAAAAATATTAGATAAAAAATAATTTATGTTAGAAGTATTTAAGTAAAAATTACTGTTAGAAGACTTAGTAGTAAATGAAAATATTAGTACCAGAGTTAGACCAAGATGGCTGGACGAAATCGACGACAACTGTTGAAATATTTGAGTTAACAGATGGAAGATGGTTGCACAAGATAGAACACAATAGAGAAAAGTTGTACACGAAGCAATAAATAATGATTATAAAATAAATACATTAGCCTATAAACAAACTTCAGAAAATAATTATTATTCTCTATTAAGTATACTTGATTTTGTAATTAATTTAACTGAATTCTATTAAAAGATAGACGAACAAAACCTACAATTGAATAAATTTGAAAAAAAAATTTAATCTAAAAAATCTTTAAAATGTATCTTTTTATCTATAATAATTTATTTTATTATAATTTTTTTTTTGTTTCTAAAGCCGATTTAAAAATTAGTGTAGATTAAGGTAATTGATTTTCCAAAAAAGGGTATCATTAAAATTTCAGTAATTTGAGTAGATGATGAATAATTTGGTTTTGGAATTTTATTGGTATTATTATTAATTCTAGTCTTTGGTTAATTTTATTTAAATTTATTTTAATTGTTGACCATTTTTCATGGAATATTTTATACCTACATAAAGTTTTAGATTTTCACTTGCGGGACTTTAATGTTTTATGTTTTAAAACCAAACCTGATGAGAATATTTACAATTTTAGTTATGAAATTTTAGTAAGACAAATTTAATAAGTGTATGAAATTTAAATGCGAAGAACAATAGTGTTATGAACTATGGTTTTTCGTTGTGGATAAAAATTTTGGGAAATTTTATTATAAATTATCTTAGACAGTATTAGCTAAACAATAATATGCGCCATGCTTTTCACAAAAAAATAATTTATTTGAAAGGCAAACAAATTTTTGTAACAGAAATTTGGAGATTTCTTTATTATAATCTAAGCCTAATATTTAATATTTAGTATGCCTGTCATTTGCCTTTATTATAACCGCTTAACACACATTGTTCATGGATTCAATAGAATTTTCAATGACGTACGACATAGAACTATATGAGGGTCAAATCAGTTATCATTTAAGTACTCTTTCACCTACTAGTAGAAATAGAACCAGATTTAATGAGATTCGATAACATTTTTAACTTGAATTTTATCCAAAAAAATTTTAATTTTAATTTTAAAAATTTATTATCATCTTCTTCCGTTTGCCTTGCCATTATCTTGCTGAAAAATGAACCTATTTAAGTTTCTAAAGTTTTAAGTGACTCCCCATAATATCTATGTACACATCTCCAGTTACTTTTAAGTTCACAAACGCTAGCTCACCTAAGTCGCTACTGCTGAAGTAGCTCCAAACCATTAGACCTTCAATTTTGTTACGTATTTCTTAAATGCCAACATCAATAAAGTGTCCTTCACACTTTCTACGCACCTGTAGCCTCCTATCTCCGACGTGGAGCTTGCATTTGAACTCATCAGAAAACACCACCTTACTCCACATTTTTTTAGTATTCCCGGGCTCAATGAAGCCTAGAAAGTTTTGACGTTGCCTTTAAAATAGGCTTTTGCATTGATTGACGTGTTTTTAATAACCTTCTTCGAACAGTTGATGTTGATATTGCGATTCTTCTTGCTCTGGCAAGGTATGCTTACAGTTTTGTGGATGTTCTATGTTTGGAACGAAGTACCAGAAATTTATCTTCTTTTTTCTACTGAAGTCTTCCGTGGCATACCCGTTCCTTTTCACCGTTCTATATTCCCGGTACTTTCAAATTTTTTAATTAAATCGTCAACAGATGATTTCCCACGTCCCAGAATTCTTCCATAAAGCGATTAAATCGCTTTTTTGTTACACTTTTTGTTGAATTATTTATCCTTAATGAACACTTCCTCCCAAAAAACCAAGCAATTTATAATTACATAATTACAGGAGTTGCACAAAACAACTTAAAATTGTCGAAGGCGTAGAAAAAACTACCTGTAAGATAAGAATTTTCTAGGAATTCAAACTGTCCAGATTTCATTGCACCCTTTTGTATGTTGCCAGCAATATAAATTGAAATCTGAAATGAGGTTGAAATCCTTGATATTTTAAAATAAGCTATTTGAGAAATTTATTTTATTAAACTAAAAAGTGTAAATGTAATTTACTAAAATTATAGACCCTAGCTGCTAAACCAATATTTTATCGAGAAGAAGTATATTGAAAATAGGAAAGTGCTTTTTAATCTTTTTTTACAAAACTCTAAATCGTTTTAATAGTAGGATTCTTAATTTACGATAACAGTTTTGTATATTTTGTCGTTTCGAGTATTACAGTGGAATAGCTATGATATTTTGCCATAACTTGCTTAATTTCGTTACAGAAATATATTTATAAAAATTGATGGCTGCTTCTAAAGTTGACGTAATGATGTTAGATGTTGTGTAACACAACCAGATCCTACAATTTTGATGTATCGATATTTCTAAGTACATGATGGCACTGTAAAAAACATCTCTGAAATGCAAGAGTTATTTTTGTCGAATATATGCCGACATCACATGTGAAATTTAGGTATATCGAATGTATGACTTGTAATTTGAGAGAATGGCAAAAGATCAACTATAAACTCAAACAAATGTCAACTATCTTATAGTTACTTGTTTAAGAATTATAATGATATGTTGCAGCATGTTTCATGACTTATAATATGTGGTAGTGTCACCAAAGACTGTAGTTAATTTCTATTATTATAATATTTTATGCTTCAGAGTTTTCAATATTTAAATTTTCTAAATTAATATTTAGTAACAAAGAGCTTTAGATTGTTGACATTAGGCAGCTCTAGATTTTGAAAGTGTCAAAATTAATCCAGCTGAAACCATAGACTTATTATATATAGACTCGCAATAGAAAAAAAATTTTCAGCCAAAAATGAAAAACAGCTGAGTGTACTATGCATGTGTATTAGTAATAGTTTCTTTAACCATAATTTCGGGAAAATATAAAATTTGGTGGGATATTTTTCTGTTTAGTGTATAGATAAATTTTTTATGTTATGTATATTGCAGGATGCATTCAAAGAAAATTACTTAAACAAATAAATTGCAATGTGTTAGTGTTTGTGCTATTGAAGAAGGCGGTATAGAACAATCGCGATTTATTCACCTCAAAAATTGGGGTGCATTTCCGAAAAAAATTTATCGATCTTCCATTTACAAAATAGATTGAGTGAAAAAAATGTTTATTATAAATTAGTGAATATTATATTAAGAATTATTCCGGATAGTGTTTTTAGTAATAAGTCGGATCACATTTTAGAATGCGACGTTCTTTAAAATCACATATACCTTCTAATAAAATTGTTTGTCGAAAATATTTAGCAATTAAATTATTCCATATTTGTGAAAGAAAAACCGAAACTTTATTAAACAAATCAAACAAGTTAGGTCTCTAAGGGAAACCGTAGAAAAAAACCCACCTTTTTCTTTGCCCCATGGGTGGTGTGGAAAAAAGAATAACATTTTTAAATACAAAAACTAAAAACTTTATTTTATTTTAATTTTTAAAAAATTTTTCTACTAAACTAATATAAACTGCTCTACTCCTCTTTGGTTTTTAGTCAAAGTAATTTCAGAAAATAACAGCTGAGCTTACCAAACGTAGGCACATAAGAAATTGCATATATATATTCTTGGATGAAAGTCACTAGATAGGAAATCGCATTAGAAGAAAAGAGAAAGAAATGTTAGATTGCCAGTCTATTATTATTAAGTCTATGGCCTAAACCTAACCAATCATTATTACCTTGGTATAATTTTGTTGACTGAAGTATGGGTTACTAAAAAAAATCAAAAAAATCTATGGTAGGTGCTATTCTTGAGCAGAGCTATGGATATGATTTGAGTATGTCCGTAGACCATATTTCATTTACAAATATTATAAATAATGTTAGAGTAAGAACTTAGCTTCAAAATGGACACTCTGATTGATATTAAAATTTTATTAATCTGTTCAATACAGGGTAATCCTATTTGAAAGGAAATTTCCATCTCACATATTAAATAGGTTTCCTTCACCTATTCTTTCGAGAAAGCTGATGAACTTTTAACGATAATATGAATACCTAAAAACCGAAAACCACGTATTTACTAAGTTTTCAATGCTTCAAGAAGACTAATGAAATTCTAATGATGATGCAAAAACTGAAAACAATACAGATGTTAATTAAATTTAGTAAAACATATCTAGAATTTCTTATTTTTCCTATTTATATTTTCAACCAAAAAATTTTTTTTTTAAATTACACCAAAAATAACAACAAAAATTAAACTTTGTTGTTTTTTTGTTAATTTCACATAATCTAATGTCAATAGATACCGTCTGGATAAATCTCCGGTTGCAGGCTTCATTAACCAATTTTATTTTTTATACATAAAATATACTTGTAAGACATTATTACAAAATTCAAAATAAATAATTTTTCATAGTCTCATGTAATAAAAAAAAAAAAAAAAAAAAAATTAAGACATTCAACTTTTGGTAAAACAAAAAAACAAAAAAAAAATTAAAAACGATAAAAAAAATATAGATCAAAGATTAAACATGTCTCCTGCTGATATTGCATATGTTGAATAAAAATCAAAAGTCATCATAACGACCAAAAGTTTATAGAACTTTTAAAACTTTTAAACATTTTCAGGTTAAAATATTTTTGTTTTTTCTTAAAAAAAAAAAAAAAACAAAAAGCAAAAAAAAAATAGAAAATATAAAAAATAAATAGATTAAAATTATAACACTTGTTTCAAAATATAAACTTTTTGCCAATTGATTTTGATATGATATGAGAAGTGAATTCAACCAGAAAGGGAAATAATAGCACTGTTTTGCCAATTACCTATAATGTAAAATATGAAATATTATTCAAAGGAGTATTTTATATGATATGTGTAGGCTTTATAAGTACTTAATTGCATTATTTCAAGTTAGAGTAAAGATCTAATTGAAATTTAATTATTTTTGCCATCTTTTTATTTTTTATTTATTTTCATCTGTAGTCAAAATATTTGAAGCGCGATTGCAATTTTACAAAGCAATTGTACCTCTCAGTTAAAAAATCTTCCCTGAAGATTTGTAATCTATCTATTAAAATCGTCGGGAAATATTATTACTATCATCGTACTTGTTAATCTTACTATCATCGTGCTTGTTAATAATTATCCGTTCCGTGGCCTAATCGGTTGGAGCACAGAAATGTGTTTTAATTACGATGTGGTAGTCACGGGTTCCATTCCTGTGGGGGGTATAAAATATAACTAAAAAAAAATATTAAAATATTTTATATAAAATTTTTAATCAATAAAAATAATTAATGTAATTAATACTTTAATAAACTAAAAATATTACCTATATTATCTATATCAATACTCATATATCTCATACAACACAATAACAAAATAACACAATAAATAATGTTGGACAAACATTAATAATAATTACATAATTGTCAACAACTGACAAAAGTATGTGACACGACGTACCCAGTAAACACAGTAACGTCAGGCATCTTAACGTCAAAGATAAATAAAATTTCAAAGCGACAACTTGCAGAAAAATATGACGTCGTCAGTACAAACAGATTAAAAATGAAGTTTGACATTGCCTCGGAAATTACCTCGGAAGGTGAAATTTCAATCGAGTACGATGGAAATGTCAAGTGGAAACCCTATGCTCCCAAGAGGAGTAAGTCAGAAAAAAAAAAATAAAAAAAAAACTTGTTAATAATTATTTGCAATTCTATTGTACTGAACAGTTAATTTTTGTTTACCGTTATTCGTTCTTGTATCTTTGTGTTGTTTTCTCGGAAGTAGTTTTAAATTTCTTTCATTTGTTCTCTCTGATGGTCTAGAATTTATTTTGAAAAGTAATTAAACAAAATAGCTTTATCTCATTACAGGTTCTATAATGACATCGCTAACTCATTTGTGTTGTATTAGAATAGTAACGGTAAAAATATTTGATTGTTAATTAAAATCAAAATCATTTTTTGACAGTTTTCAAGAGCTATCAAGTTAATGGAATGGGGTTGTTCAGTTAAACGATTATTGAGTAGCAATTTATGAAATAAAACATAGGTAATAAAAACACAGCTTCAGCGTATATTTTCTAATCAAAAAACCCAGGAAGATGATCTCAAAGAAATGAAGAATGAAATAAGTGAGCTGAAAGAGAACGTCAACAGCTTAATAAATGAAAACATTACCTTAAGAAATCAAAATCAGGAGCTAAAGGAGGAAATCAAGTACACTAGATTCCTAGTTGAAAAAACCAGACAATATAAATACAACAAATTCATCGAAATTTCAGGAATTCCAGACAATAAAAATGAAACACAAGATACATTAAAACAGGATCGGATAGTGACGAAATCTTATTTCTGAAAATCTTATTTTTTGAAAATCTTATTTTTTGCTAAAAATCTTATTTTTTTTCTCCGAAAATCTTATTTTTTCCTGTAAAATTTTATTTATACACAAAATGGATTTGGTACAACAGCCCTTAAATGTGATGAAGACAATATAGGTCCGGGGTCCCAGGAATTGGGCTCGAAACTTAATATCACATGGTTTCATACGTTTCGTATTCGTTTACTTGCCGTGGGCAAAAACAGGGTTCCAATAAATGAGTAGCGAGGGTTTGGGGGCGGCAGCCCCCGACTTTCCAAATAAAATAATTTTTTTAAAAACATTTTTTTACCAATACTGTGCCGTATGCGTTTACTTGCAGTCGACAAAAACAGGGTTCTAATAAATGAGTAGCGGGGGTTTGGGGGCGGCAGCTCTCGACCTTAAAAATAAAATAATTTTTTTAAACACATTAACTAAGAAGTATTAGTTATTATGTGCTCCTATTTAGAAAAAAAAAACAAAAAATACAAAATAAGATTTTGATCAAATAAGATTTTAAAAAATAAGATTTTCAGAAATAAGATTTTCAGAAAATAAGATTTTCAAAAATAAAATTTCGACCCCAACCCAAACAGGATAATAAGAAAATAACTGATAAAATTGGTGTGGATTTTAGTGTCAATGATATAAAGGAAATATATAGAGGCTTAGGTCAATCGAAGAATTCTGGTGAGTCAAAAAAAGATTTTGGAAATTTTGGACAAAATTTTGTCTGCAAAAAAAAAATAAAAATTTATCAACAATAAAAATATTTAACTTGTCTTGTAATTCAAAATCACGAGAATCGAATAATATTATATATATTAATGAACTTTTACGAAATACTTTCCTTTTTTTATTCAAAAAAGCTAGAGAACTAAAAAGACAAAATAGTATAAAATTTGCATTGGTAAAGGATGGTAAAATTTTAATTCAAAAAACTGAAAAAAAGTAAGACCAAATTAGTCATATCTGATTCTGATCTAAATGACATTTGAATTAAATTATAATACCATGTTAAATAGTTCATCATATGAACTGCCACTTAATACCCATGTAACCACCAATATCTTTAGAACTTGCGACATTTTCCTAAAAGAAGAAAATTCATTGAAAATTTTATACCTAAATGTTAGGAGTTTAAAACACAAAATAGATGAAATAACATATTTATTAGATTCACTTTATTAGATTAGATTAGAGAAAATATACCATACATATTATAAGCCCCGAAAAAAAATTTCTAATTTTGTTCTAATAATAGACCGATTCGGGTATTTTTCAGATTTCTTGTCCGCTATAAGTTCGAATATTTATCTGTGGAAAAACTAGTTTTAACTGATATTTTATGGACAAATTGTCGGAGACATTTTAGGTAGATTTCAGTAATTTTGTGGGTAAATTGTCGGTGACATCTTAGGAACCTGAAATACCGGCCAAACACCGTTAATAGATAGTTAAATAAAAGGTATATTTTATTTTATATTATGTAAATTAATTTTATTGTAAATTATTGTATTTTTTACAGCAATTATATAATTTAAGTTTAAAGCCATAGCCTTACAGACTTACAGTAGTATTGATTAAAATTAAATGAGAAATTTTAGTTGATTTTAATTAATTTGTATTTGAATATATTACCCTTAAATTTTTGGCGGTTATCTCTAATTGTTGCCCTTTTTAAAAACTCTTGAATCCCTTTCTTCACGGATTCTTGGGCTATAACTTCATCATTCTTCAAGTAGTTTAATTAAACGTATAACTCCTCCATTTTCAGAAAATATTAGTTTTGTTATTTCTAGAAAAAAAAAATACATACAAATGGAAACATTAAATGTAATGAGTAACACCAAAAGTTAATTGTTTGCAATAATGTACATCCTTAGATAATGAATATACATGTGTACATAATTAATTTTAATAACGATGAATCAAATGATGACAGTTAGCCGAAAACTAAAAAATTCAAAATGTTATCCCAAAAGTTTCGCGAATCTTAGGAAATGAAATATGGCTTTATTGATTGGCTTATGTCGGGCAATTCAAAACAAGGTAAATAATGTGTTAATTGTAATATAGGTATTGTTGGCGGAAAATCTCACATTGAAAGACATGAATTGGGGCACAAACGAATATTAAGTGTGAAAAAACAAGAGAAACAATATTTGACAAGGCTAAGAAATTTGAAATTTCGATAAGCTTATTCATTGCAGAACAAAATCAACCTTTCACTGCTTTGAATCATTTGAATTATTGCCTTAAAACTCAATACAATTTACAAATACAATTTATTTTAACTTAATTATAATAAAAATTTTAAATAAAATTGATTTAATTTTGAACATAATTATGAATTATAACTACATTTTCATTGAATTGCAATATTTTTTCTGTTTCACCTTTTACATGTATTTAGTACTTTTAGGAGCTTATCTAGTACTATTTTTTTTATAATTTTAGTACTTTGAAAATTTTCAGAATATCATCACTGATGTGTGTGTGCTGGATGTTATTAATTCATTTCGTGAATTTCCGTAAGTTTTTCGTAATTTTTTATTCATATTTTTTCACTGTACCTCGGTGAATATGTGTTCAAGAACACCACGTCGGTGAACCTTTGTTTTTCGGGAGCGTAACCGAAACTTGGATTTTAGATGCAGCTTTATTACCATACAAATTATTCATAAAAATGTCACCAGTAATATTTCAGTAATCTACAGACCCCTAATAATGCATCCAATTTAGTAGACGGTTTCATCGTTAAGTTTTATAACTATCTGGTTAGCCAAAAAACAAAAAACTCATTAGTGGTAGGTGATTTAAACTTTGATATCAAATAAAATATTAAAATCAACAATAGACAAATTTTGGACAAATTGTTATACTTTTGGACTTGCTTACAAAGCCAAAATATAGCCAAAAAACAAAAAACTCATTAGTGGTAGGTGATTTCAACTTTGATATCAAATAAAATATTAAAATCAACAATAGACAAATTTTGGACAAATTGTTATACTTTTGGACTTGCTTACAAAAATAAGAGAACAAAAAAAATATAAATATTTTGTATATTTTATTTAAGGCTTGAATACTTGTTATACACAGGTTGTTTACCGAAAAATTACAATTAAACGACAGATATAGATATGCTTCTATTTGTTAGCTTAGAACTATTGTATACTGGCTCAGATTGATGAGCTAGGTTAGAATTCTGTTTTGAACCAAATTGTTCGTTGCAAGAATATTCAAGTCATCCTTGTTTTTATAAATGAAAAACTGCAGTCAATCTGAATATTCTGAATTTATGAACACACTTGGCAAATTTTCTGAACGCTGTACATAAATGCAGACTGAAAGTCTACTGGTCGTCAACTTGGCAAAATAAATTTTTAGTATGCATAAAACTTTTTGAAGTAGTTTTCTTTGTTGTTTTGAGTTGTTTAGGTTTTGTTTTGTTATTTAATGCAGCGTTTACACATCAATATATATTGACAGGATTTACTGATGAGAGAAAATATTGAAGAAATACTGATGTGTAAACACATATTGATATCAATATATATTGAAGCAAAAAATAGAATTTATTCTATATTTTCTTCAATATTTATTGAGAGAGACCAAATTAAATATGGCGAATAATGAAAAACTTAGCAACATTCATATGTTAATTTTTTTTCTCTTTATATTCACAGCGTACTTGATTAAAAAAAATTTATTTTTATATTAGCTTTGGTGAATATATAAGAAAAAACTGACGAATAGTTTGATTGTTTAAAAACTGATGTGTAACCACAAATTTCTCTCTCTTCAATCTAAAATCATCAATAAATATTGAAGAATATTGATGTGTAAACGTTGCCTAAAAATAATTGTTATTTTCCAAATGTTAGTATTAATGAACAGAAGCTTTGCAGAATTGTCATGTGTAAATGTATAATATAGATAGAGTTTGTGTTCATTATTGAAAAGTACGCCAATTGGTGACAAAATTTTTGTCAGTTTGCAGCATTTTAGAATACACCCATTGTTTGGTGAGCATTTCATTGTTTCTTCAAATTTAAATTGTTTCACTTTTAAATCAGCTTTAATTTATGTAAATTTGTGTCATCGAGTTGTTATGTTATCAATCAAAAGATTACATTGTCTACGAGTATTATATAGGAAATTAATGTTTGGAACTGTATCTAGAATATGTCTAAAACCTATTTATAATGGCGGTGTCTAGACGATCAGTTATTCGGTCAGTTTTCATTGTGAATGAAAAAATTTGTAGATGGCGAAAACTGAGAATTGTCATTTATGTCACAAGACTCACAAGTGGAAGTGAAACTTAAACAATAATAAAAATTAATTTTTAGAAATTGCAGCATTTTGTATTTATTTGGTTCGTTTTAAGAAGGAATAGGTATGTTTATATTATTAAATGTGTTAATTCAAATGTAAAATTCAAATGTTGTTTCTCTAATATGGTTTTTTCTGTATTTATGGTTATGCTGTATATTTTGACATTAAGATTAGAAACGTTGACTATGAAACTCGGAACGATTGAAATCGAAAAACTGACGACAAGCTGCAAGTATTTTGACTTTTTTTTTATTATTTTCAAATAACAACAAATAAATGGATTTCAGTAAAAACTGACATTGTTCACTGATCGTCTAGACACCGCCAATAACTATTATCCATTGTACGTCTAATCATTTTGTACGAGTAGGCTTGAATATATGGTCATTTACCCAATCCTATTTTATTTCCAGTAAACTATTTAGCTCATATATGTAGATTTGGGCAAATTATTAAATTCCTAATTTATTAAGTTAGCTTTATTTAACAGTTATATTCTTGATAACAGAACTAATCTCATTTTGTACTTAACAAATTTCTTAATTGATGTTTAGAATTTTTGTATTTTATATCTGTAATAAGCCTAATCGATAGGAGTACGTTTGTAAAGTATTGGTATACAAGTCAAATAGAATAAGTACAAAAATCATGTACACCAAAAAGTAAAATAATCAACTGTTTTGTGGTAACTTGATAACTTATAGAAACTGCAGCACAGTTTCGGAATAACAAATGGAATAACGCTTGTTATACCGCTTGTTAAGAAAATTGTAATAGAGAAAAAATATATTTTTAATTGTTCGAATAAAAAAATATCCATTTATATCACCAAAAATACATGACGTGTATGTAATAAGCTTAAAAAATACTTATAAACTTACAAAATCTAATTAGTTAAAGCAATAATTTTGTAGTGAATGCGATTTGTGAAAGTAAAAAAAAAAAGACAAAAAAAATCAAACGAACCAAATTCAATAGGATGTACAATAATAATTTTTGGTATCCTTTTGTAAAATAATTTTGAAAAGCAAAAAATTACAAAAATGAGAATTGGTGAGAAGAAAAATGTGACATGAGACATTTTAGATAAGCCTGACGAGAATTGCAGAAAAACAAAAAACGAAGCAAAAAAAAACTAAAAAATATTGTCTGGTTCTGGTGGTTACCCACCCAAAGGATATATGATTTATGATTATTAAATTATTTCACGTATAAGATGTACAAATACAGCATAGATGAAAATATATATACATTCATGTATACATATGCAGTACACATATTATGATATGTATGTTTTGTCCATATATGAAACCATATTAAAAAATGTGCTCTGAATTTACAGTTAAGTTGTTTAATAAAATTTTTACTCTATACAGAAAATCTCATCTTCTATATATTCTCATTGTGTATTCGTTCACCTCCATACTCCACCTCTTATGCTATTGCACTATATAATATAATATATATAGATGTGTATGAACTTAGATCATTATTAATGCAAAGGCAATATTTATAATAGAAACCATAACAAAAATATCTTCATGTATGTTTTTTGTTTATTGAAGGATTTTCTTGTATATTGTCATAATATGAAAAGAAGATTAGTTGATAAAGGACAAATAAGCTCATAGCACATATTATATATAATAAATGTGTGTGGGGGTATAGATTTTTGTGTGTTTTTTTTTTTATTTTATTTTGTTCACCCCTAAAGTTTTAAGTAAGAATCATTTGAAAATTTGAATATTATTAGTTTGTTTTTTTTTTTTTTTTTACTATTGTTAAGTTATTGAGATATTTTAAGGATATGAGAGAGATTATAAAAATAAATATAAAAATTTAGTTTTATTGTTGTTGTTGCTGTTTTTATTATTATTTTGTATACATGCTTTTTAGCTGTAATAATTTTTATATAAACCGCATAATAGAGTGACATAATAAACAAATTCTCTAAGCAAATTGGTGTTATTTTGGTCCTCGCATATATAGATAGGTCCATCTAGGATATTTATTTAGAAAATTTTAGAAAAGAAGTATAGCGGAATTGATTAGATACTTGGAATATTAGATTTTGTATTAGTATAAGGATTAGTATAACGATTAATACTATATTTATAATTTTCGTGTAGAATAGAGAACAAATTATTCTATAGAGACTATTAGTGTTATATTGAGTTAACAAATTAATTTTAACAAAATTAAATTTTCAGTATAGTTAAGCAATTGGTATAATAGTAAGTTATTAATGCTAAGTCAACTTGTAAATATATGCACGTAAAATTGAAGTGTGGAATTAATATTGGCTTTATAAATATAATTATTTGAAGACTTGTTAAATTATATTTAAATTGAAATTGATAAAATAACCAGGATGTTTTTGATATGTTGTCAAATAGTTGTTGCTTACACAAATAATAATAGCGTTCCTTTAAGCTGTGTAAACTATTCATGAGTAGATTATTAAAGGAATGCTTATTTTATGCTCATGAGCAAAACATAACATAAAAACATTGATGTTAGTTTGTTTTGTTTTGGAAATTTATTTATCAAAAAATTCTCTTCTTTTCTTGCTGTTCTCTAATTTTATTCATTAAATTTAGTTTTACATATAATTATTTTTAAAATAAAATGATTATTTATAATATTTAAATTATTTTTTTGGTTGAAAGATATTTCAATTTAATGCTTAGCTCACTTATTCAGAACATTGTGTTCCGAACAAAAAAATTTAAACAGCAGACATTAACATATACAATATCAAATACATATACATGCATAATATATCAAATCATTGTTATTCAAATAAATAAAATTATTAAATAATAAATAAAATAATATTGTTAATATACAATAATTTTTAATATAAAATAATTGTTAATATATAAAATAAATACAAAATTGTGTAGAAGTGTTATAAATATTGGTTTTTCAATATTTTTATGAATTGTTTGTTTTTTGTTGTTTGTTTATGCTTTGTAAATTGTAACGTGAGAAATGTCAAAAAAATTAAAATGACAGCAAAAAAAAATTGTTCCGAACACAAAGTTAAAGTTAAATCAACTTTTGTTCCGGAGAGAAAAAAATGTTCCGAGCATTTTTGAAAATTGAGAGAATTCATATTTTCATACAAAAAATATACGCGCGGTCAGTGAATCAGTGAATCAGGCATAAATTTTTGTTAATTTAAATGTCAATGTGAAATTTCAAATTATAAATATGACACCAAATAATTATTTAGCAGAAAATTTTTTTATTCAGCACCTAGCGGAAAGTAGATCGTTACTAATCATTTTCAGCACAAAAATGTGTAAAAATGGTTAGTTAACACAGCATAATGGAACGCTACTAATCTTTCAATTTGAAATCGAATTGTTATACATTAGAAGATTTATTTTTTGTACTTCAGTTATGCTCATATGCAGATTTTTAGGACCTTTTCTCTTTCGAGATGTGGACCTATTATTTTTTTATTGTCATTTATTTCATCTCAATGACAAAAGGTACTGTGGACCAGGTCGCAAAACTTATTAAACATTTTGTTTCATCTGGAATCGAAACTGGGAACTTTTTGGTTGAAAAAAATGCTTTATCTTTTGCACCACCGAGCGTGTTACATTAGAAAATGTAGCTTTCATACTTTATTAGTTCTATTGTACTAGATTTTTGTTAATTATGTGATGATATATACGTGATCATTAAATAAAATTGTGTTTGTATTCTTAATAGTATGTCTGCCTAAAATGTATACAATGCCAATCTAAGACTAGTGCAGTATTTACAGAGAGGGGTCTTGTATCATACTAATAAAATTAGTGTTAATTATCCGGTTCAAAATTAACTAACTAATATTTTAAATGAATATATATTATACTTACCCGTTTTATTATAATATTCTACACAAAATTGTTATACAAAATCTTTACAACATAAAATAACACAAAATATTAAAAACGTGAATAGATAAATGTTATACAATACACAAAACATTATTTCAGTTAACAATAAAAAAAAAATAAAACTCATACATATATCAATAAGGAAAGATAATCCTCGAAGGATTTACATAAATGTCCATATAATACGAAATATTTTCATTTTCAGTTTTAAACGTAAAGTAAGAGTATAAATTTTGTTCTTTTGTGTCTGATCACGAACTTCCAAAATTAGAAAAACAATTCAAATAAGTTCCGATAATATTTTGATTAGGAAAATATTTTTCATTGTTTTGTTTTCAAAATGTTGTTTTTGTATATTTATTTTATATATATATATATATTTTTTTTTTTCTAAAAGACTCTTAGGATATCATTATAGGATAATTCGAATTTGATTAATAATAACTTGAAAAGGACGTGTTCAAATAAAAATGTCTTTATGTTTTCATAATGAATTAATTTATAATAAGTATAGTGAAAAAAAAAAATGATTTTGAATTTGCAGAGAATTAAGTCTGTTCAATTTTTTTGGTATATTTTATTGAAATAATTATTTGAATCAAAACTACAAATTTAATATTAAAGTAAATAAATAATATATTTGGATGAGTTACATACGATTTAGATGCTTATATTGCATATATGTATAAATATTAATATGTACAACTAATTTTTGGGCCATCAGTATAATTTATCAATGTGTTGAGTTTAATCTGTTTAACCCTTCTGTCTATACCTACATACCCGAGTATGTTTTCCTTTTTTTCGTCTTGAATAATTCCACCTTTATCCATTTAAATGAACCCAAGTTTCATGATTCCTCAAATGGGACTGTTATTAATTAGTTTTTTGAAAAATAAGTCAAAAAGCGTATTTGTATTATATAGGTCCTGCTTTAGGAGCCTTAAAAAAATTGTCATAATACCTAACATACCCGGGTATGTACATAAGTTTTATATGAAATACTAGTTTTATAACCCGCCATAAATGACAGAAGCAAAATAAATTCTAGCATTTCTTCCTTCATTAGAGTTTTCATTTCAAGTTTAAGAAAAATATGTATTTGCTTACTAATTTATCAATATCATACCTTTATTAGAATTATTAGAATGCTTTTAATTACCATATAAATAGAATATTTGTAGTAAGGTGCAAAATGTTCAATTCCCTAAGGGTTATTTACTCGGTCATTTTAACGACATCTTATTTGCCATCATTGGAAATTTAAACATATATTATCCTAAGACCTCAATAATTCTGAATAATCAATATTCTTAGACATTTTATTGTATTCAATTAATTATAATATAAGTTAGTCAAAAAGATAATTTAAATTTAAACTAATGTAGAAATACTAAATTCAAATAATATTTTTAATTGAAAACAAAATCTAATTTATAATATAAATTAAGCTTACAATAGTTTTATATTCTTACAATCATAGCAGCGTTCTACTGTAAAATTCAAATTGTAAAATGAAATTAATTAAGCCATAATGAAAGTAAAAAGTTCAATGGCGCCATCTAAATTTAACACTTAAATGACATGAAAATCATTATGATATTATGGGCAAATGACACTGATAACAGATAACAGATGACAGATGACAGATGACAAATGACAAATGACAAATGACAAATGGCATATATAAGCAATAAAAAACAATGTTTATGACAATTACATGATGTTACAATTTGTATATATATATTTCAATTTGTATATGTGTTGGAGTATTCCGTCGAACTTACAAACATCCAGATAAATGCAGACATTTATATATATAATAATTATAATGTTTTTTCTGAATAATTAAAATACAAATTAATTATTATAAAAATTAAGTATATTTCAGTATTTTTTAATTCATATGTCTAAACATAAAATAAATAAAATAACAAAAATTCTATGAGTTACATTTTTCACGATAATAATATTGTTTTATTTTAAAGGAAAATTTGTAATTGAAATTTTATTATTTTGTCATATAAATATATACCGGGGTATGTTAAAAGTTATGGAACGTATACTTTTTTGGTATGGACAGAAGGGTTAAAATGCCATACTATTAAGGTCGGTAATAAGTAGACGGTTCGAAGACAGGTTTTCTTTTAAATTTAATACATTAACCAAAATGACATAATTTACCAACTACAATGAGGGATAACGTTACTAAGTTGTACTTACAAAATATTATTCAATGTTATATAAACCAGATTAGCTTATACTAAGCTGAAGAAATATTGGGACAATATCAATGTGGATTCCGAAGCTAAAAATCAACAATTGACCAGGTATTTGTCATAAAACAAAGTATGGAGAAATATTATGAACATTATATAAACCTTCACATGGTTTCCATAGAATGCAAACAAGCCTTTGACAGGATAAGCATAAACATAATTTTAACACCTTTCAGAAATGTAGAAATTAACAATCCTAACCATATTGACAACGCATGATTCAAAAGTTAAATTTATAATACAAGATCAAATCAACCATGAATTGACAATACAAACGGAACTATGATAAGGAGATGTACCACTATATGCTACTATCCGCATTATTATTTAATTTAATGCCTCATTACGCCATACGAAAATTAGAAAAGAAGGGCAGTATCTTCAACATGACAAGCCAAATAGTAGTATTTGCGAACTTATATCGTAATAATGGCAAAAAACCACAGATGTCTGGCAGAAGTAGAAAATGAGATAAAAAAGGAAGGATTCAAAATCAACGAAGGCAAAACAAAATATCTAAAAATGTCAAAAAAATAGGAAATAATAAGTAATCAGAATATAACAATCAGAAAATACAACTTTGAATGAGACACAATACCTTCACATACCTTGGAACAATAATAGGAAACTATAGCATGCAGGACTGGATTAATAACAGAATTCAAGCGGGAAGCAGGTGTTACTGCGCAAACAGAAATTTGCTATGCAAGCAAAGTATATATCAAGAAAAGCAAATAAGACGATATAACATAAAACCCTAATATGACTACCTCGGTAACAGTACTAGCCAACAACGAACGAATGAACATATCAAAAACTATATAGATATAAGCATATATCTCTAAACAGATTTACAGATATGAGTGTATAATAATATGTAGTCTGAATCGAATCCTATAAATAACTAATAACCACTATAATTACATATGTATAGTCAGTATTGTGGTTATTGTGTAATCTCAGTCTCAGACTTATGATGATGATGATGATGTAATTACCGAAATTGACTAAGATATTTAATAATATTTAGAGAGATACTGAAATTAAATTCATAATTTACAGGAAGCCGACGAACACCCAAAGAGTAATCCCAACTTCCAATAAAAGATGGCTCCATTTCATTCAATGATTCATAGACTAGTGACAATTCCTATAGAAAGGGAAAAATATAATGACGAAAAAAATTATATTATCGACACAGTTGCAAAAAATGGATACTCAAGCACAACAATTACCAACATATAATTATTAACAAGAAAAGGAGGTATATGAAAAGGGATACTATCACCACATTGTTCCAACAGGTATGCATAAAAGAACTTCCATCACAGATGATGATGAAATACCGAAGTCATTAAAAAACACAATATAGACTTCATAAGAACTAGTATAGGCGTAATCAATTTAAAACATTACTACGAAAGACAAAAAAATAATAACAGAGAAAAGCGGAATCTACAAAATATCATGCAACAAATTTCAGAAGACAATACATTGAATAGACAAAGAGATTAGCAACAGTAGGATTACAAGAACATCTAAACGAAGTAGAAATTGCTAGGAAGATAGGAAAAATATCCAATTTTAAATCTACCGTAGTAGAAGTCATGGCAATCGAGGAACATGAATAAACATAGATGACCTAGAGGTAATTAAAGAAATCAACGACACCAGAAAACTAAACGTTTGCAAAAGTCTGGAAATTATAAAACAACAGCCAGGTATCCTTCTAAATAGTGATCATTGTACCCATTACCGTGATTAATTAAATTCATAAGAAAAAAAAAATATAAATATTTTCTTTATTAGGTAAAAGATAAGTAAATTTAAATTTAAATTAAACTTTTGTAATTTTTATTGCCCCTAAAATAATAAAAAATAAAAAAAAAATGTATATGAAATATCGATATTTGTAAAAAAAAATTGACAAAAATAAATATGACAAAAATAAAAGGAAGTATGAGTTTGTATTTTTTTTTTAAATTTAGAGGTTTTAATCTTTTCCAAGTAACACAAATAAGTTGTAACAACGTCGTACTATCGTTGACTAAATAACTATTGGTCGGCTACATGACGTTGAAATAACTTTCAGACAACGTCATTATTACGTTATTGGGGAATGATTGTTGAGTCGTACCGTAGTGAAAATAACTATTATCCGACTACTCAACCGACTATGAAACAACCAAATTAGAATAAAAGAGATAGATAGATTATTATATACAGTGTAGGTATGTATTTTTGAACGAAAAAAGAATTTTTATTTCTAAAATATTTTAACAATAATGTTGTCCTGTTTTCTCTCACTATAATTAAGTTATAAATTTGTTAAGGTATAATAACTTTATAAATATGAATCTATTATTATAAATTATAAATATTGTAAATATTTTCACGAAAATTGTGCAATATATGACATCTTTTTGCAAACGAACAACTTCCATTTTTAGGATATTTATAACTTCCACCATTTTATATTGAGAGAAAAAAGGACAACGTTATAGTTGAAATATATTCTACCTATCTTTTTTATTCTAATTTGGTTAATTTATAGCCGGTTGAGTAGAGTAGTCGGATAAAGGTTATAAAATATAAGATATTACGACGTTATAAGCAAGTCGTCGGTATAACGTTATTTCGGTGACCTTTAAGTTTTAATAGTTGCGTCATAGTTATAAAATGAAAAAAAAGTTGTGAAGTAGATATAAAATAACTTTGTGACAACTGATATATAGCAAAACGTCGTATTGTAGTCGTAATGACGGATAAATTATAACTTTTCCATTTTTCACTATAAAGTTATTTTTTTTTTAAATTTACGACGTTATAACGACGTTGGTATGGATATATTTAACCAATAGTTATTTGGTGTTACTTGGGTTATTTTTAAAAAAAAGTTTTACCTAGACCCTACAGGATATTCTATAAAATATATGAATACTCTGCTTAAGTATTAGAATACCGTGGCTTCCATATTGTAAATGGAATAGACTAGATTGTAAGATTTTTTTTGTGTACCATATGGAATATGATGCATTTTAGAAAAAACGTTTTTTTTTACAATATGGATATTATGGATATTCATCATAAATTATTCACCATACATGTTTAAATAGATTCTGTGTTGATGAAATATTAGGTCTTTGATATTGTTTGAAATCATCTAACTTTATAGATTTTAAACATAATTTAAATTTTTTTAAGTTTATATTTAAAAATATTTTGTTGTTGCCTGATTATTTTGATTTTAAACCAAGATCTTATATCTGAAATTATTTCTTCAATGTTTATCTACATTTCGTTTTTCCGAATCCGAATTTCACTTTCATATTTTTTCTTAGTTGTATTAACATATTACATATTCGTTTACTTATAAATTGATTAGAGGTTTTTACATAATAAAGTTTTTGGATTTCAAATGCTTGCATAATACGACTTTCAAAAACAAAAAACTGGTACAGTCCTGTTAATATATTTAAATTTTAAAATTGATTTGACTCAAAATATCAATTTCAGACATAAGCGGTTTTGACTTGTTGCCACAAAATTATTGTTAATTAAAATTAGCCGGTCGAGTAGAGAATAATTCTATTTACAATAAGCTAATTTACCCTAATAAATTTCAGTGAGGAGGGGCAGCTATATTACTAGCTCTTAATAAAATATCATCATAATGCTCTTCTCGGCATAAAATTTAATAAAATCTTTTTGATTATTAATTTACGACTTCGTAACCGGTCATAAGAAATATAGGTAATAAACAAGCTGTTGAATGCTGCTAACAAGATATGTCTACCAATTTTATTCGAATTTTTCCAAGCACTTTAAAAATTTCAAATACAATTCTACTGATATGTTTCAATTTCATCTAGGATTTTTATAATTTCTTAATGGTCGTCTACCAAATTTTGCCTTAATAATTTCTATTTATTTAAAATAATTTTTTTGTTAATTAAAACATAATTTCTATAATTAACCTAATATTTTGTTTTTGTATTGAAACTAGTTGGTACATTAACTTTTTTTTTTAATGAAATTAAGGTGCACCTTCTCCTCCGGAATGTATAAAAAAAAAACATGTAAACAAAAAACATCGTTTAACAATTTTTTGAAAAAAAAAACATAACAATAAAAACAAATTGTAAATAAAATAAAAAACAGTTGAGGCTCTCCTAAATTTATTACAGTTCACCCAAAGTGGAAGGAATGAGAGAATAGAATTGTTACATTTTTGGCATTTATTATATGCAATTTTATTTATTTATTTTTTTTTTGATGCTATTAAACTAGTTATTCTCATTTCACTGGGTCAAATTTTTTTTTCGCAATTGAAACATGAGAATTTAGTTAAAACGAACGTGAATTTGATTCAGAAGAGGTAAACACAACTAACTGTACATTAAATTATTATAACAATAAATTTCTTAATAAAAAGCTCCAAACATTTTTGTTTTTTTTTTTTCAAATAAAAATTTTAGAATAAAAATTGTTATGTTTGCTTGTCATTTTTACCGTCACCATATTGAAACAATAAACTTATATTTTTTTAATTGCGCTACTTTGTATTCAGCTCTAGAGATATACACAATAATATTGCAAAATATTGGGTATTCAGTATAAAATGCGGATAACTTCAAAGTTAAAAAATATTTTTGTTGTTTTTGTTTTTTTTTCTTTTTTATATAAAATAGACAGAAAGAGAAGAAAGTTATGTATTGTTATTTTGTTTTTGTTTTTTTTTTTTTTTGAATTTTGGTGAGCGAAATAAATGAAAATATATGTGCAGTTTGAGTTTAATTTTATAGAAAACTTTCCAAATAATATTTTTGCTTCGTTAAATTTGTTTTTGTTGGTTTTTGTTAAAAATTGTGTAACTGTCTTTCAGAATTTTAACTACCAATTAAAATTTAAACAAAATATATGTCCTTCTATAAAAATATCCATACCCAGCAGATTTCTGTTTAAAAGAACCTATATTCATCATGAGCAATTTTTAATATTTTATATACAGTTAATCCCACAATTGATGTAGATAGGAAAGGTAGGTATATATAGTGATTTCCTGTAACATAGATTTAAATCAAAATAGATGTGATGCCACGTGGTAGAAATCCACTAAAACCACTTTTCTTATTTTAAGTGTTTTCTATATATATGTATATATATAATAAAGTCTCATAGTCAATTATAACTTTAAATTGTAATTAGTAACTTTGTTGGAGAAATTGATTCAGATTGTTGTTTTTTCCAATTTGACATGATTAAATATTTTTCAGTTTTGAATGCCTAATTTTTGTAAAAATAAAATCTAAAAATTAAAATCAACATTAAATATCTAGGTTTGATTAATTTTTTTAAATATCGGCATCGTTTTTGGTTATTACGCCATCATCAGTTTTCAGTTATTACGCCATAATAATTCCTCCAATGATGCAACAATCATTGCAAATTTCTTCAAGCCTTTTGTTCAAGTTGTTTTGAAGATAACACTTGTGATCCTGACAGCTTCTTTAACGGCTGAAAATTTTCATATTATTGAATTACCTGAAGTTGAATTTTCAACCTTAAAAATTGAATCATAGTTAGATCGATTAAATAATGGTTCTTTTCCCGAACTGAATAATTGGTCTGAAATCGTATTTTTTTTTTTAAATGGTTCTGAATCATTTTCTCGTTTTTTTTGCATCTAGCATATTCCCAAATTGCTGGAAAAAGTCGTTTATCAGACCAGTGCATGAAAAAAGTCCAGAAACATGATTACTAACTACAGGCTTACGGCTAAGTTATCTTGTATCCCAAATGTTTTTGAAAAGACAGTGTTTATGATTCCATCTGGACACCCGACATCATGTGTATCAGCTTTTTAAGAGAGGAAGAAGCCGTTATTTTAAATTTAAAAAAAAAATGTGTTAACTAAATCGAAGGTGTTCTATCAAATGGTGGTATTTTCAACTTCCGGAAAGAACCGTAAATCAGTTTTTAGGACCAAAAATAGCCAAAATCGAGATTTTTGAAATTTTAAAATAACGGCTCCTTTCTCTCTTAAAAAGCTGATACACATGCTCTGGCACACCCGGTATTTGAAACCTGTTTAAACTTTTGGTCATCTTGTCAGCATGATTGCATGAAAAATAGGTCAACAATTACTAACTTATTAGAATGTTGTTCTTCTTTTTCAACACAATGGAAGGTGGTTATCAAACTGATGTAATATACACTGACATGAGTAATATTTGTAACGTTTGATATTTTACCACACAATGTGATTACTAAGAGGCTTGCTAACCTTCCGCCAACATTCATAAGTTGGATTCAATTGTACCTAGTTTACCGAATATGTAATGTACTTTTTACATCAGTTATTTCTGATCCATACAATACCAATTCTGGAGTTCCGCAACGCAGTAGGCCTAGGACCAATACTGTTCATTTTATCTTCTAATGACGTAACAATAGTTTTGAAAAATAGCAGCGTATCCATATATGCTGATTATGACAAAATCTTTAAGGCAATTAAGCCACTTAATGAGGTTACTTTACATCAAGAAGATCTTAATTTGTTCGTAAATTGCCGTCAATCGATTAAAATTGAACGTGGAGCAAAATGATCAAATCAGTTACACTCGTGAACTAGTTTCAAATTATGTACTTTTGATAATAAGAGGTTATCAAAAGAGTTATAGTTGCTTTAATGATCTTGGGGTCATGTTTGATGAATGAACCCCACCGGTCTAAGTGTGTCAGCGTATTGTCGACAGCCACTACTACCTATGTTTGATGATAAATTATCATTTAAACCAAATTTCAAGATTATCGTTAATAAAGCAAATTCAATACTAGGCTTTATTAAAAGATGGTCAAAAGAATTTAATAACCCATATGTAATTAAGTCTCTATTCAAATCTAGCTATCCCAGTGTGGTCACCTAACTATGTCGAGCACATCAATATCAATGTGAAGACAAAGAGGAAACAAATTGTTTTAGTTCTGCTGATATTTCGTTTCTCCAATTAAATTTTGATAATTTTCAGGTTGCAGGTTGTACTTTCAGGATTGCCTTAGAAAATTATCTTTGTTGAAACATTTCTATCCATCCTTTATACATGTCCCAGCCACTGTAGTCTGACATCGAAGTGGTAGTCAAATG
The DNA here is from genome assembly GCA_963942445.1 of Argyra leucocephala. Classification (NCBI taxonomy): domain Eukaryota; kingdom Metazoa; phylum Arthropoda; class Insecta; order Diptera; family Dolichopodidae; genus Argyra; species Argyra leucocephala. Next base: position 21,311,512 of record OZ012677.1, on the reverse strand, counting down.
ACCCATGCACATGTCCATAGTCGTAGTCCAAATGAGCCAGCAAATAATGATGTTGAAACTGCATCATTAAGAATTATGAGAAGATTAGATTATCTTGACTGGTTGATGACAATGCAACTTCAAGATCCAACTTTAAAACAAATATGCGAACAACTGAAATCAAAAACTATTGACAGGCGAACCAAAGAAAATTACTGTATCCAAAAGGGAAGATTATTTAAAATTTTCACCTTGGCTGGATAAGACAATTGAGCGGATACAACGGTATTATTCGTTCCCAAAATTGCGTAAATATGTAGCAAAATATTTAAAATCATGTGTCGAAAGCTGTTACCATCAGAAACTAGATGGAAAAACTGAAGGTGAATTTCACTATGATGAAATGGAGCCAATACCATTCAAAACAATCCATATTGACAAACTAGGCCAATTTCCACGAAGTAGTGAAAGCAATATGCTTGTATAATGCTTCATTGGTTTATTATTTATTTATTTATTTATTTATTTATTTCAATCTACTGGGTAGTCCCTTACAGATTTTGCTTATAAAATATTTAAAACTAAAATAAAATAAAACTAGAAATAGAAAACAAAAATTGTAAATATAAAAATAATTTCAGATATAAAATAGCATTAATAATAAGATGCATTAACAATTTCAAGTTAAAAATAACATTAATTCAAGAAAAGAAGTTAAAAAAAAAAGAAAAATTCAGACTTAAGTAATAAATAAATATTAATAGTAATAGCAATAGTAATTATAAAGGTATGCAGTACATTCAAATGATAATAGAGAATAATTTTAATAAATTTGTAGAATAAAATTATAATTAATTAAAATTAGAAGAATTATTGTAATGTTTCAAAAAATGTGATGATTTTTCTCCTAAAAACGAATCTACTGTAGTTGAAGTCAATTACTGAAAAACTGTTATTAAATAAGCGCTGAGAGTTTGCAATAGGTTCGGAAAAACCATAGTTCGTTCTATGATTTTGAAGATATAAAAATCTTTGGCTTCTGAAATCGCGCACTGGAGCATAGATATTATAAAAGCGAAGAATAGATGGACATTTTATTCTGCCAGATAAAATATCATAGGAAAACATCACGGATGCAGCATTTCGCCTAGCCTCAAGAGTAGAAAGCTTAATAAGTTGACATTTAGCTAAATATCCAGTAATATACGGTTGCCAGTTGAATTTACGAAGGCAAAACCTAATCATATTCTTTTGAACAGACTCTATTCTCTTAATATGTTTATCATAATAAGGCATCCAGATCGGACAAGCATATTCGAGGTGAGGACGAACAAGTGCAGTATATAAATTTTTGAATGTATAAGGATCAGAAAATTGCTGTGAATTACGCTTAATGAAACCTAACATGGAAAAAGCTTTAGAAATAATTCGATCTATGTGAGCATTAAAAGTTAATTTATTATCGAGAATGATACCCAAGTCTTTTGTTTCACGGACATGTTCAATAATAGAACCGTTGATATTATAATAAGATTCAATTAAAGTTTGCTTCCTGGAAAATGACATGTAACTGCACTTATTAATATTAATGGTAAGACCATTAATGTTACACCACGAGTAGAATTTGTCAAGATCCTGCTGCAGGAGATGGCAATCTTCGTCCGACTTAATAACCGCAAAAAGTTTGGTATCGTCAGCAAATGATAAGATCAAAGACTTAATATCGTAGTCGATATCGTTCATAAACAATAAAAATAATAGTGGCCCCATATGAGTTCCTTGTGGAAAACCAGACGTAGCCTCGAAGTTATATGACGTGCAATTTTGTATTTTAACGCAGAGTTTACGACCAATCAAATAAGATTGAACCCATAGAAGGAAGGTACCATGAATACCAAGAGCCTGAAGTTTAGAGAGTAGTAAAGAGTGGTCTACTTTATCAAAAGCTTTAGAAATATCCGTGAATATCGTATCTACTTGATAGCCTTTTTCAATTGCTTTGAAAACTGTGTGAAGAAAAACTGCTAAGTTAGTGGATGTAGATCTTCCATCCATAAAGCCATGCTGATTTGGAGATATGTGTTCTTTAACGAAGAAATACATTTTATCTGTGACAATAGCTTCGAAAAGTTTAGGAATAGAAGATAATTTAGCGATAGGTCTATAATTTTCAACGACAGTTTTAGACCCTGATTTGAAAATAGGAATAATGTTTGAGAATTTCCAGTCATCTAAGGAAATTCCTTCATTTAGTGATCTGTTAAAAATTAAGTAAAGAGGATAAGTCAAACTGTAAATGCAGTTCTTTAAAACTAAATTAGGGATAGCATCTGGACCAGAACTCAGATTAATATCTAAGGTATTAATTTTGTTGGAAATATCACAATATGATAATTGCATGTGTCCTAAATCAACAAAAGATTGTAGGTGACTTTGCAAATTTATTCTTGATTGTGGTATTATAAAAACTGATTCAAAATACTTAGCGAATAAATTGCAAGTTGAGACTGAATCTGTAGCTGTTTCATTTTTATAGGAAATGCCTTGAGGAAATCCACAGGATTTTCTTCGGATATTTATAAATTTCCAGAAGTTTTTGGAATTTGATTTTATATTAGACTCATAGGTAAGAATGAAATTATTATAAAGATATTTGCTCAAAAAATCAAATTCCTTGCGTAGTCTCTGAAATACAATTTTGTCTGCCAAAGAAAAGCTAATTATATACTTTGTATGTGCTTTATTTCTCGCATTTTTCAAAGAGAGAAGCCTTTTATTGTACCACGGTGGATGATGAGTTGAAGTGGGTTCTTTCAGAGGAATAGATGTAGTAAAACCGCCAAATAACAAATCTATAAATTTCTTATAACAACAATCAAGACTAATTTCAGCACTTAATACTTCATTCCAATTGATATTTAGCAAATAATCGTTTAAAAGAGAAAAATCACCATTTTTAAAATTAAATTGAGGAATGTCAATGATTTTTCCTGTTAAATCAGCAATAAATTTAAAATTTAATAGTAGTGCTGGGTGATACAAATCTTTTTTAACAAATGGAAGTTCACGTTCACAAATAGAAGTTGATATATCTTTTGATACAAACACTAGATCTAATAATCGATCTGAAAAATTAAACAGATTATTGACTTGAACTAAGTCGAGGGAAAATAATGTATCTATTATAAAGGATTCATTTATATTAAGATTAAATGGAACTAAAAATTTATTTCTATTATCATTTGGATATTTCCACGATATGCTAGGTAAGTTAAAATCGCCCAAAACACAAAAAATATTCTCATCATTATTGTGAGCTTCAAATATTGATTCAATGTTTTCAACATGCTTACTATAAATTTCAAATGAACTTCTTGGAGGAATATAACTTAATATAAAAAATATATTTTTCTTTGTAAAAACATTACTAGAATTATTAATATTTACTTTTATACACAATTGTTCTATATTACCATTATTATGAAAAAGCGGGATAGGATGACTAATAAATGAGGATTTGACAGCTATTAGAATTCCACCACCAAGATGTTTGTTTGTAGCAATTAAATCTCTGTCTCAATATATAGCGGGCTAACGGGCAAATTGAATGTGTAACAGAACACTCACAACAACGATATCAACAACAATCGTGAATGAACGAAAATTGTATGACTGTCGGAAGAACATTCAATATTCAGTCCTTAAATACAATGATATCGTCTACTACAAAATGTAGTCCTCGTAATATTGTATTTCATTTCAAACCTCCTGACACATCGAAAAATAAAATTACATATTCATGATGATCGATTACTGACCATGAAGTATCAATAGAAGAAATACGTAACATAGCATGTAAAATATAAATGAAAATCAACAATAATTATGGAAAGAAAGGTATTATAGAAATCACAAGAGCCGAATAAAGTATCAAATAGATGATTCAAGAGATCAATATTTTTGACAGAGCTTTTGTTTATTTTTGGTAGTTGAAAGAAAAATACGTGAATTAGTAGCCGTTGTTGGATTAACAAATAAGAAATATTTCGATTAATTTTATTATATTTGATTTTGTTTAGTGTATTTTGTTTACTTGTTTACTGTACTGTATTTTGTTACTGTCGTTTATTTCAATAAATGACTTCATATTAAAATATTCGATGAGATGACTTTCTTTTATAAAATATTAGTTTACACAAGTATTAATAATGTTGTAATTAATTATAATAAAATTGACATGTGACATTAAAGAAGCCTCATTGATTCACAACGGACCATAAATCGGAAATTAGTGGACCAAAAATTTGGACTAAGATGGTATACGAATCAAATATTATCGAATTCCTAAATGAAAGAGCTATCAATATTAGTGTACAAATATTCCTCAAAATCGACTTTGCTTGGAAATTTTCGAATTGATGAATCCAAATATTTACTATGATTAATTATTACCTTTATGATAGTGTAGAAAGCTACTCGAAAATTAATAAATAAAAAATCAGTGTAAGATATAGCCCACGGATATTTTAGATCACTATCTTAGATAATTTTTATATGCTCTATAAAAGTTGGAACAATGTTAAAAACCTTTCAGTTGATTTTTCCTTTCTCTATGTATTAAAATAGAATAAAATTTTGTGTATAAGAACTCTTCTTTCGCTAACTTCATACCGAATATTTATTTTTATTTGTCCTGCAAGGCAGAAAACTGTTTTTTTTTTGTATCTCACTGTTCTGCTTCAATTTATCAAAAGTGTAGTAAGAAATTTCATTCCACATTTGTCACAACGCAATCCTCTTCTCTTATTATATTTTGCCGAATAATTTTTTTTTTCGATTTTAATGATTATTTCTTTATCCATAATGTCGATTACATATATCTCTTCAACCCAAGCTGAATAAAGGTCTATTGTAGAAGATATAAAATTAAATCATAGTTTTTAAAACTTTTATTCAATCTGGTACAGGAACTAAATAGATAAAATCCACTGGCATTTTATGTCACCGAATTGGTATTATTATACATACATATATATATATATGTATATTATGTATAGTGTTTATATACATCTCATTATGTATTCTTTTATCAAAGCAGGTTTCCTTAATTTCCTTTGTTATAAAGTTGAATGCAAGAAATTAACATTTAATGAACATATTTATAGATAGTCAAAAGAGCTTTTATTACTTTTTCTATATTCTTTATGTAGATAATTATATATATATATATATATATATATAATATATAATATACATAGTGATTTGTGTATAATAATAGAGAAAAAGAAAAGAATATTGTTTGTAAAACTTAATTAACTCCAGTTTTTTTCTATTTTTTTTTAAGAAGAAAATTTGCACGAGTAAAAACGATATCAGCAGGATTAGAAGAAAGTAATAATGTGAAAAAATTACTAAAATCAAAAGCAAAAGAAAATCCTTTGTCAAGGATAACATTTTCTATAGTTTCAATAACAATATAAAAAAAAAATAACAAAAAAAAAATAAAAAAATAAAAAAGTTTTATTGATTGTTTATCACTCTTTCTCTCTCTCTTGACGACATTAATTAAATAAATTGATTTTGAATTTTAGGTAATTCTTAAGAATCAATGAAATAAGAAAATGTCATTCAAAATGACAACAAAACTAAAAACTATTATAACAATAAATTAGTGACGTCAATATGATTATTGTTGTTGTTATCGTTATTGTTGTTGTTGTCCAATTCAAATAATTTTATTTAACAAATGAATATTTATAAATTTATTCTTAAAAAGTTGACAGAAAATAAAAGAATTATTAATTGTAAATTTATATAATAGTTTAAAAGGTTGTTGAGGTTTGATTAAAAGTGATTTAAGGTTTGTTAAAAACTTGATCTTTCAGCTTCATAAATTATTTCACATTTTATTTACAATTATATTTAATTAATTAATTATACTTGGAATATTGATTATATTTTAAATGTAATTAATGAGTTTTCATTTGTTTTAATCTTATTTTAGGCATAATACACACTTTGATGTATTTGATAATATTATGTACGTATATATTCACAGATTTATCATTTAAGATAATTTGTTGTGTGTTCCATATGGTAGGTAGTTATTCTTTGAATTTATAATTTTACAAAAAAATAAATAGTTTAAATCAAATCCATTCATATTTTTTTTAAATGACCATGCTGGTGTAGCATAGTACAATTTGTTTTGAAATAGTAAAGCTAGTTCTGCCGATTTCAGGTCTGCGTGACTATTTGGTCTTTAAAACAGTCATTATGGAAGTTTGTCCGCAAGGCGGGCCCAAGAATGTGTAATTTAGCCACTGCTGTGTCTATTAGTTATAGACTAACTATACTAGCCATTCTAAACAAATTTGACGTGGAGCAATTTGGTCAAATCAGTTACATGCGTCATATTATTTCTCCTATAATTTCGAACTATATTATTTCTTTATAATAAGAGGTTATCAAAAGAGTTAATTGCTGTAATGATCTTGGTTTGATTATGGAAATTTGTCCCCGAAGATGTATAATTTAGCCACTGATGTGGCTAATAGTCATTGACCAAGGTCGATGTTATTGAATTACCTACTGAAACAAGAAAGTTATCTCCTGTATCAGTTACGTTGACGATCTAGCTTTACTAGTCAGAGGCAAATTCGAAAATATAATTCTGGAACGAATGCAATTTGATATAAGCATAGTGCATAAAAGGATCTTAATCCAAAGAAAATAATTAAACAACATCAGTTTTACATATCGAAGAAAAGTAAACTACCAACCATCTTCATTGGACGGAGTTGCTATCGAAATGGTAAAGGAAATAAAACACATAGGAATGATAATTGACAGTAAACTGTCATGGAAAAAGCTAACAAGGTATATTTTTCATATCAATGTATCTTTGGCAAAACATGGGGATTATCTTCACAGATGATTGTATGGTTCTACAAGTTTATAAGACCCATAATATCTTACGTGACATTTGTATGGTGGCCAAAAATAGAACAGACGAAAACATGTGCCAAGCTTACTAAAATAAAAAGAATATTATGCCTTGGGGCTACTGGAGCACTCAAAACTTGCCCTATTCCAGCCCTAGGTTCTGTGAAATATTCTGAAACTACCACCTATTCACGTCCACTTGATAAAAACGGCCGGAATGTCATCAACAAGGCTGTATCTAACAAATAACCTCAAATACAGAAGATCAGGACATAGCATGATCCTTCAGAAATTTAAACTAGGAACCGAAGCAATTGCAATGTCAGACTATATGACAAAAGCATTTGATTGCCGCAGTAACTTCACTGTACTAATATCAAAAAGGGAAGAAGTCCAAGGTTTAATAAGAGCCTTATCTTCAGGAGCTTTAGTATGGTATACTGATGCAGGTGCCGGCGTATTTCAAACAAAGTTCAAATTTAGCGCCTAGCTGAAACCTATGCCATCGAGATATGATTACATTGCAGTAAAAGAGAGCACAAAACAACATAAACATTATTGCAGACAGCCAAGCTGCTTTACAAGCTTTGACTTCCCCAATTTTTAAAACAAAGCTTATCTATAGCTGTTATAGAAGCTTAACTAAACTAGCGGAACGAAACAGAGTTATTCGTATGTGGACTCCTGGGCATGAAGAAATATAAGTAAATAAAGAGGCAGATATCGTTGCAAAAACAGGTTCTTAGGACCAGAACCCAGTATTGCTCGTTCAAATACCTACTTACAAAGAGTTGTTTCCAAGTAAGAAACTACAGAAATCCGAAACATATAGGATAGTTGCCAAGGACTTACGCAGTCGTAATCCTTTTTCAAACTAGATATCCATAGATTGAATCAGATAATTAGGGAGACTTTTTTTTTGTTTTTATACATAGCCAAAACATTTAATTGATATTAGTCATTGTTATGCCTGTCTTAAATTTTTTTGTGAAAAGATGGGAGGTAGAAGGCAAGGAGGAAATCTCTAGGTTTATCACAGATCATGGCCCATTCAAAAACATCTGTTCAAGATTGGTAGATCGAGCACAGACAGATGCAGATATTGCTTAGAAGACGAGGAATTCTCCTCCCACATTCTATTTGTTTACGACTCTATAGCTGGCAAAAGATATAAATATTTACATGAACACAAAATGGACTAGATGTTAATTAAAGTTAAATAATAATATAAAAATGTATTTATTTATAGTCGATTTTTTATGTATGGTATTTTGTATTAATATAGCTACTATAGGCCGATAGATTTTTTTTTTAAAAATTACTTAATTTAGTTATTAAAACTAATTTTCTTGAACATGTTATTGAATTACCTACTGAATTATATGAATTGCAATACATTGAACTATTAAACTCTATACTACCTTTATAAGCTCGTTTAGTAGAGAACTAAATAAATAAATAGTTAGAATATACCACATTTTGTTTGTTCTGCTCAGATAATATAAATAAACATTTTATGAGCGAGTAAATTTTTGAGCAAAATTAATATCAGATCATAGAAAAATAAAGATCATAAAAAAAAACACTAATTAATAGGCAGAGATACAAAATTACTTCAATGTTTTAGTGCAATATATTTTATATGGGTTGGTGACTAAATCCACAAACTGAAATGCACAAAAAAAAATATTATTTAACTAAGACAGGATTACCAAATTGTATTAAAAGAAATATATTGCCCTTTTTCGGAAATAGATTTAAAAATTTAAATAACTTGATTCCGTTATTATTTATTAATATTCTGGAAAAAAGCAATATCATTTTTTTCAGACTGGTAATTTTCTCCTCCTTATTTCGGCGATTTTTGTGTTTTTCGATCGTTTTTTGTGGATTTTGTTTTGTGGCAAAAGTTGTTATGGATTTTGTTTTTTGTGGATTTACTCACCAACGCTTTTATATTTTTAAGCTTTTTATAGTGAAATTTTAGTATGAAAATTGATGAAAGACCTTTTTTTAAACACATATTTACTAATTAAAATATTTCATTTTTTTTCAAATATAAATACTCCTAAATATGTAAAAAAGATGGAATTTTAACGCATTCTTTGGACGAAAGTAAAAAAAATGAATAGTTTTCGAGCTATAATCCGATTTGGAAGTGGCCCACTATTTTTTCCCATAAGACTGCATATATTTTTTTTTTTTTTAAATTTCACTTAAGTTTTACACCTACGTACTTTAATTTAAAATATATGCAATTTAATTTAATAATTTTTTAATTTTGATTTTAATTAATTCTATTAAAATATGGTAAATCACGGTTTTTTTATTTAAATATTTTTAATTTACACATTTTGTTTGCTGTGAAATTTAAATAATATTAAATTAAAAACTCACTACTGAAATAATATACCAATTACATTTTATACACTTATGTACGACTTCCGGTGACTTCACAGAGTATTATAAAGTTTATAAATCAAATTTTGAAAAATTTATATATTATGATAATAATTAAATTCATATTAAAATAAACTGAGAATAATTCAACATCCTAAGGCAACAACCTGGAATAAAAACAAAAACCTATTTTTTTTTTTTTATTTTCTTTTTGCGAAACAATTCACTGAGGAGAAACTTTTGTAAATAAACCAGTCACAATCATCTTTATGATAATATCTATATTTTAATTTTAATTATTATTCTGTCATATCAGTTCAATACACCACACTCACTCTCCCACACATTGCTTTCAAAAAGACAAATCTATGATTTTTTTTTTATTTCTTAAAGTACTAGCGGATTTCCCAAATGGTTTGGGCTTTTGTTTTTTTTCTGTTTTGTTTTTCCTACATAAAATAGCAGTAGCATAACAAAAATAATAATTTTCATAATGTCGGGTACTTTAAATAATTAATTTACAATTACAATTTGAAAAAAAAAAAAAAAATAAAAGTTTTAAATTTTGCTTTTTTTTCGAGTATATTCATATTTTCTTCGTCCCAATGTAATACATGAATGTAGGTAGGTAGGTTTGGTAGGTTTGTATGTAAGTTAAATAAATTCCCAATTTGAAGGAATCCTTTCATCCGGTCTACTCTATTATAATATTATTTATATTATACATACATACCTATACAAAGTTTGTTTTTGGTTATTATTTTCTACTTTTTTATTTGCTTGTCAAGGTTTTGGCTTTTTTTTCAGTTTTAACTCTCATCTTACTTTGTGAGGCCTCTTAAGTTTTGGAATGTATAAATAATATTTTGATATGGGAATTGTTTTCGCCAAAAATAAAATTATTTTTATCATAACCCTTAATATTCATTCATCCAATTATCATTTTTATAAACATATAAACGAGTTGGAAGATTATATTATAGCTATGATGGTATGATAGGAAAGTTAAATAAAAAGTTTAGAATGTACGACAGATTCGATTTAATTAAGGACTGCAATATGTAATTAGTATTCAGTAGTTGTTTTTAGAAGAAATGTGATCGTTTACTGATCAAAACTATATATTTAGAATTGTGGAGGTTTTAAAATATTAGATTGTCGTCTTCTAGACTGTATAGTAACTGAAAATTACTGTTAAATATTATAAGATAATGATGAACCAGTGCTCAACACGCTAGATGGCGCAGTAGATAGTAATCGAAAGTCCCAGATTTCATTACCGACGAAGTAAAAAAATGCTTTATCGAGTCTTCGACCTTCAACCGACGAATAATTGACAGTATAATCTGGTAACAACTTAAATAAAAATGGAGCTACTTTATTTGAAAAGGCTTAGTTCCTGACAATGTAGTAGTTTTACGCATTTAAGGAGTTGATAAGTCAAAAAATTTGATATATAAAAATCTGAAAAAATATTGTGGTAATGTAGTAAAATATTGTAGTACAAATTACTGTAATGTACATAGTTAGGCGCGAAAAGGTAATTATACCTAAGTAGCTATCAAGAACATAAAACAAAAAATATATAAAACAAGAGGAGTAAATGACAAGAGAATGATTTCCAGAAGCCTAAATTAGAAATGAAAGTAATTTTGATGTCGGACTGTTAAATAAAAATAATTGATTGCCGCTGGCACTTTACTGTACTAATATCTAAAAGAGTAAAAGTAGAGGGATTAATAAAAGCTTTATCTTCAGCAGCTTCGGTGTGGTGTACTCATAGCTGAAAAATGTGTGGTGACAAAACAGGCTCCGTCGTATTGTCATACAACCCCACTGTTTTTAAAACTGTAACTAATGCCATCGTGGTATTGAGGGGTACAAAGGTATTAGCATATACATAATTTCAGATAGCCAAGCTGTCTGTAGGAAAGGTTCAATTAACCTTAATAAAGTTAACAAAAGAAAACACGGTTACTATTGTTGGCGACTCCTGGACATGAAGGAAGGTAAGGTAATAAAGAAGCATGAGGTGGGATGAATGAATTTTTAGAACTACAACCAATCAGTGCTCGCTCAAACACTTATCCACAAAAAATCGTTTCAAAATTACAGATTTACATAAACTAAAAACATATGGAATTGTTGCCACGAATTTTTACAGTATAAAACCATTTTCAAATTTAATATGAACCGATTCAATCCGGTAATGAAGAAGAGTAATGTCAGAAAACTAACATGCGGCTTATTACAGATCAAATGGATTATTCAATAAAAATCTGTTGAACATTGCTAAGCCTAATATAGACAGATGCAAATTCTGATTAGGTGAAGAAAAATCCCAATCTTACATTCAAATTGATTGCGATGCCATAGCTTACAAAAGATAAAATTATTATTATATGTCGAACTGATTTCGTCATATTTATCAAATCGATTATTTCAAATCAAAGAAGTACAAGATTACTCTATAAAATATACACGCAAGAGTACCACAAGGTCGTAGACTGGGCCCCATACTGTATTTATATACATGTGATTATCCAGAGATAGAAAATGCGATGGTAGTTACTTTTGCAGATGACATGGCTATATTCGAAATTCTGCAAAATATCTTGGTATGACGCTCGACGCAAAGCTTAGATGAAAAGTACACGTCAAGAAAAAAAAACTAGAACTGGAACTGAAATACAAACATTTGTATTGGATAATTGGGTGAACAATTACGCTTTCGACTTATAATAAAGTTTTGATCTACAATTAAATATTAAAGCCAGTCTGGGTATACGGTATTCAAATATGGGATTGTTACATATACTACATATTCAAATTATCCAAACATTTAAAAAAAAAGTATTTCGAAGCATTGCTAATACCCCTGGTTCGTTCGCAATACGGATATTCATAGGGATTTCATAAAAGACGAAAATAAAAAAATTGCTGTACGCCATAAAAGTTGTTTCTCTCAACATGTCATATCGAAGTTTAACGTTTAGCTAATAGTCACAACTTTGTAATGACAAAATTGAGCGGTATTTGTTAGTCGGTTTGTGACAGTTGTAATAATAATTAGTGTTGTGATCTCAAATTACTCGGATCCTCATATAGAAAAAGTGATACCTGTTGTAATAGGCATGTTAATTTTAGTGAGTGCATTTATAATGAGTGATTTTACTTGTGAAATTTAATTGTAAGTGCCAACTACTATAGGGTCCTGGGCAATGCTTAGTAATCATAAAAATATGATTTTAATTTTTATAAACTTATTCATATAAATTTAAAACGGCCTTAAAACTTTAAATAGAGTCGATTCGCTATACCAAAATATTTTTATCGAAACAAAGCTAACCCAAAAATTAGAAAATTAAATTGGTGATATATTTTGTGTACTAAATTTCATAAAACTCGTAAATTGGTATTTACATTTTATTACAGTATATAAATACTTACAAATCGTTTACATGTATATTCAAACTTACCCATAGAATACTCAGCCATTTTATATAAAATTGTGATTGGCCATAATAAAAACAAAAATTAATTTACAACATAAAATAATTTTATTTGTGATTTATGTGTTTTTATGATTTCTTACAGAATATTTACGAATTCTACTTATAACAGAAAAATATTTTATATAATTTATTATATATAAATTTTGTTTTTCCCCCGTACTCCTCTTGGGAGCATAGATATTGCACTTGACATTTCCATCGTACTCGATTTCTAGCTGCTACTTTCACTTGTACTTCCGAGGCAATGTCTAATTTCATTTTTAATCTGTTTGTACTGTCTAAGTAGGGGATTGGCCTACTGTAGAAGACCACTTTGATAACTTTATCTGGGTCTACGTGGTAAGACGACGGCATATTTTTCTGCAAGTTGTCGCTGCGATTTTATCCATTTTTGACGTTAAAATGCCTGACATTACTGTGTGTACTGGGTACGACATGTCACATACTTTTATCAGTTGACAATTGTGTAATTATTATTAGTGTTTGTCCAATATTAACTATTATGTTATTTGGTTATTGTGTTGTATGATATATATGAGTAAACAATGTAGCATTCAATTACAAAAAACTACAGAATAACACAAATCAATATTACTCTCTAAAAAAAAAACCCAAAACTACATGCATTATTTATATAAATATTAAATCTCATTTAAGTCAACAACCACAATAATGCACAAAATTAATTCATTCCTTGCTACATTTTTGTTTGTAAATGAATTTTTTGTCATACGATATTTTGTTGTTGTTTCCCTAGATAATCTATTTTCTAATTATATCAGGTAGATTTGGAATGAATATCAGCGATTCAATTTTTTTCTTTTTAAGATTTTATTTTATTGTCGCTTCATTTATTATTTTGTTGCTTTTGCTAGGAAACTAAATAAAGACAGTGTCTTTGAGTGAATGTATATTGTAAATGAGGAGAATCATATTTAATTTGCCATTATATTTTTATGCAATGTATAATTTATGTAGCTATATTGTTAAGAGAATAATGATTTTTAATAGGCATTATTTTCAAATATTTTAAATTTGTGGTTGTGTAGCTTGTGAAAATTTGTGGTTGTTGTTCAATCTCTTGTTGTCTTGTATGAAGTATGATTGAAAGAATAATAGAAAATAATAATGTTTATATACGCATTATTTTCTAACATACATCATAATGTAATTAATACCTATGCATATAATTTTTGTTTAAAATTTCTTTTCATTCGATTTGAAGTTTTGGAGTTAACTAATTTTTATATTAAATTAATAATATATATTTTAATTAAGTTGTAAAAAATAATAAATAATATTTTATTTGGGAAAGTACTCGTTCAACTCAATATATGGACTCTTCGTGCCTGGTACATATATATAAAAAAATTTTATTTGTTTTATTTATTTTTATTTGTACACAACAATAGAGTGATTGTGACTGTTTTGTAAATGATTTGTAAAAAGTTTTTAAATGATTTGCAAATGATTTGTAAATGATTTGTAAATGATTTATTTATACACAATAATTCATTACCGTAAATATTCTGTGCACATCAGAATTCTGCTCCAAATTATATACTAAACATTTTCTGTACATTACGTTTACAATTGTAGTTTTACGATTACAAAGTAAATTTACTGTTAACGTATAAACGAAAATTGCTCGTTGGGAACACACATTTTTTCTTCAATTTAAATAATTTTGTTACATACTATTTCTATAACGATATCTCATAGTCTCTAAAAACAACTATACATTCATTCATTTTGTGTGAAATTGGAAAATGTTTCCTCTTGTAAAAATTTTTGCACAACATAAAATATACATAACGTAACATTATTCAACATAAAATTTTATTTTAATATTTTCCATTATTTTTTTTTTCATCATCCTCTCTTTTTAAATTTATAACCCTAAATGAAAGGTCAAGGTTGTTCCTTATTTGATATTGGTTAGCTACTAAGTTAAGTACATATTATGTTGTTGTTAGTATTGTCATGAGAAGACATAGAGTAGATAGATGATGAAATGTTTCAAGAAAATGAGTATTCACGTTGTAATAAAATTAAGGCAAAAATAATAATAATAAAAAAACAAAAAATTAGCAGGAACTTGACTTGTTGTTGTAAAAAGAATTTCAAGTACGCCTGATTACATTCCATGTGGTATTCAAGTGGATATTTCCCAGAACAGAAAAGAAGAATATTATACTGTACACTTCTAAAGTATATAATGAGAATTTTTTTTTTTTTTTTTTTTTTCGAGAGTACATAGTTAGTTTTATAGTATATTGTATTTTTATTTTCAAGTTTTACTTAAAAGTAGCTCTAAGAGAGAAAAAGGATCAAGAGAACTGAACTTGAAGCAAAATTAAAATAATATATCTATAGTAGTAGTAGAATAACAATAATAATAAAAAATATAATATGATGATGAAACCAAGACCTTGTAATTATTATTTTTATGAAGGTTTTTTTAGTTGCTTTGAAGTTGTATCATTATTGTTGTTAGATGTGATTTTTTTTGTTTTTATTTTTTTTTTGATAAATTTGAGGCTTTTCAAAATAATAAAATTATTTGTTGCAGTCAAAATTAAAAAAAAAGTCGTGAAATTTTAACTTTAATAAGACTTTTTTGGAGTATAAATATTATCTCCACCATGTCGAATAAAGTATATTGTTTTTATGATGACTTAAATATTAAACTTTAAGTGTGATAAAATTGTGTTGAGCAAATAAACGTAAGTAGAATAAATTTTATAATAATTATTTATGACATCTTTTTTTGAATATTTATTAAATTATTGTTTGAATTTGAAATAATGATTCACGTATAAATTATTAACTCTTTCAAGGGCTGTGGTATATGGTATATACCACTAAAGTGGTTCGCTTTTTTCTGTGTTATCATTCATATACATTTCTACGATCAAAAACTATTTCATTATATTTCTATCTACCGCGTATGACAAAAATAAAAAAGAACACCTGATGGTCTGTACTATGGTCAAGTTGAGACATGAAATAACGGATTTTATTTTGTTCAAACTAATTTTGTTTATCTTCGATATTTTGTTGTTTTTTCTATTATAATGTCTATAAATATATTATAAACTTCATAAAGAATATTGTACAATTGAAAGTGCAGTTGAGTTTGGCAAAATTTAGTGCAAAAAATTAAAAGTTTTAATAGTTTAAACACGGTGGTATAAATTTCGCATCACCGCACATATTCCAAGTAATAAATATTTTGTGTTTGAATAAAATGTTATAAATTTTATACCGTCGTTATTTATTTGATCAAGAGTAAACCTTAAGTAACTTTTTTTTCACAATAAAAGTGAACTTATAGTGATAAAATAAATAATTTTTCGAATGATTAGAATATAATGAATAAAAAATCATTGTCAGAGAAAGAAATATTGAAGTGTATATATTGATGGATGATGAAACAATCGCAGAAATACTACCTGATCTTAAAACTATTTGTTCTGATGATATAAGTAACGAAAACGTTTTACAAAATCTTATCAATTTTTAACTTGACGAAGAACCAGATCCATCAGATTCGAAGGCTGATAATAAATTATCCGGGGAATATGTGACTGGCGCACAAGCGATTCTGGGTTACTATTTCTGAAATGGCAAGACAAAAGAGCAGTAACTGTATTGTCTAATATTGACGAATTTGATCAACTAAAAAAATATTATGAGGTCGATAGGATAAGTAAAAAATGATGGCATCGAATTTTCTTCCATTTTCTCGATGTATTCGTGGTAAATGCATACTTTTTATAAACATTTCAAGACAACTATAAACTCCTGAAAGAGTTCAAATTAGATATAATTCGGAGTTTTATAAATACTCCACAAAATACTGAAAAAATTACTACAAAAAAAAACCATTCAAATAAAAAAAGCCGTGTATGGAATCATCTGTACGTGAAGCTAGTTCTAGTCACTAACCAATCAAGACAAGCCTTCGTCGGTGTGGTCATTGCAGCAAAATAGGTTAAGACGAACCAATTGGATGTGCTCAACTTGTTGAATTATTTTGTGCTTGAGCAAGACTAAAAGTTTCGTTAATGATTTTCGTTAGTAAATAAATCTTTATTTGGGCGGTCGTATGATTTTTATACCACGTCCTTACACAGAACTCGTTAATGATATATCTGTATATTTTTTTATTTTTAGTTTCAAATGAATGAATTAATCAAAATTTAACCAAAAAATTTTTACTTTTCTCTTTATTTCACCTCTTGCCCTGAAAGAGTTAAAACGTTTAATTTTGTTGCAGTTACAATAATAATTACAATAATAGATGACATTGCATGTTGTCAGCAAGCTGGTCAAACAATGGCACGTAACTGGTCATTGCTAAGTGTTGACACATTTTTAATTGTTCATCTGTGAGTGTGCTGCGGTATTTCCATTTTATTATTTTCATATGAGAAAATGCCATAACAGCATAACCTAGCATAACCTCTTAAACATGAGATATAGAGTATGGTGTAATCCAAGGAAACTCGCTGGAGCCAGCTGTATTTGCTTGCTACATTAGCAGTGTTCGAATCTTAAATAGAAAATCAATTTTGTATGGCGATAACTTAACTATATTCTATATAGAGAGGACAATACCACAGGATTAGATCTAAAAATAAATCATGATAAAAGTATAATTTACGACTGAATGTGCTAACATAAACTTACCGTTAATGTTAATAAAATAAAATTAATATATTTTAAAGCTAAAGGAGGGAAAATTTATCAATTAAGTATGATGCTAAACCTACAGAAAAAGTTGAGAGCTTCAAGTTTCTTGAAGTTTTTATTGATGAGAATCTGGATTGAGGTGAGTATGAAAAGGAATTAACCAAAGCAAAACAAGAAGTATCACAGGGATATTTAGAAAAATCGCAAAACGAATACTTATAAATCTAAAAATGCCAATATACTACAGTAGTATAACTATAAAACAAATTAATGAATTATAAATTTAATTAGAAATTATTAAAATTTCCATAGCATTTTACTTTTAATAAAAAGAACAAGTTCGATTTATTAATATTCAATATTTGAACATTGATACATAGATATAAATTCATATTACCATTGTATCTATAAATATTACTTACTTATAGTAAGAGTTTATAATAAACAAATTATTTTTAAGAATTGTTTCGTTCATCATAACACTACTAGAACACTCATCAGCAGGTATTTATAGTGTTAGACTACCTATACAACTCCTGATTTTTATTTTTATTGATTTTACTTATTATAAGATGTCATTAGTAGATCTGTGAGTTATAGAAATCAACCAAAATTTCACCGTAAAATGTATTATAACTATAAAATGAATTTATGTAATTATAACAATTCTAAAAAATAATTTGTTTATTACAAACTCTTACTATAAGTATGTAATATTTATAGATACAATGGTGATATAAATATATATCCATGTTTGAATGTTCAAATATTGAATATTAATAAATCGAACCTTTTCTTTTTATTAAAATTAAAATGTTATGGAATTTTTATAATTTCTAATTAAATTTATAATTACATAAATTTATTTTTTATAGTTATAATACATTTTAAAGTGAAATTTTGCTCGATTTTTATAACTCACAGATTTACTAATGACATCTTATAATAATACTACAGTATTTTTCACAGTAGCTTGACGTATGGAATTGGTGTCTTGGGAAACATGTTCACAAATAAAATAAGGTCATTACAGACTTTAAAAACAAGGCTATTAAAAATTTGTTTTGTCTAGAAAAACGTACATTTACTAATTGTATACATTGGAAATACGAAATCTCAAAACATAAATACACACAAATTACAAAATAATAATACAAAAACTAATACAATACTGACAGCAAATAATGAAATACACCGCTATAATACAAGAACAGCTCATCAGCTCCCTTTGGCTATTGTGTATGACATCTTGGGATTTTCACAGTGTAGGGGTGATCATTTGCGGCTCTTTTGTTTTGCGTTGGAATTATTTAAGAGGAAGAAGCTGTGCTTAGATTTCTCCTGAGTATGTGTTCAACACCTACGAAGTATTTTTAAATCATGGAAAACATAAAACATGTACAAGAGAAGTTAGGGATGAAATTACAATTGGGTCGCCAAGGTAGCCTAAGTGTGTTAGGAAGCGCCACTCCAAATATGTGAATAATATTCCATCTTAGGACGTATAAATGATATCTATAGATTAAGGAGTTTGGAAAGGTGAAAAGACAGCTTTACATCAACGTAGATAGCCTAAACACTTGAAAGCTGTTTTCGCGATATCAAAAATATGGTCGTTCCAAAATATTTTTTTGGAAATAAGACATTTGTGACGAATTAACTCAACTCTGTTTTTTTTTTTTTTTTGCTCTAGTCAGAAATTTTAGTTAGATCATGTCTAATCATGTTAATCGTTATTTGTCTACTATTGCCAACTTCGGTGCATTATATTTACGGACAAAATCGTAGGATGCCAGCAGAGTACTGTCAGCAGGAAAACTGTATATTAGATTTAAAAGGTTGTTTGGAGTACGTCGTTGTTGAAAATCAAGAAAAGAGTGGGTGAAAGAACAAATACTTGAGCAACATTAGCATTTCTATTAAATTTTCAGGCATGAAGCGGTTTAATAAGACGCAAGTAAGACGTGGAAAGCAAACCTTCAATCCATTTAGCAAATACAAACCAGAGACTAATAGGGGTAAGATATTTGATATAAGGCAATTGATTTATTTTTTTTTTTTATTTTTTTTATTATTTATTTATCATGATAAGTGAGTGATTATACATAAAATAGAAATAGATATAAAGTTTTCTAAAAATTTAGTAGTTTTCGAAAAATGAGTTTTTAATAGTTTTTTTAAATTTATGTTTAGTCAAGCTTTTAATTTCATCTTCATTGTAGAATATGTAGCTACTGAGTATATTTGTCCTCTACCATGTATGGCTTTGTTTTTTATTATTTGTGTGTTTGATTTTATGTTTTGATTTTCAATATCAAAATTGAGTTTATGATACAGTGAAAATCCTCTAAGACGGAAATCCCGACGGAAAATCCTCTAAGACGTAAGAAATTTACCCGCGAAACTAGGTTGTGCTAAAATTAGTGCATTTAAGACGGAAATCCTTGACACGGAACGGAATCGTAATTTTTGGGATCCTCACACATAAAACCAGACAAAAAAACTCCTTTAAAACGGATTTTTTTTTTTTGTAAAAATTTTTTTGGTTAAAAAATGATAAATTTGAATATTTTTCAGCGGTAAGCATATTTATATAGTTTTTGTTGGTGGAAACACTGTACTTTTGACTTTTAATATCATAACATGAAGTTTGACATATATGTTTTATGCTTAGTTTCTCCTACTTACGGTATTTGGTGATGGAAAAATGATTAAACCCCTTATCATAGGCAAATATGGACGTCCACGATGTTTTAAAAATATCAAAACAAATCAATTAGATTTTGATTATTAATATAAGGCCTGGATGACTGGTTGTATTTTTGAGCAGTATTTGAAAAATTTAAATAAACAAATGAAATCCGAAGACAGAAAAATTCTTCTTTTCCTTGATAACGCTTCTTTTCACCCGAATTTAAATTTATCGCATATATATTTAGTTTACTTGCCTCCAAGCACAACTTCCAAATTACAACCGTTAGAAGCAGGAATAATTGCAGCATTTAAATGCAATTATCGAAAATTTATGATGAAAAATTTATTAATTGAAATGGAAAACTGTACCACGATCTCGACATTGACAAAAAAAATTTCAATCCTAGATGCAATTCAATTTCTTAAAACTGCTTGTGATCAAATATTACCCTCAACAATTGTAAAAAGTTTTCTAAAGTGTGGATTTAAATTTGATACTACAATTACTGAGCTAGAAATGAATAATCAAAATGAGCAATCAATATTAGAAATACAGAACTTAATAGATTCAGCATTTGGTGAAGCCATTTGTTCAGCAAGAAATCACGCTAGTGTAGATGACAATGTTTTTACAGAATGTAATTCAACAAATTTAAGTGATGTTATTGAAGCAACTGTTTTGCCGATCCCAGAAATTTTAGATAGTTACGAAGAGGATGACGAAGAAGAAATTGAGCCCGAAATTAGCACTGAAGAGGCTCTAAAGGCAATAAAATGTTTAGATATTTATAGTAGACAATGCGGTAATGATGATTTATATACTTTTGTTGCGAAATCGAAAATCATATTTATTACAACAAAAACAGCTGAAAGAAAGATGAAACAGAAATGTATTACGAATTTTATGAAGAAAGACTGAGTTACTTGCAATTGATTGTTTTTAATTTTTTTTATGGTCATAGTTTTTGTTGTTTTTTACACGCTTGGAATAGTACAATGTTTTATAATTTTGTTATGTTATTAGTTTTGTTATATGTATGTGACGAATTTTTTATAAAAATGAAATCAAATGCAATAATTTTTTGTTTATCTATTAAAAATAACTTTAACAAATTTTTTCCTCTTATTTTAACTTCCCTATAAATTTTCTACAATACAAAATTCTGTAAAACGGAAATTTATATTGGTCCTGTGAGATTCCGTTTTGGAGGGTTTTCACTGTATTGAGTTTATATGCATGGATAACTTGTGACATTTTTTTTTTTTTAATTATGATTAGCTCGTTTTGTTTTTTGGATGGTTAGAAATTCGTTAAAAATTTAAAAAACCAAAATTGCTAACAGACGAACCAAAAACCACGCCTCGAATAAGTTACAATCCAACAATAACAACCTCAAAAAATATATTGAATACGAATTAGTTAATTAACAAGCAAAATACTCTAGGCCAAGGTGTACATTTTTAATGTAGAAACATGAATAAACTTTCATCGAACACGTGCAAAAAATATAGGTATCATAAATCTAAAGCGCCATTATTATCAAACAATTAAATTATGTTCGAAACATTCTCCTATTATTAAATGTACTTTATTAGCACCCAATAAATGGCTATCATAAATAAAACAATTAAGAAATTACTTAAAAAAACTAAAATTTAAATTTCATGTTTTATTTTTTTAATTTTTTGATTCAAAGAACTAATTAAAATGTCATAAAAATATTTTCTTCTTTATTTTTTGTTTTTGGTCGAGAACAAACTACTAAAAGAATTAATTTTATTTTTCTTGTTATATTTGTTTTGTTCTTTCGTTTCGGGGTGTTGGTATTTGTTTGTATATCTCTTGAATTTTCTATAAAATTTTTCATATTCTCTGTTATTACTTGTAAAACATCCTTGCTAGACTATACAACATATTATTATGCTTAATGTAAGTGTTCGAAGAAATGTGGATTTGTGTGTATGTAAATAATGTTACGATTCAGATAAGAAAAATGTAAAAAAAAAAAAAAAAATTGTTTAAAAAGGGTATTCCCTATTAAAAATATAAAGAGTATATATTTTAATTGTAATTGGTAGTAGGTTACAAAATAAAACTTAAAATTAAATTTAAATAAAATAAAGTAAAAATAAATTATAATGTACTCAAGGCGCAGTGAAGGTTATAGAAAAACCTCACCAGCTGTTTCCAAAATTTGCAAGGATTCATAAAATTTACAAAAAAAATGTCATAATTTATAACGTAACTAACCTAAAAACTCATTTCAGAATAAAACAAACAAATTGAAATTGTTGTTGGCAAAATAATTTAATTAAATTAAGAATTCTTAACAAAAAAAAAATTAGCAAAGACAAATTTTAAAATCCGACAGTAGTAATTATGATTGTTATATCTTTATACATAGCTTATCTATCAATAGGACAAACATATGGATAAAACACAAACCAAAAACTTGAGAAGGACGTCTATAATTCGTAAATATCAAAACATAACAAAGTAGTTAACTAAGATTCGTTTAACAAGTACGGATTGGATTTCTGATGGATATTTTAAATGACATTGGATAGCAAGCCAATTAACTAAGATCAATTTAACAAGTCCGGATATAATTTCCGATTGATATTTTGAATGATACTGGATAGCAAAACATCAAATTAAGATAAATTTAACGAGCATATGTGTACAATTCCCAATAGATATGTTGAGCGAAACTGCGTAGCATAGCAACATATTAAAAGAAACAGAAGCACAATTTCGTTATGATTTTCAAAATTCAAGTTATGATGAAACCTTGTGCTGGCAAAGAGCATGGAAAACACAAAACAGAAATACTGATTGAAATGTCAATTTATCTTACGGTTTTATTCATTAATTTTTGCAAATTGTTGTATACACCCATATTCTCTTACACGTATCAAATAAAAATACCACTCAAATGATATTTTTAAATTCTGTTAAACGCAGACGTGACAGTATCAAATGGATATGATGACAAAAAGAGTTGTCAGTGCCACCAACAAAATAATATTTTCTATCACCTGTGTTACAACATCATATGGAAATACATATTCACATAGACTGATTTGTCATCGTGTCAGTGAAAATAGAGAAATAGAATAGAGTGACAACTAAAAAATTAACACTAAAAGCCCGTTATAAAATTAATATTAACCGATTAAATCAGGTAATCAGGGAGAGTAGATTGAATATGAAAGCACTAAAATGGTTTATTACAGAACACAGCCCTTTCAATAAAAATCTATTCAAGATAAGCAAGTCTAACACAGTCAAATGAAGATATTATACATAAGAAGATAAATCTTTCTATCACCTTATGTTTAAATTCGATACAATAGATTTGAAGGTATATACATCGCCTGAGTCAGAAAATAATATCACATGATTGTAGACTACCTTATTACGTTTAACAAACTTTGTTATGGCTACATTCCCGTAATATCATTTTCTGACTCAGGCGATGTGGATACCTCCAAATATTTATATCTATTGCATAGCATTGAAAAATAAGGTGATAGAAAGATTTCAGATGACAAAACATGGGGAAGTACAATTATAGATCTAAAAACGTCGCTTCCACAACGTTAAAAACACCAAAAAAAAAAACAAAACAATTCAAAAATGCCAAGAAATTATTCGAATTTATAACCCAAATACATTCGTTCATGTTGTACTAAGATTTATATTTGATTGTATTTGAGACAATCTAAATTATTGACAGTAGACGTAGTGTTGTCAAAGGTGCGATGGCGTAGAAAATAATGCTTCAAATAAAATTAAATATTGTGAAATATATAAAAAAAAATATTTACAATATTTTTACAACAGTTTGTATTTTGATGATAATGATGTCTAATGTCCATATAAATTTCCCAAAATCGTTCATATATATCTACTATTTTGTAAATACATAGTACAATTTATCTAAAAAAGTAAAATGCAATCTTTATAGAATTGATGCAACATAAAAAAGTCATTGGGATTAATGGAATGACACAATTTTAAAAAAATTTAAACTGTCGGGAATTCCCCTTTTAACTATAAACATCATTTCATTATTACTATTGAAAAACTATAGTCTTTGCTTCAATTTTATTTCACAACCTTATTTTTGAATCTTGAGCTTACTTCTTGAGCGCTATAAAAAAAAATTAACCAGCGTTCATGGCAATAATGTATTGAAATTTTTATTTCGATTGATTTTGATTGTCGGACTATGCTTAAACAAAAATTGTCAAGGAAAAATATTTATATTCAACATCATAAAATACAGCTGATGGGATATGATTAAAGAATAGAAAATTAAATTTAAATTAAATTAAAATTAATTTAACGCTGGGTGCACTGCTGGGTGCTGGGTGCACTTGCATTTTAACCGAAAGTCTTAGTTCTCGACGAAGCAAATATAATGCTTTAATGCATTGTTAAACTTTGGACCAGTACGATTTGTCATTGGGATTAAACAGATAACAAAAAAAAATTGAGAGAGTATCAACTTGGTATGTATATGGTAACAACTTAAATAAAATCGAGGTATATTCTATTCAAGAAGGCTTAGTTTTTGCCAATAACAATATTTTGCTACATTTATTGAGTTCAGGTCATAAATAAATGTTCGAAAATCCTTGTAGTAAAATATTGTAGTATAAAAACTTTCTGTACGTACTTAACCCTAAAGCTCATAACATGAGCCTATCAGGCTCATTTTTTTTTTCAAAACTACGTGTTTTCTAAATTTTTCGTAATATTGTAACGATTCTTCTTTCTTATCTTCATTTAGGTATTTATATATTACAACTACAAAAATATATATATATTTTTTTTTGCTTAAAAAAAATACCACATAAATTCATAACATGAGCATGAGAGGCTCTCATATAATATTTCATAATAATTTCTTAATAATGCAAGTTTCGACATGAATAAATTATGATGAAGTGACATAGAATTCGATGATGTGCCAATTGACTCTGAAGAGGATCATTTATCCGAAGCTTCAGAAGCAGAAAATTAATTAACTTATGATTCTGATAATAGCGGTGAAATTATAATTTCTCATGGAGATTTTTTTGCAAAAGATGGTAAAAGATGGGCTCAAATGCCATAACGCTTTGTCTAAATTAATATTTTCCGCTGGAAATCATTTGCTGCAACTGCACGCCTTCTTCGAAATCAAATAACCAAAGTTATCGATCGTTTTAGGAGCCTATGGTTCAATTATATTCAAAGCTATACTATAGGCGTAAACCGCTTTGACAAAATTTTACGTTTTATTAGATTTGATGCAAAAAACCACAAGAAGTAATCGACGTAGATTTGACAAATTAGCCCCAATTCAAGATGTGTTTGAAGCAATAAATAAGAATTTGGGAAAATATTATATATACCTTCAGGTTCAGAAAATCTGATCGTAGACGAACAATTAATGCCAACATATGCACTCAAAGCCTGACAAGTATGGTATTAAAATTTGGTGGCTTTGTAACTCTCAGACGGCATACCTAGTCAAAGGAAGTCCATATACTGGGAACGTAGGTAATAAGAGAGCAACAGGACTTGATCAAAATGTGGAGAATTTGTGTACACCATATTTTGGAACTCGACGAAATATTACAATGGATAACTATTTTACAATGTTAGAAATTGCAAAAAGTTTGTTATCTAATGGATGGGCGATTTCGACTTTACGTCGAAATAAAACTGATTTTCCAATTTCTTCCAAGTAAAAACAGAGATCAACATTATTTGAACAAAAAAATTCCAATAAAAGAAATTTACTTCTAAGAGCTCTTGGTGAAAGTTTAGTAAATTCTCTTATCAAAAAGCGTGCTAGTACTAAAAAGCTGCAACTACTACCATCTCGTACTGCAATTTCAAAAACGGTAGCGTTTATTTTGTTAATTTAAACATCTAAAAATTAATTATTTGAAATAAAAAATTTAAAATTTATTAAAAATAATTTTTTTCTATTACATTATAAGGTGAGCCTGCCAAGCTCATGTTATGAATTTACATGACAAAATATGTTATGAGGTTTAGGGTTAATTAAGCACAAGCAGGTAATTCTACCTAAGTTTGAAAAACATATCAAGAACATAAAAAAGGGGGTCTTAAGCGCTTCATCAAAAACGGAGCAATAAAATATTGTGAATACTGAATTAAGATTTGATAAAGGTGAGATTATAAAAGATTAAAAACAAATGTAAGTTTATGAAACAAAGTGAATATGTCTTCACAATAATAATTAAAAATATTACATCTGAGATCGTTTTTAAGTTTTTTGTTAAAGCAATGACATGACCAGACGTCGATTCAGACACTCATATTAAATTTGAACAGACGATAGCACTGGTAGCTAGTGCTTACTTTTATTATATTTTTAATTATAAAAAAATAAAAATAAACAATAATGAAAATAATGAACAGAGCAAATTTTTCTTCAAAGTCTGCAACTCTAACTCTAATAAAGAAATGCTCAGAGTCAAATTTTTTGTTTCATTTAATTTTATTTATTTATTTACTTTCTATTGTTGTGTGTATACGAATACGATTTAAATTTGAAATTCAATTTAAAAGTTATTTATCAAACTCACTCCACGTATTATTTTGATTAAACATGAAATATTTTGAGATATGAACATTTTTGCGAAGTGCTATTAGCGGCTTTGAGTACATTTTGAGGCCAAAAAGGAACACAAAATGTATAGTTTGGGTAATCTGAGCATAAAAATGTACACAATTTTTGTTTGAAAAATATTACCTTGCTCTGAATAAAAAAACAAAATGTTAAAGACTTCCCAGTAAATAGCAAAACTATTTATAGTAAAATATTTTGATATAAATAAATTCTACAGCATATTATGTTTATCTACGAACCGAATTAATCAATAAGCACGCTATTTAGAGACAAAATATTTTCATTGAATTCTTATCTTCTTTTGATTTATTTGAAAATTTTAATTTTCAACAAAATACCATCTACTTCAAATTGAATCTTCAATAGAATAGACCTCCGAATTGTGTAACGAAGATATAAAGACTTTTTTTTAAATTTTTTTTACTCATTCACTTTAAGATTCTCCTAAAAACAGTATAAAAATTAAAAATATACTACGCCATACTGTGATGCATGTTAATATTATGCCGCTCATTAAATTGGTTTTTTCTGTGGTTTTACCGCTTTTTTATGGTTTACAAGAGAAGATACTTACCAAAAAAAAAAAAAAAAAAAAAAAATGATGTGCAATTTAAGTACAAAACAAAAATAATATATACATTTATATACTCCAGAAGAATATTTTCCTGGAAAGTTGATAGAACAGAAGAGGGGTAACGATTGAGATTGAGAATTTATTACATTGTTGTTATTGTAATAAATTTCATATTATACAATTGTTATAACGTTTTAAATTTTTTTCTTTTCTTATGTTATTCTTTATACAACAGCAATGTACATTATATTGTATACGTACAGGAGGAGTCATTCTAAAAGAAAGGCGAGACGTAATTCGAGCTAATAGTTTAATAATATGTCAGTTAATTTTATAATGTATGCTGAATATTATTTTCTTAACCTGACGTAGAATTTAAACTATATTAAAAATACAATAAATAATTTTGCTTACCTAGATTGTAATGTAAAATGTTTATAATGATGTGCTGCTTAAAGCATGCCTAATAGATAGGAGCATGTAATATTGTTAAAAAATTTGTTAACAACTTCTCAATTCTATGTTGAAAAAACAAAATTGACGAAAAATGGTTGTAATATTTCAAAGTAATTATATTAAAGTACAGGCGTGTTCATATTGGCCGCGCAAAAAATATATTTTGTTAATAGTTGCATGTTAACAAAAAATCTGCTCAATTAAAAAGTAAGCGCAAGTGTTCATAGTTGTCGGTGTTGTATCAGCATCGTGCAGATTGAGCATGTGTTTTACTGTGCCTGCATCAATAGCTGTTATAGTGCACTAGCTCGGAAATAGAAAATGGCTTTAGAAAACATGTAAGAAAATTAAGTTTAAATTAAAATAAATTGAAATAAAAAATAAATATAATTATACATTTTAGTAAATTTATAATTATTTTAAAACATAAAGATTTTTAAAAAATAATAATTGCTTGTATGAAGTAAATAACATTTGTATTAGGCGCAAGTGTTCATAGTTGTCGGTGTTGTATCGATGTCATGCAGATTATGAATGTATTTAGCATTAATCTTTATTACGTATTTTCGAAATAGAAAACACGTAAAAAAATTAAAGTATTAGTTTAAATTAAATAAAATTGAAATAATATAAAAAAAAATAAATATAATTATGTATTTTAAAATATAAACATTTTTAAGCAATAATTTTATGTATGAAGTAAATAAAATTTATATTTCACAGTATAAAATTGAATATAGATAGCTTGTGGGATGCTGTAATCAAATTAGCAAACCAGAATTCATTTTTGTCTTTTATAATTAAAATTAATTAACAAACTTTTTTTGACTTAAAAAGTCACACTTTCACTTTCGCGAAGCTTTTAATTTCATAAAATTTTCAAACTGAATAAAAACTGACAAAACGGTTTTTTGTATGTAGATACTTTCTTGTATGAACAAAAATGACTGCAGAAAAAATCTACACTCGCCTGTGCAAGTTTTTGGTTCATATAATTGTCAGGTAGAAATATATGCACAACACTGACCCATTTTTTTTTTGCAACTATGAACATACTATATAACTCTGCAAATATTACTAAACTTTAGATTCAAAAAGTGATAAAACATAATTTTGTCGGAATGGAATGCAATGACAAACAATATTGACAGAATAGTAATCATCATGTCTTGCTGGATCCAACAAAGCAATTTTTAGTAACTATTACTTCTAGCTATCATAGCTAAGTAATAAAACTGGTCCTGGCCGCCAAAAATTACAGAAGAAGTTAAATTCTAATTTTTTTTTTATTTTATCAATTTAATTATATAGAACAACGTTAACTTTTTTGTTTTTTTAAAGACGAGTTCTATGTAAGCATAGTTTAGATTACATTTAATTTATTTCGAGAGAAATCCAGTCCCTATACATCACCGCAGCGACAAATGGGATTATTGTGATAACCCGGTTTTTTTTATTAAGTCTCTGAGTACTTAAGGATACCTGATTTTGTGATTACACTCAGGATATTCTTCAATGGTATGCTAGATAGTTCCCATTGTTCGGGGAACGCTGTTCCTAAGTGATGAAGTCTGCTACGGATGAGCCCTTCGCATTCTATGTAAGCATGACCTCTTCAGATCTATTGTACTTTCCCGCTTATTATTTTAGAATTGTACGTCTATGTCCTTGATGTTCTACTATTCGCTTTAATGTCAATTTCAGACAATGTCTTTTGCGACCTATGGCGCCGCAAACAAATAGAATATGAGAAGAGGATTCCTATCTTCTAAGTAGAATCTGCACCTGTCTGTGTTCGATCTATTTTGAAGAGATACTTATTAAATGGGTCCATGACCTGTGATAAACCATGTCACCGTTCTAACATTGAATCTAGTCTTAAGATTCAATCGTTGAATACTTAGCTTGATAAAGGCTTTAGACTACGTAATTTCTATATCTTGATTTCTTCAGTCGCCCACTTGGAGAGAATTCTTTTTAGGTAGACGTTTGATACGAGTAATACATTGTAACTGGTTTCATTTGAAAATTTTAGAAGCCAGGAAGCCTTAAAAGCCAGCTTGGCTATTTGAAATTACATATTATGTTAGCATCTTTGTGACATCTTTTACTCCATTGTAATTCTAATACCACAATAGCATAGCTTTCAGCTTAAAAAATAGTGGGATATATGCCAAGTGTCGGGCTGTTTGAATTTTGATCCCAAAATACGCCGGCACTGGTTTTCAAAATGTTACCTTACTTCTCTGCGCTCTTACTTTTTTAAAATTTTGTTTAATGAATTTGTCACAATGGTTTAGATATTACTTATAGTCGGTAAGAATATAATATTTTAAGTTGATGATTTATATATATAACTTATTTCATCTTCTAGTATTCTCTTGACATGTATTGCATACACTTGCTTCTAAAATGTACGCACCGAACTGAACACAAATATGTCAAGAAAATTTTATTATATTTAATTCCTATTGAACTACATCATACTTTTGTGTGAGGGTTGGATTGTGGAAGGTATATCTAGTTTCTATCATTTTAAATAAAATATATCAAAATTGAATCCAACATTATTTGCAGTTAAATCAATTTATTAAATCAATGCTGCGAGGCATAATGTAAAACAAGAAGCGCAACAAGATCGCACAATACACAAATTATTTAGGTATACAAAATATTGTATTAGAAGTTCATTTCAACATTTTTACGACAGAACTACAAATTCAAAATATTTTGGCTCTTTACTAGTACTGGATAAAAATTTATTGATTTTGCATATAAATATTAAAGAAATATTATTTTGTTATCAGCTCTAGCCGTCAAGATTTGTGATGATAAATAAGTCGATAAAGGTTTGAAGCCACGCTCTATAACTAATGCAGGGAATAACCAACTCCATTCATCCTGTGTTAATACTATTTGACATATAAACAAATTGTTTTATAAAAATTCGTCCCTTAAAGTACTTGCATTTAAATTTCGAATTTCAATATAAGCTTTGATGAGATTAATATGACTAAAATTTTTGTTATACAACTCTATTTAGCCTTTGCTCATAATTACTTTTAACGTCAAATTCTATTTGAATAGACAGTTAAAGATAATTTGGTTTGTTTATGCTCTTGACAGTAACTTAGGTCGCATAAATAAATGAATAAACAAAATTGTGGGTATATTTAGAACAATACCTACTTCTATATACGTTGTCTAAAATTGGTAAAATACTTCTAAATACGTTGTCTATCCTTTATATAAACCTGTAAATTTATCGATATGAAAATGACAACAGTTTAATAAAATTAAATACTAAATGTTTCCAATAATAGCAGAGAATAAATTTATTAGTTATAACAGCTTCATAGCTTGGAAGAATAATTCATGTTTCATTCTTATCAAATTTCATTTTAGCTGTTATCAATTACAAAAACTGTTTCAAATCTCTCTTTAAATATTCAACTGTAATAATAAAAATTTTGTACATAAATGTTTCACAAAAATTATAATTCGAAATGAAGTCTATATAGCGAGGTTCAACTGTATATTGTATGTAGATATTTTTTTTTTTAAATTTTTTCGAGTCATAAGAGTAATAAAAGTAAATAAAATTATGCAAATTAACTTCAAAAATCATAATCATAACAAAACACAAAAAAAAAAAATAAAAAAAATTGCAATGAATAAAAAGAGGTTACCAGAGGGACCAACTTAATCTCAAATTTTATGTCCAATACTATAATAATATACATCTCCATATATATGTATACTGTGTATAGAATTCCATAAGTGAGTAACACTTTAGGTCTTTGGGTTATTTGGAAATTTTCTTTTTGTTGATTTTAAATTAAAGCGACCTATTTTTTTTTTTACTTGTATGAAATTTGGACAATAATTTTAATTTTATTTAAATTATCACATCTACAAAAATTTTTTTAATTTTGTAGGGTTATTGTCTCCTAATTTTTTGATTTTTGATTTTTTTTTTTTTTAGTTATTCTCTGGAGGATTCAAAGATTTAGAATAAATGATAAGAGGACATTTTTTTTATACTTGGTTTTTGCTTTGCTTTTGCTCTTGGTAAATATTTCAAGTAAAACGGTAAATAAAATATTTTAGTTAGGTGAATTGCGTAATGGAGATATGTTTTAAAAATATTAAAAAAATTATTGTCATAAATTATTAATTTTATTAGCATTATGAAACATAAATAAAAAAACAAAAAATTCGTACAATTAAGTTATTTTAAATATAAAAATTATGTAATGATTTCATTACTGCTATTGTCAAATCCGAATAGATTTTGGTTGAATGACAGTTGTTTAAAATATTGATATTAAATAGTTTAAAGAATTTTTAGTATTGGTAAATAAGTGAACTGGTAAAAATAAATTATATAAGTGCTATATTATTCCGAAAGGGAAAGGGGCCTAAAGTTGGCCTGTAGATTTTTGTGCAGACCCACTGAATAAATAAATAAATAAATAATATAGCACAATTTTAATTTTATCAAGAAATTTATTTAGTATAAGCTATGACATCTACCCATTGCCGCATTTGTATCTTTGGCGCCCTTTGGTAATATATATTAACGCGCCCCATAATTCGTAATAAAAATTAAAAAGTACACAATAAAAACTAATTATCTATTGTTTTTGTTAATTTATTGATTACAAATTCAATCAATGATTTGTAGTGCTCAACAACAATCGATAAATCATTTTCAATGGATTGTAACTTTAAACTAGTAGCATTAAAACGTTCTAAAATAGATTTTCAAAATGTCATCAGAAAAGCACATTCGAGACGATTCATTGGATTGTTAATATTTTGAGCTTGGCTCCTAACTAGAGAAGATACTGTTCCATCTTCTGATATTTTTTTTAAATAATTTTCTTTAGACATTCCCTCCCAGTTTTCGTACAGAGCTTTGACAAGACCAGTTTTCATTACAGAGCATACGGACAAGACCATCTTGTTTCGAAAATATTTTTTATGGTTCGCCCTTTTATAATTCATGTTTCATTCTTATCATACTAAGTCTTATTGTTTTAAGTTTAATAAAACAAATTTTGATGCTTTAAACGAATTCATTATTTCCTATGACTTTTCTTCCATATTTAATTATATGGATACTAACCAAATGACGAATAGGTTTTATGAAATTATGTTTGATGGTTTTGGGCAATTTGTTCCAATATCTAAAGACCGGAACCCTTTTTCGAGTCCACCATGGTTCACTTCGGATTTGAGGAAGCTTAGAAATAAAAAAAATAAAGCCTGGCATTGTTATGTTAAATCAAAGAATCCTTACGATTATAATATATTTAAAAGCCTTTTTGATGAATTCAAAGCATTTTCGGAATTACTTTATAACGATTTTGTTCGTGGAATGTCTTCTAAATTAATATCAAATCCAAAACATTTCTGGAGATTCGTCAATTCCAAACGAAAATTTGATGAGTTTCCTACTCATATGAAATACAATGGAATTTCTAGTAATGATTCAGAAATAATATCTAATTTCTTTCGCGAATATTTTAGGTCAGCGTACACTAACTCAATTTTCGCACCAAATAATGATGATTTTTCTCATTTAAGTGATTTTCCTAGAACTACTTGGTCTAATATTGATATTAATGAAACTTTAATAAAAAAATATATGGACAATCTTGAGACTAATAACTTTCCTGGACCAGATGGTATTCCCGAAGTTATACTTAATAAATGCTCAAGTGCCTTAGCAATTCCACTGTCATTCATCTTCAATTCTTCTTTAAAATCAGGCATTTTTCCCTCTATTTGGAAGCATTCATTTATTAGACCAGTTCATAAGAAGAACGCCAAAAATGAAATCACTAATTATAGACCAATCGCGAAACTTTCCTACATTCCTAAACTTTTTGAGTTAATATTGTATGATTCCATTTATTATCACTGTAAATCTTTTTTAGTTCACAACCAACATGGATTTGTGGATCAAAAATCCACAGTTACTAATCTTGTTGAGTCAGTTTCAACGTTTACGAGAAATATGGAAGCAGGTTTTAAAACGGATGTTATCTATACCGATTATAGTAAAACCTTTGATGTTTTACCACATGCAATAATACTTTTAAAATTAAGAATACTTGGTTTCCCAGAATTCTTTCTGAAATGGGTTAAATCATATCTAACTGATAGATCTTATAGTATTTTATTTAGAAAAAATACTTCTTTTTATGCTAATTCAGGAGTTCCACAAGGCAGTCATTTAGGACCGCTTTTTTTTATAATCTCGGTTAATGATGTTTGTTCAGTAATTCTTAATAGTGAGCTGAAAATTTACGCGGATGACATGAAAATTTTTAAAAAAATTACTTCTTTAGAAGACGCTTTACTCCTACAAGGCGATTTAGATAACTTTTTTAAATGGTGTACAGCTAATAATCTTCTTTTGAATGTGAATAAATGTGCACTTATGTGTTACACACGTCGACGTAATCCGCTTTGTTTTAATTATTCGTTAAATGGTATGAGCCTTTCCAAAACGAGCTCAATTAAAGACTTAGGGGTTTACTTTGACGAAAAGCTTAACTTTAAATCACATTTTTGTAATATTATCCATAAAGCTAATTCTATGCTAGGTTTTGTTAAACGTTGGTCTTTAAGGAATTTAACGATCCCTATGTTCTCAAATCTTTGTATTCTAGTCTCGTTAGACCAAATTTGGAGTATGCTAGTCAAGTTTGGTCACCTTTCTATGATATTCATATTAACAGGATTGAAGCAGTGCAAAAAAATTTTTTAAGATTTGCTTTGCGTAATTTCCAATGGTCAAATCCATTAATTTTACCGCCATATGAGCATAGATTGAACTTAATTCATTTGAAAACTTTGAAATTAAGACGAGAAGTGGCGGATGTTATTTTTCTTACTGAAATTATTAAAGGAAACATTGCTTCTCCTCAGATTTTGAATAACATCAACATTAATTCAAATAATCGCCTACGAAACACAAACTTCTTTACATTAAGTTTTCATAGAACCAATTATGGCAATTATGAGCCAATTCATAGAATGTTACTAATTGGTAATAAACACATAAACTATATTGACTTCACACTTTCGAAACAGACTCAAAAACTTAAATTATATAAGTAATCAGTAGTAATTAAAATATGTGTGCAATTTATTTCAATGTACTTAACTAGTTCTAAGCTAGATATAATTTTAATTTGTAAATTAAATGTGTTAAATTGTATTATAAAAAAAAAAAAAAAAAAAAATAATAATAATTGTAATGAAGTTTGAGCTAAACTAAATAAATAAATAAATAAATAAATAAATAAATAAATAAATAAATAAATAAGTAAAATAGTAGTTAGCTAGCGACTTATTTAAGAAGAAAAGAAATTAAATAATTGAAAAAGGATGCTGCATCTCGGCAACAATCTGCCACAAGTATAATTTTTGTATTCTGTTTTGTTTTCGATTTTTGTTTTATTTTTGTACTTTTTTCTTATATTAAAGAATTTTAATGAATTTTTAAAAAATGTCTGTACTTATTTTAATACATTTAGCGACATCTACTCGGAAATAACCATATCTATATTAGTCTAATGTACTACTTATAAATAATGTTAATTCTGATTTTCTATTACATAATTTAATTATAATTATCAATAAATATAAAATTAATTTTGATTATGTGAAAAAAATTATGCTTCATAAAATTATCCAAAAAAAATCAAATTGCAAACGTCCTTTTTCGATTGGCGCCCCTAGGCAATTGCCTAGATTTGTCTATTAGTAAAAACACTCTTGCATATACCTATTGCTAATACAAAACTATTAAGTCATTATTTTTAAAATTCAGTACTTCCAAAATAATAATAAATAGCTATGTTATTAGACCATTTTTGTGATACTACTATGCATGTTGGTAAGGTGGAAGAGTTTATTTTTTTTATTGGTTATTTAACAGCAATTGGAGTAAAATTTCATTTTACAAATTTGTTTTTGTAGTAAAATAATTTATTTCAAAGTCAATGATGATTAAGCAATGCTCATTAACAAGCCAATTTCAATCAATCTCATTATCAATCAATTATGCCCATAACAAGAGTTAGAATATTACTCAAAGCCCGTGATAATTTTTATTTTCAAGACTTTTACTAACCGTTTCTGTTAACACAGAGTTTCAATAAATAATTAGCAGGGACCTAAAGATAGCAGGTAACAACATTATTTCTATCCTGTAATGAAAGTAAAGTTCCAATACTTATACTAGAATTCCAATAAATGAAGATGAAGCTTGCAGGCAGAAGAAGTGAAAGTAAACATAAAACTAAAAAATAAATAGAATCTGTATAATAAAAATCGCACTGTCCATTCTAGTATATGATAACTCATATACAATAACTTGCTCAAATAGAGATATTTGAAAAACTTATATAATAGAACGGACATTTTCAAAAATCTCCTGTTGTATGTTCACTTCCCATCACTCCCAATTCGACAGTTCAACCAGATCACTGTATTTTTCTGAAGAAATTTTCAAAGGCTCCTTATATAAAATAGCTGGCTTTTCAGTAGGTAGTTGTAATTTTTTTTTACGTCTTCTGCGTTTAGTATCTATAGTTTGATCATATAAAGTTATCGAAGAATATGTTTCAGATTCAAATGAATACTTGTAAAATAATTTGTTTAGATAATTTTTGTCAGTCTTCAGAATTCTAATGCTATTGAATTTCACCTTAAGATTTTCATTATTTTTGTCTACATATACCATATTTATAAAGCTTGAAAAATTTAAAAATTCATTATTCGTCATTTCAGTTACATTATAATGTGGCTCATGTACTTTACAGTTTCGGATAGAGGCATACAAATGAGATGGAACGTAAAGTTTTTTATGTTTTTTTTTTATCTCAATTTCTAATATTTTTGAAAACCATGCGTAAAAAATAAACAAACATCTATTTTTATTTTGCTCTGGGCAGTTATCGGAATAAAAATTGTAAATTTTTATACTTTTTTCAGTTTGTTTTTCTAAATACTGATAGAGGCAATTAGCAACTTCGTTAGCACCTCTTTTTCCGATCATTTTGTCCCATACGAAACAAAAACCTTGAAGACTGGCAAGTTCGGAAATAGTAAAATTAATGCAAAACTTTCTTTTATAATAAAATATGCTTGTCTCTTCACAAGGAACGTTTAAGATTTTTTGAAAATCGAAGGCCCCAGTTATGACGGTATCATATTCAGTACCTCTTGCTTTATCTTCATCTTTTAGAACTCGTGCTTTCTTCTTGGAAAAAATATGCATATTGTATTCTTATTATATTTGCCTTAATTAACTTGCCTTGGACTTTATATGTTTGTTTCAATTTGCTTCAATTCAACAAAATACCCATTTCAATAACCATTTAACCAAAGTATGTCCATAAAAAGAGTATGAACTCATGTATGTATTCATTTGTTTGCACACAAATTGATATGCAAATTTGATAAACATTGTCAGAAATAGACGATAATAAGAATTTTACGTGTAAGAAAAAGAAAAAATATAGTAAACAAAACAAATGAAATTAAATAAAAAAAAGTTAATAATTTTGGAAAAAATTTTCGACATAAATTTTGTTGAAATATTTAACAATATTATTTTCTAAAATGTATCAACTATGCATAAGATTTTTAGGAGACCTAACTAAAGCAGGTTTATCATATTCTTTAAATTCTGTGATTTGTAAATAGATGTTGTCCTCAGTATTATTTTATAATCGTATACCAATATAATAAATATTTAGGTTTACTAATATAATTAATAAAAAATAATAATGTTTGTAACTCCAAATTATTACTGACAAAAATATTAATAATATTTTATATTGTTGTAATGTAATTATAATTTAATATTTTTAATAGGTATATAAGAAAATAATAATGTTTAAAATGCAAATATTGAAATAATAAAAGATCAGAATTAATCATCGTATAAGGGAACAAACTAAATTAGAACTAACATTTTTTGCACCCTGCCTCATATAAATAATGGGAGGGAACGTAAACAAATCCAAAGGAGAATAATGAGAACGCAAAAATATTTTACAGTATAAAGGAAAAGACAAACATCTGTTTTGTACCTTTTTTCTCTCATAATAAATTTGGTATACGATAAGTAAATGTAAATTTTACCTCTTTTAACTAATGATATTTTGCTCGGTTTGGTATTTCTTAAAAATTAGGTTTACGTAAAATGGGAGTGTATATTCTTGTTAATATAGATTATAGATATTCTTTGCATTCAACTAAGGGGAAATTTACATATGTGTGTGTACTAATAACGGAATATGGATATTTGATAAAGTTAAAATTTGGTTTCTCTTTAAATTCAATATATGTATTGACATTTCTATGGTGTAAGGAAGCAAAAAAAAAAACAAAAAAGAATACAAAATAAATGTGTGCAATACAAATCATTATCATTATATTTCAATCATTTTCTATTACTATTCAATTATATTTTCATTATATTTTTTTGTGTTTTTAATTTGGTTTCTTTTATTAATCTCTTTCTTTTATTATTTCTCTTTCTCTGACTAAGTATATGCAAATGTACGTACATGTGTCATATAGGGCTTGCATTTGTTACATACATAATCATATGGCTTAGTTTAATTGAAAATAAAATGCAAACATTATTTATGGAAGAAAACAAAATTTGAACCAATCAAGTATCAATTATCTATCACTCAGTTACAAATTACTCTTCTCGCATGTAAAAAAAGTTTAATTTCGATTTATGCATGTATATATTATACTTTTATATGCCAATTTATGCTTAGGCAGCGTTTACACGTCAGACAAAATCGAATTTTATCGTAGATAAAGTCGGATGAGTATTTACATTTCAGACTTTTTCTCAGGTTTAATCTACGATTTTACGTCAAATATTTTTTGTATTTAACACGGTTTCTTTTTATAAAGTGCGTAATTTTTTATTGGTGAAAATTTTTTAATACGTAATTTAAAAAATTAAAAGGTATGTAATCAAAAATCTCCAAAAAGTCTATAAAAATATACATATTTTTATAAAATTTGTTACAGTAATATAAAATATAATTACAAATTTTAAGTATGAGCAATAATAACCAAATTGCGTTAGAGTGAATTTTAGTGCCATTTGATTATATATGGGTGGTTATTTGAAAATATATTATTTTTCATTAAAAAAATATTTTCACTAAAAAGTCGAAAATAAAATAAGGAAAAAAAAATTTTTTTTTAGAAATATTTGCCTTCAATTTAAGCGTACTAAAACTACAAAAATAAACTTTAGAATCGTAGCTTGATATAAGGTGCTCAAAGCAAGTTATGATTGTAATTACGGAAAAAGCAAATTAGCCGAGTCTTGAGATGAAATTAAGAGATTTGGTAAAAATTTCGGCTAATTTGCTTTTTCCGTAATTACAATCAACTTGCTTGGAAAACCTTATATCAAGCTACGATTCTAAAGTTTATTTTTGTAGTTTTAGTACGCTTAAATTGAAGGCAAATATTTCTAAAAAAAAATTTTTTTCTTCCTTATTTTATTCATTATTTTCTTGTTCTTCTTTTGTTATGTTTTTATAGCCATTAGTTTGGTAAAAGCGGTCTCCACCATTTGGCTACTTATATTCAATGTGTTTAAGAACATTTTATTACATACTTTCACTTTACTATTTTCGTTAGTGAAAGATGTTAAAAAATAGATATTAGTGCATGAGCAACGACTGTTACCAGACACAATTTTAGTTAATTTCTTATCATGTTTTTCAGTATGGTTGAGAATGTATTTCTAAATAACTTTAATTTTTTTACTTTTGCTGATCTTCTTAAGAAACTTAAAATAATCCGCTTTTCACAAACAAATTCCTTATTAATGACAATAATAATAAAAAAATGTTATTTCTTGATACCTAAATTGTCCAAACGTATATATCGTAAGTATCAGATGTGACATTGAATTCAAATTTTTGATATGAGATAGAATATTGTAACATACACATACAATAGCAAAAATAAAAAAAACTCAGTCATATTATATTGTAAGTATACATACAGAACTATGTGATCAGAGTATCTCCGGTCATTTATATCGTAAGTAGACATACAATAGTGTTGTGTTAGAAATATACATTCTTCTGTATTGTAAGTAGACTTACAATATAAAAGAATGGAGATTTTAAAAAATAAAAGAATATTGTATGTAATATTTTTGACATAACTTTTGAAGGACATGTCGTATGGATATAAAATTTTTACAGGAGATGCACATCAGTGTTACGTATCTAATGGACAAATCATTCTATTATGTAGTAACAAATCATAATATTATGTATTAGGTAGTGCGAAATATATTACAGAAAATATAAGCCCTACAGACAACACAATTTGTCCATTAATTGAGAAAATATTGCGAAGAGGGCGAATGTGATTTGACCAGTGAGAAAAATAAATATGTAAATTTCAGGAATGTAAAATTGATGAGCAATTTGAAATCTAAGTCAATTTTCTAAAGTTAAACAGAATTAAATGAAAACATGAAAAAACTGAGTCAACTTAAAATTTTGTATAAGTTATGTATAAAAGTATGTATAAGTACAAATATTATACAAATTATGTAAGTACCTACCTTCCTTTACTAATGAAAGTTGTATACAGTTTTCTTTTTACGCTTTTTACTGGTTTTTCATAGATTTTTAACTGGCCACTATATATTTTTATAAAGACTATTATTGGTTCTTATATACATATACATAAAAATATAAGTTTTATAATAGATGTTAATAGAGACATTAATAATTTATTTATTTTCACAGAAAAATAAAAAAAAAACTGATTTTAAATTCCATCTTATTATCATATTGATTGTTATCAGTTCCGGACATCACCTTATAAAGTATAAGTTGTAAACATATTAACATAAATTTTTGATAAGATCTAAAATTGGATATTTGGTAAATTGAAATTTTTAATGATTTCTTTAAAAATGTTTTTTCAGTAGGTATAAACAAAAAAACTAGTAAAAATTAATTTTCGGAATTGCTTTGCTTTCTTTTGATCGATATTTGATCATAATTTTACATATAAATCTTTAAATTTATTTCCACAATTCAGAACGCCGTAAAATTGTGAAAAATTAATCGCTGTTGATGATGTTTATGAAATAAGCGTCGATATCAATCCCATAAACGTTTATTTATAACATGCATATAATATAATAAGAAGGGCAAATCTTACAAAACTTGGAAAACAAGATTTGGCATACTAGTGATCATGATTGGTACAACAGACCAAGTAAAAATACAGAACCGACTAAATAATTCATTTGAAATAAAACAAAGCCTTAACCTGCAAAATGGGTGTTTGCTTCTATGGTATTTAACGTAGTCCTGGAAGCATTTGTAATCAGGAAGGTAACAGACGACAGAAATTCGACATTATTTGTAAAATTAATGCTAATATTTGAATAACCAGACGATCTGAGCATCATTATTTGATGTATAAACAAGATGCATAGAGTGGTGCTTGCAATTGGAAGCAAGGACCAAAATATCGGATAATTGATATATGAAGCAAAAACAAAAACATTGGTACAAAACAGGAACAGAAGGTCTGAAGGAAATTATCTAAAAATAGCCGAGAATAATATTGAGGTGGTGATATTCAAATACCGCGTATTGCTACATTAGCAAAATTATTTTCGTATCATAATATTTGATACCCTATATATTGCGAAATTACCATCGATGTAATGTAAAAATTTTTATTTATTTTTTTTTATTTTTATTTACTATTTTTCATTTCATATTTTACGCTTTAAAATAAAAATAAATTAAATTGAATACAAAAATTACATACTTAAGAGAAAAATATAGGAACACAACACTCTTTATTTAATTTAACAAATAGAATCGAGTCACCTTCTTATTTTTTTAAAAGTTAATTTTGCTTATGTAAAATACTATTTTCTATATTATGTAATCACAAAAAAATTACATTAAAA
The DNA here is from genome assembly GCA_963942445.1 of Argyra leucocephala. Classification (NCBI taxonomy): domain Eukaryota; kingdom Metazoa; phylum Arthropoda; class Insecta; order Diptera; family Dolichopodidae; genus Argyra; species Argyra leucocephala. The sequence continues at coordinate 21,269,572 of OZ012677.1, read as the reverse complement.
AAAAAATAATTTAAATTTATATTACAAAAACAAAATAATTTTTTTAATAATAAACAATTTTATCAATACCAAAATTAGGTTAAAATTAGGTAAAAAATTTAAAAATTTAAAAAATTCATACCTTTGAGAGAAAAAAAACTCCTTGATCTGAACTTGGTAAATAATGAGGGCAAAGGGAAATTAAGAAGATAGGAGTAAAGTATATATAGATAAATGAAGTATTATTAAGTACATCAAAAAGGTAATCAACGCTAGAATATTCTAAACATAATAACCATGATTTTACTTTTTTACAAAAAATATTTAGTAATCTGAGTTTTCTTATGTTAAGCGGCAATTTATTGAACAAATGACATGAAAATATAAAATAAAAATTATGCAAAGTAGTAGTTCTAAACTGTGGTATAAAGCACATTGTATTGTGGTTATTTCGTATATTGTATTGGTCTAAGTTTCTAAAATTCAAATAGCCGGATCTAATAAAAAAAGTTTTAAGAGTTTTGTAACAATATAAGTGCCTGGGCGGAAGGATATTTGAATCGATAAACAGTGGAAGACTGCTTTCAAATCTATTTTTGTTACATAAAATGTGTTCCCGAACAGTAAGTATACTATTCCAAAAACTTAAGCCGTATAAAATTTTTAATTGAAATAGGCCATAATATATTGTTGTAATAATTTGTACAGAGCATAGTTTTTTCAATTCATACAGTGATCAACCCAGTTAAGCTGGGAGTCTAAGTTAAGCCCTAACTATTTAAAGTTACAGACTTCTCAATATTAAAATATTTAGAACTATATTTTTCCAAAGACAGAACGGTTTTTTATCATTGACAACTAAACAGGATTTATCAAAAATTTTAACAGCTTTGCACTCAGGAGAGTGATATATGAGATTTACTTTATGCTGACCTTTCTTTTTCAGTTTATAAAACATGACCTTTGTTTTGTCACTAATAATAAGTTTATGCTGGTTAAACCATTTTCTAAGCATGTCTAGATCATAATTAAGATTAGAAATAAGATCTAAAAAGATGTGAGTACCATAAGCAAAGCCAATATCATCGGCAAAAGCTGTAGGTTGCCCCTTAAAAGGAAGTTTGAGCAAAGAATTTATGTATACAAGAAAAAGAATTGGCCCTAGCACACTGCCTTGTGGTACACCTGTGGTAATAAAATCTGGCTCATTTAAAGACTATATATTAACCCGTTTTTTGTACTACGTAATGCAGCCTTTATTGCGTATTTCTTAAGTGGCACGGAACGGATACATTTCATATTCTCATATAAAATTCGCATTCTATTAAATTTGTATGTTTTACGCGGTTAGGCCTCTCGCGACCACTCAGAAAAATGTTCAGACCAACAAAATCAACGTCCGAGTCTTACAACCATTTTTCCCAATTAAAAGATTTTTAGAATCAAAATTTAAGTATAGCAGATCCAAACTCAACTTATTATAAAATGCGTGTCAACTCCAAGGCATCAGTGAAAATTTTACACTAAGTAGAGGGAAAATGAAACGAGCTTAAAAACAAAATTTTAAAGTTTTGACAGGATAAATTTATAAATAACCACTTGAAAAGAAAATACCATACCATGAACTATTGAAGTTTTTAAGATTGAATATAATACGATAGGCGGGATATTTGAAGAACATACCCCCAAAACGGAATTCCCTGAAGAATTTGCTTAACTTATTAAAAACATTATGTAAATAAACTATGGGGACAGTTAATATAAGTTTACGGCTCAACATCAGAAATTGTAGAGTGATTATCAGATTTAAAGAACCATGGAAGAAGCCTATAGAAGTGGAAAGGGGTCGATGTGGGTTTTAGCGACATTGAAAGAAAATGAAACTAATTTTTACACATACCGGAATATTTTGTACATTATTTTTTCATAAACTTTAATTATATTTGACATTAATTTTTTTTTAATAAGTTGAATAGCAATAAGCACTATCGTCTGTTATTGGTTTGCCGTCTACCGTCCTAATTACCAAATGCTTCCAAGACCACGTTAAATAGCATAGGAGTGCCCATTATGCTGGTTAAAGCTTTGTTTTATGCTATATTATTGTCGTTCGATAAATATTGTTATTGAAAAAAAAAATTATTTCATATTTTACTACATTGTTTTGTCGTCCTTGATATCATCTGTACATGGTATACATAAAAAAGGAAAAAAATACAATCTAAGAAGAAAAATTAATGAATATTAAATGGAATTTTCATAAATACGATAAAATTTAATTCTACCAAAACAATGACATCTAAATTGCATCCATTTTATATCTAGTCAAGTTTTGTTTCTAATTAAATCATATTTAAACATGCATTTTTTCTATATAAATTTTAATTTTTTTTAAAACAATATAATTTTCTACCATCGTTAATAATTAATTATCTTGTAAAATAAACCTTTAGGTCTAGATTTTATAGCTACAGATATTTTTGTATCTATAGCTATTCTGAAAAATTACCATAATTATTTAATTTTAAGATATAAAAATAGCGAGTCTCTAAAAATTTATTAACACAATGTTGATTTATATCAATACAAAATATAAAATCTTTATTTGTTTTTTTGCGGACCCTAAAATTCCATAAAATATGATGAGATCTGATTCAAGGATAAAAAAAAATATTTTTGAAATTAAATGACAAATTAACATGAATGTAAATCAATTTAAATCGCGCTTTTAATCACTATAAATGTTATTTTTTTTGTTTTTTTTTTTGGTATAGGGAGAGTCCATTAAAATACAAAACAAATTTTCAATACAAAATAATAATATCTACCTATAAAATTAATTTTAATATCTTACCTGTAGGTATTTTCTTTTATTGAAATAATTTCTTTAATTGACAGTCTTTCAGTAATTTTGTAATCAATATGCAAATTTAAAATAATTTTATATTGACAAGATTATATTACAAAATATGCCAAATTATTCACTAACATTGTCATAAAAATTATTATTTTTTATTAAAATAATACTCGACCTGAATTTGAATTTTAAATCACTTATTTGTCTTGTGTTTACACAATGTCTAAGGTGTAAATTCAATGATAAATATTAAAATAATAAACAAAAACAAAAATGAAGAACGTTCAGAGACCCAAAAAACAAAAAATTAATGATTAATTATAGTATTTTACAAAATGTAAATGTTCTTGTTGACTTTAGGATATTTAGGAAACAACATTGACAATATACTCGTACATTGGTAATATTTACATAATATTAGGTATTTGAGCGTTTTGTTTACTTTTCGTAATACAGAATCACAGAAGTGAACATTTTAAAACACCGGTCTTAAAAATTTACAAATATTAAAGTTAAAATTTGTTAAATACCTGCTCCCAGTTTTAATTTTTTGCTGAAACAATTATCAATTTTGTAACTCTGAAAATTATTATGATAAGTTCGACAATTGAATATTATGGCAAAAGAAAAATTTCTGACTCACATCTTAACTATATAATGAAAAAAGTAGTGTGTAAATAGTTAGACATGTTGAGAAAATCCGGAAAAATTAATGACGCCGTGAAATAACGCCATACGTAATAAATTCATAATTGCCTTATTTAACTTTTGAATGAGAAACAAAGTCATATCGTACTTTTTTCAGGTATGGCTTCATTTCGCATATAATTGTCAAATTAAAATAAGCAATTACCTCTATTAAAATTTATATCCAAATACTAGAACTAATTGGGGAGCTGTCTGGGATAAGATATATTAAAAACTATTATTTCCAAAAATCATTGTTACTACATAACTATGAAAAATTATTGTTATTATAATATCTGCGGCAACAAGTCATAACCGCTTATGTCTGAAATAAATGTTACGAGTAAAATCAATTTTAAAGCCTAAATAAGAGTTTAAAAATATAGTAACAGGTCTGTACTAGATATTGGTAATCGCTTATATTTTTAGAATTTAAGATGTTATAAGATGACTATACCTCAACGATAGTATCGAACTCTGTTTTTGGTTATCCATTTGATGGTCCCGTTGGCTTCTGAAAATGCTTTTCCGGCCCTTTTGGTTTCTTGGTACCATTTTTTGGGACCTTTCTACCTCCAAGATGTCAAATTGATGATTTTGGCGAATGGAGACCACCAGACTTTTGGTTAGTCTTCCCGAGGCCGTCTTTGAAGACAGTTTTTTCTTCCCGTTTGAAGGACCAGCTTTTGTAGAGTTTTTCGGAGAGGATTCCATGGTCGTTTAGCCATCTTCCGCCTCTTCTTCTTTTCTTTTTCCTCTTACCTCCTTCCTGAATGGTTGAACAATACAACTGGTTGTCTGCATTTCGACAGACACGCCAGCTATTGGGTCAATATCTTCAATAAGAAGGTTAACCAAAGACACACTTAGTAAATCACTTGCAATGGCACCTGATTTACCAGCTGTCCCCGGGCTAGTGGCTTGTGTTTGCACAAGAGTAGAATGCAATACTTTGCTCTACCCAGAAATCGTAAAGAGGTTGGATTTGTTAGATTATGTGACTTATCACCTGGGGTATAATCATTTGATTTTTTGGTCTAATATTGGTTTGGTCTTGTATGGGATATATCCGGTATTTGTCATATCTGACAAACGTTTCATCATTGTGATGCGTGATATTAAAACATCTTCGTCTTTGAATTTCGCATTTAATATTGTTGCTTCAATTACATAATTCATTAATTGTTTTACCGCTAGTCTTGTTGGGTTGCATAATTTTGGTGGATTTATATTACTAAGAATAATGATTGTAGATCCGATTTTCAATTATGCGGTGAGATTGCAGGCAATTAAAGAGAACTCGAAAATTCAGTTGGATAATGTTCTACGTCTTCTATATTCTTCACAGTATCAAGAGATTTATATGTAATATATTCGCCAACTTAAAGTAAGACAATCCGTACACCAACCTTTATTTTAATACATCGGCCAAAGCCAGACTACGAAAATTAATGATTATCAAAAAAAATTTAATTATCATTAAGTTTTGACAGATTACATTTTTTAATCATTATTAATATTTGTGCAAATTGTGGTTGTCGTTTTAAAAAAATGTTACGATATGTCCCTTAAGGATTCTATTTTTTTATCTTTTAAAACTTATTGTAATTTTCAAATACAAAGAAAGATTCAATAAATTTATAGACGGGGAAAAAAAAAAATTCGCCAACTATTTGAGATTGAATGATGAAATTCAAATCATAAACATCCTTATTTTTGCTGCCAATATATCTCTTTCACTCAACCAAGCATGATTTTTGTATTGTTGTTGCATATTCTGGAAGACTTTTTCAATTAATTCTACTTTTGATTGTGTGAATATTATGCAAAATCTACTGGAATTGTATTGAAACCATCAGTATCAATTGGCATTTTACCATCACCCATTAAAAGCAATTACTTTGAAAATATTGCAGCTGATGGATCATTTTGCAATCACGAGTACATTGGTGGTCAGTCTAAACGTTTTAACGGATCTCCATAGACTTGATATCAAACACGGATTTATTTCATCTACTGGTGTTGGTTTTGAGATAAAAGTTAAGTGTTTGTCTGAAGGCTTGTGCTAATAATATCAAAGCACCATCAAATAAATTTTGATTTATTTAAACGTATTCGACTGCTGTTACGTGTTCGTTGGCCAATTTGTGTCGCGGCATTGTTGAATAATTTTACTTTGTTAACATGAGAAGTTTTCTTTATTTATTTTTTTTTATTTAAATTGAACTAAATGATTACAAATCAATGATTAAAAATGTCAATGCTAACAATGTAAGCTTAAATGACAACCAACAACGTTGTCAACCAATAACAAAATGACGCGCGCAAACTCAGCCTTTGTATTTTATACCGATACCGATAAAATGTATTTCTCATAAGAGAAATCTAAATAAATTCACACATTTTATATGGGAAAATCACACCATTCTTTTAAAACCATCAGTGAAAGTAGACCTTTCCAACTCATGTATTGCTTTGTAAATCGGTTGAGTGGTTCTTGAGTTATAAAATGACGAACGATAAGAGCTACAACTTATTTTTATTTATTTATTTATTTATATTTACATTTATTACAATTAAAATTACCATAAATTTATTTGTAAGCTCTTGCTACATGGGCTAATCTAGCTTAAATTTATTTTCATATATTATATATTCTAAAGAAAAGCACGCAATATTTAATGAATATGTAAAACCATTATGAAAAAACTAATGGTTAATGATAAAAATGTATAGCTTTAAAAAAGGAATGAGAAATTAATTTTGAATGGTATTATAAACATTATTGAATTTCTTATAATAATTTCAACAGCAATGCTAGCTGTCAGAAATTAAATTTCAGAACATTCTTATTGTTTAATAATAATAATTTATTTTAAAATTTTTCTTCGCAAAGGTGTTGGTTATGAACAATCAAAATTTTAATAAAACAAATTAATAATGATTCTTAATTAACGTAATGACCTAGATTCTGATTTTAAAGACTCTTTATTTTAATTTACAATGGTTCCTTTTCCGTTTAAGTGGACAAATAAATTTACATAAATATAAATGTTGTAATTATAATAAGTATGTACCTACTATATAATATATTTTAAATTGCACATTTTTTGAACGAAAAGTTTTGACAATATTTGTATGGGCCACAGTTATTTTAACTTTGATAATTCAAATGTTACGTAAACAGATTCTGACACATAAAAATTAGGCAGTAGCTTATATTCATGACTAAACACCAATAATTTATATTCATGAAACTTTTTTAAAATTATAATCAAAAGTTTATAAAAATAGAAGCTATCCTCTTAGCAATACACTTTGGCATATTAAAAGTATTGAAGTCAAATCTGACTTTTATCTATAGTGAGGTAATTTGGCCAAATTATGATATGTTGACACAGTCATGACATATGGTAGGTTTAGATTATCAAAATTAAAACCATCGAACGTTATCAAAGTGTTGTCATTAATAAAGCAATGTATAGGATTGAAAGTATATATTTGGAATAACCCATTAAACTCAACCAGTGCAATATTAATCCACACAGTACAACCTGTGTCGTATATTTTTTTTTTTAAAAACCATGAAACCATCAAATTATTATTTTATTTTTGCAATATTTAAATTAACTTTTTTAATATTTTTAATTTCATTTTAAGGAGAATAACGATAAGATAAGCCATTTCTCTACAGAAATAATAAATTATTGATCCAAGATGTTTGTCACAATTTTTATTTTCTTATATAGATTTATTTATTTGTCTAAGAGATAATGTAATTTAAAAATAACGATTGTCACAATCAACATGGAAGAGTGCAAAATTTATTCAGTTATAAAATTTGAATTTTATTTTTATACGCAGGCTGGTGGAATCTTCAAAAGACACAATGAGCCCCGTAGCTTGACATTGTGAGTGCGATTCTTACCCACTAAACCACACCCTTCCTATATTGCGATCTAGTCCTACAGGACTAATGAGCATTTTTTTCTTGGCTTTATTTTATTTTTCAATGTTGACTACATTCAGCGATGTCTATCTAACTTTTTCTTTTGCGTATTCATCCATAACCTTGAAGACCCGTCGCATCAGCGACGAAAAGCCAACCAGCTCTTCGAACGAATTTATAATTATGGAAGACTTGTGAAAAACCTCTTTTCGTTGGCAGACAACATAACGAAATTCTTCACCAATCCCGTAAAAACAAATCTATCTAAACATGGGAGTGGGTCAACCTCCGACCACCAGCGCGACGAATCCTCAAGAATGTTGGTGATTATACAATTTGAATAGTAAAATTTTTTCCTAGTACATACTTAAACTATATTCTGGAAAAATAACCACTACTGACACATTTTTAATATTTCGCATATCTAATTTTAAAAGTAATGAAGTAATTTTAATTTGGAAAACAACAGTTAGTATTCAGGTACATCCTGTTCGAGTGAAGTAATAAAGAATTAAGTGAAAATTATTAAGAAAAATCACTGGCACCTGATACCAACACCAGCGTTTATTTGAAATCGATCAGATCTAAATTGGACTCAAATCGTAGAAAAGAAATCAAATCATTTTTGATAAAAGTCTTTCAAACTTATAACGACATTTTTATAATTAAAGACAATGCCATTATATATCAAAAACTGTAGAAACGTCAGCAGCTATTATATTGTCATTGAGCCCTTAATATGGTAAATGGAAGGAGAAGAAGAAAACTGCAATAATATATCCTGCTAATTCTGAGTTGTGCAATTAGAAAATATTTAGCTATTCGTATACTACTTTTTCGATTTACCGAATAGTCTTGTATAGATCAAAATAAAGGCAGCTCAAATTATGAAAGCTAAAAAACCACTTTTTCGTTTAGTTAAACTTTTACTTCCAGGTTAAATTTGAGTCCAGAGTTAGAATAGTCAGAAGTAAATTTTAATACTCTTTATCTAATATTACGCTAATACTGTCTGTAAAACTTTCCAACTCGGTGAATAAAAGTAAGTAGCAATAACACGAACCAAAACATCTAAACTTTTCACCTCGGTAAATATAATTATGGTGAATTTTAATAAAATAGTAAAAAAATATAAGTTTGAAGATTTTTTAAATTAGGAGTATTAAGGTTTTTTAATAGTCTTATGCCAAAGCCAGACTACGAAAATTAATGATTATCAAAAAAAATTTAATTATCATTAAGTTTTGACAGATTACATTTTTTAATCATTATTAATATTTGTGCAAATTGTGGTTGTCGTTTTAAAAAAATCTTACGATATATTAAATTTTTTCAAATATTTTTTCCAAATTAAATTTGTTATTTTGAGTTATCGAATAAAAAATGTGTTAGTAGATACCTATTGTTAAAAATAGAAGAAGAAAAAATATAACAAAAATTATATTATTTCAACACAATCTTTTAAAATATTATATAATAAATCTATAAAAATATTGCTGATGATATTGAATGAAAGGTCAAAATTGATCAAACTTAAATACGATATTTCTATATATCTCTGGTTTTTTCTATTAAAACCCTCTATTCACAAGCCTCTACTCCAATAAGAATTCAAAAAATTAATGCTAAAGTGAACTTATGTAAATTAGACAGTGCAACCGAAATTTTGAAAGTAAATTCCTCCTATTTTTACTCATTACCACAGTTTCATAACAGAAAAGGGCTCTTCTGAGGAAAACGTTGTATCAGCGTCCCAGTTGACCAAACTTGGAATTTTTGTACCAGTACCAAATTGTACAACGTATATTTTCTAACTCAAATTAAGGGTTTTTAGATGGAATTTTTCCGAACTTGTACCAGTACCAAATATACCACATAAATTTCCAGATTCAAATTAGGAATTTTACAAGGATTTTTTCAGAATTTGTACCAAAAGGTATTTTTCCAACGTAGTACCAATATTTTTTCCTTACGAATACGGAAAATTAGTGGTACGAGTACCCTTTAAAATTCTGTAAAACGTCATAAAAAAAATTTATTTTAAAAGTACCGTATTCTTTTCCTGCAAACAAGCTTCAAATAAGTCCTATCTAAAAAACATGTTTTCACATTAATTATACCAGCAATGTTTGCAACAATTATTCCTTGTAATGGAAGACCACTGAATTAGTATCCAATAATATTTCCAATGAGTATTCCAACGAACAAGCAAATACCTTTTACCAACGGGAAAACACAATGGAAAAAATATTAGCACAACGATTTACAGGTTTAGAAAAGACATTATCATACAAAATGTCCAATACTATTTCCAACAATTTTTCCTTTTAGAATAGTGTGAAGAAATTATGGCAAAAAATATAGGAATAATACAAGGAAAAGAAGGTGAAATAATATTAGAAAAAACGTAGGAAAAATTATGGGAAAAACCATATGAAAAAGTATAGGAATAAAAAAGGGAAAAGGTGGTGAAATGATATTGGAAACAACGTAGGAAAAATTATAGGAAAACCATATGAAAAATAATAGGAATAATACAAGGAAAAGAGGGTGAAATAATATTGGAAAAACGTTAGAAAATATATAGAAAAATCCATATGAAAAAGTATAGGAACAATACAAGGAAAAGAGGGTGAAATAATATTGGAAAAACGTTGGAAAATTTATAGGAAAATCCATATGAAAAAGTATAGGAACAATACAAGGAAAAGAAGGTGAAATAATATTGGAAAAACGTTGGAAAATTTATAGGAAAAACCATATGAAAAATTATAAGAATAATGCTTGGTACAAAGTGTGGAAACATTGTTGGAAAAAATATTAGAATTCCTGTAGGAATAGTGATAGGAATTTATCACGAAAAATAGTAAGAAAACTATGATGTTATTAATTTTAATTAGGTACATTTAAGGTATATGTTCAGATAAAAATTCCAACATTGGTACATTTTAAAAAAGTGACCACTTTCATAGGAAAAAACATTGGAATTCCAATTAATTTTCATTCAGCTTTTCCAAAAATGTGTACCATTCTGTACCATTGGTACGTGGTACAATTTCGGAAAAATTTTTTGCAATCCAATTGGAATTCCAACCAATTTGGACAACTTGGGTAGGACCTAATGACCATATATCAAGGAAAGCTGGAATTGCTATCTTTCCAAAAATATATAGTTTTAGTGGTCTATCTTATCCTTTAAGGACGAAAAGGACATTTGAAAGTATCCTTGTAGTTTTGATGTTTTTGTATAAAAATCGTTATATCTGTTTATCTATTAAATGTATATGATCATTAGGTCCTACGCCGGTACAATATCTCCCCCAGAAAAGTCAGATTTTTTACTTTAGCGTTTCTTGAGTTTTTTTCTTACGTTTTTTTTTACATAAAGTTTAATAGGGAGAAAAAATTACTTACCGGCCATAATGACGGAATTAAACATAATTTAGGTAAATTTTTTATAATCTGAGCTTTTAATGGTCACTAATTGTCGTAGCTTGTCTTTGGCATTACTTTATCTAAAAATATTTTTTATGATCTGAGCTTTTAGTGGTCATTAATTGTCGTAGTCTGTCTTTGGCATTACTTTCGTCTAAAACAAAGAAAACTAGAAAATTGTTTTCATTGTCATTATCATTTTCATGAAAAGGGAAAAAAATATTTCTTTAATGCTAGACCAGCAAATATTAAGCCGGGAATAGCTACTTAATTATTAACATTATTTTGTTCGAGAATCTAAAATTAATTTAAATAAGAAGTTAAAATTTTCCAATAAACAATACAAAATGGTGTTATTTTTTTTTTTATTTTATAAATATTTTTTTAAAAAGTTTTTCTTTTTCAGGATATTATTATGTGTATATATATATATATATGTATATTTTTATTGTTTTCAATTTTGGAATTTGGAACGTGAGATAATTCTTTTCTATAAATTTTCATTTTTTTGTTTATAAAAGAAAAAAATTTAATTTAACCATTTTCAATTTTTGAGCATTTTCTGCCCAATTGCAACTGTATTTTTCTATAAAATGAAATCGATGCCAGTGCCAACAAATTTTTGTATAATATTTTCGTATTGCATTATTGCACTTTTTGTTATATTTATTTTGATATAATACAGAATAATATTGTACTGATATGATGGTCAATTCTAGGATATTAATTCGATTAGAAACACTATCTGAATTATGCCAAAGGAATATAGAAATAATTGAAAAATTTAAATAATTTAGAAGGAGTTAATGCTCGGCAGACAGTGCTAGAATGATCTAACAACTTAGTTTTTTTTAAATGGTTTTTATACAACCGTAAAAAAGTGAATTGTGATGAATTTTAAATCCACAGTGATAATTACAGTAATGATTGTTATTGAAATATCCTTTCAACAAAAAATCAAATTGAAAGAGGATGTTTAGTCAATACATGATTTTTTAAATTATCCTCTATATGAGTAAACAAAGTTGATTAATAGATTGTTGTAATGAAAACTATAACTGCTCGTTAATTTTATAATATTAATATTAACTGGAAGTGAAAGATAGGTGATAATCCGCAAATGATATATCAAGAACAGCGCTTACCATTTGTTAACAGAGCAGTAGCTGTTAAAACAGTACGTATTTTCAGAGCTATACGTTAAAAGTATACTAATTTTTAAGCCAGCTATTATTATTATTTATTTTAACTATATGAATGCCTAACGAGATTTCCCTCTATATAAGGCTTTATAAAAATTTTTTTAGTGTTTAGTTTTTGGTAGTGTAACAAATGAAAATTTAACAAATATAAGATTAAAAAATTAAAAAATTTACAATTATAATTATACTTCACGTATGAACAATAAAAATATTTATACAATTGAATATTTAAAATTGAAATTACATAAGGTTGCAATAAACCTTATATTTTGTTTTTATATGAATTTAGGATTATTATCGTAGTTATTTTATTGGTTATTGGTTATTTTATTGTTATCGGATCGGTTTATTTTATGGGATATTTTATTGGTTATTTTATTGTTATCGTAGTTATTTTATTGGTTAATTCTTTTTTTAGTTTATAATTATTTAATGTTTTTAGTTTATTATCTAGTTTATTGTATAATTTAGCTGCTACATAAAGTGTTGTTGATGTGCCAAAATGTAATGTTCTTTTCTTATCTAGGTGAAGTAAATTTTTGTTCCTGGTATTAATCTGGTGTTTGTCTTTACGTTTGACTATATGCATTGTTGTGTGTATTGTACATGTTTCTATGTTGTGAATATGTAATGTTAATTTTATGTTGAGCAAGTCCCTTATCATTAATATATTGTTTATACTGTGAATATATTCAGTCCTCTCATGCCAGTTGTATTTATTTAGGTTTTGTAGACTTTTATTTTGGAGTAATTTGTAGTTCTTCTAATGTATGTTTTGCTGCAGTCCCCCATAATGTTATGCCGAAGCTCAAATGGCTATGAAAGATTGCATAAAATAGGGTCTTCTTAACTTTATGTGGAATAATGTAGGCTAATTTGCTGAATATTCCCGCAATAGAACTTTATTTTTTAGTTACTTGCATTGTATGTTTTTTTCATTTAAATTGCGAGTCTATCCAACAGTCTAGATATTTGAATTCATGAACATGCTCCAGTATCTGATTTGAAATTTTTACTTTAAATATAGGTGTTGATGTATCGATGATCATTTATTTAGTTTTCTTCGTGTTAATGGTTAATTTATGAGTTATCATCCAATTGTTAATTTTAATTATTTCTATATTAATTTTTTTTTCTAAGTCTTCGTAGGTTTGGCCTTGAAACGCCAAACATACGCCCATTGGCAAATAGAAATATTTCTGCATATATATTTATTTTTTGTAACTCACCTACATATGTCGAAAACAGTAAAGGTCCTAAAACACTGCCTTGGGGTATCCCACAGTGTATTTTTTCAACATCAATTGACTTGTTTTCTATTTGTATATATTGTTTTCGGCCACTTAAATATGAGTAAGGAGAACCACTTATATGCGATTCCGTTAATACCATAACTTTGTCAAGTTTTTTCAATATCAACATTGGTTAGAAAGTTAATTAAAGTGTATTAAATTTACATCACAAGTTGTTATTTTTTTTTATCTATATTTCTCTTAAAGTACAATAATTATTGTTTCACAAATAAAATAATAAAAACTATCGATACCATCCATTACGAATTGGAAATTCAACTTAATAAGTTAGAGAATAAGAATTATAAACTCTTTATGATTTCTATAAGTCCATTTTCACATCTTTAAGTATAACGAGCAAAAACGACACAAAGAGAAAGAAAACTATTTATTAAAAACAGACAAGAACAAATCCGAATTAAAGTTGAACAAGTTTCGTAGAAGTTGATTAGCTTGTTGGAAGTAACCGAAGAACAAAAAAAAAACTACAATATGGTATAAAGAAAAAAAAATTCTTGGCTAGCTCCTTTCTTTCGATTTTGTATTTTCAATCTTCTTTCTTTTTTTTTTTTAGTAAATAAATTTTATTCTACGTATACTTTCGTAAAATATATTTTTAAATAATTTTTTTTTAAATCTCTCGTAAGAGACGGTAATTTGAAAGCAAAAACAGAAATTCATTTAAAATTACATTATTTTTTTTTGGTTTTTTTTTTTTTTTTTTGTTGGAAAGAATCCTAATGTATTTATAAAGCGTTTTCGAAAAATTTAACTCTACAATTAACACTATCACATGATTCATGCTTAAAAAAAAACAGTAGGTACTTCTTAAAATTAGTTTTGTATTAACTTAGGTAAATTTTTGAATTATGATCTGGAGAAAATTTTTATTTTGTTAAAATTTATGTTCGAGAAAATTGTAGTTAGTAAATCATCGCCTCAATGCTATTTTATGCCATACACCAGAAAGTAGTTTTCCGGAAAATCAACATTGAAATTTAAAGGGTTTTACAAAAAAAAAACTTGGGTCGATAGATTTGTTTTATACAAATAAGAAATATTATTTACAGTTCTATCTATGATCAATATTGTATTAAATGTAAGTTAGTTTTTGTGTTAAAATCAAAAGTTATTTCAAAATTAATCAATATGAAAATCAGCTATAGACCAATTAGTGTCTTGAGCTCCATTGGCAAACTGTTTGAGAAAGGTATTAAAATACGATAGCAGAATTTTTACCAAACAACCTGCTACTGCCTATCATCAACTTGTCCGACTATATACATAATTTTATCAAAACACAATTTAATATTAAAAAATCTATTCGTCTTGTTATCTGTGACATCGAAAAAGCTTTTGATTCCGTATTACACAACGGTTTGATCAATAAATTATATCAAATGCAGTTTCCAATCTACCTGGTCAAGCTTATTAAAAGTTTCCTTGAAGATAGAATATTTTCCGTAAAAATAAATAATACTCGTTCATCCAAATACCATTTGCCAGCTGATGGTGTTCCTGAGGGTTCGATTTTAAGCCCTCATATATAGAACCTGTATATTGCAGATATTACCATTCCGGTTTTTTTCGAAATAGGTTTGTTCGCTGATGACAATACATTGTATATACCTCGAATGTCAATCCTAGCACATTAATCTTGAATCTAGAAAACGGAATCAGTTCTCTACACCAATATTACCACAAATAGAAAATAAAAATAAATACCTTGAAAGCCTCCGGGTGCTTCTTTGCTAGAAAAAAAAAACTTGCTTTTTAGCTGACAAGAACTTACAACTAAAGGACAATTCCGTCGATTGGAGCACTACTGTCAGATACCTAGGTATCATCCTGAATCCCAAATTAACTTTTAAACACTTAGTCGATGATAAAATAAAAAAAATCAAATATTAATCAAATTGTTATATGGACTAATTAATAGGAAATGGTCTCTCTCTAAATTCAATAAAATTTTAATTTTCAAATCCATCTTCTAAACTACGTATCTGTATGGTGGTCTGTATGGTCAAACTGGCATACTGTCATAAAAAAGATTGCAAATTACGTAAAATAAACTACTACTAAACCTCCCTTGGTATCACAGTACATTAGATATCCATTTAAAATCCAAAAGTACGATAATTACTATTAGAGCTAACAAACTTATTGCTAACTGATCCAGCTCTGAAAACATTTTAATTAGGTAATTGGTCGATAATTACTAAATGTAATTAAATTGTGATTGTTTTGTATGTTTTTGTTAAATATGTTTTTTTTTTTGTTTTTCGACGTCTTTGTTTAGGTAGAAATTAGTTTAAGTCTAGTCATAATTTTTTAAGTAAAATTTTTAAAAATACAAGTAGTCACAAGATTTTTGTAATTTTCCACCATTTTAGCTTGTAGCAATTAAAATAAATTGTACATCAAACAACAAATATAATACAAAATAAATATTAGCAAAAAATTAAACTCGCAGCTATTAAGATACTAATATTCTAACTTAAGTATAAGAAGACATTATAAATTATGTATTGACAAATTTTGGAAATAAACGAACTATCTATTTAAATGTCAATCAAAATGAAAAAATTCAGTTTGTTGCATATACAAATTTTTTCATCGATTCGGAACAAATAAATTTTTGATATAGAACAAACCAGCATCAAATCTAGTTTGTGCTTATGTACACCATGTTTTAATGTAACACGAATACAAATCTGAAATTCTGGTTGTATAAAATAATAAAAAATTATTTATGAATAAAATAAGTTATTCTTAGGAATTTTTTCATTCATCATAACACTACTAGAACTCATCAGTAGTTATTTATAGTGTTAGACGTCGTATACAACTCCTAATTTTTATGTTTAATGATTTTATAACTTATTATAAGATGTCATTAGTACATCTTTGAGTTATAAAAATAGACCAAAATCGATCTAGTAGTGTTATGATGAACGAAACAATTCCTGAAAATAATTTTGTTTGTTATACACATCTTATACTATAAGTAAATAATAATTATTAGTTAATTATAGATACAATGGTGATATAAATTAATATCAATGTTCAAATATTGAATATTATTAAATCGAACTTGTTATTTTTATTAAAAGTAAAATGCTATATAAATTTTTATAATTTCTAATTAAATTTCTAATTACATAAATTTATACACAGTAGTAATAAAATAAGTTTATATATTTTTCATTATAAATATAAATATAGCTATATAATAAAAAATAATTAAATAAAATCACAGCTTTTCTTCATGCCCTTTTAAAACTAAAATTTAATAAATATGGTTTTTTATTTCACTGCTGGTTTAACATATTAATTTAAAATAAAATGGTTTAAAATAGTTATATTATAATTTACTATAAATTTTTAATAATGCACGAAAATATATTACATTTTCTTTATATATATATATATATTAATATATTTGAATATATTGAAATAGATCTTTAATATCTTTAATTTTTTCTATTGCAATTGGATGGGGTTGTAAAATTGATAAATTATTTGAATATAAATTTTTAGAAGTTAGTATAGCTTTTTTTATTAGTTTTATATTTAAAGCAGCAGTTTTGAATTCTACTAATTTCTTTTGTGTCCTATGTTCATTGGCAATATATTAAAATTTTAGTTTTTGTATACACGTGGAACAAGCTTTTTCGATCAAGTTACAATTTAATTTGTGCTATTTATGTCAACATTATAGAACATTTATATTTTAATTTTTTATTGCATTTTTTATTCTCGTGGCACAAATTTGAATGCAATAATTGTAATTTCGTATTATTTTACCATATTCATAGGACATCAAACTTTACACATTATACATTTATATCCACGTGGAATATTATTTAGATATAAGCCAATAATAATGAATATTTGGTCAATGTCAATTATTAAATATCATAAGAGACCAAATAAGCGCGGATAAAAATATTTCTCAAAAATGTATGAAAATACTGGGCTATATCCAAATATGTGGCGTATGTAACAATTGTAAACGTATAAATTGATAAAAAAGTGAATATGAAAGAAACTAATAAGGGCGTAGGTACCTCAGTAACTAGTAGATATATTAGAAATCTGATTGCAGATTTTGAAAGAACAGTCAAAATTGACAAAGGTGGCGTATAGCACGAATAAGGTGTGAGATGACGAAATGTAAATATTATTTTTGGATATAGTTTCTTCGAAGATGAATGCATTATGTTGTGAGATGTAAAACAGTACTGAGAAAGAATATGTTGGGTTTTATAATCTGTAAGCCATTCAGTGATTGAATTAATTTAACAAATTAGCTAATTAAATTATTTAAAAGCAATAGCAAAAAGCTTAAATTATGTTAATTTTGTGTTATACAATGGTTATACAAAGAAATGTAATCAAAATAACAGCACTCTTAATTATAATATACTAGTATTCGTCTTCTCCTCGAAATTGGATGAAGAAGTTTGATAAAAAAATCGTACTTGTTTTCATTGTGAATTGTTTTCGATCATTTCGATTTATTCTTGGCACTGTATAACTTTTATTTATTGATTTATCTTAGACAACAACCGCAGAGTATATAGTAATTTTTTTTTTTTAACTTTTCTATCGTAAGATGTAGGTATATGTATATATTTATACGAGGGGTGAAACTTTAAAACTGGAATTTCCAATTATAAATTAAAACATTTTTGAAAAAATATTTAGTAGAGAGTAGCAAAATGTCTAGTTTTAAATATCTATCATTTGCCACTACATAATTCGTTTTAATTAATTTATCTTTGACAACAACCGCATGTTATTTATTTTTAAAATTTTTGTATTTATACAATTATACATGTATGTATACATACATCATACACGGTGAGAAATTTTAAATTAAATTAGCTTCGCTACGTTTCCTTTTAAATATCTATCATTTAAAAAAATAATAGAAATTGGATTGTGATCAATCAATTTTATATAAAATGATGATTGTCAAAATTTCCTACAAAATTATTTATATGAAAAAAGCAAGTTGATTGTAAACCTTGTTTTTTTTTATTATATTCTTGGCAGTAACTTAAGTACAATCACCTTTTCGTGCTTAATTAAGTACGGTGCTGTAAGTTTATACTACAATATCTATAATGTTTTTCGAGCATTTATTTATCAAATTACTGCCTTATCAACTAATTAAATGTGGAAAACTACTAGGGCTATTGTCATTCTTACATTATTCTGATTGTCAACACAAACTTTTGAAGCTCAAATATGACTTATTTTAGCCATCATATTATCTGTTGTGGATATTTTCGTAAAAATTATCTTTTAAATTATGTAATTAGGTACTAAAAGAAAATTGTTACTGCATTATTTTCGCTTACCTATATTAAGTTTAAATAAATGTAAATTTCTACTTTTACTTTGGTTGATATAACAAATTAGTTAAAAATTATATTTCTTTATAAATGTGTTAAAGGATTTTGTGGTTCTCGTCTTGACAATTGTAAAAAAATAGGGTTAGATAACGTATCCTATTACAACTACTAATTTTGTTAAATCCTTTATTCCAATAATTTTTTTTACTTCACTCATCTAAACTATCTGAAAAATCTAAACAGAACGCTCCTTGTACCTTGTAGTTTTTGACTTTTGTTAGCAAAGTGTTCTTTGATAATTTTCTTACAACTAGTATAGGTTATGATATGCAAATTTGTTTATGATTAGTGATTACAAACGATTTATTGTTATAATTATGTTTCAAGGAATTTTTAAAGCCTATTTTAGGTTTTTAATGAAGCTATAATTATTTCTATTTTCAAATATTGTGCAACAAAATTTTTTATTATGTTGTAGTCATAGTCGCTTTTGAATATCTAAATTTGTTTTCTATTATTTGTTTTCGATTATATTATATCCTAAATTAAGTTGACAATAACTTAATCATTAAAATTTCAATGACCGTTCTAAGTAATATCATTTTTTTTACCGAATTCTACAGTACTTTTTAAATAATAAATGAAACAATGAATAAGTTAAAAGCTAAAAATGAATATACTTTTATTAAAAATAATATTGGAGAACGAAACAAAATATATAAATTTATATTAAATATATATAATAATAGATATATTCTTAAATTCAAATGTTATTCTATTACCGATTAAATTGATATGAACATTTAATTTATCCATATGTATCCATATAAAAGTATAAATATTTCTCACGTCTTTATACAATCCAATTATATTAAAGTTTATTTTAAATATAGCTACTGTTATTTGCTCTCTATCATTGTGTTTTTATTTTCTTCTAGCTATATTTACAAATACACCTTGCTTATTTATTTGTTACACAACCCGGTTAAAATAATTTTTCTTTTACCGTTTATCCTTTTTCTCCATCTCTCGTTTGCTTTTATTTACATTTCATTTTTATTGAGTGTTTATGTTGAATGGTTTTCACTTAAATAATAGTATAACAGTACAACACCAACAATAATTATATCAACAACAACAAAAAAAAAAATATATATATATATAAAAACATCAACATAAATAAACAAAAAAATAAAATACAAAACTAAAAAAAAAACAAAAAAATATAACAAAGAAAACCGTCTAAAACTATTAAAATAAAATAACAAAAATTTCCCCATCATTTTAACTAAACATTACGAATAGGGCATCCTTTAATTTTATTTGGTTCCCTTTTATTTTGTTGTTTTTGTTATTATATTGTTTGTATTTTTACGATTCATTTTTATCGTAGTTTAGCATCCTTCCTATTCACCATATTTGCCATAAATTTTGATAATATCTTTCATTTTTGTACATACATGTGTATATACATACAAATACATGTTATATAACCCAAAGGATAGAAAATAATTGTAACAAAAACAAGAAAGACTAAATAATGGGTTGGATACAAAAAAAAAAAAAAAAGTCGTGCACAAAAACACAGCTGAAGGTGAAATTTGAAAATAGCCGATATCCTGAAACCTGATGGTAAATATAAAATGTATAACATATAAACACACCTATTCTATTATATGCGCGTATACATATATATATTAAAAATCATCACGATCATCATATGACCTATACGTTAAACGATTATTTTATATCAATTTATTATTATGATATTCAACTGTATATTAGTTGAATACTATTCTGTATAATATATACGAGTATAGATATGTTAGTTATATCGTCATCACAATCATCATAATCATCAATTTCATTTTGTATATCACTCTACACCCCCCGCTTCATTCAATCAATGTATAATTAATAATATAAAGTAGATTGAAACAAAACAATGATAATATGTATATATATTTTGTATTGTATATATAAATAAATACAACACCTATTTTGAAGATGAGCTTTCAACAGGTGCTCGCAATTAAATAAGGCATTAATGTTTGATATTAAAAAAAAAAAAATTATACTTTGTACTGGCACATGAAAATATGATATAAAAAATTGAATTAATCTAATTTATTTTCGAATTACTATTGTGTATTTGAACCGTGTACTTCAGTTATTTTTAATTTGCTGAAGTTCTTGGAAGCTTTACTGATTTTCATTAAAAAAAGTTTTAAATTTAAAAGTTAGCCTCTTTCAACTTATTCTTATGGTCAATAATTTAAAAATGTCTATTATAATGATAACTTATAGTGATTTGGTGCAGATGTAAGGACTATTATGTCACTATAACAGATATTTTCAGATTTAAAACTTTTAAATAGTTTCCTTATGTTAACCAATTTCGATATTTTATGTCTATATATAAGGTCTGAACATACATTCTTATTTTAGATTTGTACATCTATATTATAGATCTAATATTATGCTCACATTTAACGATTTAACTATGGTTAGGGACTCAATTATAGTATAAACATAAATTGTGCGATTTGTGATTTTTCCATATGAAACTAATCATACTTGTAACTATAGTTAAAAATAAATCACACTTAAATTATGTTGAATTCACGTTCACAACCCTGCTTTTATGTTATATCGTAGTTTTTATCGTATATTTTTATTTTTGTGCAACTTGACAATATTTTTGAAATTTCAAACAAGTCAAAATTTAAACAAAATTAAAATATACCATATATTTCGGACAATTAATAGTAAAAATAATCAATTGTCAAAATAATAAAAGAAAATAAATTAATATTTATTATTTGTTAGTAAATTTGTGTAATTAAAAAAAAAAAAACAATAATCTTACTTACTTACTTTCCAATGTTTCCAATTAATCCATCGATTGTTTTAAGTCTTTCATAACTATGTTTTTTTTTATGGGTTAGGTAGTTAACCTAACGCCAACCTTCAATCTGAAGGGTTGTTTTTGCGCACTTACAATTTTGGCCTATCGTATAAGCGGATGCTGTATAGGATAGTTTCCGGAGGTCACCACGTGGAGGTAATGTAAGCACTTGCTCAGGAACTTGACAGTTGCGCATCTGGGTCAGCGACCGGCCAGATGTTACCCTGTCAATCGCAAGCCGGACCATCCAACGAAATGTATATATACGTATATATATTTGCCTAACTAAAAACAAGACATAAACCAAAAATTATTAAACAAAAAACTTTTTTCCAGATATTTCTTGTAAATTGTACAAAAGAATATAATGTTGATTTAATTTATTTTTAAAAATTTTAATTTTTAATATGTTTTTTTTTTATTTTTAATAGCATTTTGTCCTTTTGCATCAGTTACAAAATCAACTAAAATTTTTTTTACAATTTTTTTAAAAAGTATTGTTTGCTTCATTTATTTTTTATTTTGATAAACAATCAAAACGTCAAACTTAACTATAGTTGAGTGTATAATGCGAACACTTTTTTTTTAACCATAGTTAACAAAAGTAATTTAAACACAATGCGAATATGCTATAAGCATATTACAAAAATTCTACATAAACAATTTTATATCGTAAGTGAACGTGTAAAGATACGATATTGCAACATGAAAATGTCGTAACAAAATTAATATTAATGTCATTAATGTCGATTTACGATAAAAAACATAAAGCAAATTTTTATGACATCCAAAACAATTTAAAATACAAATACAGAAAAGAAGGCCAATTAATGGGTAGAGTTTATTTGTGTTGTTCAAATGCAAAATTTGTTTAACACTGTAAAATATTTAACAAAAATTTTAATAAAAACAGCAAAATAGCATTAAATGACATTGAAATGGTTATTGTTAATGTTAAATATCATGTATAGCTTTTCAGTTTCATTTAAAACTACGATCTCATCTTTTCCAGTTGTGAATCCGAAATTTTGCCTTTATTTCGTTTACTCAAAGAAGGCGAGATAATTTTAAAACTAACAGAGTGTTTCGTTCACCACCATTAGTGGAAGCCATCAGTAGGTACAGTAGTGTTGGACTACCTTTATATCTACTAATTAATTTTGATTTGATAATTTATTATTGGTAATGCATTCATAAAGTTAATAAATAAATTAAATCACGGTTTGTATTGTTTTTAATGACTGCACAACATGACACCCAATACTTAACAAATTCAGTACATTTAATATTGATTTATTTGAAATTGCTTGGTAAACATCACAATAAATTTGGTCTATTCTATTCTAATTATGAATTTTTAAATTAGTAGTATTGATTTTTCAAATATTTTATATTTTTGTTTTAGAATTCTAAAGTTTTAATTGTTCTAGCCGATACTCTATTCACTGTATTATTTGTACAAAATATTATTTTTTTGCAATTCCAGTGCTTCATCATTAATTAACAGAGTTTCAAAGATAATTTGACTGTTTGATTATTTTTGCAATCAAAATCAAAAAGTTTTTTTAAATATTTTTAATTTGAAATTAAAATTGTTAAGATTTTGGTTGTGTGTATCTAATCAAGTTTAATTTACTGTATGTGATTTTAAAACAAATAAATTTTCGTAAATGAAACCGAAGTTGAGGAGTACAGAAATTTTTCTTTTTTGAATTTCAAATGATTGTCGAATCATACTTCGTTATCTTCTCATCTAGAATTTTTAACTGTAAAGGTTGATTGTAAATAACCCGAAAATATTTCGTTTTTTCTTATTTATTTATTTTTTTTTTTTCAAAAGATATTTTTATAAATTGAAAGAAATTCATTCTGAAAGTCATTTGGAATTCTGTAAACGTAAACTTTTTGAAATGGTTTCAATTGCAATTTCAGTTTTCCTAAGTTTTTTTTTTTTTTTTGATATAAACATAAACAAAAAATCAAAAATAATAAAATAAAAACAAAAAAAAAATGAAAAACAAAAGAATAGAAAATGAACATAAAATCAGCAATTCAACAGAAAAAGAAAACAAAAACAGCAGAAAAAAAAGAAGAAAAATCAACTGACAGATGGCTTTTCTTTTATATTTACAAAATATCCTGTGTACAAACAAACATAATTATAATACATAATATCTATAAAAATATAAAAATAAATACTTATAAATATATTATAATAAAAATATAACATTATATATATAGAAATAGATTTCGGATTTATACGAAATGATATTATATAGAAAAAAAAACTTTAAAATAGTTTCGATCTATTGTTAGATAGGCCCCATCTGTCTACATATACTATTTATATTTGTTTTGATCCTATATATATATATATATATGATGATGGTTTTTAAAGTTAGATTTTATTTAACCTCAACTGATGGGTCGATAAATTGAATCTATAAAACATAAAATAAATAAGAATAGAAAAACAAAGCTTATTAGAACATATACATAATGTTTATACGTTATATATATATATATATATATATATATACATTTGGTATATTATTTTATGAATCTATGTTTTATAGTATAGATATCAAGTTAATTTTATAATATAACATTTACCTTCAATAAAATTGAAATATTGAATATATATGGGTCTATTCGAAAGGTAATTTGATATTATCAGTGTATAGGGAATGGTTGGCATTCTCTCCTTATAGGTAAGTAAAGTGAGAGTATGTTGTGATAAAAATAAAAATAGAAACAAATAAAAAGGAACATCTTCCGGAAATCATTTAATAAGGTTTCTAAGCGTATATAGAAAAAGATTTATAAGTTATAAAAAATAGTACAAAGTCGAAAACATTGTCAATGCTATACCATTTAAAAAATGTCAATTTCGAAAAATAGTTATCTGTAAAATGTATCTGTTGTATGTCAGATTTTAAAACGATTTATTTCCAAAATTAAATCTACGTATAGAAGATAGTGTTATGTCATGTTAATCATACACTTATATGGATGCTTATTCCGCTGAAAATAGCAAGTGTGACATGAAAGTTGGGTATGGTGAAGTTGTAGAGTATAATTCAGTGTTTCGAAATAATAATAAAAACGATATAAAATGTTATTTAATTACTAGAAAATGCAGAAAATAGTAGAATGCTTTGACTACTGATTGTTTAGCAGCATAACTTATTAAAAGTGTCTAAGCAATAATATTATTTTAGATAAGAATAAAAAAAATATGATTAATCGACGATTAATCGTATAATGAAATTATTTGATCAGAAAGGTCAAATACTTCTCATATCTATAATTATAATTGACAAGCATTTAAGGTCCTGCGTAGTAGACACCCTTTTATTTTATTTCGATTCTCCTACTCCTCAATGAACTTCTAATATATATAATAATATAATATATAATGGAAAATTTTGTACTCATATGATTTTATTATTCAGCAAATACATTATGCATAAGTCAGATCTTATGAAAATAATAAACAAAAGTAAACAAATCAGTTATTATATTTTATATTATGTACTTGCAAATGAATCTATGTACATATGCCAAAAAAAAAAAGAAAAAAACAAATTCATCTAAAATAAAAAATATAAAAACAACAAAAAAACAAATCACTTGAATTCTTCATTTTTATCTTTTTAAGTAACTGTTTCTAAATTTTGGTTATTTGTAGTAATAATATAGTTTTTATTAAAATTATGTATTATGTAGATATATATATACGTACCTCTTTAATGACAAAATTTTTTATTTTTAGTAATTTTATCACTAAATGCCACTTACTATAGGGAATATATCGGAAACGAAGCATTATATGAGGGACGTGTATTTATGTTTCCTAAATAAAACTTACTAATCACGAGTGTAGTAAGTTCTTTTTATTAAACACGAGTGGTTTCTGCTATATTGTGCGAATTCTATGTCAGTGCGTAAATTACTATTTTTTTAAAAACTTTAAATTTGACTTCAACTTGAAATATAATTACTCAACAGGAGCCCCTAGTACTTATTATAAGATCATTATTTATCATAATTCAGCTATTGCTGTACGGATATTTTCTACTATATACAATGTTATTTGCAGTGTTATTTTATTTTTATGCTTCTACAACTTCGTTATCAGAATGGTCAGAATATTATGATGGAAGATATCCAGAACCGCTATCATAAAAGTCTTCACCGCTTTTACTTAAAATTGCAAATTTATTCTTATATACAAATAAAATTTAAACTAATCAGTAGTGAATTCACACTAGTGATGTATAGTCATTTACATCATTCTTAATTTTACTTAAATTTACTTTTCCAAGAAGTTAATTGTGGGGTTTCAACAAAGATTAATACTAATTTAATAATAATTTTTATTCTAATGAAATACAATAGAAATTAAGTTATTATTTTTTGTTTTTTTTTGTAATAATAAAATTTATTTATTGCAAGAACATAAGTGGATAAGTAGAGCCATAATAATTTAAAATTTCTTTCAACATAATTTTATCATATACATCATATATAATTGTATTCGCAATCTAAGTAAGATCTAGCGTGTATTAAAGAAGAGCAGAAGAAGAGAATTTCTAAGTAAGGTACTTCAAGTCAGATATATTATTACTGATACACCATTAATAAAAATAGATTTCACAAACTTTAGATGAAAAGCGACTTCTAATAGTTCCAATGCAGTTTGAAACTAGAATAAATAATCTAACTGACGTAATTTACCTCAGTAGTTCAATCTCGTAATAATTTATATTTAAAAGCCATTTTTTACAAAGTTATTTAAATAATTTGAATTTTTATATTTTTTGGAAGATTATTAAAGTATTTTGATGCCATAGTAAAGTAAATAACTACTCATAGTGTGTCTTATTATAGAAAAGTATATTGACTATCATTCTATAATTTATTCTTAAGTTATACCAGTTTGAATTGCGAAGTCTCAAATGATGTTTGTCCTTGTAATTAATGAGTAATGAGCAAAGAGGTGTCTGACAGGCTATATAATTAGTTCTTGGAATAGGGGCCAATATCTGAAGGTTCTATTTTTAAAGTACATCACACCAAGAATACATTTTTGTGCTTTTTGTAATGGTTCAGTTGCATTGAAATATGAGGCACCCAACTAGTTATATCATACTTTATTTTAGAGTGAGCCAGAGCATAATAAATATTTAATAAAAGCTTTTTTGAGCAATATCGTCTTGAGCAATATATAGAATTTTCTAACACATAACAACAGAGCCTTGCAGAGCTGAGAGAGGGTCCAGGCCAATAAAAAATATGAAGCCTCTTGTTTGTGTAAAAAGACAAATTTACATAGTTCTTTTATTATTTTTAATTTATTTAAGCAAATGAAATTAATAACTACAAATAAGCTTTTCGAGCTTTAGTGTTAGAAAAATCTTTTATAATAATTCAAAAGTCAATATTTCATGTAATATCTGAATTTATATGTCAAATTGATAGCCTATTCAACCGTTCTTGGCTCATTACAGATCTGTTAAATTTTTTAACCCTTTTCAACACACTGAAACTGCGTTCCGCTGAAGCAACGGAAGCGGGTAGATTTAAAAATATTCTTAAAACTGTTGATATATTAAAACAATCCAATTAGATTTTTTTCTAAAATGTTTAGCAGCAACTTCGCTGGAGATGATGGAGATTCTATATCAAAGTTTGCTTCAAAAATATTTTTTAAAAATATCATTTGACATTACATATTTCATTTGAAATTTCCAATGCATATTTTAAGTGCATATTCGTATCCTGAATGAAGCAAGAAAAACAAAACCATGACTTTTTTTAATTGTTCCAACATAACCAATCTATGTTGAAAGAAAATTTCTCCATTTGGAAAAACCTTCTTCCTTAGACAATATGAGAATTTACTGTTTTCAGCATCATTTGTAATGTTTTCAGATATTTTCAAATGTTCATTTTCTTCCATTTGCATTATACTATTCTTGTTAAGTAAGGCGAAGTCATCGTTGAAAACAGGTATTGAAGTTGTTGCTTCAATTCCTTGAATATTGGGGTGGATTAGATGACAGGTAATTTTTTCCATATTTGCATCATCTGTAATGGTTGCAAAGAACCTTCTATTTGTTCTGATGTTATATTTTCAACTACCGAAGTTTGAGCATCAACATAAAAGTTAAAAGTGTTTTATATAACAATAACTTGAAATTTTTACTATAATTTTTGTATCGTTACATAATCTTCTTATAAATTTTATTAATAATTGGTTAAAATAAATTTATTCTTGAACTCAAAATAATATTTCAACTTAATTTTGCAGCACCTACTGTGACTAAATTAGGAAATCAATGGAGGTCCTTTCACAACTCGGGGCCTGAGCCAAATGGCTCTCATGGTCCACTCTCTGTTTATGGCCTGAATAACAACATATATTTATATAAGTTATATAGATGAGGTTTCCAATTTAAATTTTTATCAATAATTATTCCCAAGTACATGTACTTTCCAACAGATTCAATTTTAAAACAACCTACTGAGCATAAACTATTTAAAGATGAGCCAACATGACAATTGCAATGAGAAGCATAATTTAAATGAACACAACCAGTAGAATGAAATTTAATTTCTAGATCATTGTCAGAAAAATTTCTTAAATTAAAAACAATTATTTTGGTTTTATCACTTACTATAAGTTTATGAACTACGAACCATTTTCTGAGCAAAACTACATCAAACTCCATACTTTGTTTTAGTGAACTAAGACTTTGTTCACTATATGATATAGAACAGTCATCTGCGAAACCTGTTATCTTATCTTTCAAAGATTGTACAAAAATAGACTCAATATAAATTAAGAATAACATTCGACCTAACACTGAACCTTGAGGTACTCCAATGGTAAAATTACATTAACAGTAAATATATATTCAGTAAAATTAATTGCAAATTGAAAAACTAATTAAAAACTATGGATATGTATATAATTTCATTTCAACTAATTAATAATTATAATATTATGTAAATATATAATAATTAAATGATTCAAATATTTAATAATAAAAAAAAAAATAAAATTAAAATTTAAAAAATTAGTTTCAATAATATTTTAATACTTTTAGTTTAATTTTCCCAAAGTAAATTAAAATACATCTAGTTAAAAAATTAATTTTTAATTTGTTAAAGTTAAAATTTAATATATAAATATAAAATAAATATGGTGGTAATTATTATTTTCTTAAATCAGAGTTTTCTAATTTCAAACTTTTGTAAATTATTATAAGAAGACTTTTATATATGTACATAATATGCAGAAGTTTTCTCATATTATCTACATATATGTATGTATATGATTGAGTGTTACAAACATTTGGTTTTTGGGTTTTCGAATGAAAGTATATCAATATCATAATATCTAGAGATACTGAATTTTATATAATATAATAGATTCAATTTTCTGTGTACATATCTTAAATTGTTAAATTACATGTCTTCATTAAAACTTGTCTTTTTTTTATGTTTCTTTTTCCTAACTTTTGGTACAAATCATTATTGGTAGGTATCTTAGTTTCTGCTTACTTCTATGAAATTTTGATAGTACATATATAATATAATGTTGTAATCAAAAATTCATACAAGTTTTCTGAAGATTTTCTTATTCGGTTTTTGTTTTTCTATAAAATTGATTGAATGGTTCCATGAAATAACGTCAAAATATAATTGTTTATTTTATATGTAATTTTTATTTGACTTCAAGTTAACGAATGTATTTATAAAACTTACAGTTTCGCTAAATCTGAATAATAATTTTTTCAGATCATCTTCATTAGTAGAATTTTTTCGTTGTCCTTTGTCTTGGTTTCAACTATATTTCTGAATTCCAAAATCGAAATAATAAATTAAAAAATTACAATTTTAAATGTATTTTGATGCCTAAGCTCTGAAACACAAAATATTTATTATTATAAAATTATTGCAAAATAGGTTCAACTTAAATTTGTTTATTTAAAATAACAAATTGTTTTATCTAGTCCATGTATGTATCTACCTAAATAGTCATAGTTGTTAACTAGTTTAATTCATTTTAATTTTTGTTTTTATATGCCAAAAAAAATTTATAATATGCTTTATAATGAATGATAATGTCCTTTTCGTCCTTAAAGGATAAGATGCGCAACTAAAGATACATATTTTCGGAAAGCTAGCAATTTCCGCTTTACTTTAGGTATGGTCATTAGGTCTTATGCTAACACAACATTTCCCTCAGCCTCATATTCAAAAATCCTTTAAATTGGCGAGACCACATTAATCATATATCCAGCAAGGTCTAATCTAACTTACGAAAACTATGGAAGTTTTCATTCTATCTAAACGATTGAATTAAAAAAAAATTAGTAGATAAAAACACTTTAATACCCACATTTCCTATATTCCGATTTTGTTTAGTCCGGCATGAGTGTACTTTAAAAATTCTGTTTAATGTATGATACATTTTGTGATGAATAGACGAGAGCATGAAAGTGTTAGAGATATGTCGAAAATAATATTTAACTTAACATTCGATATTTTTTTAAAGTTTCCTTAACGTCGTTTTAGAAAAAAAATTATGCTAAATTTATTGTCAGAATAGTTAAATGATAACCTGGTATTTGGTAGATCACCTTTTAACATAAATTTTATTCATCCCGTGTCACAAAGGTCGTAGGTTAGACATTTATCGTATTTTGTTTTGAATTTCTACTATTTGCAATATGATGCCGAACTATATTCGTTGTGTCAGTCGGTAGAAAAATATTGGAGAGATCTCAGAATATTTAAAAAATTAAGTGTAATTGAATCAATACTTAAATTAATTTCAGGTGTCTAGTATGTATTTCGATAACGATTAAGATTTGATTGAACGAAATGTCAAAATGCAAAATTTCCATTATGTATTTCGATATCGTTCAGAGATTGTCGAAAGTTTATCAATATAAAATTTTACCACGAAAGAGACATCGAAAGGGAGGTTTTGTACAAATTATTTTAATTTTGAATTAAAGGGTTAAATAAAAGAGTGACACTTGGACATTTGGTGTTTGGAATAAAAATAAATTTAAAAGTTGGAATGGAAGTAGGTATTTTATTTTATTCTTCATAATGATTTTTTATTGAAACAAATTTTAATAGAAATAAAAGGCCAGTTACAAATAAACTGCAATATGAAAAGTTAGTGTAAATAAATTATTTCAGTAATTCTACTTTAATCATAAAAATAATGTTTGTCTGACTTTTTTCTTCTAGTGCGTAATGGAATTTAATCCATTTGGGACATAAGTATAAACTGCAAATTCCATATAAAATTTCCTTAAGCACAACAGAAAAAATTAGCTGTGCTAGTCCAACATTAAAATCATTTCTGACACTGAAAATCATTTCCTTGTTGCAAACCCCAAGAATCTTAATACACTGGCCAATTTGATTATATTTGGAATCGAAGTGTTACTTATTGGCTATTTCAATTTTTTCCCTAATTTTTCTAATAAATCCATGAAAGTAATTAACAGGAAATTTTGATCAAAACTGTTAATTAAATAAAGTTTCAATAATGTAGATAATAACTTATCAAATTTATGTGTAAATAACATACGTACTAACTTCCAAATCCAGTGCATTAGAATAATCCCGAATATAATATGTTTGCTTGTTTTTTTTTATTCTGAAATTTGATAGCATTTTTCAGCACAATAACAAATTGAAAAATTTAACTCTGCTGAAATCATTTTATTTATAAAAACTTTTAATTTTATAATTATATTTCAACACTTCAACTTATTGTCAATTTAAAAATTTCAAATATTACACTATTGTTTGGTTTTTTTTTCGTATTATAATTTGAATTTGACAGTTAAAGAATCGAATAGTTTTATGTCATTTTCATCGTAGATTTGAATTTATTAATGGCAGCATTTTTAAACATTTTCGATCAATTTTTGAAAAATTTACAGTAACGATTACAATCGAATAACTGTAACGATAACGATGAACGATTTGATTAAAATTGATCGAAATACATAATAGGCATTTCAATTAAATTTTAATTTTCCTAATTTTTTATTTTTAATCCTGCTTTTAATTTAATTTTTTTTCTTTTTATTGTATTTTATTGTATTGTGTGTGTAAGCCAAATTTCACTTAATCGAATATTAGAATTGTATAATAAAAAGACTAATCGTCTTATGTACAATTTATTATAAAATAAATAAATAAAATATAAATATTGGGACATTCCATAATTGTTGAACTACGGAAGTTAATTTAGTATAATATATTATATATTTAGCAGATATTATTATGATATATTAGCAGATAATTTATTTAATTCAATAACGTATTTTATTTATACTTAAAATCAGTTGGACTAAAATAATAAATTAATAAAAAGTTGTCAATGTCAAATGTCTAATTTAAAGTCTAACACTATAAATACCTGCTGATGAGTTCTAATAGTGTTATGATGAACGAAACAATTCCTGAAAATAATTTTATTTCTTAACACAAATAATAATAATATTTATAGATATAATGGTGATATAAAATATCTATGTATCCAGATTGAATATTAGTTATTAAATCAAACTTGTTCTTTTGTAAAATGAAGTAAAAACTTTAAAAAGTTTATAATTATATAAATTTATTTTGTAATAAAAAGCTGTCCAAGCAGTTGTATGGTATAAATTTATGTAATTATAAATTTTTTAAGTGTGAAAATATAAAAATTTCCAAATCATTTTTCTTTTAATAAATAATAAAAACAAAATGCTTTTTCAGTGTTAATTTAGACACTATGTGAAGCCGAAATGAATAAAACGGCAGCACTTTTCACCTCAATTTCTTCTTTTATAAAACTTAGGAAGAAATTGAGATGAAAAATGCTACCGTTTCTATCTGTATAAACTTTATAGACTTTATCTACATACGTATAGAAGATATTAACGGATTTAATCCTGTATATTATAAAGAGTTTAATTTATCATCATTGTTTCAGCATAATTATTGTGATTTAGCTAGTTATTTTTTTTTTAATTTATTTAATTTCATTCCCTAACAAAGAACATATAAATTATTTTATCAAATAAGTTTGATTTTTTAATTAAATTCAGAAGTATTAGAGGTTATTAAAATTGTCAATATCTAATTTGATCATATTTCATATGGACATATTTCCTTTAAACTATAATTACCATTTCGAACTGATACATAATCCCATTTGAAAATTAGACTTTGCTCGATATAATATCTATGTATTCGACAAAAAAAAAAGTATATTATATTTGATCAAGAAAAATTGATTGATACTTGAACAAATAACTTTTAATATTATGATATAATTTAACTCACTTTTACAGAGAGAAAAAAAATTATCCACCACAAATACCACATGAATAGATAGATAAATACGTAGATGTTTCTAATACACTCGTAAATCGATAAATGACAAAAAACAAATAACTATACAGTTATATTCTATGTAAGTAAATACATATATAATAATTTGGTAAAGATGATAATTTGAAGTCCTCTGATGAAGTTTTATTACATATTTTTCCTAAAATCTTCTTTATACACCCTACTACAAATAGAAAAGTAAAAAACAAAAAAAAAAAAACTAACCTAAAAATTATCTTTGATCAAATATTTCCATCTTTTAATCTTATAGAATTCGTGCCGTGAATCTTAAAAAAAGTATAAATTTAAGTTTATTTTTGTGGCTTGAAAACCCCTCAACCTGGAAGGGTAACTAAAGACTATTCACAAAAAAAAAAAGTAAATACAAAAACAAAAAATATATAAATAAAAAAAAAGGACGAAAAACTTTGAATATTTTCTTATAATCCACTATATATATAGATACTATCTATACCACAATATGTTGGATTTATATATGTATAATTCTTCAGTTATGGTAAATTCATCAAAAAACTTAAACAAATTTTCAATTAAGTGCAAATGGTCAATTTGAACTAAATAACCTAATATATTCATTTTTATCTTTAATATCTTTAGATTTTCAATGTACATAACATTACAGTACGTAAACAAAATATGCATACACCATACACTAAGCTATATTATAATACATTTTAAATTATGATAATTCCTGATAACTATAGATGATCGAATTGCATTTTGAATAATGATTTGTATTCAGTTTCAAATAAATTATTGCCATTTTCAAATCTATACAAAGAGTGCAATATCGAATAAATTATACGAAGCTATGAATCGCTAATTCCAGACCATTTCTAAAAACGTCAATTCTGTCAATACAAGTGATTGTTGAAGCCCATAGTAAGTAATTATTGATATTGGATAATCAGGTATTCTATAATATAGATTGATTTTCTAATGCGGTGCAATCGCCTCTAAAAAATAAAAATAACTCCGAAATGAATCACACAAGTAAAATTTTTCTTCTGGATTTCTCTTTTACAAACACTGCGTGTACTACTTAAAGTCTATGCCAAGATAATCGCATCTTACTTATTAAAATGACTATTTCAAATTGAACAGGGGGAAGTTTATTCTACAGTAAACAATATAGAAGCAGAGGAGTATCCCAAGGTAGTATTTTCAGTCCCAATCTTATATTTACTTTATACCTTCGATGTCCCATAGCTAGAAAATAGAACAATGCCAATGCTTTTGCTGACGATACTGATCTATTAGCGGTAATAATGATAATAAATGATTATAAACATATAGACTACAGCAAGCAAACAACAAAATCTCCGGTTGGTGCAAAATGTGGAGAATTGAACTAAATAAATCACAATCCACACAAGTTAATTTCATAAAACAAAAAAAAAAAGACCGACCCATTGCGGTCTCAATAAGCAATGTCATCATACCATTTTAAAATTTTACCTGCAAAATATCTTATTATAAAAAGGCCCACATCTCTAAAGGGAAAAGGACATTAAGTTGGCTTGCAAAATTTATCTGCAGGTCCACTGCTAAATAAATAAATAAATATCTTGTTATAACTCTTGATGCTAAGCTCCAATGGAAAGAACAGGTGAAGAGAAAAAACAAAAGTTAGAGCTGAAGATGTATTGACTAATTAGGTGGTCATCTACGCTTTCAACATATAAGACAGATAATATATAACAAAGTTTTAATCAGTACAGTCAATTGTATTAAAACTAGTATTGGCAGTTATTCAGAGAGTATTCAAATATGTATGCTAAACAACTTCATATTCAAACTATCCAAACCGTTTCAAAACAAAATGTTGCTCAATAAACCTTGATATGTTCGCAAAGTTCATATTCACAGAAATATCAGGATCCCTATCATAAAAGATAAAATAAAGAATTAAGTTTAACGCCACAAAAGTCGTGATTGTTAAAATGCCAATGTGGAAGTATTATGGTTAGCTGGCCAAAACCAAAATTTTGTTGGACGAATTAAACGAACGAAACTGGTCGAGCTGTGGTAATTATTTTTTTAAGATAAGCCTAAAATTAGCTTTCAAACGATACCTTTATGCACAAAAGTGGAAAAGGGAAAATGTCCCTTTAATCAGTAGGGATATTTCGAATAAATATGTTAATATTACTCTTGAACTTTTGTAGATTGTCCGTAAGCATATTTTTGCATTAAAGGAACACGTTTGTTGGAATATTTTTATTACAAATGAATTTCCAGAGCCAGTTTTTGAGCCATCTAAAAATTTACCTTGAATAGGGGTAGGCTCTTCATGCTTCTCTTGTTCCTTGGCGCAAATTTTTAAGGCGTGGGTGGTAAGTTTAAGTCTTTTAATTTTCTATTATTCCTAATGAGATTTTGATTGATCAAAGATATTTTAAGTGATATAACAAAAATTATATTAATGGTTAGTCTAACGGACTAATTTATTGTATTAACACTATTACTACATTAATGTCCTAGTATTAAGTAAAAAGACAAAAGAATAGGAGGTTTTAGTGTACTAAAGTTGGAGCAGTCCTTTACTTCATTCTACCATGGAAAATAGAGCAATAAATGTTGTCTAATCTTTTAATAATTTTCTTTTATCTGAAAAAAAATAAATAGCGCACCCTTGCGACAAAACTGTAATAACTCACATCAAGATTTTTCTCGATTCAGATTGATACAAAACTGTACTATTCTATTACTGTCGTATTGTTCAAGAATGTAATGGTTCAAAAAAGTGGTAATAATCTGTTGTGTTAGAGTTAATTTTCGATTTGTTTGACTTTAGTGATTAATATATAGAAATTGGCGGAGTTGAGTAGCTTAGTTAAGTAGGTACATAGCTTTTCAATAACCCATACATCACAAATTATTTATGGTGGTAATAATGTTGTTTGGAATAAAAAAAATTTAATTAGTTATGCATACACTTAGGATACATACTGTACTTACTTACCTTACCTACACATACATACATAATAATATATTCTATAATATTATTCTTCATCCTCATTTTATATTATTTTGAAACAGAATCTGGTAACTTAAACGAGTTAAAGTTTTCTGGACCAATATAGATTTGTCGTATATCACCATGTCAACCAATCTACGTAACAATCTTTTTTTTATGCCAAAACTTTATTTGTACCAACCAACTGACACAAGAACTTGTTAAAAATTGATGAATTCAACGTGTCAATGGTTAATGGTATATGAGTTAAAAAGAAAAAAATAAAAGAAAAAAAAATCAAACCAAATCTTGTTTGAAAACAGAATTAAAGCATTCAAACAGAAGATAAAAACAAAAAAATGAAAATAAAATGAAAAATTTGAAAGAAAAATTAATCGGAAATTAATTCTTATTTTCTTTAGTAATTTTGTTTTAATTATTTATGTTTGTATATGTATTAGGAAAAGTTTTTGTCTATATTTACATATATAGAATTTATAGAAAAGTGCATATTTATGTGTTGTTGACGAATGATGTTTACTCAAATTTGAAATTGGGGATTATCACATGAATGTTACAGGAATAATTATAGTTTTTCAAGTCAATGCAAAATAAAGTAATTTCCGAAAGTATCTACACTGTTATTTTTGTTTTTGGTTAATTTGGTAATTCTTCATTTCGTTTTTATTCTACTTTGCAGGTAATTTCAAAATTTGCAATTTACTTTTTCTTCTCAAATAATGGATCGAAATTACAATTAGACGGTTTATATAGTTTTTTATATAGCACTACTTAGTACATTAACCCTTTACCGCCGGCTACCAGTTCCTGTTGTACGAATTACAAATTTAAAATTTCGTGGTGATAGTCCAGCCGGATCCGGAGTTGTGGCCTGTACTATATATAGTACAACCGGCGGATATGGGTGCAAAAATCAATATGAAAAAATATATAAGAATGAAAAAATAAAAATCTAATATTTATGTTAACTTTATTTATTTTTATTGAGAAGAACATAAGCAGAAATTCTTTAAAAATTTTACATATGATATTCTGCAAAGCATTTTCTTTTTGTACATAATGTTTTTCTACATATTTTACAAGAGTGCATACTTCTTAAATGACACACGACACATCTAAGTTGAGTGTGCATTTTTTGAGGAACATTGTTCTTGTAACATGGCTTCTTGTAATATTTTGCGTACTATAGACCTCCGAAAATTAAGCTGAGATGAAAATTCGTCATTGCTATTTTCTAATTGAATGCACAATTTCCATGCATTTACCATTGTTAAATCGATTAGATATGTTCCACCCCCATTTTTTTCCTTTGATAGCAATTCTATACGAATTTATATTTTGATCAGCGTTGTCAACACCTCCCATGTTTGCATTATATGTTGCATACACTTTTGGTTGACCAATTTGTACTTTTTTACGGTCTACTTTGGACCAACATTTTACGTGATGCAACGGGATCACGGTATCAAAATTTGTTAAAATTTAACATACGCTATTATCTTTTCATTGCACAGCAAGTAACTCGGTTGTACTATCATATCTATAATCAAATGTGCCACGAGGTTTATTTATAAATATTTTATTTTTTTCAAATGGGCAATTTTTTAAACGATTTTCTCGAATGGTACCTGTTGCTCGAAAATTCATGTTTTTTAAGAGTTTCATCAATGCATGAGTAGTAAAAAAATTTTCGAAAAATACGCAATGTTTAATTGGTTCTGGTATCATTTTCAAAAAATCAGTTACTGAATCAACCGCTTATTTTCATCATTTTTTC
Organism: Argyra leucocephala; assembly: GCA_963942445.1. NCBI lineage: Eukaryota > Metazoa > Arthropoda > Insecta > Diptera > Dolichopodidae > Argyra > Argyra leucocephala. Next base: position 21,231,701 of record OZ012677.1, on the reverse strand, counting down.
CGCAATATACATCAAAATTGCAGCAATAACCAGAAGAGCTGCGTAACATTCAATTCTTATATCCAAATCGAACAGGTTTTCCTCGAATGAACTGCTTAGCTGAATGTTTCCACTTTTAAATAGAACCCGTTACCTAAGTCATTATTAAGTCTGTCATTTATATGACTTATTATTCCCAGTCCAATTCCCAATATTATTGTTAAAATAGTGCTTGGAGGTATAATAGTTTTAGTAAAACGTAGTAATAAATAGTGTAAATCTTTTAATTAGTCTTAAACACATAAAAACAACAATAATTAATTTTGAAATATTGGTATATGTAATAAAATGAAATTAGTCATATTATTTTGATCCCATATCCGCCGGTTGTACTTTATATAGTACACCAAACTTTTCACACAAAAAAACTGATTAAATTTATTAATAATTTGTAATTAAAATTCACGTTATTTTAGTTTTTATTTAATTAACACTTTTCAAGTTAATTTATAAAATAATTTAAAATTTTAATAACATTTTTTAATAATTTTATGGTCAAAGGTACATTATTTTGCAATTTCTAAAAAACACACATTTTCTAATGAATAAAATTGACACTTAATCAAACTCAAAGCAAGTGTTACGCAAATAAAAACGTTGGCACATTCTTTAAGAATAGAATTCACAACAATTTGGCTTTAAAATCAAATTAGTTTCAGAAAAAAAAAATTAATTTGTACACCCTGTTTTGCTGTACTATATATAGTATAACCGGCGGTAAAGGGTTAAGGAGTTTAGATATAACAGTTTCAAAGAAAGTAGCAGTTAAAAAATATATAGTTTAAAAATTGCTTTGGAGAAAGTATTGAAACTAATTACTGTTAATAAGTATAGATTTGTAAAATGTCCATAACAATATAAAAGTAAAAATTCTGAATCAAGCTCAATCTTTTTTTATAATTTAACAGTTACAATTTCTATTAAATTTAATTAATGTGTCGTCATTTAATTAATGTGTCGTAAAAGAAAAGTCATTAACCGATCTAACGCAGATAGGTTATAAGGGAAAAAAGATAAGTAGGCTTTAGTGGATTCGCTACACGCACTATCAAGAGTAAGCTGGGGCTCTGGGTGTCCTTCGGGGACTACAAGATATAGTGACAAATACAAAAAACATTATACATATTAAATTTTATCATTTCCATACATTTTAATTCACATACACTCTTATACCCAGCAATAATGGGCTAACTTGGGAATTTTCTAATGGTTGTACACCAAAACTGAGTTTTTTTATTATTATATTATAAGATTATCTTATTCAAAATGTTTTATAATAATATTATTTAACAATAAAAATATTTTTTCGACTATTCTACTTTAAAAGAAAGAAAGAAAAAAAATGATTTGTGAAAAAATGTCGAATAGTGTTTTGGTAGGAAAGGGAAATATTTCCTTATCTAATGCTTTCGCCTCGTAATGAACTCATTTGGAAAATAATTTTTGTTTTGTCTAAGACTAAATTCAAATTTAAAAGCGAGTAAATAAAAATAATGCATACCTTAATTTTAATGTTGAAATTTTAACAATACCACTAAATTCATATTAGAATTAAAATTATAAACAAAAGTTTATGCTCTCAAAATTAAATTGTTGCTGACAAAAAACAAAAAAATGAAAAAAAAAACAAAAATAAATAAAAATAAAAAATAGAATATCATGATTTTGGTTGTTGGGTAAATTATAAAATTTAAAAGATTTTGCACCATCATCATGGTGCAATTAAATTTCAAAAATCTAAATTTTGACCTAAATAAAAATCATTTAAATTTTTATTATTATTATTTTTTGTTTTATTTAATTTTTTGTTTTGTGGTGAGCATTTTTTTTTATTGAAATTTTTCCTTTTAAAGTGTTATTACAAAATATAGCAGAGTATAAAAAGTATTTAACAAAATAAAATAAAAGGATTTTTTTTTGTTTTTTTTTTTTTTTTTTTAAAGCAACTAAAGGATATTTAAGGCATTTTAGTACAACCTTGGTATTTCTTTTTTTTTTTTTATATTTTGGTCTTTAATATTATAAAGGTTAAAGTCAATCAAACAGAAACCATCAATTGATTCTTTAAATTCAAATTTTCTTTATGCTTTTTTGTTTATTTTGATCTTTTCAAGTGGATCTTTCATGGTCTGAAAAGTCTTTTAGTATAGAAAAAATTAATATTAGCATATTTTCAAAGCATAGTCAGTGTTTTTTTATTACCTTTATAAAATATTCATATTATTTTATTTTATGTATTTTGTATTGTTCCCCTTTCCGTCTCCAGATAGTTTTTTAATTTGAGTTTTTTTTAACTTTATTCTTCCAAGATTTTCTAAGTAATAAAAAGCTGTGTACATATTCGCAAAATATTGCCAAGTGATGATACAATCATCATCTGATTTAGTAATCAAAATTTACTTGAATGCTAACTTATAAATTTATGGTGGGCGTTGAAATGTGCAGAAGGCAATTTTTGTCAAAATGGCAAGTCCATAAGTAGAATTCAAAACTAAGACACCGTCTTCTGTAAAAATATTATAATTCAATTCCATTTAAAAATCATTGATAATGACTGTATAACTATTGTCTCTTTAAAGTTGGACAATCAAAAAAGTATAAGTCGAATTATACTGTAATGATCACAATTGATATTAATTTAAATAAAAATAATTTAATTCAGTTTTTTCTTCCTCCTGAAAGGTTGAGCTTTTGTTTTTTACTACTTTGTACGCCCTCCATCATAGAAGAAACCCTTCTTGTATAATGTGTAGTTTTAAATGAGATAGTACTTCTCTTTAGAATTTTAGACATATTGAAATTTGAAATACGTAAAAACAAAATTTTGAATACTTTTATCAAAACAAACTTAGCCTGCTAAAAGTAGAAGAAAAATGGGTGGTGGTCAAATTGAAATATTTTAAGTTTAAAAAATCACGAATGTTAAAAGAACCATGCTGGTCATGCTTTTGAGGTTCCGTATTTTGGTTTGATTAACAGAACCTCCTTAGCATGGTTCTTCAGCAATCCCCAGAACAGCCGGCTCAGAGACTGTTCTATATGTAGATGTGTCTCTCAAGGCTGTCGACAAGGAGCTCGGCCGATCATCTTTCTGTACAAATCTTTGGATAGAACGTGATTCCAAACCTCTGATCCGTGCAGTAGGACTGACTGCACCGAGGACATTAATAGTCTCCTACTCGTAGACTGAAATCCACTTACATTTACCATGGTTCTGTTCAGAGCTGTGACACCTCCTGCCTTTCTATCGGTCGTTGATGGCTTAATCTGGTCGATAAATATGAGTAAGGTTCAAACTAAAATGAAATTACAAAATAGTATTAACAATTATTAAATAAGTTAAATTTTTAATTCAAAATCTATGTTTATCAGTACTTTTATAGCATTATAACAACCAGAATGCTAAGATTCTTTATCGACGGTTTATTCATGACCTTCGATTCAGCTATCCGCAGGGAAGTATGGTCTCAATTCTCTTTTAGGCTAGAACCACGGTCTCGGTTTTGTCAAGAGCTACCGAGAACCCATGCTCATCCATCTACGGCTGGATGGCACAAGAGTCGTCTCGTCGGGCATAAGTTCGTTAAGATTCGTTAAGAAAACACTGGTTTTGCAACTAACATTCTTTTGCCTATATAAAATGAATCTTACTACGACTGAAATTTACTTAAATATATTTCCGGAATGCAAGTAAATCAAAGTATGCTCTGGAATAACAAAATTTTCAATATTCTGAAAAACGTCGTTAAATTTTGATGTTTTTTTAAGCCAGTGTAAAGTATATTTTGTCATCTAAAGATCTACTTAATAATATTGAAAGTCAAATCAATGTTGTTCCAAAATTGAATATAATTCTTATATATGAGCAGGCGGTTCAAACACGGCTCTAAGCTTTCTTGACAGAGTACAGAAAAGCGCAACTCACCTCAGAAAATGATGCAAACAACTCATTATGCTCCACTTTGTTATCGTTGTGTTGTTTGTGTATAAAAATAAATGTTATAAGTATTTTGTAGAATTCAAATCACTTCTTCCATCTATAAAACAATTCCATTGACGGATGTGACACACAAATGCCAAATGCCAACCCCTAAACCGTAGAAATACCGACATGGTTCAAGACTGTGTTGTTAGAATTCGTTCAAAGTCAGAACAATAAAAATGTGGAAACATTTTCCACATGAATTATTCTCAGGAAGCTGTTTTGAAGTATTTGACTTACAAAACATCAACATTCACGATTTAGTTTATAACTCCTTGTTCAATGTGTTTTTTACTTTGTATTTAAATAGAATAAATGGGATCAGACGAAACTGTGGGACTTGGTTAAAACTTTAAGAATAATGTAAAAAGTTAATTTTGAAAATTTTGTCGCTTAGTATACTCTTCCGAAAAGGTATCGATATGATGTGGACCGAAGTAGTAAAGTCCAACAAGTAGTAAGGTTGACTTACAAAAAACAAACAAACATTAACGACTTAGTTTATAACTCATTGTTCAATGTATTTTTTACTTTGTTGTTATTTTCTTATAACTATCCCTTCAACATTTCCTAGTCAACGGAACGAAAGCATAAATACTTTTCTAACCTCAGTTTTGGCTATTAGTAAAACAAAAACAAAAACCGAACAAATTTTATTTAAAATATTGTTGCTTGTTTGTGAGCCTAATTTTCCGAAGTTGGATTGTCCCTGTTAAAAAACTCTTTGTATCAACTTATAATAAATCATATGAAATATAATAGACAGATGGGACAAATGTCTTTTGTTGGTATGCGTGTGCCGGCTTAGGCAGTCGGTTCTAAATGACTTCATCCACCTGTTATCAGCTTCCTGATTATTGATGATATTTAAATATTTTTAGAACCATTAGGAATGTGATATAATTTTTACAAACCTGAAACTGATCTTCTCTCGGAATTACTATTCGGTCCAAATCATAGCATTGATATCATCTGAAATAATTCTTTTATTACCATTTTTAAAGCTATAGTATACTATATTACAAACATTAAAACAAATTTAAAATACCAAATGCATATTTAATAAAGGTGTATTAATCTGTAGCTGACATAAAGAAAAACTTCATTTTTATTATGATAACGCAAATGTCTGGAAATACGAAAAAAAAACCTTGAGATAATCGTAAAGTGGAGTAAATTTCTTGTTAACGTATATTTTGTTGTTATTTAGTATTTTACTGTTAAAAGAGTATAAAAATAAAAAAAAATAAATAAAAAATTGAAAAGGTATGCACAGTTGCTTGAGTGCAGTACTACTAACATTCTATTAAGCATATTGTTTTATTTTTTATTTTTTATTATTATAATCATTGTATAGAGAGTGATGAGAAAGAAGACAAAGTCGTTAACGTGGTGATTTTCTAACCTTTTATGTACTTGTTATATGTTTGCGCTATCATAAAAATTTAAAGAAAAATAAAAAAAAAACAATAAAACAAAAAAAATTAAGGAATCTCATAATAAATATAGAAGAAATCATGTTAAGGATATGCACTATTTTAAGTATATTGTTTAAGAGTAGATAATATAAAATTGTTTTAAGTTATAGTTGTTTTTAGTAAGTCAAAATTAAAATAAATCGGACAAAATTTTTACCGTTTATATAATTACAGTGGGTAATGATTTATTTTTTACGTTATACAATATAAAACAAAAGGACTAAAGAAGGTAAATTCAAATTGCTAAGTTGTTCAATAGTTTTAGTTGCCAGTCATCACATATCGACAATGCTGTGTAATGACATTAAACATTTGATTTTAAAATAGATATTTGTTGTAAAAATAATGGCACCGAATAAATTTGAAGCATTAAAATCCTAAAGAAAAAAAACAACCATGATAGAAACAACCTGTTCGTATAATGGTGGTAACAAAGGGGTAAATAAGATAATATAAACAGTATTTTTATTGTCATTATTATAATTATTGTCATTATTATTATTATTATTAATATTATTATTATTTTTTATTTAATACAATTTAAATTCCACACAATCGTAATTTCCAAACACTTGCTGTCACGGCTATCGGCTTAAGCAACAGTATTTATTTTTCACTGTTACATTATAAATTCAAAACTAGAAGAAACCCCGGGTATATACCTGGCCGAGCAAAAAAAAGAAATTTTTCTGCGAAACGGCACAATAAAATTATTTTTAATAATCAAAACACTGATAAATGCAAAAATTAGTTCTTTTCTGATCTATAATTGAACAACGATCAAAAATGTGAAAAAATTAATAATTTCAATGGCAAAAAAATTTGATTCAATTTATATTCCCTAGTACATAACAACTTCAAAATTTCAATTTGAGCATTGCGATAAATATAAAACTATGAAATTAATAGAAAAATTATCAAATTCAAATGCTGTATAGGACCTGATGAAATTTCTTCCAGAGTACTAAAGTCGTACAAAAATGAGTTATAAGTAAATATAACAAAACTTATCAATACATCTCTCAGTCAAGGTGTAATGCCTGAAATTCTAAAATCAAATAGGGTCATTCCAATATATAAAAGTGGTAACTACACAGATCTATCTTAACAATTTCAGACCTATCTCTATTTCATCTCCAATTAGCAAAATATTAGAAACCTTGGTAAATGAGCAATTAACAAATTATTTGAAATCAGCTAATCTAACTAGCAAGAATCAATATGGATTCAAAAAAAAAAATCGAAAACTCAGGTAAACATCTTTGATATGGTCTCTTAGATTCAATCACGATTGGACAAAAATAAGAAAGTATTAATAATATTCTTCGATCTTAAATAAACATTTAATTCTATAGATGACAGGAAAATACTGCTTAGAATACTTTATGAATGCGGAGTCACAGGTACCGAATTCAATTGGTTTCAAAGTTATCTTTCGAATAGGTCACAATATGCGGAATGCGAAAATTATAAAAGCAAAACCTCAAAAGTAAATTATGGAGCCGTCCAAGGAAGCTGTCTAGGCCCAACTTTGTTTTTGTGTTACATCAGCAGTTTACTTGATATTTAACTACACGGATAACCATTTTTATTTGCTGATGACTTAGCCATAGTCATCTCAGAAGATGAACTGGATAAACTACAAGATAACATTGATCAAGATATGGTAAAGATAAGTAATTGGATGAATAAACATAAATTAACAATTAACACAAGTAAAACAAAATTTATGTTATTAAAAAATAAAATAGAAAATTAAATTCATGTGAAGTATGAAAATTGCAATATTGAAATGGTTGATCAATATAAATATCTTGGTGTCATAATCGACAGTTACTTCTAGGTGTTTAAGTCGACAGCTGGGGTCCACAAATTGATGAACAAATAAAAAACGGAAGAAGAATTGCTGGAATTTTTAGACTAATAAAGCAAAGAGTACCTTGAAACTATAAGCGATCGATATATTTCAGTATGTTCCATAGCACAATTACATACGCTATTCAAATATAAAAAAACGTCTATCTCAAAGACATAAATTATATATAAAAACTAAAAAACAAAGCAATAAAAAATTTTTACGATTACAAAGTGAGAACTTCCACAAAATTTATACACTGCAATCATAAGCTATTACCAATTAACTTTTTCGTTAAATGCAAACTGGCAACTCAGGCACATTTGATAATTAAAAAAAATATAAACACAATCATCACAGCACAATCAATTAATGAGAATCACAATCACAACACCAGAACAGATGATAATATCAGGATTATTTCATCAAAAGTCCGATTCAATAATCATGATGCCATCTACAATTTAGCATATAAGTACTACAATGAACTACCTAAGTATATAAAAGATATTAATGAATTTAATGAGTTTAAAAGAAAAATTAATTAATACTATTTGTCATTAATATAGCTAGATTTAATATATGTTAATAATTAATTAATGAATTCAAAAAACAAAAATGGTCACTAATATAGTTTAGGCTTACTTTAGATTATAAATTAATAAATTAAAAAAAAATTTGTTGTTATTAAATATTTTTAAATTTTAAATTTGCTTATACAACTCACCACTGTACTACATACTATTTTTATTATATTGTTACATTGTTAAATTAAATATGAATATGTGTTTGTTTGCACATAATATGCATACTTATCGTATTATTATTATACACTCTATACGAGCGATTGAGCTCATTTGAGAAAAAGAAAATAAAAATTAAAAAAAAATAAAATATTAAACATTTGAAATGTTGAAAGTATCTGACAACAATTTATCGAATAGTACAATTAATAGCAAACCACAAAAAAATTAAAAAATGTTCCAAGTTTTAAGTTAATAAAATTAAAAAAATATCAGACAAAATTCAACTTTTTTCATAAGATTTATTTAATTTGTTTTTACTATTTTTTTATTTCTCGAGGAAAAGTGAAAGCCTCGTTACTTGGGAAAACGTGTGTTGGAATGTTATTAAAAAATAGTTTCCGAAAATCTTATTAAACCATTGATCATAACTATGTCTTAGTACCATTACCGTTTTCCAACTATTATGGGCGAGTTTTAAAATTTATCATACAGAAAAAATTGGATAAATGGAATATTCTAAAAAACCTCCTGGTATGCAACAATGTTAGTTACAGTATCCATGTTAGTAGTTTTCTCCTGTTTTAGTCCTGCTAGAATTTTAATGTTTAGAGCAGTGGATTGTGCTGCTCTTGACATAGCTGTTTAGAGCTGACCATGTTTGAGGTAGGAGATAAATTTCGATACTTTGAAATGTTGACCTTGTGATTCATTGATTGATATTGTATATGCAAGACTTACTGAAAATTGATTTCTAATAAAATCTTATAAAAAAAAATTAATTTTATCTGATATTTTTTTTTTTTATTTTATAAAGATTAACTTAAAGACTTTGAGTAATTTTTATTTTTTTGTTGTTTGTAATTAATATTTCTATTCTAGTTATACATTGTTTTTAGATGCTTTCAACATATTAAATTTTCAAATTTATTAAAAATAATTTTATTGAAGTGCAAAAAACCTACCCCATTTGGATGGAAAAACCTACCCCATTATCCAAAAATAATAAAACAAAAATTTTAACTCAAAACAAATCGAACTGACAAAAATAATTTTAAATGTCATATGATTTGATATGATTATATTAACATGACGCTTTAACCAACTTAGCTAATGCCTAATATTTAAATTGTTTCACCAAAATACACACATAAAACAAAAATTGATTTTGATAGCCACGGCATTCTTCATTGATTGGCTGAAGAAAGAAAAAAACGAAGGCACACGAAAATCCACGAAAAGTGTGCCTTCACTAATTGTGCTCTTGTGTATTATAATATAGATGTGAAATACTAAAGAAGCTTATTTTCGAATACTTCTTAAAAACCACAATTTTTTTTTTTAGTTATTGAACGTGTTAACAATTTAATTTATATTCCAAAGCAATTGATATGAGCTACAATATAATGTAGCCTGTCTTATAAGTAACTCTTACTAATTGCAGACTATTAGCAATTAATTATCTTAATAAGCTATTTAAGGTCTATATCTTATTCATAATGTAGGAGATATTAATAATGCATATCAAATACTTTATTATGAACTAATTTTAAAATAGAAATTTGTGTGTATTGATTATGAGCTCAATATATACGGCGTCAATTGTACTAGCTATTTTTTTACCTTATATTAATTAAAACTCTTTTAATTAATTAAATTTAAGCTCATTGTTACTAATATATCAGTTTAAAATTTCAATTGAATTGTAATTTATATTTTTTTAATTGTAAACTGTAACTCAAATTAGTTTCTGTAAAAACGGTCAAGTAAGGATAAAATATTTTAATACGCCTTTTCGACAATAAAAAAAATATAAAATTTTACATATAAAAATGACAGACTGACATGAACGTTAAAGGTTAAAAAATAAAAACCAAAATATATAAATTTTTCGATATAAATTTTTAAAGGCCATAATATACTAAAGTTAAAAATGGTAGTTATAAAGGATGATTTTATTAAAGTTTATTCTATGATTTTCAATTGAAACAAAAAAAAAAAAAAATGAAATTGAAATTGTTATTATAGAGTTTCAAAGTGTTTTTATTTTATTTTGTTTTATTTTTATTTAAAATTTTTTATTATTATTTTGACAGGTGTAATGTGGTATTTTAACAACTCAGTTGCAAAATGATGTTCACATTAAAAAGACAAAGTGTCAATTTATTTTAATATTCACATGATACTCGTACATATTTTATAATATTAACTATACATAATATGTATGTAATCATGTATACATATAACAATAATATATAGATAAATAATTTAAGTATATTTTTTAATATGTTATTACGTGAAAAGAATTTGGGTGTATATTATATACACTCAACACTGTTGTTGTTGTTGCTGTTGATATAACATTTTAATGATATTTTGTTGTTTGATGTGTTTGCAAGGGTAATTTGAGAATACAAAAATATATATTTATAAAAATTAAATAATATAATAATTAGCTTTTTTAAATTCTGGATAATTTTCGGTAAAAATATCCTCAGCTTGATAATACAACAGATAGGAAAGAAACTATAATATATTTTTAAGACTCCAAAGATATTTTTCAGACAATATTCGAACAAATATTTTGTTTAATTGGTGAAGAAATAATGAAATATGTAGAAATGACCGCAATAAATCGATGTTTTGGTGAAGTTCGATATAAGTATTTTCGACTTCATTCAATAGGTGAATAACTTCTCCTGCATTATCACTGTTATTTAATTTAACATATTGTATTTAATTTAATATGTTATGATGGAAATAATTTTCACTAAATTACTGGGAAATAATACATTATCTGTTTGTTGACTAATATTTTATTATAGTTTTTTGTCATTGTGTATTATAGTATACCAAACAAGGTTGTAAGAATTCTTTGAGTTTGTCAAAAACATTTGTCATACTCATATGTACCAAAAAAGGGCACAGTGAAATAAAGCCGAATAAAATACAGCTGAATTGATTTTTTATTACAGAACAGTGATGATGATGACAAGTATACAATAGCTTAAGAAAATATGCCAAAAAGATAATTAATAAAAAGAAAAAGGACGCCCTAAGAAAGAAAATAGAACAAATATGTACAGACTTTGAAGAAAATAAAATAAGACGATTCTACAGGAAGATAAAAACAATTAAAAATGGATTCCAACCCAGACTAAGTAATTGTTACAACAAAAATAAAGTAATACTAAGTGAAGAGAAAGATATATTAGAAAGATGGAGAGAATATTTTGACGAATTATTAAATATTGAACAATCAGTGGAATTGGAAACTGTGATACCTATAAATAGCAATATTACGATTTCAGAATATACAGACGAAGGAATACCAACCATACATGAAGTAGAAGATGCAATTCTACAAATGCAATTCTACAAAGCCCCAGGAGAAGATGGCATTGTAGCGGAAATGTTTAAAAATGCAGGTGAAATGTTCATCTCCAAGCTACATAGTTTAATATGTACAATATGGGATACAGAAACTCTGCCAAGCAAATGGGAAAAAGGCATTATTGTTCCCATCCTCAAAAAGAGAAATTAACTGCGCCAACTATAGAGGTATCACATTATTAAACACAGCGTACAAGACTCTCTCCAATATTATAAATAACAGATTAAGACGCATAGCCGAAAATATTCTAGGAGATTAACAAAGTGGATTTAGACCAAATAGAACTACTACCGATCAAATATTTCTACTGAGGCATAGCATGGAAAAATGCTATGGGTACAACAAAACTCTCCACATATTAATGATTGACTTCCACCAGGCTTTTGACTCAATAAAAAGAGATATGGTAGAAGCTGTATTTAATAACATGGGAATCCCAAGAAAATTTAAGTATGCTAACACTCAGACACACCAAATGCAAGGTAGCAGTGCAAAATAAAATAACGGACGAATTTGAAATAAAAACAGGAGTCAGACAAGGTGATGTCCTGTCAACAACAATTTTCAATCTAATGCTTCACCACGCAATAAAAGATTTAGACAGAGGCGGACACATATTCATAAAATCATCTATAATAAGTGCGTATGCTGACGATATTGCTATTGTAGCAACATCCTTTGACAAATTAAAAGAAATATTTCTGACTCTAGAAAAAGAAGCTGCTACTGTAGGATTAAAATCTAACGAGGCTAAGACCAAATATATGAAGATGGCGCGCACGGACACAAGACGATCCACCCAAAATATAACAGTAAATGATTATAACTTTGAAAAATAGCTTTATATATCTAGGTGCCTTAATAAATAATAAAAATGGAATGCATTTGCAATTAATGATATAATACAAGCAGCACAAAAATGCTTCTACGCACACAAAGGCCTTTTCAGGTCAAAAATTTTAACCAAGACAATTAAATTAAGAATGTACAAGACCATAATACAACCGGTCGTAACATACGGATGCAAAGCATGGACTATGACAATTAGTGACGAAAATAAATTGAAAGTATTCGAAAGAAGAATACTGACCTGAAAAATATTTGGTCCCAAAATAAATGACGATGGTGAATACCAAATCAGATCAGACGAGGAGTTAGAAGCACTAATTGAAGGACACAATATAATTAAGTTTATTAAGGTACAAAGACTAAGATGGGCAGGTCATGTGGTGAGGGTGAATAATCAAAGGATGCCAAAAAGAATATTAGACGCAGTACCGTACAATAAAAGAGCAAGAGATAGACCAAGATCACGATGGCTGGACGAAGTTGAGGGCAACTGTCGAAAGATTGGAGTTAACGGATGAAGGACAGCTGCACAAGATAGAGCAGAATGGAGGAAAGTTGTGGACAAGGTTAAGGCTCACACCGAGCTGTAGAACCAACAGATAATGATGATGATGATGAAAAATTTGTACCATGTTTAACCAGAATTTGCCTACAAAATCGCAGGGAATATTCATTTTGCCAGAAATTTTATAACAGTTTTCATGATCAAAAAAAAAAATTATTACCTATTTTTAATTTTACTTTATTTCCAAATTTCTTGGTACATAATACAGTGGGACTTGTTTATTTTGATTTGGGAATAAGATGTATTTTTTTGGAAATGAGATAGACTTTTTTAAATTCTCTTTTAAATTGATTGATTTAAAGGTCTGATCATCGAAAAAAAACAACCAATTTGATTTGATTGCTACGAATCGAAACATAAATACAAAAATTCTAGTATAAAAAAATGAATGAATTTTAGACAGTGATGTTTTACAAGCTTAGTATATAGCTATCAAACTATCAACAATATAATCTAAAATTTAATATATTAAAAAAAAATAATGCAATCCACTGTTATCGCATTAATCTACGAAAAGTCAATGTATTGACATTTGAAAAATCCAATGATATGTGAATCAGGTCAAAAAACAAATTGTTCATAAAAACATTTTGTTTCCATCGGGTATCGAACCTGGGACAGCTTGGTTGAAAGACAGGCGCTCTACATACTGTACACTACATACCAACCAGTGTGGTGTGGTACTTGTGTATGTTGTAAAATCCCCTTAAATTGCCAACAGTTTGAATTTTATTTTATAATTTTATGTTTTACATCATTATTATTGTCCTGTAACCCTACACGTGGGGTATAATATTTGCATCGACTCCTATCTATTTTTTTGTTTTTTCATATAATTTAAGTCTATGGGATCAACACCTTAACTACTTTTACACCGAGATTTGGAATACACAATCACATACAATAGCTTTTTTTTAAATCTGCAGCTAACCTCTTCAATTGTGGCAACGTTCTTTGCTGGATACTTCCTTCAGTTAAAACTATTGTTCTCCATGTTTTTTTCGTCCGTCCGACGTGACATATACCCTAAGTATTCCATTTGAAACATTTTTTCGCGATGTTGTTATCAGGTTTCCTGGTGATGTTTACTGAAACTTTTCATGTTTTGCAGACGTACAAGAGAATATATTTTACACTTGTATTGAAGATTCTAGTTTTTGTGCGCAGACATATGTTGTTTATCAGTCATATTTTTGAGAGGATTCCGAAAGCAGTACGAATTTTGTTGATGCGGGTTTCAAAATCCAAAATCAACACCTCCATCTGATAACACGATTTCACTCAGGTAATTAAACGTACTAACTTCTTCTATTCCTATTTCTTTATGGATTATCTTATGTTGTGATGTGCGAGTGGTGCGCACGATTTAGGTTTTGGCTTAAGCTGTACTGAATTTTGGGCACACATTTTTTCCAATGTTATACAGCTTTTGGCACACATCATTTAAACTTACATTTGTATGTGACAATAAACACACATCGTCGTCGTAATCTAAATGGCTAATACGTTCGAAAGGACACTACCGGATACCTGTGCTCTTGTTTACATTTACAGTAGTAGATATTATGTCATTCAATACTACTAAAAACAATATGGGTAATAAAATACAGCTGTACCTTACCTTTTGACACACCTGGAAGCAATTTGTCAGCTATCCTCCGACGCAACATCTTGTGAAATTCTTTAATTATGACCATATTTTTTCTGGAATGCCTCTTCTACTAAGTAATTCCCAATAATATACTCGCAGTTTACTACTTATATTTTATAAAATTATTTAAATTAATAATAAAAAATAGTTTGAGCCAGACCCCTATTTCTGTTATATATAGCTTATATGTTAGTTATATATAGCTAGTTAATTAATTTTTGTTTTATTTGATGACTTCAAAAATAAATTGCTTGTTAATGTCATTCTAGGCATTGTTATCACTTTTTGTCATAGCGATTTGAGCAGAATTTTTCTTTAAAATTTTCTTCTATTCTAACGCGGTAGCACTGGACGCTTGGAAAAAAATTTGTTAAAAGTTGGTATCAAAATAAACAGCAACAAAAAAAAATGCCTAAAAATTAACGCAAGAAATAGTGCCCCCAATCAGTACAATCAACAACGAAGTAATAGAAGATAGACAATAAAGGAGACATGGAACGTCGATTAAAACTAGCCAAACTAGTTTCGGAAGATTGTGAGTTGTGTGAAGACAACCTCACATCATCAGGAACACAAAATTTAGAATATATTATGCCTACGTAAAATCAACCCTATTGTATGGTAGTGAGACATGGCTGACAAGCCAGTATTATACAAGGAAAATACAAGTTTTCGCTAACAAATCCTTTGTAAATCCAAAATAAACTCTGGGAAATGGCCAGACAAAAACCAATTGGCACACAAATAAAGCAGAAAACATGAAGGTAGATATGTCACATCTTTAGAAGACCTACGCGAACAATATAGCAAGGCGGGTATTGGATTTGAACCCGCAGGGTAAAAGAGAAAGCTGTTGTGAAGAAAAGTAGTGAAATTAGACACATAGTGCAGAGCAGAGCTAGATGAAAGAGCTTTGTGCAAGCCCTCTATCTAAAACAGATAGAGGGCACTATTTTTATTGTATAGTATTATTTTTTTTAATATTCCACTCTCATTAAATTGACTACCGTTATTATAATATCTCAAAATTTGTTGGAAAATGCATATTAACTGTAAAAAAAATAATGATTAAGATTGAAATTGATTTACCGAAGATAAATATTGTTAAATTAGAAGATATTATGGTTAAGTAAAAGAAAGAATACGTATATGTAAAATACAGAATTACAAATTAATATAATTAATTTGAACAGATTAGTGTCATTAAAAATTTGTGTTATGATTCTTAACCTTTAAATGTGCTTTCTTAAGATTAATCCATTAATTTAAATGATTTTGCAAAATATTCTATAATACCATTCCATTTCTTTTTATTATTATTTTTTTTTTTTTTTGTAAGATAATATTATATTTTTTTATGAATATAAAATTATTTAAAATTTTTGCAATTAGTTATTTTTATGTGACTGCATGCGCACCTAATTAATATTATTGAAAGGAAAGAACACATAAGAATTTCTCCTGTCAACTTTTAAATTAAAAATTTATTTTATTTTTTTGTTGTTGTTGTTGTTGTTATTGTTCAAAGGGGTACATTCAATTGCATGTCAAATACATAACCTCAATTTATATTAAAATAAATGATGATACTGGCAAAAATTATCAGACACCTACTTTCATTCTGTTAACATTTTAAAAATTTTAAAATCCAAAAAGTTGGTTTCTTCTTTATATCAATTGAATTTTTCATTTTTTATTGTACTCATTTTCTTTTTTTTTTTTCTTTCAAGATTATTCTGGAATTCTGGAAGAGTGTACAACAATAACAGAATTTTAGTTAAGAATTTATTCTTTTTTCTCAAATAACTGTAAATATCACACTACAAAAAAAAATCATCTTTTAGGCATAAATTACGTGAAAAAAAAATAAAATAAACAACAAAGAAAAGAAAAATATGCGGTGTTATCCTTTGCGGTGTGCTTCCATAGAACAAAATAAATTGTACAAAACAAAAAACATAAAAATAAAGGTTTTGGCCAAAACTTTATAAAAAAACAAAAAAAATGTATACAATTTAAAAAAATTTGTTTTTATACCAGCTTGTTAGCAGTTAGTTTTAGTTATTTTTTTTTGTTTTTTTACACTCATTAAAGTTGTTAAAGTTTTGGGCGCATATAATGTCAGATTTACTCTGTAATTTATATTGTTTTCTTTTCGGTTATTTCTTGTTTTTAATTTTTTATTTTTTTTTTTTATTTATTTTTATAAACTGTTCTTAAATGCGATTTTAATTCGAGTAATTTTGTTAAGCAGCCACTTGAAATGTATCCGATTATTTTAAAATGTTGAAATTGAATTGTTTCAATAATAATGATTATATAACGTTTATAATATCATTTTAAATATTTTAAGTTGAACAAAAAAATTGCGAGGCGGTGGAAACAATTGAGTAGAGAAGGACGTAAATGGTTTTCTGTAATTTTAATAGTTTTAGTTCATTTGTAAACCAACGGATTTGCTTTTTGTTCAACATTACTTTTCTATCACAAAGTCTTCTACTTTTTTTTTAAACGTTATTTTACCCATTGTACAATCTTATAATTACTTAGCCTAGATAAAGCTTACCAAAAATAGCTTTTGTGATATTATTATTAACATGTAAAGTAATAGTGTGCTTTTTATGTTAATTTAGTTATATAATTATTCTTATCATTATTGTTATTATGTAGTTTTAATTTACTTGAGTTCTTATATAAATCTATAGGAAAAAACCTGTGATGCAAAAACCAATATATTCTCGTATTATTTAAGATAAAACTTAACCTAACTAAACCTAACTAAAACTGCTTAAACCTAGTTAAAACGAGAAAAAAATATGTATTTGTAATACTTAGTGCTAATTATACGTATTTTCCAACCACCAATAATCTCTTTTTATAAATTTATCTTTGTCCGGTATGGACATGTTATATATCAAATTTTCTTCATTAATGTTGGCCGGGTTATAATCTATAGTTTTACATGTAGCCCGTCTGCTATAGTGATATAGTGTAGAGATATGATTTTTGATTTTTATACAAAAAGATAATGTGCTCAGAGGCTAGAAAGCCTGTGAGCATATTCTTTTTAATGTACTCCTCATTGTGGTAGAATATATGCGATATTAAACCATTTTCTGGAGTTTTTTGTGCTCTGTCAAAATGTTTTCGAATCAATTTTATTAGAAAATTGCCGATTCTAATTATGTTTGCTTTCTTGTACAAGTATTTATTGGAATAGTAATGCTTGTAATTTTTCCATTAAGCTTGCACTGACGTTGCATCATATGCAAGTGATGGTCTTATTAATGTCTGATAACATATTATTTTTACTCTATTGCTTACGTTTTTGTTGTAAAATAGTTTTTTTGTCATCATGAAGGACTTATTGCCTTTAGATATTGTGTATTGTATGTGCTCGAAATAATTTAGATTACGGTGAAGACAAACTGTGTTACGGAATAGCACGGTTTCGCATTTTTTAAAGTTCACTTTTAGTATCCATATCTTGCAGTAGCCCACTAAGTATGAAATGTAGGAAAAAAAATATATATAAAGATTTAATTAGTAGATTATATTATAGATTAGGTTAGTTTTAGTATTTTGTACTGAATTAAAATTAGTAGTAGTACATTATTTGTTAACACAATGAAGTATTCTCTGTACGAGCAATTGGGCTCTTTTGAGATAAATAGATAAAAAAATAAAAAAAAAAATAAAAAAATCTAATAAGTCGAGCAGATCTGTTATGTAGATTGAAAAAAGGATTGGTGCGTTAACAATTCCTTGCTGTAAGCTGTTTTCGATAGGCAATACGTTATCTGATGAATTTTGTTGATAGTAGATCTGAAATTTATTTCCACATAGCATACTTTGAATAAGCGCAATTAGATGTGATGGGAATTCATGTTTTATTAGTTTGAATATTAAACCATCCAACCATACCGAGTTGGAAGCCTTTTCCAAATTGACCAAACAGGCATCTACGCCATATTTTTTATTTATGAACTAGTAGATATCTGATGTTAGTTTGGTTATTGTATGATTGGTTTCGTGCTTGTGCTTGAACCTAAACTGATTTTCAATTATGAATTTATTTTCTAGGAAATTTGAAATTTTGTCGTTAATGAGTGTTTCGAATACTTTACTGATGTTAGGCATTAAACTTTGTGGCATGTATTTACTAGTCAGGTCAGTTGGGTTCTTGCCTGGTTTTTTTTAGCAATAGTGTTTTCTAAATAATATGTCTTTTTTATATTTTAAAAATCTAACTTTCTGTTTCGCTTTTTTTAAATCTTTATCTTCATATGTTATTATTCTCAATGTTTCATGATCGGCAATTTTAAAGTTATTATTTATTTTTGCCTCGATTTTATTCACTTTATTAGTCACGACGCAATCAATTTAAGATTGGGACTGTTTTTGTTAGTCTTGTATGTACATTCTTTCAAAATGTCAAATCAAATGAAGCATTATCAGGCTAAATTAAGTTGGCTAGTTAATCTTAAGTCCTTTAACTTTTGATGTAAGTTTAACGAAAAGTATTAAGTTAATTTGTATTGGAAAAGAAAACAAGTGTCGGATTGAATAGAAGTAAATAATTTGTTCTCTTAAAAATATTTTTAATTAAATAATACAAAAGTTTAATTTATAACCTTAAAAAATATTATTCAACTCTAAAGTTATAATAAAAAGCTAAAAACAAAAAATATTGATCATTAATTATTAGTTAATAAAGTTATATGCAAAAAAAACGAAAAGAGAAAAAAAAAGAATAAAATAAAAAAACAAAACAAACAAAAAAAAAAAAATGTTGTACCTAATAATTTTTGGGCAAAATTATATTACTTTTCTGTGAAGTGTGAATCGATCATTTATTTAATGCCTCTATACCTTCTAGCCATGTTACACGATGATTTTACCGGAATATGTCGAATCATGATTTTTTTTTTAATTTTGTTTTTGTTTTGTGTATAATTTTTTTTGATAAAAATAAAATTTGAGAAAAACACAACTAACACAAACAAGAATATTCTGAAAAATTTAATACCAAAAATTAAATACAAACACAATCAAAAGTTTTGCGAAGATAAAAAAAATTAACATCAACAATTTATATGCTGTTTTACTGAACTTTATAGAAGTAAGTTCCACGACGGATAATTAGATTTTTTTTTTTTTAAATTGAAAATTATTAATAAAAATTTTTTGTAAATGGAATGGAAAAATATGGAATATTTTTTTAAAAATAACACTATATCATAATAACAGGTTATTCATATATCAAAATAAGATCCCTATACAAAAGACAAAATTTATATGAAAATAATATTCCATTTTTAAAGTTGCTCTCCCAGAGACCAGACTAGAAGTTATAGAGGCATTGATTTATTTAAAAACACTACAAAAATGGTTAACCAATGTAGCAAATGTACAAAAAATATTCGAACTAAGGGCATACAATGACCTGAGGGATATGAACGTTTCTTTCATCAAAATTGTATGGCGGTATCTGATCAAATATTTTAAGCTGTTAAATCTGGTAATGACTTTTGGAAATGTGGTAATTGTAAAACTAAATCTTCAAATGATACGACAGTAATCGATAAAGAAATCACAACAGAGTATCAATTTGAATTTGATATAAGCTCAACATGATAACACTTTTGAAAACTTTAGCATCGCTTG
This sequence comes from Argyra leucocephala, assembly GCA_963942445.1. NCBI lineage: Eukaryota > Metazoa > Arthropoda > Insecta > Diptera > Dolichopodidae > Argyra > Argyra leucocephala. The sequence goes on along the minus strand of OZ012677.1, from coordinate 21,211,478 downwards.
TTTGGGGGTATAAAAAGATTTTAAAAGATCCCAAGATTATTTTTCTAATAAGATTGGTGATTATTTAAGCAAAAGTCAGAATTTGATATCTGAAAATAAAATTCTAAATAAACAAATTAAGTCTCTCGGAGAAAAATGTATAATGATCTGGAGGATAGATTTAGCAATTTTGAAATGAATATGAAGGATAACCACAAGAGGAAAATTTAGTAACTATGCGGATTACAGGCTTACCCGCCTCTTTATCAAATCCAAGTGAGTGTTATTGCACAAAAAAATAAATGCAAATATAAAATTTTATGATATCCTAAAAGTTTTTCCAATTAAACAAAACCAAAATGGCGGCAAGATTGTGAATAAAAAATGAATTTAGAAATCAAAAAAGAAATTATAAATAAAAAAAAATGTAAGTACACAATTTTTTTATGTTAATATTAAAAATATAAGGGCGATAATTATTGGAAGCATATCTTTGTGAATATTCGATATTTATGACGATACTCTCGATATTTTTTTCCATATTATGGTAATTCTTTTGACATTTTATCATTGTTTCTCTATCACACTTATGCAATTTTTGTATCTTCTGCCTATGCTCTAAAAATTTCATCAATATATCGCCAAAAAATTTCGTATAAATATCGTGCATAAATGGTTAAAAAAATATGAGCCGTAAGTACTCTAATGTACTCCAATGCAACAGTTATACAGCAATACACAGCAAATTCTGCAACCGTCAAACTAATGTCAAAATAAATTTATTATTTAAGAATTATTTAAGTTCTAAAAAATAAAAATATATATATTATTTATAGAAAAGTTCAGGTTAGTCTAAGTAAATTAAAAGTCATAGGTGTAAATACATTAGTATAAGCTGTTAATTATTTAAATTAGAAATAAGACAAATTGTAAAATGAAATTAAGGCATAATAAAATAATAAATAATAATAATTTAAGTTCTTATAATTTATTATTCAAGATTTCTTGTATTTTATTAATTTAACAAAAAAAAAAAAAAAAAAAAACACTATTCTATGATAAAAAAGATTTGTGTTGAATAATTTTACAACAACTCAATTAATAATATAAAACAAATTATGTTTGTTGTTAATACATATGAATAAAAATGAGAGAACATGAGATAACTAGTATATATAGTAGCAAATAGATGAGCTATATGAAGACGATAATATCCTATAGTTGATATTGATAATTAATTAAAAATTCTGACATTTTCGTCAATAGTATTAAAATTTCAGAATAAGGATACCAAAACAATAACGAGAAAAAAATCTTTTTTTAACAAATTTATTAATTCTCATCCTGCTTCATTGTTGATTTTTTATTTTATTTTTTTCGCTTTTCTTTTTTGAGAAAGTAAATATTGTTACAATGGTTAGTAATATCTTTTAAAAAACAAAAAAAAAAAAAAAAAAAAAATTTACTAAAAGAAGATTCCAAGAAATATTTTTTGAACTTTCACAGCCAATAACACAAATTTTGTGTAAAAGAGTCTATCATTATTAAATTTTGAGCACTATTGAGATTGACTAAAGAAGATAATGAGATTATTATTTTGAGATCAGATCCACAGGTTTGTAAGTTATAATTTAAATTTTAAATCCATAAATTAAAAAAAAAAAAAAAATAAGTAAATAAATTTTAGGTTAGTAGAATATTTTTAAGTCTGATGAATTAATTTGAAGAGTAAAATTTCAATTTCATATCAAAGAGCTAATAATATGGTAGTTTATTGGTGGAAAATTAACAAATTTTAATCTGATATAATAATTCTCTTGTGCTGTTTACTTTAGTTATGAAAGAATAAAAGCAAATTAATAAAAATGTATTATGAGAGAAGTTTTTATTAGTACTTTAGTAGTTTAATAATAATTGAAATTAATATTTTATCTATTTAATAGATATTTAACGTCATTATTTGAAAGTCAAGTTTCCTAGAATTGATTCAATTAACGTCATCAATTCCGTAAAGATTACTTAGAGTAACATGACAAACAAACGAAAGAATTATAAGTTGGAAAATAGACAATATATCTTCTTGGTTAGAAAATTGTAAACTTGGTTAAGTTTTATCACTGACTGTAAATAACTGAGAGTGAACTCTATAAAAATTAGAATATCTGTATTTAAAACGAAATAAATAAATAAATATTTTTATAAAATATGCTGAAACATTATTAATAATGAAAATTCAAAATTATGTATTTTTCAACATATTAATCAAATTTTTATTTTTAGTGATCATTTTCTGTTATTCTGAACCATATGGTATCAACTTGCCTTCTCCATTGTTCTCTGTTGTACGTAATGATTTTTATTTCCTCCCAAGTTCGTCCATATCTCGTTAGCTCAGAAGTCGCAGCTCGACGACAGGTGTTGTTGGGGTTTCCTTGGATTCTGATCCATTAGGGGCTCCGTTCTAGGGTCATTCTAGTTATATTATTTGATGTATTTCTTTGGATTTGGCTTGTGTGCCCTATCTATCTTCATTTTCTACGCTTAATTTGATGCGTTATCGATTCTTCACCTGCTAGCTTCCATAAGTCCTTTTTCTTCTTTAGCACTTGTTCGCAAGTACTTCAAGTGTTTGACTGGGGTTATTTGTCGTTATCCATGTTTCACTGTCATACATAAGTATTGACATTACATATCCTTTCAATATTCTAATTTTTGTTTTTCTAGATGTTTTGGCCATTCTTCTATATTGCAGTTAATTCACCGAATGCAGCTCTGGCCTTACGTAGTCTGATGTTCAAGTCTGCCGTTTGTTGTTAGAATGTTACCTAGGTAGGAGGATTGGTACCTTGCCATCTTGCACATAATAGCCCGGCTACCGTACACCTGAACTCGCATCCACCCATTTGTATTTTTCTGCCACCAAATTGAAGCATCCCTTTTGTGTTAATCTAGCCAAGAGCTGGATATGAAATTGTATTCAATAAATTTATGGATGAAAAGAAACGGTCAAAACATAATGTAGTGTGCAACATACTGTTGGTACACATATGTACCACTTATCTAGACGTCTGGTACATATATGTACCATCTGTAGAAATATATAAAAATAAACAATGTTTATAAAAAAAATCTTACCTTCTGTAATTATAACGGTAATTTTTGTTTTATTTTATTTTATTTTAACTATATTTAAAATTTTATGTACTTATTCAATGAGAATCAGTCACAAACTAAACAAAAACTATTTCGCACTCCACTTTTTGATTCATTCTCTTCGTAAAATAACGGTAAAAAACCAACAAAAATACACGAAATTGAACATGTTTGTTCAGGAATTATAAAAAAGCATTTTAAAAACGATTTAGTATAGATTCAAAACAATTTATATGCAATTTTTTAGTTTTAGGAATGTTTAAACTTTTGGTGGTACATATGTGTACCAGCCGGATCGAGAGGGTTAACCAACAATTTTTAAAATTTTAAAATATATTTTGTGTAATATTTTTTTACATAATTAAAGTACAAATTCTTAACTTTATTTTGATATTAAATTTATATTTTTTTTATTTACATTTAATGCTCTAAAACTTTGTTTAAACATAAAAATATCTGCCAAATTTATAAAATTACTTCACATCGCGCTCAAATTGGTTGAAAAGAATAATACAAAAATGAAAAGAACAAAATTGAATATCTTAGGCAAATACATAGGTAAATGTCATTTTTCATTCTCATTTATTTGGAAGTATTGTTATGAACTAACGAATATATTATCTTATTTTTGTCTATTTTTTCACGCATATAGTCTCTGTAAGCGAATGTCATGACTTTGAATAAATGTAGTCTTAGTTCAGACTCATGCCGGAACACATACAACTTTATATATACATCTTATATTCCATATAGTTTTTTTTATTTTTTTTAATACCTAAAAAAAAGAACAGTTTTTGGAACAATTTTAGAAAGAGGAGCAAAAATTTATTCTGAACGGTGAATTTTCATATTTCAGTTTACACTACTCTATTTTTAATTTCGATGTATTTATTTCAGTTCTCAAAAAGGGCAGTTTTGCTCATACAGAGTGTATTATACTTATACAAGTCTATATTTATTTTTAAACGACAGTTTTTTTTTTAAATTTAATAATAATAGCAATTTTTTTATTGTAAATACCCTGTATCCCTGTACTCCGAACAAAGAATTCAAGAAAAATTTCAAAATTCTTCTTTTAGAAGACAGTTTCAGGTCTTTCACTTAAACCTTGTTAAATTCCTATATTTCTACATTGGGGGCCAATTGAAGTCCTTAATATTTGCATCGCAAAAAGTGACATTTATAGAGTTTCACCATGTTATCTAAAGTACCTATTCGTAAAGTTTGAAAACCATCTGACTAAATGTGAACCCGATAGAATCCGTTTAATTTTTTTTTCATATTCCATATGCATCTTTTTAAGCCCAATTATTTAATATTTCCTGGAACATATAAGTTTTTAAGATAAATTTTTATTACGAATAAAATATAAAATTTTATATATAATATTTTAAATATCCCTTTACTTCCAAGTTTTATTAAATTATAGTAATACAATATTAATTCTTATTAACCATTTTTGTTTGCAATCCTTCAGCTACAAAGCATAGTATCTTTAATTTAGATCTTAAAATTTATCTTTGTCACACAATTTAATATTAAAATTCTTACCCCGAAACAAGAACCAATCACTTTTCTTGTATTTTTTTTTGCGATCCATATTAGATTCTTTAATTCAATTTCAACAAGAGGATACCTATCCACTTTAATACTGTATTTTTATTTATAAATAAAATTATATTGCTACATAACATATACATACATACATATTATATATTATAAATTAATCAAATACGTTTTTTTTTTATTTCTTCTCCTGTCGAAATTTGCCTAACTTATGCTTTCACTTCCTTTTTAGGTCGGAAGCAAAACAAAAAATATTTAACATATAAAAACAAAAAAAAACAACAAAAAAAAATAAGAGAAGAAAAAAATGTGAAAAAAAAAAAAAAAATTGGCACAAGCCTTAAGGCTATTTTACCATATTCTTTTTAGAATCATAGAACGTGCACCACAGTAGTTTTTGTTTTGGTTAAAATAAAAACAAGTACCATCAAAACAGTCTAAGATCAACAGTAACATGAGAAGAGGTAAAATTTAAGGTAGTCAAGAAAATGAAAATGTGTTTTAGGATAAGTGTTACTGAACAGGAGAATATTTACATAATGTGCATGTATTATTATTTGGGAAATCTTATAAGCACTATATTATAGTTCCAAAATTGAAGATGAAATAAGGTATTGGAAATTATATTTCTAACTAATGAGAACTGTTGTATCGGTTTGTAAGATTATTACTGTCAGATTTATGCTTAGAGCAAGCACATGAGACGTCTATTACTAGACGAAGGCCTGCTTCATTTAATTGTGCAATAACTCATCATCCAGTAGGGTTAGTAAATCACCGCCACCTTTGATTAAAAAAATCTAAAAATAAACCAAACCAGATACATTAGTAAAAGGGTACAAGTCATAAGTTAATACCTATGTTAATAAGCTAGCCATACCAAAATTAATCTGAATCAAGTAATCAGAATTAAGAGTCATTTATAAAATCTAGTCTACTGACTCGAATTTATTTATTTAATTTCTAGACATTGTCACATATAAACTAATTGAGCCATAAATTGGCTGCAACAAAATATTAAATATGGTCAACGAACTCATTTGTAAAGGCTTATAAACTCTCTGTTTTCGTTTATTCTATATTCAAAAATTTAATTTCAACTAGAAAAATAAAACAAGAAAGCTGTGTTGCCAACTTAAGCAAATTATTTTAAACTGTTCAGTAAGATTGTTCTTGTAACTGCATATATAATTATAATTCCAAGTTTCCAAATTTCATCAGTCTTGTTAAGATAATCTTGTAATCGAAAACAATCAAGATATTTAATAAATTTAGCGAAACAAATCTGCAATTTTTTATTGTAGCTATTATTTTATTGTTTCATCTAGAGTTCATACAGCAAAATAAATTCCAAATTTCAATTCGTACAAGTTTTGAAAAATGTTTACTTTCTTCGGAAGAACCAATTATATCATCGTGTTATATAACGGTATAATCATGTTATATTATTTTTCATCAGAACTTTTGAAGATATTCACTATTTGACTAGAATAAAAATAAAAGAAGTGGTTGACTTATAAAATTATAAGTGGTTGACTAAATTAGTGCAAAAATATTCGAACGAAATCAAAGTATGGTGATTATATAATATAAGTGATGGTTATTAATTGGATATGCATTTAACAATGCATTTTCATAATGTTTTCACGTTAGGACCCCAATCCAAATTTGAGCTAAAATTCTTCTGATTATATACTGTCAGATATTGCTTAGAGCAAGCAAATTAGACGTCTATTATAGACTAAAGCTTCTATCCTGGTGCACTAAGATATGAGATCATCATTCAGTGGGTTAGTATGTATCGCCATCAGTAACTAATGTTAGTAAGATATAAAAATATATAGTTAACATGCTGTAGAATGTTATAAAAATCAATTCAAATACAAAAAGACTATTCGAATATCAATTATCTCAAAAACTATTGAATCGCTAATTTTAGGTGCCAGGATATTTCCAGCAATATTTGGCGTAATATCAGCCACCAATCAACGTTGTTGAAGATATTTCAGGTTTATAAAAATTTCGTACAGAGGAAGTTGAAAAGAATCAGACCATGAAAAAGTTTACACTGAACTACTTCAATACGTGAAATATCAACATTACGATATAGAGATCAAACTTGCGAAGCATGTTCAAGTGTCTGTAACTAACATAATATGTGATATGTAAATGTTTTGTAAAGTAGGGATCTGTAAAGTTTTTGGACCAGCGCATTATAAATACTAGCATAGATTATGTACACTGCTACATATTCAAAATTAAAATCACTGTTCCTAAAAAGAACAATTATTTCTGTCTTTAAATTCTCATGTTTTAAAATAAACGAATATATTTTATAAGTACTGTTACTATAAAGAGCAATAGTTGTTATATTTTCCGCTGTTCCTAAAATAAATTGTTTTTAACAGCTTGGTTTAGCAGGAGAAATATAATTTTCTTTGTAAGTTATTAAGAAGAGGTAGATATTGTAGAATACATTTCAATTTTATTTTACGGGTACATGTGTTGGATTGTGTTCATAATAAAAACAATTAATTATTGATTCAATATTTTTGTTTTTTTTTGTTTTTGTAAATTGGGGAGTTCTAAGTAAACCGCGACCTCTTAAGATCTATTATACTTTTTTTTTCATTATTCTGTTCTTAACTATCTTTTGTTGTTAATTCTATTCCTATGTTTTTATGATTTTTTAATTTCTCAAATAATTTCTTTAAAAATAACAAATAAAATAAATATTATTGAGCCACTGTTATTTTTTGTACTTTGCTAGCAGGTTACTCTTGTTATCAATAAATAATAGAAATAACAAAATGTGTGCTTCGTATAATGTCGTACCAGTTCTATATAGAGCCACGAATTCGAAAAACGTAAACTTATTCTTTTATTATTTTGTGGAGTAAAGTATGCTTTTTTTTTAAATTGTGGTGTTTCAAAGTAGCAATCTTCACAGTGTAGGAAAAACAATATTTTGTATTATGCTGCCTTTACAAAAAACTCAACTGCTTCTGCTCAACTTATTATAAATTTGTTAGTGGACAACACAAGAACTAGTTTATTCATTATTATACTCTACAATAATATATTTATACTAATGGCCCCTGTTGAGTAATTATATTTCAAGTTGAAGTCAAATTTAAAGTTTTTAAAATAACAATAATTTACGTACTGACATAGACTTCGCACGATATAGCAGAAACCACTCGTGTTTAATAAAAAGTTTTGTGGTTAGTAAGTTTTATTTAGGACACATAAATACACGTCCCTCATATACTGCTTCGTTTCCGATATATTCCCCGTAGTAAGTGGCATTTAGTGATAAAATTACTAAAAATAAAAAGTTTTGTCATTAAAGAGGTACATATATATATACCTACATAATACATAATTTTAATAAAAACTATATTATTACTACAAATAACGAAAATTTAGAAACAGTTACTTAAAAAGATAAAAATGAAGAATTCAAGTGATTTGTTTTTTTGTTGTTTTTATATGACCGTTCCCGTACGCACATCTTGTAAAAACTTATCCAAGTTTTTCCAAGTTTTTACCAGAAGTCGTTCCTTTACTGAGAGTTTTTTCTAAAAACGAGAGAAAACATATGTTTTCAACTTCGTTCAACAAAGTTCAACAACATTCTCTCGAATAAGTTTTTGCAAGTAAAATTTTAACTTGTAAAAACTTATACTTTAAATTTTTGTTGTTGTTTTTGTTGTTGTTGTATTTTTTAGGTTATGTTTTTATTTACTTTTGTAATTTCTCATATGTGTCTGTTATGCAAAATTTTGTTTTTTAAATGAAATTTATTAAAAAAAATGAAAAATATAATTTAGTGGAGGATAAATTTCATAATTCTTTATTATTGTAATATATGTATAATTTAATTTAATAATACGGATACACTTGATAAGGATAAATCGTCAGCTAAGTCTCTATAACAGCAAGCTTCATGACCCGCAAACCATAAAAATACAGCCATATGTTTTTCTGAGCTACATTTTTTATCTGCACGTAGGTTTGCAAAACTTTCAAATGTTTGCAGTTCTTCATATAAATATTTGAAAACATTTTTGCTTACACGAAAATGTCTTACAAATTCCTCTTCACAATAACCTGGAACTATTTCTTCCAAATAGTTTCGACTGCAATGTCTTATGTTTTTATGTAAAAAGTTCTCCAACAGCACTTGCTTTAGAATTACATTCCTTAACTCTTCAGTTTCGCTTTCACTAAAAAAATGTAATAAAAATGTAATCCGAATCGCTACTTAGTAATATATATTTTTTATATCTTCCGCTGCCATTTCGTTTAAATTTAATTATGTACAATTCTTTAAAAAAAACACCTCCGGAAATTTAAAATGATTGTTTATAATTAAATTAATTTCAGAATGTCAGATTGCTTGTCAGCTGTTTGACAGCTGCAAGTTTTTACAAGAATTGCGTTCCAGTACTTTTACTTGCAGATGAGAGTTTTTTTAACTCTTTTTTCTTTTTTTCTTTTTTCTCTCTTTTCTCTCATTTGCAAGTTTTTACCAGAAAAGTACGGGAACGGTCCTTATATTTTTTATTTTAGATGAATTTGTCTTTTTGTTTTTTTTTTGGAATATGTACATAGTGCATAATGTAAATTATAATAACTGATTTGTTTGCTTTTGTTTATTATTTTCATAAACCCTGACTTTTGCATAATGTATTTGCTGAATAATAAAATCATATGAGCAAAAAATTTTCAACTGTGTGCGCATTTTTGTTTTATATACAACTTATTTATTATATATATATTAGAAGTTCATTAAGGAGTAGGAGAATCGAAATAAAATAAAAAAGTGTCTACTGTGCAGGACCTTAAATGCTTGTTAATTATAATTATAGATTATATTAAATTTATGCAATTTAAATTTTGGTTTATTAATGTATTTTTATAATTAATATTTTGTTATTTTGATTGTTTTTACATTAAGCATCTTCTTATTTGAAACTTTTTACAATTTTTTTTGTTAATTAATAAATCGAACTTGTTCTTTTTATTAAAAGTAAAATGACATGGAAATTTTAATATTTCACATTTAAAAAAATTTATAATCACTTAAATTTATATTATAATTTTTTTTGATTTGCTATTTACTTATTATAATATTATACTCTACTGTGAGATAATTAAATCGCTTTAGAAAATGAATTTGGAAATAAATAATTAAATAAAATATTATCAAACTATCTATTTTTGGTTTTGACATCTTTTTGTTGCTTCTTTTTTTTTAGTTACTACATATCAGTTTTTTGAATGGTTCACTAAAATGTCCACTAAAATGTAACTGGCTATTATTCGAATATCATGAACGATGCATCTTCATAATGTTTCCACGTTTCAACTAAAAATTTTCAGATTATGTACACAGCTATAGAATTAAAAAACTGTTATTTCTTAAATATACTGTTACTACGGTAGCGGCTATATTTATTGATACCCCGAGTTTTCGATACAGTTATTGACACCCAAATTTGTATAAGCATTTTTCTGTTAATTTTTGTATAAGTTTATTATTGCGAATAAATTTGTAAAAATAATTCGGGTTTTCCCCTTTAAATGCAGTAAAAAACCTTTCTCATTAAAATATTCCATTGATTTATAATCTTTAAAGTGATAAGACGGATTTGTTGTACGCAGTTTTTGCCAAAACCTTAACAAATTCACTAAGAAACCTCTTCAAGTAAGTTGGGGATTATTTATGATTATAGCTACATAAAAAAATTCTAACTTAAGTATTTTTTTGTAAAGGTTAAATATTTTTTAGCTTATTTTGAGCATAAAAATTTAATAATAGTACATAATATATAAAATAATATTGGTGTCAATAATTGATACATTTTTTGGATACCCATTCCATTATTGACATCAGGTGTCAATAACTGTGCTATATGGAAGTATATTTGATGACACCGTGTCAATAATTATACATATTGCGGGTGTCAATTAAAGTACTGCTGGAATTTCTATATACTTTATTGTTAATAACTACCCATAACTAGCCAATCAGCTAATTTAATCAATTTTGTTATTTTAAAGATATGAAAAAGTCAAAAACTAAAAAAACTTATAAAGAAAAAAAAAAAACAGTAACATGAAAATACCAAATTTTAAGGTATACTTTGATTTTTATGTTAGGGATAAAATTTACTCAATCTCGCCACGGCCATGCAACAATTTAAAATGAATGTGAGGCATAAAAAATTTAAGACTTGATCTTTACAAAGCAAAGAAAGGGATTTCCGAAAAGTAAAGATGCTGTTAAACACTTTTTAGATGCTGTTAAACACTTTTTAACGGATACACCAAGATAACGTCCCTTTAATGAAAATGGAATTCCAGGAAAAGGTTGGTTTAAAGATTTATTACGAAGACATACAAAAATATCACTTAGGACACTGGATGCTGTAATGATGGGTAGTGCGTTCTGCAGATATTGATGATGGATGATGATGATGGACAGTTCGTTCTGCAGATTTGCATCTTGGTTTGATAATATTGAAGTATATCTAAAAGAAAATAATTGGATGAGCATCTCACAAAATCCTTATCGTATGTATAACGGTGACGAAACAAACTTTTTGATGTGCCCAAAAACGAAAACTGTATTGGCAGCGAAAGTCGCAGGAAACAACTACGAAATAGATACAGAAATGGCAAACGCAATAGTAATGTTTTTTTTTTTGTGCTGCTGGAGCCATGATCCCGCCTATAGTTATTTATTCGTATAAATGACCTCCCGAAGAAAAAAGAATTATATGTCGAAAAAATCAATATAATTTAAACTAGCTTTTTTAAAATCTTACATGAATCTTTTATTGAATTTTTATTGTTTCGTTTATTTTATAAAATATTAAAATATCTCAAAAATATTGTTTGTACTTTTTTATTTTGTTAAAAATTATAAGATAATGAATTAGTTTTGTTTTATTTATTTTAAAACATATTAATTGAATTAAAATACGTACGAAATATTAAAATTCTTCGTTAAGAGCTAACATTTATCATTATAGCAGGGTGTCAGCTACTGTACTTTTTAGACCGTGTCAACAACTATGCGAGGGTGTCAACAATTATACTTTTTGGACATATTTTAGAAAATGTTGAAATTTTATAATTATTTATAATTTTATAGACTTTATTGTTAATAAATATTAAAATTTAAATTAGAATAATGAATTTAAACATAAGTAAATTAGCAAAACATTCTATTTAATAAAATTATAGCTTACGAAACTTATTTTTCTCTTAAGGGTGTCAATAACTGTACTCGTTACGCTAGTAATACCTACCTGTTACTACTAATATTTCAAATAACAATTAAAAAATCATTGTTCTTAAAATTACAGAATAACATTTCAGTACTTACTAGTTATTAAAGTATCTTTTTCAACTTTATTTTAGCCTAATAATAGTAGATGACTTTATTAACTTCCACTAGTTCTTGTACAACTATACTTACTCGTACATCCATTGATTATATTTTTGATTTCGTTTATTTTCGCGTGGGAAATTTTTTTTTTAATTGAATTGCGATCTCGATTAAATTTAAATTCTCTTCTCTTTGATAACGAATTTACAAAAACAAATTCGCAAGTGATTTGTGATTACTTGATTAGTAAATAATATTTTGTAACATTTTTTGTATAGAATGACCTTATGTATGCCTGACACACTAATATAAAAGTTAGCATAAAGGAAAACTGCTTCTGACTTTTTTTTTCCTTCTAACTCTTTCTCTTTCAGATTGTATCAAAAGGTATGTTATTTTTGTTGTTCGCAATATACCTTTTTTTTTTTTTGTTGCTAAGTTAAGAGGTTACAAAGAAGCACCAAACTAAAATATTTTTTTTTCTTTTCGTCATCTTCGTTCGTCTTTTTTTGTTGCTCTGTTTTAGTTTTACAAGATTCTTTCAAATTGAATTTTTAAATGTTTTTTTATATAAAATCGAGATTATTTCAAAGTTAAAAGAAAAAAAAATATTTTAGAGCTGCTCATTTTTTTTTTTTTTTGGTTTGAAGATTGATAGATATTATTCTTGATAATAATAAAACGGTGTTCTTTCTTTTAGTTTGGTATAATATAGCTGTATATAAAGGTGCATAAAGATATCAAATAAGATAAAATATAATAATGCATATGGTATCACTGCTGTGTTGGTCATTAATGAGATAGGATGAGTATGTTGAGAGATGATCATAACATTTTTAAAGAATAAAAGAAAAGTTGTCCATGTCCTAAGGTTTTTTTTTTAATAATTCTTGATTGAGTTATTAAGTTGCACGCAATATACCCAAATTGATAAACGTACTATGGTGTAACAAATTTGAAGAATTAAATTTTTTTCTGAAACTTTAAATTTACCGGAATTTTGGGGTGTTTATTTTTAGAGTTGATTTTCATATAAATATAGGTCAAGTGCAATTTAATGCAATTTAGATGATAAAAAAAAGAATATAAATCCTGTTATAGGGAATAATTTATTCTTTGAAAAACATAAAACAAGAACAATAAGATAATTTATTATGTTTGGATTGATAATGAAATATTAAAATTTGAAATCATGGTGGTAGGATGTTATAATATTGTCCGTTTTCAAATTTATTCACCAAAAATAATATCGATGATAATACTGACTCAATGAAGGGGTTTTACGATAATTATGACGGTGATGTTAAATGTAGATAATTTTAAATTATATCGAGAAAAAAATCAAAATGTCAAATTAAAACTAGTTGGGAAATTGTAAAAGGAGTCAGATTAGTCAATCTTAGATTGGGTACGAAATATCCTTTTTGAAAAACCCCCGTTTTTAAAATTATTTATTTCGGACGCCCGACATTACAAAAACAATTTTTTTAAAACGAGAGATATGAAATAAGATATTTTGAGAAGTTAGATGACACACACATACACATGTAGTATTTTTATATTGTTAAGAATTTATGTAATTGACCCTTTGTTTGCCGAATGTCGAAAAACTTTATTTTTTTTTAATTCTTTGCTTGATTTCGAATGTTTAGAGACAAATTGTTGGAAATTGATTACTAAATTGATAAATTTTAGACCTATGTGAGTTTTGGGCGGTGATTACTATTGAAGCCACTAGTAAACACTCTTCACAAATTTTTCTTTTAAACAACATTATTATTTGGTGTTAAATTTTTTGAAACAATTTGAGGTTCTTGTCAAACATAGAGACACTTTACAAGTTGAGCAGTACCATCTAATACGATTTGTGCTTGCCTTCATGGCACAAAGCCCACATTTTTTCGAAATTTGCAGATTCTCGCATGTGAACAATTTGGTCATATCGTTCTTCTCCACAACAAATTTCTTGAAATAATTAGGGGATAGTTGACGTAAAGGTAATATTTTGATGTGACTTCTAGTTGGTGATTCTGATACCTGTTCTCGCGATTTAGGTTGATAAGAAGCACCAATGAGTAATTTTTTTAATAATGAAAAAATTATAATTTTGGGTAAATTTTAAAATTTTTCGAAGTTATTCGAAGAATTAAAATGTTTGGTTGATGGGTGGAACGTTTGGTATTTCCAAATATATCATGAGTCAACTGTTCAATATTTGACCAAAGATGTTTCAATTATTTTCTATTATATTAAAATATGGGATTTTGAAAAAAGCTTATTACAAAACAATGCCTTTTAATACGATAGATTACGAAACGGGGGACTGCGATACAGTGGATACAGTGTTTTTCAAACAAAATTTTTGTTGCGATCCCGTCAATCTTGTCATATAATATATATATATATATATATATAGAATAAACAGAAATATGACCTATCAATGCAAAAGTAGAAGCAACAACAATATGTTAAATTTATGAAATTTATGAATGGCTAAACAAATTTAAAATAGAAACCGACTGTTATATCAGAACTGGCATAATAATAAACACCCATATTCTCTTAGATGCGTCGTGTGTGATTATGTGAAAATATCGCTGAAAGCGATAATTTACTATTCCGTTAGTTTTTTCATACGACGTTATAGCCTTTTTTCTTAACTTAACGTAAAATTTGTAATCCATTGAGCATCGTGGGAAATTATTTTCAGTTATTGGTTAAGTAAGTTAAGTATAAATGAATAGAACAGTTTATAAATAAATACGTTTAATAAAAATTTTTTTTATTAATTTTTATAATTTTTATTAAAAAATGTGGTTTTATTTTCTAATATGTATTAGGCATAATTTTTATACTATACTATAATAATTTTATTAATTATTTTTATTTATACTAATAATCCACAGTAAAAAGTGGTCAGTACTACCAACTTAATAAAATGTTCTATCGGCTCGCTTACGTCTAAAAAATATTTGAAATATTTTCTTATAATATCACAAATTTATATTATTTCTATTTAACTACTCTACTAATTACTTTTAATGATGAATTAAAATAAAACTATAACATTAAAAATATATATAAGATATAAAAGAAAATAAAAAATATTGTAATTCCAACCTTTTTCGTTAAAAAAAATATTTTTAAGCAAAATAATAGTTGTTTTCAGTATGATTTAGACCACAATCGGACATAACAGTTTTCGACAATGACAGTTAACTGTCAAACACTGTAAAACTACTTAGAAATCTACTGAAAACCTTATTTGATCTTTTTTGTACTTTTTTGTTCTATTTTTAGTTTACTCTCAAATTTCCTTGTTTAACTGTCAAAATTTAAGGAAAAAACATTAAAAAAAGTTTTCCAAAACTCAAAAAAATTCAGAACAAAAACGATTAATTTAGAATAGTTTCGCACAATCTAATGAACACAGAACAGAACACTTTCAGACAAAAAAGAACAAGTAACGGAAACTAATGAACACAAAAACGTGGTTTTTTTATTCTAGAATATTTTAGAACGTCCTAGAACAGTTTATTGAGCACTAAGCAACGCATAAAAGAAATGTCAATTCAACCAAACTGTCAAATAGTTCAGCGTTCATCTTTGGAGAGACCAGCCAGATGTGACATGATCAATCCTTTATTTGCGTCAGTGATGCTGTGTCTAAGAGAATATGAGTGAAAACTAAAATCAACATTTCTATAAGAAAATCGTATTTGAACAATTTGGATTAATTTTTTTTTATAATTCTAGACCGTTAGTTTTCTATATTACATTTGATGGTATTGCCGTGACATTATTTGCGAAGAGATATAAATCTGACATATAATATTTTATGATTTTATATTCCTTTACTACAAAACTATACTAAACTATGACTAAAACTACTACTAAAATGAAATACAAATAAGGCAGTTATATATTTGAAGAGACCGCACTGTCATCAAATTGACGGCAATAGAAAAAAGTTTTAAAATCCATTTTATATAAGTACTTACATATTATAATAGTACATATATGAACCATTAATTTATTATAGTATATTAGATGATTGATACAAATATTATATACCTTGACTTTCGAAACGTCTAAACGTCTGAAAAAGTTGAAACACAATGTCTTGTGTTTACATTCGTCAAATCAAGATTGTAACACAATGTGTTGAGTTTATAAACGCCTAAATTATGTGTTCGCGATGCCTCGAATGTGCAAAGAATAAGGCAGGAAATAATCAATTGAGTGAGTTTTTTTATTTGTTTTAATAAATAAAAAAAATAATAAATAAAAAATGTTTTTGTTTTCGTAACAGACATTTTTAATAGGGAAAAGAAATAAACACAAGAACGAAATCTTGCTAGATTCATGCTTAAATTTTATTTTTTAAATGCAAAACAATATAATATTAATATCAAATATAACAATAAAAATATAATATTAATTAATATGTTTCTAATGACATTCAAAAAACAAATGATCGTAAAATTGCAAGAAGTGTTTATTAACGTCAAATAAAACATTGTATAGACATTACAAATCAAACATATATTAGGACTTATATAGAATACCATGCTCAGTTTTTATGGTATTAAATTAATGGTCAATGTAAATTTATTTATTTCATAAATAATTTCAAAATATATAATTTGTTGAGCATGTAGAGCCAAAAAATATAATTGATAGTATTGATACTAAATTGATTTGTTTTTTTATCTAATTATTCAATTGCCACTTATCGTTTGTATAGTGTTTTATGGAATTGTGCCAAATAAATAAAAGTCTGTTGTGTCTTGTCCGGAAGCTACTAACTTCATTAGTTATTAGTAATTGCTTTGCTTAATATTTATTCCTTTTACTTAATTCTATTATCGTATTTACTTAAGTACTAGTTTCCCTATAAACTCTTATTCTAAAATACGTACTAATTTACCTATGAATCTAACAATATATTCTATATTATACTACAGTTTGGATACAGAATGAACCTAACTATTCCATTAAAATACTAGGCTGAGAAATCTGAATTAATTTGTTATATAATTTTGTAAATTTAGTATGTAAGTTAGCTTAAGTTGTTAATGAAATAAAGAATTATTATTATTATTATTATAATTAAATGTAGCCTCAAAATTACATTTATCTATATATACAAAGTGGATAAATGTAGCTATATTATGTATTTAAAATTTTGTTCACATCTAGATACCTCAATTCGTAAACAGGCTATGTTATTTTTGTTTCCGATAATCTGTTTCGAAATATGGGATGACCCTCCATTTGAATGTTTTTGATTTTTTTAATTATTCCTATTAAATGGTTTGATACCAATTTATTTAAAATTGTGTAGAAATATTGTGTCCTATCAGCAAATCAATGAGTTTCTTAATAATAATATATAAAATAAATTTAGTTGTGATTTGTAAACTTTTTGTGTCAAACTTTTGCATGACTAATATTTTTTTTGCAAAAGTAGGATTTTTGTGATGGTGACCTTCCGTCATGGTAACCTAACAAAAAAGTTATTGTAAGGTATTTATTAGCAATATTAAAGGCAGTTTTTATAGTCTTGAAGAGCAACACAAGGCAAATTTAGTTCAGATATTGGAACGTATGTAAGAGCTTATGTATAGTAATGTGCAAAATCAATAGTTTTTTTAATTTAATACAGTTACAATCACACAGCAGGTATTAATTTATTTCATATAGTTCAATTTGCAAATCTAGTTTGGTCCAATGAATAATTCTACACGTTTTAAATAATATTCTCTTTTCCAAGCTCCCAATGAATGAAAAATATTTAAAACTTTGAATTGTCTTGTATAATGCCGGTTAACTCTATATTAGCACAAAATAAAAGAATTAATAGTATTTTTTACAAAAATATATTTTTTATCTCTTATTTTCTAAGAAATTGTTTAAATGTCAAATTATCTTATTCAATTTTTTTTTATCTTAATTTTAAATTATATTCTTTTTTATTTAGATAAATCTACTTATAATGTTAAAATCCTATACTTTCTATCTTATTTTGTTTCTAAATAATATATGTATATCAGAGATATAGATATTTATTAAGTTTTAAAACAAATTAAACATTTCGGAATTATTTATGGAATAAATAAATTTACATTTTCTGCAGGACCATTAATTTTATCACACAAACTAAAAAAATCCTAAAAAATTTTATTATATACAAAATCGTAAGTGTTTTTAATATATGTACATTTAAGTACAAATGCATTTATATAATAATTATATATTCGTTATTTTATATAATAAATAAAATAACTTTTTAATATAAAAATATCAGTTCGAGTTGATGTTGTTTGGATAAATTCGTAATTTTAATGTTTTGTTAAAGATTTTTTCATTTAATTTGTGAAAATTTTCCATCGATAGAAAATAGATCTGTGGTCAAACTACTAATACTATTTGTAGTATGGATGAAATAAAATTGTGAATGATTTTATTTTCAGCTGTAAAACAAAATTTGGTAAATTAAATAATATCAATAAGATCCAATTATTACATTTACAGAAATTATTATTGTATATATTTGAATTGATATATGACAGTATGATGAGGAATGTGTGGTCCATTAAAAAAATTTAACTTATGTATGTGTCCATTAGTAAGTGAACTTACTAGTCCAGAGCTGTAGAACAGAACATCCAATCTTTATAAAAAATTTAAATTAGCAAGCCAAAGTGTGCTAACATAGTAAGAATTATCAAAACCAGGAGATGGAATATTTAAAAACAAATTTCGTTTACTTTGTACAATTTTTGGTGTATAAAAATCTGAACATGAGGAATAAAACAGAACAAAATTTAGCTACTTAAATATAATTTTCGACAAATAAGTGGTAGATAATCTTCTGTAGTATGCTCTTGGTAGTAGGGGATCCAACGCTAGATTTTTGCAATGATTTGGTTTCCGTGGAGAGCATTAACGAGTACTATCCTGGCTAGAATATGTATTGTCATGAAGGTTAGCATTGGCATATAGGTTGAATGTCATCATTAGGAATAATATCAATATAGAAAGATTGCTTAAGCAAGTACCACATGTTGCAAAGAACATGGCCACAATTGAAGAGGTTAGCCACAGCTAGGAGCCGATGGAAAGAATTTATTTCCGCCCTATACCCCACGGATGGGGTTGCAGGACAATGATGATGATGATGATAGAAAGAATACTTATATAAATTTATTTTACAAAGAATAAAATTGTGGTTATAATAATTTCCCTGAACGAAACCATTATACTAAAAATTTACCTAAAATTCAATAAGATAAAAATAATACTTATAGAATCATTCAATTCGCGAAATGAAATAAAAACAATTACAAATAAATAAGAAATTCAATTATATGATAAAAATTTAGTATACTTTGTAAAACATAAGCGACTAAAGCATAAGGTCTTTGTCAGTACTGTTAAGGAAGCAGTAAGGAAGTAGTAAGGAAGTCTGCTGTTAAGGAAGCATTTATTTTTGTTTTCTTTTGAAAAGTTCTTGCTTCTTGAAGATATTTACAAAATATTATAGAACATTAATAGCTGCTATGACTTGAAATGATTCGTCTGATGATACAAAGTATAAATTCCAAACATTTTCAACTGCCACAATTTCTTATCATTTAGAATAATTTTGTACTTATTGATATTTTGATCAATTCTATCACCACTCATATTAGAGCCAAATTCTCTTTTCTCTATGCGTTTCTCTATTCCAACCTTTTTTCTGAATATATAGGATTTATAAAGTCAAAATTAGTTAGCATTGCAGGAACACATTTAACAAACTGTTTACAACGTATGGATCACAAATATTTTCATCTTGTGTTAACATCAAAAACGAATTATCATTTGTGTTTTCGATTTCGTAATTTTCGTCCCAAATTTTCACGTCTATTGAACCTTGAACTTCTCTTCCCAATTCGTTTTCAAAGAGGTTTTGATCATAAAATTCTTCACAATCTGTTAATTTATCTAATTCTGGTGGGAAAATGTTTACGTTTATGTCATCATGATCTTTTTTTAAAATTATTTTGAACTCCCAATAACGTTTCAATAACTACCTGAAGACCCTTGACCTTACTTTTACCATGGAAAATATTTTTAATTGTATCATAATAACACTTTTAATGTTCCAAAATAAAAATAAACGAAATGAAAATTCTTGCATATACTTTTGTATGTTGGACTATACTACTATAGGATACCAACTTTTAACTAAAAAAATAATTAATATTTTCAACTAAAATCCAATATTTAATAGTTATCGCAGATTCTTTAATGTTGAAAGAAATACATTTTGGTAGTTTGGCCACAATTAAATATTTTTGAATAAATATTTATTTTTTAACATTTTATACATTCAGCACTTTTTTTTATACATTTTATTCATTCAGTCATTGTGAGTTTTTGAAAAAATTACATTTTGAATTGAGTTTTAACGTTATTTATAAGCTGAAGAGTTAGTGTTACTATATTAAAAAAATGTTCGTTTAGTTGTTAACTTCAAAATAAATTACTTTTGACCGCACTAAGTTAATTTTAATGGAAGTTATACGTATTTGTATGACATATTGCTTGTTGTCCCACAGATAGGCCAACCGGCGAGAATGGGTTAATAAAGAAGTGCTACATTCAACAGAAAAACAAAATATAACTGTTAGCCCACATTATAATTCCTTTTGAAAGTCCCACAGATAGGCCAACCGGCGAGAATATGTTAATAAAGAAGTGCTACATTCAATAGAAAAACAAAATATAATCGTTAGCCCACATTATAATTCCTTTTGAAAGTACAGTTTTTAATACCGCACCTCTCTGGATGGGTGATTGAAATTAACTAAATCAAATTAATATTTCATTCGTATGAATCCGTTTTGTGTTTGTCATATTAGGAAGAATAATATTGTGTCTGATATGTATGAAATGGAATGTTTTAAAAAAATATATATAAAAATTTGAAATTAAATTAAGGTAGCTAAATAAAATTCAAAATTAATGTCGCCATTTTTTTGTTACTCAAGCATTGCAGAAAATCAATAATTTAGTTATTTTTATAAAATAAATTTTGTTCTTCATAATTAAAACTCCAACTAAAACCATTTTTTTTAGTTTTTTATTTTTTCTTTATTTTTCAATCGTAATTCAATTTCATAAAATGCCACAAAAAAAAAAAAATCAAACATAAAAGAAATATTTTATAGCACTTTTCTATTTATTAATTGCATTTTTTGTAATTACATTCATCACTTTTTTTGAAAATTTCATATCAAACTATGATTATAAAGTTTATTTTTGTAGTTTTCAAATATTTCTAAAAAAAATTTTGTTTTTTTATTTTTTCTTCATTTAATGTTCTTGTAATAACATCCGATCCGGGTAATTAACATTCGTCAATTATATTACATTACAACAATTTTGTTGCTCACTGACCAAAAGGTATACAAAAATTTCTTTAAGTTCTAAACACTTTTTTTATTCTTCAAATATTGCTATAACAAAAATATTTCAAATAACGGTACATACCTATTCTATATAACAAAATACATTTTTTTATACCTATATTCTCTATTTCTTATCGATTTCTATTTTTTTTTTTTCCTAAGCCCTATGAAAGCAAATTGCTTAGTTTAATAATGATATTGAAATTAATTTAATTTGACAGCTTAATTTGACTTTTAATTGTTTAAAGAATTTTATAATTATTATTAAATGCGAATAAAATATGTAATATATACATACATAATTTATTTATGCTGAAAAAAAAATTAAAAACAGGGAGGAACTTCAGCAGAAATATTGTGATAAAAATTTATATTATTTGGTCAACATTTCATGATATTGGATCTTGAATCTCATGTCAGTTTGGTTTTAAAATTGTTCTTTACAGGATTTCTTAAAAAAAAAGTGCAGCTGTTTTTAAACAGTTTCGAATAGTTTTCTTGGCGGAGGGAGATATTGTGTAAAATAATATTAAAAAAAAATACTAAAACGTCTGGAGTAACAAAATATAGTTCAAAATTTTACTTAAAAAATAGAAAGTACATGCCTATATTTAGTTATAAAATAGTTTGCATGTGGAATCATAAAACGAGGTTGAGGAGGTTGAAACAAGCAAACAACTGTGCTATAATAGAACTAAATCCTTTAAGAGTTATGAAGCTTTAGAAAATAATTTTTTGAATTTCATAAAATGATAGTTATTTTAGTTTTAACTTATTTGGTTGAGGCCACTAAATTTCAGAAGTAAATAAATCATAGCTCCTGCAAAGTGTTTCTTTTTTTTTTTTTTTAACAATATACGATCATTTAAATAGAAAGACTGATTTTTCAGATATGTAACATCTTTATATTTTGTTCTAAGGTATTGTCAACGATAGGCAATATGGATTTAAATCCCACCGGTTCACCGATTAATTAATGACATACCTTAACGATAAGCTAAATATCTGTTTACACAATTCGGTCAAATGTTGTGTCTCTAGATATTTCTAAAGTTTTCGATCGAGTATAGCACCAGTGTATTATTAGCAAAATGTCAAGCAATAGATTGGAAGTTTCTTTTCGAATCATACGATTCAAGTTTTAGTTGATGAATTTAAGTCGGATCAACTCCAAATAAACGCTGCTGTTCCCCAATGATCAGTTCTCTTATCAACGTTATTTCTTATATTTATAAATGATTTGCTCCAAACCACATTCAATTCAATCCACAGCTTTGCAGACGATAGCGTTCTAGTAGCCTTCTACAACTGTAAAAGAAAAATCTGAAGCTACATCCATCGGTGTGTCAGCCATGATTTCGTTGTAGTAGGTATTTGAGGTTCAAAAACAGAGTTGAGTTTAACACTCCTAAAACTCAAATCTGTACAATCTCCAAAAAATATCCATTTTTGATCCTACTCTTTTCTTTCAGGAAGATAAATTTCAGCGGTTTAAAAACATAAGTATATTAGGTATACACTTAAATCGAAAATTGATCTGGAATGATCATATATTGGATGTTGCAAAAACGCAGCCAAGTGTTTAGGTTTTCTTAGCCGCTGTAAGGCTTATGTCTTTTCCGGTGACCTCTTGAAATTCTAGAAAGCTTTTATACGACCCAAAATGGAGTACAATTCTCACATATGGGGCTGCGCTTCTAATAATACTTTAAAACGCTTGGATAAAGTTCGAAAGTGGGTTACTCGTATTATCAATGATCCCGTGAAACACGAGAGGTAGCATGCGTTCATCCCTACACCCCAAAAATCTCTAGATGGTAGAAGACGTTGGAAATTCAATTTTAGAAAATTATGGAAATTCGTTTATAACCTGAACATCCCGAATGTGGAACCAAATTTCATCCTATGTGTTCCCCAAGCATGATAAATTCTATATTTATGACCTACATATTTATTTTTCTCAATATCAATTTTCTTGTCTATAACACTTTTGATTTTTCAAATATTTTTGGCGGGAGAATTGTATGACGGCTGCCCGAACCGGTTTAAATTTTTGGGAAAACGATGGGAGGCGTTGGGATTTGTTGGTAGACTGCCTTAAAAATATTTTCAGATCTGTAAGACCATTGGTTTTCAACTCTTCACGATGGGTGTTAAGAGTTGTATGACAGCTACCCGAATTAGTTAACTTGGCGATTGAAGATCTTAAACAAAGCCTAAGTGTGATCTTTGAAAATATATGTTAGAAGTTTGATCAGACTTATTCAAACAGATACACAAATATCTTGACAAACGATGATATTAAGATTATTATTTTAATGTTATTATTCGTAATATTTTTATTACTTAAAACATAAGGTCCAACGTTACAGAGAGAGATCAGATCGATTTTATTAGTTATATTACGATTTTTGGCTCTTCTGAGGGAGATGTTGTATCAGTGTATGACCGAATGATAGCAGCAATTGCTAGCTTCCCAAAAAATATGTATCTTTAGTGGGGCATTTTACCCTTACCCCAAAGACTAAAAGGACATTTGAAAGTATCCTTGTTGTTTCCATGCTTTTGTATAAAAACCGTTATATCTGTTGATCTATTAGATACATATATATATTCATATAAAGATAACGGTTTCGAGCACATTTTAATATATATTTGATGATGATTGGTGATGCCGTTTAAGAGATATTGTAGTTCAAAGTAGATAATTTTGGAAAATAAACAATCTTTATTTTCATTCTTGAAAACCCAAATACCTCAAAAATTTAATTGTTGGAAAGGTATCTTTTTTTGCTATAATTCATACAAGGTCTCGTGTTTTGCTAGAACTTTATGTCTACGTCGAACAGTTAAGAAGATATTAAAAAAATTGTTTTATTTTTATCCTTTTTCTATATAAAACTGGGAATGTGCCTTGTTTCAGATATCCTTAAGATATGGTCATTGTCCTACACCGATACAACATCTTCCTCAGAATCCCCTCAGAATCCCCTTTCTATAAATTTAATGAGGCCTTGGCCATTCAGGAGTCATTCTTGGTTTAAATATATTTCAATGCTTTCATCTGAGTTGTAGTTCGAATCTATGATGTGATTTACTACTACTAAGCCTTCTTTGGAAATACTAAGATACTTTTGAATGATGTGTTCTGCTACTTTATACCATAGTTCAGTTGAATTTTTCTTCATAGCTTTTTATGCTTTCTTTCAGCTTTTCCTTGAGTATTGTTTGCATGTTTTTCTACTAGTTTGTTCTATCAAAGCTTTGTTGCAATGACTGTACTTGTATATGTACCTGATTTTTCCATTTGATCAATTGGGCGTTTAGTTGATCTTAAAATTGTCTTGAGTTGATTGACTCGCTGCTGCTATATGCTATATCTAAAAGGTGTTTTGTTTTTTTAGATTTTGTTCTGAATGGCAAGGAAATCTCACTAAATTCCAATTTTTCTTTTGCATAGCTGATGAGTGAGCACTTTGGTGATTGAATTTCACTGTAAAGTGCTTCTGCATTTGCTGAGTAAGTTCTGTTTTTTTTTTCCTGGATTTAAATTAAAATAATATAATTATTCTACAATCTACAGCTAAACTATATTCTACCAATTCTGATTCTCAATTTCAGTCTCTCTCAAACGTGTTTTAACATGTTTGAATCATCCTTAACCTTACAATTTGTTACAATAATTGTTTCAAAGAATTTATTTCTGTTCAAATAGAAATCAAAACTTTTAATTTATACTAGAAAGATAATAATATCATTTGGTAAGGTTTTTATTCTTAGATTAATTACAGTTAAATAAATTAATAATAAATTACAAAAAATAAATTTTAACAATAATATTTTTTTTTTTATAATGTTAGAATATTTAAGTGTTTATAATTGATATAAAATATTTTTAAATAATATACAACTTTGGTTAGTATAATTTCGACATTCAAACTGTATTTAAAGATTTAATGATTGAAATAAAAAATATATAAGTATATAAAAAAACCAAAAAAAAAAAAAAAAATGAAAGAAACTAAAGTATTACCGTCGCAAAAATACATGAAGCTGAGAAGATTTATTTTAACAATAGCGTATCTTGTCGGCGTAAATGGATTAGTACCACCTTATAAAATGAATAGGTTTACAATATTGGCGTATTTTATTTTGTCAACTTACTATATTTGCTTGCTTTATTCGATCGTAATAGTTATCCGAAAAGATTGGAAACTTCTTCTTGAAGTTTTTGTTGTTGCTGGATTCGCAACTCAAGTAAGTATCATAGACTAATAATATGAAATTGAAATAAATTAATTTAAAATTAGAAAATTAAATCAAAAATTGTTATAAATTGATTGATTAAGGCAGTAAATAATATTTTCGGGAACACCACGAAATACCAAAAAAAAATCTCAAATGACAAAATCGAAAATTAAACAAATAGGCCAAATTACAAAATCCAAAAATTTCAAAGTGTAAGGACATTATATAGATTCAAGAAGTACGTACAAAACCAAGTAAACCTAGAAATAAATAAATAAATAAATAGACACTTGTAAGTTAATATAAAAGTATATAATAAGGGAATGGCTTAGTATGGATTTTGGGGCAAAAGCACTTCAAGTTAAGAAAAAAATTTATTTTCAAAATCTCCAAAAAAAAAACTGTGTTGTAGTTTACAGAAATGTGGTATAATGTGTAAGAAAAATTTGGAATTAAGATACATCTTAAAATTAGTATAGATATCGGTTTACGAATAATTATAACAACAAGGATTTTGGTTATTTGGAATTTTAAAATTTTGGAAATTGGGTTTATTTTTAATATATTATTAAAATAACGGTTATTCCATCACATATTATCATACAGCATCGTTGTGTAAAACCATCACAAATAATATATTATATATAGTAGTGTGCAATAAAAACCAGGCAGCTAAAATTTTGCTCAAAAAAATGATTTTAAAGAGTGATTTATTTTACAAAAGATTTTTAATAATAAAAAAATATATTTTTTTTTATATTATTTTATGCAATATATTTATCTAAAATATTACTTTACACAATATTATTTTTATTTATTTATTTAATTCAACTTAAAATGCCTAAAGAGACAAGTCTCAAGATAAGGCTATATTAACAAAAATTATGAAGTTTATCAAATATAGAAAAAATAACAAATGAAGTAAAATTAATAAGTGCAGCAAAAAAAAAAAAAGGAAATAGAAATTACATAAATGCAATGTTTCAAATTAAAAATTAAAAATCTAGTAAACAAAAACAATTATAATAACAGATCATAAAATAAGAGAAAAAAGAATTAAATAAAAATGCATTACAACAAAAAAAATAGAAAAATTTTAGAAATTACACTTCACAGGTATAAAATATATAATATTAATTTTAATATTACTTAAAATTATTTTTATTAAAAACAAAAACAAAAGAAAGAAAAATAAAAAAAAAAAACAAAAATTATGAAATAACTGCAGGTAGTACTTTTGGTTTATTACTATATTTGCTGATTGATTATAATCAATGTTGTTGATAAAGTTTCGTTGCTACATACAATGTTGTTGATGTGACAAATTTAGATGTTCCTTTTTTGTCCAGATGAATTGATTGTTTATTTCTTGTATTCATTTCATGGAGATCTCTTCTAGTCGTCAAGTTTATCGTCGAATGAATATCACAATTCAATAAATCATAAATGTGAAGAATGAGCTTACAATTAATTGAATCCTTTATACACAGTATATTATTTTGCCAATGGATATATTCTGTATGTTCCAGCCTATTATATTTCCTTAAATTTTTTATCGCTTTGTTTTGAATGACCTGTAGTTTATCAACAGTTTGTTTCATTGACACACCCCATAACTTAATACCATATCACAAATGACTATGGAAGAGTGCGAAAAATATTGATGTATGAACTTCAACAGGTATAAATTTTGAAACTTTTTTAAACTTCTCTTCAATTAAATGAATTTTGCGAAATAGGAAAAAAGGAAGAAAAAATTAACGAAAAATTGCATTATTCTCGTTTTATGCATATTATAATTAATGACTACAAAATGCAGCAAAATTTTATATATCGAAATTTGAAATCACTTTAATCTAAGCCTGATATTTAGTATTTAGTATTGTTGATTCTTATAGATTTATTGAGCAAGTTAAAATCACAAACATAATTACTTATATTAGCAATATTACAGATGTATATAAGATACCCCACGTAACATTTTATTGTTATATAAAAAAAATTAGTCCTATATGACTTCCGATAAACAATAAAGATGTTATAATGATATTTTTATGGGAATAATGTGATTAATATTTTTATAAGAATGTTCTTATAGCAATTGCGGGAGTTGTTATAATGGGATTTTCAGCATGTGATGACAATAAAATTGCTAGAATAGCAGTAGTAGTACTATTTTTTTACTGCATTATTTTACCAATAAACTTAGTGTAGCTTTTGAATAAATATTTTGCGATGGTCATTGATGTTTTCTACAAAAATTGTAAAAAAAAAAAAAATTTTCTAAATAAACGAAAACTGAAAAGCTTTATTTGGCATCTCTTTTCGCAAAAATATCATTTTTACTTAAAAGAATAGTTATTTGAATACAAAATTTTATCACTTTAAAGATGCAATTACAAAAATATATTTTCTTTTATTTACTTAAAAATTGATAATTTTTGAAGATTGGTACTGGTACTTTTTCAAAGTATTATTATAATAAATGTCAATAATATTTCTTTCCCAGCCAAATTTTGACTTTTGATCACAATAATTATAAATTTTAAAATAATTATTCTTAACCGGAAAATATTATTTATTCATAAATTATTTTTTATATTATAAATCATTTCCATACAAAAATATATAATTAATCCACTCCCTTTGTCATGAAATAAATGTAAGCTACATAAAATTAATATTTTAAAATAAAAACTAATACCGATTTCACTCTCGCATAACATAAATTATTTGAAAAGAATTTCATTTCAAAATATAAATACACTATACTACATTTCAAATATATATACACTATCTTATATATTAATACGCTTAAACGTCTGTTAAACTTTTCACAAAGCTTTTACAACACAAAGCTTTTTTCAACTAGATTAGACAACTTTATTAGAACTATTACGAATTACGATAGTGTGCAAAGTTTAATTTAAAGGCCTAAACCACAAAACGATAAAACCAAATAAAACCAAAAACAAATTAAAATTAACCTAAAAACAATTCACCTATTGAGCAATAGCATTGATTATATCTGATTAAATGAATTAATTTAAACAAGAAAAACAAAGTAGCAAAGACAAAAACCGAATTATCAGAATATAATTATTATATCGAATTATAAAAATAGCTTTGTTAAAATATTACGATATTACGATATTACAGCAAAAAAACTTACCGGTAAAACAAATGGTAGATTTAAAAAATATATTTTTTATCTCATCCAGACCATGTTCACAAATTCCACAAATTGAAATTTATTTATTTTATTAACAAATAATTCAAAAGTATAAATTCAAATGCACAGTAGCAATGAGTAAATATTATATTTTACATGGAGAATCATAAACCGATATTTACGATCTGCTAAGAACAAGAAAAACAAAATATGTTATGACATTATTATCAAGTTCCAATTCAATACACGGCAAATTTAGTACACATAAAAATTAAAAAAACTTTAAAAAGAAAAATCACCGAATACCCTTACCTACATCAGAGACCTTAGCGGGATAGCAATATAACAATAAAAACTGAAGAATAAGAGAAAAAGCATAACTATTATTGGCTTTACCCCTAACTATTATAGTCATAAGGCGTCATATGATGTCATATGATACTTCGTTAAATGGCCTATATGATCCGATATGATTTAACAAAGTCATAACCAATCATAAACTTTACTATAATGGTCGTACCTAATCATACCAAAACGTCAAAACCAAAATTTAAAAGAAGTGAAATAAAAATATAAATTCTATAAATAAATGTTTTGTTTTTTTATTTTGAGTTTTGAAATAGTTTGGTCTATTATGATAATAAAAAAAACACAAAAAGCGTACCTATGGCTATTTTAATATCTTTTTAATGTGGGTGTGGTATGTATTTAGTTTAAATGCATTTAATTTCATTTCTATACTGCCAGCGACATTTCTGTTCGCCACATTTTATTGAAATATACATCTCTATTAATAGTATTTGCTAGTGAGCGTTTAGATATCAGATTTTGTTTCATGAAAGTTTTGTTTTACTTATTTTTATTAAATTTACAAATTTTATCAAATTTTATTTCAAAAGTTTTAATTACATAACTCAAAGATAAAAAAATTCAGTTGCAAAGTATACTATATTTCTTCATGCAAAAACCACTTTCTAAACTTGCAAAATACGAAGATACGAATATGCGTGACGAGTACTAATAATAAATACTTATAAACAAATATAAATATTCAGTGTAATTTCAGAGCATTTATGAAATATAAATGTTTAAATAGTAAATCAATTATTCAAGTATTATTTGTATTGATGAATAATAATGATATTTAATACACATTTTTTGTATTTTTTAATGTATATATTTCAATATATTGGCATAACACAATTAGGAGTTTATAAATACCTTTTCTCGCAAAATCACTTTTTCAACTTTCGAAATACGAAAATGTGTGTCGAGCACTATTATTTAAAAAAAAAAAATTTATGATATTCTATAAAAAAGTCGGATGTCAAATTTTAATGAACATCATTTATACGTTATAAACACAATTTAAAAACATATAAACGCTGCCTTATATAAAAGTTTTCTTCAAAACTATTAGCGGTCAAAATTTTCAATTTGATTCTATGAAAAACAAATAAAATTATTATTTATTATATTATACATATTAAGTATATTATAAATATTGTAAATTATAATTTTATTAATTGTTTTATTCATTTTATTATTATTATTTTATTATAATAACTTATGAACCCCTACCTACCTGTTGTGAAAATAAAATTTTAATACATTCAGTGAAAAAAAATATAAACCTGAAGTAGGCCTGCGGATTTATCTACAGTTTCACTGTTTAATAAATAAATAAAGACCTAAATAAAAAATATAAAAAAAATATTATTCCCGGCGCAGCATTCGCCGGTCTAGCATTAGCATTATAAATGAAACAATTTATTTTATTTGTTTATTTTCTTTATTTTCTTAAAAAGAATCAATCACCCATATTCTGTTAGACCCATCTCGCGAGATCGCGTAAGAATATCTCTGACGAGATAGTTTTGTATTCTGTTAGACCTTTGACGAGACGAGATGGCCATTTTTTATCTCGTCAAAAATTGTAAGCGATAGAGTATCTCGTCAAAGTATTTTGTGTTTTTTTTTATCAAAAAATTGAATTAAATAAATAAATTGAATAGATAAAATAATTAAATAAAGATTAATAAACAGTTTTTCATTATTGTTTTTGCATTATTATTAAAATTGTGTTTGTTTTTTGAAAAAATAAAACCATCTTTACTATTACTGCTTTACTACGTTTATGTACTAAACTACAAAATATATTTAAAACATAAATATATTTATATTTATTTTTCATTCAAAAAATATTTTAAAACTAATACTAAGTTAGTGGGGTTAACACTTTCCAAAAATTTTATAAATCATATTTCGTTTATATACCAATAATTATTTTTGATAGTACCAACAAATAAAATGTTTTATCGCGCCGCTTACAGTGTCTAACAGAAAGGCATATTCAGCGAGACGAGCCGAGATGAATTTTTTCTTCTCGTCAACGATGGGTCTAACAGAATATGGGTGAATGTTTTACATATTTTTTTATTACATAATAAATAAGTTACAAATTGAAAAACTTAAAACTAAAATTCACTTTATTTAATATATTAAAAATAGTTTAACATTTTATCACTTATTCATATATTTCCCTAAAAACACAATTTTCTATTTCACAGTTGTATGTTGCTTTGTCTAGAGTACGATCTTTTGATAGTGTTAGTGTAGTATAAAATATTATGAAATGTTTGAATAAGTATTAAAATGTTAAACTATTTTTAAGACATTAAATAAAGTGAATTATAGTTTTTCAATTTAATTTATTTATTATGTAATAAAAAAATATGTAAAACATTGATTCTTTTTAATAAAATAAAGAAAATAAACAAATAAAATAAATTGTTTCATTTATAATGCTAATGCTAGACCGGCGAATGTTACACGCCGGGAATAGCTAGTAGTATATTAATCCTATAACAATAATACAGCGATTCCTCAGGTGCTTTATACTATAGGGTTCTATATTTTAATGCTATTACGTATGTATAATGTTTCGCAACAATTGCGGAGCACTCAACACTATACTAACACTCACTAATATAGCTATTTATTACTAGCTATTTTCTTATTATATTTTCTCTTCTTTTGTAATATCATATTGCTATCGAATATTTTAACAAATATTACAGCCATTTGTCTTTAGTACCACTTCCCGCCGGTTGTTCTTGGGGTTTATCAAACTTTTAACGATGTCATCTGTAATGTTCTACCAAGTTATCTGAATTTGCTCTCTTAGAGCTTCCATTGTCTCTGGATTGCTTTGTTGGACTTTTTTCCTCATAATACTCCAATAATGTTTTCAATAGGATTAAGATATGAACTATACAGCCATTTCATAGTGTAGTTATCTTAAGTACTTTTTCACACCTACAAGTGGAAATAAAACCGGACATAATAAAACTCGATAACATTATTAACCTGAATTTTAATCAAAATTTTTAAATAATTAAATTAAAAATTAATATTATTTTTTTGCTCTCTGCCCTCTTAAGATTATAAAAACGGATACATGTTAATTTAAGAGGGTATGAAATGGCGAACTTACTGTCACTGATGGCTTAGACTTTTCTTTCTCATTAGTACTACCCAGTTTCAGTCTGAATATTACTAATATTCCTCAATAGTGTAAAAAGATTATGTAAACATAGTTTAAATAAAATCAAGTGTGAATAGCGTAGTAGAGATTCACATCAGTGACGGGGCGTGAAATTTTCAACTGGAGAAGTACTACAAAAATAAATATCAGTTTGCTTTGGCTTTTTTTTTTCTATTGAAATTTTTGCTAAATTCGACAATTAAAATTGTTCACATCTAAATTAAAAAAAAAAAGTAGATTTTGCTTCTTATAATATATTTGATGAAAAAGTGGGTGTGGTCTGTGACGGATAAAGCATTAAATCGTAAGAAGTTGTAAACAAAATTATAATTTTTTTTTTTTTCATATTCATGTTTTTTGTTTTGCCAATGTGTCAATTGAATTCCAATAATTTTTCAATAAATTCCAAAAGTTTTTTATTTTACGTAATGCAACATTATTATTACTAGTTTTTTTATTTTATTTATTTATACTATTTAGCTCAAACAGTTTACAATTTAGTATTACATTACATATATTAATTAAAAATACAATTAAATTTACTTTGTATACATTCAAAACTAACAAAATTCAATATACAAAAATAGTAATATTATTTTTTTAATATAAATTAAAAAGTCAAGTTAACAAAATATTCAATTAATTTCATATAATTTTCGTCTTAAAGTATCTTTAGATACTGAAAAATTTATACTATTCTTATATTTATTACTAATTATTAACATTCTATTAATAGGTTCATATTTACCATAATTTGTTCTGTGTAATGTTAATGTAAAGAGATTTGAGTGGCGTAAACGAGTATTTGTGTTAATGATAATTTTATTTAAAGTTGAAGGGGAAATAATACCGCCTTTAACAATTTCGAAAATAAATAAAACATCAGCTACTTCCCGCCTTTTCCACAGAGACTTAAGATGGAGAAGGTTTAGCCTATGCTCATATGGAGGGAGTCTTATATGATCATCCCAAGGCAAACTACGTAGTGCAAACCTTAAAAAATTTTTTTGAACTTTTATATAGGTATATATGTAATTGAAGAAAATTTAAATTTCTATAAAAAGAAGGCAGTCTCCTTTATTTATTTATTTATTTATTTACTATTTAATTCAAACAGTTTACAAAAAATAATATAATTTAATTTTCTCAATTCTCAAATATAATAAACTACTGGTTGATAGTGAAAAATATCAGTTTATTTAAATCCCTATTCTGTTGAAAACGTTAAATTTGGCTTTAATTTGAATTATAATTAATAAATAGGTGCCTCTAGCAATTATTATAATTTTAATTGTAAAAAACTATATAACTACGATAATAAATAAATAAAAATAAAATATAATATTTTATAAAGTGAATTATATTTTAGGGTGCAGCTAAACTTTTATCATCATTGACTTATACATTTGGAGTGAGTGAAAGTTTGAAACAATTTCAAAAAATTTATCAACATTTTGAGAAAGAGAGTGAATCATATGAAAAAATTTTACATGAAGGAATTGATAAACTTTATCTATTTGGTACATTCATTGCAATCAGTTATGCAATATCAATTTTTTCATTTTATATTGCTCCAATTTACTATTTAATATACAAAGGGGAGAGAATTTTACTATTGAATGTTTTCATACCAGGCTTAGATGTTGAAACAGATTTTGGATTTGCTTGTTTATATGGAATACAATTTGTACTTACTCTTGCTGGTGGGGTTGGTAATTGTGTATTTGATTTATTTTTTCTTGTGATTAACTATAATATATGTGTATTAACTGATATATTTCGTGAAAAAGTCAGAATGTTTAACATAAATTCAAGTAAAATCAAAAGACCAGATAACGAAATTGGAGTATCAAATATACAGGATATTGTTGGTTGGCTAGAGATAATTTCAAAGTAAGATAAATATAACATAATATTTAATATGTTTGATAAAAATTTTATTTACATTAAAATTTTCTTTTAAGGTTTAATCATTTCGCAATATCAATATCATTTTATCCAGCTTTTTTCGAAGTAGTATGTTGTGGATTTGCATTATTACTTAGTATATTTATAATAATAGCAGGAGATTGGCCAGCAGCATATGCAGTATTAACAACAAATTTTTGTCAATTATATACATATTGTTTT
Organism: Argyra leucocephala; assembly: GCA_963942445.1. NCBI lineage: Eukaryota > Metazoa > Arthropoda > Insecta > Diptera > Dolichopodidae > Argyra > Argyra leucocephala. The sequence continues at coordinate 21,176,820 of OZ012677.1, read as the reverse complement.
ATTGGAAGTGCAATTGAAAATTCGGTGAGCTTAAGAATATAAATTCATATTTATTTAACAATTTATAAATAAATTACAATAATTAATTCAGACTAAAATAATATTTACAATAATTATAAAAAAATAAAAAAAAAGTAAAAGAAGAAAAGGAAAAAAAAAACAGGAAAATGTCTTATATAGGACACTTATTATAGCTAATTTTCACATCAAACTTTCCAACATCATCGATCACTGCTACTTTTGCAGATAGCTCAGCTTTCTTGATGTTGCATTTCGATCCACGTTTAGCTTCCGAAAAACTTTAAATATTTGCTAGAAATAGAAAACTGGCTTAATACTTGGAAAATCAAAGCCAATGAATCCAAATTCTTCCATATTAATTTTACAAACGTTCAATTTAATAATAGAAAACTGGAACAGTGTAAAAGTACTTATTTATGCACTTGCATATATGCCTCACATGAAGAACTAACATTATCAGCAAAAGCCAGCAGTTAAGTTTAATTTTTACTGGCTGGTAGTACGCTACTGCCAGATGTCTTTAGAGTGTAAATTGGCAGTATATAAAGCTATCATCAGGCCAATCTATAGTTATGTGTGGAACTTTGGAAAACCTCTAGTAACCCCAACATCGAAATAATCGAGCATTTCCAGTTTGAGGTATTGAGATCCATAGTCATTGCTCCCTGATATATGCGCAATAACAGAATAAGGTTGAATTTAAGCATTGCATCTGTTAATAATATAATCAAAAAGAAAGCTGAAAAATTATCATATAATCTAGAGATTCACTAAAATTCATTTACACATCAATTAATTAATAACGAAGCATTCAGTGAGTGTACACGGAAACGTTTCAGCCCATTGGATGTAAAAACCATATTTAGATGAGTCCCCATAATCAAGCAAAATTTAATTTAAGCCAAGAGTTCTTGGACTTTTTAGACTTGCCAGAAACATGTCCACTACTCTCAAATATTGTACTCAATATCTTTGCTAATGGTTAACTATATAAACACAATAAAAATATTCAAAAAAACAAGAGTACAACAAATCAATTGTGAATTGTTCAATTACTTTGTCTTAATTAAATCTTAAATTCATGTTATAATATTAGTAACTAGAGAACAGTAGTTAGTAAATACAGAGGAGTTATGTTAGAAAAATGGATCAGATTAAGCAGATAATTATATATATATTATTCTGCATTTATCTGGATGTTTGTAAGCCCGACGGAATACTCCAACACATATAGGAATTGCAATATGTATACAAATTGCTTTGGTACTCTTTTTTTAACCCCTGTCTACCATGCTGAAACTTTGCAGGAAAAAATACCATTGCATGAAATACATTTTTTTAATTTAATGTTAGTCTTCTTCACGAATAATAAGGAAAAATAAAAAATAATAATAATAATATAAATCAAACAAACAATTTTTTTGATTTATAATAAGAAGGACTAATAGAAATTTTATGAATAGTTTAATGTGTATAGTATTAATATGGTTATACACAAATACACAAAAAAAAATATAATGCACTTAAAGGTTATTCTTATTACTTAAAATTATACACAATATGCATATGTGTCTACATATTTTTTTTTTGTTTTTATTTTTTTTTGTTGTTATGATAATGATGATAGCATCATAGTTTTGCTACCGTATGCATAGCCTGTATAGTACTATAAGTATATATATACTCTAGCCAGAAATGTGATGCGATGAAAAGTTAAAATTGTTTTTTTTTTGTAATATATATATATGATATATAAATTTATGATAGTATATAATATTTAGTATGTATTATGGGGTTAGATTTTGTCTCTGCTGGTTTACACATTTTACGGATAAAAATAACAACAACCAGTACAATTTTAAAGAAATTAAATGAAATTTTATACTATTATTTTTTATTTCTTATCTTTGTAAATTTATAAGTTTTAGATATATTTGTTTTCTTCAAGTGTGTAGAAATGTATGTTGTAGAGAGTGATGAACTTTTTTAATATAGTAGGTAAATATATATAGGTATCGGTTAAACCATATTGATTGTTGTTCTCTTTTTAATGTATCTAATAAATAATAATTATGTATGAATTTTAACATGAACAGTTCGATAATAAGTTTTTTTTAAATGAAATGAAATTTTAAATAACCGATCAATGGTTCACAAGTTATGAACAGTTTTATAAATACCTATTTATTTGCAGTAAATTTTTTTTATTTTAATTTTTTCTCCAACACGAATTTTTATTTTATTCATCAAAATAAATATTATGTGTACCTACAATATTATTGTTTTTTTTATATTTACAACTTTATTTATTTTTGTTTTTAAAATTGTTTTCGTTCAAATTTGTGGCTCATTATAAAATATTATTTGTTCGCTATAAACTTTGACGCTAGGCTTACGCTGCGAATGATATTTAATGTTAACATGATTAACTTAATTCTGAATTATACGATAAATTTTCAATGTTGGCAAAAAGGATGTCGCTAAAATGATCGAGTAAATAACCCTTAGGGAATATAAAACTTTGCACTTTACTACAAATATTTGGTTTATATGGTAATTAAAAAAGTTATAATACAAAAATAACGGTATGATATATTAGTAAGCAAATATGTCTAATGAAGGAAAGAAATGCTAGAATTTATTTTGCTTCCGTCATTTATTTGCGGGTTACAAAGGTAGTAATATAATATGATATAATATAAGCGAATCTTTAGAGTTTATCTTTAGAGAGGGAAAGATCAATAATTCAGATCAATAGAAAGATCATTCGGGTATTTATTGCCCATGATTGGCTTGCTCATTGCATAGTTAGATCGATGAAAAGTAAGAACAAACAGAGGTACAAGAGGGAAAAGGTCTGTTGGTATTTATTGGGATTTAATTAAAAATATACTTACTTACTTACTTAGATGGCTAATAGACCATGTGGATCCTGGGCCTGACTCATCAACGTCCTCCATTTTTGTCGGTTACGGGCGGATTCTCTCCAGTTTCAGATGCGAAATTTCTTTAAATACGCCTATACTTCGTCTCTTCAACAAAGATGTGGTCTACCCCGGCGTCTTGTTTCGGGGTCTATTCGGGTCTGAATTCGAAGGTTCTCTTGGCTTGAACATTTTTATTCATCTGCTCTAGGTGTCCCAGTCACTGTAGTCTCTTGACTTTAATTTTTGTGACTACGTCCACCTCATTGTACAACTCATAGGGCTCGGCATTATATTTTCTCCTCCAGACCTCATCGTCGTTTTCAGAAAACACTAAGTGCATGCTCATTTGCCTTCGGCAGTGTTCATGTTTCTGATCCGTAAAGCAAAACCGGGAGTATGAGCGTTTTGTAGATTTGTACTTTGGTGTTTCGAGAAAAGAGTTTTGACTCGAGATGTTTTGACAAACCGAAGCACCAACGGTTTGCATGGGTTATTCTTCGAAATTATATGTGATGACAGTGATGTTTTGTCGACAACCTATGTGTTGTCTTACCTTCATTTATTTTAAGACCCATTCGTTCCGCTTTTTCTTCAATCTGGGTAAAGGCATCGACGACCGCCCATTATGATCTGACGATGATGTCAATGTCGTCGGCATACAATAGTATAGTTGAACAGATCTGAAAAATATAGTACCGGAAATATAATGAGAATTAATATTCCCATTTGCCATTTCACTGCTAAAAATAACATCAGCAACTTCACGTCGTTTTGTTAATGTAGTAAAATTAAGATAGTTGACGTAATACGAATCTTAAGAATTTATTTTTGAATTGTCTCAATCCGTAGGGTATGAATTTCATAATATTATGGACTATCTAAATTTTCTTATGTATTATTAAAAATATTGTTGTTAATAAACTTTATTTATTTTTAATATTAAGGCAGATGATCTTATAACTTTAATCTATGAAATTGAATGGTATCATCTCAATGTTGCAGATCAAAAACTAATTGCATTTATGTTAATGAAATTTCAAAAAAAATCTTTATTAACCGTTGGAGCTCTATTACCGTTATCAGTTAGTACTGGATTGCAGGTATTTTATAACATCATTTTTGTTAATTAATTTTGTTTTTTTTATTATATTTTTATTTACCTGTTTTAGGTGACTAAAACTGTTTATAGTTTCAGTATGATGTTATTAAATTTTGTTAGTGAATAATATTTCACTGTTTTTACACTTACATTTGTACTATTTTTAGAAAATTTATAATATTTCTTTAAAAATTATTTCAAGAAAATTTAAAATCCTTAAATTAACAATTAAATTGCAAGAAATGCACTAGCGAGTATTACAGTACCTAATATATCACATTTATTGAGAATAAAATTATTTTACCTAGCTATGTTATTATTGTTTTAATCATAAAAGCTTATAATACACTATTAATTAATTAAAATATATTTAATTGAAAATATTTAAAATATTCATAGACACTAGATATAATTTATTAAATTAATATTGTTAAAATTCAAGTTCAGAAATGTGATCAGATAAGCAAAGAAATTGAGATTAAATAACATTATAATCTTGTAAAAATTTATGTTGTATAAATAATGTTGAATATAAAAAAAATATTAAATGGGTGTGTTTTATTTATAAAGTAAATTTTGAATAAAATCAATAATATAGTGCACATTTTTTTTACAAACTGTCATAAAACTGGGAAAATATTTGCAACAGTAAATATCTCGAACACAATGTTGATGCATGGTCTCCTAATTTAATCTTTGGAACTTAATAAAATTGGATATACAGTAAATGTCTAATGTCAACATAAAAAAAAACAATGACACTTTTTATCGACTCAAAATACACTGTGAATTATTAACTAACATGTAATGACATTTAATTATTCAATAAAAGTATAAATATGGATATATTTTTTTTTTGTTTTTAATTTAACTTATTTTATGTGCCTTTAATATACAAACTTAAAACTATCTCAACCTATATAAAAAGTTGAAGAAGAACAACTTTGAATGAAATTAGCTGCTATTAACATTTAAATTAATTTAAAATTTTTATGTTAATTCTAATTGCTTATTAATTTGTATTTTATTCATTCATAATTGAATTGTATAATTTTTTCTTATTATAATATACTAGTTGTAAAGGCCGTCTCAAGACGGTGTTCTGGATTTGTCAAATTTTGGTCATTCGTTACATCACCATCTACCACAGCTGAATAATAGATCTATCGATTTAACATTTTGGATTAACTTGGTTGCTAAATTTTATGCAAGAGTTTATAACATCTGATTGACTTTTATGGGGCAAGATGGGTAATATTTGGCGTGATGGTTCCTCAGCAGTTAACCATCACGGATTTATGAAAAAAAGATCTACTGTAACTAACTTAGTTGAATCTTGTTCAAGCTTTTTGAATACTATGGAAGCAGGTTCTCAAACTGATGTTATTTATACTGACCTAAGTAAGGCTTTTGACTTATTACCTCATAGCGTTATTCTTCTAAAGCTCAAAAAACTAGGGTTCCCTGAAACTTTCTTAAAATGGATCAAATCGTTTTTGTGTAAGAGAACTTATAGTGTGATATTTAGATCAAATATATCTGACTCTTTTTGCGCCACTTCAGGTGTACCACAAGGCAGCCATCTAGGTCCATTACTATTCATTATTTCTATTAATAATGTAACTAAAATCATCAAAAATAGTAATGTTGTTATTTATGCCGATGATATGACAATTTATAAAAAAATTTCCTCATCTGATGCTTCAGAAAGATGTAGACTCTTTTTTTAGTTGGTGTAGTTCCAACAACCTACTCCTAAACATTGACAAATGTGCTATAATTTCCTATTCCCGTAGTTACTCCCCCTTAGTAGTCAACTATACTTTTGATGCTAAGCTAATCAAAAGAGTTTCCCACTTTAAAGATTTAGGTATCCTTTTCGATGATAAACTTTCATTTAAACCACATTTTAGTATCATAATCAACAAGGCAAATTCTATGTTAGGGTTCATAAAGAGATGGTCTAAAGAGTTTAACGATCCATACACAATTAAATCATTATTTACAACGCTCGTTCGTCCTCACCTTGAATACGCTAGTCCCGTCTGGTCACTTTACTACTTCACTCATATCAACAGAATAGAGTCAATTAAAAAAAAATTTCTTAGATTTGCCTTACGTAATCTTCCCTGGTCCAACCCAATAATCCTGCCTCCTTACCAAGATCGCCTTAAACTACTTCAATTAAATACTTTGCATTCGAGAAGAGTTGTTGCGGATATTTTATTTATAATTCAACTATTGACTGGCGAAATTGATTCCCAAACTATAAAAGGCATAATCAATAAACAGATTAATACTAGTATGCGATTTCGTTCAGAAAATGTTTTTATCCTTCCTTTTCACAGAACAAATTATGGAAAATTTGAACCCATAAATAGAATGTTAATGGCAGTTAACCAACATCAAAATAGTATAGACTTTCTTTTAGTAAAGCCAGGTTAAAGAAAATCCTATTCCAAATCCTTCCTTAATCCTACTAATCCTATTTATATATGTAGTCACTAATTCACTAATTATACTTAATTGGTTTCTATGAATTTATTGTTTTTCCTCGCACATTTTCTTTTTTTTTAATCGAATTTAATTTCATTGAGTTAGCTTTTCATAATTTTTTTTTTTTTTTTTTTGGTTTATATTAATTTATTTCTAAGTTCATATAGTAATTGTTATCAATTCTAATAATTTAATTTTTATTGTAATTATAATTTAAAAATTAAAGTTTAATTGAAAAACTAAATAAAAAAAGAGGAAAAACCAATGAAAAATTAAATTAGAATATATTATTAATTTGAATTGTTAATTAAACTACAATATTGTAAACCGTTTGAACTAAATGGTGAATAAATAAAAAATAAAAAAATAAATCTCCACCTAGAATTATGAGCTTTCCACCAAAAAGTATAGATTGAAGCAAAAAGTTCATAGCGTAAAAATTTAGTTATTAGTAAAGAAAAAATTGAAATAAATTTTATTCTATTGCCAGTTAGTTATATTAGTCCTTTTTTTATTCTAAAATTAATTATAAACGATATTATATTGACGATCATAACATAATTATTTTGATTGAAAACCTTTAAAAAAATAAAATTGGATTCCAAAATTATTATCCATATACTATTCATAACTTCATACAACAGCATTTACAATAACAATAACTTCATGTCAATTCATATGAAATAATTAAAATATACTATATACATAATATTATATATATAAATAAAGTACATATATACATAGATTTATTAATATACATGTGCTAATAGTTTACAGTATTCATATTAAACATCATTAGCTGTATTTTGACCTGACTGAAAACTGAAAAAGAATAAATTATATTTCACATACATTTTATTTACAATAACAACTTCTTTATATGAAGTAAAAATAAAACAGTTTTTTTTTTTTTTGAATTTGCGTTTTTATTAATTTCTTTTACTTGAATATTCTTTATTATTATTTCATTTCATTGGTAATGCAATCCTACATAATTTCAAAATCAATTCTAGAATATACACATCTACATATGAATGTCACAATTAGAAGGCTTTTCATTATGCATACACAGCACAATACACACTAAGTATTTTTTTAATTTTTTTTTTGTTTCTTTTTTTTTATAAAGAGATAGGTCTAGGTACATAAACAAACTCAGCAGAGAAGAAAAATTGTTGTTTATTTTACGTTTTCTTTTGTTTACTATTTTCTTTTTGCTATTTTATTTTGTTGTAGCAACGGTTGCTACGACACGTTAACAACAGGTTTGTTACGTTTTATTATATAAGATTGTACCTAAAAATAAAGCTTAAAAAATCTATATTATATCTTGTTATTTTAAATCTAACTTAACATAATTCTTAAGCCTAGAATGTACATATTTAATACCTATTACTAATTGAGTATATAACAACCAATATGCTCTTTTAATATTTTTGTCGTTGTCTGAACATATCAAATTGCAGATTATCTCCGTTACTGTTGCCCAGTTCATATTTAATCGTTTCTTACCTTATCTAAAATCAGAAATCTTGCTGTAGCTAAGACTTAGCAGCTGGAAAAGTTTAATATAGCTTACTATCGTCTGTATGTACCATATACTGATTTTTATTATTCTTGTTATATCGCTATTGGCCGTGATTAGTGGTTCAGTTTTATTGATGTAATTCGATGTTCATATTTTTGTACAGGTTACACATACAAGTACATATAGTGACACTATGCAATTTTTCGTTAGCTCTGGTCAAGTAATACGAATAAATGCGCTCTTTTATGACTCCTAAGAAAGGTAGTTGTTGAGGTGCCCTCTTCGTTAAGATTGGAAAAAAATCCAATATGAAGTGAAAAACATTTGTAATAAATAATCGATAATATCTTAAAAAGCATGCAATATAACTGGGACTTCTCTATGATAGTTATTGTCACAATCTGGTTGTATCCTGACAAAAACTATTTTTACTGGATTGAGAGGACATGTTGTTTGACAACCTAATATATATATATATATCTCAAAGGGTCCTTAATTTTCAGGATATCCTTATAGATTTGTCAAAGCTAATAATTTTAACAAATTAAGTTATTACCCAAAAACATTTCCATTAAATTGTTAGTATATAGTAGATTTCTAAAAGAATTGAATGGGCTAGTAAAAAAATTATGGGTTCAGTTATAAATAATTAAAAATGCATAAATATTTCGGACAGCACTGTTTATTCTTATCTTTTTGTTTTAAACATAATTTATAAACTTTAAACACTATTTATAGTTTTAATTATATTATTTTATTAATATTATATATATATATATATATATATATACATATGTATATACATATACATCATATAATGAATATTTTTATATAAATATAATATTAGTTTATTTTGGTTTTTGTTTTTTTTTTTAATTTTTTTTTTTTTTTTAATAAATTTATTTTAAAATTTAACCTATTAACAAATATAATAATTTTCTTAATTTTCTGATTTTTTTTTTTATTTTTTTTAATTACAATAAGTAAAAATATAAAAACAAAAATAAAATTTAAAAAAAAATAAATCAGGATAAAAACTTAACCCGTATATAAATCAAAATTGAATAATTACTATACAAATTCGTTCATTAAATTGTTATCGTAATAATGATAATATTAATTTAATAACAGTTATTTTTAATTAAATATATTTTTTAAAATAAGTAATAAAAGTCAGTAAATTTGTTATTCCGGTAGTGAGTTTATTTTAAGACTTTTTTCAGACAATATTATAACACATGTAACGGTAGATATGCAAATGCATAACTGTTTAAATTGAGACGATATACGCTACTTGCGTCCAAATCTCATTAATAATCAAATCCAAAAGTCTCGTGAATAATCATGTGAATATTGTTATTCAATTGTTGTTAGATAACAATATTAATTAACTCTATAGATAAAAAATCTTAGTTGGTTTCAAAAATTTATAAAATAATAATTAATGAATAAGAATTATTGTAATTTACACTCCTACCATCGTTACGTAAATGATGAACGACAAAATATCTGTCAATGACTGTTCATTACGAGTATAACCAATAAAATGAAAAAATTATATCTCTCTAATAAAAATATATCAAAATATTCACAAAATTAAATAAAGATATTTTCGAGTTCAATCGTTCTTGTTTCAGTTGATCGGTTTTCATCTGATGAACTACAAATTAATGCTAGTATTAATATATTATCTAGATAATATATAATATATTATATATATATCTATATATATATATTATATATTATAATATATACATATATATATAATATATATAAATTATATTAATATATATATTATATATTATATATATATTTATGTATTATGAATGAATTTTAGATCTAATCGAACATTCAACTTACACTAAAGTTTTTAGATGAAAAATCAGTTATCAGCTGTAAATCTAACGAAAATAAAGAGATCTGAACGAATTTTCTATTTATGGAAATTATTCCTGTTAACCTAAATTTAAAGTAAAATATATAAGAAGAAGAATCTATAATATTAGTCATAAAATAACTGACATAGGTACCTAATTATGTGTACCAATGTAAAAATGCCTAGTTAAAATAAATACTGTATAAATAAAAATTTATAAATCAATAATATTAGTATTTGATAATATTATGTATATTATTATTCAAATTTGATTCATACGGGTTAAAATATTTATTATTTTTTTTTCTATTATGTTTATTTTTTTATTATTTTTCTTTTATTATAATTTATTTGTTATCCTTAAAATTTTGTTGTTGTTGTTGTTCTTATTGTTTTTTTTTTTTTTTTTTTTTTTTAATTTTGATGTTTATCATACACACCCTCTATTTTGTTATTTTTAAATACTATACTTATAATATGTTCTTTTTATAAATATTTTTTTTTTTTATTTATTTCATTTCTCACTAATTTTTTCTCTTCTATTCTCTTTATATTTTTTTTCTTCATATCTCATTGTATCTTTTTACTTCTTTCATTATTTACTTTATAAACTTGTTTTATTTTATTTGTTATTTTTATTTTTTTTTTATTTCTTTCTACAATTAGTTAAAGGTATTTAATAATTTTCTTTATTTAATTTGCACAACTTTTCGAGGGATTAATTTAGCTATCTGAAGCTTTTCTGGATCAAATTAAGTGAACCAATTATTGTTGAACTGAAGCTAATTACTGTAAATGTGAAAGTTGTTAATTCTGGTATTACTCCACCTTCTCCTACATTGAATTTAGATTTAGTAGGTGCTGATGTTGATTTTCTTTTTATTGATGTTGATAATGATGTTTTTGATGATGATGATATTGATACCAACGATGATGATGTTGGTGATGTTATTGATGATGTTGATGATGATGTTAATGATGTTGTTGTTGTTGTTGTTTTTGTTGTTGAATATAATAAATTTGTTAAATATTTTTCAAATTGCCAAAGAAAACTTTTCGGTTTTGATGCCGATGACGAAGTTACTGGAATTAAAAAAAAAAAACAAAGTTTAAGAAAATGTTTATTAATTATTTTTGTATTTAAGTAAAAGAGTTTTTATTAATATACACGTATATAATGTATTTATCTACATAAAAATTTATAGCTTATATATAAAATAAAGTTCTGATAAAATATTTTTTGCGTAAAAATGTTTTTTTTTAAACCCTATACAAATTAAAAGTTTGTATAATTTATGAAAATAATAATATTACATTATATACATACATACATACAAAAATATATACATAATATTCACCAAAATATGATTATTATGAAAAACAAAAACCATATCAATTATTTATTATTATGTACTATTGAAATCAGGTATGCAGGAACGTGTCGAGGTTGGTATATATGAGTACAAAAGATTAATTAAAATATTTTTCCTGTAATTTTGGAGTGGGTTGAAATATTTTAGTTGGAAATTTTAGATACATTTAATTAGTTTTGTAGAGCGGTTTTGATTATATTGGCGAATTTCAGTATATTGGATACAGCGTGTATCAAACAATAAATGATAGAACTAATATCATAAATTTTGTAGCTTTGAATAAATTTTTTACAATATCAAATTATGCAGACAAAATCAATGTTCTTCAATGAAGCAAGTGTATAAGAGAATGGTACGAATTATATTCATATTTCATTTATGTGTCTAATCGACCTTTTAACTTGCAGTCAAATTTATAATTTATTACAAGTAAATAAATTTTATCACAAAATTATATTTTAACTTATCTAAACCAACTCTCTTTCATAAAAGAAATATTAGAATTGTCATAGAGAATATACACATAATAGATCGTGCGGTAATTGGATGTGTTCACATTGAATTGCAATTACAGTTAACAAAATCTGTTGTAAAAGGCAGCTCTTAGCATTTAGATTATGTCATCAACTGCAATTGCATTTTCATATTATGTGTTCGTAAATGTTATCATTCCAATTTTTTCATTGGCTCATCATTGGCTTGAACACTGTACGCTTGGAACGCAAAAATAAAATAAGTATATTATGTAAAGAAATACGAAAACAATAAACTAAAACAAAATCAAATAAAATAATATTTTCTATTTTGAAAATTTAAAAAATTTATTTTGAAGTGTAAAAAAACATATTAAATATTATAATTTTACTGCCTCATACACATTAACGGTATATTATACTCCTCTATTTCTAAACTTCAATTTATGAGCTCATGAAAACCGGCCTTTAGCGTGGTACACAAAGGGAAATGATATTATATTAAATGGGTATGGTCAAATTGAAATACATAGTTTAAAAATTTATGTGTGTTATACCGCAATATAGAACAAAATCCAGTTTCGGGTTTGAATGTTCATTAGAAAAAAACAAAAATAAATCAAGTACAAAATTATAAAATTTTGTTAAATTATAAAAAAAATTAAATTATAAAAAAACACTATACACATAAAATGATGCGTGCGTACATTCCTACTTACTAAATGAATTATTTGATTTTTTTTTATGAATAAAATAAAAATTCGTGTATTAAAGATAAATAAAAATAAAAAAATTTGCTGCAAAAAAACAAAAAGTGTGGTGACAAAATAGATCATAACTTCTGAAGCACTGATCGCCGTATAGTCTTTCGACGATTGTTTTTTTTTAAGCAAATTATAATTCTCTTTGATTATAGTATGAAAAAAAATTATTTTAGGATAGTTTTGCTTTTTTGCTCTGCTCTTCTTTTAGTTTCATTTCATGAACCAACGACACAATCTCAAACTATCTATTTGCATTAAAATATGATTAATTGATTAAATCATAATTTTCAAATCTTAAATTCAGAAAGTTAATCCAAACAAAAAAATATTATTATCACAATCTTCAGGATATTTTGGAAAATATATTATACTATTATACATATATAATTTTTCCCATTCAAATTAAAAAAATTTTCAAACAAATTAAACAACTTTTCGTTCAAATTCAACATTTTGTCGAACAACTTGTTTGAAGAAATGTTGAATTTGATTAAAAAAATGTTGAATTCATTTGAAAAAATGTTGAATTTGAATGAAAAAAAGTATATTTATATATATTATATAAAAAATTAAGAAAAAATATATTATATTACAAAAAGATAAAAAAAAATAATAAAAATTATTTTTAAATAAAATTAAAAACTAACCTCTTGCGGGTATTGGATCTTTTTGCATTCCACCTAATTCAATTTCAGAGAAATCCTGATAGAAATCATCAATTTTTGATGAACATCTTAATGTTAAACTTCCAACACCATTACCATTACCATTACTACTTGATGGATTTATAAAATTTAAAAAATTTCCACCAAAATTCGAACTCGAATATGAATTTCCAATATGATTGACTGATGTAAAATGAATTCCTTGTAAACGTAATTGTATACCAATTTTTGTTACAAACAACTGATCAACTGTTTCAATATACACGGTTGATGTTGGTGGCAACTAAAATGAAATAAAAAAAATAAATTGTTACTGAAAAAAATTAATAAGAGTGAAAGAAGAAAATTTTATTTTAAAAAGAAAAAATTGTGAAATATAAAAAAAAAATATCTAAGAATAGAATCAAAATACGAACAAGATAGCCATTGAATTGAAATACTCGAGAGTTGTATACCTACAGTAAGAATAATGAATTTGTTTGATATCAGTCAGGGGTAATGTCATCGAGAATTTTTGAAAATTTTCGGCATTAATTTATCGAGAAAATCCGATAGCAGAGCTATAGACAAAAACTTATCGTTAGAAATCCTATTGAAAAATTTAAATTGTGAGAATTATTTGTGCAGCAGTAAACAATCTAAACTCCGCTATGAAAGAGGTAGTAAAAAGAGCTACTCCCCTAATAAAAACTAGTACTATACATTTGTGGATACGATTTTGTATATAATATATGGGTGGATTTAACTCCTCTCAAAAAACTTAGATTGAAGAAAATAAAAAATAAGAAAGATATGGCAAAGAACGACGTCACGAACAGATAAACTCATTCCAATAGAGCAGTTAAAGAACTTGTTAAAAAAATTCAAAAATACTTTTATCGGAAATTTATCGGGTAGGGCAGAAACAAATTATTCTTTATGCAGAGCCACGAGTAAATTGACACAACAACATATTCCACGAATTTTAATGGAAAATGATGAATGAGCCAAAAGCGAGTCAGAAAAAGTTGTAACTTTTGCAGTACACTTAGAAAGAACTTGTGTTCCATACCAATCAGAGAAACAAAAAACGAAGAAATAGTAAACTTCTTACAAGTACCATTCCAAACACGCTACCTATCAAAAAATTTTCTATCAGTAAAACCCAAACAGTAGTAAAAAAAATATTTAAGGTACAAAAAACCTCTTGGATACGATATACTTGATGGCAAGATGTTGAAGAAAGCAACTTCCCACAATGTAACTTCTAACAATGTAAAATTGCACAAATAATAATACCTTACTTAGGTGGCCAACAGACCATGTAGGTCCTGGGCCTAATAATACCTGAACCTGGAAAAGATTGAAGCAAGGTAGATTCACATAGACCTATAGGCAAATACAAAAATTTGTATCCTGTGTTTTACAACAAAAAGATAACACGCAAGCTCTTTAATGTATTGTATACAATAATTTGAATAATAAATGAATTAGACGTCTTCTTCCAGTAACATAATTTTCCTCAACCTAAATTTTCTTCGCCATTTTCGTATCTAGAAACTTATATTTTTGAAGGGACATGTTTATGAAGATAGAGAACATTTTTGTTTAAACTGTCGATGAATGTGAAAAAAAAATGTGGATTACTATAATTATGAAATAAGCCAACTCATCAAGATGTGTAATCAATAACATATAATATCGTGCCGCATTCAGAACGTCTATGATTCCTACCCAATCGGTAAGTATCTTTGACATCGGAAATGTATCGACAACGTCGCCAATACAATGTGTCATGTTTTGAAATGTAAAAAACAAAAAAAATTGGTATAGTCTCATGATCCTAAACTCATTTAACAATGTATTTGCAATATATTTTTACCACGCGTGTTGTTAAATTACTGTGTATCTAAGAATAATAGAATACACGCAAATAATCATTAAAATATTTTGTTCTTCATTATGTGTTGTTGTTTTATAAAAGAACGATGCAATAAGTAAGTTTTAAAAATAAACTATTTTATTTATACTTTTTTAAAATAATTTAAATTTTAAATTTAAAGTGATAAGAAATGGACGCATACGTGAAAAATACTGTGAGATTGCAGCACGAATCAAGCAAAAAATTGCTTTCGAAATTTGTCCACATTTTGCATTAATAATCCGTAAAAAACATGTTATCATATTTCAAATGTCAAAAAGCATATGATTTGATAAATATTTAAAATACATTGTGTTGAAAGTGATCATAATTGTAAACAAAACACTTTGTGTTTTCGATAATTTTACTATTGTGTTTTATTTATATTATATTGGATTGCAAATTTTTTTACCACGACATTTTCGACGGTATGTATTTATATTTGTCTATATCTCGTATTATATTAAAATTTGTTTGTTTGTATTAGAATAACTTCGCGTTTCGTCGTAAAGCATATTGAATCGTATTAACCGAGGTATTACTGTATGCATTTTATTATTTTAAGCACAAAATATTTTAAGAAAAGGTCCATATTGAATTTTTTTTTTGGTTTTTTTTTATGTGTTTCAAAATAATTTAAAGAAACTTTTTATTTTTTTTTTATTATGTTTTTTTTATTGGAATTTGCTCTGTTAAATAAATCCTATTATAAAAGGACTAAATCAATTATAGAATTTTTGGAAGAAATTTTAATAATTTAATAAACCATTTTGAAAGTTCATTAATTTTAGTACGTTTATTTAGTAGGTAGTAGGTAGTTTTTCCAATTTTATAAAAATTTTCTTCACCATTTGATATTAAATTCAATTTTTAAATAGAAATTATTATATATAATAAAATTATCAGAATTTTATGAAAAGTAGAAAATACGAATTGAATTGGTTTTTATTAAATACGCATTAAAATAGGAAAATATCATCAAGTTGATGTGCGTGTTTGTGTGTTCTTATGTCAACTAAAGAAAACATTTTTGGAATTCATTTATAAAAAAAAATAGAAAGCTACTTAGAAAAGTAAGCATTTATATTATATATATATATATATATATATATATAATATATATATATATATATGTCCTTATAGAAAATAAAAGTATCCAATATCCTTATAGAATATTGGTGAGGCGCATAAAATGTTGATATGTACCGAGAAAATGGCTTTAAATAAGATATAGCCTGAGGAATTTGATAGATAATGTTTTAAATGAAATTTACAAGGTTTTCTATTTTATTTTTTGTTTTTTTTTGTAAATGGATTTGATTCGACCTCGTATCGTATATAATTTGCTATAATTTCAGAAATCTAAGTCATTGTAGATATAATGAATTTTTTTATTGTTTTAGTTATTGACAGAAGTAAATTATCTTTATTAAGTTGTCTATTGACAAAAGGTAGATGGTTTTTAGTTAATATCAAGTGTGGTGAAGTTAATATTTGTAGTATTGTCATGGACTATTAACTGAATTCAATTCATTCGAAGCATAATCGATGACTTATTGTAAATTGTGTCTCACGATGAATAAATTTTATTTCTTTGAAAACCAAATACCTAAAGATTTTACCATAAAACCCTACCAATGTTTATATACTGTTGGGAAGGTTTATTTTTTTCTACAACTCATATGTACCTATATATATATATATATATATATAACAGATATAGGATCAGATATATCCTGTTTATATACAAAAACGTCAAAACTACATGGATACTTTGAAATGTTCTTTTCGTCCTTAAAGGATACGATGCGCCATTAAAGGTACATTTTTTTGGAAAGCTAGAAACATTAGGTATCCTTGGAGCGGGACAAAATACACCAGACAAAATAATATATGGACAAAATTACGTAAAGACAAAATTACATATGGACAAAATTACATATGGACAAAACTTCATAAGACAAAATGTAATACAAACACAAAATGTAATAACTTGCATTGAAACAGTCCGTAAGTATGTTAAAAAAAATACATCAAAATGAAATATTTTTAAATTTTGCATTGTTCGAATTAATAACGTTTAGAATTGTATGTTTTCCGAGCTTCAAGAAAACCTTGAAAAATTCCTACATTATTTAAATGTTGATAAACGTTGGTCAAAGATATTTTCGAGATCCCTATGTTCTTCTGTCGTTATACACCTGTTTTGCAAAACCGAAATCTTGAGTATTCAAGTCAAGTTTGGCCAACCGTTTATATGGTACACATTGATAAGATTGAGGCAATACAAAAAAGCTTTCTTAGATTCGTTTTACGCCACACATGTCATCATCATTATGATCAATGTCCTGCAACCCGATCTATGGGGCATAGGGAGGAAATGAATTCTTTCTATCTGCTCCTATCTGCGGGTAACCTCTTCAATTGTGGCCATATTCTTTGCTGGGTATTTGCTTCGGCTAAGAGAGTTGTTCTCCACGTTTTTCTCGGCCTTCCAACGCAACGTGTACCCTGAGGATTCTATTCGAAACATTGTTTCGCGATGTTGTTGTTCGGTTTCCTCAAAGTATGCTCGACCCAACGCCATTTCCTCTGTCGGATTTCTACGTCTATTTGTGTTTGTTTCGTTTTTTGTCACAGCGTTCTGTTGGAAATGGTTTGTGGCCAACGAATGCTTAGGATACGCCGGAGACATCTATTGATGTACGCTTGGAGTTTCCTGGTGATGTTTACTGAAACTTTCCATGTTTCGCAAGCATACAAGAGAACAGATTTGTCATAGTCTAATTCTATCCCCTTGCCATGGTCTAATCCTATTATCTTACCACCATATGAGCAAAGACTAAAATTAATTCATTTGTGTATATTGAACTTTAAGCTTAAGGTTTCTGATGTTATTTTCATTACAGAGGTTGTGAAGAGCAATTTAAAATCAACTTTCATTTCCAGCTCTTTCAATTTATTTAAAATCAGTAATCAGTAATCAGGACTAATTATGGTGAATAGAATGCATATTAATAGGCAACAGACATAAATTTAATATTGATTTAAAACTATCATAATATTCCCAAAAACAAAAATTATACAATCTCTATTTTTACGATATTCCTGTTCAATTGCTTTGTTTTTTTATTAAAGTTTATGTAATTGTTTATTTAATTTTAGTTTTAATTTTCAATTTTAATTTGATTTATAGCAAATATATAATAATTTTGTTTTGAAAACCGTTTGTACTAAGCAGTATAAATAAATAAATAAATAAATAAATAAATATCCTCTTTAAGTGTGTGTGTGGCCATCTATGTATCCAAATCATAAAATATATTTGGAAGACACACCAGGAAATCGAAAAACAGTAAAAATATATTACTATACGTAATTGCGGCTGCGGTAATATGGGAGACAGTTCCCCTCCCGAAATTACATAATCTAATCTTTCCATAGCAT
Source organism: Argyra leucocephala (assembly GCA_963942445.1). NCBI lineage: Eukaryota > Metazoa > Arthropoda > Insecta > Diptera > Dolichopodidae > Argyra > Argyra leucocephala. The sequence continues at coordinate 21,158,251 of OZ012677.1, read as the reverse complement.
TTGAATTGTAACCTATAGTTTCAGACCTTTTTGCACTATATATTGATATAGGTAGCTGAGTACAAGCTATACATTAGCTATCCATTGTCACTATTTTATCATAATGTAGCTTGAAACTCAGTTTAGAGTCAAACGTTAATCAGAGGTCAATATTTACTGCTAAAAGTGAACAATCATTTAGTTGGTAGTTGAACCAAACGGTCCGAGCAAAATTTCTCCTGGAAAAGGTTTAGAACTGTTTAATTCAAGTCCATTTTATATAAAGCAAAAGCTCCCAAAATGGACTGGTACCGAACATAGCCTTGATTAGATGAAAGATCCGTTAACGTACATCTATGTTGCGTATTAGGCCATAGTGGAATATACTGCAATACGGATCCACTCGTCAGAAAGACTGCAACCTTATAAATCCTTCCGATAATCTGGGTACACTATAATGCACTTGTAATAAAAGCTTTAAATATAAAATAGCCGAATAGATCAAACTGCATTATAGTCAAACAAACCTTGCTTATACTGAATCCGAAGCGTTATCTTAACCTACTAATGCTTAAAAAATGTAATATTAGTGTAGAGCGGTTTTAGTGGACTGTGGCGTCTCTGCTTCTTCATATCTCAATTTTCTACTGATATCAAACATATAAAGGGTTCGGAAAATGTCGTGCCAGACTTTTATCGCGAACCGAAGAGGTTAACTTAAGCATAATCGATTATGATGAGCTAACAGAAGATCAAAGAAAATACGTAGAATTGAAAGAAATTCTACAGAAAAACAATATACAACCTTTGGTGTTAAAACTTCTAAAACCTGTCGGTTCAAAGAAGGAAATCTATTGTGACACTTCTACAAAAAATATAAGACCTTTCATAACCAAGAAATTCCGTAGGTTAGTACTTAACAAATTTCATAATTTATCTCACCCAGAAGTCAAATCCACTTTAAAATTGATTCAAGATAGATTTGTTTGGCCAAATCTTCGGAAAGATTGTTCGAACTTCGTTAAAACCTGTCGTTAAAAGCTTGTCAACGAGTCAAGTTAAAAAAACATATAAAATCACCAATTCAATCGTATGCATCTACATCAAGTAGATTTGAACATGTAAATATAGATTTGATGGGTCCTCTTCCACCTTCGAACGAGTTCCAATATATTCTGAACGAAGAAAAACAAATAATCGCTTTTCATTTCATATCATAAATTTCATAAAAAGTAAAATAGCACAGCTAAAGGACCATTGTCTCATTGACCTATAGATTTCAGAAAGCATGAACTCTACTGAAAATGACTTTTGTATAATCTATAGAGACATGGAAATGCATAAAACTATCCTACATCTTCTGTGCGTTTGTCTCTATTTTTATTATATAGCATTGTTTTTGGTTGCTGATGAGTGATCTTGCTGATTCTGAAATACAGGTCCTACACCAATTTAACTCAAATTAGTTTAGTAGTAGGCTTATGTTTTTGAAAATGGTATCGTTAGGGGTATCATTTAATGGTCTAATTGTGTCGGTGCATACCTTTATCTACCTACCTAGGATATCCTAGTTGTGTTATTTAATCTGATGGTCAACAAGTAGTTTAGCTTGTTAATAGTGTGTCACTTTGTTAATTCTCTATTATTCTAAAATCTATAGTTAAGTTAAAACTGAAATTTAAAATACCGTAATGTACCTTTTATTAAAATTTTATATTATTTGGGACTTCCTTAGGAATTTTACATTAACGTGTTTATTTTTAGTTGAATTTTTCTTCTAGGCTATTTATTAAATAAAATATAAATTCATCAAGGTCTTATATTTTATAATGCAATTTGTTGAGTCTTTGAGAAATTTTCTTGAAATTTGTTTTTTTATGTACATAAACGTTTTTATACAAACAAAAAAAAAAAAGAAAAAAAAAACAAAATAGGAAATGTGGGTAGAAATATTCTTTTTGGAAATTTTTGTTTTTTTTTTTTTTCAAATTTTAAATCACGTTCATTATTTTATTTTTATTTAATAACTTACTACCTTTAGGTATAATTTAATTATATTGCTTTATTCACGTTTTTGTGTTATTTTTTTCTTTTTTTTTTTAATAAATAACTAAAATAGGTAGATACTAGAATTTTCTGTTGTTTAATTTTATTTATTTTAAAAGATTTTTTTTTTTTTTTTTTTGAATTTTTAATTGAGCAGGAATAAAAAAAAATTATAATTAAATTTTATTTTTTATTAAATTGAAATTTTGAATTGAAATAAAATATTAATGAAAATAAAAAAGTTGTACGTTAATTCATTAATTCTTCTGACTTGAGAATTATGTGGTGAGGGGGAGAATTTAATTTATTTTTATTTCCTAATAAAAAGTATATTCTTTTTTTAATACAATTTTTTTTAACAAAATTATTTTGAAAAAAAATTTGACAATATTTGAAGTTTGAAAAGAAATAAATAATTACATATTTTATTTAGATATAGACTTTTGTTAGTAAATGAGTAGCTACATTCTGTTTCCATATTTAATTTATTAAGCTGTTTTATTTTATATTATGATACTAATATAAACTTTATTTGTGTGAGTGATAATGTAACTTAATTCCAATTTTAGTAGTTAATTGGATTTTGTCATTATATTGATATTAGTGATCTAGTCTTAGAAAGGGTAAAAAGCACAAGTCTGTATTTAGCAGAATTTCTTGGCTTTGATTAATATTATAACTAGAACTAAATTGATTTAATTAATAATTCAATATATTACTCCTATACCTCTACTATATCATTTGTAAGCCAGAGAGAGTCGATGAACTGGCAAGGCAAATTTCCTATCTCAACAGGCCCCTTTAGGAAGACATTCACTCTGCAATGAGAGTCGTCAAGGAGCGTATCTATTCATACTTTCTGGCCAGAGCCAATTAAAGCTGGCATAGATATACCTGTATAGATATACTCAAATACCTGTTCGACCTTGAGGAAAACATCGTATAATACTAATCAACCTTGTATAATACCAATAAACTAGGTCATCGTATAATACCAATCGTCCTCGTATAATACCAACACTTAACCAGGTCCCATATTGATATATCAAGAGTAGTAGCCATCAGTACGAGTCATTGACCAATAGGAAGCCACGCTACCAAGTTAGGTACTCTATTTAATCCCCACTGTCGCAATCGCAAGGATGAGAATGAAGAAGAAATTTTTTAACACTTCCTTTGCAGCTGCCTAGCATTAGCTAGAGTCAGACTCCGGACTTTAGGTGAGGTTTTCACCAGCAATTTAGGTTTTATCGCAGAAAGCAAAATAGAAGATATCATCAACAGTGCGGCTCTAGTACTGACTCCCTGAGGTAAAGATGAGAGAATCATACCCTATAACAACCAACAACAAGAAATAGGTTACTCGAGTCGTGATATCAAAAAGGCACAATTTCAGAAGTAATTGAATTGCCCACTTTTACCTACCTACCTACCTACCTAAGCCATATCGTTAGTTTCAAATACTAATTATATGTGCAATTTATGGGTTGGCCACGCAATTCCAAATGCAAAATCCCAAAATAGTAAAATACCAAAATCTTAAAATTTAAAAACCAAAATTTCAAAATCCTAAAATTTTAAAATCCGACTTTAATTCATTTAGTGTTTTTGAATTCATTTATTTTAGTTTGTATTCAATAGCATTGGAAAATAGGATATCCACGCTATTATAGATAAAGGCAATATTTACTTTTTTGTATACTGCAACGCCTACGCATCTTGGAAAATTACCCCACTAAGCCCCTGCTATTAATTTATTGAAACTGTAATTTTGCCGAAGGTAGGTAAACGTAGACGGCAAGACTTTATTAAAAAATGTATAAAAAAAATGTTTTAAAAATTATGTCTTAAACTTGATATGCTTTTGCACCGAAACTCGTGCTAAAAATGTTTTTGATTTTGCAGGTACATACCATACGTCTTCTAAAATCTATATAATTTGGCTTCATTTTTTGAAGTTTTTGGATTTTGCAGTTTGGGATTTCGTGCCCAACCATAAACTGTACATGTTATTAAAATAATAACTAATAATTATATATTCATATTTGGAGCTGACGATATGGCTTCCAAACGTTGCCCATAAATTTATGAACAGATTTATCTATGCACTCTTTATCAGATATAGGAGTAATGAATTATCTTATTAAATAAATTTAGTCTCAATAGTTATTATTAATGAAAGTTAAATAGTTCTACAAAATATAGTCAAATGAAATACATGCAAATTGCAAAAAATACAGTCAAATTACACGCTGGATGGCGCATTCGGTAGAGTGCTTGCTTTTTTTCGACCTGGTCCCTTACCCTTTGTGATTGGGATAAAATAAAAAACAAAAAATAATTGAGACTATAATTTTATAAGTTGATGGGTGGATTGTTTCATCAATACTAAAACGAATGTTTCAATCCATAATGCTACCGGATAGCTAGCTATTTTGCAAGCTTCGTACTTAATTGGATATTTTAATGCACTTGAGAAATTCTGAAATTTATATCACTGTATTCTACTGTTGTTTATGCTGCTGTAACTGATAATACCAAAATACCATATGATTAAGATGGAAAAATTGTTTCATCATTTCAGCTTAATCTATTTGCAAAAGATGTCTTAACGGATCAAGTGACATCTATTTTAAAAGAATTTGATTTGGAAAAATTTGTTGTTGATAAAGATGGAATTAGGATTAAACTTTCATGTGATACTAGATGACGGTGTTCATTCGGATATTTTTACAAATATTTAATACACAATTTATCATTTATATCAAATGAGCGATAGTCGAATCATTACTTAAGAAAATTTGATAATGAATTCATCATAGAATCTTTTAAAGAAAATATAAAGTTTTTTAAGCTTGATTAATACTTGTCCATCGTTGGAGTATTCTAGTGCCGGCCGATACTTTAAATCTTTGGCTTAAATGTATTATTCAAATTATTCGATATTGGCTATTAAACTGTTAAAAAGTCCATTTTTATTGCCACAATAAACACAAAGGGTTTTAACGAACCGGTTTTATGTTCATTCATCCAGTGAAAAATGTTTTTACAATTGAAAGATCCAAAATTAAAATTAATTATGTATATGTGGATGATGCGAATTGTATATTATAAATTTGATAATAAGTATATAAAATATATAAAATGTACTTTTTTCATTGTAAAATAAATCAGTATTTTTATTTAACTAAAGGTAAATCATTATTATTTAATTATATATAATGATAGTAGATACACAATGAAGTAGACAAAATGGTATTGTCTACAAAGTAAATTATTGTTGACTTGTAGAAAATAAAGTAATCTACATAAAATAGTTTACGTTGCACAACACTAACATGAACACTATACCTTCGTAATTTGAATTCATCATCTGCATTTGATTGTGTAAATCATGAACTTTTAGGCAAAAAACTTAGGCAGTCATTTGGCTTTGACTTATCAGCTATTAAATTATTATATAATTACATGTATACAAAAAATCAATTTGTTTATTTGAATGAAATAAGATGAGAGCTAAAATGTGGTGTACCTCAAGGGTCCCTATTAGGACCCTTATTGTCTAGTTTGTTTGTTAATGACATGCCACTATGTTTATCTGAGTCGAAATACAAATTGTATGCTGATATCCTTATTAGTGGACCTATTACCAATATAATTATTTACATTGCTAAAATTAACGACGATCTTGATGCTATTTTATTTTGGACTAAAAAAAGTTAAGTAAAAGTTAAATGCATCTAAATCGCAAGCTTTATTCTAGGGAAGTTAATACATCTATATTACCCCAAATTAAAATGAATAAATTAGCAATTCAATATGTAACTAAAGCTAAAAATTTAGGGGTGATTTTTAATAATACCCTAACGTGGAATGACAACATTGATAGAATATCCAAAATTGACGTCTACTGTATTTTAAGAAAATTGTGGAAATATTCTTATGTTCTAAATGAATGGTTAAAACGTAAACTCGTCCTAGTTTTATTGATTTCACATTTCACACACTGTGATACTGTTTACTCTGGTATGTCTGCTAGTTAATGCTTGCACTCGTTTTTTCACAAACCGGCGTAAACATGATCACATTAGTGATGTTTCCAACGTAATATTAGGTGTTACACTAAGCAACTTTTTGAAAGCAAGGTCTCAAGTAACATTGTCCAAGAGCAAGACTCTACAAAATTGCAAAAAAGGGCTCATAAGACTCTCATAACATACTTGAAACTCTCATAACTTTAACTCTTGCTACAAGAATTAAATTAGTTCTAATAACATTCTTATTATGAGATAATTACACTCATAGAGTATTACTCTCATAGTAACACTCTCGTAATACACTTGCTATGAGAGTTCAACTCTCATAGAGTTAAACACTTGTAATACGAACGTTATGAGAGTTTAAGTATAAAAATAGTTTATCAAAATGCACTTGCTATGAGAGTTTAACTCTCATAATGCTCTCATAGGGTTGAACACTTGTAAGAAGAACGCTATAAGAGTTTAAGAATAATAATACTTATTAAAATTCTGTGATGAGAAGTAAAATGTTGAATCCCTTCAAATCAGATCATTATGATTATAAAACGATATAGACAAAATGGAAAAAATTTGATTGGAGAAAGGTAAAAAAATACGGTAACTTCCGCAAAAATGCAACAGGGTTCTTATATAAGTTAATAAAAATAGTTTTTAAAAAAACTAAATTATTTTGACTTAATATAGGGAAAAGGTGGAAAAGGCATGGTAATTAAGAAGTATTTTGTTTTTTTCAAACCATACCAAACCATAGCTTCTTATTAAAACATGACTGTTTACTGGTCCATAGTGAAAAATATCAGTTTATTTAAATCCCTGTTCTGTTAAAAAAAGTTAAATTGGGCTTTAACTTGAATTATAATTAATAAATAAGGGTTTCTAGTATTATGCTTACTTTTATACTTAGTTTTACTCAAATTTATTTAGTCAACTATTTTCAGATATATGGGTAAAAATAGTATAAGACATGAAAGGGTTAAAAAAGAATTATTAAAATTATTTAAATTTTGATTATTTTTGGAGCGATAAAATTTCAATGCCAGGTAAATTTTGGTTATTATAGAAGAAAAAATTATTTTAATTTCCTATAATTTTATTTCATTTAATATTTTATTTTAGTTTAATATTTAATATATACATATTTACTTATGATCACACAATACATAAAACTAAACATAAACTTTATTTAACTCAACTCTGCCAATGAAACCAATACATTTATAATAATATGTTTCTACCTCTTTCTGACAATTAGACTCATAATAAGAGTTAAGCACTCATAATAAGAGTTTCTCAATACTCTCATAGTAGTTTTCTTATGAGACTTTTACTCTCATAAACGGTGCCCTTTTACTCTCATAACGATCGTATAAAACACTCATAGCATTCTACAAGAGTAAAATTATGAGAGTAATACTCTTGGTTTAATTCTCATAGAACTCTACTAGAGCCTTATGAGAGGAATTTTGTTACTTGGGGTATATTGTTGTTATAAAAAAGATCTTGTTAAATCTTATACCATTATACCTTTCTGAAAAGGTCACTACTGGTAGATCAACAAGAAACATGAATTTAATAGTTCCTCGTCATATGAATCAATTAAGACACCTATCGTATTTTGTTAGAACTACATATATTTTGTATACATGTATTATATATTAAGTATGTAAATTTGTGTATATAGCATTGTTTTTTTTTTTTTTTTATTTTTATATCTCTGTATTATGTAATTTTTTTATTTATTTATTATTTTTATTTAGTTCATATAAAACTATTTACAATTACAATAATATTCATACATTAATAAATAATCAAAATAAATAATAGCATTAATTATTGGAATAAGTGTTACAGTTACCACTTATAATTACGCCAAAACTCATGGTGGCATATTTTATTGCTTATATTGCTGTATTTTTAATTGCTACCTTTATGTTTGCTCGTACACTTTATTATTGCCGTCTTAAAGTTAGTGCAATTGATGGACCGATGTAAAATCAATCTTTTTATACTCAATCTTTAGTACTTAATATGGAGTGAATCTAATTTAATTCATTCCAAATTTATTCTTTATATAAATTTTAATTTGTTTTTAAATCTACTCAAACGATTTTCCATTTTTAATTCTGTAGGAAGATTGTTTATAATTGCAAATCTTTGTACATGATCATATTTTTTTTTTTTCATTTCCATAAAAATCTAATCTAAAGCTAGCATTATTATTCTTAAATTATATTCGTGTATGTCTCCATTGTATACAATTTTATTACATAAATAAATTAAAGGGTAAAGCTCGTTTTTTATTTTAAATACAATGATTAAAACATTCCTTTTAATTTGCTGTTCAATATTTAGCCATTTTAACTAATAGTGTCCAACAATGCATGTACAGAAGCATAGCTATTCAATCTTAGAACAACTCTCATTGACTTGTTCTGAAGTCCTTGCAATCTACCCATCATTTCAGAATTACACTTAAATAATATAGAAGAACAATATTCAAAGTGTGGTTTGATCGTTGTATTATGTAAAATGATTGCGCACTTAGTAGATATTTTATTTCTAATTTGATTAAAAAAACTCACTTTTTTAGCGATCTTTTTACAATATGACTTTTAAAATTTAGTTTACAATCTATTATTACTCCTAAGTATATATATATATCTGTTTTATTTTTATTAATTTAGTAATTTAATCTAGTTATAGCTTAAGCCCTTTATATTTTTACATTTTAATATTTTTCATTGTTATTTTCTAATACCTTTAGTTTGGTTAGTTTTAAATTTTGAATGCTAGTTACATGTTTATAAAAGACCAATCGTCTTATATATAAATAAATAAATAAATAAATAATAAAAAAAAAAAAAATATTATGGCTTATATTTTTTAGAGTAACTGATTTATAAAATCAAAGAAAAATTTAATAACTGAACAAATGATAAAAAACTGAATACATCACTCAAAATTAATAAAAAAAAAAAACAAAAAAAAACATAGCAATTTCAATAGGTTAAATAAATTTAATTAAAATAAGGTGCTTAATAAATAATTTTAACTTTTCTAATTAATTATTCAAAGGCTGTAAATTATCAAAAGTAACAACTTTCAAAGAAATTAAAATTTTTTAGAAACCTGTAATTATTAAATGCAATAAAATTTTATACTTTCTATTCTAACAAAACAATAAGTAATTAAAAAAAAAAAAAAAAAAAAAGAGTTGTAATTGAATTAAAAGAGAGTTGAATTTTTCAATATTTTTTTTTAAATTCTTAACTATATATACATATAATACATATATACATATATACAATTATATCTTTTGAGTTACTTAATTCTAAAAAGGTTACTGTCCTATTTTTGTAAATGTGTACATTGAAATATTGTTTTCCACGATTTCCCATTATATTAAAAGTTGCTCAGTGCTCGTCAAATTTCTTCTTCAAATACTTCAAATTAATTGCTTTCATCTTTTCTATTTCTTTTTGTTTTTTGTTTACTTTTTGTTTTCTTTTGGTAAACCTTACTTATAAAATTTTTGTAAATTTCCACAATAATTCAGCAGCAAATTAACAAAAAGAAAAAATTAAAAATATTAAAATAATAACTAAAACAAAAATAAAATTAAATGGAAAAACATTTTTTTTAAATTTTTTCTTTTTTTGTTTTTATTAAATCCAGAAAAGGCACCGAAACGGTAAAATAACAACCTCAAAAACCAAAACCGAAGATAAAAAATAAAAAAAAAAACTTTTATCTTAATTCTTGTTCGTTCGTTTTTTTTTTTTTTTTTAAATTTAAAAATTTCTATGGACTTTACTTTTCTATTTTCTTTTCCTCTATTAAAAAAGTTTTTTTTCCCTTTGAACTGACTGTTGCAATTCAATAATATCATCCAGCAAACTTTATTGAGTCAGTTAAAATGGGGGAAAACGAAAGGAAAAAAAGGAAAGAACAAAATGTTACCTGGTTTGTGGCCACAAAAAAAAAAACAAAAACAAAAAATACATGCAAGGAACGTTTTATTAAAAAATCAAGATAAAACAGAAAATAACAGTTCTTATGTACATTTAGTTGGTCTGATGAACTCAAAGAAATTCTATGTGTATCCTGAAATTGGTAATAAATATAACTTGAAAAATGTTATTATATTTCAATAATTTGATTAATCAAATAGTTAGTATTTAATAAAAAAATTATAATATTTTAGTAAGCCGTTCTGACACGACTTCGATACTATTATAATAAAAGTCGAACTCTTATATTGATTTTATTTATTTGCTAATATACATATAAGGTATATACATTATAATTTCCCCAATAAAGACAATTCTAAACGATGTGAAGAAGATATGCGCCCAATCAATATTATGTCTTTACATGAGAAACTGTTGGAAAACGTTGTCTATGAACAACTAGTGAAAAATTTTGAAACAAACAATATTATCGCAATGGAGCAGTCAGGTTTTCGAAAAGGGTATTCATGCGAGACTACATTAAACTGTGTAAGTTTTGAATGGAAAAAACTGGCTGATGCTGAAGATTTCGTCATTATTTCAGTATTTTTAGTCCAGAAGGGTGCATTTGAGACACATAGGTACAAATTTATTACTGTCAAAACTTAAACAATATGGGATCAAAAACAACGAGCTAAATTTGTTTAAAACATATTTAGTAGGAAGATTGCAGGTTACTAAAGTTAACAATGTTTTATCTTGTCATAGAGATATTAAATTAGATGTTCCACATGGATCAGTGTTGAGAGTTATAATCTTCCTGTTATATATTAATGATATTGGGGATATTCTTAAATTTTGCCATATAGTCATGTTCGCTGATAATTGTCTCGTATATATTAGTGACAAAAATTTTGCAGACTTAATTCGAAATCTAAATACAGACCTGCAAAATATACATAACTGGCTTTGTATGAATAAGTTTAAGCTCAATGTCACAAAAACAAAATGTATGCATATCAATATTAGATCTGCAGCCTCTACTGTTCCTGCTGTTTATATTAATAATGAGATTATTGAACCTGTTACGAGTATTAAGTATTTAGATGTTATAATAGATAATAAATTGAATTTTCGTTAACACTTAGACTACGTATGCGGAAAAATTAATAAAAGAAACGGTTTTCTACGTCGAATTCGAAGCAGTCTTTCTTTTGCAACAGTGAAAATGGTGTATAATGCGATTATTTTATCTCATTTTAATTATTGTGCAACGGTCATGTTTTCCGGATCATCAGAACACCTGAATAGGACGCAAAAGCTGCAAAACCAGGGGATAAGAATATTGTTAAAATGTAGTAAATAGACCAAGAATTGAATTTATGCTTCAAACACAAAATTGGATGAACATAAACCAAAGAATACATTTTAAGATTTTAATTTTTGTTTTTAAGTTCCCACTATATCTCACAAGGAACTTACAGCTCGTTAGTGAATATCAGCCATATAATCTGAGAGGAGGAGAAAAATTTAGAGTCGGACGATTCAACAGAACAGTAGGTCAAAACCAATTACTGTATGTAATACTGTACTGTAATACGGATTGCGGTTGTTTAACTCTCTGCCGAATAAGGTAAAGTGTATATGAGGAACATCAATCGATTCAAAAAGACTATTATTCAAAGTATGTTATAGAAATTTTTTAGAATATTAGTTTTAAAGTTATTTTGTTTTTATTTTGCTGATAAATTTTAATTGCTGATTAAAAATCCATGATTATTTGATTTTTTGATGTATTGAATTAATTGGATTGAATTTACTTAAATTAATATTCAGCTATTGTTAATGTTAATTATTGTTAATGTTTTATACAAAACTAATAAAAAAAAAACCAAACACATGTTCAATTAGTTTTCTAACTAATTAATCCTACTGCGAATATAATGAGGCAATTCTGTCTCTTTGAATAGAAGATGTACGTGTGTATTTTTATGTTATGCACTAGAGTACCTTATAATAATTAATTCATTTGTCCAATTCCCAATCTGTTTGTATACAGAAATATTTAGGGTGTATTCGAAACCTATCGCACTACGCACTTGTTACTTCCGAAATTACTAAAATTCATCGCATTAAATTTTTCTCCCAAATTTATGCAAAATATCAAAATACAGTATCAAAATTCAAGAAACATGATAAATGTTAATTATTTTATTATTATAAAAAAATAAAATGCTCATAATATATTTTTTTATTAATTTAATAATATTCTTTTTATTGAATTTTGTTTGTTTCTTCTTTAATAATTTTATTTTATGTATTTTCCATTTTTTGTTTTTTAATTATCAGTTTTTTCTAACTTTAAAACTATTTTAATGCGGTATGTGGGGTATATTATTACCAATACTACTTCGTAATTCAGTATAATAACCGGGCAAGTTTCTCCCTTCAATGTAAATGTGAAATATGTTAATTTAGTACCAATTGTAGCGTCAAACAACACAAATTACTTATATTCAGCGCCGATGCAATAGAATAGAAATGTCAAAACAACTGCTAAATAAAAAAATACAAGGATATTTCCGATTAAGAAAGAAAAGACTGGCAACACACACACAGGATATAAATAAAGATTGTCGACAACAAACAAAATTAACTACACATAAATCTTAAACACAAAATAATAATTATAAAAAAAAATAAATAATTAAGTAAACAGATTTTAAATGGTCATTGTTGTTTTATTGAAAGAAAATAAGTATAGGTACAAAAATAACAGACAACCTATACATTCACTTTTGATGCTCCACTTCTGAATTCATTGTTGAATTTCATTTATGTTGTATTGCACAATCTCGGAAGCATACATGGCTTAACATATGATACCAACATGGCCGTATTATCAACAAATATGGTGGTAGTTGTCTCATTTGTTATTGATAAGTCTGCAGTGTAAATAAAATATAAAACTGGGCTTAATACACTGTGGTAAGGCTCACATGATTGTTGATAAGTGTATAGGCAGCTTGATGCATCACCAAAAAGTACATTTTTCTATGATATATGACCTTAGTAATAAATAGAAATGCTGAGGTAGTAACTGTTTAAATTTGAATAGCAGTCATTCATACTATATACTTTATCAAAAGCTTGGTTAATATCAAAAATTCAAAAAATTCAGCAAGGTTTTATGTCTCTTAAATTTTATGTACATTTTCTGTATGTAAGGACTGATGTTTGATTCAGAAATTTATTCTCAATTTTATGAATTGTAAGAAATTGTTAGTGCTATACTACTGAATTTAATATATATATTATTTAATATATATTTAAATTAATACTATTTTAAATACTACCTAATTAGCTAGCTACTTCAAATATATTTTTTATATTTAAATATTTTTTTATTTTACGGGTATAATTTATTGTCTTCAATAACAATTACTAATAAACAAATTAAAAATTAAAAATTAAAAATTAAATCAAAATATATTTTAAATTTAAATTGTCAATTAAACTACAATATTGTAAACCGTTATAACTAAATGGTGAATAGATAAATAAATAAATAACCCTCCAACGATATAAAACTATATTCAGTAGAACCAACTGCTTGAATAAATATTATAAAAAAAATAAATTTGACTGAACACATTATGCTAAAATAACATAAATCCCAACAGCAATCACGCTCTTGTAATATTTATTTTTCAGATAGCAGTAAATTATCAAAAGAGGCTTCCGCGACTGCTTCTGACCAAATAGAACAGTCTGAAGGACTTTGTGGCTTTAAACTTTTTAACCAGTTTAAGAACATTAAAACTAGTCCTAATACGGACTAAACATCCATTTACATTTGACTCAAATAAAATAAAGTACCCTTCAGTAATTTGATGAAACAAAATTTTAATTTTTAACATTTTGAATGCGGAAGGTCAAATCTATAACACTGAAATATAAACTCTACAAATTTTTTTATGAAAGAAATTTTATCCTAATATGAAAATGGTAGGAGTAGAAAATTGAATTCATTTAACGCAAATACAAAATAAAAGTAATGCGTCCTTTCACAAAACATTTTTTAAATATAATATAAAAAAAAGTTAGGTAAAAAGAAAATTTAAAGTTTTGAAAGTATAAAAATTCTAATACTTAGGTTAAGTATAAAAATAAAATAAAAAAAATATATTTCAGACTTGACGAGATAAAGCCAAAAAACGTTTGTTTAATCACTTTTAAATATTTTCAAAAATATCGAGTGTACTCTCTTCATAATTAGTTCATTATTGTACATGTATTTTATATTTTTGATTCCCACAGAACCCATAAAATTCACATTAAAAGTGTTTTTTTTTAGATAAGCTCAAAGTTTTTTTTTAAAGAGGTCTCACAATTTGTATAATTTATTTATCATTTGAGATAGATATTCACTCGATATAGATATTCGTTATCTCAAATAGTAAATAAATTATGCAAATTATATAGCACTAGTGACTAGCTCACTACTGTACTATTTTATAATCTACGAATTATAATTAGGTATTATGTAGGTCAGTGTATCTATGTGTGGTCGTGGTGCATTTTATTATTTAAATAAAATAAAATTTTTATGTTATTTACTGTATCGATTGTACCGAGACTGTACTATTATTTGAATTCTATTGAATTTTAATATTTAGAAATATTATATTTACAGTTTTTAAAAGATAGAACTGTTTTGTTCGGATTTAAATGGTGACTGCTGGTGTTGTTTCCATATAGGTAATAATATCTTGATTAAATTTTATTAATATATATATATATTTTATGTAATTATAGAAATTTTCATTTATATATAATATATTTCAAATAATTATAATTATAAAAATTAAAAATAGATTTTTAGAAAATCTAAAATAGGAATTGGTTAAATGAAGAAGAAAATTATATAAAATGACCATATTTTTGACATTGTCAAAAATGAGATGTTTGAGTTTTTTTAATTCGCTGCAAAACGTATTTTTCTACCCAGGACATGCTAGGTACCTGTAAACTATGCATACGACGCAAGTTGGAATATAATCCACATATTAGGACCGGTACGTGCATTACGAACCGCATTAAATTTTCTAGACAATGGGCATGCTAAATATTTATAAATCATAGATACGAATACAATTCACATAATATGGACCGATTGTATTAAATTTTCTGGACCAAATTCAAAAACTTGCCATTTGTCTTATCGACAACCCTAATGTAATATACTCCCCTGTACCACATTAAAATCGTATTGTTGGTGCACTTCCTTATTAATAAATATCTCGTAGGTTTAGGCATTTTGTTCATATGAAATAAAAAGTCTAATGTCACCCCTTAAACATTTACGCTAAGGAGCAAGAGAGGTATCAAGTTCACACCCCTACTCAGTGCAAATTTCTAGATGGCTCAAAACTGGCTATGGGAACTCATTTATAATCAAATTTTTTTAAATGTGGAATCATAATCCAACAAACATGTATTGGGGAAACATATACCTACGTACAATCTACAAAAGTCCAAAAATTTAAGAGTAATATTAACAAATTTATTCAAAATACCCCCACTGATTAAAGGGCAATTTTTGTTTTCTCAATGTTCAATCAAGATAGGGTATAAGTATAAAATATCGTTTGAAACCTAATTTTTAGCTTAACTTAAACAAAAAAAATAAATAAAATTTGAAGTTGAAAATGCTATTAAAATGTTATACAATAGAACTTACTTAATGTGGTTAATTTAGAACTCAGAATTTTGACTTCAAATTAAATTTAATATTCATTTAAATGTAGAGACATCACACTATTAAACTTGGCGTCTACAAAAACCCTCTCCAATATTATAAATATTAAACTGTGACATAATAGTCGTAAACATATTAGGAAAATACCAAAGTCGATTTAGATCAGTAATACATCTATTGCCGTTCAATATTACAATAAATCTACTATCGTATAATACTAGAGCAAAATCAGGTAGACCAAGGTCAAGATTGCTGGCCACAGAGACAACTGTCGAAGTATTGCAATTAATGTGTTAATGAATGGAGCATTGTTGCACAAGATAGAGCTGAATAGAGAAAAATCGCAAACGTGGTTAAGGTTCAACCTGAGCTGTAAAACCAATAAATTATATGATGACGAAATCTACTATCCATCAAATGTTTCTACAGAGGTATAGAATTTAAAAAAATAGACATAGCATTGTGCTACGAGCTCCACCAAAATCTTTGCATTGTAATTATTGACTTCCGCCTGACTTTTGGTTTCATAAATGTTGAAAATGATAATATAAAGTTTACATAATTAATAATTTCAATTTATTTTCATTATTACAATTTGGACTTTATTAGCTTTGGGTTTTATATTAACAATCTCATATTATCTATATTAAATAGAATAATTTCATCTTAAATACTGATAAAGAGAATATTTTGATAAAAAATTCAAAAAACTATTTAAAACAAAAAAAAAAACAGAAAAGAAGATAAAACTAAATTTGAAGAAAGTTTTCAAATATTCAATACAAATGTATACAACACAAAAAAAAATTGAAAACTTTAATAATAATAAAATTTGTAAAATAGGTAAGTAGTTAAATTTAAATTTAAAATTTTTAGAATAACAAAGAAGAAAGCGTATAAAACTATATTAATAGGTTTTTAAAAAAATCAGCCGTTGGCAGAGTATACTCTAATTTTATAAAATTAATAATATTAATTTGTGATACCTAATATGAAACATTGCCAATCATTATTGTAGACATTCGTTTCTCAATTAACTAATTACAATTATTATAAAAACATTTCATATTTATTTTTGATAGTCAAATTTGTTTTTAGTGATATTAATTACATTTTGCAATGAAATGTTGATTTTTAACTAATTAATTAATTTTTATTTTGCAAATATCGATATTCCAAAACCAATTTAGTTCCTTGATCAGTGCGTAGGACAAGATTTAAATTTAAAACTATTCGTAACTCAAAATATTTACTTATAACGTTTATTTTAGAAAGAGTGGACAGAAGACAGCAGACTTAAGTTTTATTAGCTATATTAGGATACCGATTCAAATACCGTTAGTATAAAATGTAGGAAATTCCTAATATACCGCTATCCTATTTTAGTATTATTTTGAAAGCTTTGAATGTCTACGTTTACTCAAATTACTAATATTTCTAATATTTTAAAGAAATATTTAAGATTTAGAAAATATTTATATAATTAAGTTTAAATAACAATAAAATAATAATAATAATAATAAAAGACTTTATTTCATCAAAATCATAATTTAATTTATTTTAAATATTTAAGACTTAACTTAAAAATTTATAAAACAAAAAATATTAAATATAGTAAAATATTTGAAACTAATCTAGTTGATTAAATGAAAAAATGTTAATGTTAAGTTCAACCTGTTATCCAAAGATAAGTGACGAAAGAATCTTTAAAAGAAATAACATATTTAATAAAATGGGATGAGATTACATATCTATCTATTATATATATAATTTTCTGCATTTATCTGGATGTTTGTAAGTCCGACGGAATACTCCAACACATATACAAATTGCAATATGTATACAAATTGCTTTGGTACTCTTTTTTACCATGCTGAACCTTTGCAGGAAAAAAAACCATTGCATGAAATATATTTTTTTAATTTAATGTTAGTCTTCTTCACAAATAATAAGGAAAAATAAAAAATAATAATAATAATATAAATAAAACAAAGAATTTTTTTGATTTATAATAAGAAGGACTAATAGAAATTTTATCAATAGTTTAATATGGTATAATAACCAAAAGGCAAACAGCATTTAACACAAAAAAAATATAATGCACTTAAAGGTTATTTTTATTACTTAAAATTATACGCAATATGCATATGTGTCTACATATTTTTTTTTGTTGTTATGATAATGATCATAGCATCATAGTTTTACTACCGTATGCATAGCCTGTATAGTACTATAGGTATATATACTTTAGCCAAAAATGTGATGCGATGAAGAGTTAAAATTGTTATTTATTTTTATTTTTTTTGTTTATTGTTTTTTTTTATTAATATATCTAAATGATATAAAAATTTATGATCGTATATAATATTTAGTATGTATTATGGGGTTAGGTTTTGGTTCTGCTGATTTACACATAAAAACAATAACACCCTATACATTTTTAAAGAAATTAAATGAAATTTTGCACTATTATTTTTTATTTCTTATCTTTGTAAATTTATAATTTTTAGGTATATTTGTTTTCTTCAAGTGTGTAGAACTGTATGTTGTAGAGAGTGATGAATTTTTTTTAATATAGTAGATAGGTATACGTAGGCATCGGTTAAACCATATTGATTGTTGTTCTTCTTTTTAATGTATGTTATAATAATGATAATTCTGTATGAATTTTAACATGAACAGTTCGATAATAAGTTTTTTTTAAATGAAATGAAATTTTAAATAACCGATCAATGGTTCACAAGTTATGAACAGTTTCGTAAATACCTATTTATTTGCAGTAAATTTTTTTATTTTAATTTTTTCTCCAACACGAATTTTTATTTTGTTCGTCAAAATAAATATTATGTGTACCTACAATATTATTGTAAAATTTACAATTTTATTTATTTTTGTTTTTAAAATTGTTTTCGTTCAAAATTGTGGCTCATTATAAAATATTTAATTGTTCGCTATAAATTTTGACGCTAGGCTTACGCAGCGAATGTTATTGAATGTTAACAGGATTACTTGATTCTGAATTATACGATAAATTTTGAAGGTTGGCAAAAAGGATGTCGCTAAAATGATCGAGTAAATTAACCTTAGGGAATAGAAAATTTTGCACCTTACTACAAAATATTCTGTTTATATGGTAATTAAAAATATTATAATACAAAAATAACGGTATGATAAATTATTAAACAAATACGTATTTTTCTTAAACTTGAAATGAAAACTCTAATGAAGGAAAGAAATGCTAGAATTTATTTTGTTTCCGTCACATATGGCGGGTTACAAAGCTAGTTATGGTATATTATCAATATTGTTTAAATACGCTTTGAATTTATTGAAGTAGAAGAAAATAATTCAATCAGCAAGACTAGGAAAATACAAATTTAAATTTGTCAAAGAAAACTGTTTTTGTATAAATTATTAAAATAATATAAAATTAAATTAAATTAATTAGTTTTTAGAATAAATATTTATAATAATTTATTATTAATAGAATAGAACGTTTTTTAATGAAAATTGTAATAGAATTTTTCACAACACTGAAATCAAAATAATTTTTACAAAATCAAAAATCAAAATGGCATACATTCAGGATGATGTCTATTCTTTTATTCATGTTTCGATTCTCGATATTTAATTCGCTGTATTTTATTCATGTTATCAAAAATTAAAATTGCATATGTTTAGGATGATGTCTGTTATTTTCATTATTTTATTCGCTTTTTTTTTAAATTCAAATCTATTTTCGCTGAATATTACTCATAACCGAATTTATACCTATTTAAAAAAAAAAACATAAAGTAGTTGAATTTGTATATCTTAAATTTATTTAGATATTTTATTTAAATTTATACAAGAATTAAAATAATGAGAGATGAAATTATCAGATTATTTGATAAAATAAAATTTTATAGTTTTGTATAATACTCTTTATCAAAATCTTACAAAGACCAAATTCAAATTTTGTAAATTTATATACCATAATTTGTGCTATGAAAAGCTTGTAAAGTTTATAACATTTTCTGTGCAAAATTTCTTACTAATTTAGTTTGATAAATGCCTCTTATAATTTAGAAAACAATTTTTTCAGATAATCGAAATTTAAGGCGATCTTAATAATGACGCAGGATTATTATATTGTACAAAGAAAGATTACGTAAGACAAATCTAAGAATTTTTTTTCGAATTGACTATATTCTGTTAATATGGGTGAAGTAATAAGATGACCAGACAAAACTAGTGTATTTAAGGTGAGGGCAAAGTTGTGATTAATGACGTTATTGTATATGAAATTCTTTAAACCATCTCGTTATGTACCCTAACATAGAATTAGCGCTGTTGGTTATTCTGTTAAAGTGCAATTAAAATTTTATAATCAAAAAGGAGGCCCAAATTTTTAAAATGACAAACTCTATCAATTATTTCATCTGTTTCTGGTGCCGTATCTATGTATTTCATCCTGTCTTATTATTTGTAGTCAAACCTACTGCCTATAAGATTATTGGTTTGTATTTTGTAAATATATATTTACACTTTTCAAAAAAATTAATTGATTTATATCCATTTGGTTAACTCTTTTGTATGTTTACGCAGTTCTAGTAGGTCCAGTAGCTAATTTTAATTAACAATTTTAGTATTAATCACTATTCCAATTTCTGTTATATGAAATTGAGAGCAATGACTCCATATACAAATATTACTTATATCTAATTCTGGACAAGATATGGTTATTGTACACTAGTTTAGCCGTTTTTTCTGGAATACCGCTAGCCATCTATTTATTGCCACGGATATTGGAATAATACATTATTTTGGGTGATTTTTTTTGGTTATCCCATTTTAGATAATTTACAGTCTTAACTCTTTTAATTTTGTTATTTTTTATTATTATATCAATTTCATGATAGTTCGTTTTGTGGAGTTTTAAATATTTGATAATAAGGCTTTTTAACATTTAGGCACATCCAGCAATCGGAGAAAATCCCCATATCATAATTTATTATTTTTTACAGTTTTTTTAATAGTTTGGTTTTAGCTATTAGATTTATCGTCTGCATAAATATAATATCTTGAGATCAATTAATTTTTGTGGAAAATCCCCTATGTATAAGAAATATCATAACGTCCCAAGTTGTGATTCTTGCGGAATTCCACATTATAATATTCACTCTTCACTAATTGTATTGTTAATTTTGATGCAGTGTATTCTATCTGATAAATAATCTTCTATAAGAGAGTTTAAGTCGTTAAGAATGTCCAGCAGTTTAGTGTTAGTTACAACATTAAAAGTTAGTGTAGTAGACCTACAAATGCTGTACCTACATACTATTCCATTATCTATTGCATCGTATATTTGTTCAAGTGTATAGCCGAAATAGCTGACTCAGTACCGTTGAGCTTTAAGACAAACTGATTGTTATCAAATCCAATTTTATTTTTATAAAATCCCTGATTTTTCCATTCTCCACCTTTTTATATACTTTCGGTATTTAGTTAAAAATTGATATTGGTCTGCAATTATCACATAAAGATTTTGAGCCATTTTTGTGTATCGAAATTATAAACGATTTTTTAAACATGTAGAAAACTTTGCATCTTCAAAAGACATATTAATCATAATTAGTAATTGCTTTTTTTAATAGAACTTCTGCTAGTAACTTTAGATCTGTAATTGTTATATTATCTAACCCTGCTGCTACATTACAGTTTTGATTTTTAATCATTTTTAATGTTTTATTTAAGAGAATATTGTTGGAACTACATTAACTAAAAAAAGGGTCTTGGTTTTCATGTAGCAAGACTGTTGGAACTACACCAACTAAAAAAGGAGTATAGGTTTTCCTGTAGACAAGTGGAGCCACCGGATAAGCAGATTTTTTTTAAAAAAATTCATGTCATCGGCATAATATGCCGGGTGTTCCAGAGCATGCATATCAGCTTTTTAAGGGACGAAGTAGCCGTTTTTTAGGATTAAAAAAAATTATTAATTAAATCAAGGATGCT
Source organism: Argyra leucocephala (assembly GCA_963942445.1). Taxonomy (NCBI): domain Eukaryota; kingdom Metazoa; phylum Arthropoda; class Insecta; order Diptera; family Dolichopodidae; genus Argyra; species Argyra leucocephala. The sequence continues at coordinate 21,136,478 of OZ012677.1, read as the reverse complement.
CTATCGATTGATGATATTTTCAACTTCCGGAAAAAGATTTTTTGAGCCCAAAAATCGCCGAAATTGGCCGAAATCGAGAATTCCAAATGGGACGTGGTATTTTTTCTCCAAATTCAGATTTTACGATAAAAAATAAAAAACTTATGTTAAACGATTTTTTTTTTGTTTTCTCAGTATTTCTCCTTAAAATTAATAAAAATGAAAATAAATCCACCATATTTTGAAGTAGATAAAATTCATAACCATCTAGATTTCGTAGTAAATTCCAAAATTAAATGGGAAGATCATATTGATCTTGTCTGCAAAAAAATTTCTCCTTATGTTTTTATTCTACGCAGACAAAAAAATTTCTCGATAAAAAAACGCTCTTTATTATATATTTGTCATATATTTTGTCAAATGCTGTTTATGTCAACCCTATATGGAGAGGAGCGCCAAAAATTAGTTTAAAAAAAATCGAAATACTAATGAAAAAATCTATTAAAATAATTCGTAATTAGGTACCCAATATTGCACCCAACAAGTATGATTTATCTGATAAGTAGCTTAGTTTCGATATTATATGTAAGCCTGAATTGTACATTCTGGGCTTTAAAATTATAAATAATCATTATTTCATTTTGCAAATATATGTAGATGTGCCTAATTATAAAACCCGAAACAAATGCAATTTTGATCTATCACTGTTCAAAACAAACTGTCAAAAGACAAACTGTCTCTACAATTGTTTAAAATTTTTTAATGATCTATCTGGTAATATTAAGTCAATTGATAATTTCTGTCAATACAAAAAAAAAATCGTCGAACTTCTTAATGTTTAAATGTGCAATCTATAATTATAATTGACAAGCATTTAAGGTCCTGCGCAGTAGACACCTTTTTATTTTATTTCGATACTCCTACTCCTTAATGATCTTCAAATATATATAATATATAATATTGTATATAAAACAAAAATGCTCACACAGTTGAAAATTTTGTACTCATATGATTTTATTATTCAACAAATACATTATGCATATGATATGTGAAATCTTATTAAAATAATAAACAAAAACAAACAAATCAGTTATTAAAATTTACATATGGACTTGCAAATGAATCTATGTACATATGCCAAATAAAAACAAAGAAACAAATTCATCTAAAATAAAAAATATAAAAACAACAAAAAAACAAATCATTTGAATTCTTCATTTTTATCTTTTTAAGTAACTGTTTCTAAATTTTGGTTATTTGTAGTAATAATATAGTTTTTATTAAAATTATGTATTATGTAGGTATATATATGCATACCTCTTTAATGACAAAATTTTTTATTTTTAGTAATTTTATCAATAATTGCCACCTACTATAGGGAATATATCGGAAACAAAGCCGTATATGAGGGACGTGTATTTATGTGTCCTAAATAAAACTTACTAACTACGAGTGTAGTAAGTTCTTTTTATTAAACACGAGTGGTTTCTGCTATATCGTGCGAAGTCTATGTCAGTACGTAAATTACTGTTTTTTTAGAAACTTTAAATTTGACTTCAACTTGAAATATAATTACTCAACAGGGGCCCCTAGTTTTTAAATATATTTGAATTAATGTAAATTTTTTCAACTGATTGTTTTTATTTTATATTAAAAGAAAAAAAAAACTATTGTCAATCAATTGAATTTTTATATTATTAATAAATTATAAGACCAGACAGCTTCGGCTGCAATTATAAAACTCTTATGTACAATGTGTGTCAAAATTACAACTTTAATATTTTTATTCAATTTATTTATTATATTGAATTAATTTGTAATTATTTTTGAATTAATAAAATTGTAAGTGAACACAGATAAATAAAGAAAAAAAAAAAGTACTTTTTTCTATTTTTTATGACTTTTGTTACACCATTAATAGAAATATTGAATAGTAATGGACCTAAATGGTTGCCTTGTGGTACAGCAGAAATAACACTATAAATACTGTTGGACAAAAATATTTGATCCACTCACTTGTTTTTTTTTTCAGATAGAAGAAAATCATCAAAAGAGCCCTTATACTTCTGTTCTATTTGCCGGGAAAGAACGAAGTGAAGGACTGTGCCGACTTAAATTCACTCACTTGTAAAGTGTTAAAATTAAAACAATTTAATTTTCATAACCATGAACTTTTCATTTAGAATCATTTATCTTTATGTCTCTAATAACATGATTTAATTTAATTGAATTGAGAAAATACGTGTCCTTTTTTGTTGTTGTTTGTTTTTTTGTTTTTTAATCAAAATTAATTTAATAATAAAATTATTTAAAAAATTATTTATTAAAATAATTTTTAATCCTTTGCATACCTTCACAAATTTTCATATTTAAAAAAAAAAAAAAAAATTTATTTTAAAATTATTTTTAATTTTTATTTTTATAATTATATAATCAGTTTTTTTTTCTTTTTTTTTCTGAATACATTTACGTATATAGCTATACAGTTATACGTAAAAAAATTTCCTTAAGACACATATTAAAACTTTTGCAATTAAAATTCAACTAAGAAAATTAATTGCTTAATTTATTTTTATTTCTTTAACAATGAATTTTCTTTCCCATTCTTTTTTATATTTGTTGTTGTTGTTGTTGTTTTATTGTTACAGGTATGAGTATTATAATAAATATTATTTTTATATTTACGTACATATTCTATGTACCTAGTGCTAACCACTTCTTAAGTTTTTTAGCATTTTATTTGTTTATATAATTTTTTTTTTTGTGTAGTTATTTTTTGCTTTTTTTTAAAATTTCTTCATAGAAATTTTTAAAGCAATTTTCTTAAAAAGCAAAAATAAAAAAAAAATAAAAGTTGAAATGTACTTTTAATACCTATTTTTTGTTTTACAAGATAAGTGCACAAAAGTAAAAAAATGTAAAAATGAAAAAAAAAAATATATATATATATAAATTTCAGAAATTATCCTTTAGAACCGAAATTAAAAAAAAAAACAAAAAAATAAATTAAAATCAAAAATTCAGTGAAATTTCATGACTTTACTCGGTTGTTCGAGTTTTTAAAACTCTCTTCGAACCTAGCCAGATATTTAAATTTATATCACACAACAAATTATAGATAGGTACCTGAATTTTTTAGAAAAAATAAAGTTTTAACAAACTGCCTTTTTAGTAGGAACCTATTGAAAAACCAATAAACCATAGACTTTTGAAAAATTGACAAGTCCTGTTTCAGTTCAAAAATTAAAAAAAAGTTTTAAATGGTACAAATTGTATGAAATAAAATTAATATGCTAAATGTTTAACCCGAATTATGTAGCAGTATAAAAATTAAAGAAGTAGAGTTTGATAAAAAGTTTAAGGATATTCACAGCGATTTCTTTACGTCACACAATTAATGTACGAGTTAAACTTGTAATGATTTACGGCGCACTTAATAATAGAAAACGAAATAAAATACACACACCGAATGTGCAATATGAAATTTCCCAATCCTAAACTGAATTAACTTGAACAAAATCACAAATGCTTCAAACACAATCCTTTCAAATGCAAATAAACGTGACTGCAATGCAGTCAAACTTATTTGGCCAATACTGGATCATAAATAATCCTGTAACCTACTATCATTTACAAAATTAGATATTAGAACGATGGTATAGGTTATCGTAGGGGTAGGATATATTCTCTCTTATAGGCAAATATGCCCAGAAGACTTGGACTCCACTCAAACATTTTAAATACTATCCCAAAATTTAAAATTGAATTGTATTTTGTTTTTTACTAATAATTATTAGTTTTATAAACTGTAGTTTGTAAGCAAATCTGTAAGATTACAGATTTCTGTAGATTGAAATGAAATAAATAAAATAGCTCAGAAAAACTAATCTAATAGTCTAATAATCCTAATTTCTAAACTCTTTGGGTGATCTTCCAGGTACATCAATTCACTATCTCCATAGCTTTCAAATCGCATCGTCAAATTGCTTTTGAAGAGTGAAATCGCAATTTTGTGGTCTCAAAATTGATGGCTTTGGTCTAAATGTGACAACTGAGGCAGCGTCTATTTACCCACCTAACCCTTAAATTTAATTAATTGATTTAAAATTTATTTTAACCCATTGTACTTAAATCAGTTTTTTTTATATATCCTATTTTTAATGAACAACGAATTTTTCTCTAATAAATAAATAAATATAAAGATTTAAATTTGGCCTTAAGTTGGCTTTTAATAGCTAGTAAGCATTTTTGAAGTGTGATAATATTTTGTTTGCTTTGTACGTAACTTTCGGCAAGTTATTACCAGTATTTGTTCTTGAATTGAATTAAACTGTAATGTTTATACTGAATGTAACGAATTTTTGTAAAATTTTACTGTTTTTGTATTTGCACTTTTGTGCCTTCATGAAAATAATATAAATACCGGCCTTCAAACAGATGCATATAGAATATCTGCCCAGATAAAACAAGGATGTGAAGAAAGAATGCTCTGTTGACCCATTTTTTAGATGTCAGCTAGATGTCAGTTCAAACTGTGACATGCCGAATTAATCTATAAGGTACAAAATAAGCTATCAATTGAGTCTTATCTACTATTAAATTCTTATTTGATCTATATTCGTTTTAGAGTTAGACTGAAAACATTCCTGTAACCAGAAAGAAGAAAGTCGTTGAATGAAAGTCGTCTAAAGCAGTCTGCAGCAGTCTTGCAAGATAAAACATTAAAATGAATGAGTAAATATTATAAAGTGTCAAATCAATCGCGACTAGATCTTCCAAAACCACATAGGTTATAACCGTTATAAATAACTGTTATTTTTGCTTCAGAAATATTCAATAAATACAGTTACAAAAAAAAAAATTAACCCGCCATATCGGCCATATCGGACCTGATAATATAAACTTACATCAATACAAATAATAAAAATAGATAATTGGCATATAAGCCATATATCCAAAAACAGATCCATACCAACACGATATTGTTGAAATTCATAAACGAAATATTAAATTCATAATACGTTAGAAAATTTGAAATTGCCAAATTATTAGAAATCATTGAAAAATGTTGTGAAATAAGTTTAAAAAAAAAACGAATAGTAGAAAACTCAAAAACTCAGAGAAACGTTTTATAAGAAAAAGCAGAAAATGCTGAATAAGAAAAAAATAATTGATGTGAAAAAGTTGCGAATTCTACACAAAAAAGTGTATACACGTTTATTAGAGAGTGAACTCCAAAAGATGCGATATTAAAAAAAGGGAAATTTTTCTTAATTTTTTTGTTTTTGTTTTTGATTTTATTTTTTATTTTTCTATGAACGTTGCATCTTTTGTTATGATGATGATATTTTTTTGCCATTTCAATTATAATTTCCATTAAAGTAAATTTTGGAACTAGCTATAATAACAAAATTAAGAGTGTGGATTTAATTTTGAATAGGTATATATATATATACAACCCAAGTATCCATAATTTTTGTCCTAAATCAATTTTACTGAAATTTTTTTTGAAAGAATATAATTGAATATTTTCCTTTTTAACTTGTAGGGTACTGTATGCATACAAATAAATAACTTACAGATTTGTTTATTATCAAAATAAAACAGTAACAAATATTATAATTTTACTAAATATGTTTATCCTACAGACCTGCGAAATACGTGTTTCGTCTACTAAGTCTGCAAATAGTAGATAAATTGTTGTCTGCTGAAGTCGACTAATAATAGATAAAATACACATATTACGTATAATAAGCATTATTATTTTATAAAATATTCGACTATTTTCCACAATTATACAAATTTTATTCTAACGGTAAAGAATAAGTTTTTCTAAAACCTACTTGTAGTATTTTTACGATCATACAGTTTTTTTCTTAATATGAAGAAATATTGTTCTGTAAGTACAAAAATTACTGCATAAAACATTAGTGCTCGATTGAGCAAGTTTTTTGTTTATAGTTGTCAGATAGAAAATGTGTATGCACGACACTGACGCATTTTGTTCTGCAACACAAATACACGAATAAGCTATCTAAGAGTTCTTCTACAGTTTTTAAATAAAATAAATTAACCCTTTATTGCATCAATTTTTTTTTTGACGAAAATTTTTTTTTTCGTGTTATATTATAATAAAATTAAACAGAAATAGTAATTTAAAAAACAAAAAAGAAATAGTTCTGGTTCGAGTATTTGGCAATTTTCTTACTCTTGCATTATGTGCAACATTATGCAATAAAACTAAAATATTAAGTGTTATGAAAATACTTATTTAAAACAAAGTTTATTTTGAAATACTTTTAAATTTCTTTAAAAAAATAAACATTAAGATCATCAAAAATAAAAAATAAATTAACAATTCAGGTAAAAAACTACAAAAATAATAATGAAAAACAAAAATTGTTATCAAAGTGATAAAAAGTAATTTAATCATTTATGAAATGACTTAAAACAATTTCTAGTTTTATTGAAGCAAAGTGAAATACCACATTTATCACATTTAACAAATGTATAACCTTCACATTTAGGTACCTTGCACTGTAGCCTGTATAGAATGTGAAATAATTCGAAGTAATCTTATAACAACATTTGTATTAGTTCCTAAATTTTTTAATTGTTTGTTAGTCAATTGTGTATTTTATTTTCAGCCCCAGCGTATATTTCAAAAGTATAACAAAATCCTGAGATACCACAGAGTAGATATTACTTAAATTCCCATTTATTTGGTTTCATTGGGAGATATTGCTTTAACTGATTAGTATTGCTCGAAAGGAATAGTTTGAAATATTTCTTAAAGAACATTTATAAGTGAATGAATTTTAAATTATCTGTCATGGCTTGGGTTTGCTTTTGATACATGTAAATCGTTATATTTAAAATGTAGATGTTGACGTATTTTTCCAAGTGTGGATTTATATTGTTTCTCGCATTAAATTGTTTCCAACAGTTGAACACCAGTATCGACACAAATTTGGTATTTGAAAAACTGATGTCAAGATAAGTACATACGTCAATATATTTATTTAGTTCAGTTTTCGTAAGATTTTTTGATTTATCATGCATTTTCTGACAATTGTACGAATTTGATTACCTAATAATTAGTTTACATATTGCATGGGTAAAAAAGTATTTAAAGAAAATATAAGGAGTCTGTAAGCACGTCTTAGCATTGCCTAATAATAATTTACTTACATATTGCATGGGTAAAAAAGTATTTAAAGAAAATATAAGGAGTCTGTAAGCACGTCTTAGCATTGCCTAATAATAATTAACTTACATATTGCATCGGTAAAAAGTATTTGAAGAAAATATAAAGAGTCTGCAAGCACGTCTGAGCATTGCCTAATAATTAACTTGCATTTAGCATCGGTAAAAAAATATTTAAAGAAAATATAAGGAGTCTGTAAGCACGTCTTAGCATTGCCTAATAATAATTTACTTAAATATTGTATCGGAAAAAAAGTATTTAAAGAAAATATAAGGAGTCCATAAGCACGTCGTGAAGCTTGGCTGCTGCCATAAAATTTTGTGTCACTTACATCTATTGTAAAATCTTTTATCTTCCGCAAAATACTGGAATACAGATTTTTCATTTCCACAGCAATTTTTGTTTAATATTGTTCACAGATTATTATTTCATCATATCTACCACCAATAACGTTCAGAGGTACGTTTTGTAAGTTTTTTATGTTATCGTTATTTAGATCCATATAATCAATATATTCCACCAACACAAATTCTCATTAATCACTTCATTTGCATTTTATTCTGTAATTCACTCTATGATTATATCATCCAAGTTCTCGTCGACATCACACAATTCATCTTCACTACACTACCCAAATCTTCTATAATTTTTTTCAATTCTTCATCAACAATAGCTCTAGTAGACCAATAGAAATTTCCACGATTACTGATACACAATCTTGTACATATGCAATACAAATATGATATAAATTTTATAAAATCTGTTGCGGCATGCTCTTGCATATTTGCAATATTAACTTTAGAAACGAATTTAAACAATATTTACAATAACAAATGCAAAAAAAATAATAAAATTTAAATAATTTGAAGCTTGCTAAATTAAAATTTACTTTCAGTTTTGTTATTTAAATAATTTAAACAGTTTTAATTAACGAAAAATAAATTCTTATTATGTATAAAAGTATATACGCGCACGCGGTCGCTGTTAATCTAAAGTTGACATATTTTCTCTATTTAAGTAATTTTAATTTAAAAAAAAAAGTTGAATTTGGTTGGAAATAGAGAAAAAGTAATTTCTTACTCTTTTAGGGAGAATTTTGAAAAATATAACTGAATTGAACACTAATAAAGTTATATTTGAATATGTGCAATGGTATGCAACGAAGGGTTAATAAAAAATAATTTAATAAAACTAGTGAATCCTCTGTGCAATTGCACAGAAGCAGTTCTTTCAGGTACGATTTTATATAAAAAGAAATATTTGTTTTGGTATAATTGTGTTGTTTTCTGAATCGCTTGATTCTTGAATATATATACAATGAAATTAAAGTATAATACCTAATACTTTATGACGAAACGTAGTAGATTGATGTATTTTAATTCGTTTATAGTCAAAAACGTTTTTATTCACAATTCTGTTATAGGCAACAATTTGTTTGAAAGAAAGTAATAAACTTGATACAATCGATATCGTTTATAGTCACATTAAAATATTTTTTTTTTTTTTTTGTCTTTATTCTATACAACTATCTACATAAAATATAAAAGATATTGAGTATAATGTTGGAATTAAAATTGACGTGATGTAATTGACATGTAATCAAAGTCAAGAATTCATTGATTCTTGACTTAATATTCAAATTTATATTTATGGAGTCTCAGGTGAAGTTAATCTAGTAGATAAATCCAGCAATCTGAAGCGTCTTAATCTGCGCTCGCTTGTTCGTTCATTATTGATGAGTTGAGGAGCAAGAAAATTTGGTTGGTTTTCCAGTCGAACATAGTATTTTTCAGCTTTCTTTTTAATGAATTGCTTAACAGATGGGATATTTCTGATAAATCTGATCTAATTGTGTCATTTCGGACATACCAAGGCGCATTGACTATAGACCTTAATACTTTGGACTGGAAGCGTTCTATTATTTCGATGTTGGAGTTACTAGTTGTTCCCCATAGTTCCAACCCGTAGCTCCAAATTGGCCTGATGATAGCTTTGTACACTGCAACTTTACATTCTAGGGATAAATTGGAGAAACGACCTATTAGTCAAATTAATTGGTTGAATTTTAATCGTAGTTGTTTATTTTTGCTGATGATGTGACTTTTCCAAGTTAGGCGTCTATCCAAGTGCATACCCAAGTACTTGACCGACTCTTGGTGAGTCAATTCCATGTCGTTAAGGTGAACAGCGGGGCAATTTCCCTTGCGATTAGTAAAGGTGATATGAAGGGATTTCGAGTCATTGGCCTTTATTCTCCACTTTTTCAGCCAGTTTTGTATATCCAATAAGTAGCTCTGAAGAACTTCTGAAGCTAATCTCGGATTAGTATGAGACACTAAGACCGCTGTGTCGTCAGCAAAGGTAGCAGTGAGTACCCTCGGCGATGTTGAGAGGTCCGCTGTAAATATCAGGTAAAGTAGTGGGCCAAGGACGCTGCCTTGAGAAACCCCAGATTTAATTTCTTTTAGTGACGATACATTAAAATATAACGCCAATTTTTACAATAAAACAAAAAAATAAGTCAAAAGTGAATTATTTTATCAAAAAACTGATTTTATATATTGTCTTTTTCTGTTCTTTATTACAAATATGTATATTTTGTGATTACATAACAGAATGGCTTTTTATGAATAAAATAAAGTTCAAAATTGTAATACGAAAGATATGCAATTTTTTTTTTACTACACCTATAGTCACAAAACAGTTATATTCAGAAATATTACTCAAATTTAGCGAATGACTATAACCGTGTTTTACTGTATATATTTTTTTAATAATAGCAGAAGCATTTAAACTAATATTTGTTATATCATTTTTGAAGAGTATGACCTGATTTGATTTTCGTTTTTCTGTTGTGTTTTCAATTTTTGTTTGTGCTTTTTGTTTTTGTACTTTTTTCCATAAGTTGGTGGGTCTATTTAAAATGACAGAATTTTTATGAAACCTTTTTAAAAATTGCCCGTGATTGAAATTTATTTTAGAGTATAGATGTCGGTCAACTTGGAAATAACCGTTATTTATTTGGTATAAATATTTGAAATGTTTTAAGTAATCAGCACCAAGAACTTGCAAAAATTTTAATAATTAAATTTTTTCATTTAATCATATTTTTATTATTGTTCATTAAACTATTTACATATTCATCACTTTTGTTCTATTACATGTAATATTTTTTTTCTTTCTTTCTTAATTTGATATTTTTTTTGCATTATATATTATTTTATATTACTTGAATTTGTATAAACTTGACTAAGCATTTTAAAACGAATTGTAAACACTCTATACGAGCTTCGTTAGCTCTTTTTGAGAAATTAAATAAATAAATAAATATTTTTGTGGTGTAATTTACAATTCAATTATTCTTCCTTTTTTACTCACCACATCGTTCATCTTGTGTATTATTATAAAGATTTAAAACTGAAATAAAATTTATTGCAAAATTATAACAAAAAAATTTCACTTCGATCAAATATCTTCGATTAATCGTCGAATACCCTATCTATCTACTTATTTTGTTCTTTCATTTAAGTTTTCTACAATTTTTCTTCAATTCAGTTTTTTGTAATAAGTAAAACCAAAATATTTTTCTCAAATTAGGTGGTAACAAAAGGATAAAAGAAAAGATGTGCTCAGCAACAGGATGTGCTCTACTTCACAAAAATTGAAGTGAATGCAATCAAGAGTGCTGGTATTGGTGTACCTTATATAATATTTTATAGTATTATTAAAATGTGCACAAAAATAAAACGAAAAAAAAAAAAAAAATTACGGTATCTTAACAATAATTTTTCAAAGTTTATAATGAAATCATATTATTTAAGTTTTGTGTATATGCCGTGTCAAAGTGTATTACACCGGAATAAATTATGAGTTTCACCTGACACACCTTTGCTCGAAAATTTTCGTGTTGTTTAGCTACTTGTAAATGAATTTCTAAAAGAGTTTAAAAACTTTTTTTTATGTTATTTTTTTTATTTTATTTAATTTTTGTTTTCTTTTAATAAATTTAGGTGTTGGTTATGTTAAAAATGCTTTGGTTCATATGTTTTTTTTGTGTATGTATGAGTTGTTGTGCGTAAAATATAAATGATGAAAGCGTGTCAATTAGTTATTAATTACTTTTCGTGTTTTTTTATAATGAGTTACAAGCATCGTAAATGTCATATGATTTAAATAATATACAAACATAAAATAATGATATTTAATACATTTTTATGTTTATATGCTTGTATGAGTAAGTCCTGCTGAATAACAAATGGGATGTGAACGTATAAATTTTTATTGATTTAAATTGAAAATTGAATTGAGATTTTAAGACTTCTTGTAACTAGAATTATTTTTTTTAACCTTTATGTTATAATAAAGAAAGTAGTAGCTATTTGTGTCTTCTTAAGTATAGGTAAAGAAGTGTTTGGGTACTAACCTAATTATTTGTTATATAAATATTATTGTTTTTTTCTTTTATTTTAATAAAATATATATATAATATATATTAAAACAAAGCTTTATTGAGGTTCATTTAAGTTAAATATATGCGTGTATCATTTGAATTTAGATGAAGTAGAAATAAGTTTTAAGAATATCAGGACAAATTGTGAAATACCAATGTTGTGATGATATTTAGGTGATATAATTTTTTTGTATAAGTATAATGTTGTAGTGTTTGCTATGAGAGTATTATTATATTAAAAAAAAGCTTAGTGTGTTACTTCATCTTGACTGTGTTACTCTCAATCCAATAGTTGAACCAATAATGAATTTAATTAATTCATCTATTTAGCAGAGCACTATGCCTGATGCACTAAAAACAAACAAAATCATTCCGATATATAAAAAATGTTGTTAAAAAGTCATTCCGATATATTAAAGGCGATGTTAATAACTTCAGGCCCATATTTCAATAAGTTGAATTTTTAGCAAAATAATTGAAACCTATATAAGCAAGCAAATTACTGAATATTTATCACAAAATAATTTGTTGTCAACATTACAATATGACTTTACAAAAAATTCAAATACTTCTACTAGATTATTTGATGTTATAATACATGCACAGAATGAAATTAGCAAAGGAAAAGAGGTATGTATGGTATTTTCTTACCTTACAAAAGCATTTGATTCAGTAGATAGAACTATCATGCTAAGAATTCTATACGAATATGGGGTGAAAGATAGAGAATGCAAATGATTTGATAACTACTTTACAAACAGAAAACAATATGCTGAATGTGATAATATAAAAAGTCAAGAATATGAAATTGATTTTAGTGTAATCCAAGGTAGCTCACTTGGTCCAGTTCTGTTTTCAATCTATATATAAGTACCTTTTCAAATTTGATCATTCATTTGATCAAATCATTTATGTATGCAGATAATATAGTTGTTATGTTAATTTATATATAACTATATAATGTTGTATAGTTGAAACTAATATATAAATGAATGTGTATACATAAACTTACAGTAAATGTGAACAAAACAAAGTGTATGTTAATTAAGCCAAAAAATTAAAATATTTCGGTATTTTATAATAAAACTAAAAAAGATCAAGCAAATACTTATAAGTACCTTGGAATTATAGTGGATGAAAATCACACTTTGAATACACATATAAATGAACTAGCTAAGAAATCAAGGAGAATAGCTGGAGCATTTAAGAAAATAGGGAAAAGGGTACCTAACACCAACAAAATATCAATTTACTACAGCCTTTTCCATAGCAATATTTATTATTGCATAAGTATATGGGATAATATATTTGAAAGGAATTTAAACATGTTGCAAACAATACAAAATAAAATCATAAAAAACATATTTTGCTTAAATAGAAGAACATCAACTAATACAATACATAAAAAACATAACATATTAAAATTAAAGGACTTTCGGGATATGACACAAATATTACATATACATAATATAAAATCAAACACACAATGAACATGCAGCAATGATGTTCATCAACATAATACCAGAACAGCTAATCAAATGCGTTTGCATACTGTCATAAATGGGCTGAGTAACACTAGCATCTGACTATGTAACGAGCTACCCAATAATATAAAAAATTTACCATCCAAAAAATTAAAAATCGAGATTAAAATACTAATGTTAGAAAAATATAATAATTAAATATGAAAATCTAGAATTTGTACATGTATATGTATACATAACTGTCTTCTCTTGTGACAGTGAAAAATAATCTATGAATATCCGGAAAAGTACCCGTCATCAAAAAATTTAGATTTGCAATTTTCGATATGCTACCTTTATAAGTAAAATAAAATACTAAGCAGTTCGAAAATCAACTATTGTAGAAGACAGAAGCTTAAGGTCTTGGATGCTACCTCTGAATGTGTATAGAGTATATTCTATTCAGCTGCATCAACACAACATCCACTTTTGAATAAAAAGGTCTAACTTTAAATTTTACCTACTTATAGTTTTTTCAACACATCACGTAAACATTATAAAAATATTTTTTTATACAAAAAAAAATGTTGATTTGGATAAGAGGAGTGAAGAAGGGAGGATAGGATATTATATACGGTATAAATAGGTAAAGTATAGGGTAAGTAGACGAACCCAAACTGATTTGTTTTGAAAAGTTGTAAGTTGTTAAATAGAGGAAAAAAATATCTATCTGACACTGAATTAAGTATAGCATGTGCAGCATCTAGAAATCTGCAAGAACATTTGCAGCAAATATAGGAATGAAAAGGAGTGGAAAATGAAGGTCAATGAAAGTGTACATAACTTTCTCGTTAAAGAAGGGATTATGCCCAACAGTTGATCTAATGGGTTAACTATCCCGCAAGCTAACGAGGTTAAATACCTAGGTAATACACCTCCACAAAGTCTAACGTGGGAGAAGCACATCACCCCAAAAAAAGAGCAACTAAAACTCAATACGATCAGTATTTATCGGCTTATTGGGAAAAATTCTACACTAGATCTGGAACACAAATTGTTGCTAAATAAAGCCATTCAGAAACCAATCTGGTTCTATAAATGTCAGTTATGAAGAACTGCTTCTAATAGTAATATCGAAGTAGTTCGAAGGATGCAATTAAAAATTGTACGTACCATAACACAGGCCCATCTTGGTACATTAGAAATATTAATCTACATAAAAATTTGAATATATCCATCATGGTTACAGAAGAACTGGAAATATTTAAAAACAGATATGAAACAGACTGATCCAACACTCTAACTCTTTGGTGAGAGATCTACAAAACATTTTTCAATAACCAGCATGTTTAAAAAAAACGCTAGCAGTCATGTACGGCAGAAAATTGTTCCCTTATTCTATTATTTCACACTGTTAGATTGCTACTTAGAACAAACACATCACTTGTCTATTGCTAAACGAATCCTTGTTATAGTTGATTGTGTAATAAATATCCAATATTAGGGATAGTAAAATTTCCACCTTTGATTGGTAGAAAAGTAACTGTAAGTCAAAAAGCTTAGGACGGTGGAAGTCACAAGAGATTGTTACATGAAAAATTACTTAAAGCGATACGATAATATTTTCACTGAATCGACTCAATTCGATTAAATAGTCAGTCAAGTAATGTATAGGCACAATACTTGACCAGCATTTTTAAGGGTAAGCTTTATACGTAACATAAAGACGTTTTGCTAGAGGTAGAGGGCAGAAAATCTTTAGATATTGCTTAATAGAACCTAAAGAAGAATTTGCATTGCTCATTATTTTTATCATAATGTAGTTTGAAGCCAATTCAGCGTTAACCCGAGGTCTGTACTAGAACTTAAACTTGAAAGCGAACTCAAATTTAGTTGTTAGTGGAATCAAACTGTCCGAGCAGAATTTCTCTAAGAAAACGTAGATTGAGCATTTAGAAATGCTCAATTCAAGTCCATTTTTTTTTGTTTATTTGTAATATTCAGTTCATATACAATTCATAGTATTAATACAATGCTTAATTCTATAAATGTATTTATATTTGTGTTATAAATTTTGTTTTAAGTGTGACCGTAGCATAGGCTGTCTGATCTTATAATTTTTAAAATTGGTTTTTTTTTCAACACCAAGAAGCGAAATTGTGTATATCGTTTTGCAGGTTAAGGCAATCCGATGAGAAAGATAAAGGAATAAAAAGCTTTGTGTCATCTGCAAAACTAAGAAGCTTAGAAAGTGTTATCACTTTAGGAATATCAATTGTTGAAACTATAAAACTAAAGCGTTCTATGTGAATAACTTGGGGACTCTAGAAGACGCTGAGTATTGTTCAGAAATTGCAGTTTTAAATAAAACTGAGCACTCCCAAGAAGAGATACGACTCAAACCAATTAAAGCTGGAAACACATTTACACTTGTTGTTGAATGTATATTAAAATAATAGAAATTCCAAAGACACAAACCCGGTAACCGAAAATTTCTTCTTCAATCAATATTAAAGGTTAATTAAATTATGTTCGTGCGAAAATTTTTTAATTTTGTATTATTTTTTAATGAAATGCAGTTAATTACATACTGTTTTTTTTTTATTCAAATAATTTTTGTTTTATTTTAATTAAAAGAGGTTTGAGGATAATTAAAAAAGGATAATATAACATTGTTTAATAAGACAAAAAAAAAAAAAAAACATTTCATACAAGTAATTATTTATGAACAGGTAAGTATAATATGTAGGTACAGGTATTTTATTGTTTTAAATCCATAAAATAAATTTCAAAGTTTTATTACTTTTGAATAACAAAAAAAAAAGAAAATAAAGTAATTTTATAGGTTTTTTTTTTATTTTGGAAAATTAGCATTAAAATTACCGAATTTTCTTGTTGATATTCAGAAATTAATTTGGGAAAAGTTTACGAAGAAATTAATAATTAATTATATAGCTTTAAATAATTTTTCTTTTAAATTTTCCCATAAGTTTGAGGCATGTGCCTGAAGTACAATATAAATTTTCAAACATTATAGAAAAAAATAGAAATAATTAGAAAAAAATAAAACAATAAAAAATATATTACTTTTAAGAAGTGATTATAGAATAGAGACTTTTACTTTGTACTATTTAAGAGGTAAAATATAATGTTGCTGACGTTAGTAATTAAACTTTTTTTTCCATTATTTTTGGAACTAAAGTATAATGAATGATTTCTGGAAAGTTTTATTGCATTATATATTATCAATATTCGACATTTACTAACATTTTTTTCTATTAACGATGGCGGTGCTTATTAACCGTACTGGATGATAATATATTACGTAATCAATTATTGTAGCAAGCTTTTGTCTAGTGATAAATATCTGATGTGTCTTGTCTAGATCATTAATTTGGCAGTATGATATTATTATATAAATTATATTATATACATTAAAAGATTATATTGTATATATAGTTACAGAACTGGCAAGAAGAAACTACTTTCCAATCACATTATGCTTGGCAGTGCCGATACCAGCTTTAATGACATAAGTGATCAAATAATAGAATGTTATTGAATTAAGGTTAAAACACTTCATTTTTTTGATTTGGCAATATTTAACTGCTGCATGAAGTACAAGAGAGATGCTTTATTAGTTGGTATTCCAACAAAAGACGTTAAGCAATTTTTAATATTCAAATTGGAAATTGGTGAAGAATTCATGATCAAAATGGAAAGAGGTACCACCTTTACCTAGTGATGAAATCATAATAATTATTGAAGTTTATTACGGTAAATCGGTTATTAAGATATCAAATTTGATAGCTATGACCACTGGCCTGAATTTTTATCTAACAGCAAAAAAGGAAAAAAGGTACCGAAATAAAAAATATACTAGTCGCCCCAGAGCAAAATGTCAGAAATGTAAATAATAAAGATAAGGACTGCTTCAAAACATATTATACAGAAAGATACTAAATTATAACTGTAATAATAATTTAAAACATGAAATACCTATATTATTTATTTTTTATTTTATTTGATATAATTTAATAAATTTCTTCAAAATATTTAACGAAAAATATTGTAGTACAAGATACATAAATTTTAGGTTCGATTAAAAGTTTTTAGTTTTCCGGGTCTCACAGCGATCCAAAATCATCCAAATGTACCAAAAGCAAATGAACTGGTTAAGCAGGGTTCCAATCTTGATATACGCCTTGAGGAGGACATTCATTCTACAAACGCAATCATTCTTCATATCTTACCAGAGGAAAAGAAAGATAGACTAAATACTTGTGAAACCTCTAAGATAACAAAACCCTCGTATAACATCAACGAAACATAAAAACTTTTACCCCGGTTCCATACTGATATATCAAGAGTAGTTGCTATCAGTATAGTAGTCGATATAAAGCCACATTTCCAAGCTAGGTACTCAATTCAACTCTATTGTTATAGCTGCAAAAAAGAAAATGAGATAGAAATTATTGAACACTTCCTTTGAATCTGCTCAGCATTAGCTAGATTCAGATTCTGGACTGTAGGTAATGTTTTCCCTAACAATGTAGGAGTTATTGCGGAAAGCAAAATTGGTAATATGATCAACCTTAATAATCGCATAAGGTTGCGCAGCTCTAATAGCAAGTTTCTTCGAAGAGTGTGAAAATGTATAAGTAACAACAAATAGCTCATTCATACTTGAGTAGTGATATTAAACAGATACAATTGAGTGGACAAAACTGCAACTGGAATGATCACTTCTACCCACCTACTTACCTAATATACAAAAAATAGTAAAATCAGAAAGGTGAGAAACATAATAATTTGTAAAGCTTAATTTACATTTTATTGAGTTTATATTATGCTGGTTACTAGCTGCTCATTATTATCGTTAAAATATGATAACATTGTAGGTAGGTAGTAGTGGCTGGGTATGCGAACATACTTAAACAATTAAGGTTAATAGTGATACCACAGCAAATATGATAACATATTTTGCATTATACTTTTTGGTAGCATTACACAGGACTTGACTGGAAATTTTAATGATTGAAACAATTACAATGATTGAAAATGAAATTTTTCTCTCGGGTATTGCTATGTTCGTGGATATGTATGAAATAGAAATCTAGAAATTGTGAGAAACTATGTTTCTAATTATTGATTTATGTTTGTGTTATTTTTATTTCTTTAATATTTACATTGCATCCATTTTTAATGAATTTATAATATTCATTTTGCCGTCAAATATATTTTTATAACTTATCTTCTTGCAATTCCATAAACGTACATAATATTGTCTATATAAATTTAAAACTTTTAAAATTTCATCACCTTCCTATTTCACTTGTAATTTTTATTTTTTAATATATTAAGCAAGTTTTTATTTTTAGTGATGTTCTAAATTAAATAACTTAATTTGTGTAAAATGTGTTGCTAGCAAAATATCGATATGCAATGAATTATTAAAATAATTATTAGTGAACAGAAACCCTTCTGCCTATAATCAAATTGTTTAATTTTTCATTTTTAATTTAATTTTATTTGATCTGTACTTTCGCAAGATGTCATAATGTTTTTTTTTTTCATTTTACGCCATTAAATTAGCATAATACTGATAGAAAAAAGTATAACAAGCTCAGTTTAAATTACCACTGATGCAAACATGCATGTGATGATGATAAATCAGCAGCTGGTAATCAGTATAATGTAAACCAGCCATATAGTAATTTTATATTTCCATACCCTGTAGTACTGTACGATGCTATGAGTTCTTTAAAGAAAATAAATTTCTAATTTATTATTTCAGACTTTACGTATTTGATCCAATTTCAATCTACATACAGCAGATTCGTTTAGCATTATTCTCAATTCACTTTCTTTATCTACAATAATTAAATTTATTATTAATTTGTTTATTATTATTTTAGTTATTGTTCTTGAAATAAAATATATAGGCACAGCCAAAAAAATTTCTAAACTATTCCTTTTCAAATTTAAATTCAAAATACACCAGGTCTTACTAAGAACACATTTCTACATTATAACATTGTCTAACTTAACAAAAAAAATTCACTAAACTTTGAACAAAAAGCCATTCAATTAAAATTTTGGCACTTCTTAAAATATGCACATGTCAATTACAAAAAAATGTGAGATTAGTTAAATTACACAGAGCTTACAAAAAAGGGATAAAGACAGTACAAAAAATAAATTTAACAATTTTTAAATTCTTCAAATATACAAAAAAAAAATATATACATACGTACTATTAATATACGGTATAAACGTAGATACGAATATAAATAGACAATTTTTTGCCGCCACAAAAATAACAAAACATCAAAACAGTTTTTTATTTCATTTGTATTTTTTTTTTAAATAGCAAAAATTTAATACAACCAAGCAAATATGAGATTTAATAAAAAAAAAACATTAAAACAAACTGAGTTATTTGGCACTCTCAATTGAAGATACACAAATATTATAAAAATATTGAAAAAAAAAAAAAATAGAAAATAAAATGGACAAAACCTTAAAGTGTTTAACTTTTGTCTTGAGTTTCATAAAAAAAAAAAAAATTAAGAAAAAAATCCTCCCAAAAAAAACCAAAATCAAAAACCAAGCTAGTCTGTAAGAGGATGTACTTTTGATTTTTATTACTGGAAACATAGTTTTACTACTATTTTGGCAGATTTTAAAAATTCACTTCTTTACTTCACACTATTCATAGTTTTTTTTTTTTATTTTTATGTTTTTGCTCATCTCTATATTGCTCAAATTGAGTCTAAAAATTTACCCATGCTCATTCTTGATATGTTAATATTTTTTTGTATAGCTGCGTACAGTAAACATTAAAATTCAATAAACAATTTACACAATTAATACTGTAATGTGTACCTAATGTCATAACTTAGTTGATGTTAATATTCAATGAATTTTGTGAATTTCAATGTAATTTGTGTTAATAATTTTGCTACAAGCAGTTAGGAATTCTCGTTAACGGTTTTATTTGGCCTTTGGCATAATATACACGGTATTTCTGCTCAAAATATTTGCCCTTTTTTCTTTATTCAAAAATTTGTAGGTTCTTTTGGGAAATGAAAACTTTGGAAGAAAAATGATACACATATTTTTTGTAGTGTTACTTCTGTGGGAAGCATAGAGCATTTACTTGTCTCCTCCACTGTTTTCTGTTTTGTGCAGTGATCTTAATATCCTATCAAATTTGTTCATAATGATGTCATTCAACTTTTATGGTTTCACTCTTTCTACTGCTTTGTCGGTTTCATTCTAGGGTTATTCTGGGGTTGCAGTACGTAAATTGTGCACGTAACACCACAAACATGTTGTCACGTTATTTTTGAAAAATGGTAGCACGTAAAATTGTTTCGCCAATTTTAATTTTGTTTCGCCACATTTAATTTTATTTCGCTACTTTAGGCAGCATGTAACATTTGAATGTTTATGCGACATTTGAAATGTTTCGTAAATTTTTTTTTTATTTCAATCCCAAAGTAGCGTTTCAAAGTACATGCTGCAAAAATAAAATTGTGACGCTGGTGTTTTGTTACAAAAAAAAGCGTATGTAACAAATTACGTGCTGCCACCCCTGGTTGTATTTTTTGGTGGTTTTCTCAGAGTTAGACCTAGCCATTTACATTTTCTGCGTTTAATTTGATATATTTATATAACTAATTTTGTTGCAGTATTGGCTTAAAAATAAGTTCGATAGTAAATATATCTGCGATTTCCTGAATTAATAATCTATCACATGTAACTCGCTAGAGATATGATAAACAAAATATGTATATATTGAATAAATACTTCATATTCTTCTATGCTTTATCCAGCACAAACGTTTTGCTATTATGATCGTAATTTTACTTATATCTGCTGCAGCTTTAACAACAAAGATTTAATATCACATTATTGTAATACTGACGTAGAGTTTTCAGTCAATATCTTTCTTCTTCCAACCACTCGATACCCTTAAATTTTGCCCTCGAGAATAATTGAAATTATATCATATTTCCTTGACAAAATATTTTAGTATTCTGAATGTTAACGATTACTTCGTTTTTCATTTACCCCAACAGTATTTAAGCTCATAATTACAAAAAAAAGTGCAGTTAACAAAACAAGAAGAAGAACAGGAAAACACGAAATAAAATTATGTCTAAATAATATAATATTATTATTTTCTTCTTGCTCAGCTGTATATAAACCACTGGATGTCTGCGATCACATTTCTGAGGCTCTCTCTATCCTGCGTACATTAGCTCTCCTATTGTTTGGAAACCCCTTCATTGTCCGATGTTTCTTAGCGATGGCATTTGTTTTTCTGACAACACGTCTTCTGCCCTCAATTTTGATCTGCAGAATCCGTTGTTGAAAACGATATTTGTTGTTTTGTATCTTATTACCCAGATAAGTTATATTTCTGCGTTTGATTGTTAATAACAACTCAGGGTCTCTATCTGTTCTACTTAGAAGCTCATTATTGTTCATTCGATCGAATATCTTCAGCATTCTACGGTATACTCACATTTCAAATGCTTCAAGCTTATTCATGGTTGTTATTTTCAGTGTCAACGCTTCCATACCATAGAGGAGTATCGACCAAACGTAGCATTTGACGAACCGGATTTTTGTTTCAAGATTGATATCATTGTTATTTAATTCTTATTTAATATTTTAAAAATATGACTTGCAGTCATGTCTAAAGTCACTTAGGTAGTAAAACTAGTTATACCTGACAACCTATGTTTTGCTAAGATTTATAATTCTGCATCAAACTGACATGCCTTCAATAAATGTGACTAAACTTGACTGGAATACTACAAATATTATAATACCAACATTTTATAAAACCTATCGTATTGATTGGCTTTATTGATAATTACTATAAAAATATGATTTAAATTTAAGCTTGTGATTAAAGTAAGCGCCTAAGCGTTAAGTTGAATTCACTTTGGAAAGGCTAATGTCTTTGGAAAAAAATAAGTAAAACAAACTGGATTAAGTTAGTGTGTGTAGAGCACATAAGATCACATTTATTCACATTTAAAAGATGATTACAGTATATAGTGAGTTGTACACCACTTAAAGAAGTAATCTAAATTATCTTGTAAATGAAAAGCATCTTCCAAAGAAGTATTTTTTTTTTAATATTCATGTCATTAGCGTAAATTGGCAGTTCACTACCAAAAAAAAATATTATTAGCCAATATTATAAAAGAATAGCGGTCCTTAGTGACTGATTACCATCAGGGGACCCCTGATTTTGTAATAAAAAGTTGTCGGAGTAATTTGTTTAAATAAAACCTTATAAAATATATAAATTAAATATTTGACTCATTTCGGAAAAAAATCTGGGAACCAAGTATTCTTAATTTTAGAAATATTTTTGATTGCGATAAAAAGCCGAAAGCTTTACTATAATCTATTTGAAAAATCTGGTACTATATTTTTGTAAAGACTCTATAAGATTAGTAACTGTAGTTGAATATTGATCCATATATACATACATGTTAATTGGACTACAAAAGATTTACAGTGATAATAAATGGAATAATACAATTTTAACTCCAAAATTTTAGGAATAGCGTAGAGTTTCGATCGGTCGATAATAATTAGTGATTTAGTTCTAAGCGTTCTTCTTATATGAATTGTTCTAGCCAGAAGATAAATGTTTCCAAGTGGATGGAAAAATTTCTGTGTTGCAAAATTAATAAAAGTAGAATTGCTGAAATTGCAGTTTGGTATAATCGACCGGAATACGGAAAGTAGTATCTCCAGAATATGAAATTAAGTCCAGGAATAAGAGTAATCTCAAATTGTCAAAATATTTTTTTATTAAATTGTCTGATTAGTCAAGTAGTTTTTGAATTGAAAGTTTAACAACTAGTATTTACTTAACTGGGTACCTGGATTATTTATTTACTATTTTTGAATTCATTCTTTTATTGGTTTTGATTGTTTTACTATTTTTGATTCCGATCTTTTGTTGGTTTGTATCTCAATACCAAGTCCTCAATTATATTTTGCCATTTATTTTATCACAATGACAAAGAATATTGGACCAGGACGAAAAACCCATGAATTATTTTTCTTGCGTTGTTGGGAATCACATCTAAGACTGTTTGATTGAAATACAGGTCCTCTACTCTTTGCTACCCCCAGTTTGTTTATTGAATTGATATTCTTTATTTATTTGCTTCATTTTTTAAAAATTTCTTGACTAAAACTAAAAACATAGATTTATTCACTGCTACTCACTGTAGTCATTGTACAATGGTATTGCAAAGAAAAAAAAAGTTTACACTTATTTGGTTTTTTATAAACATTTCAAAAATATTATTTTAAAAGCAAAAAACTAAATACAAAAAAAAAAAAACAGAAACAAACAAAAAATGTAAAATAGGAAAAAAAAAACATTTTTTTAAAATAACTATTTTCGAATATAAACTACTTTATAAGGATAATCCATACGGTCGTTTGAATGCCAAATGCACCGGAAAAAGAATATTAAACTCCTCTAGAATGTATGTATACATACGGAAATTCAAAGACAAGTTTTACATATATATATTATATACATATATATTCCAACATATTCCAATATACATATATATAATAATAATATATTTATAAAATAATGTAATATTGTATTGGTTGTACAACATATACCTATACTATATTATTATATTGTTTGTATTAGAGATAAAGTGTGGTAAGCCATAAAATATTTGGCCACTTTTTATTTTGTTATCCAAAAATAAAATAAAGAAAATCAAAAACAAAATCAAAAATAAAGAACAAAAATCACTTTTCTCATTGAATTGCTAGTTTTTTGTTGAATGAAAGTTTCCTGGCATCAAAAAATTCTGTTTTTATTAGTTTTTGGTCCTTTTTCTAATTTTTTATTGCTTGTCATATGTGTATTTATTATGCTGTTTTGATGAGCGCCAAACAGAAGTGATAGACCATAAAAAAGTAAATTTGCTAGTGAAGGACTTTTCTATTCTTAATTTTTTTTATTTTTTTTTTCTTTTTTCTTAAATTTTTGTTTTTGAATAAATTCATAATTTTATATAAAATTTCAATGTATTGTTAGAATTTACATAATTTTTATTTTTGCATTGTGATTTTATTTACAAATATTTTTATTAATGTAATTTACATGGTAAAAAGTAATCGTGATGTGTCAAGGCATAACAAAAAAAAAAAACCTTAACATAAGAAAAATAAAGGACTTCAATGCATGCCATTTCAGATTGTATTAATTTTTATGCATGCATCTAGAATTTTTATGTTATGATATAAATTCAAACTCCATATTTTTAATATATAGGAAAAATACTAAATCAAAATATTTTTACTTAACTCAATAAAATATTTAGTCCAAGTGATTTGAAATCGTAAATTTGTGCTATAAATTGCAAATCTGGTTTTATAATAAATAATTTTAGTATTCGTTGGAATAAGATAATACTACATAATATACATCACAATGGTGTAACGCTTCGGTCACACAAGACATTCACTGTCTGAACTGTTGATAAGACACGAAACGTCAAATTACTGTCTGTGTGATATAGGTGGCTATTTTTATATAATTGTTGACAATAATTATTATTATTGTAGTCGAATATTTTCTTTTTAATTTTACTAAATATGCTTATTATGCAGATACGTGTATTTGGTTACTACTTGCACACTTCTTTAATAAAATTTTGTATAACATATTGAATAACACATTATAAAACATAGCTATCAATAATTATTTTTTTTCTTTATTCAATTTTGTTTGCCGAAAAATAAACTTTAGAAATTGTTTTCATTCGTCGCTTCTTTAAATTACGCAAAATGTCAAATTACTGATTGAAATTACTGGTTACAAAATTCTTTAGAACAAACCACTTAAAAAAATTTGATTGTGATAGTGAAAATTAGTAAATATTTTTGCACTGTCTTAACAGTACTTTTTAAGTACTAATATGGCCAGCCAGTAAATAAATATATCTTATATATACTAATTTTATTTTTGTCTGAAGCCTTTTATAACAACAACAATAACAATAAAGAAACAGTTCATTATGAATGAAAGAATGATAATTCATAGAATAAATTAATTTTTTTTTAATGTATGTATTATGGAAACAGGTATAGGTAGAAATAAAAGGTAGTGAGAAAATAATATGAATACAATATGATGATACATATTGACTTTACATTGCTGTTTGCATTGGTGTTTTGAGCTGTAATGTGCATAATCTTTTTAAATTGCATCAAAAGTTTACAAGATTAGCAATGGCATTATACTAGTTTTTTTGTAAATACAAAAAGTGTTTTATAAATTTTGATAAATTTATTTTTTTAAATTTTACGCGTTTATGTTTATTTATCTTAAACCAAAACGAAGCAGTTACATATAAAACTTTAATGAAAATTAAATAAAGTAAAATGTTGTTCCTGTATTGATTGATTTAAATCATTTTCAACATTTGTCTTCATCATACCTTAAAAACCAGATTTTTATATAAATTTCAGATTATTATTGGGATTATTATAAAAAAACAATATTAAAAATGTCATTAAGATTGATATTATAACTGTAATAAAATTATTATTCTTCTTCATGTTTGGATCATGTGGTATGACAATCTAAATATTTTGGTATAATATTATTTCACTTATTTGATTACAATTCAAATAATAAATTAATTTTGCTTAAACACTTTTGAATTAATTTAGTATGGTGGGTTGGCAACCTTTAGGTACACCTATTTAGATTTCTGAAATGCTTTGTTGCTTCAAAAAATGATTAGTTAAAGAGTTTAATTATTCAATTTATTAAATTTCAATATACATGAGACGATTAGTCTCTACAATTGTATATACAAGCATATGTTTAAGATGTACACAATTAACAAAGATCAACACAGATTGTTCCAACATTCAGCAAAAAAATTTAAAATTAAAATATTAATTCAAAACTCAAATTTAAAATTAACAAAACGAAAAGAAAAGAAAAAAAACCAAAAATTATATATATAAATTTAGAAATCAAGAATGTAAATTACAATTCTCTCTCAAAAGGTATTAATTCTCTTTGTGTTAAAGCAAAAATTTGTAAACTTAAATAAATAAAAGCAGATAAATAATTAAAATCTATAAATAAAAAAATAAAAATAAGAGAACGTAAATAATTGAATAACTACGATTTTTGCTTAAAATGCTAACAACAGAGTTCAATAAATTTTGCAGATCTAATATCATTCGGCAGCGTATTCCAAAGCACTGAAGTCTTTACAAATAAAGATAAATGCTTAAGTCTATCATTATGACGTGGCATTACTAGGTTCATACTTCTTGGTGATCTTCCAAGAGTTATTTTGTCAAGCAAATATGAAGGACCAGTTTTGTATATTATTTTCCTCATTATGTAGTTTAATGTCCAATACATACATTAGCATATTAGATACACATTTTCTTCATAGCTTATGAATTTTTTTTTCTCTATTTTGCTGATCGAAATTTTATAACGGATTTTTAATCATTTTTTTTTTTTTAATAAATTATTTTTCTTTGTGACTAGACTATAGAATGAAAGAGGTCCCATAATAAACAATATTTACTCTGCAATACTATAGTAATATAAAATAAATTATTATGAAAAAAAATTGGAATCGGTCTTGAATTATATTTTTATATCATCATTGCCCTGTAATCTCATACTTGGGGCATATGGCGGTATTTTTTCCATCTAACATGAATAATTAAGTACTTTTTATTGAAGTGTGTCTAAGGGCTTCGATTTTAACATTTTATTCTAACTTTTTTTTGAAAATATTACATTTTAATAAAACAAGCTTTAAATTTTTATATTTGCTGGCAAAATTTTTCATTATCTATACATTTTGATTGCATATAGGACTTATATTGCGCCAAGAAAAATTCATAATCGACCTTTTCAATCGAACAGGGATTTAGTAGTTAGTTTTTTGGGCCAATGATAATGGGAGAGTGATCCGCTTAACAAACCAAAAGCAACAAATAGTTCACTCAAGCCGTGGCACCGAAAGCCACAATTAATTACTAATTTGTTTTCCAGAAGTGCTAATTAGTTTTCCTATGTTTTGATAAAAGGTTTTAAAATATTTTTAATTGAATTTTCTGGTTCTTTCCACTTTTCTCTTGTTCCAATATCGTAAAACCGTAAATATATTTATTTACAATATACATTGAGACGACAAGTCTAAGTCTCTATAATATGTACATATACACAGCAATTGAGTCAAAATGACAACACTAACAATATATGGTTTTAAAAATATTAAACAAAGAATATAAACTGAACTGAATTAATATTATAGGAATAAAACAAAAATTATAAAATTAAAAAAATTAAAACTAATATTAAAATTACAAAGTTATTAGAAAAAAAAACATTGTAAATATGAAGAAAGTAAATAATATAATACAGATAGCGGAAATTCAATTCATAATCTAAAAATTTGTTTTTGTCGGCTCATCAGAAATCCAAAGCAAAGTTTACAAAACTAAATATATGTTTGAGTATTTTTAATATAATTTGGTAGAGAATTCCATATGGATGCAATTCTGACGAAAGAGGATATATCACGTAACCTGCAATTATAATAAGCAATAGTTATAGTTTTAGCTGTAAAGGATTTACCAAAACACATTTTGTTATATAAGTAAGAAGAACATGCAGAAGTTATCAATTTATGCATAAAACAGAGCGATTTAAAGCGAAGGTAGTTATTAAATGGTACCTACATTTAGAAACATACTGTGTATACTGTCGAACCTTCTCTGATTAGTAGCAAATCTTGTATGTGCATTAAATATTATGTTAAAGTCAGCGCTTCAATAGCGCTTATTTTAAAGAATTAACAACATCACAACAAATAATGCTTTTATTAAATTACATTTGGTATAAAAACGTACCAGGTAGGATTGTTTCACAGGTTTAGCATATATTAATTATTGCTAAGTTGGCTTCGAAATAAACCAGCACAAATAATATTGTTTATTAAACTATTTCAAACAATATTTTTAATTTCTAATTTCTTGTATTAATCTACATGCAAACGTGTTAGTAAATTGAAGGCGAAAATTCCAATTAAAATTTATTTAATAAACAATTGGTGGAGGTGGAGCGACATACCTAATGTTACTTTTAATAATTTGGATAATTAAGTTCAAACTAGCCATATTTCTCACCATTTTAACTTCTTCCAAATTTGTCTGTGTTCTGGAGTTGAAAATTACAAACTGAATGCGTTCTGGGATTGAAAATTACCAGGTTAGCAACTGAATTAAGTTAAGCCGATGTTTCTCAGAAGGTAAGCTAATTTAGCCATATTAAGGACACATTTGTTGAATTCTAAAAATTTACTTCATAGCTTAAGTTTTTATCTTTTTGATCTCAATATCACAAGACAGGATACTCACTTGATATTATTTTCAGTTCAGTCGAAACAGAAATATAGATACAATTTTAATGAACGTATATGGGTATGGAATTATTATGGAATTGGTATGGAATAGGTATGGAATTTGTAACTAATAAGTATGAATGGCTTATAGAACTAATGTATAAGCGATTCTAAAAGAATTTGAAATTCTAGTAATATTGTAATATTATTGAAAAAATTAATGCTGGAAATAAAAGCGATTTAAATAAAAATGTATTTTAATTTCAAAATAAATTTCGAATTAAAAAAAAATTGTGAAAGGATTAAAACATAAGAAGATTTTAAATAATTTTCAATATTATTTTCTTTAATTTTTCATCAATAATAATAACATCTGTTTTTCTTCTTTTTTTTTGTGCCTTTGATGTTTTAATTATTCATAGAAAATTTTCAATATTTAGGTTAGTTACTTTCTAAAATATCTTAATTTTAATTGCATAAAAATTTCCATTAAAATTACAACACTTTAAAACGCAACCCTTCAATTATAGTTACAAGAAAACAATTAAATGGTATAATTTTGAATTTACAAAACGTTGTTATTCTTTTTGTTTCTTTTATTTAATTATTAATATTTACAATTGCTTTCCTTTTCAAACACAAAATTTTACACTATATTATATATGTATATAATATAACGTAAATATACATTGCTATACACGAAAATTTACCAGGATTTTGTAAAACTATTTATTATCCTTCTGTTCTTTGTTTATGAAATTGTACACTAAATGTATCTAACTATGTACGTTCAGGACATATTATGTATGTATTTTGAATTAGGGTTACCATATTTTCCGAATAAAAATTTATATAAATAGCATTTTACATTGAAATTTTGATCGATTGTTATACATCACAGATCTTCTAATAAGTTATAAAATCAATCAAAATTAAAATAAGAGTTGTAGGTAGTCTAACACTATAAATACCTACTGATGAGTTCTAATAGTGTTATGATGAATGAAACAATTTCCTAAAAATAACACAAATAATAATAATAATATTTATAAATACACAATGGTGACATAAAATGTCTATGTATCAATATTAATTAATAAATCGAACTTGTTCTTTTTATTAAAAGTAAAATGACATGGAAATTTTCATATTTTACATTTAAAAAAATTTATAATCACATAATTTAATTTTATTAGAATAAAAATTATTAATAGTTTTTTACTATTAGATTATAGTTTGGATCGAGCAGGCGCTCTATCTACTGCACCACCCAGCGTTTAATAGTAAATAAATTACCTGTAATATTTTTACATTATGGAACAGAATTTTAAATTTTTGACATTTATTTTATTGTCATTTTCTGTTATTATTAAAGTTATCAAATAGTTTAGAATTTACAGAAAAATGTAAAATATATTGGAAATAGCTATAACTAAAAGAGAAATAATATTTCTAATATATATAACTTTGCGAAAATACTGTAATACTTTTGTATTTTAGTTTATAAAAAGCATCTAACATTTTTTCGATGCGTGCTCTACTTTTTTTTTTGCGCATTTGAAAGTTATATTAAGCAATAGACTAGATTGTCAATTTTTTGCGTACAATATGGGGTATGATGTATTTTAGATATTATGGTGATTCTACAATATGGAAATCAAGGGATTTAATTATGAATAAAATTTTGTAATAAATTAATTATTCGTTTTTACTTTCTGTTATTATTAATCGATAAGAAATTGCATTTAAATTTCAAGATATGTTTGAATTAATTATTAAAGGTTATTATTTAAATAAATGGTTTGAAAGAAAAAATTTATTAATTTTAATTATTCTTTATTTCAATCCTTAAAATTCTTACAATTCTAAAGTAAAAATAATAGAGTATAGTTTTTCAACTATATTTATTTTATCACTTAATATTAATACAATTTAAAGACTTATATTGATGTGCCTTATATTTATGTGCCATATGTAGATGGTTTATATACATTTATATCAACTGTTCTCATTGTTATACTTAGACTAACTTAATTCCACTATTTTTAATTATAGTTATATTCTAGCTATTTGAATTATATATTTAGAGCTTGCTCTGAGGACCCTACTATACTTTTACATTAATTACAGTACCGGAGATTGATATTGTTTTTCGGGCTCAAAATTTCTGAACTCTCATTTCATGAAAGTCACCACAAGAGCTTAGCTAGTTAAAAAAAAAAATAATTTACAAGATTCAAAAAGCAAGTTCGGATTAATAAATCAGGATTACAGGATTAATAACTGTTATTTTGCAAAAAAATATGCAAGTTGCGAACTATGAATCGATTTGTGTAATTAATAATATTGAATTCGTATGAAAATGTAGAAAAAATCATTTAAATCATAATATTCAAAGAAAATTATATAACAAAAAAACTTTAAAAAAATTTTAATAGCAAATTTTGAACAATTGACATCCCTAGGCTATAATAAATCTATTGCAATTCAAATTTGAAATAAAAAATTTTTACAAACTCTTACTTACTTCCGTTTATGGCTGCCCTATAATAATAAATATAAATTTCATAAAAATTAAATTAAATTCTTGCAATACGGTAAGCCTAATACAAATACGTTAGTACAGGAGGTATTAAAAATAAAATTTTATTTTCTAAAAATAAAACATTGCAATAGTGTACTTAACATTTTATTTTAATATTAAAATATTCTATAGAGTATAGAATCAAAAACAAAAATTATTTTATTATTGTTTTGTAGATTTTTCATTCGTTAAAACGATTATGATTAAAGAAAAGTGGGAAATTTTGTTATACATACAATTACATGTTCTGCTAACTCCCTCATTTTGTAATTTATATAATTAATTAACTTAATCTAATTTATAGAGTTTTATGATTGGCCCATTAATCTCCTGGGTTTTGTTAGGCCCAGCACTATAATTATTTATAACTCATTTATTATTACAAACAGTCTCGTACTTATAATGTCACTTTGTGCACACTTAACTAATAAATATTTTTATATTAAATATAGTCACTCAGAGAAAACTAGAACCAAAATGTTTATATTATAATCTAGAATTTTAAATTTAATTGTTAACGAGTGATTATATATTTCTCTAACAAAATCTAAGACTGATTATCTTTTCGATTGTCGAAAAAACGTAAAATGATAGTCTTAAAACAAATAAATGTCTATGTATGTTCAATCCACCAATGCCACCATAAAACCACCAACGTACAACTTCTGGGATTACCAAATAAATATTGAATATTATATAATGTTCAATGATGAATTCCAAAAACTTATTGTTGGAGAAGTAGGAATGGTACAGAGGCGGAATGGTAAACAGCGATGAAAAAAAAACTTAAACAAACAAGAGCAGTGCTGGATCATTTTTGAATATGGACAAATATATGAAATAAAATCTTATTGGTTAGTACAGTTTTATTAGTAGAATATGGAAAAATATAAGAAATAAAATTTTATTAGTTTTAAGCATAACGTTAGTTGTAATAGTAAATAATCTAAATTTTAATACTTAAACTTCAATAAAAAAACGAAAGAAAAGTAACAAGCTCTCAAATTTTCTAAATTGTTTTCTTCTTCTTCTTCTTGCATTTAGTCTGGCCTAAATACGTAAAGGCAATCAAACGGTGTGAAAATCAAACAGAATACAGGGAATACATTATAATATTACTAAGCTAATTATTAAGCATTACAATATTATATTAATTAAACAGATGAAGAATAATTATATACCCACTGGGTGGCGAGTAGACCCTCCTTTCAACCGAAATGCCTCAGATTCCATTCCTGATAAAATCAAAATTTGACTAATTCTATTCTATTCGACTATATCGACCTGTTCAAGTATGTCGGCCCATTCCAGTATTCGACCAGAAATGTCGCTCTATTCTAGTAGCGTTGGAATAAAATAAATGACATAAAACCAAAATGATAGGCCCACATCAATATACTGAAACTTTGCCTTTATATTAATATGCATGTAAACTGATATTTAAATAAATAAATAAATAATTATAGTTAATTAAAAAAAATCAATATTTTCGATTTTACTACCTTATAATATTATGTTAAGTACAGTATATTTCATTTCAAACAAACGCCGATAACAAAAATTTCCTGATATTTTATTTTGATTTGGCAACAAAATTGAATATTTTTTCTATTATTATGTTTTTTTGTGTCATAATAAAACTATAATTAAATAATTTATAATTTTAATATTTTATAAATTTTGTTTACAATAAATGTTGTTAATTTTTACAATATAAAAATAAATTAATATTGTTAATTTTTAAAATATAATAATTAACAATATTAATTTGATTAGTTTAACAGTGCGGTCAATGCATCTAAAAATTTTCTTAAATCGGATCTGGTTTTTTATGAAAATTTTATTGAATAACAGTCTTGGTATTATTGCATATTTTGCATATATATATATTAAAATTTCGGAAGCAATATACCTTCATCATCAGTGCTTACGCCTAATCTATTAAATATTATTATATTATTAAATTATTAAATTAAAATTATTATTATTTTCTTATATTAAAATTTTTACGATATTTTCACATTCACAGAACGTACAGAAAAATAAATTAATAATTTACACGCTAAGTTTCAAACCCATAACACCCATAATATTTATAGCTATATTTAAAATTTCACCAAAACAAAAAGAAAAAAAAGCCAAATTATTGGGCCCAGTAAAACCCAGCAGGTTGATCATAAAACTCTATAAATCCAAAAGTTTAAACATTTTTCATATGTTCCCCCTGTACATATTTATTAATTGTTAGTTAAGCCTAATATGTAAGTATAAGCAAAAATAAATTTTAATGAAATTTCATTTTACTGTAGAACAAAGAACAAAAACAAAAATTAAATAAACAAAATAAAAGCAAAATAAAAAATTATTTGAATATTTAATATTCTAGAATATAATAATGTATAGCTGTTTTGTATATATGTAATAATATATTAATCGTAATATACAATATGTATGCATGAATGTTTTATGTAATAATTGTTAAAGGAAATTAACGTAATTTAAATTATCTCATCATTTCTAATAACAGATTTATATATATATAAACATACAAACATATGCGAAAATATATTGAACATATCTAATTAAATTGTTTTAAAGTTTCTAAATTTGTGTACGTTCCTATTCGTTTTATACAACTAAAGAATAATAATGTTATATACATATTATAGGAATATATACTAAGTATATTCATATTGCTCTGAGAATTTTTCATTTGTTGCTTCAAAATACAATATTCATTTATTACGATGGTATATTATAGTTTTTATTTTTATTATTATTATTTACTTATAAAATATAATCCCCATTTAAAATGTAGAAACGCACACACACACACACACCACACAAAAACATATACACATAAAAAATGTGTGCTTATTTGTATAAGGATACAATATAAAGGAAGTGATTAACTGTAAATATTTTAGGGATGTTTGGTATGAAATTAGTTAAACGAGTTTATTTTCATTTTACTATTCTTATACTGAATTCCCTGCGGCTTATTTTATCCAACAATAATTTTAAAACTTAACTATATTACCTACGTCATTACAAAAAGGTAATTCTGTTATAATATAATGTAATTGTATGTAAGTATATAGGTATATGAAATGTAAGTATATACAATAGTTGAATTGTCTTTAATCTTAGTCACGCTTCATTACAAAAAATAGAAAAAAATAAAAATAAAAACCGAATAAAAATTGGCCAATTTAGAAAATACTAAACAAAAGAAAATCACTTCCTTAATTACTATCATTTTAACAAAACTGTTTTAATATTGTTTCCTTCCGATTTACACGTACACATATGTATTATTATACATTTTGCATTATGGTATATTAGGTAGATATTAGTATGTTTGGTATTTTTTTTATTTTGAATTTTTGGTATATCGCTTTTGGTCATTGCAATGTTTAAATCAGATTTAATTGGGATTTCAAAATATCACAGGTGTATTTAAGTAATATCAAAGAAGTAAGAGAACATTATTATTCGTAGTGAAGTGTGACGATTTAATAACTGTCACAGTTAAGTGCATTATAACATATTATTTTTTGTATTAAATTTTGATATAACCAATTATAAAGAGATCTTCTATTGTTAAATTTCAATGTAAGCTGGATTTTTAAATAATATTTTCGGTGTTAGTGTTGTGATGCAGATTTTATTTTTTAACTATTCTATTATTAGCTCTTAATACAATGTACCTGTACACTATAAATTACATTGCAATATTTTAATTGTCTTTAATCATTATTTTTGATGAATAAGTGTTTGATTAACTAGTTTGTAAAATTTGCAATTAGGTACAAGCACAATTATTGTTGCAAAGTATTTAATTTTACTTATGAGGAATAATCAAAAATGTAAGTTTTTAATTTGGTGTTTGAAAAGAAAATGCTCAATGTTACGATAATCACAAATCATTTGCTAAGAGTGTTGTCTCTTTTCTTTAATAATGTTTAAATTGTGCTTATATTAGTTTTTTAAATAATTAAAATGTTACAAAACATAAATATGTAAATTTAAAAATTAATTTATCAGTAAGCAGTGATGTAAAAAAAAGTATTAGAATTACAATATTAAGCTACATAAAAGTAGATTTATATGTAATGTAAAATAAATTAGGTAAGCATTACTACCTCAACGCTACCTCAAAATGAAATTAAAATAATGAATTATTGATATTCTTTTAAATTATTAAAGTATTTGTAAGTATTAAATTTTGCATTCTCTTTAATGAATTTGAATATATTGGTAGATTGTTAACCCTTCTGTCTATAACTAAAAAAAATACGTTCCGTTAATAACCAGCATAGCTGTTTGTTAGCAAAATCTTTCGAACAATTTTTTAAAAGTAATAATGCTGCCGTTTTGATCAAAATATTATTTGGGGAAATTCCCTTCTTCAGTTTTCTCAATTTTTAAATTTATGGCATGTAAGTAAGCTTAGTTTTGCTGAACGTACTTGTCATAAAAGGTTATCGTCTTGAAGTATTTTCAAGTATGTTTTAATTTAATTGTGTAGTGGCTATTTTCTATTTTTTTATCATGTATGAATTATCTAATGATGATGATTTTTATTTGTAGGTATAGAAATATAATTGGATCTAATTTGAACAGTTTAATTACATTTAAGGCTACCGCGCATATATTATTTATTCTTTTGTTAGAATGTCTCCATAAAATTGAAATGAACGTCTAAAAATTGATAAAGCTGTAAATGGTATCTGGGAGATGATTAACAATAATATAAAATCCATTTATAAACCATCAGAATATATGTATAACAGTTGGCGGACAACTTTTTCATTTTAGAGGCAGAACGAAGCTTACCAGTTGAACCAATTGAACAAAAAAGTGATTTGATGATAAAATGTCTTTTGTTTTTTCCTTTAGATTGTTCTAGCACAGTTTTCTGAATAAATAAAATATATAATGAATACAAAATAAAATATGAAACGATATTGCATTGAAACTTTTTTTTAATTATTATGTTAATAAAGGTCTAACATGAAATTTTGATTGATTTTTATAACTCACATATGGTTTTTTTGACATTTCCCAATAAGTTATAAATTCAATTAGAATTTAATCAGGGTCAATTAAAATTCAAAATCGGGATTTTCCTAGATAATTCAACATTATAATAATAAATGATTAGTTACAGTTGTGTTGCATGGACATGGATCAAACACTTTCTGTTATTAAAGCTTATCATAATCTATAATTATAATTGACAAGCATTTAAGAACCTGCGCAGTACAGACTTCTTCATTTTATTTCGCTTCTCCTACTCCTTAATGAACTCCTAATGTATAAATAAGTTGTATATAAAACAATAATACGCACACAGTTGCAAAATTTTTACTTATATGGTTTTATTATTCAGCAAATACATTATGCATATGTGTGTTCTTATAAAAATAAAAAACTGAAACAAACAAATAAGTTATTATAATTACTTGCAGTGAATAAAGTGTACATTGTACATCTATAAAATAAAAACAAAAAACAAATACATACATCTAAAATAAAAAATATAAAAACAACAAAAAAAAAACAAATCACTTGAATTCTTCATTTTTTATCTTTTTAAGTAACTGTTTCTAAATTTTGGTTATTTGTAGTAATAATATAGTTTTTATTAAAATTATGTTATATACCTCTTTAATGACAAAATTTTCTATTTTTGGTAATTTTATCCACTAAATGCCACTTACTATAAGGAATATATGGGAAACGAAACAGTATATGAAGGACGTGTATTTATATGTCCTAAATAAAATTACTAACCACAAAACTTTTTATTAAACACGAGTGGTTTCTGCTATATCGTGCGAGGTTTATGTCAGTACGTAAGTTACTGTTTTTTTTTTAAACTTTAAATTTGACTTCAACTTGAATTATAATTACTCAACAGGGGCCCCTAGTAGTTTTATATTATACAAATTATTATTCATATCATATATTTCAATTTAAAATGTTAATTGTATCGTTTTTTTTTTTTTTTGTATATTTTGCAAATTTTAATGTATTTTGTTTATAATCTTTGTTTATTATTAATTTATACAGGGTGTTACAATAATAATTGTTATTAGTATATACTGGTAGTATAATATTTTATTAATTCTTATTAACAAATTGGTACATATAGCTTAATTGTTCTGTCATCTAACTCAAACTATACTAATCAGAAGGTCTCAGGTTCGAATATGGCTCAAAGCATGGATATTGTAAAAACTATATTTCAATATTATTGATGAGAAGTACAATTTGATTATTACTAAAAATTAAATGTAATTTTTCTTTAAACTAAGATGAAGTTCTGACTTAGTAAATAGCCATCATTGTCCTGTAATCCCATCTATGTTATACCAGCAGATAAATCAAAATGGAATTAGCAGATAATACAACCGAAATAAAACAACTTATCTTTGATGTAATTAAGTATGACAGAACTAATACTGAAATATATTTAAATTATATTAAAAAAATGTTAAATTAGAGGTATATAATATAGCATTATAGTTATATATTTTAATGAAAGATGAATATAGAAATTTTTGACAAAAATATTTTTAATTAGACAAATTTTGAAGTTGGAAATGTTGTCCAATTACGATATAACACAGTTTAGCTCAGTCCAGTTAAATAAATGTTGTCCAGATACATAAAGTTGAGTTGTATTAAATTGAAGGAAGTATTCAGTTATTGCTGATGATATATTATATATACATAATATTATATCATTGGACAATAATAGCATCGAATAATACAATAGATTATAAATTTTGTAATAACTCAACAAAAAAGCTATGAAAATCAATCAAATTAGTAGTAGCTGTAATGTGGTATATTAAGATATTATTATAATTTGTTTATTTACTTATTTATCAAATTATATATCATTACAAAATATGATCGATATAGGATATAGAATGTATAAGTTGATACGAAGAACAAAAATTCAATTGTAAAAATAAATTTAGACAATATTCAAAAGAGATGCTAATTTTGTGAATAAATCTGTTCCAACATTTTCTACCTATTAATAGTCAACAATTTTTAATTAAATTTCATAAAATTCAGTTTAATCTTAATGATTTACGACTCAGTGTAATATTTCCTAAAACTTCAGTACATAATTTTTAACTAAATAATAAAGAAAAATTCCTTATATTTAGTCAAAACATGCCAAATTTTGTTTTTGAATGTGTAGCAACTTCTATGTTTTTTTTTTTTTAATTATTGTTAAAAATAAGTAGTTATGTTTCGTTGCTAACCACAAAACTTCAAATTATAGGTATATTTTAATTCTTCCTCCACCAACATTTTACTATTATAATAATTATTTTGTAACTGAATATTGTGGAACCAACAAATTTTGTTGTCACAACCAGAAAAAAATATCTTCTTAAAAAATTTCAATTTCTGGAAAAACAAAAAAAAAAGTAAAACCACCCCTTTGAAAAATGGGTATCATCTCTTATTCTGATGAAAATTTATCTTGTATGTATGTATGTATTTGTATATATAGATAATATTGTGTTGGTATGTAAATTTGCCTTTTAATTTCATAAAGTGACAATAAAAATGGTTTACTTTTAAATATGGAAACATTTTGAAGAATAACCGAAAATGTTTTTATTGTGTTGTTATTTTTTGAGGCTTGAGTATATTTTTCTTAATCGTTTGCTCTTATTTGTCACATTAATTTTTGTAAACATATAGAGATTTTCAATATTTATAATATTATGTGTATATATATATATATGTACAATAATATTGTATATATAAATATCGAAATTATAAAACATGAAAGTTCAGTGTTGTCTTTTTCGTTATGAGATTTAAATGCTTTTTTTATTTTCTTTAATTTCTGTTTTTACAAGAGGTGTCAGATAGATAACTTTTTGGAAAATTTCCCATGATTATTCTTTTTTTTGTGCTTGTTTTTTTTTTTTTTTTGGTTACCAAAATATAAGAAAAATCTCAATACATAATGGCATGAAAATATATTCATGTGTCATTTATTTGCAAATGTGAAATGATTTGAGTATTTTGTTTTTGTTTTTATTTTTTGTGTAGTATAGATAGATGGATAATATTAGAGTGACCATTTTATGAAAATAACATTGCGAGATGTTATCTTAAAAATTGCCGTGTGTTTATGTCAGTAAAGTTTAACTTTTTTTGTTTATTTAGCTTTAAAACTATGTCATTTACTATAACACAGTAAAATTAGAGCTACTAATTAATATATTGTTTGTAAGACAGGCTCGTTTGTTTGTAATAGTTCGTAGTGAGTTTGCTTGAAAATCTTTCTATTATTTCTACGCTGACAGCACTGGCAGTTTGCCATATAGTTCTAAACTAATATGAGTTCGATTATGACTTTGTAAGTAATTGTTTTTTTTTTTGCATTTTAATGACAATTTCGAAGATAGTTTTAGCTGGCGGTATAATTGATTAAATATAAATCTTAGCTGTTTGCAGATTGTGTAAGGATATATATCTCGGTTATATCCGACGGGATCTTCCCTGTAACCGCCGTTCTAGGTAGATAATAATATATATCTGATTGTATTAATTAGTGCCAGTGTTTTGCACAATTGGTGATAGTAAAGTTCAATTACCAGTGGTATGTTATTTAATTTTACTGTTGTAAAATTCTTATGTATTGCTTACATGTACTGGTTGCCTTATTTACCTTAATTTTTTAAATCAATAATAATTTGGTGTTTCTGACCAGGTGTAAAAACACAACAAATTTACTGATTTCATATAAACAATGGTAACAAGCCAGCACAATTGTGTCATTAGGGAAAGTTGATGTGTTTGTTATGGCACAAGTTGGAAGAACGCTTGTGAAGTATGGTTATCAAGAACTAATAATTTTTAATTTTTTTAATTCCATTTTTTTAAAATTTTATATACAATGTTATGTTTTACAAATAAAGACCCAACCATAATGAACTTTAGCTGGCTTACACGAAAAATATAATTTATATTTAAGAAAACTTTTGTTTTATCTAGTATTTTTATTTACATTTACAATTTAAAAATATAGTCAAAATCACTTAAGTTAGTTAAACTCTATTATGAAAAACTATATGCAAATTACAAAACTTTAGCTTGCTTTTCGTTTAGTTTTGACATTAGCTTAAGCCTAATTAAGTTCATTATACGCTGGGTAGCGCAGTATATAGAGCGCCTGTTTTTCAACCGAAAGGTACCAGGTTCGATTCCCGAAGAAAACAAAAACAAAATGCTTTCTGTATTTTCAACCTGGTTGAAGTAGTACTGAAGTACCCTTTATCATTGGGATAAAATAAATGATAAAATTTGTTGAGAGTTTTGATTATCACTAAAAATAAAATGGAACTATGCTATTATGAAGGCGAAGTACTCGAACCATAGATTTGATTTATAGTTTTCCACATTTAAAATTAGTAGATATGCCATACATATCCTAAATGTGAATAATTGTGTATTCCAATCTCTGTGTAAAAGCAGTGAGGGTGTTCATCCCATAGACTTATATAAAAAACAAAAAAAAATTGGTTGGGCCTTAAGTCTGCATTGATTTACAAGAAATTGTTTTTTTTTTGTAAATTTAAATAAATATGACGTAGGTATACATTCCATACTTTATTAAAATGGTTTATAAATAATATGTTACTTTTGCATAGATGTATAATTCAGCGTATTTACGGAATATATTTTAATGAGCTTTCCGAATACAAAGATAAATTAGTCCTAATCGATCATTCGTCCTAATTATGTAAGACGACATCATTCTTTCAATTCTGTATTATTTCAAGTTTACTCATATATCCTCATATTTTTCTGATATATGCTCATAGGCCTCTAAAACATTGTTATGTTTGTTTTATAACTTAAATCTTCATATTTTTGTTTTGTTGATATAACTACGAGTTTGAACCAACAGAATAATTAGACAAGTTCAAATAACAATACTTAACATAGTCTTAGTCATCAAGTTCTTTTTAGATTCATTTTTGTATTTCAAGAGTATTGATTTAATCATTTTTAGTTTTACAAATTTTTTTTAAAGCATTTTGATGAGGTTTTGGTGGTATGTTAGGTTATTTGGTGGGTAATTACATTAACATACCATAATATGAGTATTTTTATATCTGAGTTAAGTGGTACAGGTACCTATACATAATCTTCATTGTGTAGTATCAATTATTATGCAATTATCATTGTATCACCAATGTGCATAATCAATATCATTTCAATTTAATTACAATATTCTGATGCATTTTTGTCCATTTTCATATTATTTTCTACAATTTGCTCAGCGTAAACACGAACATATGGTCAGTTTGATTAAAAAAAAATAAAATAAATTTGAAATATTAGTGTGTGACTATATTTTGTTTATGTATTTATGTATCGTATACGATGTCTATTTAATTTGAAAAATTTCAAAGAATTTTAATACGTTTTATGTACGTCTTGATAGGAAGGTGTACGTCATTAAAAATCCTGACATGTAAATATAAACAAAAATTAACTATGTACATGCATACACAGACAATCAACAATAAAAAAAAAAATGAATAGTTGAAATATCTAAGTGTTGCCATTATAATGATGAAAGTAAAAAGGCTTGCTTAATACTATCTGGAGACACAAAATTCTACAGAATTTACAAAATTTTTATTTGGCATGGAATGGAAGTGTAAGTATATCAGAAAAAATAAATTACTCTGAGATGAAAATCTAAGTGTAAAACTTGACAAGTAATAAAAATAAAAAAAAATTGCTTTAAATCAGTTTCGGAACGTATACGAATTTTATGTTTACATAAAAATAACATAAAAACTTTCTGTATAAAAAAATTTAATGAAAAAATGACAGCTTTTAGAAAATACTTTTTTTTTCAATTCCAGCAGATTTTAAGGAAGAAATTATGAGTAAAAAAAATTAAAATTCCAAATTTGTTTAGTTTGAAATTATACAAAATATAAGATATGTATATTTTATTGGATTTATTTTGTATTGGTATCTATTAATTAATGGTTGGAAAAGCACTCAACTATACTAGCCGATATTTATAACTGTACTTTCCGACAACTATACCGACCAATACTAACTATAGTATGTTTGTAAAAAATATTTTCTATCATGTAAAGTTGATTAAATTGATATGACAAGCGTAGGCAGTTTTAACTAAGTAGAAGAGAAGCTTTAACTATATAAGCCCATTAGACCTTGAGATAGGTGAAAAGAAGTGTTGATCATTGGTAAAACATGGGTGAATAAAAAAATGAATGAATAAGGCTTAAAATATAATAAATGCTAAAGAAGCTATCTTTCTAAAAGTAGAAAATGGACATTTTACAAAAAATTTGACAATCAGTTTACGTTAACATTTTAATTTGAATTTCAAGCTTT
Organism: Argyra leucocephala; assembly: GCA_963942445.1. Lineage (NCBI taxonomy): Eukaryota > Metazoa > Arthropoda > Insecta > Diptera > Dolichopodidae > Argyra > Argyra leucocephala. The sequence continues at coordinate 21,093,904 of OZ012677.1, read as the reverse complement.
TTTTACTTTTGTTTTGTTCTAACGAAACGACACAATTTCAATTTTTTATTCAACTATACATATTTGTTCTTACAGTTTGTCTAATTGATGCAATTCGTTAGTAACCGAACTGAATTTATGTATAGAAGTTCAATTTATACGTCTCAAGATGTAATACAATTTAGACATTTGGGCTGGATATTTATTTACAGCTTTAGGTAACTAACTTCAAAAGAGAAGGGTTAAAAATTGTCCTATTCGTCTAATTGGTGACCCAAATATAACTTAATCCTTCACTTCTCTTCGACATTGACGTGTAGTCGGAGAACTTTCCCTGTTTTATAGATACTTCGTAGGTGTGAACGCATACTCACTATAAATCAAAGCGCTGCTTCGTCCTTTAAACAGATTCCAACGCGAAACAAGAGAAGCCGAAAATGCTCACCTCTACACTTTAGAAATTCCAAGATGGCTTAAAATAAGTTATGGAAATTCGTTAATAGTTTGAACTTCAAGAATTTGGAATCATATTTCCTCTGATATGTTACCACGTTCAACTTATAATTTGCAGGTATATAAGCAAAACATTTATTCTTCAACTTCCTAAAATGTTAGTCTATCTCACTTTTTTCTTCCTAAATTATCCTATTCTATCCCAACCAAGCCGTACGACAAAAAAAAAAAACCCAAAAATGTCATCGTTTGTTAACTCAATGAAAATTAAATCTTTCCAGTTTGAGTCTTGTAATCACTTCTTTTGATCACTTCATTAAAAATCCAGCACGTTTATGTTCGTATTGGCATTTATGTGCTTATCAAGCAAGATAATAGAGTTTAAAAATTCTATACTCACATTATATATCTGTACTGGACTGGTATAGCAATTTTACGCAGTTGGTTGGTTTCTTTCCTAGTTGTGTTTCCATAATGATCAAAGTTAGAGCGACAGGTAAAGGTGGTTCTATTGACTCTATTACATTTTACTCAAAATTTTAACAATGAAGAATATTCCTTGCCTTGACCGTTCAGGAGTGAGTTATTCTTGGTTTTATATATTACGATGCTTTCAGCTGAATGTCCTTATTGTATGTACTTTACCATTACTTGCTTACTTACTTGCTGCGCGTTACAGACCTTGAAGGGCCTGGCGAAAAATTGTCCTCGACTGATTCGGTCACGAGCGGAATCTCTCCAATTGGTGATTTGAAGTTTTTTCATATCTGTCGATACTTCATCTCTTCAACGAAGGTGTGGCCTCCCTCTACGACGCGCTTGGATTCGAAGAGTTTCCTAGCCGGAGAATTTTTATCCATACGCTCTACATGGTCTAGCCAATGAAGCCACCTTATTCTGACTTTTTTTTTTAGCTAGGTCCAGGTCGTTGAACAGCTGGTATAGTTCCGCATTGTATCTTCTTCTCCAAACCCCTTCGTCAGACACAGGACCATAAAAGTGAACAAGAATTTTTCTCTTAAATATACCAAGTGCATGCTCGCTTACTTTTGGTAATGTCCAAGATTCAGAACAATATAGCAGCACCGGAATGATGAACGTTTTGTATATTTGTGCCTTGGTATTTTGGCATAGGAGCTTTGAACCCAATTGTTTGGACAAACCGAAGTAGCAACGGTTTGCAAGGGTAATTTTTTGCCTTACTTCAACATCGACTTTATTGGTGGAGTTGATGTTGGTTCTAAGTTAGATAAACTCCTGAACTACCTTAAAATTATATGAGCCGACAGTGATGATGTGTCCTATATGATGTTGTGAGGACATTTTATTTGTCGACAGCATATATTTTGTTTTATTCTCATTTAGATGAGAAGAACAATGGTAAGTACACCATTACTATATCTCCTTTGGTAATACCATGACTCTGTCGGATGATGTGTTCTGTTACTTTGAATTTGAATTTATGACATTAAATTCTTCTTAATAGCTAATTCTGGTTCTGTCATGTGCTCTTAACTGTGTTTGTGTTTCCATGTTTGTTTGTCCTATATAAACTTTGTTGAAATGACTGCAATAGTATGTTTTGGCAATTTTGTTATTTGGTCAAATATGGGTTCTTAGTTGAACTTAGAAGAGTCTTTTACTAATTTGTTTTATTCCTATACATATATTACTACTAACACGTGTATTTTCAGTTTCGTTCTGAACGAGAGCTACATCACACTAAATCCCAATGCCACTTTTCGTTTATGCTATTGATCAGTGGGTATGTTGGTGCCGGACTATAGCTGTAAAGCGTTGATTTTTATATATTATTTAAAGTGAAAGAGAAATTAATTTGAGCAAATGAAAATTTACGTTTAATGTGTATCTTATACATACTAATTTTCCTTTTGTCTGAAGCCTTTTATAACAATAACAATAAGTTTTTTTTGAATGAAATAATGAGAATTGAGAGAATAAATAAATTTTTTGTTTAATTGTCTATTATGGAAGTACCGTAAAGCTCTGAAAATAATACCCAGGTACTCTAATTGGAAAATATCACTATTCTAGAAAAATAATAAATCCAATTGGTATACCCAGATACTCTATAATATATTACCTATACATACATATGACAGATTCTGCACAGGTAGTAATATTAAAATAAAACCAATTAACACGATTGGTTTAGTAATAGATAACATGAAAATGATTTTAATATTAGATAGTATCCAATTTCAAAGTAGTTCGAAATTAATTTTAAAATATAAAATCTAATTACTGTATCCGGGGTTCTGTAAATGGAAAAATGTTTCGAATAGTTTATTCGCGGTAATTTGTTGGGAGGGGTATTATATTCAGTACTATACGGTAGGTAGAATATAGTGAGAAATACTAATGCATTATGATGAGAGATGATACATATTTATTTTACATTGTTGTTGGTGTTTTGAGATCTAATGTGCATACTTTTTTGAATTGAATCCAAACTGTACTGGATCACTAATGTCATTATACTAGTTAAACAATAATTTCGATTTGCAGAAATTTACAATTTTACAAAGATCACTTCCCTCAACCTAAAGTCTAAATAAAAAAATGGACCATAAACAAACTAATTGACCAACATTTTATATTTATGAGTATAATGAAGATTTGATTGGTACCTAGACATTAAAAATATTCCTTTGGCTAAGATTGCATCCTAATGGACACAAGTAGTACCAAAAACCAATAATAAAGGATTAAATAATGATATTTAAATTTATTAAAATGTTTTTAGTTTTTTATTTAAAATTTAAGACCATAATTATTTACCATAATTATTTTACTGTTATTATTTGAATTTTTATATTTGTGTCCATACAAATACAAACACACACACGTGTTAATGCAAAGTACAAATTTATAAGCATTAAAAATACTGACATTTTTAGAATATAAAAACATGCCAGACTCAAATATACGTAGAAGAACGAAATATGTACCAACTTGTCATTTTCATACTTAATGGTAGAGAAATTTTGTTTACCTATTTATTATTATGTATGTTTGCTATTCAGAATTTTATGTTTTGGGAAAAGAGATAGAAAGGTGACTCTATGAAATAAAATATAAAAAAAATATAAAAGGATTTTTGTTTTATTTTCTTTTTTGTTTTGTACAGTTAAATTATAGGTTATATATGAAAAAATTAAGAACAAAAATGGATCCTGTTAGATTGATAATTGTTGTTTTACTGTTATAATATGTACGAGTATGAGTATAAGATAATATAAAAAAAAAATAGGGTACAATAGTCAAAAATTCAAAATCCTAGATATAAATCTAAGAATTTAATGGGTTGAGATATTTCACTTTAATTGTCTTTCTTTTCTCTAATATTTCTATATACATACGTATATACATATAATATAATAATATATTCTGGAGATTGAGTACTATTTACTAAATGATGCTGTTGTATGCCAAAGAACTAAAGAGAGAAAGAAGAGGAGTAAATTGCCAGTTTTATTGTTAGTTCTGTCATGCAAAATTTATGTACCAAAAATTCTTTTCATTAAAATGGACAAAAATTAAGTTTTTTTTATGTTTTTTTGTTTTTAGTTTTTTGTTTTGTTGGTTTTGTACAGATCCTGGAAATCAAATAATGAAACCGATATTGAAGGATAAATTAATGTTTAAGGAAAAAATAAAAAGAATGAAGAAAAAATAGGATTCAATCTTTTTTCCTAAATGACATTAAATTAAAATGAAAAGAGACTGATGTCTTTGTGCAGAAGTTTTCAAAAAATATTTTTTTCTCACTCTTTCACACACTTTTGTTTTCTTTTCATTGGCAGAAAGGATATAGAAAATAATTTTTGTTTATTTTTGTTTTATCTTATTTTTTTATTTTATTGAACTGTAAAACTAAGAATTAAAAAAAATTTGGAAAATTGTGAAATTAGTCCTTTTATTATTAGTAAATAATATTTTTGTTCCTTTGTGAATTCAAGTAATTTCTAAATCACCTTTATTTTATAATCGCTATAATTTTCATTTTAATTTTTTGTTTTGTTTTTGCTTCTTTTAATCATTTTTTGGTTGAATAAATTTAAACGAAATTATTCAAAGGAAATGTACGAGTTGTATTATATACATTACATATATTATTTGTATATATTTATTTATATAGAAAAAACTTTAAAAATAAAATTAAATAATATAAAAAAAAATTGATTAAAATTATTATTAATTCTTTTATTTTAATATTAAATTTCTTTAGAGTTTGAAATATTTTATTTTATTTAAATTATTTTGGGCTCAAATTCTTGGGATGATCATTGAACTAGCACAAATGATTATCAAATAAGGTTTACAATTATATTAAACTCAAACGTGCTGATTGAAAAAATTTTATATTTTCTAAAAAAATTTAGTGATGTGGAATATCTCACGTAATATTTTATTGTTATAAAAACAAAATTAGTGCTATAAGACTCCTATATGACTCTCGATTAGCACTAAAAGTGTTATAATGATGTTTTTATTGGAATAATGTGATTAATATATTAATTTAAGAATATTCTTATAGCAATTGCGGGAGTTTTTATAATGGGAATTCCAACAAGTGCTTGTTGTTATAAGTGTAAAAGTGCGTAATCCTATATCAAGAGTTTAAGTGTTGTTGTAAGAATAGAAATGCAAGAATGGCAGTAGTAGTGTTATTATTTTACTGTACTCCTATAATGTTACTAATAAACTTACTGTAGCTTTTGAATAAATATTTTGCAGAAAATAATACAAATAGCTATTTTTTTAAATAAACAAAAACTGAAAAGCTTTATTTTGCATTCTTTTCGCAAACATACCATTTTTGCTTAAAAGAATAATTATTTAAATATCAAATTTGATTTGATTATGCATTAATTAATACACATTATTTAACATTTTAGTTATGTAATTGCAAAAATACATTTTCTTTTATTTATTTAACAATTGGTTATTTTTGAAGGGCAATCAATGTATTTTTTCGCAGTATTATTATTATAAATGTCAATATAATTTCGTTCCCAGCCAAATTTTGCATTTCGGTTACAACAATTATAAATATTAATACAATTATTTTCAACCGCGAAATATATTATTTATTAAAGAAACATTTTTTATATTATAAATCATTTACATACAAATATAAAACAATGTAATTAATCAGGTCTATCGTGGTTGTCAGTAGTCAGAAATCTGATAACTGAAAAAATTTATCAAAAAGTGAATCGTGAACTGACAAAAATTTGTTATTGTGAATTCTGCTAGTTTGACATTTCAAAAATTAGCTGATTTATTGAATGAAAGCTTAAATTCATTTTTTTGTTTAGTTTTCTGAAATAAAATATAAAATAAGTGTAATAAAATTTATATTAAATAAAATAAAAAAAAATTTTAAAGTAAAATAATTTCATACAAAAGACAAAAATATAAGTGAAATAAAATAAGTTTGAAAACTCTTTTTTTCAGTAAACAAAAAGAGGTTAAGTGAAATAAAATATTAATCAAATGTAAATAAAATTTAATAAAAAAGGCCCACATTTCGAAAGGGAAGAGGACCTGTAAAGTTGGCTTGCAGATTTATCTGTAGAATCCACTGAAAAAATATATGTAAATGAAATCATTGTTAATAAATATAAATCAAATTTAAAATAATTTAAGTAAATATTGTGGTTAAATCGAATTAACAGTCTATTATTTACTACATCAAAAACGTATTTATAAAAAATATAAAATTAATACATATCAAAACAAAAAAAAAAACTAGCTAATTAAAAATTAATTCACTTTTTTTTTATTTTAAAATTATAGGTACTTAAAGTTTTTTTGACAATTTTAAAATTATGTCTATATGAATTTTTCTGTAAATTTATTTTTATCACTTAAACAATTTTAACTGATACAGAATAAAAAAAATATCAGAAAATATGACAAATTTTAAGCTCCACGATACCAATTAATAAGTGACGTTTAACAAAATTCACAATCGATTAGTTAAACTGATGGTTCTGACAACCACGATAGGACAAATACTGATAAATAATACTAATAACTGACAACCATGATTGACCTTAATATTTATTTCCCTTTCTCATGAAATAAATTTCATAAAATTATTATTTTAAAATAAAAAAATAATACCTTACTCACTCTCGCACAACACAAAGTATTTCAAATGAATTTAATTTCAAAATAAATACATATAGGTTTCTAATACATTTGTATACTAATCCAACAACAATATTACAGCAATTGTTTCGGTGCCTTATAGGATTCTACATTTTAGTGCTATAAAGTACTTATAACGTTTCGCAACATTTGCGGAGCACTTCAATTAACACTTATACTTCTATAAGGGTGTTTATAATAGTGTTATAAGTGTACGCAAGTGCAATAAAATTGTCAAGTGGGATGTTATAGATCAGTGTTGTCACAACTGTTGTGTTGCCACAAGTGTTGTCCCAAGTGTTGTCACACGCTGATTTGCTATTTTAGAGGAAGTTCACTTGGTTGGGGTTGATTTAGAATATTATATTTTTAATTTATTTATACTTAATTAAAACATATTACAATATAATAATCGAATACAATAATTTAAAAAAAAAATTAAAATTTGGAAAAAATAAGTATCTAAAGTTAAATTACTATATCTTATATATAATACACAAGATGAACGACGTGGTGAGTAAAAAAGGAAGAATAATTGAATAATATATGACACCACAAAAATATTAAAATTGTCTCAAGTTCTTGGTGCCGAATACTTAAAACATATTATAATTTATTCAAATAATTACACCAAATAAATGACGGTTATTTTTAAGTTGAGCGCCATCTATACTCTAAAATAAATTTCAATCACGCACAATTTTTAAAAAGGCTTCATAAAAATTCTGTCATTTTAAATAGACACACAAACTTATAGAAAAAAGTACAAAAACAAAAACACAAACAAAAATTCAAAACAAAACAGAAAAACAAAAATTAGATCAGATCATACTCTTCAAAAATGATATAATAATAAATGTTAGTTCATTTGCTTCTGCTATTTAAAAAAAAATTAATACAGTAAAACATGGTTATAGTGCATAAAATGCAAATAATTGCATCTTTATAAACAAAATCAAATTCAATAAAATATCTTTCGTATAACAATTTTAAACTTTATTTTATTCATAAGTAGCAATTCTGTTATGTAATCACAAAATTTACATATTTATAATAAAGAGTAATAATTTATATAGTTTTTACTAATAAAAGATTAAAATGAAATAAATAAAAAAATAAAAAGACAATACATAAATGAGTTTTTCAATTTGGGCTTATTTTAGACTTATTTTTTTGTTTCATTAAAAAATTGGCGTTATATTTTAATATGACTTACAAACGGCATCGATTGTGTGAACTTATGAAGTTTTTTTACTTTCTTTCAAACAAATTGTTGACTATAACAGAATTGTGACTACAAACATTTTTGACTATTATAAACGAATTAAAATACATCGATCTACTACGTTGAGAGTAATAGGAGTTTATTGTGTTAAGTTATATTGAAATTAGTACTAATTTCGTCATAAAGTATTAGGTATTATACTTTAATTTCATTCAAATATAATATATTCAATAATCAAGTAATTCAGAAAATAACTATAATTATACCAAACCAAATATTTCTATTTATATAAAATCGTACCTGAAAGAATTGCTTCTGTGCAATTGCACAGGGGATTCACTAGTTATAATATATGACAAAAGCTTTGTCACCCGCCATAAATGACAGAAGCAAAATCAGTTTTCATTTCAAATTTAAGAAAATATTGTATTTGCTTACTAATTTATTATATCTTTAACATTCAATAACTACGTAAGTTCAGCGTCAAAGTTAAAAAAAACGATGGAGGTCTTATTCATATGGGTCATTTGTTTCTTGTCATATTGTGTTTGTATGGCATTGCCAGAATCTAAATATCCTTAGGGTCATATTAAATTTATCGATTTATTTTATTTTTTGTGTCTAATTATATTAACTTTTAAATCTTATTATATTATTTATTAACTATCACGCATAAATCAGAATATTGAACAAATAATAATATTTGAAAATGAGCCACAAGTTTAAACGAACACAATCTCAGTAATTCAGTTTTGATTTTGCACGTGCAATAGAAAAAAACAAATCAAATTGTGAATATAAAAAACAAATATACACCCATACCTTTTCGGAAGAGTTAAAATTATAAGGAAAATAATCGATTATTTTATGAGAATTTTTGTTATCACTTAAAAATAAAATGGAATTATGCTATTATGAAGGCGAAGCACTCTACAGTACATATAATTTTCCACATTTAAGATAAGTAGATATACCATAAAAATTCTACAGAAAAAGCTATTGCATGTGATTGTGTATTCCAAATCTCTGTGTAAAAGCAGTTAGGGTGTTCATCCCATAGACTTGGAATTATATAAAAAAAAAAAAAATTTTAATAGGCAAAATATTGAATACATCATAAAAGAAAATATTAAATCCAGCAAAAAAAAATGTAGCTAGGACAAAATCAAATTAGGTATCCTTTCAAAACTTAGCTTAAACTCATGCACTAGGTAGAAAGAGTGCCATATAAAACCAATTTTAACTAAAATATTTTTTCACTTATAACTATTTTGACCCACAGATAATAAAAAAGTTAAATAGAACATAAAGCATAAGCTTTTTTTTTTTTAATTTAATTATTAAACTAAGGAGCAGTCCAGGTCGATAATATTTTTATGACGTTTGTGAGAGGATCGATAGAACATACTGGCTAAACATATTCATAATAATGAATACGTTAGGCAAGCCAATTGTTTGAAATTTATGTTCTTATTAGAAATAGTTAATTGAAATATAAACTAGAATAGTTAAGTAAAAGGACTGCAATTTAGACATAATTAGATAGAATTTACTTCGAGGTAGTAATTTTCAAAAAAATAGAAAATTCAATATTTCAAATATTTCGTTTAAATATTTTCTCTAGATTTAAAAACAAATAAATTTCATTAAAATTCTATTTAAATTTCTACTTAAGAAAAAATTAATATAAATAATAGAATTGAAAAAATTGACTCTACCTTAATTACAATTTATTGAAATAGAAAAAATTAACAAATTTCTATTATTTACTATCTATACAATTATTTATTTATTTTTTTTTTTTTACTGAAGTGTAAATCTAATTAAATCGTAATATTCTTTTGGTCAAAGAATGTTGGGTTAAAATTTAATATTTTATTTTTATTTTCTTTTTTTTTTATATTCCTAATATGAAAATAATATTGTAAACATTGAGTTGTATTGAAAGGACCTTGAATTAACAATGTTTTGCCTTTGAGTGATTACTGATTAGGTTTTATTATTATTATTTTTTTGTCTTTTATTTGACGGATGAGATGAGTAATAGAGCTAATATTTATTTTCAATCTTTTCACAAGAAATTGTAAAGATACATATCACTCTTATATACATATATATATATATATATATATATATATATACCTAAATAATATTGTATTTAAGGTTCAAGGTAATGTTAATGAACAATTATAGAATACTAAGAAATTCGATTCATTACCAAACTGCCAAATATTATATATGTATAATGAATAGCCTTCAAAATTTGTTATAAACAATATTCTGTTTTATCTTTCTTCTTTTATAATAATTTTTCGATAATAATTACAAATTGATGAATGGAAACTGAAAATGAAAAGGAGTAATTCTTGGAAGTAAACATATAACTAATTTAGTAGAGTATTAAAGTAAATATGATGTCTATTGGAAAATATCAAATATTATGTAAATCGGTTTATTAAAAGTTGTACAGGTACAGAAAATATAAACATTTTGTTTAATCATATCTAAATTATTACGATACGGATTTTGAAAATTATCAATAATATTAATTTTATTAAGTACGTGTAGTAAATTAAGTTGCTAAAGTGTATATTATAATTACAACTCAAATGTAACTCAAATTTATTATTAAGATTGAGGCGTAAATATTATAAACAACCGTATTCTGCGTATAAGTCATATGAAGCCAATACCTTCTAAATAAAAAAATAATAATGTCTAATTATAAAATAATATCGCATCAACCTAATATTGATGATGACATTGATGTGTATTCATGTGTATTGGTGACTAAATACTGATACTGATGATCAATATAGCAATGACTAATATCATAATTCATCCATATTCTCTTAGACCTATCATTGACGAGAAGAAAAATTGATTTCTTCTCGTCTCGCTGAATATTCATTTCTGTTAGACGGCTGCAAACGGCTCGATAGAACATTTGATTTGTTGGTACTACTGATAATTTTTTACTGTCAAAAAAGGTTATTGGTATATAAACAAAATATAGTTTAATAAATTTTTGGAAAATATTAGTGTGGTTTATTTTTAAAATATTTAAAAAAAAAAAAATGTTTAATAAAATTATTACAGTTTAGTTCATAAACTACTACAGTTTTACTATGTAACAAACTTTGCATTTTGGTCACAACAGTTATAAGTATTAATACAATTATTCTTAACCGCAAAATATTATTGATTAGTGAGATATTTTTTATGTTATAAATCATTAACATACAAATATAAAAATATGTAATTAATCAGTTCTATCATGGTTGTCAATAGTTAGAAATCTGATAACTGAAAAAATTTATCAGAAAGTGAATCGTGAACTGATAAATTTTCTGATAAAAATTTGTTATTGTGAATTCTGGTAGTTTAACATTTCAAAAATTAGCTGATTTATTTAATGAAAGTTTAAATTAACTTTTTTGTAATAGTAAAGTTGGGTTTTTTTTGTTTTTTTTTTTTTTCAAAACAAAAACAGAATTTTAATGATAATGCAAAAAAAAAAAATAATAAAAAAATTGTTTATTAATCTTTACTTCACTTGTTTATCTATTTAATTTATTTATTTAATTTAATTTTTTGATAAAAAAACACAAAATACTTTGCCTTTATCGTTTAAATTTTTTGAGGATATAAAAAATGGTTGTTGCGTCTCTACAAATGTGTAACAGAAATTATTCACGAGACTGTTTTGACATTTGCCGTCGCGGCAACTCGCTATCGCTTCTGTGTCTAACAGAATACCAAACTATCTCTTCAGGGATATTTTCACGCGCTCTCGCGAGATGGGTCTAACAGAATACCAAACTATCTCTTCAGGGATATTTTCACGCGAGCATATGGGTGATAATAAAGTTCAGTTAAGCTCGACACTGGAATGAATTGGTTGTTTCAATTAATTTACATTATACATTTACATAATGCTTACATAATAAATACTTACTCATAATACTTATATAATAAATTTCAGTATAAAATTCAAATACTTTATAAGTTTATGGTTAAATTCATTTGGAACTGCAATGAAAATTTATGATACTCACTTAAATATTCTTACTAGTGTATCCTGCCTATTCTTATATACCTACACTAACTATTCTGCCGTCAAAATAAATTAATTAATTATAAGTCAATGTATGGGTATTTTCATAAATGCTGCAAGCTGACAACAAGTCTACCATCAATTGTTGCCACATTTTGCAATGATGAAGAAAACAAACTCTACCTATATTTTACCTATATTTTATCTATATTTGTATTAATTATCGATATTCTACATTTATGCATACTGTGTGTCAAAATCTATTCTGTCAAGTTGACGCCTAGTACTTTGATTTGTTTTTTTTTTTTGTAATACATAGCCAACACACTAGGTAACCTTTTATTTATACCGATTGGTACGTTTGGCTAGGGTTGGAAGGAGGATGGTAAAAGGGAAGGTGTTAATGTTTGAAGGTGCTGAATTACGAACGAAGGTGATAATGTTCGTCTTTAATTTATTTAGGTCATAAATATAGAATTTGTCATGTTTTGGGTTTCATGATTTGTATTTATAAACAGTGTTTAGAAAATCTGACAAGTGTTTTCATAAATTCAGAATATGCCGATTGACTGCAGAATTGACTGCAAACTTGCAATTATGGAAACAAAATTTAATTAAAAAATGTCTGTCAATTAGTGCAGAATGTATATCCGTGAAAAATTTCTACATCCTAAGAGCTATCGCAATGAACATTATGAGATATAAATCAATAATTCGATGAATATCAAAATTAGTTATAAAAAATATATTAATAGGCAAAATATTGATCTAAGATACTAAGATTCAGATACTAATGGTCAAAAAAACCATCTAAGTACTTAAAAAAGTCTTACACAAAGAAAATAATACGAACCAGCTTAAACTAAAAATTTTAATTACAAACAACATTATAGAATTGGAGTCTGAAAGCCGCTTTTTTAAAATTAAGATTTAATAACTTAATATCGTTAACTCCACCCAAAAAAAATATACCTAATATAATATAATGTTATAATATAATATCTATAATTATAATTGACAAGCATTTAAGGACCTGCGTAGTAGACACCTTTTCATTTTATTTCCTTCTATTTAATGAACTCCTAATATATAAATAAGTTGTATATAAAACAATAATACGCACACAGTTGAAAAATTTTTACTCATATGGTTTTATTATTCAGCAAATACATTATGCATATCTGAGAACTTATTAAAATAAAGAACAAAAGCAAACAATTCAGTTTTTATAATTATATACTTGCAAATGAATCTATGTACATATGCAAAAAAAAAAACAAAAAAACAAATTCATCTAAAATAAAAAATATAAAAACAACAAAAAAAAAATCACTTGAATACTTCATTTTTTATCTTTTTAAGTAACTGTTTCTAAATTTTGGTTATTTGTAGTAATAATATAGGTAGTTTTTATTAAAATTATGTAATTATGTAGGTATATACCTTTTTAATGACAAATTTTTTTATTTTTAGTAACTTTATCCATTAAATGCCACTTACTATAGGGAATATATCGCAAACGAAACAGTATAAGTACTAGCCACAAAACTTTTTATTAAACACGAGTGGTGTCTGCTATATCGTGCGAAGTCTATGTCTGTACGTAAATTACTGTTTTTTTTAAAAACTTTAAATTTGACTTCAATTTGAATTATAATTACTCAATATGGGCCCTAGAAATATAATATAATTTAATATATAAAAAGAAAAAAATAATTAATCAGTGAATCTGCAGCTACATAATTTATTTGATATATTGCGTAGGAGTAATTAATAAGTACACATCAAAAATTTGGTTAATATTTCTACATACGAGTGTATATATATATTTTGTAATTTTATTTTATTTATAGATATTTTTGTTTTATTTTTTCAAAGTTTTAATTGATAAAGAACCATTCAATACCAGACCCACCTATACTTAAAAAGTAAATAAATTTAATAAGAAAATTCTGTTGAATTACCTGTAGGTAAAGATATATAAAAATTGATTATGATTAATAGACAATTGTTTTGGTGTTGCGGGGGTTGTACTATTAAGAAGTATGAAATTGAAAATTTATGAATTTTCATTATCCTTGATATTTTTATACTGTCAAAATACGTTTGAGGTCAAAATTTGCAATATTACAAATCTGTATATGAAAAGAAATTGACATCAAACTAAAAATAGATTTTAATGAAAAACTCGAAGTAAACCAAATAACATAAAATGAGTGAATTGTTAACTGATGTGGCCCAACAGATGATTAGTTCAATGAACGAATTTCGATGAATGATTAACATGGATATTTCGTCATGAAATTGATAGAAAACGGAAAATATTATGATCAAACAGCTATATGGTAAAATATGTTCAAATAAAAATTCTATATGACAATAATTACTATATAACCGCTTAAGTTTATATAAATTAAAAATGAGATAGCATACCATAGCATTCTATATTCTGTATTCATAGTATTTTATATATTTTTAAAGTTGAAAAAATCGTATTAATTTATTTGCCTAAATCAGCTGCGCTATATATTGCGCAATATGATATAATATAGCTTACAACACCTTAAGTCGTTAAATAATGTAATCAATTATTGTCTGTATGTACTATAGAAAAATGTAACAGCTTATATTAAGTTTAACGGTTATATTAAATTTTGTTCTGATATACCTATTTGTTCTAAAATAGACTGAAGCGATTACATTTAAATGGGAGAGAGTCATATTCCTGTATATCTTACAATTTGCTTGTACTTTCATATGTGCTAAATGCCTGAATGTCATTTGGCTGTATTTCATTTCACTGGATATGCCGGATACTGAATATGATACATATTGTACAATATAATATAAAAATATGTTGTAAATATAATATATAGTGAGATTTAGAGTTAGGAGAGATTTGAAACTTGGATTAAAATTAAAATTCTACGTCTTTTACAGAATATTTTTATAAATTATTTTTATGCGTATAGTATATATATACGTTGTATACAAAACAAAGGATGATTCGTTTTTCCAGAATATTTACTTTAAACATTTTTATACGTAGCCGCTGTTGGATTCAAACAAAATGATTGAATTCGAAAACATTAAATGAATGAAAATTGGATTTCGGATTGTTTTGTATTTTAGGATTTTGAGATTTAGGATTTTGGTATTTTGGGGGTGGCCAACACATAAATTGTACATACGAAATACAGGCAAAAGAAATTCAGGCATGTGATAGTAACCCTATTCAAATGTATTTTCAGATTTTATTTTACCTAAAAATGAATAAGCGCTTAAAATTTTATTTTGGCATAATAATAGTAACTTTCGAAGTTTTATTTTAATTTCCGTATTTTATACTACAAGGGAAATATTTTATATTTCAGTCGCTTATATGAATCTAAAAATAATACACTTCATTTATGTTAATTTTTAATCCGACCAGGCTACACCCATATCAGTAATTTGGATAGTTACCCCAGGGTTCAAGCACTTAGAAAAATTCAAATAAAATAGAGGGTTTTTTGCTTGTACCTAATTATTATTTAGACTAAAGACGATAGCCAAGGGGCAGCTAGCTCCTACTTTTTAGTTTAACTCTTAAATAAATAGTTTAACACACCAATACGCATATCGTATATGTAAGTAAAATAACTTCTTAAATGACTACAGTTTTATACATACGATAAACTTCCCTTTAACGAAATATGATCATCTAGTTTCTCTATATTCTCAGACAAATAATGCACTGTTCAATTCTGGCACGACTGTTTATGGTTGATAATAATAATAATAATAATAATAATATATTTATTTAAATTGACTGGCAAGCTTATGAGTTTCATCCTTAGAAGAAGAGGTGTGAACTGGTTTTTGTACTAGTATGTTTAGTATAGTACTTAGGCTTGTGTGCTACTATATAGTATAATAAGTAAAATGACTCTATTTTATGATTTTCGTATATACATTGTATAATTAAATTAAAAAACAAAAAAATAATTTAATTAAATATAAAATTATTGGAAATAATATTTAATATTTAATAAATGGAAATAATTATTTCCATTTCAAATTCTTAAGAACACTTTAGTATAAAATAAATTGATAATTATTTTCAAAAATAATTAAATAATTTTTTATATTAATAACAACAAAAAAACAAAAAAAAACAATAATCAAAAATAGTTTATATAAACAACGAAGCGGAAAACCAAAGGCTATTAAAATTTTAAATTATCTATATAATTTAAATTATAATATATAAATTCATGAATATTATATATGTATATACACATATATTATACATGTTATTTTATAATTGTATGTGGCAAAAATACTTAAATTAAAATATAAGTTATAATTTAATTATTATGTTTAAGATAGGGTGTATCTATTTAATATCGTTTGTTCGCTCTAGACCGAAATATGTAATATTTCTTACTAACGTTGGGACAAGTTTTAATTATTATAGTTTTTGTACTTTTTTTATGTTTATTATTTCTACTTCTTTTATTTCATTCATCACATATTCTCAGAAATATTAGAATGATCTTACATTTATCTAATTTTACCATTACTGTTTTGGAAATTTTTTATTAATTTGATTTATGATAATGTACTAAGGTAATATTATGTAACATGGTATAATAAATAAATGAATTCGAAAAACTAAAAACTAAAAACAAACTGTTATTGACAGTAACTTATAATAATAACGGTATTTCAGCATTTTAAGTGTGAGGTATATAATTGTATTGTTATAAGTCATGTTAGTGATACTGTAGTTGTTGTACTTGAAACTGTCAATAACATTATGAATTAAAGAAGGGTATAGGATAGATTTAGCTAAATAAAATTAAATCAAATACCTAGGTAGATTTTATTCTATACAATTATTTTTTACAATATTACAAAATTTAAGTTCATTTCAGTTCAATTTAAATACCTTTAAAATGCTTTAGCATTGATTTAGTTTTATTGGAAAGGTTATACTCTCTATACTAGATGGAATTAGATTTTATACAAGCTTCTCTATTTTGTTTACAGAGGCATATCTGTCAATAATTTCACTTAGATAGTTTAAATACACAATTATTATTTAAATATAGGTAAATCAGAAAAAATGTGTTAATTTATTAATAAAGTTATAAGAAAATAAAATTACAATATTTTTTACTGTTAGTTTTGATAGATAGAAAGATAGTAATTCGTTTGGGGTAAACATTTTATTTTGATCGACAATAATTTTTTACTTTTATTTTTTAATTCAACGAAAATGTTAGCTCATAGTTATGGTCGATGAGGGTGGAATTACAATTATTTTATTATATTTTATTGAGCTAATTGAATGCAGTTAATATGTCTGAAATATTTAATTTAAAATTTTGATTTCAAAATAAAACAAAAAAATCAATTAAAGAAAGAAAAACGCATAATTCCTTTTATTTTACTACAATCTTTATTTGTCTATTTTTACAAATATCGATATTTTGGCAATAATATGTTGCCTTTTTCAGTGTACTTGCGGTTAAAAAAAATATATATATATAAAAAAAATCGATATATAAAAATAATAATTATAGAACCAAAAACTGACAGCTATGTATATTTATATTCAAATTTAATTTTTAAAATTTTATTTAAAACATTGAATTTAATTTTAATTAAACGATTTTCAACCAAAGGGAGAACAGGGGCTTAGATATACATATAATATTAATACATTCAAGAAAATGCAAATATCCTTAATTTTGAAATATTTGCACAGCTAAAAAGTTGTTTGGTTTTAAACTTCAGTATTTTCAATGCTGTTAAAAAGCTTGAAATTTGCAAATTTACAGTAAGATAATTATATATTTTTCAGTTTACTGCACATTATTTATATTTTTGATTTTCACATTTTAATTTAAAAATTCTAGATTAGGTGGAAAAAAATGAGTAATATTATTTTCAGTACATTCAGTGTTGCCATTTTACGCGTAAATAACGTTTTTTGTGATTTATTACATATTTGACGTAAAGAAGTGTAAAATACAAGTAAACAACTGTAAACAACTGTAAAAAACTGTAAACAACTGTAAGTAACTGTAAACAACTGCAAATTACTGTAAAATTATTTATTTTTGACAACTTGACAAGAATTTTGAAAGTATTTCGTTCTAATCTATTATAAAAATTTCTAATCTAGCTCTAATGGATAAAAAGAAAAGGGGGCTAAACGGTGGAGCTGAGACCCATGAGCAATAGTAATGAGTGTGATTTGGAATGTGTGATAGTTATGAGTGTGATTTGGTGTGAGTGGAATTTATAGTGATTATTTTGATTTATTCATACCACCTATGTATTTAGGTTGAAAATGTCTGCAATATAATTTTTTTGGCTGAAAATTAAATGCACAATTCTATAAGTAAGGAAGTACCTAGTAATGAGATTTATAGTTATAAAGAGAAACCTTTTCAGCCCACGATCAATTGCCTTTTTCCGTTAGCACTAGATCAATTAAATATGCAGGATTCAAATGTAGATATTGAATATATTGATAAAATGGACATAAACACTGCAATTCCAAGCTCCTGATCAACACATTTACCAAATTTGGCTACCCAAACGAGGCCAGATTCAGCAATTTCTAGTTTTCATAGCGAGATCAACGGGTACGTTATCAATATATTCTAATTCCGTTGATGATGGTCATTAATAATCGATTTACAAATATTCATTAACATAACGAACAAATTATAGATGAATAAAGGTTAGTGTTAATGTATGAACAAATGTTTGTTGTCTCAATTAACATATTCATCGGCTGAAAATTAAATAATATTATTCGTTAATACAATTTTTTTTTGTATTATATTTACGCAGCAGTTTTTTAAGTGCTTTTGTTCCCGTTCTTTTTTCATTTATTCAGGTCATCTACATAAGCTTTACTTTCTTTAATTATTTTTTTTATGGTATTCCAACATTAAATCAAAATGATTCGATATATGTAAAAACATCTGGTTAAATTTTTAACATTTCCAAATCTATTAGTAGACCTTCTTCGAATTTAGTGTTTTTTTTTAGCTGGATTTAATTTTCATTTAAATGCTTTTTAATAATATTGATTTAAAAGAGCGACTGATTTCAAACAATAACAATTAAAATTAACAAAACGTCAACTTCAAAAATATATGTAGGTACATACTGATTTCAAATGTCGTAAAACATATATGTTAATTTTTGGTTGAAAATGACATAATAATTAATAAGATAATGTTTTAGAGAGAAAGGGAAAGCTATACCAAACTGCCAATCTATATTATTATATCTATTAAGTCATACCAAAAATACTTTTAAAGTTTTGACAATGATTGATGTCCATAGAATATGGATAAGGTAAGGTAGATATCGTAATAAATTGTAAGGTAGGTTAGAAAACTGTGATTTTAATTATTTTTTGAACATAATCACTTCATATTCGTATTCAAGTTTTCATTTATTAATATACAAATGTTGCAGCTTAATTATCTATTTTGAGTTGTTTACGTTATTAACAGTGTTTAAACACTTACAGCTGGTTTCAAGCCCCGTACACACTCGCTGAGGTATGATTCGGGAAATTTAGTAACCGATACGCAAGGAATATTAGAAACATGAAAACAGCATTTTAAGAACCTACTGAATGGCGTAAACATAGAAAAAACAGATACGCCTCGCCCTAACACAGTCAACTCCGAAGATACAGATACATCCAGTCCGGTCGAAGTGGAAGCAGCCATCTGAAAATTAAAGAACAACAAAGCTGCTGGACAAAATCCTAACCTGCCAGCTGAACTTTTTAAGGCAGGAGGTGAAGTGACAATTGAATTCATGCACCAAATCATCAAACAAATCTGGATCGAGGAGAGCATGCCTGATGACTGGAGTTTAAGTTCAGTATCTCCAATATTCAAAAAGGGCGATTCCATGTCCTGCGCCAACTATAGAGGAATATCCATATTAAGCGTTGCGTATAAGATTGTTTCCAATATTCTGTGCGAACGATTGAAGCCCCATTTTTCATTCTATAAAAAATAACTGCCTGTAAGTCATCAAAAATAATATATGTATTATAGCTATATTAGAGCATAAGTGAAACCCCTTGTAAATAAAATTAGTTTAGTTAAATATAAATTTTAAGACATTTTAGAATTGCTTCGTTAAATATAAATTTAATTTCCTTCTCTGAAGAGTGATAAATGCCTTCAAGGTTCAATTGTTTCATGTAGTTCAATATTATTATTAATAAAATAATCAGCATTGAATTTAATTTGAATTTGTATAAATTATTGTTATTGTTTATTATTTGATACAAAATTCTATTAACTGACCTATTTCCGTTTTTTAATTTTCCAATATGGTATAGTATGAAAATTGGATATTTTCGTTGAAGAAAATAGATTTTAGAAAAAGATTGGTGATATGAGGTGAGAATAACGCCTAATATTAAACATACTTATAGTTAGTTGTTAAGCAGATATTCAATTAAATGTTAAATTTATGACTTTAAAAAATTTCCTATATTATATTTAGCATTTTATTTACTGTTTTTTCTTTTTTGTTTTCTTTTTTCCGTTTTTCTTTTTATCCTTTCTACATGCTTGCTTTTAATCAGAATTAAAGTAAAGTAAATTGAAATAATAATCCCTAAAAACGTATGGTGTGAGAATATAAAGTTGTATATAATATATATATATATATATAATAATCAACATGTATAATATTGATATCAACACGGGTATGTAATAACAAATGCATGTTTCATTCATTTTATATCCTTAAAGCAAACTTTTAACAAATCAACATATCAGGATTTCCGCTTAAAAAAATTACCTGTTATTTTTGTGTTTTTTTTTTTTTTGTTTTGTGATACGTAAACAAAAATTTAAACATACGTATATATCAAAGGTGAAATTTGTTAAAATTAAGGTAAAAAAAAAAAAATAAAAAAATAAAATAACTGAAAAAATTCTCTTAACCAAAAGGGTATCAATACAACTTCATAAATTATGTAAGAAAAAAAACTTGTTTTCCACTTTTTATTTTGTTTGGAAAACAGTTTTTTGCTCTCACTGCGCCTTATGGAATCGTATAATATTTTCTGTAAATAAGAGGATGTGATAAAAACTTAAATTTAATGTTGCTAATTTCGCAATTTTTATTATAAGAAAATTTTTGCAATTTTAGTATCTGAACACAAAAAGGAGTATGTTATCAATCATCGTATACAGATTAATAATTGACATTAAATATAACTCGTAATATATGGGATTGTTCTCATATCAGTGTACTGTTATATATTATTGTTAAGATATTATTTATTAGAAGGTACGTCTTTTCAATGGAACGGTTTTTAAAATATACAGGATTAAAGGAAATTGTTGAATTTTGTTTTAAGCTTGTATTACCCATATCATAATTTTTGAAGATCATTACAAGAGGATTAACTACTTAAAAATAAGGGTACATATAAGTTTCTATATTTTACGTTTATTCAGATTTAAACTAGGAGTTTTACAATTTATTATTTTTTTTTTTTTTTGAACAACTTCAATTTCTTTTAACTAGGTATACCTTAGATGGTATTAGTCTACCTAAAGTTTAATCAATAAAAGACCTAGTAGTGTATTTTAGCTTTAAAAACTCACTATAATAATATTATAAACGAAGCTTACTTCCATATTAGGGTTTTTTAAACGTTGGTCAAATGAATTTTCAGATCCCTATGTTCTTAAATCATTGTACACCTGTCATGTAAGACCGACTTTTAAATATGTAAGCCAAGTTTGGTCACCTATTTATATGGTACACATATATATGATTGAGACAATACAAAAAAAAAATCTTAGATTTGCTTTACCGTACTATTTATGGTTTAATCATATTCTTTTACCACCATATTATGAGCATAGACTAAAATTAATAGATCTGTGTATATTGATGTTTAGGCGTGAGGTTTCTGATGTTATTTTCATTACAGATATATAAATGAAATATAAAATCCCAGTAATATCATTATTAGAAATCTGCACCGTCTACGCTCATTCAATAATAAATATAAATTCATCTTATATATGTATATACACATAATATCCCAACGGAAAAAAAGATGGCCTTCTTTGGCAACTTCGAAGAAGCAATGTAGAAGCAATGAAAAAAATTAATCATACCTTCTCAGGAAGCGCTTCTGAAGCAAACAACTTAAATTCTTAAAACCATTATTTTTTTTTTTATTTTTATCAGTTTTCTGGTTAAAACTTGATCAAAGATGACGCAATATTACCAGTTGATTTTAAAATATCAATTGAGTGAGTATAGAGGTATTGTGAGTTAAAAATGTAATAAAATAAAATAAATAAGTAATCATTTTTATTTTATTTAATAAGTTTTATTTATTTTATGCGAATTAGTTTGTGAAATTCATGTCCAATAATGTTTTATATTTTAAAGAATACATTATTATCAAATTATTTATTACATTGTTTCATTATCAATAAAAAATGGACATAAAAATTTGCATGCCTTCTCAATTATGCCTTCTACATTCCTTTTCAATCATGCCTTCTGCATGCCTTCTACATTCCTTCGCAATCATGCCTTCTGTATGTCTTCTTAATCATTGTTTTTACATGCCGTCCCAGTCATGCAAGAAAAAGCGATTCAAAGGAATTTTCCGAAGTAAAACCCGATCGTATTGCTTCTTTTTGCGGACATCAGTATGAAAAAAGAAGCAATAAAAGAATGGAGCGATATCGCTTCCTAAGAATGCTTCCATCATGCATGATAGAAGCATTCCTTTCACCGCTGGGACATATATATTATACATGTTTATTTTATAATTGTATGTGGCAAAAATACTTAAATTAAAATATAAGTTATAATTTAATTAATATGTGTAACAGCCTGTTTTATCTATTTTATATCGCTTTTTTAATCGAGGTCGAAATGTGTAATATTTCTATCAACGTTGTATATCCTAACAAGTTTTATAATTTTTGTATTTTTTATGTGTAATGAAAGTAACTTATAATAATAACGGTATTTTAGCATTTTAAGTGTGAGTCTACGTGTGTGTCTACGCTTATTCAGTTTATTTAAAATCAGTAATCATAGGACTAATTATGGCAAATATGAACCTATTCATAGAATGTTTATTATAGGTAACATAAATTTAATATTGACTTAACACTATCAATACATTCCAAAAAAAACAAAAATTATACAACCGCTATTTTTAGGATATTTCTATTCTTTTGTTTGGTTTCGTTTTTTTTATTAAAGTGTATAGAATTAAAATTGTTTGTTTGCTAGCTTTTCTCAATAATATTTTTTTTTATTAAAATAAAAAATGTATACCAAATGTTCTGAAAATGATGACCAAATTATTATTTTTAATGAAAAAAATGCAACAAAAAATAATCTAACGGTTTATTTTCTTGCTATCTATTTTTCGGACGAAAAAACTATTGAATTTACATAAATTTAAAAAAAAAACAAACCTTGGAAACAGTTCGAACATGAACAGTATATAATTGTATATAAATCCGGTAATTCAATCAATCAGATTAAGTAAATAAATGTAGAAAAAATAGAATTTTAAAATTAAACTAAAAAAAAATCGAGAATTAACCATATCGGATTCTAATGGAAACTTCTAATCATTAATATTGCCCTAAAGGTACCCTGTATGTATAATAGTTGTATAAATAAAAACTGGTCCAATAAATTGATTGAGCTAATTAACACCCAAAAATACAAATTAAAATAAATAATTTGATAAGGTTTGATATTCGAACACAGTTTCTAAGAACGCTTCCGATAAAGCGAGAATTTTGACAGACTATCTAGCTTTTAGGTATCAATTAATACCCTTATATTGGCTTGTTTTATGTTGCGGACGAAATCAATAATAATTGTAATACAATAAATTAATGAAAATAAAAAAAACTTTGTAATCTTTTGTTTTTGTTGGCAAAAAAGCGTGTTTATCGGAAAATTTATTTACCTTGGTTTTCATTTTGAATCGCCATTTGTATTATTACCGTTATATTGAGATTTTTTTTTAAATTAAAACTATTTTTATGTGTTTTTCTTACAATTACGATTCTGAATTTTTTCAACAATATCAACAACAATATGAAGGATTCACAATTATTACTCTGAAACCGTTATACTACCATAAAAACAAGCCAATATTAATAATTAACGGCTCAAATAACGTTTGTACACACCTAGGTAACAAGTAATAAAATTAAATTCAAAATATTGAGATTTGAAAAATGTACCCCTTATGTTTTTTACCCCACCCTATGTAGCTTAAATTGAACCATCTTATATGAAACATCCACTGATCATTGACCCCATTTAGTTAATACTAAAATATAAAACACAAATCTCATGAACATTATAAACGGAAAAATTTAAAACGATTGTCCTCACTAAATTAAAAAAAAAAATATTTAAAGAGTTAAAGAAGCCTCAAATCCAAAAGTAAAAAAACAAAAGCACAACAACAACACACACATATTATAAAAGTGGGTTAAATAAAAACTAAACATTATACCGAAAAGGGATGGATTTTCTTATTAAACGGTTAGGTTGATTAGTGGCATAATAAGTAAATCGAATAGCCTGGGCCTATCTTCACATGAATTATTGATTAAAAAAAAAAATGAAAATAATAATAAAAAAAAAAATTAATAGATACTAAAAAGCAAAAAACAAATAAGAAAAATTGAAAGGATAATAACGGTTGTTATAGAACGTGTGTTTTAAAATTTTTTTTCTCCCCCTTATGTTTAGGGCTTATTATGTAGGGTGCATTAAAAATTGAATAATTGTAAGTCAATTTTCTCTCTGTTTTATTTACCTTTATAGTTCGATTATTTTCACAGTTTATTATTTTAAGTAAATTGAAAAAAAAAAAAAAATAAAGAAAAATGTTTGTATATAAAAAGAAATGTTAGAGAAAGAAATAAATAGATTTTCAACCTTTTTTTGTTTTGTTAGGTAAACCTTTTTAATACGAAATTAATTTTTAAATAAAATGTATGTTTAAAGCTTTAAAAATAAACCGTAGAAATATATGCACGTATATAATATGTAGACATGTTTGTGAATACTCAAATCATCACCTAATAACTGATTTTAATTTAAACGATATATTTAAATAAATGTGAAATTATCCCCGAATGGGATTCGTAAAATATTTATTTTGAATTTAGGGGTTGCTTACGTTCTGGTTTTTCATTTGTCAGTTTTTAATCAAACTGATGGAAAAATGATGGAAAATCTGAGTGTAAACACCATACAACAAAAAATTACATCATTTTGTAAAAATAGAAATATTTCTATTCTCATCAGTTTTTCTATCAGTTTTAATATGGCGAATTCTGATGTTGTTTTTCTATTGTTTGAAAATTTTATATTCGTTTATTTTGACACTTTTGAGTCAACTACAGTGTGTTTTGGAATATTTTGATTTTTTTTTTCTTTTGAATTTAATCCATTGATTATGAAATTAAATTTTAACGAAACTCAACTTTATAGATTTCTACGTGCTAACAACCAAACTTTGATATTAAAAATTAGAATTATATTGTTTCATCGTATAATCAGTTTCTCATCAGTTTTTGTTGCAGAGTAAATAATATTAAAAAAAGCTGAAAGGTAAAATCGCCGGAAAATTAATTTTTCTTTTTATTTTAATAAATCTAATAAAAAGGAAATAAATTATTCCACCTCATGCTTCACGGATGGGGTTGCAGGACAATGATGATGATGTGATAAGTAAATAAAGTTAAAAAAAATTGAAAACCGAAAAACTGTATTTCTGAAATCGATCTTATTTAACAATTGAAATTGTACAACAGATATAATAGATTCTGTCAATCCCTCATCATGATTTGAACTTGGCATTTTTTATAAAATGAATTAAATAGAAGTTTCCAACTATGGAAAATTCTATTATGAATAGAAAAAAACATATGTTTTAAATCATTTTATACAAAATAATGCTATTGACCTTGCTGGTAGTCCCACAAAGTAGTGTACTAAGACCAATTTTCTACCTAGTATAAGCATCTGATCTACCGGAAAACAGGAAAGCATAAACATCCACCTTCGCAGACGATACTGCAATTTTAGGCTGCCATCCAAATTCACTTACAGCATCTACAAATCTCCAAGAATATTTGCAGCAGATACAGGAATGGCTCTATAAATTTAAAATGAAGGTCAATGAGAGTAAAAGTGTACATGTAGCTTTCTCGTTAAAGAATGGATTATCCCCACCAGTTTATATAAATGGGATAAGTACTGCTCAAGCCAGTTATGTTAAATATCTACACATAGACAAAAGGTCAACTTAGAAGAAGCACATAACCGCAAAAGTAGAGCAACTAACACTCAAGACGAATAGAAATTTTTGGTTTATTGGGAAAAATTCTGCACTAGATCTGGAACACAGTGTTGTTATATAAAGCCATTCTAAAACCGAACCGAAATAATTCAAAGGATGCAATCAAAAATTTTACGTACCATAACCCAGGCCCTCTTGATACATTAAAGCTATTAATCTACATAAAAATTGAATATACCTACGCTTACACAAGAGGTAGAAAAATGTAAAAACAGATATTCAAACAGACTATGATTCAGCATCCCTTTGGCGAAAGATTCACAATACAACACCCCTTCGGAGAAAGATCTACAATACATTCCATATATAACCAGCAGGTTGAAAAAAAATCGCTAACAAGCGCTAACAAGCATGACTGCTATATGTAATGCAGAAAATTGGTCTAGCAAAAGCTTTCAACTTTATAGTTTTTAAGATTTGAATAAAGCATAAAGGTCACTATTCTTATAAATTATTGTCATTTTTGTTTAGAAAGATTCAATAAATTCAGTTAAGATTGAAAAAAAAATTTTAAAACCATAAATTAGTAGAGCCTGTCCGCTGTTTTTTAACCAATAATTTTTTGTCAAGTTTATGGGTTTATGGGAAGCTTTACTTGCCTTAATTAGATTTTTTTATTACTAACAATGATACTCAATAAGTTTATTTTTTTTTTATTAATCGTATTTTAATAATTTATTTTTAACTAACTTAGCTTCCATAGCATAGTTGCAATTTATTTTAACGATGACAGAATAATTCGTTTTTAGTTTTCAAAACATCCATATCTTAATCGAAATTTTAATCTAGGATCTTCTAAGTGTTATTTGATTTGTAGTTAGATAATATAATTAGGACACCACATCGGTCGGTTAATTATTAAAGTTTATATTATTTTTAGTAGTTATTTAAACATTAGTAAAAATGTATCGCCTTGGTTTAAAAACACGTACTTATTGTTTATGAAAGTCGCCTTTACTTCATATGTCATGTTTATAATAAATAAAATTAGTTAACATGATATTGAACACAAATTTGAGAAATTTGGTTGTGGCGTAAAATATTCAAAACACTCTGAAGAAATAAATTTCGCCGCTCATATGTCATATGTCAGAAATATTAAGCAGTAAAAAATATCGTACCACAACCTATAAAATTCAATTGAGGTGCAATCAACTCCATCATGGTCTAGGTATTAACTTTTCAAATAACACATTTCAGTACATCGATATGTTCCAAAATATTGCCTAATATGGTAAACGCATGATATTCCCAAAATGATAGATCCCAAATATTTAAAATTAAATTCAATGCTTTCTCACTACAATATTATTATGAAAATTTATATGAAGAATGAAGAGTGAAATTAAAATTGTTGTCAGTTTATCACTTTCATTTTTTGTTTTTTTTTTTTTAATTTACGATTGTTTTACCCCAAAACTGTATAATTAAATATGCTTTAAATCTTTTTTAATTTCTTTTTTATTATATTTTTTCTTTGACTTCAATAAAAAATTCATTAAAAACAAAAATTTTCTCTAGGCTAAAATCAAATTCGTACGCATTATTTTTTTTAACTCAAGTGCTAACTACTTTTGAATTACATTAATTTCTTTACAAAATTTTAAAAGCTAAAGCAGCAGCTAAAAAGAAAATTTTATAAAAAACAATAAGAAAAAGCCAACAAGAATGGAAAAAATTTGTTCTGAATGTATTATTTTTTGTTTTTGTTTTTGTTTGTTTTTTTTTTTGAATTAAAGTAATTAGTAAAACAATTTAAAATAAAAAAATGGAGTTATCTGAATCTGAATATATTATTTTTTTTAAGTTGCATATCTACAAAATATTATGTAATAACATAATATATGTAGATTGTATATGTATGGATATGTAGCTATTTATATTTATTCATTTTCACAAGAAAATATTATTGTGGAATAGTGAAAGAAAAAAGCCTAAGTCGAAAAGGATATGTTCAAAAATACATATATATATATATATATATATATATATGTGTATTTTTATATATTATATATATATATATATATATATATGTATATATGTATCCATTAGAATTCATGAAATTTTAAACGTTTTGACGGTTTGAGGAACAAAATGAGTAGAATAAGAAAATAATAATAATAAAAAAAAAAAACAAAATTCCATCAGAATAATTCATGTTCCCGGTAATGAATGTTTCATTCGCTTCATGGAATTTTCAAGTGGAATAAAATTTTATACAATAACTTTTTTTTTGTTTTTTTTTTAGTACAGAGAGTATCAAAATTGAATTAGAAGAAAATATTAGATTGCAGACAAACCTTGGAATGTGGACCTATTAATGTGTTAATTTTAAAATAATTGCTTCGAAAATGTCACTTTCAAAAAGATATATATCTGATTAATAAATTTGAGTTGTTAAATAAATAACTACCAGAAATATTGAATTGTGTCTTTGGACGATAGACTTTTTTAAAACATAGATTTTATATGCTGTATGGGGTTTCAGTTTGAATTCGTTTGCAAGCAATTTGTACGTATTTAATAAGTTGACGCTAAGTTATTATTGTATGTTTATTTTTTTGTATATTTTATTTCGCTGGTTATGCAAAGTCCTAGGCTATCTATCTAACTACAATTACAGTTGTTTTGTTATTATTTCGGATTTTATGAACAAAAATATTTATATTTGCAAAAAAGTTCAACTGAAGTGAGTTGAAATACTGTTGAACAAACAGATCGTCCCAGTTAATAGATGAAAAAGCTTTATTAAATAGTTTGAATTAAATAAGAAGTTAAATATTTGCAGTTGTTGTCGGTCTTAGTAGAATGTAATGAATCAAATCAAATTATACTATATAGTTTAAACTATAATGATTTCACAAGCTCTGATAACATTTCAAGATTGAACAATTGAAATTTAATTTTATGTCATCGGGCTTCACAATCCCTGATTTTTGTCACTCACTGTAATATATTATCATTTCACTGTAAATTGTATTATTTTACTCTATTATTATGTAAGAAATACGGAATTGAGTAAAAATTTTCTCTTTGAGCAAAAAAAAAAAGTGTAGGTACACATATTTTTACAGTACAATAATATTAATTTAATTTATAAACATTTTGGCATTACGAATACTACATCTACATGCATATATACAAATATACAAATAAACATGTTTATGTATATATATGAATATTTCATTATGCAAAAAAAAAATATAAATTTTCTTCTCGTCATTTTCTTTTTTGAAAATTGTAAAAAGATTGAATGAAAAAATTTTCAAGTTTATATAGAAAAAGATATTCTTTGGGACCGGGCTTCTTGCAGTAAAATGTAAATTTAAAAGGCATATAATAATGTGGTTTAAGAAATTTAACTAAGCAACTGACAGATGACGTAATTCATTTATTTGAATATGAACTTAGAATCACGATTACTTATAAAATATCAAATATCAAAAATTCTAGAAAGTAAAAATAAATATTATTAAATTTATTTTAATAATGAAGTTTAAGAACTTATCAATCAACAAAAAAAAAGCCAAAATAAATATATAGTAGATTAGATAATCAATAATAAAATGTACACTTACCGGAATATTATTAATAGAAAATTTAAGAAGTGCTTTTGGACGTGATGGTGCTGTTGAACAATTTGCTTTTAAAATTTCACCAACTTCATAATGATGTTGTTCTGTCCATATTTCGGGTTTTTTGTCAGGAGTTTCTGTAAAATAAAATATTTTAATTAATTATTAGAAATTTAGAAAGAAATTATTTTTAACATTTCAATTGGAATTTTTTTTTGTTTTTTTAATCAATATATTGTGTGTGTGTTAATGGAATTATTTTTACTTGTGCTGAATTAAATGATCATAATAATGATGACGTTTATATTAATAATGATCACAAAAACGGCCCAAAATGTAACTGATAAAATTAAATTATTATAAATTATTTATTTATTTATTTATCGGTGAACCTGCAGATAAATCAACTATTAAAATTTTTATTATATCAAAGCGTTACAGTTATGTAGATTGCAAAAACAAAATGAACTTAATTGTTTTAAATTCCGTAGGAATGTTCATCTGACAACAGAGAATTATTTCTGTTGATTTTGTGTTGATAGACAGCCTAGTATGTACCGTTTAAATTTTCTAAAGCCAATAACAGAAAGCAGAAAATTTTCTTAATTATAATTTTATCAGACCCTTCTCAGCACAATCTAAATTTTGATGATATATAAGCAAACAATGAAATAAAATATAAGCAAATCCTTTAGTTGTAAGTACTTGTATGCTACTACTACTATGTATATAAGTATAACTACTATGGTGTCAATAAATACATTTTGCAAAGTTGAAAGATGACTGATGTAAGATGCAAATAATAAAATTTATCGAGACATTTTTACAGTAATAAATTCAAATATTTAGCATATTTAAGAGAGCGCTGGAATGTAATTTCAACTCGTGGGCGGAACATTTTCGTGCAGTTTGTAGAATTTTTCCACACAAAGAAAAATTATGTCACACAAAATTGTTGGTGGAAAGCCCGCCCTTTAAAAGATGGTGAAATCATGAGTAATCAACTACTGCCACAATACCAAGTCACGAGGAGGCTTAAAGTGATCCTATGACAATGAATGAAGTAATTAACTATATAGCCAAGCCCATGCAAGCTATCACAAATCGTTAAATATTTAGAATAACAGGTACCTTTCAAATTTATACTAATTTATCAAACATATATCATCCTAATCTAACCTTTGTTTCGTTTTGTTACGCCCGCATACTTGCAGAAATATGCTTAAAAATCTTTTTTCTTTACTTTTGTCCAAACTCTCATACCTTTGGTTTTATGTTCAGCTACATTTGCCTGAGATCGCTCAAAAACACTTATGAGTCTCGCTGGCCGATTAAAGAAAATATTCTCTATTAATTGCGATTTTTGTCAAATTTTCTTCATAGCCCTAAGCTGTTGCACTAAATTGTTATAATCGCCTTCGATTTACTTCTTCAATCTTAACTTTGGTTTACCTCTACAATGTGAATTCAAAAACTTTTCTTGCCAACTATTTGGCCTTCGTGCCACAAGGTACAAATACTGGGTGTTGTGTTTTGCTATTTTAAATATACAGAAATGGCATTAAAGATGGATGGCTTACGGTTTTAAAAATTATCACTTTTTGCTGACTTCACAATTTAATACATAATATTGTTGGTGACGATGTTAATGTATGTGAGTAAAAAATGGATTCATAGAAAATTTATACAAGAAGTGGCTGTGCAAAAATAAATTAAACTTAAGCATAAAACAAATTTGCATAAACCATTAAGTACAGCAGTTATAGAAAATAGCTTAATTGAATGTGTTAAAGAAATGAACTATTTAGAAGTAATTTTAGAGAACAAATCTAAATGTAACCAACATGCTGAAACATAAAATTCACTATGGAGTGGGAAAAAATTAAGGAAATACCATTTCTTGACATAAAAATAATACATAAAGATGTTCCATCCATCCATACCATAGAATTTGATATCTACAGAAAAGATACTACTACCCAATGAACCATCCCCACGGAGTCAATTCACCCACATGGGCAAAAAATGGCAGCATACCATAAGATGGTCAACAGATTGGTAACTATACCATTAGCAAAGGCTAACTTTAAAAAGGGATGGCACTACATAAAAGCCACGGCTAGGAAAAATGGATATAATGAAGAAATCATAGACCTAATTATAAGGAAGAAACTGCACCGCATCGAACGCAATAACATGATAAGTTTATTCCCACAAAATAAGGATGCTGAAAGATCTAGAAGGATTTGCGTAACGCACTCAACATTCACCGATAAATTTAAGAAAATATTTTTTTTTTTTTCTTTACACTCTGTAGTAACTTAGGTAGAATCACCTTTTCGTGCAATTTTACACTACAATCTAACATATTTCGAGTATTTATTTAACAAATTACTGGCTTATCAACTCATTGAATGTGCTCATGAATGAATCAAAACGGTTAATTACGGTGAGATTCCAAGAACACTTAAGGGAAGCCGAGTTAACAAGAAGGTACTACCAATTCTAGGTCGGCAATTTCTAAACACATAATTGAGGAACGCCATAAAATTGATAAAACCAATTTATCAGCAATAAAGGAGGTACACAAAATAAGTAAACTAGACACATACGAGAGTTTAGCAATTTCGAGGGTACAGCCAGACGACACATTGAATAATGATTTAGGCAATGGATACTCTGCTACCGCTATTTAAAATAATTTGAAAAGTACAGTTAAAATAGATATTTATTACTGAGGGAATAGGATATAAAAAGGGAAAAATGAGTTAATATATACAGTCAGTCACAAGCACTGATGAAGAAAGTATGTTGCTTCAGAAATATCGATATTTGCAATCAAATATTAAAAAAATGTTAAAATTAGTGAAAGGAAAACCTGACAACAATTAAATTATTTAATGCTGGTTATTTTTGTACTAAAATGTTCAAAAAGATTAGATTTCTGGGCAAAATAATAGACAGGATATAACATATAAATTTTTGTTAATCGATCTTATATTTATGTAATGCGGAAGAAATTGGAAAATTGAAAAATTTTACAAAGTCGTGCGTTGAGCATAAAATTGTTAATCTTTAAAAGGAGGTCTCTTGTGTGTACTCTCATAGATTTGACATTTACCAGTATTAACTCAAATGTTCTTAACAAATAGTGAACAGTATAAGATATTAGTATACCAACTATCGTTCTCAGAATCTTACTACTATTGTCCTAATTTACTACTTTCCTAACATACTACACTGTCCTAAGATATTGAACAAGATATCGTTTTCTTAGTTCCCGATTATTGATTTTCTGTCACATGTCACTGAAACTATTCACTAGGATTTTAACTAATATCAGCCAGAATTCACTTCCCTCCTTCTAGCAATCTTATAAAAATATTCTAACCTCTAAAATGCCAACTAAATAATGTGAGAAAAGATTTTTATTCCATAATCGAAAAATCAGTCATACAAACACCCATATTGGAATACAAAAAAAAAAAAATAAAATTTGAATTGGACCACTTATTGTTATCTTGGTTGAAATTCAAGTTTTGACACTTAAATAATTATAATTTATTTTTATTTTATGTCTTTTTCTTTTTAAATGTCAGTGAATCAAGGATATAAGGTTATACCATTAAAAAATATTATAACTTCATTACTGACTATTCAAATTACTCCTGTCCTATAAAGTTAAAAAAGAAATTGCAATAATCTTTATGACTGAACCAAATTACGAAAATGTCCATTTATCTTTTTTTTTTTTATTTTTGATACTTTTGATTAGATTAGTAGTGAAATTTTGGAAAAAATTAAAATTAGGAAGAGAGAAAATATCGAAAAATAAATTTAAATCTGAATTGATCCTTCTAATAAAATTATTGGATATTTTTTTTTTTGTTTTTTTGTTTTTTCTTTGAGATCGCCAACACATTTTTGATATTACAAAAAAAAAAAAAAAAACAAAAAAAAGCAAACTTTAAAGGCGATGATAATTTATTTTTTGTTATTATTGTTTTTTTTTTCGTTCTCTTCATCTTTGGATTCTCCGTTTTGCATCCAGATGCTTTAAAATTGGATTTTTTCTCTCTTTCATTTAGTAAAACTAACCATTTCTTCGTTGACATTTATTGACAAGTCTGATGTATGAGATTTTTATAGTGAACTTTGCTATTCCATTTTTTATTGAAAGGAAATTTTTCCATATATATACGAATTGGGAATAAAATGGTGTTGGACAGAAAATCGAAAAATATTTTCCATACACACACACACACACACATCCAACATTGTTTTTGGTTCTTTGGTAAAAGTTTTAGTATATGCAGAAATCTAAAGAGGAATTTACATTTTATTGGAATTGAAATTGTTCAATTTCGAATATGCAGTGAAAGTTTTTTTTTTTTTTTTTTTTTTTTTTGTTTTTTAACAGATAATAGACAGATCCAATTTTCAAAAACAAAATAAAATAATAGAAAATTCAAGGAGATGAAAAATAACTTGGCGAAAGGATTCAAATGCAATTTTTAACTAAATTTTATTGTATGACATTAGAATTTTCATTATATATTTTTTATGATTTATTTTTTTTGGTTTATTTTTTGTTTTTTTGTTTTATTCAACTAATCCTCTTTTAATATTTTTATAATGACTTTTTAAGGAACTCAATATTATAGATGGGTTTTGTTTGAATGATTAAAAGAAGGAATTTTGGAATGAGTCAAACAAAGACAATCATAGTTGTAAATTTCTCTAGAGTTCTGATGTAAAAATGAGTTTGTTCAAAAATTTATTTCCAGGATATTAATTGCGTACATAGGATATAAGTTCGAGACAAAGTCGATGTCATAGAAAATTGTATATCGCAGAACGGCGAAAATTAAGTTAGCCAGGAAAATTAGACATTTAAAAAAAGATCCACAAAATTAAATATTCTTTATTTTATTATAATAAATTGGTATTTTTAGCTTTTATAAACTTTTATAAATTGTAAATCTTTCGCAGAACTGAATTTTGCAAATGCCAACGTTTTTTTCTCCTATTTTTCAAAACTTTTACAAAAATTTTGCAATTATTGACAATCAAAAATATGATTCTACTCCGAAAAAGTTTAAAGTCGTGTCCCAAGTAACAGTTTTTACAGCTCTCATCATTATTTGCTCTAAATGGCTTCAAAAGGTATAAATACACGCCGTAAGGTCTACAATAGAATAATTATTAGCTCTATCTAGAATATATTTATTCTATTTTAGAGCTAAAATAATAATTTATTTTTTATGTAGAACATTTTGCTTTAGTAATGTAGAATATTATGTTGTTTTAGAGATGTTGGAATAATAATTATATTCTTTTATAAAGCAACTTCGTCATTCCTAAGGGTACTTATAATTATATGCTGTTTACAAGCTAACAGTGTCATATAGTACTCTGAAATAGAGCACTATTCACTGCTCTATTAATTGATTTGTTAAGACTAATTTTCATGGAAAAATTTCGTCCGGTATCCCATATTTAGAAAGATACACATTTTTTCCTATGTGGTAAAAAAATTGGAGATAATTATAGCAAGTTTAACTTCAGCAAGTAAAATTTTAGCCGATAGTATGGCATATCTCGGATATTTTCGAACGGTTTTACAATTACAGTTAATTCGTCCGGTGTTTTTGTGTTTTTTCTCAGTCACACAAATTTTTTTTTAAATCATTATGTTTTTAAAATTGTTATAGAGTAGGAATTGTAAGTTTTATTTACGATTAATTTGAAATGGCAATTAAATTTAATGTTTAATTTGAAAAATATTCACATTTTAAACTAACTTCCATACTATTTTACTGTGATAAAAATGTAAATATGTTAATCTAGAAAATAAATTATATAAGCATCAATATTAATAAAAGAAATATTAATATGTATATCACAAAAAAAAAATAATAAAATAATACCAACTTACATGCGCCTTAAGCTAATTTATTTAAACGTTTAAAGAGAGAGAAAAAGTGCTTTGAAAGAGGGACAAAATACTTTTAAAGAGCTACAATTAAAAATTGAATTAGCTGTATAAGCGACACTTTTATTGTTATAAGAGCTCTGCAAAAGCTCTAAGAACGGATATAGAACTAAAAGTTGCAGCTAATAGTTCTAAGTTTACCTTTAGTGCAGCACAAGAAGTTTTATAGAACTAAAATTGTTACTTGGGATTAGATCAACTTTATTTATGTTTTAGCTTTGCATTGACGAAGATCGGCTTAGAATTTGTCTTGTTTTTCCATTTAATTTGTTTCTGACAGTTCATTAATTGAATTGATTTGCCGGACTTCATATACATTTGTAAAACTTTTTTAGGCATATGCAGCAAATTATTTATACAATATTCGTTAATATTCAAGTTTTGTATTGTTTTGCGCTAAGCTAATTGCGTAGCAACATTTGACAATTATAGTCGAACATTAACACGTAGTAACAACAGGCAAAAATTATGCTCTTTTTTTTTATTTCAATGTTGTTTTACAGCATAGCTAATATTGTGTACAATGTGAGGCAAATGAAGTTTGTTTTTATTTTGGATATATTATGGATAGCAGTTAAAAATAAAAATCACAGAAAATTGAATTTTGAATTTTTCTAGAAATCAAAGAAAAAATTTTCAAAAATCAGTAAAATTATGTTTCCGTGTTTGGGTAGAACTATAATCTGGTGCATTTAGATAGAGCACTACAATTTACTCCATACAGGAGAACGAATAATATTTGTCTAGTGTATAGCTAGCTATTTATCAGTTTTTTGGTACATAAACGGATTAAATGTGGAAATCTACTACTATTATCGCAGAAACTTAACCCCTTCTAAAACAGTATATACTTCGATTTTGATTTCGATTATTGCCAAATTTTGCTTAAGGTAATATTTTGCAAATTAAAGTATTTTTGTAAAATTTCAATAATTAAAAGACAATTACGGAGCAAGATTGTAGCTAAGAAGTTTCTGCTTAGTAGTAGAAACTGCGTAAAAACTTTTTTAGGTTGTGGACTTGTTTATAGATTTAAGTACTTATTAGTAATTACTGAGCCATGTCGTAACTGTACTATGTACTATGTATATTATATAAATATATATATAGTATCTTGGATACAAAAAAAAATATATTGTTCATCAAATAATATCAAATCTATTGTAAAAAATGTGATTTTAAAATCAAAAACATTAGCCTATTCGAACGGTTTTACAATTATAGTTAATTCGTCCGATATTTTTGTGTCTTTTAAATTAATGTAATTTTAAAATCAAAAACACTACCAGGCTTATTATCTACAGGAAATACAATATTATCTATTGGTTTATTATCTACTAATCAAAAAGCTTTGTTTATGTTAATCGCACTCTCTGACTTCTGCAGTATTGCAAACCCATATTTACTGGCTGGCATTCACAGACAAAAATAATATAGAGCAACAATAAAATGTTTTATTCGTAAATAAGATTCAATTTTATTGATTTTTGGAAAATATTTTTAGAATATTATTACTAGCAGGTGGGTAGGTAGAAGTGAAAGTTCTAATTGATTGCGGAAAACTAATTAGCATTTAGTTATTGTTCCTCATTGATCCCCCGACTCGAATGACCTATTTATGGTTGTTGGTTTTTTCAGAGGATAACTCTCTGATTGTGCCTATCAAAAAGAACTGAGAAGTATAGCGGTCCTGGACGAATAAGAAGGTTGATTAGGATATTATTATTAAGCAAAAAGCCTTTCAAGTTAGAGCTTCTAATTGGCCACAACAATAGTACATGTTATTAATCATTTGTCTTTTATTTTTTTTATCAGTGGTTTTACATTTCTAATTATCGGTGGACAATGTTTTTCTAACATTCAATTTTTTTGTTTTATAGTATTACCAAAACACTAGATGGGGACCTTTTATACCGATTGGTACGTTTGGCTTGGGAGTAAAAAGAAATTAGGAAAGGAGGAGGGTAAAAGGGAAGGAGGACAATTACGAACGAAGGTGTTCATGTTCAACTTGGATTTATGTAGATCATAAATATAGAATTAATCATGTTTAGGAATACATAAGATGGAGTTTAGTACCACATTCGGAGTGTTGACACATGAGTGTTGATACATGAATTTCTATAATTTGTCTTCTACCATATAAGGATTTGTACGGTGTACGGATGAGCACATACTGCCCTTCGTTATTCACGATAAATTTATTGTCGGAATTAAATTGTTTTTATATTTTGATGGCAAAATATTTCCGATTTTACATCTTGCAGTAACACCTGATAATAATAACTAAATGGTGTCAATAATTAGTAAAATATTGTTTGAATAAAAACTTGTCATATTCACATTTTATTCGAAACAAATAAATTTCCATGTAAGCTATTTAAGGCTTGTATATAATTTTATACAAAAGCTTAGACTGTTATTCTATATATTCTGTAAAACTAGTCGTTAAAAGCGATATATGACACATAATCGACATAAAAGCATTTGCGACATTATAAATCTTTTCCTTGTTGATCTACAGAACTCTTTTAGTTAAGCATTGTATCATAAGGTGTACTTGATAGATGATCCTACTTCTGTTAACCCTTGTGTAATAACGTGCATACTAATTATTTATTCTACAGCCCTCTTCTAGTTGATCATTCTAGTCATAACCTGTCCAAAGCATCAATATCGATAGATAAAACTTTAATTTTTCAAGTTAACTAATAATTGCTATTCTATATAGTATATAAAGTAATCTTCAATCCTATCCTATAGTTGTTTACAAACATATTAGTACTGTCTTAATCTTTAATTTGAAATATGGTTATTTGTTTGGAATATTTTATGCAGCGAATAAAATCTCATGAATTAGTTTTAAAATATTTCTAAACTGCTGAGTTTTAAATAGCAACAGAAACAGAAATGCAAATAAAAAAATAGCTAAAAATTTATCTTGAATTAACAAAAAAAAAAAAAAAACTTTTCCTCGAGTTTAACTGTTTGATTACGAATTTTTTTTTTTGTTGAAATTTGGACATTTGCAAACAGATAAAAAGTAAATTTTGCAGAAAATATTTCGAACGAAAAAAAACAAAAAAAAAAACACATTGCATGTTGACATTTTAGATTACCATATTTTTTTTTTTTTTATTTTTTTTTATGAAAATTAAAGTTTGACAATATCTATTTAGAAAAAAAAAAAAAAAACAAAAATGATTTATAAAGAGGTAATGATGTGTCAAGGGGATGAACAACGAGATATAATTTATTTTTAAAAGTGATTATTTTATTATCAATTCGTTCCAGTGATGAAGGTAGAAGAAATTGGTAGTGTAAAGACGAAAAAAAGTTTTCAAATCGAATTCGTTACAGTGCAGTGCACATTTTGCGATGTCATAATTTTTTGTGATTTTTACTAGGCTTCCGATTATTTTGGATTAATAAATATTTTTATTTAATTAAAAATGTTATATCATAAATATGAATGAAATTTGTTTATATAGAAGCTATATATAAACAATATTCATCCAATTAACAAATTTTATTTTGCAATTTCTTAAAACGTTTACTATTTACATTGACTACGTGTCAAGTTTACTCAAGTTACTTCAGTGAATTAATTACTTTATGGTTAATGTCATCGATTTCAAATAATAAGTAAATATTATTTAAATCTCCGAATTCAATTTTAGGTGCTGAAAACAATTTA
Source organism: Argyra leucocephala (assembly GCA_963942445.1). Lineage (NCBI taxonomy): Eukaryota > Metazoa > Arthropoda > Insecta > Diptera > Dolichopodidae > Argyra > Argyra leucocephala. The sequence goes on along the minus strand of OZ012677.1, from coordinate 21,054,312 downwards.
ACCAAATCTAAATCTTCTCTACCATGCCGTTTCAAGATCGCCAGATGAAATACACATGGCTAGGCGTGATAATTTATTAAGGACGAATAATTTAGAAAAAAATAATAAAAATTGATTTTTGTGCACAACAACATTTTTCAAAAAGACTTAAGGTGTAATTAATAATGTCATAAGCCGGTCGACAACAATTGAATCTGACAATCATCAATCGACAATAATTAACATTTATGCTAAAAGAACATTTGCATACAAACCGTAGACAACTACTTTAGTAACAAATTAATGTTAGAATAATTTAGATATTTGACGTTGTTTTGAATTGTACTGTTTTAAAATATTTAAAAAATGACTAATCGTCAATTTAAAATACCGCCGAATCAAAATCAAGCGTAATCGATATTAAAAGTCTTGTAAAAGTCCAGTAATTGTTTGCGTCATTTTCTTCATTATCCCTCTGCCATGTAAAGAACTATAAAAAAATATTTTTAAAACAAATTTACACAATGCATTTACATTAAATAATTAGTTATGAACAAAAACAAATTTCGTACGTGAATATTCTTATCTACACATATGCTCAACATTTTAAGCCTATGACCTGCATATAACATTATTGATTACGTGACATTTTGTTTTTTGCATTATTTACACTACAATATGTGGTCTATAAATGTGTATAGTGTGGTATATAAATGGTGTATAAATGTGGCCAGTGCTGACAGCATTAAAAGTTACAATGCTTTTGTCGACTGCAATATCTATTAACATGCGCATATAACATTTAACGCGCCTATGACATTATCGATTACACCTTTAGTTAGCATACATTAATGATTTATTTCTAAAATTGATTACTAAATTATACAATTTTAATTTACTGTTCAATTGAAAACAAAAATATTTTAAATATTGTTGTATCAAAATTAGAAGCAATTACAGGTTACAAAAACATAAAATATACCGGGTTTTCCAGAGCAAGCGTATCAGCTTTTTAAGAGGGGAAGGTACTGTGCCTTTAAAATTAAAAGAAAAAAATTTTTAACTAATCGAAGGTTGTCTATCGATTGGTAAAATTTTGAAATTCCGGGGAGGACTGGAAAAGGGATTTTTAAGCTCAAAATTGGCCGAAATTGGCCGAAATCGAGAATTTCATATGGGAAGAGGTAGTTTTTTTTTCAAATTTGGATTTTCGGCAAATTTTGGGTTTAAAAAATCCTTTTCCGGTATCCTTGTGTAAAATGTTTTTAAGTAATAATTTTTGTGATAATCTTAAGAACCAACAAAAATATTCATACACAAGCTTTCTATAAAGGTGCGGGATCCTCTGCCACCTTAAATTACCTCAAATTTGTAAAAGTTTATTAGAATATCGAATAAAGATTTCTGTAATTGCTAGTTAATTAATTTTCGAAAAGGTATTTGCCATTAACTATTTTAAATGGACAACCTACCAATTCTATTGATTATATAAGATGTACTTAGAAACTAGAAATCTTTGGATAAAAAACTTTACGCAAGCTTAAAAACGCAATGAAAGCTGTAAAACCATAATTAGAGCAAAAACTACAATTTTTTCATGTGAGGTGTGCACCCATCCATATCATATCGGAAGAAGAATTTGTAGCTATTAGAATTGGTAGTTGTAAATGGAAATGTTCATATTGTCTCACAAACAATAATGTGTCAATCTTAGTCGTCAGTGATGGTGACAATGAAAGCGAATAATTGACTTACCCAGAAGAAGAATCAGAGCAAGATTATGACAATTCAAATCAAGCTCTTTTTATAAAAAATTGAGATATCTTATATGTTTTTGATTTGTCAAACTGCACACTGAGAGAAAAACCACATTGTAAAGTTAACAACGAACCATGTAAAATTCTAAATGAGTAAAAGTATGTAAAATTAACAGCATGAGTAGTATATACTTATACTTTTTTGTAATATATACAAAGAACCTCTTTAAAACTACAAATAAAATTTGCCTCTAACATCAATGTAATAATGTTGCAATAAATAAAAATTATATAATATTGAAAAAATATCGCTTTTGTTTGACAAGTTTTGTTTGATTTTTATTGCTTTGTTAAATATTTAATATTTAATTTTGATTTAATTATATTAATAATAAAATTGTTGCAATACTGTAATTTTTAAATTAATTTTGAAATAAAATAAAAAATGTATTTAAAAAAAAATAGTTTTAATTTCTCTACATTTCCGCAAATTACCACGTAAATTCGTGAATTGGCTGCATATACATTTGCCATGTAAAACCAACTATTGAAATTAATTTGATAAAAAATAACCACAACTTTACATGATTTCAATGCTAATTCATTAATCTCTATCTATAAATTTATTATGTAGTCCCTACATGTTTATAACCAATTATTCGAATTTGAAAAGGTATATCTATAACTTTACATGTCTTCAATATTAATTCATTAATTTATATCTACAAATTCATTGTGTAGTCTCTATATTTTTCTATATTTTAAACCAACTATTTAAATTTGATAAGTAATGTCTACAGCTTCACATGACTTCAACTCTAAATCATTATTTCTTATCATCTAATTTCAGTTTTAATTTATCAATGATTACCTATATTTTTACTACAATATCCCTATATTTGCATTCGTTATAATTTATTTTCAATGCGAAAAATTCACAAATTTACATTTACGGATATTTGTATTAAAAAGCGCCAAATATTAAATTAAAATTTGGAAGTAGTAAAATTATTAATGTTTTTATTAAATTTACATTGTTTTTTCTCTCTGTGCACAATGAATTAAATAAGTGAATATCTAAATCATTTTGGAGCCGTTGTAGGTGAGATTATAAAATCGCAAAACACTGTTTGTCAACATTATAGACGATTTATTGCAGCGAACCAAATTATTACTAAAGAAAACAAGGACTAAAAAAATGTTTAGAACAAACCGAAAATTTTTGATTTATTTGACGTTGAAATATTGAAATTAAATCAACTAGAGAGTAAAATAATACTTACTATATTATTTTTCAGGTTATATTATTTTTTTAGTATTTGTAACAATAAACAATAAACAAGTAAAAAATAAACAAGGTCAAATATTAGTTTACTTCCTTAACTTTCATTTCAAAAAGACTATTTTAAGAAAAGTACAGCATAAATTTTTCTGCTACTTTTGCAGTGCAATTACATATAATTTCTAAGAAATTTGTGTATAACCTCACATTCATAATTTAAACTGACTTGACCTGAATGCTCCACTCCAAAGTTCACTAGAGCCAACATATCGCACTGTATTCAAAATAGTTCACTAACCGAAAAAAAAAACTATTTTCTAATAAAAATTAAATAACAATAATTGTGGATTTAATTTAGCATAAGCTTAACGTAAACAAAATTATTGTCAAAACAATTGTCAACATATTTGTCAGCTCCATTAATACCATTTACCTTATCCTTCCCAACATAATAAACTGTAATCAATGAACATTTCCTTAAATGTTATTTATATTCAAAGCAAAATAAAATTAGAACAATTTTCCACTTAATATTATTAAAAAAAAAAAAAAACAATTGCATTAAAAACAAAATTTTCTCAATGCTTATTTTTGTAAACAATTTCCTCTAAAAAAAAAAAATTAAACAAAACAATAACAACAATATTGCGATTATTTTACAGTTAATAAAAAAAATACTATCGTTAGAATAAAAAAATTTCTTAGCATTGAAAATTTACAACAAATAAGCAATATTTTAAATTGTTAAAATTTCAAGAAAAAAATGTTCATTGTTATATTGTAGGTATATGGTACAGTAAGCTCTCGATATAAAGTTCATTGAATTTAGTCAAAGTTCATGTAAATTCAGAAAAATTCAAAACTTTTATATTAACTCGAAATGGGTTTTTCAAAATGTTTTTGGAACCGCATTTGGATGATCATTGCTTACTATGAACTCACTTTATTAGCTCTACGAATTGAAGTCGGAAAATTAAAAATTAAATATAACCGAAATTTAGTTATTTTGAAATAAAGCTTAAACTATTAAAAACTAATTTCAAAATTTAATATAAATTAATTTAATCATTTTTTTTTAAACATTTTGGAGAAAAATAATTAATTATAAATATTTAATAATAATATTTACAATAATTATTAATAATAATAATTTATAATAATAATCTATAATTATAATAGACAGCCATTTAAGGACATGCGCAGTAAGCACCGTCTCACCTTATGTCGCTTCTGCTTAGTGAACTCTTAATATATAAATAAGTTGTATATACAACAGAAATGTGCATACGGGCTGAAAAAATTTCCATTTTGTTTTATAATATTAAAACTTTTAAATAAAATAAATCTATTTTGTGTCATTTAATATCTTATTATTTGTATACATAATTAAAGGAAATTTATTCTATTAATTTTTTTAAGTAACTGTCTTGAATTATTGTTTTATATATTTTAGTCATTTGTAGTAATCATATGGTTTTGGTTAAAAATATGTATAATGTATATACCCCTTTAATTACATTTTATATTTAGTAATTTTATCCATTAAATGCCACTGGTTATAGAGAATATATCGGAAACGAATCAGTATACGAGGGAAGTGTATTTATGTGTCCAAAACAAAACTTACTAACCTCAAAGCTTTATATTAAGCATTAGTGGTTTGTGCCTTATCGTGAGAAGTCTATGTCAGTAAGTAAACTACTGTTTTTTTTTTTTAAATTATAAGTTGAATTATAATTACTCAACAGGGGCCCCTAGTATTATTATAATTTAACAAAAAAAATATTAAGTTAATTTTAAAATAATAAAATTAATTTCGAAAGATCTGGTTTTTATTTGTTTTTCAAAAAATTAAATCAAGCTAACCAGCAGCTGGTTTATACAGCAATCCTTCAAATTAGACTTAGTTAGCCCAATCTATTATAGATTTATAGATTTATACTGTAAATTTACACCAGATTTATAGATTTTTGACTATGAAAATCCACAATTCAATCTAGTGCCATAAAAAAAATTTAAGTTCGATGTTAAGCTATTCTAGAATTAAAATATTCAACTTATTGGTTAATAATTGAACTGGTTCAGGTTAAGACCGGAAATAAAAAAATTACATAATATTTTTGAACCTAAATATCATAATGTTTTACTTCTGTCAAGTAGTTCTCATTGTAAGATGATTCAAATAAATAAATTTTAAAATCTTGTAAACAAAATATGGGACTTATAGTCCAACTTTTATAGTAGATTTACGTCATTTTTGAGCACACCAAGTGTTTATAAAACATTTTTGTATCTATTTTATATTCTATCAAAATTAATTGAAAAACTACTATTGATACAAATGAGACCGATAGAATAGTAATAAAGTATGACATCGAAGCTTAATACATAAACTAAATAATATGTTAGCTAAACAATACCCATATATCCAGAAAATAGGCTATTTCCAATTAAACAAAACGAAGAATATTCTATTATAAGAGATATTAAAACAGGTGTGCCTCAAGGTAGTATTCTGGGTCCCATACTATATTTGCTCTACACCAATTCATTACCACAAATAGAAAATATAACTGTAGCTACATTCGCTGACGATACTGCGTTGATGTCAGTAGGATCTAATATTGACGAGACTACAAACAAATTGCAAACGAACAAACTATACCTCTGGACAAAGAAATGGAAAATTAAACTCAATGAGCTAAAATCGGTACATGTAAATGTTACAAATAAAAAATTAGAAAAATAACCATCGTTAAATCTGAATTGGGTAAATAGAATCCAAGAAAACAGCGCTAAATACCTAGGAATGCCTTTAGATGTCAAACATATGGAAAGAATACGCATAAAGAAAAAAATTGAGCTTGATAATAAATATATAGAGAAATGTACTGTCTTAGGTCGAAATTCAAAATTACTTATGCATAAAAACATATTGTTATATAATCAGGTAAAATATGGTTGTACGGCATACAAATGTTTGGGGATGTGCCAAACGAACATATGTACTTTGTATACAAAAATTCCAAAATAAACTCTTGCGCAACATGGTAAATGGTCCTTGGTATGTTCGCAACAGTGACTTCCACAGAGATCTAAAAATTCCTTGCCAAGAAAATGAAATAAAAATTATGCAGTAAAGCATTTGGCATGTCTGGAGGGTCATTTTAACGTTGAGGGCCACTCAACTGCTAGATAATCAAAATGATATCAGAAGGCTTAAAAGAACGAAACAACTAGGTTTAATACGACAGAATTTCGTAAAATCTTTCTTTAAGAAAATAACACTAGAAATAAATTATGTTAGTACGTCGGACTAGTTTTAATGGGAGGGGTGTGGTTTAGTCAGTAAAAATTTGACATACAATGTAAACTGCGTGGCTTATTGTCTCTATGAAGCTTCCCGATATCCCCAAATAGCTAAAATGAACTAAAATCAACTATTTTCTGAAATTTTTAATAATTTTACTTAGCAAAGTTATCAGATGTTGTGCGGGTCGAACACAAAATGTATAGATTTTACTTCAATACAGTTTGGTTTATGAACCGAATAAAAAAAAAAATGGTTTATCAAAAATATTGTAATCTATTTTTTTTTTCACTACGATAACAAAATCAAAAATACACAACCCCAACTTCAACTACAATATTTTTTTGTAAACGATAGTTCCGGTTTTTTCAGATGGAGTATAAACAAACACGTTCCTTATTGTTCTTACCCGTAAGCATTCCACATTTAGTTGTCCATAAGAGAAACAATCATCTTTCAGTTGCAGACAAACTTTAGATTTTGTCGCTGCGATTTGTTAACGAACATGGCAAAAATTAATCTCACCGGAAATTGTAAGGCTTTAAGCTCAAATAGTATTTCTAATGATATTAGGGGTATTCTAGGAATAAAAATATTCTACAATCAGTTTGAATTTATGCTTCAATGAAATTAGGGTACAAAGTTGTTATTATTAATGTAGTATCATAGTTTCGCCTGCTTCAAATTTCGTAGAAGTACTATTGTAGCTGCTATTTTTAACTCAAATTGGTTACACTATCTATCGATTTGCTTCATTTTCATTCGTAACAATATCTATTGATTTGGAACTATACGAACCCCCTGGAATACTCTGCAGTAATTTGTGGTTAACAAAGCGAACTGTCACATTTTTTTGGAACTATTTGACATAGCAAAGTACAATTTTTATACTGATTCCTAAAAGCGGTTTCTCAGTCAACCCTTCAATACTTTGTATGGTTCTATTGATTGTTGTTATTTCAGTTTTGACATTTAAGTCTTCTAAAATGTTTCCTTTATCGAGCTGTGAGAAATTTATTAGCTTATTGGCAAAGTTTTTTATACAAAGTCGGTAACAGTTGTATTTCTTTTAATTTTTGTAAGAGCACCAGAAAGTGTAAATTTTCAGGTCCGTAATACTTTTGGTTTTTGAAAAATTCCTGGTGGAAGCTAGGGGTTTTATGGTAGCTACCCGATGCTATCATTTGATAGCTTTTAAATGTACTCCATCCATTTTTTTTTTGATTGCAAAGTAAGCAATAAGTGTGCAAAATTTTAGAACTGTAAAACTGTGGGTTTGGACGAACAAACAAACAGCCCACGTAACAATTTTATTGCTATAAGACTCTTGCATTCACTATTATAAACACTCTTATAGCAGTATTAGTGTTAATTTGAGTGCTCCGCAATTGTTGCGAAAGGTTATAAATACGTTATAGCACTAAAATGGAGAATCCTATAAGGCACCGGAGCAAGTGCTGTAATATTGTTATAGGATTAGTATACATGTATTGGTGTATATTATTAGTTATTAGTTTTTATTTTGAAATGTTATTCATTTGAAATAATTTATGTTATGCGAGAATGAGAAAGGTATTATTTTTTATTTTCAAATAATAATTTTATGGAGTTTATATTTATTTCCTGAGAAAGGGAGATAGATATTAGTTAATAATATAAAAAAATGTCTTACTAATAAATAATATTTTTCGGTCAAAAATAATTGTATTAATATTTATAATTATTGTGACCAAAATGCAAAATTTGGCTGGGAATGAAATTTCCTTGACATTTATTATAAAAATAATTCGAAAAAATACAATGCCCTCCAAAAATAACCAATTTTTAAATAAACAAAAGAAAATATATTTTTAAATTGCATCTTTAAAATATTTAATAATGGATGTTAATTAATGCATAACATCAAATTTGATATTTAAATAATTATTCTTTTAAGTAAAAATGATATTTTTGCGAAAAGAATGCAAAATAAAACTTTTTAGTTTTTGTTTACTTAAAAAAAATTTACCATGTTTGTAGAAAATAGTGGCCGTCGCAAAATATTTATCTAAAAGTTACAGTAAGTTTATTAGTAACATTATAGGAATACAGTAAAATAATAACACTACTACTGCTATTCTAGCAATTCTATTCTTATAACAACACTTTAACTCTTGATATAGGATTACGCACTTTTAGATTTATAAAAACATTGCTGTATCACTTGCGGAAAATCCCATTATAACAACTCCCGCAATTGCTATAAAAACATTCTTATAACACCTTTAGTGCTTATCGGGAGTCATATAGAAGTCTTATAGCACTAATTTTGTTTTTATAACAATAAAATGTTACGTGGGAGTATGAGTATAAATTATTTGAGATACAAGCTCGTTTCACAATTGCTTTAACCTACACCTAAACTTCAATTTTCACTGAAAAGAAGCCAAAGCAAAACAAAAATCGATAACTTACTGTAATTTTATCAAAATATTCTGTCTAAGATCCTTGAAAGCAAAAAAAAAATATCCGTAAAGATATTAAGGTAAAAAAATATTATAACTAAAAAGAAAAACTGAAAAAAACAAGAACGGAACTGCAAATAATAATTTGTTTTTCTCTTTCAGCAACGCGGTAGTTTTAAAAGTTTTACTAAATTCCATCGTAATTGAATGCAGGTTAGATTTTACTTTCATATCCTAAGTGGGTATTTTCCGTTTTTTTTTTCTGCTTTTTTTTTTTTGTTTTTTTTTCTTATTAAATAAACGAGAAACTAAGTAAAACTCTATCATCTTATTTGGATATTATCATTTTGTTTTTAAAAGAAGTATGCAGCAAAACTTTGATAGTTTTATTATTGTAGAATAAATTGGAATATGAAGAGTGCATAAACCTGTAGTTTTCAGTTTTTCTTGTTCATATAATTTTTATAGGTATTGGTAAAAATAAATTCACATATTATTATCCATACGTTAACAACATTAAAAGAAATTATCGGAAAAAATTTTCTACAATAATTCATTCAGAAATTTCAATTCAGAAAAATAAAACTAAACTTGATTTTTAATTTTTTTTTTTTTGTTTATTTTTCTTTCGTAAACTTTGAAAAAGGATATTATTTTTTAATATCCTTGACCGCATATTATATTCTATGTACATTAAAATTTAATTATTTAAAAACATTATAAATAAATTATTTTTTTTTTTGCTAAATAGAAAATTTTGAAATTTATATACCTAGGTATGTAGGTAGTAAATTTTTTTGAAAGAATGTTGTATTAAAAATATTATAATATAGAAACAAAAGTTATTGGCCGGATTTGTAATAGGAGCACTGTAGTTGTATTTATAAGTATGTACAAATTATATTTTTTTTTGAAGATTTAATCAAAACGGCTTGTACCTATCCAACTTAATAAATTTTGTTATTATAAACCATATTTTAAGGAAAATTAGACTTTTATATTATGACAAGGTCATAAATTAAAACTGTATTATAGGTACTCAAAACGTTCGAACATATAAATGTGAAATATTTTTTTCAGTAGATGGAAGAGAAAAATTTTCTTCTACAGATATTCTAAATGAAAATGAATGTTTTTATTGAATAGTAAGAATTTTGGAAAAGTAGGTACTGCTAAGTAAATATTCATTATTGATGCGATAGAGGGTTGAGCAGCATGGGTTGGCTAAGATATCGTCGTCGCACTTTCACTTTAAAGTTGATTCTTAAGTTATGAATTATGACGTATCTGTTGCACTTATCAGTTTTATTATATAATTTAAAATTTAATGTCAGATATTGTTTGGAGCAAGCAAATCATCAGACGTCTATTATAGACTAAAGCTTGCATCATGCTGATAAGCGGTGAGATCATATTGCTTTAATATTCCCAGCAATAATTTGATGGTTGATTTGGTGATGAACCGATGTCGTTGGATAAATAAATAGATATACGGCAAACTAATTCTAATTATTTCTTATATATATGGCGTATATATGGCCAAAGTTTATACTGAATATCTTAAAAACTATAAATGAAGGGATTCGAAGTAAAATGATACAAGTGCACTTTGTATTATAAGATTCCATTATATATAGCAACAAAGAGATATAACTGAATTTAACTAATTTACTATTTGTGAATAAAAAAAACTAGTGAATAAAGTGAAACTTTTATTTGGAGGCAAAAAGATTTATGATCACTTGTACTCTTTTGCTGCTTAACTGTAAATCGTTTAACTACTAACTACATGCGCACTTGTCCCATTAAAGTAAAAACAGGGAAAATCCCTATTTGTGATTCTGTATACTGAGTATAATGTATTAATAGGATATGTGAAATGGGACTAAAGCCTCTCGTGGATCTCAAGAAATTGGGTTTTGTTTGATAAAAGTGAAATATACAATATTAATACATAGTAGTGGCTGCCGACAGTACGACGACACACTTAGACCGGTCAGGTCCATTGTGATAATATTAATACATACCTAATTAATATTTTTGTTAATCATTTGAAAATATCTTTAACTTTGCAGTTCATAAAAGATTTGGCTAATAAAGTGGAATATTTAATTTGTTATAGTGATTTCTGCGGTGGTCAAAATAAAAACAAAAATATAGCGAAATTATTTATGTATATTGTACAGGTCATCAACATTAATACAATCGAATAAAAATTTTTCAAGCCTGCTGGCTCTTATATGGAGTCTATTATATCTCAAGTTTTTGTTCCTGCTCCCTGGTCAAAAAGTGATTCAAAAAGCTTAAAAAACTTTATAGTTTGTGAAATGAAAAACAGTGATTTTGTTTCATTCCGTTTGTTGGCTTTACAGATGTCTGACCCAAAAAAAGATAGTGAGAAAATGGTATGCTTAAATGGCGAGGTATTGTGTAGTTAAAATACCAGAAATAACACTAGGAATGAAGATTTTTCATTTCAAAAGAGTGAAGATTGTTCAAAATTAAAAGCTGGAAAATCTTACTTCAGTTTGAATGACCTATTTTCCGAAGGTCTTCGTTCTTCTCTAATTAATATAAATTATGCGAAATACAAAAATTCAATGGATCTTGTGGCATATATACCTCCTATATACCAGGATTTTTATAAAACAATAACATACGAAAACCCTCCAATAAAAATAGCTAAAAGGAAAAATATATAAAGTGCAACAATGCCTGAGGATGAGGAAGAAGCAGTTAGTGAAAGTTCAAGAATAATTTTAGAATCATATTATGAATAAAGTTATGATTAAAACAAAAATTGAATAAAATAAGGCGTGAAAATGCACATGAGTTTGTTAGTACACTTTTTTCCTAAAGCTCACATACCATAAAAGCAAATTAAGGTTCTTTAAGAACCTTTTTTGGGTTTACATAAAACACCTACCCAATAAATTTTGCAACTGTCCTTCAGAATTACTGAAAGCGTGTCAATTTTGATATGATATTCTGAATATTTTTATTTTAAGCACTTATACCCTTTAGCTTCTAAACCCCTCATTTATAGTTTTTAAGATATTCAGTATAAACTTTGGCCATATACGCCATATATATATAAGAAATAATTCGTTTGCCGTATGTCTGATATTTAGTTATTTATTTAAGAATTCTCAAATGAGCCCAATTGCTCGTTCAGAGTGTATATTCTAACAAATGAAAAAAACTGAAGAACATACGACAAAAATCTCATTAAAAAAAAATTATATTGCAGATAAAAAAAAAAACAAAAATTGTGATTAAAAATTAAATAAAATTCGATGTCATGTCGAAAGTTTTCCATTAATTGATTCCCATTATTGTAGAAGTAATTCAAATCTTATCGTTTCAAAAATGTATCGTATGTGTAGAAATAGTGCAAAACTAGCGCAACAATATATCATTTTACAAGCCAAGAAAGGATCAATGTGACCGTTGCGTAAAATTTAAAAATACAAAAAATCCAATCCTGCAAGAAATCACTGAACATAGAAGTCACACTAATGAAACAAAAGGATTAATAGCTGATAGAGACATAGACATCGTAATAATATTGATCCGCACCATTTAATAATTTTCCAAAAGGATTTGCTTCTACCTTTTGTTATGCAAGAAAAACCAATACGTACAATTTAACTGCTTCTGTAAATTTCTCTGATGGTACCAAAGATATATATTGCACTTAATGGGATTAAATAAGAAGTGGTAATATAAGTAGTAATGTTGGTTTCACCAGTTTGGTTTTCATATCGTAATGTTGATATTTCACGTATTAAAAATATTTAAATTTAATACGGTCTGACCCTTTTCAACTCGCTATGTTTATAGATCTTTGTGATAGACCTGAAATCGCTCAAACATCAAATTATTGTTGGGGATATCATATCAATATGATCTCACCGCTTATCAGCATGATGCAAGCTTTCATCCATAATCGTAGACGTCTGATTTGCTTGCTCCAACCAATTTCTGACATTAAATTTTAAATTTAAATAATTGCTCGCAATTTATCAATTATTAAAAAATCAAATATTCATTTCCATAATAATTATTTTCAGTATTTCTAATATAAATATAGCAATGTTAATAGTATCTGCTCCATCAAATTAAAATTTTAATTAAATTTGTTTTGTAAAAAAATATTTTTTTTTCGACTTACCCACTACTAGCAATCGTACGAATGCCGTCGCCGTTGAAAAATATGGTGCATCGGCTGTTACTTCACATGAAAAATTTCCAGAGAGTGGAAAACCAACATTTCTTAACACAACTTGAGTTGCATTTGACATTGAAACCTAAAAAATAAAATTTTTTTTTTTTTATTATAATTTAACTACCACAGAAAAGTGAAAATTAAATTAAATAATAAAAAAAGAAAACTTACATCAACATTAAAACCGGGAAATGGAAAAACTTTTGTACTTGGCCTTTCGTTTGGTGTAAATCGATAAAATTCTAATAAACCACGATAAAATTTCACTGAATATAATTCAGCACCATTCATATCATAAAGACATCTAAATGTTGCATGATGACCTCTTCTAACTGTTGGTGGTTCAACTATTAATTGAACACCCCTAAGGGCGCAATCTCCTAGTCCTAAAATACAAAAAAAAAGAAAAAAAAATTAAATTAAATTAAATTTATTTGTGAATTAATTTAGTTTTATAAATTTTCATTAAAATAAAACCTTAAATGACTTTTTGAGGTTGGTAATGTGAAAAGTGATTGTTTTAATTTCGTTTTTGTAGTTTATTAGGTCAGAATTAAAATTTTAAATAAAATGGTTTAGTTTAAAAATATTTAAAAACATTTTTTTTTTTTCAAATTTAATATTTTGTAATTTTCAGTTGAAAATCATGTTAATGGAATATTATTAGGTTTTAATTTTGATTCTCACTGTCGTGTAGAGTATGTGCCGGCAATATGTTAATAAATTTTAAAAAAAATGTGATATAATACCAGAATATTAGCAAAATTTCACTGGAAGTAATTTGAGCTATGCGAGCCCACTTAAAAGCATTAAAGATTGTCTGCTCCGGTTTGAAGGCTTTATTTAAAATTCGTGCCCGTTTTTGAAATTCGAGAACCATTATTAAACAATATAACCTATTCACAGAAGTCATTTTTATTTCTAAGTTGATTTGATGTTATCAAACATGTCAAATACTTTTGTTATAAAATATCGTGACATATAGTCCAACAAATTTTCAACAATACTTATAATACATAATGAAAATTTCCCACAAAATTTGCTAAAGCCAATTTTTGCCACCCTTCTAAAAAATGCTAATGCCAAAAATTGCGATGACTATCGTTTAATAAGTTTAATAAATCCATGTACTCAAAACTTTACTGAAAGTGCTACATAGTCCTATATACACAAATTGTGAGTGAGTTGCACATGGGCAGAATGCCATTTGGATGCAAACAAGGAACTGGAGCTAGAGAAGCCCCTTGTAATATTCCAGTACTAATATAAAGTTGTCTTGATGTTTATAAAGATGATGTTTTTTTATGTTTTGTGGATTATGAAAAAGTCAAAGGTCAGCCAGCAAAAACTTATGAAGGTATTAAATAGAACTGGCATAGATAAAAATATAACAATATCTATAAATGACTTATATAGACAACAAACAGTCCATGTAAAAACAAATAGTTTGCTGAAAGACACAAAGCATTGATAATCAAAAAGGAGCTCTACAAGTCTGTATTCTCTCCCCATTAACTGTTTAACATCAATACTAAAGCCATTTTTCAAGAAGCAGTGAACGATTTAGATGTTGGTATAAGAGTAAATGTCTTTAAACAGACAACCTAAGGGACTTACAACATATAGTCGATGAAGTCAACCATCGTAGCGAATTGTTCAATTTAAAAATAAATATTAAAAAAACTGAATTAATGATCGTAAGTTGAAAAAGAACACCTTACACTTCATCAATAATTAAGATAAATAGCCGTTCAATTGAGAGAGTCTCTAGAGACAAATATCTCGAATGCTGGATACACGACGATTTGAGCTGTAAACAGGAAATTAAATGTCGAATTGAAACAGGAAGGAATGCATTTGTTAAACACAAAAAAGTGTTTTGCTGTCGTCAAATGAACTTATGAAGACTTACGGTTCGTTGAATGGTATATTTGGTCTATACTTCTATATGGTGTAGAAACATGAGTCTTAAGAATAAAAGAACTCACCAAACGTGGACCTTTCGAAATGTAGATCTACCGAAAAATGTTAAAAGTATCGTGAACATCAAATCACATTTTTCTCCCCCTTACGGAGGTGAGAGTCAATATGTCAGGGCCGGCATGAAGGCTTTTAGCTTTATATGTCCACCGCCATCCTTCAGCTTAGTCGACCCTTTTGATAAAGGCCAATAGGTATGAGGGATTTATCCTACAGAAATTTTCTGAGATCATGTAAAGAAAAGAGCTAGGAGCTCTCCTACAACATGTGTGGAGGTTTTTTCCTCTTCCATACAGTGCTTACAGGTTGGGTCGTCATTTAATGCTAGTCTACTCATATATTTATTCATGTGATTATGACCAGTAAGTATACCCACCATTTTGCTAGAGTCTGCTCTATTGAGAGTTAGCAGGAACCACGTTATTTTGGTGTTTATTCTTGGTGCATATGAGACTCTGTATCCTTCAATACACTCCCAAAGTATGTTTGTTTCCCTGTTCAGGGTGTTTTCTATCGATAGCTTAATATTATCAATAGATATGCCAACTGCCGGCTGTGGTTTATAAATGTTGCCCGCTGATGATCTGGCTTGTTCGTCACCTTTCTCATTTCCAGTCAAGCCACTATCACCCGGTATCCAGATTAGTTCTGCGTTCTTTTGGAACCCTATGGTTTAGGGCTTCCGAACATTCTCCCACCAATCTAGATTTGATGAAGTTACTTTGAAGAGCTTTTAAGGCAGCCTGAATGTCACTAAAGATTCTAATAACTTTGCCAGACCATCTTTGCTCTTTTATTATATTGACTGCTGCGTTTATAGAACAACATATCAGAACAGATCACATTACAAGCAAAGAAGTTCAATGTAGAGCAAACACTGAAAGAGAACTACTTATAAGGCTATAAAGTAACCAAAAACTTCCTACTTTGGGTATATTTTGCGTGGAAATAAATACGAGCTACTTCAATTAATAGTCCAAGAAAAAATTGATGGCAAATAAGTTTAGAAAGACAAAAATAAACATGGTTGCACAACATTAGAAACAGCAACGTAGCGAAACATCTATCAGAAAAACGTTGTCAATATTATATGACCGCTGACATTCATTTACTGATAAGCAACAAAAGAAGAAGAATGGGTCAAGCATGAAATTAAACAAAATCATCTATTAATACCCATTCCATTATAAACAGACACAAATTTGAAATATAGATAAATGGACTGCCAACCGGTATCATTGTTAGCTGCAGCTGTTTTGGCACATTCTTACTAATCGGAAGGTCTTGGGGTTGAATTCCGTTCCGGATAAGTTTTTTTTTTTTCATAAAAATAAAAATAATTATTCTTAAGAGAAAATCAAAAATTTGATTTGTTTAGAATAGAATTAGACATCAAAAATTAAATATAATTAAAATTCGACTATGTAAGCAGGTCTAATTTCTGATAATAGTAGAAAGCTTAAGATCAATAATTCTTTTAAATTTTCAAAATGCTGAATCATGACTGTATTGTTAATCCCACACTGTAAGAATTCAACTTTATTCCTCATGTAACTTAAATTTATGACAATATTGTAGATTTGTGGTCTCAGCTATTTAACCAGCTGTTGAGTTAATTGAAAAGTCTAGTACAAAACACTGAAGAAACATAATTTAGTAAAATTAAAAGGAAAATATTTTAATATTTCAACAATCCCCTTGGGAAATTTTGTCAACTCAAATATTTATTATATATTTGATCAACATTTAGATCAGTCCTCCAGAATCACTTTCAATATCAATTCTAAGTTTTTTTTTTTAACATTCAAGGACTATACATTTTGTTTTAAATCAATAACTTAAAACTCAAAAATCACTTTAACCATTTGACCCACTTTAAATATTTTCATTTTTTCTTAATTCATTTTGTTTTAAAGTTAAATTTGATCCTATTAGGATATTTTTAGAACAAAAAAAAAAGCAAAAAAATTCTAAAGAAATTTTATTGATAATGAGCAAACAAAATTAAAAATAGTTTAGAAAACAAAAACAAAAAAAAACAAAAAATCAACTTTGAAAAGCTAAATAAAAATGTTTCTGATAAAAATGTATGCAGAAAAATAAAAATAACAAAAAAGAAAATAAACAAGTATTATGCAAATCAGTTTTAAAGTTTCTGTGTATGTATAGAGATGAATGCTTCTGTAAGTATATTGACTTAGCACTAGAATCTAGGAAAAGTTTTTTTTTTTTTTTTGTAACCCTAAATTCTTTCGTTGAACTCAATTCGTATGTATTGTTAAGATTTTATAAAAAAAATTCATTTTATTGCAATTTAGTTAGTTTAAATTGAGAAAATTTTATAATAATTGATTCTTGGCTAATGACATTTAGCTCATTAACATCTTTAACAATGATTGTTAAAACAAATTAAATTCTGCTTCTCTTCAACACATATTGACAAGAAAAAAATATCGCTGTTCTACAGCAAACTGATATGATATCCAAATTATCAAATTAACCTTAACCCGAGCGGAATTTACCTGGGTACCACCAAGTAGCTTTCAAGTGTTAGTATCTCTTTTGCTGTTTGAAGTATAATTATAATTAAATATAATTATAATTAGGACGTTAAAATATATCATAATTTTTTTTACTATCGTGACCGAACAGACATTGTACCTGGTTCACTAATTTTTATATAGAAAATGTATGTAGTTTTCAAATGTTAGTTCATTTTATTTTAATAAATATTAAATCACTTTTCAAGTTTGGCGATTATTTGAATAATTAAGGTATATCAAGATAATTAACCATGGAATATATACCGCAGCAGAACGGTATAGCAGAGCGGGAAAACATACTTTATAGGAAATAACAAGATTTATGTTACTGCAGTCTAATATGCCAAAAAGTTTATGAGCAGAGGCAGTTAATACAGTTGTTTTTACAAGAAACCGAAGTCCTTGCAGTTCATTAACTGGCAAAACACCATATGAAATATGGTTTATTAAGAAATCTAATATAAATTTCCTAAGCTTCTTTGGTGGTAACGTTATAGCTTTAGAGAAAGCTTCAGAACGTTTAAAATTAGATGCAAAAGACTAAACG
Source organism: Argyra leucocephala (assembly GCA_963942445.1). Taxonomy (NCBI): domain Eukaryota; kingdom Metazoa; phylum Arthropoda; class Insecta; order Diptera; family Dolichopodidae; genus Argyra; species Argyra leucocephala. The sequence continues at coordinate 21,036,242 of OZ012677.1, read as the reverse complement.
CATACTTTCGTTGAATACTGTGTTATCGAATTGGGGATGGTTTTAAATCTGTGATCAATTGACGACCTGTAAAATTCTTGGAAATATTCAATACAACCAATTATATATTTGAAGTGCAATTGAGCAAGGTATTAAAGTCAAGTGAAATCTGTGATGATGATGAAAAGTTAATTAATCCTTTAAATGTTGACCAAGAAGACAAGTTTAAGAATATAGAACAAAAATTAGCATGATGATATCCGTGAAGATACATTTTTGAAAAATTGAAACTGAGGAACTGAGACTTAAGGACGATCAGTCAAAGAAGACGGATTTCTAACACCAAGTTCTGGAGCAGAATTATTAGAAGATAATATTAAACCCAATACTGATGTTGAGGCTAGTAATGAAGATGTGGTGAATACTAATATAGAAAACGTGGTCGCCCGAAAGTAATAAGGACTGGTTAAAGTAATACACCCCGGAAAGTATCAGGAGAAGTTAATTATATATCGATTGATACTATCAGTATCACGTCAATTGAAAATGTAATGAAACGTGAAGATAAGCAAGTATGCGTGGATAATAATGGAAAAATAAAACTTGGGAAGTTGTTCCATGTCCTGAGAACAAAAAAGTTCCAAGTAATCGATGGATATATTGTATCAAGAAAAACAAACAGAGATGGTTCAGTCAAATATAAGGCACGATTAGTTGTTAGAGGATGCGAACAAACTGTTAGTATTGATTATGATAAAGTGTATGCACCTATTGCACCTGTATTACATAAGATATATGAAAATTATGCAAACTAGAAAAACCTTTGTATGGATTAAAACAGACGGCAAAACTATGGATACAAAAATTAAGTATCTATTTGGTGAGTTTAATTGCCCGTTTCTACACCATCGAAATATCACAGTAAAAATAATTTAATTTCATACATTTTATAATATGAGATATACTCGAGTACCATTCTGGTTCGGAATAGGTAAATAAAACTTCCATTAGGGATAGGGTTAACTAGATTTTTAAAAAAAACTTAAATATTGATTTAGATTTTTTAATTTATGAGAAGTTTGTATCATAATTACATTTTTATAATTTCTTAATTTTATCAATAGTACTTGACTTGATATTCTGTTATCTTAACGACGACTCTAACGAACTGCATTATTAAATCAACTGGTGAAAATAATAAAATATTACCAGGAGCGGAATTTTATAAGGTATATAATAATAATTGATAGTGACTGTGATAAAAATTAAAAGCGATGAGAAATGTTGCTGAAAATATGCGGTATAAATTTGCGGTCGTAGTTTGACAATTTTTAAAACTAACAACATTAAGCGTTATTTAAAAAGGTATAACTAAATCCAAGCAAAACTTATAATCAATATAACAAGAAAAAATCCAATATAGCTATTAATGACAAATATATGAAATTATAGTTGTGTAAGAAGAGAAAAAAATAATACTTCGTATAGCGGTGACAACGAATTTGTTGTCACTCTAAATTTAACACAAATTGTCACTATCATAGTGACAAAATCTTTACAAAATACCAAAAAAGAATTTGTGATTATTTTTTGTCACTATTATGATCACCTGCTTACAAAATACAACTCCAGAGTTCTGACATTTGTCTAACTAGGGGTTCAATTGATACTAGCTTAAGGACAATAAATAATATAAATAAATGGGAAAGTAGCTAGAAAATATGATGTTTTATCGATTACTGTGGCTTAATATAATATCGGCATAATTAGAATGATATTGTCAATATTTTTTTTTATGTAACGAAATATCAAATATTAGTGATCAAAATGATCCCTATGGAAAATTTGCTCTTCAATTTTATAACGAGTAAAAACAATTAAGTTTAAAACAGTAATAATATAGAAATAAACACAAACATATAACACAATAATATCAATTTGCAAAACTTAACACTTTCATAAGCAATTATTTAGAGATTTTTTAAAAGTCCTTCCATTTTTTTCTTCCTTTTTTTTTGTTTTTCTATTTTTGATTGACACAAAAAAAATTATATAAACCCCCAAATAGAATTCTTTGTGTTTTTTTTTATTTTTGTTCTTTTACATTTAATTCAAAATATTTTAAATGTAAATATGTAGGATATTTTTATATATATATATATATATATATATATATATATATATATATATATATATATATATATATATATATATTCAAAAAGCAATGTACAATGTTATGTCAATTCAGATTTCTTTTTATTCATTTTATCACATAAACTCGACTTCTTCTGTAGTCATTTTTAAGATACTTTTCCGTTCTTAAGCTAATTTTATATGATTGTATTACAGTGTAAGACACTTAATTAGATCTACTCTTTTTGTTTGGTATATTTCTTTACGTTTTTGTAATTGAACAATAATGGGATCTTCAGTTTCACATTTTGTTTCATTCTTTCTTCAAATTACTGTGTTTATCATTATTGCTAATGACCTTTAAAGGAAAATTGAATTGAAGCTGTGATTATTAGTTTTTTGATGATGACAGAAATCTAGAAATAATAAACAATTTCTTTAATAGCACACTTACTCTAATCTTAGTAATTTTTTAAAAAAATTTTTTTATGTAGCCATTAAATTTTTTAATCAAAAATATTACGATTAATAAGTGACGCACCGTGGTTCGTCAACAATGGTTTTATTACATATGAATTTTTTTTTTTTATTTGATTTATTTTTCTCAAAAGTAGCAGTATCTGCTCATGTAGAGTATATATTTATTTACATGTTTAAATTTTTGAAATTTTATTAATTCAATTCAAAAAAACAGTAGCTATTTAAGAATGTAACCAATAAAAACAATGTCTAATTAATATTTAAAATTAAGAGAGGTTTTATTAAGGAGGAAATTAATAGCTTCTGTACCAAATACCAAATAGACTAGCAAACCGCTTATTAGATGCTTGCACCATGTTTTAAGCCCTACGGTCGTCTGTAGCTACCTAATATACAGTAGGAACAACTGTGTAAGAGTCCAATGGAGCATAATGTGAACATCATATGGATTATTAACGATTAAGTTCAATCAGCCATAATATGTTGCGTACATATAAAAAAAATGCTCTACAAACTACTGAATATGTCCTTTACACACCTTTTGTATTAGGAAAAAAAATTAAATTTACAATTTACATAATATTATTTTAATTTTCAGTTTTACCAAACCGGCAGATTTTAATCGATACTTTCATACACGAATACACAGTTTGGATGATTGGAGAAAAGAAAATTTCGCTATGATCAACACCTAAATTTTGTATGAATTTATTAATAATATTCCTCTTGACCTTTTGAAGGTTATAAGAGAGTATATTGTTGCATTGCAGAATCAACGGAAAATTTTACTATGCACGAATTGTTGTAGCCAATTTTGAGCCATCAGAAATTTCAATTGTGTAGGATTAAGCAGTTTATGCCTTTCTTGTTCTGCAACGGAAACACGAAAGTGGTGAACTTAAAGTTATTATTTACGTCTCAGTGTCTAAAGTTATCTAAAACTAACGATATACTTATATAGATAAAAATAAAATTGACAAATATAATCACTTTGTTAACTTAGAAAAGTTCAAACAGCACTCACATACTAAAAATTGGCTTGTATAACTTGAAAATAAAATTATCATACAATCTCGTTACTATATCTGGTATTCTGTACGAATATCGAATTTATACAAATTTTTGTAGTAAGCCTATATTTTATTTAATATAAATAATGCGTAAAAATAAAATTTTTAATATAAATCTACTTTTATCGAAACAAAATTATCAAATAAAGTACAGTTATAATAAAGTATATAAAAATTATTAAATAAATTAAAAAATAAAATGGATGGTGGTCAATCCTGAGATTCTATAAGTTATAAGATAAATTAAATTAGTTAGCTGGAATATTATTGATGGAAATTTGAAATATGTGAGGCTTAAAAAATCATGAACGTTAAAAGAGCCATAGATAAGCTTTTGACGTTCTGTATTTTGGTCTCATTAACAGAAAAATTACATAATTAACTGATACAATCGAATCTAATTTTTTATATTGGCTTGAACACATTTACAAATTCGTATAAAAAATTTTCCATCATTTTTATATTTCTGGCAACTCTTATCAACATTGGATTTGCTTTTGTTGGTAAGTGATGAAAAAATATCTAAAAATCCAGAAATCTAAACAAATAATTCAATAGATGTTGAGTTAATTGTTAATTGTAAAATAATTGAGCTGGTGAGTTAATATAAAAGTATATACAAAAATAACGATAGTCTTATATATTTTCGTTGTCTATCAAATACTTTTAAAAGAAGCTGAGCTGTGAATTTGAGAGAGACAAATTATTTTTTAACAACAGCGTATTATAAAAATGTCCAGTAATAGAAAAAAGTATAACTAAATGTCAGAGACTGTTGCTTGGGTGAGAATAAAAATTTAATTCAAAAAAATGAATTTCAATAAAAGAAACAAAAATTTAATTCGTATTCGTAACGATAATAAAAAAAAAAAAAAAAAAAAAAAAAATGCACACATTAAAGAGAAAAAAACTCTTTACTTTAATCCTTTGAATTCAAATAACCATCGAACTGAATTCGTATCAGAATTCATAAAAACAGAAAATTGTAAAAAGTTTATCTCATGAAATAGTTTATAATCTGGTAATCGATGTTTTGAATATAACTGTAATAGTAATAGTACTAGAAGTAGTAGTAGTAAAAGTAATGTACATTCTTATAGCAAAAAAAAAATACAAAAAAAAAATCATAAAACTTAAAAGGATTTAAAGTTCAATAGATAAAAATGTATTGAGAAAACTTTCTTTTATTTTGAACTTTAAAATTAACCAGAAATTGTCCTCAAAATTACTAAAGAGATCACATTTCAATTTCAATAAAATATAAAGTTTTAATATAATTATTATATAGTCAAGACTACATTGAGTTTGCTCTTGCAATATAATAGGAATGAATTTTTTAACAGCTGGTACCAGCTACAATCATCATCTTTATCGGGATCATGAAATTTTCTCTTCATCGGTATCTAACTTCCACAGATCGCCAGCCAACACATTTCAATTTATGTTACTGTGATCGTGAACACAAAGTGGATCGATAAAATACTGACAAATATTTAATTTTAAATCCGTTTCGAAATTGTTTCACCAGTCCGAAAAGACAATATCTCGTGATAGTGATAGCGATAAGTTGTGTTCAAAATTAACAGCAAGTCAATGCTAAACTATACATATGTTATGAATTATATAAGAAAAAAGTGTTTTTAAAATTGTTTCAAATTTCATAATCTTATCTACTGTGTCTAAGTTAGTATTATCTACTGTGTTAAATCTGAATTATCAATTATATTTACCATATCTTCAAATCCCTTCTCATTTTCTACAATCAATTGAAAATCATCACCATTATTTTTTTAAAATATTCAGAATCTGGTTTCAAATCGTGATCAGAGTCACTTTAAAAATCGTCATCTGTTTCATTCAAAATGTTTGATCTATAAAATTATTCCATTATATTCCACCTGTTTACTTCACAGTTATAATAATGCAAAACCAATTCATACCATAAAAAAAAATCAGTTAGATTTCGAAAAAATTGAAAATTCCAAAAGACGTTAAATTCAAAATTACTGTTCACCGGTGAACAAATATTGAAAAATATTTTACCGTTCGTTCCCAGATGTCAGATGTATCATCAGTGAATATTAATTTTTATTGCCAATATTGCTCTCTATTTGTCTTACTGTAAAATTAGCAAGTACATTAAATTGCTGCGAAGTTTAAGAACGCAAATTTATTTTTATGTTCACTGATGAATAGGGGATTTTAAGCACTGATGAGTGATGCTCGCTGCGGTGAACATTTCATATAGCAAGGTACAATACGATTTCTTAAATTTGCTTCCGATTCGGTTATATTGGTGTTCCGCTCGATAGAACCTGTTCAAAAATCCAGTACTTCAATGTGGTTTAATACAGCCGAAGTTTTTACTGTAACACGCTTCATATAACTTTGGTAATCAATTTGGTGAGTTCACCTTTTCGAATTTTTTGAGATATGAATAGTAAAACAACAAGCTCATTCCTTATAGGCACGCCTCTGTCAGTTGGATTCACATATTTACTATGAACAGAGTATGTGGTGGCAACTGAGAGGTTAGACATGAGTTAGAGGTTAGTATGATAAGACAGTATAGAAAAAATTTGCTCGATTCTTCACTAATTGCGTTTCACGCCCACGCAGTGTTTAAATAGGGTTAGTATCTAAATCCACAAAAAGCAAAATCCATAGTGGCTTTTGCCACAAAAAAAAATCCACAAAAAACGATCCTTATTATTGCTTTTACGCATATCACTTTATTGTGTACGGCACTTCTAGCGAAGTTCTGAGATCGGAGAGATTTTAGAGTTGGATTCAAAATCAAAGTTCTACACCTTTTACAGAATATTTATATAAAATATTTTTATGTATAGCTTGCCGCTGTTAGAAACAGCGAGGATATTATCTCCTTTTTCCAGTAATAATTTGAAACAATTTGATGGATTTTTTTCGTGAAATGTATTGCACATAAAATTCACCCCTATTACTAGACGATTTTGGGTATGAAAAATTAAGTTTTTTGCGAATAATCAAATTAATTATAGCTATTTCATTTTTTCTTCGTTTTCTATAACTACGCTGATAATGAAATAAATATGTGTTGTCATAGATAGTGATTAAAGTTTTCCGCAATAAATAAAAGATTATTTAAATTACAAGTCTCTTAATAAAAAGTACTCTTCTGTTAATTTAGGACTGCATTACAGTTTAATAATCAAGGTGTTTAATACTTATTTTTGTTAGTATTAATACAATATTTATGAGAGCTAAGATATTGTAGCGATTGTAGGTGCATAGTTTACACCTATAATTATAGTTGACAAGCATTTAAGGTCCTGCGCAGTAGACACCTTTTTATTTTGTACTCATATGATTTTATTATTCAGCAAATACATTATGCATAAGTGAGATCTTATGAAAATAATAAACCAAAAATGTTACATTATATGCTTGCAAATGAATCTATGTACATATGCCAAATAAAAACAAAGAAACAAATAAATACATCGAAAATAAAAAATATAAAAACCACAAAAAAACAAATCACTTGAATTCTTCATTTTTATCTTTTTAAGTAACTGTTTCTAAATTTTGGTTATTTGTAGTAATAATATAGTTTTTATTAAAATTATGTATATGTAGGTATGGCCTCTTTAATGACAAAACTTTTAATTTTTAGTAATTTTATCACTAAATGCCACTTACTATAGGGAATATATCGGAAACGAAGCAGTATATGAGAGACGTGTATTTAGGTGTCCTAAATAAAACTTACTAGCCACAAAACTTTTTATTAAACACGAGTGGTTTCTGCTATATCGTGCGAAATCTATGTCAGTAAGTTTGATTTAATTTCACTTCAACTTGAATTATAATTACTCAACAGGGGCCCCTAGTAATATTATAATTCACAATGATAATGCTCTTTATATTATGAGCACTTTAATATACTGTCAAGCAGAACTTTGTACTGCTGCTATAAAGAAAATCAAATTTTTTCTTGTGAGATATGATGAAGGCTATATCTAGGTCTTAATCTTTTGCTAAGAATAGTCTTGAAAACAAATTTTTTAATATAGGTTACACAATAGACGTTGTATTTGAAAGAGGGTAAACAAAAAAATATTAAAATAATTAAAATAATGAGTAATAAAAATTTTGAAAAGTTTTTGTTTCCCCTTACAAAAATTAGTTTGCCTTTTGTCATCAAAAATCGATAAATATTATATAACTACTTTCAAAAATTAATATTGAATAACATAAAAGCTTTCAAAAAACGTAAACAAATTTTCTTTTATTAAGCATTTTTATAAGTAACTACTACAAAATTGTATTGACAAGAACCTAGGTAAGTTAATTGTTTAAAATAAAAAGTTCTCAGAATTTTTACAATATTCAGAAAGAACGAAAAGAAGATAATAAAAAAATTTTTACTTCGGAAAATTTGTACAGCATGTTCTTGATAATTTTCTATTTGTATAGCAATATATAAAATGCTACTGCTACCATTCTAAGGACTACTGACTATGTATATATTTATTATTGATACGCATTGAAAATTTCTATATTGAAAGATTTAAATATTTTGACTGAAATCTATAATGTCACACTTCTTTGTTTATAATGTAATTGTAATCAGGGATGTTTTATCAAGTCCATCACCATTACATTAATTTAAAGTTAATATACTATCTAGAAAGTAGACTAACTGAAAAATGTCTTGATTATTAGTTAAATTGTGTATTATATATATATGATATTGGCTTAACTAAATCCATAGTGGGTACTGATTTTCAAACTTTACAAACTGAAAATTAGGTCTTTGTGTTTTAGTGTTTGAAAGACTCTGTTAATCATACACTTAACAGAGTATTTTAAACATTTTATAAATAATTTTTTTTTATCGAATATATACATATATAGTTTCAAAAACTAGCATACAAAATTTTAAATTTAGCCCGAAATCATTATGTATTGTCTCAGTAATGAAATGCAAAATTGCTTTGTTTGATATAAATAAAAAAACTATATACAACATAATTAAATCTAAAATGTTTATATTCTATTTCTTTTTGTATAGTTAAAGTAGTATGCAAACATTTTGAAAACATTTACATTGTATATACTTCGTTGTGTATACTGCGGAACATACTAGTATGTAGTCAAAACTCTATATATAATTTCTTAATTGGGAAGATATTATATCAAAAATGTTTTCTGTAATTATCTATTGAGAACTGGACTCAGATGGTTGAGGTAGTATAATATGTTTAATAACCTAGGTGATACCTGAAATATAACTATTTTATATGTTTATACCTATATTTATTACAGCAACATATTTGCACGTAAAATAGTTTAATAGTTTATTTTAATGTTGTTTGGTACTTGTAAACGCACAACTGTGTTTTGACAGAATTGGTTAGTTTTGGCTGTCACTTTCTTCTAAACTAACTAATTAACTACTTCAGTTTAAAGATATTCATGTCCCAAAACAGTGTTCTAAACAGTAAAGATAAATATTTTAGATGTTTGTATGACAGTGAGCTAACAGTTGTTACAGTTATGTAAAGTAAAATTAAATATAGCACATAAAAGTTGAAAAATTATATTATGATCACGGCAACGTCAAACAACAAGTAGGCTATAATAATGAAATTTGTATGAACGTAAGTGAATTTGAACAACAGAATCAATATAAATAAGGTAACATAATTGACTTGATGTGTAGAACAAAAGCCAACACAACATTTGGAAAAAAATTATGCTATACAAATAATACGAAATCAAAAAATATTGCACTGAAGTCAAGAAAGCAATCGTTTTCTATTGGACAGCATGGATTATATAGTATAATTCATTACTTATATTATTTTGTTAGTCATCATTTTTATTTAATTGTATGTAAAAGTAGGTGAAATTATGATAATGATAATAAATTGGTCGATTATGTAAAAAATTAACGAAATCGAGTTAATTCGATATTAAAATTTCAATCATTTGCACCTATTTATTAAAATGCAAGTTACTAAGAGAGACTTAGATTATTTTTTTTTTTAATGGGGAGTTCTATGTAACCGTTACTTCTTAAGATCTATTGTGCTTCGCCGCTTATCTCAGAATTGTAGGTCTATATCCTTGATAAACACTACTATTGCTCTGATGTCAATTTCAGAATCAGGCAGTATGTATTCCTGGAAATATTTATATTTTTTGCGAGCTATGGCCTCGCAAACAAATGGAAAATGAGAGGAAGATTTCTCCTCTTCTAAGCAGAATCGGAACCTCTCTGTGCTTGATCTACCAGAACAAATGCTTGTTGAATGGGTAGACCTGTAATAAACTATGTCAGCATTCTGATATTGGATCTATCTGATTCAGGATTGTTAGTTTGAAAAAGGCTTTAGACTGCGTAAAACTTTGGCAACTATCCCATATGATTTTGGTTTCTGTAGTTTTCCACTTGGAAACAATTCTTTTTAAGTAGGCGTTTGAACGAGCAATACTTGCCTCTGGTCTTAAGAATTGTCTCTTCGTTTTGCGTTTTACCTGTTTTCAAGGACATCTTAATTGCTTTGTATTCCTTCATGCCCAGGAGTCCACATAACAATAACCCTGTTTCGTTCCACTAGGTTTATTAAACTTCTGTAACAGTTATAGATAAGCTTTGACTTTAAAATTGGGGATGCCAGAGCTTTTAAGGTAGTTTCCTTTTGAAATTATGTATGTTGTCACCTTTATGCCCTCTTTTACTGCACTATATAGTTAAAACTTTATTAAATGCTACATCAAATTAGTTATAATATAGCTAACAGCATTTTTAAATTTCTTTAAAATCGTGTTTTTTTGTAGCTGCCGAAATTCAGAAAGACATTAATTTTTAACTTAACTCTTTTATTTTTCATGTCAATTAAACAATATTAAAAGATTGACTTCATAGTATACACATAATCGTATAAATAAAGAAAAAAAGGATATTATATTTATGTGTATGATAATATTATGCTATAATGATAAAAAAAAAAAAAAAAATAGAAATATAAAAAAGAAAGGCGACGACTTTCTCACATAATATACGTAAAGTTGTAATTTTTACGATTCGTTTTTCTCTTTTTTGTTTTATTTTATTTTTTTCTTTGCCAGCTATTTTTCCATTATTGTGTCATGTTTTCGATTTTTTGATCGTGCTCATGTCAGCACACGATATATTAATTTCAGATAGAAAACTTTTGTTTCTATAAAAATCAATCATCAAAGAATATTGAATTTTATTAAATTTTGTTGTTGTTTTTTTTTATACTTCGTTTCCAAAAATGTCCTGCTCAATATACTCTAAAAATATGCTTTTGAATTGAAAACTGTTAATGTTGTTGTAGGTCCTTATCAATTTTATCGGATTATCAGCTTATAAAAAGTTGAAAAAGGACTAAAAACAAAGAGAAGAAAAAATAATAATAAAAATTTGTTTTTTTTTTTTTTAGATTGGAAAATTTTTTTATCTCTGACTTTTCCAAATATCTTTTTTTTTTTGGTGTGAGAAGGCAGTAATTTTAAAAGGTATTAGAAATGTAATTGTTTTGTTTTATTATTCTTAAAGGAATAGAAATGGTATTTTATATTTGCACAAAAGTTGAAAATTGTTTAAGTCAATCAAATTATTATGATTTACGTAATGAATTTAGAATTCAGTGACGAGGCGTGCATATTAGGATTAAGGTATTAATTTAATTAATAGAGAAAAATCGAGTTTAAAAAAATTATTAAACAATGGTTACAATTGTGTAAACAGAAATTTGATAAAGGAAATAAGAAATTTATGGAAACTATTATTAAGTGCAGAGTTTTTATTAAAAAAAAAAATTATTGAACTGTAATAGTTTCTTATTTTCGTTTAAAATAAAAATTAATAATAATAACGTTTATTTCTTTAATATACATTTTGCTTAAACATAGAAATGAATTTTAAAATATATATATTATATATATGTTCATATTGCAATTTACAGTTACTCTTTTCAACTCAAAATTACAATAATATGAAATTAACTGCTGGGGAGCGCTCTTACATCAAAAAAATTCGTCCCATTTTCATCGCTCAAAAATATTATATTCGATTGATTCTGATGAAAAATAGGCTGATAGTAGGTAGTATATCTTAGAAAGCTAGATATCGATGTATAGTTATTTATTTATTGTTTAGATCAATCAGATTACAATTATTAAGTCTTAAACTAAAAAAAAAAAAAAAAAGTGTAATTAATATTTAACAAAATTATTCTAAACTAAAGTATTCTACAATTTATAAAAGAAAAATAGAAGGAAAACTAGAACTACTTATTAACAAAGGATTATTAAGTGTGATGATAAGAGAATGTGTTTTACTACCTAGGCATCTACTTTTATTCAAAATACTAAAAATTTATTTTATTTAGCTCTTCCTACAACCTATTGGTCAATAATATATTTTCCTGAAGCATATACATCACATTTTTGCCACTTTTGAGATTATTTACAACTTAAATTTTTAAATTGCTACCATTCTCTTTAAAATCGGATACATATTAATTTATTTTTCGTTCTTTTTGTTATTCTTCTTTCTGATTTTGCTTCTTTGTTTTACATACATAACGTTCATATTTCTGAAATATTCTGATAGACTCGTAAACTTCTAACATATTATTGTTTTACTATATTTTAATTTTTACTACTTTCTAATTTCTTCTTCTTTTTACATCTTTTAGTTTTATCCATTCGAGTTTTGCACTTCCTATGGACTAAATCTTTTTTTATTATTTATAATTTTTTTTTTAGTTTGTTTTAAATTTGCTTTTCACTCTTTTATTTCTGCTTAATTTTTAAAATTTATTTTTCTATTAATTTTTCATTCATTTATTTACTCAAATGAGCTCAATTGCATGTACAGAGTGTTTTTAGTTTTTAAAATTTTACTTATAACTAATTTAGTTTTAATTCAGTGCAATCTTAATTTTAAAATAAGGATTTTTTTTGTTTTGTATAGAAGGTATTTTTTTTTGTATATAATATTAAGTAATATTATTTAACTAGCTTTGTAACCCGTCATAAATGACGGAAGCAAAATAAATCCTAGTTTCTTTTTTTCTTTCATTATTTTCTTTGTTCCGAAATTACAGTACTTATGTTTATATCACTTTTTATTTATTTTTATTTATGTTTATATTGGCCTAACACTAATCTTTTTTTTTTATATAACAGAAAAAGAAGTACCATACCAACAAATTTGTATAAAATGTTTGTATTTTTGTATGGTATACTCGTACTCACTTCCATTTAGTTATAATTCGTTAGTTGGGTTCCATTTAGTATAAATTATACCGTATTAGCGTTATTGAGTCCTCCGGGAGAGAAAATTTAAAAATGGGATCTTATTTTCATATAAATTTTGTCTTTTGTACAATGTATAGGGATCTTATTTTGCTATATGAATAAACTGTTATTATGGTATTGTGTTATTTTTAAAAAATATTCATAATTTATATATTCAAAATTTTGTATCTAAATTGGTAAAATTTATAAAAAATACAAAAACATTTTCATCAATAATTTTCAATTTAAAAAAAACAATGTTTTATTATCCGGCGTAGAAGTAGAGTTAATTATCCTACTCTACTTCTATGAAGTTCTATTGATTGAACAGTTAACCTGAACAGTGAAGTGAAATGTGAACACTTAACACTGAAAATAAAATAATATTTTTGGAATGGAGCATATAGAACATACAGAATACAGATACAGCAAATAATAAAAAAAAAACAAAAAAAAACAAAAAAAAACAAAAATAATTTTTTTTGAGTGAAGTGAATTACGCACACAATAATGAGAAAAATAAAAGGTAGAAGCAATAAGGTAGTATAATGTATAATATTATACAATACAAATATGCTGATACACATGTGTATTATTATGTATAATTTTAAGTAATAAGAATAACCTTTGAGTGAATTATGTTTTTTTTTGTGTTAAATGCTGTTTGCCTTTTGGTTATTATACCATATTAAACTATTGATTAAATTTCTATTAGTCCTTATTATTATAAATCAAAAAAATTGTTTGTTTTATTTATATTATTATTATTATTTATTATTTTTCCTTATTATTTGCGAAGAAGACTAACATTAAATTAAAAAAATATAGTTCATGTAATCAATTTTTCCTGCAAAGGTTCAGCATGGTAGACAGGGGTTAAAAAAAGCACCAAACCAATTTGTATATATATGCATTTGTATACATATGCAATTTGTATATGTGTTGGAGCGTTCCGTCAAACTTACAAACATCTAGATAAATGCAGAATAGTATATATATAATTGATGAAAATAATCGCTAATTTTACTTTTGAACTTAGATATTTGAGCAGTTTCTTTGATCGCAACTGGCAATTTATTATACGTTTTGTATGCTGTATTGTATATTGTGTCATGTTTGTTAAATATTTTGGTTGAAGTTGTTACCCTTATTTGAGTTGCATTTCTAGTTGAGTATGTATGAACTTCATTATTTGTCATCGGCTTAATATTTGTATTAATATTCTATTTCAATTTTTGTTACTTATCGAATATTTTAAATTTTAATATTCTATTTCAATTTTTGTTTAAAAGAAATTGAAATCAATAATTTCAATTTCTTTTTAAACATAAATATTTTGAATTTGAAATATTTTAATTATAACAATAGAAAAAAAAAAGCTATAACTTAAATTTTCATTTCTAAATTTTATTTTTTTCTTTTTCCATAAATGTTATATAATATTCTCGTAGATTTAGATTTTAAATTGTTAAATTTTTTAATGTTATATTATATTATTAATAAGTTATACCTCATATTTTGAATTTATATAAAAACATTTTTGTTTTAAATGGTGAATTCGACACCACATTTTTTTAATTTACTGAATTTATTGAATATAACTTCATTCTATTATATCTTTAAGTATCTACTATCTTTAAGTATTTTGTTTCTCTGTCAGGCTTCTATTATATTTTGTTGTAATAATAATTTTGTTATATTCTTTATCTAGCATATTAATTTTACTCTTTCTTCCTTATTTTATTTTTCTTTCGTTTCTTAGCTATTTAATTATTTCTAATGTATTTATTGGTATTAATTAGCTATATGTTTCTACTCTATTTAATGAAATTGTTTTATATTATTTTTATTTACTTGATTTTAATTTTTAATTACATTACGTTCGTTACATTTTGCTTCACTTTATTACTCTAATATTTTAATTTTTAATTGTTATTTTTGCATTCTTGTAACTGTATTACTTTTAACTTTGAAATATCAACATAATATTATTGTTCTACTATGTAATTTTATTATTTCTACTGTGTTATTTCATTCATCACATATTTTTAGGAATATCAGAATGATATTCCATTTTTATCTAATTTTACCATTACTGTTTTGCAAAAATAAAATTCAATTAAGTTATGATAATGCACTAAGGTAACTAACTAACTGACTAAAATTTTACAGAGTTTACACATCAATCAAGGGTCTTTCCAACCATGACTTTTGTATTGAATTTATAAAACATTTAATTTAAATCACTAAAAATTCTTATAAGTAAAAAGAAAAGCAAAAACCCTAAATTAACAATAATAACCCTAATAGTTCTACCTACTTAGAGGTATAAAACTATTTAATTGTGTAGTTACTGATATTTGATACTGTATTATAAATAAAATAATGTAAATGTAAATTAAATAAAATAACTTGTATTGTTAAAAACTATATTGTCAGAAAATTTAAACATGTGGTCAAAATTAAATCTTGATTGTGAAATCTAAATCTTATTATCTATATAGTTTTTTCATGTTGGATTTCTGTATGTATTATACATATATGCATTTATATACATATGTGCCCCGTAAAGGAGAATTGGTTGAAAAACTGTTTTCATTAATAATAATTTTTATTCCGTTTTATAATACGGAATACGAAAAGATTGTGATTGAGTCTAATAATAGACCTATTAAACTATAACCGATAAAAATATGATTTTGGCTATTAAACATTAAGTCAAGTGTTCAAATCCTATTAAGCACTTTTATGATTGTAATTGTTTTGAATTAATTCAAAAACATTTCATTGTGCACTGGAATAATCAAATCAAAATAATTTTGGTAAACTTGGGTGCGTCTGAATAAAATAAAATTATAACAGACACGAAATAAAGTATGAAATGACTTTTGTTAATAAAATTGTTTTTTTTTCGAATTAAATTTTGTAGGGCTATTAATCAATCTATATAACGTTTATTATATACCACTGGAAAGGAAGTGAAACTTTTCTAACGGTATCAAAAAAAATATAGGGTGTGATTGAAATTTTTTGAAATATAGGGGTTTCTAAAAGCTAGGGAAACACATTTTTGTTTATTCTAAAATTTTTATTTTGAACTCTAATATCTTTGAAACGCTTACACTGATCCAGACCAACTAAGTTTCATATTAGAGGACTTGATAAATCCCTGCAATGTTGTTGTAAGCAAGCTTCTCTATTTTGTTGTAGAGAAAAGATATAACATTTTAAGTAAAAAACTACCAAATTTCATAAAAAATTTCCAAAGGTCCATTTGACCTTTAAATGACCTTGCCGCCAAAAAAGATCTACTACGAAATATTTGTGACGTAGTCAGGTACCGTTTTCCAAAGCTTATTCAATAATTTAAAGTGAGTTGCTGGGAGTAAGTTTAATTCACAGTGGGAAGTCTTCGATGAAATGTTTTCGTTCTTTTTTTCATAGAATCAATTTTTTTAAAGACGATGAAACCCAATAAGAATTTTTTTTTATCAAAACATGTTTTTCAATTGCTTTTGAGCTGAGCAAACATTTTTATAATTTATCATTTTCCTAGTAATTCTGGTGGACCCAATTTGAGAATTATTTGAACTAAAACAACCGAAATTTATGTTTGTATTTGTTAAATTAAATTAAATATTTTTAGTTTAGTTTAGCGCTAATTAGAATTATAATAAAAATTATTCTAAAGCCACCTACATTTATTTGATCATAATTTTTCAATAATTAGATTACAAAACATATTTATTGTACGAATTAGAATCAATAATTTATATTAATTGAACACTATAATTTTTCAATCATACAGATAAATAGCTACCTCATACATTATACAGTTCCCTGGATTTTGTCTAGTTACTTGAAATCGTTAATTTTAAACTAAATAAGATATACTGGGATTTGAACCAGTGCTTTCCACGTCATATCGATGTGGGTACAGATCGACAATTTTTAAAATTGCACTATTATTTATATTTAGAGAGATAGAACTGCTGAACTGAAAAATTCTAGAACTGAAAGAGACTAATTTGCTACGGTTAAAAAAAAAACCAACTATATAATATAAAACTTTATTTTAAAACTATCATTATCATCATCATTATAATCTGTACATTGAAAAGAGTAAGGTACAAATATCTGAAGTATTTCACAACCAATTTTCATTATTATTCTGTTATATCATAATTATTTAAAAGGACACATAACAAAACTAAATTATTTTTCAAATTTTTTTTAATTTTAAATTAAAAATTGCAATTTAAAATTTCACTGCATGCATAAGTCATTTTAACATTTAAAATTTTTAATTTATCAAATTGCCACAACTCACCCATGGGCAGAATTAAATTTAAATTTAATTTTTCTTGTTTAAATAAATTATAACATATGCGGTTGTTGTCCAAGCTAAATCAATAAAAAAAATAAAAAATGTAGTACCTACCAACGATAAATTAAAATGTATTCATAACGGAATTGAGTACGATATTTTTATAAAACCTCTTCGAATTTCAAAGAGCGAGCGAGTAGATACTAGTTTTAATTTTTATTATAAAATTCTAAAATAAATATTTCATTTAAAAGAAAATGTCGGTAAATTATATACAGTTAAAAAAGTTGTTGTAGTTTGTTAGCTCATTGAATTAAATAAAAAAAATTATAATAGCTATTTTACATTAGAAAAAAAAGACTATTCTCTATTTTGAAATCCTTCTAAATGCTGATCCTTTTTTTTTTATCCAATTTCATGACTTTTTTCGGTCATCCCTCACCCATATAATTTGTATATATATTTGTACATATATACAAAATTATTGAATATGCATATAATATTATATATAGACAATATTGATAGCTATCAAAAAGCTGAATTATATATTTTTATAGGATTTATTTGTTATTCGTCCATTTCCTGATCTATTGATTAAAAAAAAAAACAAAAAAAAAATACTTTTTTATTTTTTATATTTTTTTTTATTTGATGATTTTATGGACTTAAGTGACGTAAATGTATCACTAAATATATTTGCATATTTTTATAGTAAATTTTTTTTATATATACGTATATATATATATATACAAATATATTTATATATTATACGTATATGTAAATACATTTCACAAATTATGGGTAGTGACCATATTATTTATGCTGATAAATATTAATCAATTCTTCAATTTAATGTGAGAAACACTATGGTTGCAAAATATTCGAACACTTTAATGTTCGTTTTAGTGAAAAGAGAAATGAGTGATTTCAATGGGAGTGAAACGCTTGGGTGAAAATGAAATTTATTATTAATTTGTAATAAATTTTCGTTCAAAAAATTACATTATTTTTATGGTATTTTGTGTATTAAAGTAATATGAACTTCTAAATGGATATCTATCTATCTATATTAATATTTTGGCATTTACAATTTGTATGTTTTATGAAACTGACTTAAGTGTTTAATTTTTATACTTAATAAATATTGTATTGAATAATACATTAAATGTGGTTGAGTCTCAAAGAGTTGTTACGAATGAAAAGTAAATAATAACTAGAAATGATGGCTTTCCACCTGCAAGCCTACAAGCTACGTGTGGCGAATATAGGCTATTTGGGAACAAAATAAACATTAAGTTATTCATTAAGTTTTCGAATTAAGCTTAAATTATTATTTAAATTTTATTATTGTTTTCAAATATTTTCCGACTACCTCTCACTTTTTATTTTGAAATGGAAAATGTATGTATTACAATATTTCTAATTCAATCTTGTTATGTTGATAATATATCTACTATTTGTAACGGTAAAATTTTGAAGGAGTAGAAAAAGCCAAACTTTTTACCTGATACATTTTACGTACTTATAATTACCACAATGTACCTTTGTGGTTTAAGTGTGTTGATTTTGGCTTTAATTGATATCTACTAAACTAATTATGAGAGGAATTAGATTTAATACGTTTAGATATACGAGACGAGACTATATTTTTTGCTTTTCTTTAAAATTTTTATCCATAAAATACAATGAACCAAATGATCATGCCAAACTTTACCATTTTCATTACTTTCGAATGGTTTTAGAATTACCAGGATCAATTTAGTAATGATATGGTTACTGTTAAATTTTTATAGTGTTTAGAGTTGTTTTTCAGAATATTGAAACTAAAATCATTATTTGTCATTATCATATTTGTAAATATAATCGAACGAAAGCTTTAACTTTGAAAGAAGGGGAGAAAAACAAACATTCAAATTGAAAAAATATTCCTATAGATCAATCACTGTCAAATATGATGCATTGGAAAAAATCGGTTTGTCTTAATAAATCTAACGAAGAATTTTCGTCGTTATGAGATGCAAGAATAGCTGTATCGTCTGCAAAAGCCGCTAATTCTGCATTTGCAGTTTGAAGCAACTATACCCCAGAACATTTTCCTGCCATATTCTTTAGTTGATTTAATTAAAATTTGCTTTCAATTTGCCTCAATATTGCTTTTAAGCAATTCATAATAACGGTGTGATACAAATATTTTCTACTTGAAACATGTACCTTTGTGCTACACTTTGTCAAACGCTTGGCTTATATTCAGAAACATGACTTTTTACTTCTATTATTTCTCTCACACATTATGTCTCATTTTGAATATAATTTTGTTTGTTGTATGTTAATAATTGTGATTTTATTTAGTGCGGTTTCAATGTCTTCATTTGTTTTTCATCCTATGCAATCTAATCTTTCTATCTAGCTGATTACGAAAAAAATCCCAATTAATTTTACTGCTGTCCAATGTTGGAAGTTTGTCTTTTTCAATGAACATAAACGATCAAAATTACTCATGATGGATCTTAATGTGATTCTATTGTAGCTTTTTTCATGAAAATTATTCGTTGTAAAGAAATCAAATAAATCCGGAATTTACCGGTGGACTAGAAATCCCGGATTAGTAAAATACCTGGTAGACATATTATACAGATATTATATATTTTTTCTTGAAATAGTGATAGCAGTTTTATACGTTTATAATAGTGCATCATTATTTGCAGTTAAAATCACTTCCACATATAAAACATTTCCAAAGTATGTCCTATCCTATCGATAGAAACAATTTGGTGGAAAATATACCGCTGAAAATTAATATGAGCCTTGGGTTAATGAAACTAAAACATTCGTTGATTTTAGATAATATTATTAGTGATTTTCCATCAAGTTCTGTTTGACATATTATCATATTTTTCTAATAATCGTTATTCAACCGTGCTAAACTAAAAGGTTTGTATTTTAGTAAAAATTCATTTCATCTTTTTATTTTCATTCATATTTATCTTTCTCTTCTCTGACATATGGAAATTCCATGATCTTCATTTTGCACATCTTGAATTTAATTGCAAATAATCTCTCTTATTTTCCAGCCTTTGACTCAGTAAAAGAACTGCGATATTTCTCTTGAAATTGTCTGGTAATTTTGGTATTTTTAGAAATTTTGTTTGTTGCTTGTCTTCGGCTACAAATCTATGAAAAACAATGGTAACGCATATTATATTAACCATGGTAATATTTCCATAATATTTTTCTTGCTGTTCAAATTTAATGCCATCTACGTTGACTTGACTAATGCTTATGGTAAAACTTTATATAGTTTTTCAGATTTAATCTTGTATCAATGAAATTGCGATTTAATTTTGCCCAGCTTACTTATTGCTTTTAATTATTTGTCTTTGTTTTTTGTTATTACTTTTTTTGACTGTTTGGAGGTAAAATAAGTCACCATGTTTTTTTCAGATTATCCTTCAGACTATCCTAGCTTTTGAAAATTTTCAACATCATAAACGAATTAAACAAATGCCTTCCTTCCTTTCCGGAGGTAGTAAAATTGTTAATTGTTATTGTAACCTACTAATTTAGTTATAATTTGTTATTTGCGTGCGAATAAGATATAAAAAAAAAAATTAATTAAATTAGGTAGATCGATAAGATTAAAGAATATTATCGTAAATTAGATTAAAAATTGATGATAAACGTAAAATCCATGCGTGCGCTTTTAACACTAATTTTCACATTAATATACGTAATACAAGTAGCTCTTATGTATATTTTCAAATGGAGTGTAACATTTTTTATCCGTATTTACCTAATACGTTTTGTAGTTACTACGTATTTGTATACTGATTGCAATAAAATGTTATTTCTGTAAGACTCATTTAACTAGAAATAAAAATTTGATTTGAAAGAAAATTCAAAATAATTTAATTTAATTCAACTTTGATACTGACTGTACTTCATTAATTTGTATTAATTCGAATGTGTATTATAATCCTATATACAAATATTACATAAATATATATATATATATATATTATTATATTTATACAACTTAAATGTGAAATATATGAAATTGGTAATATATTGGACAAAGTTTCCAATTATTATTCAAAAAAGTTCTCTACTTGTTTTTTGTTGTTGTTGTTGTTATTGTTTTTTTATATCTTTTTTTACGTCCTTTTGACTATAGATCAATGATTTTTGGTCATAAATAAATTTATAAATTTTTTTTTATTGTTCAATTTGGTCGTTTAAAATTTATTAATGGAACAAAAATCAAGTTCCAAAATTATAGTGAATACTATTTCAAAACAATAAAAGAGAGAAAAAAAAAATAAAATAACAAAAACATGGCAACTAGAGTTAAATTTGTGGGTTTCACATATTGAAAAACAAAAAAAAATATTGGAAAACTTTTCATTTCCATCAATTCTAGGATATTATTGTTATTACATGAGCAAATTTTAGAAATAATTTAAATTATAAGAAAAAGGGTGAGTTGCAACTATAGAGAGAAAACAGTAGTATAATTTTGTAGTGATTAAAGCGTTATTAAGAATAATGGTTATAATAACATTACGACATGGAAAGCGTTATTAAAATAATAAAAACTACACAAACGTCGCAGAAAAATGGAAAGTGAATTAAAACAGGTTATATTTTAATACGTAACATTTTATTGTTATAAAAACAAAATAAGTGCTATAAGACTCCTATATGGCTCCCGATAAGCACTAAAGATGTTATAATGTTGTTTATATGGGAATAATGTGATTGATATTGCTATAAGAATTTTATACTTTATATACTCCTATAGAGACTTACCGTCTCATGTATATGTACGAAATAAAGTAAATAAATAAAAAAAAAAAAAATAAAAATGAAAAAAAAAGGTCTTATATCAATATTATTTTTTAAATTAAATTTAGAATGTTCTCGTAGCAATTGCGGGAGTTGTTATAGTCGGATTTTCAGCAAGTGCTAAAACAATGTTGTCATAAGTCTAAATGAGCCTACTCCTATAACAAGAATTAAGGTGTTTTTATAAGAATAGAATTAATAGAAAAGCAGTAGTAGTGTTATTTTTTTACTGTCTTCCTATGCTGTTTTTCGACTATCATTATTTTCAACAAACATAGTAAAAAATTTTTTTTTTTCACAAAAGTATCAGTTTTGCTTAAAAGAATAATTACTTACATATAAAATTTGATGTTGTGCATTGATTAACGTACATTATTTAACATTTTAAAGATGCAATTTAAAAATATATTTTCTTTTATTTATTTAAAAATTGGTTATTTTTGAATGTATTTTTTCAAAGTATTATTATGATAAATGTCAATTATATTTTTATAAATATTAATACAATTAAATATTCTTAATCGTAAAATATTATTTATTAGTAAGACATTTTTTTATTATAAATCATTTATACATATGATAATATAAAGGTATGTAAATAATATCTATCTTCCTTTCTCATGAAATAAATTAATAAAATAAACTCAATTAAAAATAAAAAATAATATCTATCTCACTCTCGCATAACATAAATTATTTTTAAATAAATTTCATTTCAAAATAAAAACATAATACACTAATAGATATGTATACTAATCCTTTAACAATATCACAGTAGTTTCTCCGGTGCATTATATATAGGATTCTCCATTTTAGTGATATAAGGTATTTATAACGTTTCAAAACCATTGCGGAGCATTCAAATTAACATTAATACTGCTATAAGAGTATTTATAACAGTGTTATAAGAGTGCAGAAGAGTCTTATAGCAATGAAATTGTTATGTAGGTAGTAGTGACTATCGACAGTACCCCGACACCGACTTAAATTTAGTAAGATCCATTTGTAATACAAATTATATGGCTACCAATGATGTAAAAATTAAGTACGGTCAATTAGAAAATATTAATTAAATTACAACGTATTGGTGTAATCGAAAATGTCAAACTAAGATCAAATACAAAAACATATCACGATTAAGTAACAAAACTTTATTAATGTTGATGAAAAAGCTTTTGTTTCAAATGCAAGTGACTTTTTACCTTTGGAACTTTCAACCAAACAATTTGGTCAATTGGGAATAAATTAAAATTAAAATTGATCTAAGAGCTCCAATGTAAGGGACATTACTTAAATCAGCTTGTGTAATTCATTAAACTGCAAATGTATTTGATAGTTAGTTTGACGTTTCAGATAACTGCTTATATTAATGCTTTTCTCAATTTACATTTTTTATTCATTAAATTCCATTAAAATTTTTATTAAAAAATAAAAATGTAAAACCCTTAAAAATTGATAAATTAATTTAATATATCTAATACTATTTATATAAATTGCTTTCAAAAAACACCTGCATGTATTGGTTTACACAACACACAATAATAATATTGGAGTACCTGAATATGCATTCTCTGAGTACTCATCTTATAACAATTTCCTTTTTACTAGTCATACATACTCTGATTGCGTGCATTTCTATTGTACATATCCCATTTGGGTATATAGATACTCATTTTATTTTATTGGATTTTGTGTGGATCCTAATATTATTTTATGTTTGCATTTTGATGAAATAATTTTAATCGATTATCAGCTCAATTGGTTAAAGCGTCATGTTAATATCCCAAATTTTGTGTAAAAAATAAAATATAAAATATTAAAAAAATATTTACTTTGTTATTAGCTATATTGTAAAATGTATAATATTAATTTTTAAAGACAAGAGAAAATATTTTTTTAATAAAAACAAGTATTTTTTAATTATTGTTCCTTCTTAATTATTTCAACAAAACACGAAATCGTTTAGAATAAATCCAAGCATACAAATTATGTATACATGTATATATATTTTATACCTCATTTTAAGTATGTATGTATGAAATAAAATTAGTTAGTCCGGATTTTACAACATAGTTTAAGATCAAATTCTTTTTTCCTGTCGTCAGCATAATTCGGGTTTCAATAATATGGAGCAAAGGTTTTAGGGGCACGAGCCCCCGACAATAAAAAAAAATGTAATAATTTTAAAATTTTCTTTTTTCCTGCTATCTACATTTTTCTGCCTTCAGCAAAATCAGGATTTCGTTAAAGCGTAGTGGCGGTTTTAGGGCGACAGCCCCCAAGACAAAGCCCCCATATATTTTATTTTATAACTCACATATATTATAAATATAATAGATTTGAAACTATTCTATTTCAAGCTAGGAATTGGGCTGTCTATACCAATTTCAGTTGTGTTGGTGAACAAAACACTCATATAATTTAATTTTTCAAAAACCGTTAAAAACATATTGTATAATTTTTTTAAGCTACACAATATTGAAAAATGTAACGTAATAACTTTACGTACATTATTAGTTCCACTGTTCACTATTGTTTTTTATCAGTTAAAATTTCAATAATATTATTTTATAACTAACATCAACGATATGTATTACAAAAGTAAATTTAGTATTAATATTTTGAAATTATTTTTGTTATTCTGACAAAATTTAAGCTTTTGCAAATGAAATCAGTTTAATAAAACAAACTCAGTTACATACAGAATTAAAAATTACTTTGAAATTTTTGTTATTTTTTTTTTTTGTTTTTGTTATTTTGTTTTGCTAATGTTGAATAATACAAATGAAAAACTTTTCTATTTTAATTTGTTATTTTTAATAAATCTGTGAATTTATACAGGATTCTAGAAGAATACAGTATTATAATGTTGCCATAGATGTTGCTATGGTCCTTTGAGAATTTTTTTTTTAATGAAATTATTTTCTGATGGATTTTCTATTAAAAAAAAATTATTATTATTTAATTTAAAAGATATTTTTTTTTAAATTTTAAATAGACTTCTAAAATTATAAGTTTTGAATTTTTTTTGAAAATTATGTTTTTGATTTGAGAATCAATACCGAACATAACATAGATATTATGATTTTTATAAAGTATATAATTACTAGGGGCCCCTATTGGTTAATTAAAATTTAAGTTAAGGCCACGATTAAAACTTTCCACAAGCATACTTTTTTCGTACAATTTAATTTAAATTTAAAATATTATAAAACCTATAATATAGTGTTAATAGATGTAACATTTTGTTCCTTAAATTAATTTTATTATTGATCTGCATGTTGAATATAATTGCTGTTAAAATTAATTATTAATATTTTTTTTGTTTTGATTTGATTTAAGATTTGTAACTTTACTTATAAAAATTTTGTTTTTAAATTTTAATGTGATTTTATTGAAAAATATGTAAATAATCGCTACACAGTTTAATTTAATAAATTTGTATATTGAATTTTTCTTATTGAACTGGGGCATAATTCAATATTAAATCTTATTAAATCGTTTGGATAACAGAATGCTCTAACTAATTTTATATTTAATTATAAACTTGTAAATTACCAAAAATATAATACAAATGAATATAAATTGTAAATAATTGTAACTATAAGTTTTTAAGATTTCCATGAACTTATATAGAATATAATCACTATTATAGCAGAACAAACCTAAAATTTTAATGATGTTTTAAAAGTTGTATGATTTACTAAAAACAATATTAACACTCTGCATCTACCTTTTCATTTCTAAAGAGTCTTAGCGTATCTATTTTTATTATGGACTACTTAATTATTTTAAATTACTAATATATAATTTATTGTAAGTTTTCATATGAATAAATTACATTATTAGTTAAAAAAAAAAAAATATTTTTATTTTATTGATAAAGATTGGCCTGATCCATGATTAATAGTTTTTTATTTTTAAAATCAATTTGGCACAGAATTCCTTTTAATTTGCATATTTCCTTGCTAACAAATTTTTGCAAGAAAGTAATTATTGTATTTGAAACAATGCCTCTATTCTTTCTAGCCGCGTGACACGATGATTTTTCCGAAACTAATCGAATCCATATATCGTTTTACATTTTGTTTTTGTTTTGTGTAGGTATACATTTTTTTGATAAAAATAAAATTTGAGAAAAACGCAACTAACACAAACATGAATATTTTGAAAAATTGAATACAAGCACCATCAACGTTTTGTTCAAATAAAAAATAATAAGCAACAACAATTTACATGCGATTTTAATTTCGTCCAAAAATTTTATTGTATCCAGATCCACCAGTAGCTATATCTATTCAAAAAATATTATTTAATTTTTAGTGTTCACAAAAATTTGATAGAAGTAGGTTTGACGTCGGATAGTAACAAATTTAAAATTATTAATGAAAATGTTTTTGTATTATTTTTGTAAATTTTACCAACTTAATTTTTTATTGAATATTTTTTTAAAAATAACACTATATCATAATAACAGATTAGTCATATAGTAAAATCATATCCCTATACAAAAGACAAAATTAATATGAAAATAATGATATATTTTTAAAGTTGCAGAGACCTTGCTAGTAAGTATAGAGGCGTTGTTTGAAACATAAAGCTTAATTTAGAAAACTTTTTGCTAGGCTTTGCCTTTCAACAATAAATAGATGGTTTTGACTGTCATATTAACACCAAAACTCTAGTTTTTCAATATGTCTTTAGAAGGACAATGCAAGTGACATATTATTCATCGAGTGTCTGTCAATATAATAATACATTCTATTGTTTTGCTAGTAGCCTGTCTATTGTAATAAAATAATATATATGTACATGAAATTTTAACTTTGAATATAGCTTTCAGGGTAAATAAAAATTCGGTTGCTATATAAAATCAATTTTTAGTGTTTTTTCTCATTATGGTAAAATACATTTGATATTAAACAATTTTCTGAAGTTCTTCTAACTGGATACTTCCTAATCGATCTTGTTTATTTTAGATTTATTATTATAATATTACTATTAACCATTTTTTTTTCACCACCAACAGCCAAGTGATGCGATATATTTTTTAGTACTTACGTACTGCTTGGTTGGGATTAGACAGGATAGGTAGAAAGAAGAAAGTTATTGCAAGAGTCGGAATTTTGCAGAATGAAGTTATTTATATTTTCTTGAATTTCTGTAATTTATACACTATGGTGTTGTTTGAATGTGGAAATAAACCGGAAGGGAAATACACCAGATTCGTGAACGGCCAGACACGAGGCCACGTATGTTAGAGTACATCTTATTAGCGTTTGGCAGACTATCACTTTAATTTTTGTATATAGTGCTAAAGCAATAAATTGTATAACAGTTTGTTATAGGCCACAAATGCTTCATTAGCTTCCAACGCTGCGGTTTTAATTTGTTTTGTCAAATTCAGGTTTTGATTAACAAGCTAATTTTGAAATATTTTACCGTTTTTCTATTTTTTATTTTTACGTTATAGTTTATTCTATTGTATATATTCCGAAATAGGTATATTTAAAATTTATTAAAATTGACTTTTCAAATCCATATTTTGCTAAGCATGTCAAGAACATAAAAACACAAAATCAAGTTCTAAACTTATGGTAGTCTCGAGTTTTTAACTTTATATTTTACTGAATTGATTATCAACAATATTGAGAAATTAATTTATTAATTTCTAATAAAATCTAAAATTTTACTATAATTTGCTTAACTTTTAAGTTTTAACAAGCCGAAATTTGATTTGGTTTTCATAACTCACATATTTGTTTCTTTAAAGTCTAAATAATAGATTTTAAAATATTCAATTTCAAACTAGGAATTAGGTAGTCCTTGTTTGTCCTTGATTGTCCTTGTTTGAGCTTGATTGTCCTTGATAAAAATTTATTCTGAATTATGTGGTGTTGTCAATCGATACAATCAAGCAAAATGTTTGTAGTTAAGATAAAACTCAACATCGAAATTAATTCAAAATGTATTTCAAAGTAATGAAAATCAATATATTAAATATTTTTTCTATATTGAAATTTGTGGAAAAAATTGAAAATGAAATTTTTTTTTACATAAAATATGCATATTTAAATTCCCCCCACCCAAATAAAATTACAATTCATTATAGCTATTCATATTATAATTTTTATATTACTTCAAAATTATTTGGTTTATTTTTGTTTTGTGTGGTTATGAATTTAAAGTAAAAATAATTTTTGTTGAATTATGTGGTTAATTTATTAAAATAAAATTTTATAAGTTTAATTAATTTAAACAAAAAAAAAAAACACTAGATATATTATTTTCATATATTTTATTCAGTTTTGTTTTATTTAAATTTTAACACATTTTCATTCATTTATCTCATATTTTAATTCAATACTAATTAAATAATTAGTTATTTTAGTGAATAATTGTTTTTTTTTTTTTTTTTTTGTGGCCTTTATTTTGTGAAATTGATCCCGTCGAATTATTTCATTTTAAATCTTAAATATTAATATTTTGAAATACAAATAAATAAAAATAAAAGTTTAATTAACAGAAGTGATTTTATAATTTAGTTTGCTGTTAAAACCACAGAAATGTGGTTTTAAAAATAATTTAATTTTTATAATTTTTTTGTTTTAATTTTTGTTTTTTTTTTCGTGATATTGTGAAATTAAATTAAATTGAATATATCTCAAGTATATATAGTTTGTATATAATATGTAATTTAAAACTTGTTGAATTTTATAATATATGGGTATATTGAAATATAATAATAATAATATGTTTATACAAATGTAAATGTGAATATAAAACATTATGATAATATTTTTTTAATCTACTTACCACAACTATGAAATATTAATATCAGTAAACCAATGACATTTATCCTTAAAAATATTTTAAATCCACTAATTGTTGTAACTAAATTATTATAAATTGACGAAGTCATTATAGAAGTTAAATTATTACTATTTATTTTTTGTTGTGTTTTTATTTTTTATATGTGTTTTAATGATTTTATTTATTTTTATATTTTTTTTTTTTGCATTAAATATACGAATTTAGAGTTTCAATTGAATTATTAACTAATTTTTAAGTTGTTATTTATTATTATTATTTTGTTTTTTATTTATTTTTATATCGTAAAATTTCTAATTATTATGTACATGTTTTTCTAGTTCAGTTGTATTATAATTTTTACAAATTCTAATTTATAAGTTTTTGACTGGACTTGATACTCTTCTATATTAAATATTAAAATTAATTTCTATATTATTTTTGGTTGCTATTTTTTGTTTTGGAAAAAAAATTTATGATTTAAAATTTGCATAAACTAGCTATTACTTTTTTATAATTTTGTTGTTTCTTTGTATGTATATTATAATAATGTTGCTGCACTGCAATATCCTAGAAATATAAAATAGAAAGAGAAAATGAAATTATTGTGAAAACATAATGAAAACATAAAAACGAATAAATTGTAATTATAAATAATGTGGTATAATTTTATTTTATATTTTTTTTTATTTATTTAATTTAATAGTTAATTTCAGCATAATTATGTTGAATTAAAATAAAAAAAAAATATATATATATAATAAAAAAATCATAATAGTCATAAAATTGTTTATATTTTTGTTTCAATTTAATTGGGCTTTAAATTTTAATAATAATTGCATGTATTATAGAAATTCAAAATTACAAACTATGCATATTTAATAAAAAAAAATATAATATATTTTATATTTACTAGGGCAACATTCGCATCTACCCCCTTCCCATACATTTGGTACAATAATTCTTTCTGTTTAAAATAATATTTTGTAAACAACATAATTGGTTACAAATTATCCAATTTGTCGTTTTTCCTTGACATTGCGTGTCGATAATTATAAATTTTCATGGCATATTTTCTACCTCACATGTTTAGTGACAATAAAAAAAATACCACCAGAAGTTATAGTTCGGTTTACTTAAAAAATAAGATATTCTTTTCGGTTAAAATCTATAATAATAAAGCTATTAAGTCTTAATCCAAGACTGGAAATATTAAAATATAGTAGATTTACAACAAAAGTATATATAAACATAAATTGTTTTACGAAATTAGAGCTGGAAGACAAAATATTTTATTCAATAGAAATTATAATAAAAATTGAGACCGCTGGAAACAATTTCATTTCAACAACTTTAAAATTCGATAAACTATCACAACAAACTTTTCGGCTTAAAATATAAGTAAACACAAATTTATGATTATTTCTAGGACCAACACATTGAACAACATATAACCATAATCATATTATACAACCACATAATTGAAAGAGTCTCCAAGAGTCTAGGATCTTATATGGAAGTAAAATATCGAATAATATAATATCCTCGTAGCAGTTTCGTACAATATAAAAAAGTTGTATGAAACCGTGACAGCAATCTAAAAACAAAAATCCGGCTCGTTAGATGCGTATAGTGTGAAATCGATACTCCTCTATGGTATGTAAGCGTGAGCACTAAAAATAACGACCATGAATAAGCTTGAAGCATTTGAAATTGGGTAGAATACTTAATACATCATGGTTAGATCGAGTGATCAAAAGTAAGGTTTTAAGTAGAATAGGTAGAGACCCTGAGTTGTTATTAACAATCAAACGCAGAAAAACAAGTAACCTAGGTCATATGATGCGAAATGACATATATAATATTATACAATTGATTCTGCATGCATGGTACAATTGAAAGCAAAAGAATTGTTGGCGGAAAGCAAATGTCATGACTAAGAAATATCTGGAAATAGATGGGTCTTCAAACGGTGGAATAACTAACCCATGCAGCGCAGGATCGATATTTATAGAATATTTTTAATACTAAAAAAAAAAAAATTAAAAATAATATTATTAAAAACATGATGAAAAAAAATGTCCCATGATTTATTTATTTCCTTTGAAAACAATCTTATAATCTAAATTATAAGGATACCTACAATTTATTTATATCTTTAGAAATGTGTTCGTAGATATCCTGTGTAGTGGATTACTGCAGTTTAATGCAATAACTGACACCTTGAAAATTTCACTAGCAATAATCTCTCGTTTTTATCGTCTCGTATTTACTTATATATGCTACATTGTTTGAGCGGGTGCTCTGCATGGACATTCAGGACATTATTAGACATTATAGGATATTAGACATTATAGGACATAATATATAGGACATTATTAGACATCAGGACATTATAGATATTCGTGTACTGACTTGATTCTGTTAAGGCAATTTAAGGCAATAACTGTGCCTTGAAGATTTCAAGATATTGATACGCGTTAGATACAAAAAAATTTTCTATTAATTGCATATTTGTGGTCATAGTTTTCATTGGCGAGTAATTCACCAAGACGTTTGTTTTCGGTTGGTTTCGAGATCTTAGTATATTATTTTGCTTTTGAATTTTGAATTTGGTCGATATAAATGGAAAGATTGAGATCATATTTGTCCAAGTTTTCATATTAAGGTTTTGATTTTCTGTGGTTGGATAAAACTGGTAGAAGGGATGGATAAAATTTGAGGAGGGGTATAGAGTAGACTGTCCAGATATGATTCATATTGTAGTGTTACATTTAGTGTGTTTGCTAAATTATGACTGTTTATCCAAATTTGAACACATTATTAAGCTGTTGAGTAAACTAATGATACAACCGATATTCGGAGAGTATATTTGACTAATTCACAATAACTTGGCCTATAACAATAAATTTGCCTATTTATTCAGCGGATATACAACGCTCTATATATTTGAACTTATATATAAATAATTTCCGCTGATCGACTAGTTTTGTTTGCATTTTCAATATTTGAAAAATATAACTCTAAAATTTTTTAATTTTATATATAAATTTTTGTTAAACAATTTAAAATTATGTTTATTAAGATTATTGTTCTTCATCTAAATAATTCACAAATAAAATTGACCTAATTCTAATTGTTCATATACCTAATCTAATATAAATAAATTGTAGGTATCCTTATAATTTAGATTATAAGATTGTTTTCAAATGGAAATAAATAAATCATGGCAAAATTTTTTCCATCATGTTTTTATTAATATTATTTTTAATTTTATGATGGTTTAATTTTAAAAATATTCTGCACTACGAGAGCTATTCAGAAAATTCTGAAAATTAAACATAATAATATTTTCACATAGCTTTATTTTGTGTTTTGACATTATATGTTATAATTTTGAATGCTGTGATATAATTATAGTTCTTTAGCACAAATGTTTTATAAACCTAAATATGCCTCAGAGCAAAGTAGATTAATGGTTGTATGTCTCCCATGATAGAAATGAATTTTTTGGTGGTTTTGTTTTTGTATATAATATCTAGTTTGCAAATTAACTGTTGAGTGACGCCACTCCAAATTGCGTTTACATAGGTAATGTGGGACATTATGAAAGAAGAATAAATTGCGTAAAGTGTGTCAGTTGAAATGAAGCTTTTTAAGCGTCGTATATTATCTTATATAATAAAACGTAACAATCCTGCTGCCAACGTATCATAGCAACCGTTGCTACAAAAAAAAAAAAAAAAAAAAACAAAATTAAAAAAAAAGTAAAGAAACATTTTTTCTTCTCAGCTGCGTCAAAATCGTATCTGTACTTATTGTGTATGCGTAATAAATTGTTTTTGTGAGTAAAAATTTTACAATTTATCGAATTATTTCGAAAAAAGATTTTTGCACCTGACTAAGCGTAATACCCCTACCCTAATATTTGATTACATTTCTTAGAATTCACTTTTTTGTGCAGTTTCAAAAGAAGTTATTTTTTTTCTAATTA
Source organism: Argyra leucocephala (assembly GCA_963942445.1). Taxonomy (NCBI): domain Eukaryota; kingdom Metazoa; phylum Arthropoda; class Insecta; order Diptera; family Dolichopodidae; genus Argyra; species Argyra leucocephala. Next base: position 21,003,286 of record OZ012677.1, on the reverse strand, counting down.
CAACACCGTTTTGAGACCGGCTTTACAACTAGTAAATAATAATATGTATGGAGAGATTTTTGAATTATTTTATGAATAGTGTCAATCCATTTCAATTTATTCTAGAATTTTAAATTTTTTTCTAATATTTTGTTTCAATTTATTAAAGTGAAGCCATTTGTCTATTAATTTCAAATCGTGGTTTATCTGTCTCAGAATCTTCTGCATATTCCAGAGCTGCATCATCTGCTTAAAGTTGTATTTTACCTTTAAGATTAAGTCTTGTTATATCATCTATATATAATATAGTGTAAAAATATTCGTACTCAAAATAGATCGTTGAGGGTATTTTATTGATATTTAATGCATGTTTTATTCGAGCGGAATGTAGATCCAATTTTGACACTTTGGGTTCTGTTTCCAAGAAAGGATTTGAAGAATTTTAGCTGGCTTTTGTTGAAGTTGAAGTTATAAAGGTTCTATCAAATTTGTGAAATTGAGGCAACTGGCGCTGTCGCTATTGAACATTTTTCGAAACCATTGTGTTCAGTCGACAGTATAATGTTATTAAGAAAAAAAAAAATTCAAAACTGCTATTGAACGGTAGTTTCTGGGATCTGTTCATTTACTTTCTTTGCAAAGAGCTACCTTCTTTGATAATAGGAGTTTAGGACCGAAGTTTTCAATGATTCAGAATAGGTAGAATTCTATAACAGGAATTGAAATGTAAACAAAAAAAAAATATTTCAAAAATATTATAATTGTCGTACCGTGGTAATTGTAGGACTTAAGTTATATAAGATAGATATTCCTCCCAATCGTGGTTGTCAGTTACCAGTAAACTGATAACTAAAAAAATTTATCAGAAATGGAATCGTGGTACTGATACTGATACATACTGATAAACTTACTGAAAAAAATTTACTATTGTGAATACTGATAATTTGACATTTAAAAATCAGCTGATTTATTGAATGAATTACTTTTTGTTTAGTTTGGTGAAATAAAATATAAAATAAAAGTGTTAATCTAATATAAATAAAAGAAAAAAGAAATGTATAAATGAATAAAAGAAGAAATGAAATAAGTTTGAAAATTTTTTTTTTTTTTTTTTTTCAGTAAACAAAAGGAGTTTTTTTGAAATAAAATATAAATCAAATGTAAATAAAATTAAAAATAAGCTAATTAAATATTGTGGTTGAATCAAACTAACTATCAGTCTTTTATTTGCTATATCACACCTACATATTTATAGAAAACATAAAAAATAAAAACAAAAAGAACAAAACCAATTAAAAATATTTCATAAGAAAAAATTGACCCTTTCGTACGATTTGCACATTTTAATATGCACAAATTAAAATCTTTATATTTTTACTATGTATTGACGAATTTTAAATTAAATTCTTTTTAATTTTTTTTTATTTAAATATTTTATTATCTAGTACACATTTCTTTAACATTTAACCAAAAATACAAAAATTATTGCAATATAGATTTTCAGTCAAGTTGAGCATTTATATCAGTGTTCAATTTCTTGATTTTTGTTTTATAAAAAAAGCATATAATTACGACCTCAAATTGTATAAAAGGTATGAAATTAATAAGAAAAATATTAATTTTTCAAATAAAATAATAACTAGTATCGTTTATATTTTTCGTAAAACTAATAAGATAAGTTAATGTACATTAAGATGTACAAATAGCTATTAGTGTAGTAAATAAACTATGCACATTTCAATGTAGACAAATTAATGTACATTGTAATGTACATATTTCATTATGAGTTACGTTTTAACTGTTTTTCTTTGAAATTATGTAAATTATAAAATTAATTTCGTTCCAATTTAGAAAAGTGAATACAAATAAAATAAAACTGAGTGAAAAAGAACTTGTAGCCCTGTAGGTTATTTAAATAATCATGACGATGAATTAGATGATTCTATCGAATTGGAAGGTGAAGAAAAAAATAATATAATTATCCTGAAAGTGAGGGTTATAATATAGTACATAAAAGTATGTTATTATAGTACATATGTGTTATTATATACGTATAGGAAAGTCTTATCCATGGGGTATAAAAGTTTATATTTTATGTCGGTTATCTGACCAGGGCTACAATTTTTTTCTTTATCAACGAGCTGCTCATTTTTTGGATCCGTCAGATTTAAAACAATTTTAGGCTTGCTAGCTGGCACGGTAAGGCTTAACAGATTTGCCAATCTTCTATTTGATTCCGACAAAGAAATGAAAAAAATTCCAAAAGGTGCAGGCAATCTTGTCACATCTTTAAATTATAATAATAATATCACTAATATTTTTAGAGCTTTTAATAACAAGCATATATCCAGGTTCAATTGCATTAATTAAGTGGGAAGATAGCAGATACGTTCATGTTGCTTCGAATTTTATTGGAATGGGGGAGCAAAATGAAGCAAGACACATTAACAAAGCGTCCAAGTCCTACGAGATAATAAATCGCCCGAAATAATTAAATTATATAATTCGGGAATGGGTGGCGTCGATAAATTAGACCAGTGCATTTACTATTATCGAACTTTTATTATCTCAAGAAAATGGACTCTGCGACTCTTCAGTCATTTCCTTGATTTTGCAGTAACTTCGGCATGGTTAGAGTATAAAAATGATTTTAAAATTTTCAGTATCCAACAAAAGTGTTGCTTGGACTTATTAGACGTCCGCATTAATATTATCAATAACTTGATATACGTCGGAAAAGCAACCAAAGCGAAAAGAGGTAGAACCAAATTTTGTAATGTGTCCTCGATGAAATGCAATTGAAAAAACATTATCTACGAATACTCCTTTAGGCGTGTACGAACACATGCCTCATATAGATGATCAAAAGGAAGCGACTAGATGTAAAACTAGATATTATACGCTGTGCAATGCAGTAGTCTTTCAACCGAAAAGTCTTAGGTTCGATTTTCGATGAAGCAAAAAAAAAAAATGCTTTATGGATTTTTCAACCTGGTCCCTTTGTTATTGGGATAAAATAAATGACAAAAAATAATTGAGAATATATAATCTGGTAACAAATTAAATAAAATGAAACTATTCTATTTAAAAAGGCTTAGTTCCTTACAATAGCAGTAGTTTTCCACATTTAATGAGTAGAGCCAGTAATTTTTTAAATAAATGCTCTAAATATTGTAGTATAAAACTTGCAGTACCGTACTTAATGAAGCACGAAAATGTGATCTACCTAAGTTACTGTCAAGAACATCAAAAAAAAGAAAGCCAATGTGTAAGGGTAGAACACACACATGATGTATGAAAGCGACTATAGCAAAAAGCAACGATTGTTTTAGAAAATGTCATTGCAATTTGCAGGTTTATTGTTTTATGCTTTTAAGCTTTATAAATATTATATTTATAATATTTATTTATAATATTTTATTTTTTATTGGAAAAGAAATTAAAAAAGAATATAATTAAAAATTAGATGAAAAAAAATTAAGAGTGCCTTTTTTCAAGTAATATAAACAGAAAAATTGAAGGTGAAGTACAGCCTTTGAAGAAAAATGTACATTATAATGTACACTTTGTATTGCCGTTAATAAAAACAAAATTCCAAAAAAAAAATACATTTTTGTGCTATTTAAAGCCCAAATAACCCAAAAAATAGCAAAAAAAAACTTTCCATGCCATATGTTCCGATTTCATACGAAAGGGTTAATTGATTCCAACTCTAATTTTTATTGGTTCTCCTGTCTTTTTCTTTTAGTCTTTAATAATTTTCTGTTATTTTCAAGTCAGTTTGTTTGTTTTTTTTTTTTTTATTTTAAAATTATAATTAAAGTTTTTTCTAATATAAATTTATTTCATTTGACAATTTTAATATTATTCTTAAATATGCATTGTTTTTTAAATTTATTTTTCTCACACAACTTATTTGTAACTGATACAGATTATGGCAACTATCAGAAAATATGACAAATTTTAAGCAAAAATTCACAATCGATCAGAAAAACTGATAGTTCTGACAACGACGATAGGATGTATTCACAATCGATCAGAAAAACTGATAGTTCTGACAACGGCGATAGGATGTATCAGAATTTCTGAAACTTGTCATAAATACTGATAAATAATACTGATAACTGACAGCCACGATTGAGGTGAATAATTCTTAATTTCTATTGTAGGTATTTTTCAATTAATTTTCTTATTCTGCAGAATAAAATTTGTTCAACAATATTTTTGCAATCTGATTCTGGTTCTGGAATATTCAAAATTATAACAATTTAGAACACTATAAGATCAATTACTTATATTAATAATTAAATTTATATTATTAATATTATCAATTTAGAACTAAGTATAGAATAGCTGCTTGCATCTGATTCCACATTAGATGACATTCACATAAGTAGCGCCGTTATGTCATTTATAATTTATAGTGTTATACAAATACCAACTGTTTAACTGTTTGAAATCAATTTGATTGATTTAGATCGTTTTCTGTATATTATGTCACTTTAATGTGGTATAGAAATCTACACCATAAATAAAATTGTGTTTAGATGACGTCAATATAAAAAAAAAAAATTTTCCAAACAACCTGATAAATGAGATTCATCTGATAAAACATTTTTTTTTTATTGAAAACTAATAAATCAGCTGAGGAATTTCAATTTAAAAATAAATTCATTTAATTATATCTTGTACACCTCATTTATATACTCTACAATAACTTACAAATACATACAATGTTTACATATAAAATAAATTACGTTTGTTTCCAAACCACAATAAAATATTTAAGTTTCAACATCTCCTTTAATACCTTAGTAGATACTAAAATAAGAAAAAAATAAAAATTATTTTTTAATTTTTGTATTAATAGTTTTCAGAATTTTTATATTTCAACCTTTTACAAAAATGTTTTTTTTTGTTTTATACTTTTTTTTTTGTTATTGAATGTGGTTAAGTTTACAAAATAACTTAAAAAATCTTGAAAAATTAAAAATACTTAACTTGCTATTCTTTCTTCTTTTAGATGGTGGTAAAAGGTAGTAGCATTCTTAAAATGAGAACAACGTTCATGTTTAAGAACAAAATAAAAAAAAAATGAAATGTTTAAAAAAAGAAAATTCAAAAAAAATATAGCAAAGTACAAAATTTGTTTTTCTCCTAAAAAGTTTTTCTGTATGAACATTTTTCCGAGTAAAAAAAGAAAAATTATTTTCTATCTACATTCTTTAGAACAAAAAAAAAATTAAAAAACAAAAAAAAATTTATTTTATCTTTCACATTTTGTTCTACTTGAATGTTGGTTCTATTCCTTATATGATTATTATTGTATAAAAAAATTGAGGTTACCGATATGGATTCACATCTTTATTTTATCGGTATATAAGTCAATGAACTGTTCTGGTTGTCTTATTATTTAGTTCTGGCGCTAGGAACTTATTCCTGAATAATAAAAGAATATTTAGGAAGTTCAATTATATTGAATACAACTTTTTCTTATCCTCTTGGGAGCATCGAATTTCCACTTGTTATTTACAGCGTACTCGATTGATAGCTGCTGTGTCCGAGATAGTGTCTAGTTTCATTTCAACCTGTTTATAATATTTAAGTACGGGATTGACCCACTGTAGAAGACCACTTTGATAATTCTATTGGTAAGACGACGTTATATTTCTGCAAAATGTCGACCCAATTTTGTCCATCCCTAATGTCAAAACCTTACCTGACTTTATTATGTTTACTGGGTACGTCATTAATTTTTTTTTGTCAGTTATTACTTGCAAATAATTATTATTAGAGATTTGTCAATATTTAATAAATTGTATTATTGGTTATTGTGGTGTATGAGATTATGATGAAAATTGATATAAGTATTTTTTTTTTATGTTTAGCTATAAAGTATTATTGGTTATAAATTTTACTAGGGGCCCCTGTTGAGTAATTATAATTCAAGTTGAAGCCAAATTTAAAGTTTCATTGTATGTAACTAATAATAATAACTGATTTGTTTGTTTTTGTTTTTTTTTTTATAAAGAACTCACATAATTATATAATATTCATAATATATTTGCTGAATAATAAAACCATATGAGTAAAAAATTTTCAACTGTGTGCGCATTATTAGGAGTTCATTAAATAGAAGGAAATAAAATGAAAAGGTGTCTACTGCGCAAGTCCTTAAATGCGTGTCAATTATAATCATAGATATTATATTATTTGGATATTTTTTTTTAGTTATATTTTATACCCCCCGAATATACAGGGCACGAACCCATGACTACCATATCATAATTAATATACATTTCTGTGCTCTAACCGATTAGGCCACAGAAAGGATGACAATAATGACAAATGCAAAATAACAGTTGACATTTTTTTTAGCTGAGCAAACTACTCAGAAGCGCTTTTGAGCAGTTTGTAAATAAAACGAAAAAAGTTAGATTTTGAGCAAAACATAACCACAGAATTTATACTGGATTGATGTTTAATTTTTCATGTGTAAAATTCGTTTTGTTTAGAAAATTAAAATTTAATTAAAAGTAATAAAAATAAACTGAGTGGTAATTAAAAAAAAAATTTACAAAATTTAATTCTTCTGTTGTTTAACGAAAAAAAATATTATTATAATATAATTATGGAAAGGTACGATGTAAGTAAATTATGAAATTAATAAATATAGAGTTAACTTATTTCTGAGATATTTATACAGAATTTATCAGATAAAAGCAGCTTTGATGAATGTTCACTACTAAATTCTTCTTTATCTTCCTCATCATCTTCGTCTGATTCATTAATCGAAGAACGATGTAACTATATGGAAGTTATTGAGAAGTACTCAAATAATCAGATAAAACAACATTTTTGTTTGGCAAGAAATGTAGTTAATAACCTGATATGTATAAAAATATAGCTATTTAAAATATTTATTATAATGTCGAAAACACAATCACGACGAATGACGAATTTTTCGCTTTCAAATACATGAGATTATATGTAAATGACGAATGACCAAAATTTCGCGTTCAAAAAATAGATCTATTTCTATTTTACTCATCGGCGAATGCGAATGACATTCATTGATACCAACATAAATTGGTCAAAATGGCTTTAATAAAACATTTTTAAAATTCAAATAAAAATTTTTTTAAATTAATTTTTTAAAAATTTTTTCTCCATTTTTTTAATTTTTTTATAAACAAATTTTGAAATTTCAAAACACAAACATTTGTTCGTCACGAATATTCGTCGTGATTGTGTCTCTAATGGCGAATTTTGGTCATTCGTCATTCGTCATTCGTTGTGATTGTGTTTTCAGCGTAATAATTCGAAAAATATTTTATAATTTTATTAGAAACAAAAATTATCAATATAACCTTCAAAACTGAATGGCCATCTATACATTTTTTATTTTACTCAATTTTTGACATAAAATTAATAAAATCTTGTATAGTACAAAACTTTACCGCTAGAATATTTTAAAATCTTTAGTGGTGAAGTTGAATTGTAATATACAAATTTAACTGCTCACAGCTCTCCAAATACAAAGCTTGAGTAGTTGTGATCAATTTTGACAAGTTTGAGTAATTTGTTCTGCTGAAAAAAAACGCAACTAATAATAACAATTGACTATAATGACAAAATCAAAACTAACAGTGCACCTAATTCTTTTTTTAAAGAAAGTTATTGGCTAAATGAAAATTGGAAGTAGATTGATTCAAGACCTAAAACAGTGACGAAAATATGTACAATGAACAATATAAAAAAATTATTGTTTCACATAAGAATTTATTTTTCGTGTTTACACATACTAATTCAAATTATTAATATAAATATTTTGATTATAATAAAAAATACAAGGATTCTGAGGCAGATGTTCTATCGGACCTAATGACCATATCCCAAAGATAGCTGGAATCCCATCTTGTTCTTTAAGGACGAAAAAGACATTTGAAAATAATCTTGTTGTTTTGATGTTTTTGTATAAAAACGGTTATATCTGTTGATCTATTATATGTATCGTCGGCGCATTCCTATATATCCAACAGACCATTTTTTCCGTAATTGACTTTTCAATGAACTATGCCATTTTCGACTATGCTCTATCTGAATTTGCAATCAAAATAAACGTATCTCTAGTTAGTTTTCGAAATATTTTTTTCTGTTTTATCCAAACAACCTATATTTTGCTACTTTTTAGTTAACTACAGTTTATGTACTGAGAAGTCATACAAATTTGTGTTCCTAAGTATCTAACAGACCATTTTTATTCCCAAATGCCCAAACACATATGAAGGTTTACACTATACATACTAACATTTTTTTAAATACATTATTTTGTGATTTCAAAATATTAAAATTATAAAACCATGTTAGATGTTAAAAAATTACTCAATTTTTTATAAAATTCAAACAGAATTTGATTTTTTGTAGTCAAAATTCCGTCAAACTTAAAAAATCACTTTTCTCAACATTTTGGTCGATTAGATATATGGGAATGCAGCTGACGATATTGAGGCGGTCCGAGCCAGAATGAAACATGAAAAAAAAATACATTAGAAATAAACTCATTTTTAAAAATTGACGCTTGGTCCACTATGACTGGGACCAGATATATTCAGTTATATATTCTAGAAAGTCTGAAACACATTTTAACATTTATTTAATGATGATTGGTCCGTTATGGACATATAGAAAATTTCAAATAGTTCAAAGTAGAAAATTATGGAAAAAACTAATATTTCTTTTTCAAAAAACCATTTACCTCAACATTTTGCCATTAAACCCCCTCAATATTTATATACTCTTGGAAAGGTATTTTTTTTTGCTATATCTTACACCTACATACTTTATATCTACGTTAAATGGCTTAGATAAGCATTTATTAAAAACAAATTGTAGAAAATAGTGGGATATGGTCATTAGGTCCTATATATACCGATACAACATTTCCCTCAAAAGAGCCAAAAATAAATTATGATTTGAAAAAAAAGAAAATAATATCAAAAAGTCCATATCATAAAAAAAGGAAAAATAATGTAAGGCCTGTAACAAAATTTTACTCATTGTTACTTTCTAACACACGTAAGACTTCAATATCATTGCTGTCCCTCGAATTATTTTGTTCTTCGTCTTTGGAAATTATTTCTGTATTATTATCATCATTAATCTTCTTTGTTTATAAGTCATTATTTTTTAGAACGAAATCAATTATTAAAGATTATGTAGAAACTTAGGTATAGAATCATCGTATCGTGCTTAATTAAGTACGGTACTGCAAGTTTATACAGTATGGTACAGTATTTGATTTCGTGTTAAATTATTATAAAGTTCTCTGTAAGATGCCATTAATGTTTTAAGTTCACGTTTAGCTTTTTTAGCTCGTTCCTTACTACGATCATGTTGTTTAAATTATGACCTGCCTAATTTCATGCGAAACCAAGACTTTCATTAATTAGAATTGAATTTAAAACGGAAGTATGCCCTTCGTCATTATTACTAAGTTCTCTGTCATGATATGAAACTCGAAGGTGAGGTCTATGATTTCATTTTCACTCAAGCTTTTATTAACTAGATACAATAAACTCATATTATAATCGTCGTAATCTAACTAAGTTATTAAAAATATAATACGACGTTTAAATGTATGTTTAATTAATAATTTGTAAGAAGTGAGATCAAAAAAGTGAATAGAGCATCAAAAAAAGTTCATAGAATAATATTGAAAATCGTGTTAAAACAAATTAATTCGTGTAAAAAGAAAAAAAAACTTATTTTTAATTCGTGCTAAATCAAATTCGTGTAAAAACAGAATTAGATGTAATTGCAAATAAATAATAAATGCACACAGTTTACAAATTATGAATTAAAAAATGACAAAATAACAAATGAGAGCCATTCCAGAATATATTTTCGACGTTGACGTCAATTAAAGTATTCAAACACTATTCCATGCTTATCAATAATTAAAAGTATTCCAAGGAAATCGAATTTATTTCTAAAAAATTATTTACATTTTGTCCTTTTTAACTACAAAATAAATATGGAAACCTTATAAATTTGAACAAAAGTATAAAAAAAAAAACCAATAATGTCTATCTTATTTTATTTTCTCAAATTTCAATTCAATGATAACAGATATCATATTACGATTCTCAAATAATGTAACATTTACGAATTCTTATTTCAATTTGATATAATATGTTTTTCCAATATGCAAATATACTACATATATATATACCTACTCACACAAACATGCATGTTAGTTTTTCATGATTTCATATCCAAACCAGCAATGGTATCTATACCTCTATCTATATTCATTTCCTTGTGCAAGAATCTATTTACATACAAGGATTTATACAAAAATATGTAATAATAATGTTTTCAATGAATATTTTATATAAAAATGTATCTATATATATTATACATATATAAATATTCACATAGATATGCATATATATACAGTATAAATAAGTAGTTCATGCTGTCATAATAAGAAAATACCTTTCATTCATTTGATTCATTTGCAAATTCACATGCTGACAGAAAGTGAAAACAGAATGATGAAAAGAAGTTTACTAAAACAGAAAAGCAAAAAAAATATATAAAAAATTAAAAAATTCTATCGAAAAAATAAACTTATTCTAAAGTAATTTTTCTAAGAAAATTTTCAATTGTGGTCAAACACAACATGTGTATTTGAAAATATAGCATGATATTATATTCTTGTATATATGTATTCATAGGTAATGTATATTATAGAAAGCATAAAAACATATATATAAATATATATATATAAAAATGTCTGTGCATATAGAATATTTAGTATATTTATTACAGTTGAATGTAGCTATGTATGAAATATTGAGGATGAATGAAATATTTTCATCATGTATCTTACAAAATAATAATATACTATCAGGTAGAGTTCATCTTGTAAGCAATAATTATAAAGTGTTTCACCTTAGTTGAATTATATAAAAAAAAGTTTAAATGTTTTATTTTAAAGTAAAATCAAAATGAAATTGTAATTTTTTTTTTAAGTTAAGCCAAACAATAGGTTTCAAACGATACCTTTATAAACGAATGTACATCTTTGACTAATTAAGAATTCGTCGATCGCATGCTTGGTTGATCCATACGCCAAAAAGTCATATTGAGAAAAATGAGTTTAAAGTTTGAAAGACTATAAAAATTAAACTGTTCGATAGAATTTATCCAAATTTTGCCTACAGCTTATGTATGTGCCCCCAAAATATGTTCATGCAAATTTTTAGACTAATAACACTTGCTTTGTTCATTTTAAAAAGATAATTAAATTTTCACCTTTGAATTTAGTTTTTCATTGATGACGTGAATCAAGGGTTACACACGTGGATCAAATGAGCAAGCATTAAATTTTTCTGGAAGTAAGAAGGTTCTATATATTCACCAAAATAGAAAACATAAAAATAAAATACGATATTGTTTAATTTTTAGTTTTTATTAAATAAAACAAAAAAAAATATTTCTAACAAAAATTAAAAATTGCTTTCGAAGCAAAATCTTATTCTAAATATCGCGTATTAACAGTTTTTGATTAATATTTGTTTAATAACAATCATCTTATTAAATAAAATCAAAAATAAACAAATTTATTTACCTTAAAAATAATTTCACAGGTTTGTTAAGTAGCTTTAATCTTAACTAAGTAATTAATTTTTTTGTACTTAGGTATGTAATTTTAATTTTTTAAAATAATTGCAGCTTTCATAGACATTATCTTGTGTAACATAGTACATTTGAAATAGTATAATAATTATTTAAGCAAAGCAGTTAGATAAGGTACGTTTTCATGAGGACTTATTGACTCCTTTATGTCACTGAATTTATTTTTGTCAATTTTGGACGGCTTGGAAGTAAGAGGCTGAACATTAAACAATTTTTTTGGTTTTGGAAGGATCTTCTTGGATGGCTTTCTATTTTTATGCTAATGTAATTAGAGTCCAAACCCAAAAAGGATTTTTTATATTTAATAACAATTCATTATAGCTTTCATTATACCTTTAATAGTAGGTTCATCCTTTTCATATAATATGCATTTTATTTTTGAAAATGGAACCTTGCAAAAATCTAATTTTGCGGCAGGGATAGAAAAATTTTTAAAATCGTGATGAACTGTCATCTGAATTACTTTCAAACAAATTTTCTTTGACTGCATTCTGTTGAGTAACTTAACAAGATGCAAGGGGCCAATGCACTTTCAAGTTTTTTAAATTCCTGTCAATGAAAGAATGGACGCAATCAACCTCTTGAATATATATACTTTATACCACTTGAATATTTCATTATACTTCAACCTCTTGAATATATATACGATCTTTATATATACGGTATAAACCTATGTATATAAATAAATGTACATGAATCAAATTGGCATATTAAGAAAAACCGTTTATTTTTTATCCATGTGGATTGAAAACTTTGATAGCTTAATACACTAATAATGGTTGTGAATCAAAATTGAATTAAAAAAAAAAATATATAAATTAGTGATCCATGTGTATTATACAATAACGTGGATCAAATAAGTACATATAATTTCAATAGTGGATATTTCATATATTTTATGATACAAGGGCCAAAATTTTGGATATAGATCAAAGTTGCATAAAAAATTATAAAAAAACGTGGATGTGGTTCAAAGTTACCTTTCATTATCGTAAAAAGTATTAGATATAGAAGAAAACGGGTAAGACAGAAAGAAAAAGCGTTTCGCAAAACTCCAAAAAATGTTCTAATGTCAAAAATGTCAAAATGGCGTATGGATCAACCAACATCCGAAGAATTGTAGAAAAAAAAATATACTTTTTATCAGGAGGGACATTTTGAATATATTTGTTAATATTTCTCTTGAATTTCTAATTAAACAGATTGTTTTGAATTTAACCGCATTGTACTCATAACTAAGATATACTCAAGATTTGCATCTGGTGCATTTATTTAATTCTTTCCCTTTACTTAAAAATATACTAATCTTAGCTTATGTTATTTACTAGGGATGGTATGAAAGTACTACTGTAACAGAATAATATGATACAAAATTAAAATTTAATAATTAATATTTTGTTAAGTTTTATTATTCCTGAGGAATAAATCATTTCAAACGAGTGCTACCTATATCTACAACAACTATCTAGGCTAAAAACTTAGGCATATTCTATTAGGTATTTAAGCATATAGCCATATTGGATTTGTAAAAATACCGAATTTTTCAATACTAGTATTGTGGTATTGTTGTTTCATAAATGCCAGTATACCGGTATAATACCGGTTAAATTGGATGAATGTACATCAAAGGTTAAAGTTCAATGCTCTAATTTTCATGTTTACAATAAAATATGAAATATATCCTGAATGTCTAAGAAGAAATCTAACATATAATATATAAGACAGTCATACACTCTTAGAAATGCGACAAACTTCAGATTGTATTTGTATAGAAGAGCGAGGAGGCAAAATAAACTGTTATATAGAGGATCAGCTCTTTATAATAGTCTTCCGAATTAATTAAAAATAGAAGAAATTTTGTAAAATTTAAGAAAAGGTTAAAAGAATTAATTAAAAATAATTTAATTTGAGAATATAAATTTTGTTTGCTAATTTAGATTTATGTTTTATATATATAGCTTTTACTAATAAATTAATAAAATAAAAATAAATAAATTAAAGAAAACAATAATGGCATTAAATTCAATAACCATATTTTAAACGTGACTATATTTTTGTGATAACACACCTGTTTGGGCAATTGCAGTTTTTCCTTCATAGATAAATTTAATGTTGAAGATTGCATTTCCGGCAGGGTTGAAATATTTTTAATTATTGTATTATTATTAGATCTACCTAGCCTGATGGATATTAATTTTTATTGAGATGTTTAACATTTTTTATTAGCAAATAGTATATTTTGTCATAGAAAATTTAGTGGTTTTGGTAAAAATGCTATAATTTTCGATGTCAGAATATAGCCCTACTAAACGTCTTTCTTTTATTCTAGTAACAAGAGCTGTTTTTAATTTTTTAATTAATCCAATTACTAAAAATTCTATTTTGAATATTTAACTTGTTAAACATTAAATTAATTGTTACATCTGTCATATTATATATAAGTTTACATTTTTGGAACTTAATGCTTCCACTATACTGCTACTTTAACTGATTGCAATGCTAATATTGTATTATATAGTAGTTCAAAATCATTTACAGAATATTTAATATCAGATTTTAAATCAATTAGGCTTTTGCTTACAAAAAAGGTTCAGATTCCCAATGTAAAACACAAATTAATATTAGAATTGTGTAAAACCATTTATTGCAGAAGTTTATTCTATATAAAAAGTTACCTTTATATTGAACGATTTTTGACATATAAAATTTAATATTGACATCGCTAGAAAACTATATCTACTGTATAGTACTTTGTATCCATAATAGCATAGTTCCATTTTATTTTTAGTGATAACCCAAACTCTGAACTATTTATCATTTTTATTTTATCTCAATGATAAAAGGTACTGTACCAGGTCGAAAAAACCAGAAAGCATTTTTTTGCGTTCGTCGGGAATCGAACCTGAGATCTTTCGGTTGAAAGGTAGTTCTTTTACCTACTGAGCCACCCAGCGTGTATGTTCGACTGAACTGCATTTCGCTGTAGTAATGTAATGTCGGTCTATTCCTTAAATTAACTATTCGCATATAATTAAAATATATAAAAAGACAGTGTATAGTAAAAAGTTGAAGAAGGTAGTATTGTGGTATTCGAATATATTTTGGAAAGTGAAATTATTTGATTCATGCAAAATTTGAGTTCAGTCGCCCACAAAATATTTACGTGAATTAAAAAGAAAATAGTATTTGCCCGCTTCTCGAAATTCCAGCTTGGTAAAAAAATGTATTAAATTTTATTATGAGTTGTTTTCTGTAACTTATACTCGGTGCTGTATTTAATTTTTTCATTGATTTATCTTAGACAACAACCATATACGTAATACCTGATATATTAAACAAAAAAATTCAAACTTAAATTTAATTCAGGAAAAGTAAAACCTTTGTATTTGGTGAGTTACAACAATTTGATAAATTAAATTTTTTGTATATTAACTCATTTTAGGCCACTGTACCAAATTTGGCACAGTCAAATTTAGCCTTATTTCTCTGGTTATACTTATCCCTGGCAATGCTTTAATAATAATTTGTTTTTCGCTACCTATTTAACAAAAAAAATTTGGGGAAGAACCAAATTTAGAGTTTTACTTATATAATTAGAAGGTTTCTTGTTTCATAGTTTTTTAATTTTTTTTTAGTGATCGACTTATAGTAAGAGTGAGAAGTACAAAACCAAATTAAAATTAAGGTATTGTAGTGTAAGTGTCAAAAATAAATTTGAAAATAAATCTTTAAAAACAACAATAAACATTTTGAAATTTTTTTTGGAATTGGTAAGTTTTAGAAAGCGATAAAGTTTAGTGTGCCAATTTTGGTACACTGGCCACATATGAAAAAAAAAAAATTAAAAATTATTGTTTGTGTGTAGGCAATTTATAGCAATGGCGAAGAAGTTGTTTTACGGACAAAATGATTTTCAAGGACTGGAGGAGTTAGTGGATAATTTAATAGGAAACGAACTGACTGAAGTAGATTGTGTCATTGTTCCTCCACCTGTTGATGTTGTAACGGATGAAGAAGATATTGAGGAAAATAATTTGTTTACAAGAGAGCTTCCAAATGATATTCCAGGCACAATAGAAATATTTGTTACAAACGATATAAATGATAGTGACAGTGACAACAGTGATAATGAAGATTTAGCTTCAAAAAGACAAAAACTGCGGAAGAAGAAATTAGACAAATCAGCACCTTTCCAATGGGTAAAAACATTTCCAGAGTATTCAAATTTTACTGACGATATTGGAGATCTCACAGAAAAATTGGAAAAAATTCAATCAGAAATAAGAAAGTTAGCTCCACAAAAAATTTTTGAAAAATTTTTTGATAAAGAAGTTATAGAATCAATTGTGAAACAAACCATTATATATGCTTCGCAAAATAATAACCATAATTTCAAAATCACAAGTGACGAATTAAAAACTTTTCTAGCAATATTATTGTTTACAGGTTACCACCAACTTCCACGCCAAGAAAATTATTGGTCACTTGATGAAGACTTTCGTTCAGAGTTGGTAGCTGGTTGTATGTCTAGAAATCGGTTTAAGGAAATAAAACATTTCTTACATCTAGCAGACAATTCTAAAATCGAGGAATCAAATGATCGAATGTATAAAGTGAGGCCGCTAATGAACATGCTTTGTAAAAAATTTTGCCAGTGGGGATATTTTCATCGAGATTTGTCAATAGACGAGTCAATGGTAAAATATTTTGGACACTATAGTGGAAAACAATTTATAAGGGGAAAACCTATCCGCTTTGGGTTTAAAAACTGGATGTTAGCAAGTAGCACTGGTTATTGTTACAAGTTCGATACTTATTGTGGTAAGAATAAAGTAAATATTGGAAAAGATAAAGTACCTTTAGGAGCGAAAGTTGTTTTAGAATTGATCTCTGAAATAGAAAATCCATCATGCCACATTTTGTACTTTGATAATTTTTTTTCGGGCTACAGTTTGATGCAAACTTTAAAAGAAAAAGGTTTCAGAGCTACAGGAACTTTAAGGGATAATCGCACAAAAAAATGTCCAATTACTTCAATTAAAGAATTTCAAAAGAAAAACCGAGGCTATTTTGAATATATGTTTTCAAAAAACGATGAAATTTTTGTGGTAAGATGGAATGATAATAAGCCATGTACGATTATTACCAATTGCGGCTATATTGAACCAGTAGCAAAAGTTAAAAGATGGTCTTCTTCAGTTAAAGCCAAAGTTGATGTTGATCAACCAGCTGTATATAAAAATTACAATAGTGGGATGGGTGGTGTAGACGCCCATGATCAGGCTCTGTCAAATTATCGAATATCAATTCGGGGCAAAAAGTGGTGGTGGGTACTATTCACAACCATGTTGGATACAGCTGTTGTAAATGCCTGGAAGATTCATATATTATTTTCCGAGGGTGAAAAGTTGGATCTGCTGAATTTTAAAAGAAACATAACTAGGTATTATTTGCTAAAATTTAAGAAAAATGTTTATCAAGTGCCAAAGTCAGCGCCTGGTCCTATAGGTTTAGCAAAGGATGGGTTGAATCATTTTCCAAAAAAATTAGAAAAAAGGCTTCGATGTGTTATTTGTCACAAACGCGGATTTTGGCAATGTGAAAAATGTACAAAAACATTATGCATTGAAAAAACTTGTTTTAAAAATTTTCATATGTAACTGGCCAGTGTACCAAATTTGGCACACCTCTCTAAAAGACAAATAAATGAATTTTTTTTTATTTTAATTTTTTTTTTTGATTTGGTGCCATCAAATTTGTTTTATTTTTATAAAATTACTACTTTTCTAACAACAGAACTCGTGTGGCCTTTAATGGGTTAAGATGGATTTGCATACATGGGATGAAATTGTAAATTAAAATTTCTAATTGAAAATGAAAAAATTTTGAAAAAATATTTCGCTACGTCTCTTTTTAAATATTTAAATCACTTAAAAGGGTAATAATGAAATTTGGTGCTGAAATATGGTTCAGATATTTGTACCGTACTTTTTTAATTTACAGATTATTAAATTGAAGATATATTATAATTTTAGAACTAAACTGTACAGAAATTTTAATTGTAATAAAATATTGTGATATAAAAGGAATATACTGATGGTTATAGTTGAGTTAATACAACCTTAAGTTTGTCCTAAGTTCAATGGCAACCCATTGCAAATAACTAAACTGCTACCTAGTGTCGGACTTATTGTTCATAAAAATATTTGACATATAAGTATGCGTGCATGCGTATTAGAGCTTTTGTTCAAAGTGTCATAATTATTGATTACAAAAATTCAATTAAAGTTGACCTATTGTCAAGAAGCCTAAATTATTTGAATCATAATATTATCTGTAAATATACGTTATAAATATAATGATTGATGATAGTACGCCATAGTAGTATATATTTTTCATGTGCTCTAGGCTAGGTGCAGACATTCAATATTTTTGTGTTGTAACTGTTTGATTGCACATTTGTGTTCCATTAGTATATAATATGAAAGCGCGAACTGGTTTTATGTGTAGGTACTTAACTCTTCAAAAAAATATAAACTTATTTTTAACTTTACTTTAGAAAATGGGATAAGATCTGAAAATGCATATTATTTTTAAAAAAATTACTGAGATATCTTCTCTAAAAAACTATATCTCTCTTCTCTATTCTAATATTAAAAAAATAAAATTGAACATCTTTTAAACCATATCTCAGTCAGTATCCAAACAAAGAAGATAAAACTTTTTAGTTTTTAATTTAATTTCAATTTGATTTTCTTTAATTTGATTCATCTATTTGAAGTTGAAGTCATTCTTCTTGTTATTACTTTTTTTTTTTACTTAATATCCTAACTGATATACAAATATAATAATAATAATTGTTATTATTATTATTATTGTACTCCTCTCTTTCCATACTCATATGCATAGCATACACAAAGTAAAGAAAAATTGTAAAATTGTATGTAATTTTATATTAAGTTAGTATTGGTATATCTATATGTATTATAGAATTTTATTATTGTGATTTTGACCAAAATACTTTACTGTGCATAACAAAACAATACTGTCTTGATTGTATTTCTTATATAATTTCATTCAACAAAACAATAACAATAATAAAAATAAAAATACAATAAAATTGGTTTCAATATGTTGATTACTTTTTATATTCTTTTGATTTATTTTCTCAATTTTATCACATATAAATTTAAAAACATTCATATTATATAAAAACATAATATACATTATATATAGTACATAAACAGGGTATTTCATGTGATTGGTATGATTTTAAACAATAGTCATGAAACAGAAAAGAATATTATCGTATAAGATGTGACGGTGCAATAAGCAAAGCAATGGGATTTTATAATTTTATGTCAGTTGATAAAATCGACGCGGTCCAATATTTGAACTGGAAATGACATTTAACGACGTTAAAAGTTGAGGTAAATTAAACGTTTTTGCATTCACTATTTTAACGTTGTTCAATTTATTCAAATCCTTAAGAAATCTATGTATTCAACTTTTGTTAGATATTTCACGCTGTTGAAAATCGTTAATATTATCTCCAGCATAAGAACCAAATTCAAATTTGATTTTTTACTTCAAACCAAAAAATATAAATAACAAAAACGTTCAATCGACCTGTTAAATATATTTTAATAAAGATAAATTTATGTAATTCTTATATTTGTTATTTTATTATCATTCTATTAATAATTAACTCCTAATGCCCATGTTTATACGAGGCAGAAATCTGCCGCAGATCTACCGCAGAAATCTACCATCATGTTCATACGTAGAAAAAAAACTGGTAGATTTCTGCCATTGTTGATGTCAGATTATTGAAGTATCAAGATGGCCGGAATTGAAATTATTCGCAAAGAATAAATAAATAATTTTTTATTATTATTTTGGTGTCAATTTAACATTATTATTTGTATAATTTATATTTTCTTATTTGATTAATTATCGATGCGAAAATTACGTTGTCATTGTTGTGAATAAAAAATAATAAGAATATTTTGACACTGACATATTCCCAGAAAAAAAATTTAAACGTCAAAAATCTACCAGAAATTTAAAATTTTGATGGATTTGCTTAACCCTTACCTTATTCACCTCTCACCCATAAATTTTGGTAAATTTTAACAACTTTTCTACCCGTATTTTAGTAATTTGTCCTACTTAATATATATTCCACGTAACATTTTATTGTTATAAAAACAAAATGAGTGCTATAAGCTACCAATATGACTCCCAATAAGCACTATAGATGTTTTTAATGGAATAATGTGATTAATATTACTATAAGAAAGTTCTCATAGCAATAGCGGGAGTTGTTATAATGGGATTTTCAGCAAAAAGCTACGGCAATGTTGTTATAAGTCTAAAATTGCGTAATCCTATAACAAGAGTTAAAGTGTCGTTATAAGAATATAATTTAATTTAATAAAACAGTGGACCTGCAGATAAATCTGGTCTGGAATTGAGGTCGTTTTCCCTTTCGGGATGTGGGCCTTTTTAACAAAAAATTAAAATTCTTACAATTCATTATCTGATCTTATATCTAGCTTATGTACTACAGAAAAATTAAATAAAAGAATAAACTATAAATATAAGAAAAATTAAGTTTAAATTTCATTTTGTACTTAGTGCCTAATTTACGTACTAATTAACATTACATTACTAACTCTATTTTAATAAAAACAAAAAAAAATGAACTAAATACATTTCATTTGAGCATTTACATTTCATTCGATTTGTAAATTAAGAGAATTCCGTGTAAATCTAAAAAAGACTCAAAGCAAATATTAATTTATACAATTATAAAAAACTTTAATTAACAAAAACAAAAAAAGAAGAAAAAAACAAAAAAAAATATTCTTTTTATTCCTGCTTTTATCCAGGCCACTGAGCCTAGATGTGCAGTGGATTCTATTCTACAGTAACGGTATTTTTGATTGGTTAACTTGTTTTGAATTGAGGATTGGCTGAACGGTGGCGTGCTATATTTGTTCCCAGATGTTGTGGTGGGTAAGGAGTGATTTAATTAGGGATATATGGGATGAATTTGAAAATTGTAGGGCTTTTAATGGCGTAAAGGTGTATTGGGACGTGATTGGACTATTGGATGGGCATTCTGTAAGGATATGTTTCATTGTTAAGATTTCGGGACAATGAATACATGTCGGTGGTGGTGACCTGGTGTAAAGGTGTTTGTGGGTTGGGAGGGTGTACCCTAGGCGTACCCGTGTTAGTTTTACACCTAAGGCACGGGATTTAAATTTAATTGGACCTGGGATATTAGCATTATTGTTGTGGGATCTGGCAAACCGATTGGAAGAATTCCAGGTTGTTTGGCGGATGTGCGCCGATAAGAATATAATTGCTAGAATTTTCCTATTACATTTTTCGACAACCATTATTTTTCACAAACATGGTAAAACATTTTTTTTTTTTTAAATAAACAAAAACTAAAATGGATTTATTTTACATTCTTTTTGTTAAAGTATCATTTTTACTTAAAAGAATAATTATTTAAATATCAAATTTGATGTTATGCATTATTAGCACACATTACTTAACATTTTGATGATGCAATTTAAAAATATATTTTCATTTATTTATTTAAAAATTTTGATTATTTTTGAAGGGCAATGTATTTTTCCGAAGCATTATTATAATAAATGTCAATTATATTTTTAAATATATTTCAATTATATCTTTATAAATATTAATACCGGAAAAATCTTAACCGGAGTATTAATTATTTATTAGTTACATTATTTCATATTATTAATCATTTACATACAAATATAACAATATGTAATTAATATTTATATTCCTTTCTCATTATAAATAAATTTATAAACTCCATAAAATTAATATTTAAAAATAAAAACTAATAGCTATCTCACTCTCTCTTAACATACATTATTTCAAAATAAAAACATATACAATAATCCTAATAAATATGTATACTAATCCTATAACATAGTAAATTCGGAAATGCATCAGCATCACGCATCGTCAATGTTCCATATTCTAAAATTCAACATTAAAATGTTGCTGAAAGCGTAACATTTTTTTTTTGCAACATTACTGTTTGTGATGCGGAAACTAGAGCAAACTTCGCATCATAGAATTTGTTGATGCTTTGTTTGCCATATTGTTATAAACAGCTGTTTGACATTTTAAATTTTTTTGTGATTTCATTCCTTCAATTGTTTCAATTGATTGAAATACATTACTGTGAAAGTGGTATCATTTTTTTCCATCAATTTTAAAATAAAGTACGATTTCTTTTTATTTATTTCTTAACACATTTTTATGTTCTATTGATTGTTTTGCTTTGTAATTGAATTACTTTCATATTCTGATGATTCACAATTTTCCAAAAATACATTCAAAGCGATATTAAATAATAGTTTTTTGATTTGAATTAAATTTTGAAAGCATCACTGTCAAATTCTGATAGTTTTAAAATGTATTAATTGCATCAGCAACATAAAGCATCATTGCCAAATTGTATCATGAATTTTGTATTTAATATAATATTCGTGATACCGCATCATGATTGGCAATGTGGCATTTCCGAATTTATTACAGCAATTGGTCCAATGCTTTATAGGATTCTCCATTTTAGTGCTATAATGTATTTATAACGTTTCGCAACAATTACGTATCACTCAAATTACAACAAATACTACTATAACAGTGTTTATAATAGTGTTATAAGAGTGCGCAAGTGCCTAATAGCAAAAAAATTGTTGCGTAGGATATTAATGTACAAATATTTAAATATTAGATAAGTATTTATGGGTTACGTCTTTTTTGTTTTTTTTTTATTAAGTTAATTTAAAAAATAATTTAGAAAACATTTAAAAATACCAGCTAGTTGTACTTCTCTACTCTCCTGTATCCAACAATCATTTAATAAACAATACACAATGCTTGATTCAACCTGTATATTATTATGGCTGTACATGATATAGTTGAAGATGACTTGAGTGTTCTGGATTCATTATGGTTATTTCAGAATTTAATCAAGCATTTTTTTTTATCATACACATTATCTACATAATACAATATATATATATATATATATATATATATAATTAAGTCTGTTGTTCAAATGAAAAATTTGAATTTATAAATCTTCGATATTCTTATGTACCCAAAGAACAATCTATAAAATATAAAATGAATGAATGATTGAATAAATCAATATTATGTGCATATAAACAATATTGTTTTTCTACATTTTATTGTTAGTGTGAAACAATTTCGACATTGCTATGATTGTTTCACAACACAACAACTCCAATTTATATGTACAGCTTCAGAAAATTTCGTTGTTTCTTAACAATAATAATTGTAGTATGTGTACTATGGTTAAAGGATAATGTCCATAAAAAAAAAAAATAAATTTGGCAAATTTAAGTTTCAATGATTTATGTATATCTACTAAGTAGTACTGAAGCTTACCAAATAACTAAAAATACAATATTGAAACTTTTAATTAAAAGTTACATTTTTGTGTTGTTTATAATTAAATTTCAATCATACAATACAAATTATGTAAGTAATAGTAAGTAATATAATTTATATGAATATTCTTCAAAAACCATAATTATAGATAAATTATTTTTCTTTCTAATAAATAGTCGAGTGGGTGCATACATAATATATATATATAATACATATGAAGGTTGGATAATAATGCTGAGAGACAATTAATTCTAAATCAAAATTAATTTTTTTCATTTTGTACAGAATAATTATGAAAAATTCAAGTGAAACAAATAAAAATTTTTATTAGTTTTTTTCAGTTTAAATCTATTGTATTAGGGTTTTTTATTTATATTAATATGTTTTCTGAATTGGTTTTAGCCAAATTTGTGTATGCCAAATTCTGTTGCAAAGTGTTATAAAATTGTTTATTCTTTCTATTTCTATACTGTTCTTATTACTTCTGCTGTAAATTCTTTTAAACATAGTTATCTTGCGCTCTTAAAATGATTTAAAATCTTAATTTTTATTTATTAATTTATTCGTTCTATTCTCAAAAAGAGCGTTAGCTCATACAGGGTGGTTATTAGTACTTAAATTTTAAATTAAATGTTAAATATACATCATAGTAAACAACAAGTAGAAAGTATAAATGGCAATATAGTAAGAAAATATATAAAATATTTATTAAATAGAAAAATGTAATAATTATTGAGAAATTATATCATGTATATAAATTTAATTAGTTAACATTTAATTCAGTACTAAAGATGGTTAATTATGTATTTTTTATGTATTTTTTAAAACTTTTATAAACTTTATTTTTAATAATTGTAGTTCGTATTTCTTCTCACTTCTAATTTCAATTATTTTAGATAAGTTCAATAATAATAATAGTTATTTTTTAGTTAAGTTCAATAATAATAATAGAATAATTAAAAAATAAATGAATGTTGTTAAAAGTGTTGGGTTCAAAAACTTATTGGTATCAAAATGTTAATGAAAAATTCACAGATATGAGTAGTCTTACTGCAGAACTTAGTTCTGAGTTTTGTGACAGTAACCAGCTGTATATAGTTGAAGATGTTTGGCAGCAGCAAAGTTGTTACTTTGAAGAAATAAATTCACTTGAACTTCATAGACTGATACTGAAATTAAATAATTCTAATTTCGATACGCTAGGTATTTCTAATTTTGTTTTAAGAAAAATTAGTCTTAATATAGATGATGTTCTAGCTCATATTTTTAATTGATTTTTTTAATATTTTTTAATATTCGCTATATACAGTTAGACAATTTAATATTATAATGTACAGTTTTTGAATGTCAGAATTTTAATAGTTCATACAGCATTTTTTATAATAATGCATTCTGAGAAATAACTCACATCCAACATTAACAATCGTATATCGATAACACACACAAGAAAGTTACTGCGTTTAACTTTTTTCTTTTTTACAAAAAAGTTTTTATTCTATAAAATATAAAATGTTGTGCAAACTATTTTTTTTTTTTTTTTTTTTTTGTTTTTTGGGTTTTTGTATTATCCCGTACTGTAAAAGTTTAATTTTATATTTTATAAAAAGTTTCTTACAAAAATTTTTAATGTACGTTATTAATATAAAAAACTAAAGAAAAAGGGAAAACTTTTTCAATATGTTCTATGAAGGTTTCTCTTTTTTAAGTTTTTTTTTTTTATTTTGTTATTTTTTTTTTAATTTTAATAAGAACACTTATTTTTAGTTTTTAAATTCTATAATAATTAACTGTTGGCAGATATTTAATTAAAGTAAAGATCAAATTATAAAAAACAATGAAAGTTAAAATAAAAATTTTAGTATCTTGTAAAGAAAAATTTTTGATTAGTTTTATGTGAACTGGGACATTTTAAATTTAAAGTGTTGGTTGAATTTTGAAGATATAAAATTATAGCAAACGTTTATATTAGGAATAAATTAAAATATGTTAGTAGTAGGTCGTAAATTTAGACTGTTGAATTGATTAGAGATAAATTATTCTGAATGATACTTTATCGGGTCAATCGCGCTAGTTTATTACGATAGACTTTTTTCTATTGTTTATTTTTCTATAAACTTTTAAAATCAACGACATTTTTTTGATGGGCTTAGATGGGAATTTTAAAATGGTTAATAGTTCGTTTTTTGTTTATTTTCATGTTTAAAATATTGGCTTATTTTTATTTTAAGAAAAAGTGTTTTAGTAATAAAAGACAATTGGAGAAAATTCTGAGTTTGATCGAAAATAATATAGAAATTGGAAAATGTGCCTGCAAAAATTTTTTTTTTATCCTAACATACATCTAAAAACAATCGAGTTTTAGAATCAATAACTAAACTAGTATAACTATCAGTATTCATTATCATATCAACTCGCCTATGAACTCAAATTACTAAATTGATTCGATAGTAAAAATCATTCAGTTCTAACTGTTGATAGTCAAATTTTCTATAGCATAGATCGTCCAATCCAACTAAAATTTATGATAAATGAACGAAGTCAAATTAATTATTGTAGCTACTTTCAAAATATTCCAAATGGAAACATTTATATTTTTGACAAAAAAAAATATTTTAAACTACATGTGTTAATCTTTTTGACAAGTGTATTAGTTTCAATATACTTCAGTGATAACAAAAAAATTGTTGATAGAATTTCATAAAGTCGATTCTATCACCACCCTAGCACATTATGTACTTTTTTTATAAATAGAATTAATACTCCCACGCTTTATATTTCTAAATTATTTTTGAAATAAAAAAATAATATTATCTCCTCGTTTTAATGCAAAATAATGCACATTTTGTATTCATACTATTTTCAACATTTACGCCCGAATTTGCTTCTAAGCTTACTTTACCTTGATGATGCAGTCGAGCTATGAGACGAAATTTATTGGCAGAATAATATAACATGAAAGTACATTAACTTTTCATAATGTTTATATAAAAACAATCAAACTTTTTTAGCTCAATTAAAGGACTTCAAGAACTACAATTCAAAACTAAAAAATATATGGAGAATAAAAGGAACGAGGAATACTGTTTTTTTTTGTTCTTTTGTGTATCTTTTCCTAATTATAACATCAAATAATTAACATAATAAAACACATGTCTTTCTATTGGGGGGGCTGTTTCATGAAGGACTCCTGGTGAATATTTAATCTATATTGTAGGCCCTGTTTTAATGAACTCATAAATTTTAATTATTTTTCTATTAATCGGTTACCTTTTAAACATCACATCATATGATGATATGAAAGGTTTTCGATTTATACTAGAATTAGAATACTGAAATTGATTACAATAATACTGAATTATAGGCTACCGTTTACACGGTAAGTAATAATGTCAGTATTTATAATACTGACCATATTAGTTATTGTATAATGGCAATATTGAAGTACAGAAGGGTTATATTGAAGTTTTCAAAATAGTTTTAATTACTTTATTTAATATATTTGATTATATTTCAATTTGAGGTTATTCTATCACTACTTCAATATTATACTGTTATTATTAATGATGGTGTAAACATCAGTATTTTCAAAATTTGATTAAGAGTAGTCAAACCTTTTATACTGATATATTTATGTGCAAAAATAATAATATTAACCCAGGAGAGGTAGTCATATTTTACTATAATTTAGATGGAAGTAAATTTTACTCACTTTTACTAAATTTTATGAAAAATTGTAAAAACGATACCTCAAATTTAAATATAATTAAAAAATATGAAAAAAAAGTAATTAAAACTATTTCGAAAAATAATTTTTATTAAAGTAATTCATAACAGTAATTAATAATATATTTAAAATATAATAGTAAAAATAAGATATTTATTTGGTCTTCAGCACATAATAAATAAATATTATTGCAAATTGGTAAAGTGGTGGTGTAATATATTTTTTTGTAAATACAATTACTGCAGTACAACATGAGTAGAATTTACTCACCGACTTTTCCTAGAACATTAATACCTCTCAATATTCAAATACAAATTACTTATTTATTTATTTTTTGTTTACTTTAAAATATGATGAAAGAATAAAGTACAGTTACATGATTTCAAAAAATATATTTTTGCTTCCTAATGGGAAAATAATGAGTGAGTAAAATGTACGTAGATTACCAGGGTTAATGAAATAATTTACGATGAAAAAGAAATATTAGAAATGTTTGTACAAAAACTGTAAACAATACCAGAGTTGTAAAAATGAAAAAAAGATCCTTCTTAATACTAAAAAATAAAATGGATGAGGCTGAAAAAGTTTTATTCAACATTTATAAAAGCCCGTGCTACTTTAGATGACGTACGAACAAAAAAAAATGAATATCCCTTCGTTCAAATTAAATAAAAAATAGATAAATCAAAATATATCTAAATATATAAATAAATAATCAAAAAGATCCGCCAGCGGAACAGATTCAATAAATAAACCAAGCTCTTGGCTTTTTATGTGTAATTAGTATTTCTTCCAAAAGATTCATATAAGTGAATTTATCTCTTTTTTTTTGGCCATTGCTTGACTCATATTTTCCTTTTAAATTTTTACACTTTTTTAAGTGCGGAAGTGCTAAATTAATTATTGCTAAGCATGCTTTTTCCCATTTTCCTATTTCAACTAAATGTTTGAATACAATGTAATCGAATTGAATATTAATCGTGTAATGGGGTAAAAAATACTGAAATATTGATTCAGTATTTTCGTCAGTAAAAATGCTGTCATTATTATACTTATTATGTAATTCTAGGTAAATAAACATAAAATTGCATTGGATTGGTTTGTTTAGTCTAAAAATTTACAATTAAAATCGCATCAGTGGGACTTAAGATGGAATAAGTTAAACTAACCTGATTAGTTATTTAATCTCATTAATCAACAAATCTGCTTTAGGCACTATGGCAGTTTTACAATATAAGATTATGATGAGGATAATGATTAATAAACAGAAAAATGAATAATTGTAATTGTATCACCATAGCAATAACCTGATAATGTGATACAATTGTAAATATACTGATAATGATATTTTATGTTACTCTATTACTAATTTAATCAACTTCTTAAATAATAAAGGTGTAATGCATAGTTTTTGGTACATTTGTTCTATTAGACTTAATATATTCGACTCTACTAATTATTATTACAGTACTACTATTGATTTAATTGTATATATTTCCACTTTAAATTACATTATTTCAAAGATTGCTATTTACTTCTAATGCTTAAGTCTTTCTTCAGTTAAATTAATAGCACCTATACCGAAATTGTATATTGAAATGATGTTAAAACAAATTTAAACGCTATTGGTAAGGTAAAATCGTAAAAAAATAAAATAACAAAATTTATTTATTTTCTTTCGATAATTTGTTATTTTTTTTATTTCTAAACTGAAAAGGGATATTTTCTAACAGCAGATTTTCGAATAATAAAACAATAATTTATGATAGAAAAGGATCTAAAAATTATGGGACATTTTCAAATTTTTGATTAATCTTTATAAAAAAAAATAAATCTTTAATTTATGAGCATATTCTAATGATAATATAATAGAATGCAAAATATGTAGAGAGAACCTAATTTTAAACTTTATCATTATAAAAAAAAAAATAAAAAACAAAAAAAAAGGGAAAATCCAAAGATCTCAAACACTCTTTTAGAGAATAAATTATTATTTATTAAAATATTGTGATCAATTGGAAATTCTGTGGTTAAAATTTGGAAATTTAAGTAATGTTCAAAACATTTTGAATTACAAAAATAAATAACATCTTCTTTGTAGGAAATTCTATATGGCTTAACTGTATAAATTTATGTATTTTGAAATTTAAACTACACACTACTTCTCACTAGAATAGAACAAATTCTAGGGTCAGCAATTTTCATTATTATTAAAATTCGTACATAGAAATATTCGCCAAAAACACTTAAATATCACTATTTTATCTAGTTTTTTGTATAAGTATTCTAGAAGAAGGCTTCTAATAAAACCAATAAAAGAAAGTAAAGCGGTTAGAGTTCGTATTAATGTTATCCTTTTTTGCTTAAACACTTATTCTGTAGCTGCCCAGCAATAATAGTCAGACTTCGGACTTTAGGTGAGGCTTTCTCCAACAATATAAGTGTTGTTGCGAAAAGTAAAATTGGCAAACTGATAAATTTTCTCAATTGCATAAGGTGGGGATTAGTACTGAGCTCCTTGGGAGAGTAAAAATTAACCAATCGTTATTTCACTCGAGTCCTGGTATCAAAAAAGCACAATTAAAGGCTAATTGCTTTTGCAGAAGCAACTACAATGGCTATTTCTACCTACCTATCTTCTTTTGAAAACGAAACTGCAGAATAAAGAATATTATCCGAAAACTCGAATGACACCGAGTATTACCGACTATTACCGACATCGTTTCTTTATGTCAAGTCAGTTAAATTGAGTCTTTTTGCTCTTCCATGCTGTTTGAAATAAGTGACTAAATTGAAATTGTAAATCAAATGACAGTATAATCAAATTATTGATTAGAGGGTATTTTTGTGGTGGTATTGAATATACCGGGTGTTAAAATTAATAAAAATAAAACAAAAATGCAACATATTTTCCTTTGGTAAACAAAAATTAATAATAATCATTTTTATAAATAAATTTTTTTTTCATGTTATCATATTTTTTATCTCAGTTTTGGGTTCCTGCAAAGTTTATCTAAAACAAAAAAAAAAAAAAAACACAAAAAAAAAACAAAAAAAAAATTTACTTTACGAAAGTTTCTTATTTTTTGACATAGAATCCGAATTTGCATAAAACAAGTACCCCTTCCCTTTTGAAAATCTCGATTTCGGCCAATTTCGGCGAATTTCGAGCTTAAAAAACACTCTTCCAGTCTTTCCTGGAAGTTGAAAATATCACCCTCGATTTAGATAATAAATTTTTGATTTAATTTTAAAATAATGGCTCATAAAAAAAGTTGATACGCATGATGTGGAACACCTTGTACAAAATAAATAAAAAAATTTTGAATTGAATTTAGCTAAATGTACATTTAAGACTATAGTCACCAAATACTAGTCACTAAACTAATTTCTCGTTACGGTATCGGTACCGGTCATACTCTGACAACTACATTGCAAAACAATGTTTTGAATGAAATTTTCTTTCTGCCCATTGCCTGTGCCTGATACTAACCGTCTCACTGATTTAATAATGGATAATAAAAACCATTTTGTTATTGATAGAACTATGACGATTGATATTGACAAGACCATTTGATAGGATAATGATAGCTATTTTGTTTTTTGTTATTGACAGGACCATGACTATTGATATTGTCAAGACCATTTGATAGGATAATGATAACTATTTTGTTTTTTTGTTATTGATAGGGCCATGACGATTGATATTGACCAGACCATTTGATAGGATAATGATAACTATTTTGTTTTGTTGTTATTGATAGGACCATGACTATTGATATTGTCAAGACCATTTGATAGGATAATGATAACTATTTTGTTTTGTTGTTATTGATAGGACCATGACGATTAGTATTGACAAGACCATTTGATAGGATAATGATAACTATTTTGTTTTGTTGTTATTGATAGGACCATGACTATTGATATTGTCAAGACCATTTGATAGGATAATGATAACTATTTTGTTTTGTTGTTGTTGATAGGACCATGACGATTGATATTGACAAAACCATTTGATACGATAATGATAACTATTTTGTTTTGTTGTTATTGATAGGACCATGACGATTAGTATTGACAAGACCATTTGATAGGATAATGATAACTATTTTGTTTTGTTGTTATTGATAGGACCATGACGATTAGTATTGACAAGACCATTTGATAGGATAATGATAACTATTTTGTTTTGTTGTTATTGATAGGACCATGACTATTGATATTGTCAAGACCATTTGATAGGATAATGATAACTATTTTGTTTTGTTGTTATTGATAGGACCATGACGATTGATATTGACAAGACCATTTGATACGATAATGATAACTATTTTGTTTTGTAATTATTGATAAGATCATGACGATTGATATTGACAAGACCATTTGATAGGATAATGATAACTATTTTGTTTTGTTGTTATTGATAGGACCATGACTATTGATATTGTCAAGACCATTTGATAGGATAATGACAACTATTTTGTTTTGTTGTTATTGATAGGACCATGACGATTAGTTTTGACAAGACCATTTGATAGGATAATGATAACTATTTTGTTTTGTTGTTATTGATAGGACCATGACTATTGATATTGTCAAGACCATTTGATAGGATAATGATAACTATTTTGTTTTGTTGTTATTGATAGGACCATGACGATTGATATTGACAAAACCATTTGATACGATAATGATAACTATTTTGTTTTGTAATTATTGATAAGATCATGACGATTGATATTGACAAGACCATTTGATAGGATAATGATAACTATTTTGTCAGATTATTAACTGTCAAATGTAACATTGAACCGTTTATTACATAAAAACAACTATAGTTACGGTATAAATGGTGTTACGTGTTAGAATAACCTGTTATTTTGAAAATTTAGTTATGATATCACAATACTTTTTTTTGATTTGCAATGAAATAGTCCCCCACAAAACAAAATCACAAATTTTAGAAAAAATTTCAAAATTATTAAAAAAAAATTTTATTTTATTTTTTTAACTCACATCTTATTTTAATCCTAAAAAACTTAAATAAAAGTTTGGTTCGATAATTTTATGAAATAAAATATTTTGTTTTTTTTTTTTTTTTATTTATACTAAATACCTATATACCAACAAAATAAATACATCTACCTACTTATATACATAATATATATAATATAAAACATAATAATAATACAATGTATATTAATAACTCATCATCTATTATATTATAACCTATCATCAATAACCATCATTATAAAACCATCCTCGATTATCATCATTGTAACGGAACGAACACATGCTGATGGTTATTTTAGATATTATTCATGGCACATCCTCGAGCCAGTTGGTAATTTGAAACCAATAACTTTGTTTATAAATTTTATTTTCTGAGCATTAATTTCCTTTTTTTTTTTTTTTATTTTGTTTATTTTTGATTGTTATTTTTTTTTTTTATTATTATTATTATTATTTTATGTATTTATGTAACTATATGTATATTGAATTCACATTTTCTATGAATTTGTGTGTGTTTGAATGTATTTTATCAAAAATATATTTAAAGAATTATAAGAGATTAGCAGCGATACTTTATTCCAATTAAAAGTATTGAATTTTAAATTAATGTCCGTAAAAAAAATTTTTTTTTTTTTTTTTCTATAATGAACTTTTTGGTAAAAAAGAAATTAAAACAAAATAAAAACAAAAAAAATATCCTATTTGTGGTGTAGTTCAAAATAATAAAAATAAAATAAGAGAACTACAAAAGGATAATATTATAAGTGCAAAAAAAAAAAAAAAACAAAAATAAGAAAAAAAAAAACACGAAATAAATATAAAAATAAAAAAATTAACAAAATTTCATTGAAAATGTATATTATTTAAACGCGAAAAATAGGACCAGAAAGTGAAAATTAAAACTGTGTACCAGATGGCTCCATCAAATAATGGATTGCGGTCAATTACGTGAGAAAGCAGCCAGCTTTTAATGTAGGATTTTCATTAATTTGTTATTTTCCTTTTGTTTTGAATATTCACCGATGCAAACATATAAAATGATATACGTGTTATAATAACGGTACAAATGAAAAAAAAAACAGCATTATCTATACGGAAATATAATGTATATACACCAACGTATATAATATAATATAATATAAAAACGAATACAACTAAATAAAATTAATTGAAGGATAAGCACAATTTTTTATGATATTCTTTCGACCACAAATTCTTCCTTTATGGTTTCATCTTCCCTATTAACTGAATTTTTATCTATTCAAAGTGCTTAAATGTATACGTTAGAGAAAGAGAGAAAGAATTATATAGACAGAGGGCAAAAATAGAAATTAATTTTTATGAAATATTAACAAGTTTTCCATTATGGTGTGCAAGTGTATAATATAGGTGTATAAGTAGCGTGTGCAAGGAATGTTTCTTTTTTTTCTTTTATATTTTGGAAGTTTTCTTTTTTCACCATAACAAAAAAGAAAATAAAAAAAAAAAAAAAATAAGCAAACATTTTTTAACATTTTTTTTGTTTTTTTTTGTTAGCATGGATGTTTCTTTTTTATGGATTTTGCTTTTAATTTGAGTAAAAATTGTAATTGAAATATTAAAAAATTATTATTATAATTAGTTTTGGATATTTTCGAATTTAACCGAATGAAGGAAAATTATTTTCCAATAATGAATATTATTTAAGTGTTCTATTACATAATTAAAATATCAGTAAAGATTACATGTTTTTTTTTGCTGTTTCAATACGATAATGCTTTTTTAGTTGTGTAGTAATAAGGTTCGCAATAACAAATGACGCAGAGCATACCATAAACAGAAAAAAATATTGATATTTTGTGAGTTAATTAATGAGTGCGTTTAGTAGAATCTAGTGCTGCAAAAAACAGTAACAATATAGGAATTAGCGTTGCATTGTTATTTATTTATTTATTTATTTACTTGTTTAACACAAACAGTTTACAAAGAGAAAAAAAAAGCTTATTAATAGAGAATTTATACAATCCAACAGTTTAACTTAAAATTAAGAAGTACAAAATAGAATACTAAAGTTTAAAATTTTAAAACCATACACAATAAATTGTTCACAAAAAGTTTAACAATAATTAAAACAAAACATAAATTATATCTTAGTTATTAAGATAAAGACGTTGTTTTAGTAGGTGTTTAGACATTGAAAAGTGTATGTGCCGTTTATATTTGTTTCCCATCATTAGCATCCTATGAATTGGCTCAAACATCTCGTAGTTCGTTCTATGAAAAGAAAGGGAAAAAAGATTGGTAGATCGAAAACGGGGATTATCAATAATAACGATTTTATTTGAAATTACAGACGATGTTATATTTCCTTTTACTACTTCAGTAATAAATTTCACGTCTTAGTTGCAATGAACACATTTGAAGAAGTTTAAGTCTATGTTCATAAGGGGGTAATAATAATGGGTCAGACCATGGAAGAAAACGTAAGGCAAACCTTAAGAAATTTCTTTGAATAGATTCAATTCTAAGTTTGTGTACCTCATAAAAAGGAGACCAAACTTGACTAGCGTATTCTAAATTTGGTCGTACGAGACAAGTATATAAAGATTTTATGATATACGGATCAGTAAATTCTTTCGACCATCGTTTAACAAAGCCTAACATTGAGTTGGCTTTATTAATGATATGTGTATAGTGAATTTTAAATGTCAACGTTTCATCACAAAATACACCTAAATCTTTGATGGATTGAACTTTTGTCAAGGATTCACCATTAAGTGTGTAGTTATACTTAAACGGATGAGAACGGCGAGTGTATGTAATTAGAGCACATTTATTAATGTTGAGTATAAGATTATTGCGAGTGCACCAAGCGAAAAAATTATCGAGGTCTTTTTGAAACAAAACTGAATCATCTTTGTTTTTTATTTTTTTGAAAATTTTCATATCGTCTGCGTAAATTAGAAATTATTTACTAATGATAGATGCTACATCGTTGATTGCAATAATGAACAGAAGTGAACCTAAATGGCTACCCTGAGGAACTCCAGAGTTAGACATAAATGATTTAGACGTCTCAGATCTGAACATTACGCTATAACTTCTATTTGTCAGATATAAGTTAATCCATTTTAAAAAGAAAGGTGGAAAACCTAATTTTTTAAGTTTAAATAAAATGGTACTGTGAGGTGGAGGGTCAAAGGCTTTACTAAAATCGGTGTATACCACATCAGTCTGGTAGCCTTCTTCCATATTTTTAATAAAAACTGATATTGATTCAATGAGATTAGTTACCGTGGATTTCTTTTTCATAAAACCATGCTGGTTTGGGATTAGAAAGTCTGTACAATGTTTGTATGTAGAATCAAATAAGATTAGTTCAAAAATTTTAGGAATTGCAGATAACTTGGCTATCGGCCGATAGTTAATGATATCATTTTTAGAATTTTTTTTATGAATTGGTCTTACAAAAGCTTTTTTCCATATATTAGGAAAGAGTCCTGAGGAAATTGAAAAATTAAAAAGGAATGATAGTGGAGCGGCAAGTGAATTAGAACATTTTTTTAGAACAATTTCTGTTACGCCATCTGGCCCAGGAAAGGTATTCTTGTCAAGTCTATTTAGGTAATTAATTATGATATCATCATCAATAATAATGTGTGTTAGCGAAGTTTTTGGATAACTATCAAGATAATCATCGTCACCGAGGTAAACTGAACGTTTTGCAGTATAAATTTAAAAATACACTGTTTTTCTATCCTGTAAAAGTTTACTTTAATTACTTCACTAAATTTATTCGTCTATATACAAAATATAATAAAAATATTTTAATAAAAAATATTTTTCAAATTTAATTATATTTCAATTTTATTACAATTTCATTTAGTATATACAATAATATGTTAAAATGCACTTATGTATATGTAATTTAATTATTGTCTGTTACAGTGACTAAACTCCTTGAAAGAACTAAACTAAGCTATTCTATACTAACCAGTATTCCCTTTGCTTGCATCGAGAAAACTTCTAAAGTTATTAAAAGAAATTATTTTGTTCATACAACATATTATAGAAAAATAATTGTAATTTACAACATTAAAATTAATTATTTGAATTCCAAATCTCAAAATTATTCGAAAAAGGAAAAGAATTTCAAATGAAATTAATGTGGCTTTTTTGCAAAAAGACACAAACATGGCGAAAAGTTTTAAAATAAATAATAACAGTGATTTTGACAATTCACAAAAAAAAAAGAAAACTTCTGAGAGTAATTACTATTTACCTCTACAAACTATTGATGATGACAATGAAAGCACGTGTATGGAGGACGCATGCGAAAATAATGTTGAAAACACTGATTCTAAGAAAAATGGTCCACCACCAATAACTATAATAAAACAAAAAATTTCAACAATTCACGAATTTATGAAAAAAATTGGTGTAAATGATTATTATGTCAGATCCATTTCAATTGGTATAAAACTGTATTGTAACACAAATGAATCTTACACAAAAGCACTCGACGAACTAAAAATAAACAATCTAGAGTTTTTTACATATGAATCGAAAAGCACTACTGGACAACTACAATTGCACTGATTTGAAGAATAACTTATTGGAAAAAGGTTTAAAATGTTTGGATATCAAATCAATAAATAAAAACACTAATTTATATAATGATTTACAACTATATATTGTATATTTAGAAAAAAATTCAATTAAGTTAAACGAATTACGTAATAAGTTTACTTATATATTCAACACTAAAGTTAGATGGGAACGTAAAACCACCAATAAAAAAATCACACAATGTTACAATTGCCAGATGTTTGGCCACGGATCACGTAACTGTAGCGTAAATACAAAATGTGCTTTCTGCGCCGGCAGTCATTCAACTACTGACTGTACAAACAAAGAAATTAAAAAATGTGCTAATTGTCACGGTGAACATCATTCCACTGATAGTATTTGTGATAATAAGAAAACATATATCTCTCTTTTGGGTCGCAACAATAAAGTAAGACAAAATACCTCAGTGTCAAACAACAACAACAATGCAACTATGAGTAAAAGTAATTACAATGTACTTTTTCCAAACACTCTTTACTACAAGACAAACAGCAATAGTAACAGCAATAGTAACAACAACAACAACAATAATAGAAGCACATATTCATTACCTTACAATGTTGTATGTAGATCAAACTCTTTTTGGGAGAACAACAATAGTAACACTGCTGCAAGTATAAGCTGTCATAACAATAAAATTCCAGCAGGTAGTATTAGTAGTAATAGTAATAATAATTTCAATAGTAATAGTAGTAATAATATAAGAAATAATTCAGATCTTTTTTCTGTTGATGAAATATTAAATTTAACTAATGAATTATTAAATAAATTAAGTAATTGCAAAAATAAGGCTGAACAATTTTCGGTTATAACTGAACTTTCGGTTAAATACTTATATTCAAAATGAATGTTAGTAATAAACTAAATATTTTAACATGGAATGCTAGATCTATTCAGAACAAAAACCATGAATTGTTCAATTTTATGTTACAAAATGGTATTCATGTTGGCTTGATATGTGAAACATGGCTTAACAATAATATTATCCTAAAAAACTCGAACTTTAATATATATAGGAAAGATCGTCTTACAACAAGTGGTGGGGGTGTAGCAATAATTATTAGAAAAGATATTAAGCATAAACTAATTGAACCTTTAAAGTTGGATTTAATAGAAAATATTGGTATAGAGGTAACATTAAATGATAACAAGAAAATTAAACTTTTTTCTGTCTATTTTTCCGGCACTAAAAATTACATAAGTAGCCTGAACGTAAGAAATCTAAATAAAAATGACTTCAAAAAAGATCTACTAAAAATTTCAAGAACTACAGGTGACTTCATTATAGGAGGCGATATAAATTGCAGGCACAGAATGTGGAGATGTGCCCGGGCTAATAGTTGGGGAAATATTTTATATCAGTTATTACTAAGTGATAGGTTCACATTATTATATCCTTTTGACCATACCTATATTCCTTATAATAGTAATTCACTACCTTCTACACTAGATATATTTTTAACTAACATACCAGAATATTGCTCCCAACCTATTACAATTAATGATCTGTCATCTGACCACTTGCCGGTTACTTTAAACGTTAGCAAACAAACTATATCACATGATCGTACTTATTTGGATTTTAACAATGCAAATTGGTATCTGTATCAGAAGTTTCTTAAAATGGAACTAAATACCAATAATAATGATTCTGTTGACTATTGTTACCAAATAGACAATATGATATCTAATTTAAACAACAAAATTAAAAGAGCAACTGAATTGGCTGTACCCATGAAAATAGTCAAGCAATACACCGAAAAATTACCTGACTATATAATAAATATAATCAGGCATAGAAACACTGTTAGGAGAAAGTGGATGCGTAGTCGTAATGTAATTTTTTATGCTCAATTACAACACTTCAACAATTTTTTAAAACATAAAATAAGTGAGTTTCGAAATATGAAATGGTCTAATACTCTTAAGCACTTGAAAAAATCGTCAAAACCTTTTTGGAAAATTTCAAAAGTTTTAAAAAATAAAAATAAATATATAGGTACTCTAAAGGATGACAGTAACACATTTTACACGAATATTGATAAAGCAAATGCATTAGCTAAAAATTTTTATAACAAACACGCCGTGAACAACAACACAAGCGACCGTGATACAAATCTTATGGTGGAGGAATCTGTAAGCAAAATTGATCAAGCTGAAAAAGAATCCTTTGAACAAATTGAACTGAAATCTGTCAATGAAATATTTGCCCAATTAAAGACTAAAAAATCTGCAGGTTCAGATCACATATCTAATCTGTGTATCAAAAAATTACCATTAAACGCAAAAAGATATCTAATTTTGATTTACAATTCTTGTTTAAAACTAGGTTATTTCCCGAATATATGGAAAGAAGCTCATATTATTCCGATTCTTAAGCCTGGAAAACCGATGGAGGAATTAAGTAGTTTTCGGCCTATCAGCTTACTATG
Source organism: Argyra leucocephala (assembly GCA_963942445.1). Lineage (NCBI taxonomy): Eukaryota > Metazoa > Arthropoda > Insecta > Diptera > Dolichopodidae > Argyra > Argyra leucocephala. The sequence continues at coordinate 20,964,343 of OZ012677.1, read as the reverse complement.
CAGTTTCTCAAAAATATTTGAAAAACTCATAAAAATTAGACTGGAAAAGTTTATTTCAGCTAAAAAAATTCTTCCAAACGAACAGTTTGGATTTAGGGTAAAGCATAGTACCATTCACCCTCTTCTACGTGTCAAAAATTACATTAAATCCAACTTAGAAGAACGCAAATCTATTGGTCTAGTAGCGCTTGACATAAATTCCGCCTTCGACACTGTGTGGCACTCTGGCTTGCTTCATAAATTAGAAGTGTATAAATTTCCTATATATTTAATTAAAATCATACAAAACTTTCTTCATCAAAGAGTATTTCGTGTGATATTGAATAATACATGCTCCAATTTGTATGAAATTAAAGCAGGAGTTCCACAAGGCTCGGTACTTGGCCCAATTTTGTACAACACTTACACTGCAGATATCCCTAGGCTAGAGTTTACAAAAATATCAGTATTTGCTGATGACACTGCAATTTACTCTGCTGGCACTAATCCCAATCACATATTAACAAACCTACAAAATTCACTCAATAAGCTCTCTAGTTATTATGCAAAATGGAGAGTAAAAATTAATGCTTCCAAAACAGTATCAATTTATTTTACGAAAAAAAGGAAAGCCTCTCTTTTACCTTCTATACCATTAAAACTGCAAAATGACGAAATTAACTGGGCCGATACTATTAAATACCTAGGGATTACCTTAGATAAAAGGCTAACCTTTCAAAAGCAAACTTCTAACACTATTGATAAAATTAACAAGTGTACTCGCATGTTGTATCCCCTTATTAACCGAAAATCAATCTTATCCACAGAAAACAAATTGATACTTATTAAGGTAATTTTTCAACCAATAATGTTATATGCGGCACCAGTCTGGGGAGATTGTGCAGCTAATCATACCAAAAAATTGCAAATTGCGCAAAATAAACTTTTGAAACTTGTATTCAATCATCCCAGATGGTATTCAACCAAAAAGCTGCATGATAAAGCCAGCATGAATACAATTTTAGAAAAAATAAGTTATTTAACTGTAAAGTTCCACTCGGAACTGTTCATGTCAGAAAATCCTCTGATCAGACATTTAAATTAAGTTAAAAAAATTAGGCTAGTTTAGTTCGTACGTATAGATTTTACTATAGATAGGTTTTACTGTTTAAGTTAGCGTTAAGTTTTACAAAACAAAAATTCAAAAAGGTTTTTCATCTCCAATTTTCCTTTAAATTTATAGTATTAAACTCGAAAACTTCTAAATAAAAATAAAAAAATACAAATCAACTGTAGTAAAGATAATTATATATCTGTATCTAAGTAAATAGTTTTAAAATAATTAATTGTACAATATATGGAGCATAATAAATAAATAAATTCTATACTAACCTAAAAACCTGAAGATTAGTAATTAAAATAAAAGTGGAATTATAAGAAAATTTTAACAAATAATAAACTAAAATAATTATATTATATTAAAATTATATAATATTAAAATTATATTAGAACTTGATAAATCACTAAATTATTTATCTATATTTATTCATCTATATATATAATTTTTTTGAAATACACTCACCACTCACAACGAATTCAATATAAACTGTATAATTTTTACATTAAAATATTATGAACTCATAAACGCCATTTAACGTCGCTGCTCAATATAGCATTGATTTTTTTCACTGCAAAATTTATGTAGCCCTTAAATATAACGCCACATAAAATCACTGTTTGGTTCAGTAGAAAATTTGCTTAAAAGCGACATTATTTTTGCAGTGCTAGATTCTACTAAATACACCTAAAATGTTAAAAGATATCAATACCAATAGTTGGCTATTTAACTTTGTTTAATGAATTTCTGCCAGTCGAAGAAATTATTTTATTATCTAAGGGTCCATAGTTATAGTGATTCATAAAATGTTTACTATAACAATTTTACTAAAATGGTAGTAATAAAATTTAAATATAAAAAAAAAACAAATTAAAAAAAAAAAAAACAAAAAAATGAATGAAAAAAATTAAGCTAGATGAAAAAATTGTTCTAGATAACAAATTCAATTTTAAATTTAACTGAGACCAATCAGGGTTATTGTGATACCATAATATAATCTTGATGATCTTGAAGCTGCGATTCTACTCGTTAGAAATAATTTTTGTACTTGCAAGATCGCTCACAGAATTTAGAAAATCGTGTCGTATATGGGTTTATCTTTTGATATCCATTGTTGAGCAAGTGCAAAAAAAGTATAGAAGTGTCTTATTCTCTTATTTCTTTTCTCTTTGTAGGCTCTGCAGAAATCATTTGAGTGAAACAATATAAGCCAGTGTCCTAATTTAATTTGCAGTAGCACCGGTAAAATAATATGTAACTGTAATGGATTAGTGTATAAAAGGGAAAAAATAGTTAAAAAAATTAGTTAGTAACAAGCCCTGTCTATGCTATATTTTGCTAGATCTATGCTATATTGAGCAGCAACTTTTAAATGACGTTTATATGTTCATATTTTGAAATAAAAATTATAAAGTTTATATTGGATTCGTTGTGAGTGGTGAGTTGATTTCAAAACAATTATAATATATATAGATAAATAATTTAGTGGTTTATTAAGTTTTAATCTAATTTTAATTATGTAAAAAGTTATTGACATTTATACGTATTGAATGTTTTAAAGTATGTAGATGAAATGTATTTTACTATACAGAAATTATTATCAATCAATATAAGTGTTTAGAGGCTATTCTATTTAATATAGATTAAAATGTAGTGATGTTTGTGTACATTGTTGTTCAATACATTAAAATGATTTTTTTTTTTTTAATTTAAATCCAATTAAAATTTTTCAACGTATTCAAAATGTTTGTTAACCTTCTGAATGCACACTTATTTTTTATAACGTTAAGTGCACACATGTACCATTACTGGCCTACAAAATTTTAATTCACAAAGATATACAAAAAAATTATTTTTTAATATTTTTTTTATCTTGAATTGAAGTATTGATCTGTTTTTATAAAAAATAAAATAAAAATAAATGAAAAATATTCTTATTTCTTTTGTTTTTTTCATATATGTATTTTTGTTTTATTTCATGCTTTTTTCACAAAAAATGTATACTTCATTACAAAAATGATAATAAAATTAATATTTTTTTAAAAACAAAAGCAGTTTTGTGTTTTTTTTGTTTGTTTCTTCAAACACAAATCTATCAAAATAATGCAAAAAGAAAAAAAGTCTATCTTAGCCACAACGATCAATACTGCATTATAAAAATAAAAAAATTATAAGAATAAAAATTTAAATAAACCATGATTCATTTGGTTTTGTCTTTAAAGTACGTTACATACTAATAACAAAAAAAAAAAAAAAATTATTAACATTATAACTTTCTGAGTTATCTTCTGATAATATATGATGGTCAGATACTTTTCCAATCAACTCCAAAAGCGCTAGTATCAATATCAATTAAATTATCAAGAAACATTGTAATTTGGCCCTATTTAATTTGTCATGCCTCTTCATTTTACACTCAACAACGTAAATTAATGAAATTAAAATATAAAAAATCTTAAAAGAAAAGGAAAAAAACAAAAACATAAAATAAAAGAAACAAAAACTAACAAAAATTTAAACGTATTCAGAAATTACTAAAATTCAAATAGTTCCGTTCAATACACACATGCACCATTTTTGTCCTACACAAATTAAAATTCTTACAGTCTACCTTTCTCTGTTTTTTAATTCGAGTAATGCTGAATTTTAAATTTGCATTTCAATTGTTTTTTTTAATTTTTTTTGCTTTTGTATGTGTTATCATATTTTTAAATTTTTGCTGGGCAAAAGGTTCAAAAAGTTAAAATACAAATTAGTCTTTAAAGATAATCATTAATACAAATTTGATACTATATAGTTTCCATACTCAATTTTGGTATGCAAAATATGTTCCTAACCTAATACAATTCAAATATTTTTATTTGTTTAAGTCGTCTAACAAAGTTTTAATTTGTTGTCAGTTAATCGAAATATTTTGCATTAAAATGTGGCTAAATCAAATTCTATGGAAAACCTACAGTCAATTTTTTTTATCTTACATTCATCGTACTAACAAAATTACGTTACGTTTTTTTATCTTACGCTTTTCATCTTACGTTTATCTTGTTTAACACTAATCCTACTCAATACTTAAGTCACATACAAGTAACTTGGGCATTCATCCTAAATATTGACGTTTCGAAATTGATTTGTGTTTCATAAACGAACTAAACGTGAATTATTATTACTTACAAACCTTGAAGGTTCTGGGCCTGACGCTTGAATTATTATTGAATTATATACAAATTTCAAGGTTTATAATAACTTATAAAAATTAGCTCTTTCCGCACATAGAATATATTTTTCTTTTTTTTAAATACATTTTATTCAATGTTTATGAAACCGTGGTGTTTTTATTAAATTTTTTTTATTTGTTTTATTTCATTTTTATTTCATTTTCTATTTTTTATTCTCTTTTTACATTATTTTTTATATAATGAGAGTTATAGTATATATAAATATGTTTGAGTTGCAGGATATGCGTGTGTGTTTTAATTTTTTTTTATTTTTGATTTTGGTAAGTAAAAAAAACATAATGAAAGTGTTTGGAAAATGCTTTTATTATAAAAATTATTGAAAAATATTTATTTCTTCCGTAGCTTTTAGCTTCGATTTTAGTAGAAGAATATCGTTTTGCGTCATTTTAAAATTTTAAAATCAAAATATTTATATCAAAATATTAATAAGAATACGAATAGGTGCAGATTGAAGGTGTACGTGCAGTCTTATACTAGGTGTAGAAGTATAGAAGTGTACTGCCATTGCCATTTTTATATGAAAAATATTAGGCTTTTCGATTATTGTATTAGGACTTAAACCAATTATTGTACTTTAGTTGCCATTTAAAGTTAATCTATTGATTTAAAAAACGCTACATGTATTGGTTTACACAACACAAAATAATAATATTAGAGTAGAATTCTCTGAGTATTCATCTTATATATATATATATAAAATTTCCTTTCTATGAGTAGTCTGATTGTGTGCTGATTGTTGTATTGTAAGTTGTAACATATCCCATTTGGGTATAGACACTCATTTTATTTTATTGCATTTTGTGTGGATCAAAATAAATTTTTATTTTATGTTTGCATTTAGATGAAATAAATTTAATCGGTTATTAGCTCAATTTCTTTCTTTATTAATAAAACATTTTTTTTTTGTTATTATATTATAAAATCTATAATATTGACTCTTATAAAGAAGAAAATATATTATTTTTTTTAATAAAAAAAATTAATTTTAAATTATTATTCTCTTCTCAATTATTTCAACAAAACACGAAATCGCTTAGATAAATTCAAGCATACAAATTTTGTATACATGTATTAATATATTATATACCAATATCATCAATGGACGATGGCTCTCTCATTTTGAGTATGTATAAAATAAAATTAGTTAGTCCGGATTTTACAAAATAACTTAACAACAATTTTTTTTCCTATCGTCAGCTAATTCTGGTTTAAATAATATGGAACTGGGTTTTGGAAAATTTTATTTACATTTTGCAACTTAATAACAATAAAACTAAACTTCCCCTAAAACTAAGCTGTATCACTGTGTAATCCCTGTGTAATTGTACGCAATGTTTAAAAATAAATCAAATTTTTAGCAACATAATAACGTTTTTAATGGGAAAGTCGTAAATGTTTTGTTTGAATTCTTACAAGAGTTCTGACTGTAGAATTTAAAATTAACGGTAGTGGTTTTTGTCATGATTATTAAACTTGTTTTTGTCATGATTATTAGACTTAAATTATTTATAAAAACTTTTGTAAAAAAAATCAAATAGGTAAAGCTAATCTTACTACAGCAGTTGCTTTGTCGGCATCACGATGTAGAAGGCGCGAAGGTACCGCAGGTCTGTAGTAAAATATTATGTTTAGAAAATAGTTGAAATAAGAACAGAGTTAATTATTGTTAAATCAAAAATTTATTTTGAAACAAAATTTTAATCGAATTATTTTATGAATGTGGTTAGAACAAGTGAAAGGAAGGTAGTTGCTTCTCTCTTATTCTCATAATTATAAATTAAATTCATATGTAAACAATTCTACATGCAGTACAACATTAAAAGTACAATGGTGCGTTCACGAAATCGTTGTACAAACTATAAATCATTGTAGATCTACATACACTACACTTAATCGTGAATACCCTTACTATCTTTTAATGGAATTTGAAATAATATCAATACATAATATTTTATATTTTTAAATTTATTTTATTTAATTCAATCATATTTTGTAATTATTTTAAATTGTACAATATTAAAAATATTATTTGTTAACATTTAAAAGTCAAAATAAAAAAAGTAGCAAAAAAAATTGAATTTTGAATTTTTATAATGGGTCTTTGCAAAATATCAAATTATTTCAATTGACTTGACTTTAAAATCAAAAAATCCAGTAGTTGACAGGAAAAATATTAAATTTATTGTGAAATGAAAAAAAAAAAAAATACCCAAACAGAAATCTTTTTGTTTTTGTTTTTGTTTCGACAGACTAAAACTTATTTTCAGAATATAAATTAAATTGTTATGATTTTTTTTTTTTTTTTTTTTATGTTTTCTTTGTTTACTTTCTGAGCTTATTTCTGTAATCTTATAAAAGAAATTTTCGCCTCAAGTTCTTTTCAATAAATGAAATTCCGAGAAAAAAATCTTTCACCTGTCATTAAAATAGATACCTTCATAATACATATATATATGTACTTAGTTACATTATATATATATACATAAAAATATAACTTTTATTAAATTTATGTAATATTTAAAAAAATTTCAATACAAACAAAAAAGTTGAAAAATTTTGAAATACCTACCTAACTACCTGTTTGGTGAAAAAATTTCAACATTTCAAAACGAGATGTGAATGCGTTGCTGTCAATACACGAAAGACGTGCAAATATTTTTGTTTTTTTGTGGAAAAGCACATACTTATAGATTAACTTTGTCATCATAATAATTCTATCTAGCCAACAATATATACATAATATTATTAACAATATTAAATAACAAAACTAATCTCGATTTTTAAGTCAGTTACTGATACCACTGCTTGTTTTTTCTTTCACAAAAAATATTTTATGAAGTAAATTTTATATTTTACATAAACGTAGTTTTATGTAGGTTATGAAAGAGAATAAGCCGAAAAATATGATAAATTAATAGGTTGTTATGGATTAATACGAAATTTTGAATTTGCATCCAGATAATAATTATTAAGGTTGCCAATTATAGTGAAAAAATCATTTGCTTTCAGCAACACATCGTTTGAAAAATTTTATTCAAAATGCGACAGAATGCAAATAAAAACAGTTTTTGTTTAAAGCCAAAAAAATACCACTATTTGAATACTATAAGAGCTATAAATTAAACTAAGTAATATAAAATAAAAATTATTACTCGGTAAAAAATCATTTGTTCTAGTAGGAAAAATCTACAAAAAAACTAACTTTTAAAGATAAATAAATTTAAACTATATACAACAGTTATGTTTTTTTATAAAACTAAAAACCAGAAAATTTTTAACAATCAGCATGTAATTACGTGATTAATTTTTTGCTGAGAGATGTGTTTCATCAGACAGATGTGTTATTCTATATTATGCGCATTGTCTTTTGTGCAAAACAAAACCTTGGAATACTGATTTTACATTTTATTTTGAATGTGACAAGTTTGTTTTGCTTTTAAAGTTAAAATTGAATTTAAGAATAAAAAAAAACCAACCTAATCTTTATTCAGCTGGCTTTTCAAAACCCTTACTTCAGCTGGAAAGGTACAACTGTACCTTCAAACAATTCGTATGAATTTTACTATGATTTTTACTATTTTTTTTTATATTATTGTGATTATTTTTGTATTTGTTCTACTACTTTTACTTTTAAATTTATTTTTATTACTTGTAAAAATCTAATCACAAAAATGTTTTTTGGAGGTAACGCTATTTTAGGTAAAAAAAAGTCTATGAAGCATTTCTGTTTGTGACGACGTATTTAGTATGAAGTTCGGACTTGAAACAGCAAAAGTGCATCTAATTCAAACAATTTATAAAAAAAAAAACCAAAAAAACATTGTTCTAGAAAGATATTTGATCATACTATAAAGCTCTGTAACCAGATGGACAATTTTATTTGCCGCTAAGGTAGCAAAGAATGTCAATTATATGGTTTGTCGTACAAAAACACAAAACACGCAAAAAATGTGTTTTTTTAATCAAAAAACCTATTTTTTAAATTTTGTATATTTTACTGTAAATATTATTTAATTTTTTCAAAATTTAAGCAAAAGTATTCAAAAAACATTAAATTACAAAAAAAGCGCCGTTTTTTTCATAATTTTTTTTCATGGAAATTTACTAAAAAAAAATACAAAAAATCAAAAAATGAACATTCTAAAAAAAAGTTTAGAGAAAAAACGGTAGAAAATATACATTTTTATAAAATTTTAATATGCAGTATTAGATACCGAACTATTCTTATTCTATGTCTTGATGATAAGATATCTTCTGGGTACCCTAGTACCGTTAGCATTTTTCATGTGCCTACTGACGAGGATGTATGTTTTAGGTCCAGAAAAATTTATTTTTTTTCTATAACAAAATTATTATTAGGTACCAAACTATTTTTCTTTCATGTTTTGATAATGAACATTTGGGTTCGTACCGTTATTTATTATATAAACTTTATTTAGATGAAAAATGTAAAATAATGTACCTATATAAAAAAAAAAATTTGTTATAATAAATTATTTCTATGATGCAAAAAATAATATTTTCTTATTTTAACACAAAAATTCATATAAAATGCATTGTAGGTACAGGTGACAGGTTGCAGCTGACCACCCACCCACCAATTATTTTTTTTACTTCAAAAAAGTTTTAAAATATAAATTTAGATAAAAAATGATCTCACAAAAACATTCAAATCTCTAAGTAAATTTGCATCGAAGGTATTCACAAAGTAAAATACAAAAGGTACACCTTTCCAGCTGAATAAAGGTTAACGGTAATTTTTTCTCTTCTTTTAAGGCTTAATTTGATTTTATTGAATCTTTCTATGAAAATGCACAATACATTTCTTTAACACGAATTTTCCTTTTGTAATTTTAAAGATTGCAAGAAAGGTTAAAATCTTATAACTAATTTTACTTAAATGTAATTTTACTGGGACAGAAAACTTTATTGATTTGACAAAATTGAGTAATTTTTTTTCTAGTCTACTATATGACGGTAAATTATAGATAGCAAGTTGGGGTTAGCTACTATTCTTTTGGTATATTTTCTTGTTTCTGTTTCATTTCTTCTACCATATAGGTATGAATAGGTCCTTATGAAGGTTGAAATATTTAATTGATGGCATTAGTAATCATTTTCATTGTTTTCGACTGAAATATTTGAATTATTTCCATTTTACTTTCGAACATCTCTTGGCATCAGAAAGACCATACTAGCTTTATGATCACTTTGTAGATGAGAATTTTCAACTCCGGGCTCAACGATGATTTGCCTTCAATTAGCCAGTGCAGAGAAATCATTTTTAGTTTAAACTGCACCATTTTTTTTGTCTCTAGCTGCTTCCTCCAGGTGGTTCTATCGAAATAAATTACTAAATATTTCACTACATTGGATTGAGGTATTTCTATACCGTTAAGGAATGTATGTGAAAAATTTTAACTGGTCAATATGAATGTGATATTAAGACTCTTATTTTAATTCACTTTAATTTTCCATTTCTCGAGTCATTTTTCGATTCTTCCCAGATGGGACTGTAACCGTTGGTATGCAATTCATAGGTGGCCTTTACATGTAGGATTTAATTCACAACAATTCACAATCAAATTCACAATAAAACCCATTTAACGTTAAACAAAATACATCAATTTTTTTTTAAGTAAATGCCAAAACTTTATGACAAAAGTACAGTGTGCATTAAGTTCTTATAAAATTAAAGAAATGTTTCGTATAAAATAAAAAATAAAACCCACATACATTTTAAATTTCACAAAAAAATAAAGTCCAAAAATATTGTCCTCAAAACGTTTTTTTTTTCGCTTCTTCTGTACTAATATTAAATTTAAATGCAATGTCTTCGTTAGGCTTTGGTTCTTAAAAATGTATTTTCATAGTTTTTGGAAACAAGTTTCCACAAAACTTCTTTTTTTTTATAGAAGCTGATCAATTTTATTAACATTTCAAATAAACAAAATCAAAATCAAATTCAATAAAAAAAAAAACTATAAGTACTTTCTAATAAGCGATTTGAATTAAAAAAACACTTTGTAATCAACAACACTACCTGTATACAAACAACGTAAATAAATCGTTGTCAAAATTCAGTCGAAAACATAAGATTGAAATAAAAATTTACGAATTCGCCATATTTAATTCATGAACTGTCAAATTTGATTGGATAAGAATTGGATGGCCATCCAATTTGATTCACGAAATTCATACCATACGATTTAATTCATAAGAGCTCTTACATGTAAGATTTTTTGACATTTGAACCAAATCCATGGATTAAATCGTACGTGTAAATGCCATCTTAGACATGCGTTAGTGTTCAATATTGTTGTGTCATCTGCAAAAGTAGATTGGAACACAGCATGGGTTCGAGTACATTGCCTTAAGCTACGCCAAATTAAGTTTTATCGTCTTTAGTTATGATATTCTTTAGTTGTTATAAGACAGATTACTTTCTAATAAAACTAACGGTAATTAAAAAATATATCATAACTGTTCACTTCAATTTATAAATTCAACACAAGTCTTTAACTCTTAAATTTTTAATTTTCAGGTTTTTCTCGTTAAATTAAAATTTCCCGGGAACAAAAATAATCCGCCGGAAAACAATCAAAACCAAAATTATAATAATGCGCTTTCTACAAAACGTGTTATTTTGACATATTTCATATTATTTTTTACTTAACATTATTTTAATACACTGTAATTTAAGAACAGTTCAATGAATTATTTTTTGAAATTGATCACTTGTTTTTAGCATTTTATTTCCGTGTCTTTTTTTCAATTTATTTTTAATTTCTATTTTTTTTTGCATATTTATTTTTACGTCTTAAAAAGAAAATCAACTATTTTCCCGTTAGCAACTTTATACTGTTAATTTTTTTTTTTTTGCCGTTTTTCTAAAAAAACTGAAAGTTAATTTTTATAAATTTTCGTAGAAAAATATATTTTATTTATACTAGCTATGTAGTTAAATAGATAATAATATTGATAGATATGATGGTATTAAAGGCGAATCAAAATATTTTTGTTGATGAAAATTTGATATTTTTGTAATTTTGACAATTTTTGTGAATCCAAACAAAAAAAAAAGACAATAATTTATTATTTAAAGTGTCTAGTCAAAATATTTGTACTTATACTTATAAGTTGTTATTATTATTATTATTATCTTTCGTGGTAATTATGAATGGTTTTCTCTAAAATATTAATCTAAATACAGTCAAATTTGATCTTGAAACTAATTTTTGTAATAATAAACCAAAAATAATTAATAAGTTATTAAAAAAAAATTAATTGATTGTTCTCCTGAAGAAGTTAAATTTTGTTCTTTTTTGTTTTTACTTATTTTTTTAATTATTTTTTAATTATTATTTTTAAGACAACTTGTTTGCTAGACAGAACAAAGTGACTTTGTATAAAAATTGAGAGAAAAATGTGATATGCAGATGAAAGCTATATTATTTGTAAACATATAAATAAAAAGTTGTGTGCATATGTGAGTGTGTGGGAATAGCAGAATGTTTACTACATCTAACAATAAATATTCAACTGCTTTCCAAACACAAGAAAATATAAAAAGAAATAACGTAAAATCAATTACGAAGCCCTCTGTAGCTGTAGTAATTGAATGATCTGCATTGTAAGTGAAATGGTAAGTTAAAACGTCATTATTCGGGGATTCTGAGGGAGATGTTGTATCGGCGTAGGACCTAATGACCATATCCGTATGTTAGCTGGGATAGATAAATTTCCAAAAATCTTTAGTGGTGCGTCTTCCCAATATCTCCCTCAGAAGAGCCAAAGGAATTATGATATAAATCATTTGAATATTGTACATTTTCTTATAGCTGCAAATACTTAACTTTCTTAACATCATATATGAGAGTATTAGAAATAAGCATAGTAAACACGAGAGTATTAGAGATGTATCCAAAATAATACTTAGCTTAACATTCGATAGCTTTCTAAAATTCGTTATCTTTGTTTTATGAAAAAAATTATGCTCAATTTTTTGCCAGAATACTTAAATGATAAGATAGTATTTGGTAGAACACCTATATTGTATTCATTTAATTTAAATTTAGTTATCCCACGTCACAAAGATCGCATCAGACATTTACCGTATTTTGTTCGAGTTGCTACTAGAATACGATGCCGAACTATATTCGTTATGTCAGTCGATATAAAAACTTTGTTTAGCTCTGCAGAGAATATTTTAAAAATCAGGCGTAAGATAATTGAATCGATAATTAATTAATTTAATTTGAATCAAATATAACTTTCCTAATTTTTATTTTAATTTTTACTTTTAATTATTTTTTTTTATTATTTTTAATTTGACTTTTAATTCAATTTTCTTAAATGTTTTAATTTTTTTCTTTTCTCTCTTTTTATGTTTTTCTAATTTTTGCTTAGTTTTAAGCTTTTTCTTTATCTTTTTCTAGTTTTAAATTGTTATCTTTTTCTAGTTTTAATGTCTTTTCGTGGTTTTTTTTTTTTAATTTGTATAATATATATAATTTATATTTTTTGTTTTTTTGTTTGTTATTCACTTATGTGTGTGTAAACTAAATTAAAATCAAACTTAATTGAATATTGTAATTGTATAGTAAAAAGAATAATCATCTTATATGCAATTTATATAAATTAACCCTTAAACGGATACTGTAGCAGATCTGTATTATACCTTTTTTTCAGTTTCAGAGCCCCTCAAAAGGTTGAATTTAATTTTTAAAATACGTTTTGGATTTAAAGTAGTCGAAATTTACTCAAAAATATTTTTTTCAATGGAAAAGGAAAAATCATGCATTTAAGGGTTAAATAAATAAATAAATAAATAAATAAATTGTTAAGAAAGAACTCTAAAATATTGAAAAAGTTATTATTGTTTTTGTTTTAGTCATAAGCGGCAAATTCCAAAAGATGGCGCAATATTAGCATCGAATTGCATTCAATATAAAAATTTCATAAAAATTATAAAAAGTAAATTTAAAAATGTGTCTTAACAAAATGAAAAACAAAATAATACCTAGCTATTTAAATTTTTAAACGTTTTTTTAATTATAAAAATTTTTACAATTTTAATTTTGATGATTTTATTAAGCTTATTTATTTATTTATTTAAACCAATTAGCTCAAATAGTTTATAAAATTTTACAGTATTTCTTTATTTTTATTTTCTTTTTCTCAAATGAGCTCAGTCGCTCGTATAGAGTGTATAATATAATAAAATAAGTGTACATATTATGTGTAAATATAAATAAATATTTAATTTAACAATATAACAATATAATAAAAGTAATATATTGTAGTACAGTGGTGAGTTGTAAAAGCAAATTTAAAATATAAAATTTTTTTAATACATAACAACAATTTTTTTTTCAATTCATTTCATCTATAATCTAAAGTAAGCCTAAACTATATTAGTGACCATTTTTTTTTTTAAATTCATTAATTAATTATTAAAATAAATTAAATCTAACTATATTAATGACAAATAGTGTTCATTAATTTTTTTTTTTAAACTCATTAAATTCGTTAATATTTCTTATACTAGTTTTGTAACCCGCCATAAATGACGGAAGCAAGATAAATTCTAGCATTTCTTCCTTCATTAGAATTTTCATTTCAAGTTTAAGAAAAATATGTATTTGCTTACTAATTTATCAATATCATACCTTTCTTAGAATGCTTTTAATTATCATATAAACAGAATATTTGTAGTAAGGTGCAAAATTTTCAATTCCCTAAGTGTTATTTACTCGATCATTTTAACGACATCTTATTTGCCATCATTGGAAATTTAAACATATATTATCTTAAGACCTCAGTAATTCTAAATAATCAATATTCTTAGACATTCTGTTGTATTCAATTAATTATAATATAAGTAAGTCAAAAAGATGATTTCATATATAAATACTAATTAAATTAATATATAAATACTAAATTCAAATAATATTTTTAATGAAAACAAAATCTAACTATATAATATAAACTAACAATAATTTTATATTTTTACAATCATAGCAGCGTTCTACAGTAAAATTCAAATTGTAAAATAAAATTAATTAAGACATAATAAAAGTAAAAAGTTCTATGGCGCCATCTAAATTTAACACTTGTCATTCAAGTTCACTTGACAATCGTTATAAAACGATGGGCAAATGACATATATAACATATGACAGATGACAGATGACACATATAACAGATGACAGATGACAGATGACACATATAACAGATGACAGCTGACAGATGACAGACGACAGCTGACAAATGACAGATGGTATATGTAAGCAATAAAAAACAGATATTATGATAATGACAATTACATGGTTTTACAATTTGTATATATATTGTAATTTGTATATATGTTGGACAATTCCGTCGAACTAACAAACATCCAGATAAATGCAGAAAATTATATATATAATACTTAGGTAGTTCATTGTAGCACTTATATGCTAAATTGTAGATGTCATCATCATTATTGAATCTGACTTTTGACGAAATAATTCTGATATTATCAGCTGTTCTGGTGTTGTAATTGTGATTGTCATTATTTGATTGTACTGTAATAATTGTGTTTATATTTTTTTAATTATCAAAATTTATTTAATTGGTGCATCAATCTGTTCCTTGATTATAAGTAATCATACCAAAATTGTGGCTATGGATGGAATGGTATCATTACCATTCCGTAATCTCACCTCAGTAATTTAGTTGAAGCTTTGACGAAAAACAATGGTAGAAAAAGAGTGAATATGCAATATATCACTACTAGATTATTTACATATTATTTTCAAAAAATTAATTTCTTGAGTTAATCGAGGTAGATTCTATTATTTTACATTCCTACGTGAGTGAAAACTAAAACATCTTACTTAAACTTTTTTGTAGAAATATAGTGGCCTTCCCATATCGTTAAAATGTTTATAACTTCATGTTTCATATATGTTTTTGAATTGTTGTTGTTTTTCTAATTTTATAATAATATGATATTATAATTATTGCAAATTTATGAACAGCTATTTATGAAAATATAGTTCCATGCACTTCGAGCTATAGAAGGGCTGACGCCCACATAGAGCAACTATTATATTTTACTCAAAAATTTCTTCCTGTGTGACTTTGTATCAAAAATTTATTTTTTTCACCTTACTACTAATTTTTCTCATGATAAACAAATAATTAAATATGAAGTTATTAAATTAATAATAAATAACTTGAATGAAGAACCGTTAATATTTTTTTTCAAATATTTTGTTCTAAAAATTCCACAACAGTTAATTATCTTGTATTATTTTGTATAATATTGTATATTATTATAGGTGTAATACATCTCTTGTAAAAATTTTATTTTATACACGTGTAAACAAACAATATTTGCCTAATGGCGTTAAAGCTTTATAAAATAAATCCTATTATTAAATAATATTGTCATCATAGAACTTGAATAATATACGTTTATTTTGTTCGAAGAATTACTCCAATTACAACCAGTAAACAAAAATATTTATTTATTGTATTTTCTTTATATTGTTAAAAGAGGTTGTAAATAAATCTAGGTAAAGAAGAAAAATAAAAATATAATATGAAATTAAAAACTGACTGTTAATAAAGCTTCATTATTAATTTCTATATTTTTTGATTTCTACAATGTAAACAGGAAATTAGCTTCAAAATTAACTTCGAAATTATAATCAAAATGTTCGCAGAGCACTACTGTTTTTAATTTCGTTTGATGGTTTGCTTTTACGGATTGTTTACCAAAAAAAAATAGTTTCCAGTTAATGAAAATCGAAAAAACCTAGGTATTGAATATTAAAAAAAAATATTTTTTAATAAAAAATATTTAATAAATAAATTAATTTCAGATAGAATATATAAAATGTTATAAAATGTAAAGATTTATGGTTTAAAAAAAAATATCGCTTACAAGAAATGAATATATGAAGTAGGTAATGGGCCTTATTAGACGATTCTAGCAGTCATTGTTAACACAGATCAATGCAGCTATTACACTGTTGGATGTCAGCAGTCAACACTTATCTATGTGTTAGTAAATATTTCTCATTTCGACTTTAATTTTAGCTTGTTTTGCTGTCCCAATTTTATTTATGCGACGAAATTTATGTATCGCACAAAAAAAAACTATGAAGCCAACAAAAATTGATATTGCTCGCTTGGCACATTATTTTTCTTTTGTAAATTCTCTCTCGATGTCAACACAAATATCACCAACACAAAATTAGTTTGAGGACAAGAGGGTGAGAGACAAAGAAAAGTAAATACATCAGTTGACATCGTCTAATTGTCCTATGAGCACTACTGTCACCCTTAATTATAAATATCGTTGTTAGGGGTGAAAAAAAAATACTTTAAAGGAAATTTGATGAAACAATAAAGCGAGTTATAATCTCGCCGAAAGTAGCTTCACAATATAATTTCGTTTTATGTGAAAATAAAAATTGGGTTCGATGTAAATTAGGTTGAAATTAAGGAATGAATGGTAATTACGAGTGTAATTAATTTGTGCAATATCAACATATGGGTTTTTTTTTTTACAGTCATTTTAATTTTATTTTATTTTATTATTTTTAAAATATTACTAACAAAATGTAGCAAAATAATTTTGAAGTCACGCTAGGTGGCGCACTACCTGTTTTTAAACCGAAAAAAGTCCCACGTTCGATTCCCCATTCAAGTAAAATATAGTATGTATATGAATAGTATTATTCAAGTAAAATATAGTATCATATATAGTATATGAATATTCCATATTCAAGTAACCTATTTTGTAGGTTTTTCGATTTGGTCCTGTACCCTGGTGTTATTCAAATACAATTAATGACAATAAAAAATAATAGGTCCGCATTTCAGATGGGAAAAGGGTCTGAAATTTCGGTTGGATATGCAGGTAAACTAATACATAAATAAATAAATAATTTGGATGTTCTAAACAGATTAAGCTAACAAAAAAGTTGATGGGGATTTTGAAGAAGATGGTGTCCCCCCATAGAGCCTATATGACCTAATTACTTATAGACCAAGTGATAAAAAAACCCTAAAACTTATATTTTTGTATAAAAATCGGTAACACCCAATTATTTACTTGAGATAAAGTGGTTTGATCATACTCCGCTCTAACATTCACTTCAGAAGATTTTTACTTCGTAAAAGGCACATTCCTAGTTTTATTATTAAAAAAAGGATAAATAAAAACATTTTTTTTAAAAATAAATTCTTATATCTTCTAAACTATTGAATATAGATATAAAGTATGGATATATTAAGATAGAAAATATTGGCCTTTCCAACAGGGTATATATTGGAGAGTTTTATGGTAAAGTCTAGATATATTTGGTTTTTAAAGAAATAAAATAAAAATTTATTTTATTACTTTTGAAATTTTCTACTTTGAACTACCACCTATCATCATCAAATTATATCATTGAAGAATATCCAGAGTGTAATCACAAAATCAAATATCCTTAAGAACTAACTAACAAACACGTTGAATCGTAATAAGCTCATTTGCGACTGCAGTGATATAGGGGACAGATTTTCTTCTGAAATTGCACAATCTAATCTAATCTACTCATCAAATAAATGTTAAAATATGCTCCAGACCGTTATTTTACTATTAACAGATACAACGGCTTATTTGCAAAAATATTAAAACAACAAGTATACTTTCAAATGTAATTTTTCGTCCTTAAAGAATAAGATATATATTTTTGGAAAACTAGAAAGACCAGATATCTTTGGGATATAGTAATTAGGTCGTACACGGGTACACCATCTTCTTCAGCAGAGCCAAATTGAATTTTGAGTTTTTTTTAAAACATCCAAGAAGTAAACTACAAAAATCGTATACTTTCGTTCAAAACCTATAAATTGTTTAATTATTTGACCATCACTGTACCATAATACAAAATAATGAATATATTCTTTTTTAATTATTATTACAACCACATTTATTATTATTACAAAAACAAGCCATACAAAAAAAATAATATACTAACAATTTGAATATAAATGTATACGTTATATATACATTAAGGTAAACATATTATAAAAAAAAAAAAATTATATCTAAAGGGAAGTTATCCTTTTCACATGTTCTTAAATTTCAACACATCATCAGACAAAAATAACAAGCATACACTAACAGTACCAAAATAACAACATAACAATACAGTTAGTATTTTCTTTTGCATATTATTATGTATATTCATTTTCATAAATTTTTTTTATTATAATAATATGTAATAATGCTGACGTTTGTTGCAAACAAAATAACAAAAAAAAAAAAACCATCAAAAACATAAAAGACAACAACTTTTTTTTTACCTACTTTAAATATTTTCTTAACATGTATTGGTGTATTTGGAATATTATTATATTATTTTTTTTCATAATACATAATGTTATTTACCTTTCATTAAAAAATATCTTATAAATTTTATATTTATATCTTCTATGCATATACATATATAATATTATATAAGTATACGTATATACAAATAATAAAAATGTTCAAAAAATATTATACTATGATGTGTTAATATTTTAGAATGGATAGAATGCCATTGACATTTACAAGCAATCATCTGTACATCAAAATAATATTACTTCAAGTATTATAAATTTCACAACATTATACCTACAACAGTCAAAACAACATAACAACAACAAAAATAATAATAAAAAAAATAAAAAGCAAGAAAAATTTTTTTAGTCCTTTTATTGCTGATATATGTGTGCATATTATATTTTATTATATTTTATAGAACAAGCACTTTCCGAAATAACGTAACAAAAACAACAATAAAAACAAAACAAAAAAAATTTATAAATTTATATAATATATTTTTTTGTTATGTTCCGGATGATATCCTTCAACATGCTAATTAATTTGAAGTGAAAGTTAAACACAATTCTATATTATCCTGTCTATTCTTTAATATTATTACGTAAATGACATTTTTGGACACTTATTTTTGTTTTTGCAAATGGACAATATTTTGGATTATGTTTTTTTTTTTTCCCATTTAAACAAATAAAATTTTTTTTTTGCTTTTCTCTTCTGTGCATTTCTAGAGTGTTTTTGGTTTTTTTTTATAATATACAATTTTTTGTGCTGATTTAATTTGACGAAGTTGATAAATTATTTAATTTAAAAAAAAAATTCCACGAATTTTTAAATGTATTGAAATGTTTGCGAAATACACGAATAATAACACTTGCATATTCGCAATATTATAAATAACAGAAAAAGTTATGGAAATAATAGGCCTACATTTTATTCAGAAAAACCATTTGTTTTTTTTTTTGGTTGAAGGTAAAAAAATGAATAAAACAAAAAATTGGAGGGGTTTATTTTTAAAAAATTTTTTAAAAAATTCTAAGCTTTAAAAATTTTAAAGAATGCTGACCTTTAAGAGAAAATATTTAAAATATTCTTTTGAAAACATTCAAAAATATAAAAACGTGTTACATAAATTTGGAACATAGTCCGAATGAAGGTACATGTTATTATACTAGTATAATACTAATGCGATTGCGGAAGGTATTTATAGAATAGTTAGCAATAGGATAATTTTAATTTCATCTTTTTCTTCAACAAGTTCGGTTTTTGGAATATGAAGCTTCGAAGTGTTAAATAATAGGGATTTTTTAAATTTCAAACCAAAAGACAGGTCAGAGCAGTGTTTGCATTTTACGCGTAAATTAACGTTTTTTATGATTCTTTAGATACAAGTGCAGTAATACAAGTAAACAACGGTAAACAACTGTAAATCATTTATTTTTGACAGTTCGACAAAATTTTTATAACAGTTTCGTTCTAATCTATTATAAAAAGTTCTAATCTATTTCTAATGGATTTTAAAAAGAAAAGGTGGAGTTGGAGCTGATAACATATTCTTCGGCTGCAAATAAATTAATATTTCGTTAATACAATGCATTTTTTTATTATATTTACATAGCAGTTTCTTTAAGTTACTCTGCTTTTTTCTTTCTTCATTTGTTCAGTTTCTGTGTCATCTACATAAGCTTTACTTTCTTCTAGTTATTTTTTTATGGTATTGTATTTCAACATTAAATCAAAATGATCCGATGTATGTAAAAACATCAGGTTTAGGTGCCTATTATGTATTTCGTTCGACTTTCATCGAATCGTTCATCGTTATCGTTACAGTTATTCGATTGTAATCGTTAGTGCCATTATGTATTTCGATGAAAATTTTATCGAAAGTGTTTTAAAATCCTGCCATTGTCAAATTCAAATATACGATGAAAATGACATATGTTTGATTCTTTGACTGTCAAATTCAAATTATTATACGAAAAAAAAACAAAACAATAGTGTTATATATTTAAAATTTTTAAGTTGAAAATAAGTTGAAAGTATTTAAATAAAATATAATTATAAAATTATAAGTTTTTATAAATAAAATGATTTCAGCAGAGTTAAATTTTTCAATTTCTGATAGTGTTGAAAAACGCTAGTTCAGAAAACCAATTGAAAATAAATCTATATTATGTATCTTAATTAACTTTCTACTGGGATATTGATTGATTTGGAATTTGACAATTATTAGTAGTTTCAGTTATGACGTTTAATTTTTTTTTTTTCTTTTTATGATCTTGACAGTAATTTAGGTAGAATCACCTTTTCGTGCTTAATAAAGTACGGTACTGCAATTTTACACTACAATATCTACAATAATTCGAGTATTTATTTAACAAATTACTGGCTTATCTACTCATTAAATGTGAAAACTACTACTATTGTCAGGAACTAAGCCTTCTTAAATAGAATAGTTTCATTTTATTTAATTTGTTACCAGATTATACTCTCAATTATCTTTTGTCATTTATTATATCCCAATGACAAAGGGTACTAGACCAGCTCGAAAAACCAATGAAGCATTTTTTTCTTTTTTTTTTGCTTCATCGGGAGTCGAACCCGGGACCTTTCGATTGAAAGGCAGGCGCTCTACCTACTGCGCCACCCAGCGTGTTGATTATGAAAATATGACGTTTCGTGAAATTTTGATCGTAATTTGTCAAAAAATAGTAAAAATCTTGGTTTTGCAATTACAGTGGCGCCTGAATGTATGGCAATTTATTTTTTTTCGTTATAAATAAAAAATCGTAAAATTATCTAGATTTACCGGTAATCGGTAAATTCGTTCTCAACGACCAATTTACCGGCTTCATCGAACTCGGATTGTCCGGGAACACAATATTTAGGTCAAACAAACCTTTATACTTTCATACTGTTGGCTTTTCGAAAAGAAAAGAAAAGAAAAGGGATAGTTAGAGAGAAGAAAAAGAGTAAGTAATAGGCGAAATGTTTGGCGAGGAGTTCCGAAATGGAGTGTTTTTGTAATCTGTCAAGAAAGCTTAGATCAGTCGATTAGTGAGACGCCCGGCAATAGATGCGAATCGTACTCAATCTTTCGCCAAATGTAGGCTTTAAAGATCAGATCTTTAGAAGCAAAATATGCCTTACACCGATTAAAAAAAAACCCAAACATTTTGCGGCGCTTTTCGCAGTATCGAAAAAATCATCATTTGATAGCATATTTTGATTTAGTTGTATTCCGAGAATGTTTAAGTTTTCTAGTCGCTGTAGGTTTTCATCTTGAAATTTTAGAATAGGTTTGAATGTCGTTTGTGTTGGTTGCGTAACTAAACAGCTTTGAATTTTGGAGCTGTTAAGCTCAACTCGTAAGCTTAAGCTTAAACTTGCTTTACCGCAGTCGAACATTTTAACTAAATTTTAAACTGTTTCGGAGATCATTAATAAATATTAGAAAAAAAGTTGGAGAAAGGATAGATTCCATTAGAACCCCAGCATTAATTTGATGTTGATCAAAATGTTATTCTATCAACTGAAACTCGAATGGCCCAATTCTAAAGGAAATTTTCAACCCATTTATTCTGAATTCTGAATATCGATTTCATATAAAATTATTGAAATATTAATATTTTTTATTTTGCATTAAATTTTGTTCATTTATTTTTTTGTTTATTCACAAATGTTTAACAAATTCGAAGTAACAATTTTGTTTAATTTTCATTTTCTTGTTAAATTATTTGAAGTTTTATCATATGGCTTGCTTTAATGTGGACGCAAACTACATCTATTACAGAACCGTAAGGCTGTTTCACCGTACCTACATTTGTATTGCGTACGTATTGACTCCACATTAGTATGGTATTATGGAAAACATGTGAATCAAAATATTTTCGAAATATTTTTTTAAAACTGAAGTTCTCAAATGTTTGTAAATTAGGTGCTATTGTACCGTAACGTAAAAAACGCCTTACGAATTATCGCCTTACAATTTTAACTTTTTTGTCAAAATATAAATATCCATTTATAGTCGGTCACAAGATAAAAGTTATAAATATAATATATTCTAAGAAATGTGTATAACAACACTGATTTTGTTCAGATTGTAAAATCCGAATATTTCAAGAAACCGCGAACGCGATTGTTTCGCTTTCGTTTTTATAAACACCGGTCTAGCCTTTTCGATTCTAACTTTAATATTTTTGGAAATGTTCTATTGATTATTTAACTGACATTCCAAATATATTATTCTCTCAACTCTTTCTACGTTCTTCCGTCTGCAACCGGAATTGTATTATGATCAAAGTGTAAAATATATTTAACTTTGAGCTTATTTTTAGCTTATTAGAATTCAGAATTTTGATGAAAACAATATGTTCTTTCCAAAGTAATGATATTTTTAATCATATACCCAACTATTTATTATTTTATAATAAATTTACTTGTGAAATTAAATCTTAATTTCATTAAAGTGTAATACTATAGAATCGTTCTTAAAATAACTAGTTATAGCTTTTTTTATTTCGTCCAATTGGCTTTTTAATATAATAATATTGAAAAAGTGAGGTAACACTTGCTTAAAACAAATCCAATGTATTTCAATTGTTATTATAAATGCTTGTATTAAGCCCCTACATTGAAATTATTATTATAAATGTTTAGAGTATAATTGTGTATGTCACAAACCAACTATAAAAAGTAATATACCGTAATTTTCGGATATACAAAAATAAAACAATGATAATACTTCAATTGTATGTAGCTATTCTTATTTTAATAATAATATAATAATAATAATATTAATAACATCAGTAATGTAACTTTACAATATAATATTAAGGATAGTAGACGACGACAATACATTCTTAATAATATGTGTAATACACAATGACAGTTTATGTATTAATAAAAATTACCAAAATTGAAAGACAAAAAATCAAGAAAATTGAATATCATGATTATTGGGTATTATATCAGTGGTATATCTAGGCAGTTACCATAATCATTAATTCCGGTTATTATAACATACATTTATATGACACATAATAAAATTAGTTTATGCTCTTGTAATCTTCTATTACAGGTTTTGTGACACCATATTAGAGTTACCAGTTATGTAATAAATTGTTTAATTAAAATTGTAAATTTTGAATAATGATTGTTGTGGTTCCGGATTTTTTTTTATAATTCCAGCACGCACGTAGTAGATAGATTTGATTCCAGAACAAGACAAAAAAAAATATTTTATGGGTTTTCGACCTGGTCCATGACTCTTTGTCATTATTAGGATGAAATAAATGGCAAAAAATATTCAAGAGTATAATTTGGTAACAACTTAAATAAAATGAAACTAAGCTATTTGTGAAGGTTTAATTGTTAACAATTATAGTAGATAGTAATTTGCTACATTTAATGAGTTGATAAGCAAGAAATTTGACAAATAAATACTGGAAAAACATTGTAGTATTTTTTAATGTAGTAAAAATTTTCTATACTAGCATATTTTTTTTTTATTTTTTTTTTTTTATTCTGAAAAAGAGCTATTAGTAAGCTCGTACAGAGTGTATGACTTACATAAATATATTAATAATTCTACAATTCAGTGCAAGAATAAAAATAATAAAATAAAAGCTAATTTAAAATTCAACAAATTTAAACTTCGATTATATTTTAACAAATTGGCTTTATAGACTTAGAGAAAAAATTAACATTTTAGAAATAAATTTAATTTAAATAATTTTTTAACAACATTTATATTATAATTCTAGTCTATTAGAAATGTCAAGTCTAGTATAAAATGATGAACTTGATTTCATAATTGGACTAAGACCCCTAAGCCAATTTGCAGAATCATATCTAATCTGATTAGATATCCTTGTGTTGCAGATGTGTATGTTATGATTTCCTATTAGTTCAGTGCTCGATTTTATTTTTTATTTGCTATATTATGTAGATGTAGACCTGAATCAATTTCTTATAATCTTTTCTTATAATCTTCGAGCTTCAGTATTTTGTAATTATAGTGTATTTAATTACCAGGGAATCTTTTATTTAGGCCATAAAGATTTTTTATTGCTTTATTTTGCATTAAGATTTTTAGCAAAAGTGTTTCCCCAAATTGTAATTCCATATATAGGAACACTGTGAAATAGATTACAATATATTGATATTTTTATGTTATTTAGAGCTCTGTGTGTAACCTTTTTCTTTTTCAACCAACTAGCCTTTTGATCTTTTAAGTAGCTGATTAATGTGAGTGTTCCAATATTCAGATCAGACTCCATGATTATTTCCAGATATCTGTAGCTACTTACTATGTTACTATGAATTTAATTTATGTCACCGATAGATTATTTTGTCACCTAATATCATGATATTATTACAATATAAACGTAGTATTGATGTTACCAAACAAATGCATAATATTACGAATTAACGCGGCAATGACGTACATCAGCGCAATCTTGCGTCAAATAAATAATTAAATTAGTACTAAAAAATAGTTGATTGTCAAAACATTTTCAAAATTAAACAAAATTTTTCATTGTCAAGTAAAAATGCAAAATGAATAAAAATCAAAAAAATGGAGCCAAATTTGAAATTTAATTTAAGTGAAAGGCAAATTTTAAATATAATTTAAAAAAAAAAAAAAGTTTTATCCTCCATTTTACATCTCATAATGAATACTACGTTAATACTATACGTTTATGTCTATCAAGGGGTAATATCTCGAATATTACAGTATTGATATCAAGCGGTAAACACAATTGCGACTACCGACGAAAAATTCACGATGAAAAAATTAAAATACATACGATCTTATGTACTCGTATATGCTCACAATTCCAACTAAAATCGCTCAACCACATTTTCGTTGTCGTCGAAATAAGGCTATTTTCTACTTTTTTCGCTGGTAGTCGGATTTGACATTTCTGACGACCTTTTTAGTAATCAAAAAATAACAAAAAATCTGAAACTAGAATAATAAATAATTGTTTTGTTTTTTTAAAGTTTTATATGTTCTATAATTTATGATTATTAATTTTTTTATTCAGATACATATATAAATTTAGATGTATTTGGATCTGATGATGCTACAAATAAATTAATAAATTATTCAAAATTTTTTTAAAAATATTTTAATAAAATATTTTTTTATTTTGAAATTCCGCCATTTGCTTTTCTGTTTTAATTGTTTATTTTTATTTTTCGTTTCGCTGCGAATTGTGTTTCATTTGACGAAAAATAGTTGAGCGAAGCAAATTTCGTTGGTAGTTGGTGGTCGCAATTGTATTTACCGCTTTATAGTATTGATATTACATGTCTGTCGAAAGCATTACATTGACGATCATATGTAGTAGACACTTGCAGTGACGTACTTAAATAAGTACGAAAAGGTAATTCTACGTTAATTCTAAGTTACTGTCAAGAACATAAAAAGCAATAGAGTGAAAATTATAAACAATTAAAGACAGAGGTCATAGAGACGAAAATCATGAGATGATAACCGTTAACCACTCTAATAGCAACTTTCATGTACAATTTGTGGTTAATATAGAATAAATTATTTTTAGAAGATCAATTTTAATAGCTATGCTTGCAAATATTCCAAATATAAACATATTCATTTTTTGAAATAATCTAAATATCAAAATTTTCAAATTGAGAAATCAAATCCGAAATCATTTAACCGTGCATTAAAAAAATCGAGCGAAATATTTATTGAAAAATAATTTATACACCTGGCAAGCCTGTTTAATATTTTTGTTATCATTACATAATATAAAAAAAATATCAAAATTTTGTATTATGCCTACGTTAAAATTATATCTAGTCAAAATTTAACATTCGCACATGTCCATCGATTTCATAAACTGTTGTAATAAATTTCCATTTAGTTTTCAATGTTATGTTTTTAGCTTTTGTATAATAAAAATACATTTTTTTTGACATAGAAAGGGGATATAGAAAGGATTTGTTTTATAAACAACATCATGAACATCTTAAGGGATTTCATATAATCCTTTTTTTTTTCTCTTTAATGTTTGTTTACTTTTTTTTTATTTTTATTTATATTTTTTTATTTCTGTACAATCTTAAAGTTCTTTAAATATCCTATAAAGATGTATTTTTGTTTGTTTTCTGTTTATTTTTTTTTTTTTGTTTTGTTAAATTTAGACACGAAAAGGATTGAAAGGATATGATGTTTTCATTTCATTCATTTCTCTCTCTTTTTTTTTTTTTGTTTTTTCTTTATAATATAGGACATTTCATTTTCTTATTTATGTACTTCTCTTGTTCTAAATTTATATTCATACAAAAGGGAGTCCTTTAAGAATTGAATTGATTTTTTTTTTTTATATTTTTGTCGCCTCAGTCTTACTTGAAATTTTCTTCTGATTATGTACGATATTTGTTTTATTTTGGATAGGTGTACATATTTACTATATACTTGTTTTTTTTTTATTCAACAAATGTTCAATAAGTAAAAAATAACAACAAAAAAAAAATGAATTTTAGTAATATTTCAACAATGTTGATGTTGTGTTGATGATGATGATTATGTTATGTTAAAGAAATAAAAAAAAAAAAAAAAATTTTATTGAAAAAAGAGATAATTCGTAAAAAAATAGAAAATCTGAAAAAAAAAATAAAAAAATCAAATTTAAAGATTTAAGATTATAAGTTTTAATGACAAATAAAAATTTTCAACAACAATTTCCTTTTTTTATTTGTATTCAATTCAAATAGGATGATTTTAGTGTTAAAATATTTAAGAAAATCTTCTTATAAGATGATGACATTGTAAAATTTTCCAATTTTGCATTCAATCTTTACACATTTTTATGACAAATTTTTATTGTCAAAATTGATAGTCAATGTTTTATAATATAGAATGTTTCAAAAATTACATGCAATTTTGAATGCAAAAAAGGAAAATTATTTTATTTAAAAAGGATATAATTTAAGTACAAATTTTTAAAATCACTTAACATTACAAAAAATAGTTGTAAGTTTTTTTTTAAGAAAAAATTAAAAACAAAAAATAAATTTTTTAGATTACGAAATCAGGTCAAAAGTTTTGTTTAAAAAATTTTATAACAATTTGAAATGGTGTCTTAGGGGTTGTTAAAGGGGTCTTAACTTATAACAATCAAAATAGAATAATTTTATTGAAAAAGGATTTTATATACAATAATAATTGAAATTATATGACCTTGATAAAAGAATGAATGTACTAAAATATAAATAAGTTAAAATTTGTAACATTTTGTATAAAAATTTTGTATACTTAGATGTAAATTGATAAAAATAAAATGGTACAGTATTTAACTTATTTATATTTTAGAACATTAACTTATTCTTGTATCAAGGTCATATAATTTCAATTATTGTTATAAAAACCTAATTCATCCGATATTTAATTTAGCTTATTTAGATTTTAAAGGTATATACAGAGGAAAGAAAACGACTTTAAGGTGCCTATTATGTATTTCGATAACGATTACGATTTGATCGTACGAAATGGCAAAATGCAAAATTGTCATTATGTATTTCGATATCGTTCAGAGATTGTCGAAAGTTTATCGATGTAAAATTTTATCACGAAAGAGACATCGAAAGAGAGATTTTGTACAAATTATTTTAATTTTGAATTGAACGGATAAAATAAAAGAGTGACACTTGGACACTTGGTGTTTTGTTTTATATGTATGATATTTTTTGGAATAAAAATAAATTTAAAAGTTGAAATAGAAGTAGGTATTTTACTTAATTCTTCATAATTATTTTTTATTTTTTTTTAAAGGCCAGTTACAAATAAACTGCAATATGAAAGTTAGTGTAAATAAATTATTTCAGTAATTCTATTCCCAAGTAACATTTTATTGTTATAAAAGCAAAATTAGTGCTATAAGAATCCTATATGATTTCCGGTAATCACTAAAGGTGTTATAATGACCGTTTTATAGGAGTAATGTGATTAATATTGCTATAAGTATGTTCTTATAGAAATTTCGGGAGTTGTTATAATGGAATATTCAGCAAGTGCTACAGCAATATACAGTTGGTATAAGTCTAAAAGTGCACAATAAAATAAATATAAACCCCATAAAATTATTATTTTGAAATAAAAAATAATACCTATCTCATTCTCGCATAACATAAATTATTTCAAAAGATTTTCATTTCAAAATCAAAACATATACACTAATACATTATGTATACTAATACTATAACAATATTACAAGAACAATATTGCTTCGGTGCCTTATAGGATTCTCCATTTTAGTGCTACAACGTATTTATAATGTTTCGCAACAATTTCGGAGCACTAAAATTAACACTAATACTGGTATAAGAGTGTTTATAATAATGTTATAAGAGTGCGTAAGAGTCTTTTAGCAATAAAATTTTTACGTGGTCTTTAATCATAAAAATAATGTTTATCTGACTTTTTTCTTCTAGTGCGTAATGGAATTTGATACATTTTGGACATAAGTACAAAATGCAAATTCCATATAAAACTTCCTTAAGTACAACAGAAAAAATTGTACTGTACTAGTCCGACATGAAAATTATTTTTTTGGTACAAGCCGCACAGAATCTTAATACACTGGTCAATTTAATTATATTTGGAAATGAAGTGTTTCTTATTATTGACCAATTTCAGTTTTTGCCATAATTTTTCTAATAAATCCATAAAGGTAATGTTGTTTAACAGGAAATTTGATCAAAACTGTTAATAAAGTTTTAATAATGTAAAATAAATCCAGTGGATTAGAATAATCCCGAATATAATATGTTCGCTTGTTATTTTATTCTGCAATGTGAGATAGCGTTTTTCAGCACTGAAATCATTTTATTTTAAACTTATAATTTTATAATTTCTATTTTATTTAAACACTTCTAACTTATTTCCAACTTAAAAATTTACAAATATAACCCATTTGTTTGGTTTCTTTTTTCGTATAATAATTTTAATTTGACAGTCAAAGAATCAGACATATTATGTCATTTTCATCGTGGATTTGAATTTAACAATGGCAGCATTTTTAAACATTTTCGATCAAATTTTCATATGTAATACATTTTCATATATGTATCGAAATACATAATAGCAATAACGATTACAATCGAATAACTCTAACGATAACGATGAACGATTCGATTAAAATCGATCGAAATACATAATAGGCACCTAAAAAATGTAGGTGAGCTGAAAAAAGTATTATTAATAAAAATACAAATAAAAAAAAATAAAATAAATTAAAATAGAGTTTAGAATTAAATATGTGCAGTGCAGTAAAATAACTACATTACTTTTATAAAATTATGTGCGACTTTTAATTCATGTTAGAAAAACTAAAATTGTTTTAAAAATAATTAGACTAGACCACAAGGTCACAAAACATTGATTTATTTAATAAAATTTTATAGTTTAAGGCTAGGTTAAGTAAGCTTTATTAAAACTAAAATAAAGAAAAAAAAATTATACTTCAATTTAAAAAAAAAAAAATATAAATGCAAACCGGGGGAAAAAAGAATAAAACTCTAACATCAAGTAAAATATTTGATACACCAGCAAATTTAAACTGAACCTTATAATATATCAACGAATGTCTAAATAAGTACTTCTACTATTTATTCAAAAAAGCAAGAGAGTTAAAGAGACAGAATATTGGTTAACTTTTCCCGGCTGAAAAATGGAAAAATATTCATAAGGAAAACAGAAGAAAGTAAAACTGAATTAATTCTATCAGAAATTGATTTAAATGATATTTCACTTAGACTTTAAAATTCGAATATTTGTGATAATAATTGTATTAAATTTGAACAAACTATTTCTATTAAAATAATGTACATTAACATAAGAAGTTTGTGGCGTAAACTACATGAAATTGAACACATAATAGAGAAAACACAAAAACAGTTATACTTGTCTTTTCCGAAACTTGAATAACTAATGACTTGAATTGAAAAAACACTCTAATTTATTTTCGTGCAGAAAAAATAGGAAAAGTGGCGAAGTTAGTGTATTCGTGCATTATCATTCATGATATACAAGAAAGATACTTTGATGACTTTAATAGTTTAATTAACATTTCACCAGATTTACCTAACAGTATAAAAGAGAAAACAATTTAACATTATAGCGATACACAGACTACCTGAAAAAAATAATTACTTGCTTGACAAATTCAATACATGCTTCCTGAACAGAAATTGGAAGAATCTAAAAATAGTGCATTAATCGTGGTATATATTAATTTGTATATCAGAAACACAACCGATATAAATGTTCAAAAGTACAAAATAATTGTAAAAACAAATTGTTACACTCTTTTGTGATGATTTTGTGACTCGTCCAGACTCAAATACCTGTCTAGATCACATTTTAATAAATAATTTTAGGGAAAAACTAAGCATAACATACTTGCCATGTTCATTTAGTGATCACAACATGATATTCATTGAGCTTTCTGCTTATCACAAAACAAACTAAAACAAAGTAACATCAAAATAAAATTATAAAAACAATAAACAAACAAATAAATATTTAAAAATCAATTAGCTGGCAAATGCAAAAATTATGTTGGTAACAATGTTAAACAATTATATCCCTTAATCTAGTCAACGCAAACTGACACTTAATTTTTTTTTATCGTCAAATTTACGACACTTGGCGACGCATCGGTAGCATGATCGACGATTATAATCGCTTCTTACTAAGCGATTGCATTTACTTGATCGACAACCCTTTAAAAGTTTATAATTAATGTAGCCATTAAGGTTTTTTTTGATCTATTCCTTATAAATATCCTTTTAAAATAAAAATGTAAGTAATTGTATAAAAGAAAACGTATATTTTACAAATAAAAATTAAAAACAAATATTTTTATAAAAATGCCTGTTCTCTAGGAAACAAATCAGTAATAAAAAGCAATTGCAGAGATTGGTGGATATAATGAAAAGTAATCCTTCAATTGCAAAGGGATACGCCCAGTACGCAGCAGAACTAAATAAACTTGGTCCGCCAACACCAGAGAAATAGTTGGGCTGCGCTGAGGCCATTTTAATTATTTTTTTAATTGTTTTTCACTATTATATTATTATATTATTCTTTTTTTTTTTTTTTTTTAAATACAACCTGCTTCACTTGTGTACATTTAAAGAATAAAATTTAACAAATGTCAAAAAATTGTATTTTAAATGTCATTATGCAATCGTCGTTCATGCTACTGATAGCGGCGACAGTCGATTACAAACGTTATTTAGCGTCAAAATGACGAATCGTCGATCCGAATAAGGGTCTATGTGATATCCTGACATCTAATTGTCGAATACTGTAAAGATAAAGCTCTCTTTATAAAAATTAACAAAATTAATGCTAAATACAACTCAGAATTATTTAATAATGATTGTTTTAATGTATTATGAATAAGAAACTAATGGTAATTAGAGATGATGATAGTATTAGAGATGTGTCGAACATAATATTTAGCTTAACATTCGATAGCTTTTTAATGTTCCATTATATTTGCTTTATGAAAAAAATTATGCTCAATTTATTTCCGGAATACTTAAATTATAAGCTAGTGTTTGATAGATCACCTCGCAATTTAAATTTAGTCATCCCACGTTACAAAGGTCGCACCAGACATTTATCGTATTTTGTTCGAGTTACTACTATGAATATGATGCCGACCCATATTCGTTGTGTCAGTCAATACAAAAATTTTATTGATCAAATTTCATTTTATTGATATAATGATCAAACCTAACCTAACTTAATTTTCTGATTTTTTTTTAATTTGCAGCTATCGGATTCGTCTGTCTAATATCATATTGTTCTAAGCTCGATTTTTTTGTTTCTTCAATATCAGACCAAGTTTAAATTTTGTTGTTCATTAATAGTTATTTTTTTATGACCTGCCAGTACTTCAATAATTATTCTTAACATTTCATTGTTTTGTTTACATTGATTTCCGCATAAATACCAATCAACATAGCGTCCACGCAACATTCCTTCTTCCTCGAATAATACCACAAACAAGCTCAATGTCCTCTTTCACATGATGCTGTCAAATCTTGAGGTCACACTATTTATTAATCATTTTCCAATACAATTTTGGAAAAACCAAATTTTCCTTTTGAATTATTGCATCGTAACTAGAATTTATATGATCTTTAAAATATGTACCAGAATAAAATTATATAATATTTAATTAGAATTTAAATAAGGTTTTCGGTATTTAGTCCTTAAAACGACGAAAATATATATTTTTTTTTTTATCTTCTTAATTACACCATGAAAGGTAATTTTTTGTTTTTTAATCTGAAAATCTTTAATTAAAACTTGATGTAATTGTTTAAACTTTTATTACATGCTTAATACATTACCTGTACCTTAAATAAAAATTTTCGATTCGTATACACATATTCATATTATCCTTTATAATTTATGCTAAGAATTACTTGGTTTGGAAAATTCTTTGTTAAGAATAATTTTGTAACAGGATATTATGTTCGAATTACATCTTCCATTTTCATACAAACATAACAAGTATAAAATACAGTTATATTTTTACATATCTACCTAATAACATGACGCTGAAAGTTAAGGCGTACTTTTTTTTTTTTTTTTTGTATATTAAAACATCATCTCTTTATTTTTACATTATATCGATTTGAAACGCACGCATACACAGTTAAAATTAAAACAGAATAAAAAATGTCAAAAACAAAAAAAAAAAAAAATTTTTTATATATAAGCTTTTCCCTTAGTATTTTGAACCTTGTTGAAACACTTGAGAAAAAAAAAAATGAAAAATAAAATTTATTTTAACGAATTATGTTAGTTGAAGGTTTCACTTTTAAATTTTCACTTTACTTAGAATTCTTCTAGATTTCTCATTTAAAATTAAAAAAAAAAAAAAAATTCAAATAAAGATTTTTAAAATGAAGAATTCAAAAAGCTTGAAAATAAAAAAATTTTCTTTTGAAGTAAATTAAAAAACAAGAGAGTTAAAAATTTGATATAATTTTTAACTCAAATTAAAAATATGAATCTACAGTTTTGATTTCTTTTGCAAGGTATATGAGTTGTACTCTTGTAAATTTTTTATATTACATTCAAGTCTCTACTATATTATATTACAATATTTCATAATAAAATATTTTTTGCACCATATTAGTATACACTTAAAATGTTGTGTACGCGTTATAGACTTTAAAAATAAATTTCACAAAAATATGATTTTTGTATGTGCGTGTATAGTCAGTCAGTTGGTTCATGAAATATAAATTTTGATATGCCAAAGTAGGATCAAATGCATTTGCGGCCTAATCGATTATTTTTAATGTCAATCTTAGATGACTACTTTTGCAGGCTGTAATTATTGGTTATTTAGTGAGACAAAAAGCATCTGATCGAAAATGTCATTTGCACGTTATTTGCGTTTTGTGACCTTGCAATTTGGTTAAAAAAAATTTTTTTTTTAAATGTGTGAAGTTTAGTTTTGTATTAAAATAGAAAATGAGTGAAGCAGGTCATGTTAAGTAATTAAAAAACACAGTTTTTGATGCAGTAACAAAATTGAAGTATTTTGTTTTAAATTTTCAAATTGATAAGCGGTTTGCAATTTTTAACGAATATATTGACTCGAAGAAAGAACGTTGGAGCATAGAGTAATCATATAAGTAGAGTAGAACAATATTTGTTAATCATTTTCTTCTAAAAATGCCGTCCCATTTTTACTCAAAACACGAAAATGCCGTCCCATTTTCACTCAATACCCCAAAACACTCAAATCTAATTTTCGAAACTCAATTATTTTTACTCAAAATTTTTTATTTATTGAGGAAAATATTTCATACAATGCCTCTATACTTTTAGCCTATTCACAGAATGATTTTTTCGGAATTTTATCGAATTACGATTTCGTTTTAAGTTTTGTTTTAGTTTTGTGTATAAATTTTTGCTCTCCCAGTAACTAAGCTAGGAGTATAGAGGTATTGTTTGATAATTTGAAAAGTATTTACATACGTATGTACTTTTGATTTATATGAAGAGTGTGTATCGTAATATCGTATATGTGTTAACCATACATTTACATATCTAATTCAATACAAAAAATATATGTATATAGAAAAATGTAAACAAAAAAAACACAATTAATTGCAAAGATAATGAATGAAATTGTACCAATACAATAATAGGTCAATGATATACATCACATAATATACATCACATAATCCAGAAAATTTTTTTAAAAATAATGCTACTAAAAGAATAAAATTTATTAGTAATACATTACAAATCGTGAACTTTGTACGGAATACCGTTTTGTTTTCTTTTCTTAGAAGTTGGTTAAAAATCGTATTTCTATTTCAGATGAAATAATTTCTGAAGAAATAAAAACAGCCAACAATCCATATAAAGAATAAAATGTCCAGTTTTATTTTTTTAATTTAATTTTTTTAAATTTTGATAGCTTGTTTGTTTGTTTCTATTCATAATTATATTATGTATTATTATATATACCATTCATATTATTATCTACGGTAAGAAACAGACAAAATTAACAAAACTAAAATTGCTGAAAATTTAAAAATACATGCAAGTATCTACTTTTAAGTATACTTTTCAATAGAAATCAATTTGAATTATTTTTAATTTAAAAAACCAACATTAGTTTTTTTGTCCCTTTCTTCTATAAAGTTTGAAATCACAAATTTCATAAATCACATTGACCAAGTCCAAATAAAAATATTAATTCTTCAAATTTTTAAAATTAAAACAAAATAACAACAAATACAGCAATAATCTTGAATTCTTTCAATATCTAAAAAAAATTCAATACTTTGATAGTTTGATTTGTAATATTATTTGTGGTCTATTGAAAGGACTTTAAATGCATGTATATTTTTTTATACACATTGTGTAATTTTTAATTTTATCACATAAGTAAAGTAGAAATGCGAGCAGTGAAATAAAGAAGTATAAGTATATACTGTAGCATGCACATTTGCATATATACATTTTTGAGTACCTATACATACCTACCACCTTTAATATCGTTGACACTGTTGGCAGCATAATAACAAATAAATATTTTCATAGGTAGTAGGTACACAAAATTTTTATTATTTATGAGTACAAAATACATTGCGCTCAACTTACAAGCAGTTAAAAATTGAGTAATATTATTTTGAGTGAACACAGAATTTTGATATTTGAAAAAGTGACTAGCAAATTTTGTTCTACGTTTGATTACGTATGATTACTCTATGGTTGTAGTCAAATTTTTATTAGACAACATTCAAAGTTTTAGTAAAGTCCTCCAAATCTGATATGGTCCCGCATTTTTCATGTTTCACTACAAATAGTTGTATTTGATTTTGTAATTTCTACATTTTAATTAATTAGAAGTACTTAAAAACAAAATATATTATCATGACTATTTTTTTACTCATTCGATCGAAAGTGACTTAAATGTTTTATTATCAAACTCCCGAATCAAATTAATGTAGTCGGAAACTGTGCGTATTTTCAAAACATTTTTCATATGTAAAGATTATAAATACAATTTATGTATTTTCATTGTTTTCTAATGTACCAAACATTGATAAGACCTATTATTGCATATGCTTGCCTAATATGGTACAATATAAGTCCATCATGTATGGAGTTATTGAGAAAATTTTTACAGAAAGTGTATAAGGCATTGCACAAGTAAATTCAGAAAACAGGAAACAGAATACAAGCACTATACATATATCGAACAAAACGCTCTATGAGGCTAGCAAGAAATCGACCAATTCATAGCTAGCTAGCAAAAATCGACCAATTCATAATTAATCTAATAAGAAAACATTATTCCAGGGTAGATTCGGTGACCGAAAATTTTCTGATTGCTCACTTAATATATCCAGATGATAGGTACATTGAGAAGACAGTGAACTCCGGTTATATACCTCCAGAAGGATGGATTTACCTGGATAAAAATAAATATATTCAAAATGAAGACAAATTGCCCATAATATACCATATGTTTAGGAGAGCTACAGACAAAAAATAGAATATCAACCAAATCTTAAATTTGAAGATAATAGTGAAATATTTAGGTATGATAGGTATGTAACGAATAGAGATTTAATAAACATTGATAAATATTGGTGGAAAGAGAAGAGATACAGGAAAACATTAGTACATAAGAATAGTTAGGATAAATATAAGGTAAATTAGGGTAGTTATAAGCTAGATATAATTAGCTGGTCGGTTAGAATAAGGGTTAGGGTAAATATAAAATAGATTAGGATAGTTGTAAGCTAGATATAATTAGCCTGTAGATTAGAATAAGTAGTGCAGGTTTCAAAACAAAAATACAAAATAAAAATTGGTTTTTGATCAAAAACATTTTTCTTTCCAATTGAATAATAAAAAGAAAAAAAATGTATAAAGTACTAAGGAATAAATAATAATAGATGGCTAACAGCTGATTAATTAAATTAATAAATTTAAGAAATTTAAAATCATCTTAGAGTACCTTTCTTAGTAGGTCATTAAAGAAACAAATAATAGAATAATTTGGTTTAAGTGTAGTAAGTGTTAGTAAAAATTTGTTTGCTAAACAGATGTAAGCGTTTTCATTTTTTTAAAATCAATTTCTGTAAAAAAAATGCGACAAAGATCAAATGTCAAAAGTCAAACTATACAACAATCAGTTGTAATGCAATTGAAACAAAAGTCTCTTCATCAACATTACCAATTTTTTATTGTTTCATCGTCAAATATTTTTTGCATTTTTGATTATAGTTTGATATTTCCGATTACACGATATTTTAATTAACTAATCAGAATTTTTTTATTATATTTTTAAGAGTTTGAATGTGACAAGAATTTAGAAATAATTTAAAAAAAAATTAGAAAGTTTAATTTCAAAGACATTTATTTAAGAGTTAAATGTTATTTCATAGATGTATTTCATAGATGTAATCATTTTATTTTATTTCGTAGATGTAGGTACACCATAATATTATCATGTAACGTGATAGTTTCATTAGAAATTTTTGGTTTATTAAAAGATGGGCTAGGGAATTCGATGATCCATATAATTATCAGATCATTATATATTCTATTTCTCTGGTTCATCTCAATCTTGTATATGCTTGCCCAAGTGTGGTCGTCACAGTGTAATTTTGATATTGGTAAAATTGAATCAATTCAGAAGAAATTTCTTAGGTATGTTTTACCTATAATCTACCTTGTGTTTACTCTTTTATTCAACCTTGATGTAAAGATCGCTTAAAACTACTTAAATTGAGATTACTCTTTGGAATCTAAGACCGAAATTTCAGATAATTATCTTCATATTACAATTTGTGAAAGCCGAAATCTATTCACAATAGTAGGAATGCCCATACTAATATTAGTACACAGTTTCGTTCAATGAATATTTTAATTACATTTTATCATCGGACAAATCACGGAAATTTGGGACAATTAATAGGGTTTATGTTAACTAATAAATCTAAAAGTAGTTACATAGGTCCTGTCACTAAGTGAAATTAAATTAAAAAAACTTTATTGCTACATTTTTTTGTTGTTGTATAAAATATTGTTTAAATCATTTTTTTTCTAAACTCGATCATAGACTAAAACAATTTTATTAATAACTTTATTGCATTCTATATATAACTCGATAAATTATTCACATATCAGTTTAATTTAATAGAATATTTATTTATTTATATAGATATTATGTACTCTATATAAATAAATAAATACTCTAATAAATAAACCTTACATAATAATTCAGGATTATGTAATAATATTATTCAGTACAAAAATATAAATATGAAAATATTATTCATAAGTATCAAATTTAGTTACTTCTTCCGAACCGGTCAAATAAATGTTGGATTCGATTCTTTAAATTAAATTCTGAAAACTTTAAAAAATAAAATATGGTTAAAAAAACAAAACTACAATTTTGCCATGAGTCTTGAGATATCATTATCACAATATATTATATTAACTCTAAGCTTTTTGTTTAGGGAATCCAGAAAAGCGCTTATAAATAATTAAATAGGCTTGGTGAATTGATGTAGTCCATTTTCAGTGGCAAATTCTTTAATGCATTTCTGATCGAAAGAAATAACCTTTAAACTATACCATGAGTATTTATAAAATATATACAGGGACTGAGATATAAAAAGAAGAAGAGAATGGCAAATCAAAATTCAGTTAATCGCAAGCATCATTGCTGAATCAAAATGTTGCTTCCAACATATCGCAATTTTCAAACAAATATAAAAATATTAGTTAATATCCCTAAAAACACAATTAATGAATTAAAAAAAAATTTATAATTAATAGGTATTACTTAAAAAACATAATGTTATTAGAAAATAAAAGTTAATTAAAAAAAAGGAAATATTTTAATAAATTAAGTATACTTGTACATAATGGGCAAAGTTAATAACAATGACCTAATTTCATGAAAATTTACAATAAAATTATAAAAGGCAAAATAGGCTACCACCATACCACTATGAAAATCATCAAAATAAACTGAAAATAATTAAGGGCGATTACAAATAGGTTTGCTTATTATTATTTTGTTTCCAAATATTCAATTTATAATTCTTAGTTCGGACTATAATATTATGTAATATTTTTTAATTAATTTACATTTATTTTCCTATTTTAATTTCTTTTTAAATACTAATGTCTAATGCCTCAATTTCTGCGTAATTCAAAATAAAGCTTTTCTATTTGAGTCTATTTTTCCAAGAAATTTTAAATAACATTTTCCGGAATATTTATTCATATAAAATATAAAGTTCATAACACCATCATTACAAACAAATAATTACTAGTGAATCCCCTGTGCAATTGCACAGAAGCAATTCTTTCAGTACGATTTTATATAAAAAGAAATATTTGTTAATTAATTAAAGTTAGATAAAAAGTAGTTGGTCCACCTTTGAAGTTAGCACAATAAAAACTATTGTATAAGCAATTACTATCTATAAATGTTTTGATTTTTCTCTCATTATTGAGGCTTATATTCAAAAAGAGAGAAAATAATGTGCAATTATTTTATGTAATTCGTAGTGAAATAGATTTGAAATATAAACAAAATATCGTATTTTACAACAATGTTGAATTATACAATTTGGATCTTTTCAAATAGAATCTCTTTAGTCCTAAACTTATCATAAATACTTCTCTGTTATCATATTTTCATGCTAATCCTTTTCTACTTACCCGAATCTAGAATAATTTTGTATAAAGGAATCTTTGCAAGTATTTCGGTAGTGTGTAAAAAAAAAAATCAATATGGGCCATTTTTTTTGCAATAGAGTAGTAAAATAATATTCTTTGAATTTATCAATAAAACTCTTTATATAAAACACATATGATTAAATTACAAGACCTTCATATAATATATTCTATATAATGAATGTTGGAAAGGTGTTCTCATCCAGAACAATTCTTTTCTTTTTAAAATTTCTTTTATTTATGATAATTTTTATTAACCTTGATGTATTTTCAGAAACGATTTATTATTACAATTTATTTTATTTTTAATTAAATGTTAAAATGTATAAAATATAAACCTACACGTTTTAGCGAGCTCCTTTTATGTGTATTTCACTTAAATATAAAATACACAATAAAAGGCTTAAAGATACTACTTTTTCTGTCACACAGTAACCTATGTGTATTAACAAAGTTCATATAATTAAATTCAATTTATCTCTGAAATATATATATAATATATATTTTTTTTATCTGGACGATTTTAATAAAATTAAAATTAATTTACAATATCTAATTATAATAATTTTAATTACATTTTTAATATTTATGTATTTTTGCTTCTTTTAGATTTAAATTTAAAAAATTAAATATTGTTAATTTGTATGTATTGTAATTTAAAAAAAATTATACTGGATCAAGTTGATGATAACTTTAAGATAATTATGATTATTTCAATTTTTGAGTTTTAAATTGAATTTTACCGTGTTAGGAAATTTCGGTTGATCAACACATATGCTAAAGAAGTTACATCCTAATTTACTTAGATCAAACTTCTGAAACAGCATTTATATTATTTTTAGACAAATTGTACTTATAATTTGTGTAATTAGCAACATGAATCTTTTGAAATACAATTATAAAGACATGCAAACTCACTACAAAAGATGCAGTTCCAAGCGTAAAAGTCATATTAAGATTTTATAAAATATTATTAAATAAAATAATGAAGTTTAAATTAAATACGCGATAGGAAAAAGACTAGAATGAAATACAAACTATTATATTATAGAACAAACTATTATATATACTAGAAGATAACTAGAATGAAATACAAAATATTATATTATAATATTCGGAAAGTATAATAAAATACTTGAACTAAAAAATGTAAAAGATTATCTCAATTTGCAAATTTATTTAACATTGATAGGTATAACATCATAAAAATTAAAAGAAAAAGGAAAATAATTATTGTAATTTGTTTGAGTTAAACGAAAAAAATAAATAAATAAATATTAATTATTAAGTTAAATATTTTGTAATAAAACACTCTATATGAGCAATTACGCTCCATTTGAGAATTGAATAAACATATAGATGAAAATAATCTATAATAAACAATTACAATATAATAACGGACAATTAATAGTCTTAATGTAATACGAAGAGGTTTTAACCAGTGTAGTATGAAACTATCATATCACCGAATCAACCTTTGAATCACAATGAAAGGTAGCGCAACATAACGCAACACAACGCAAAGAAAATTTTTAACGTTTTGAAAAAGCAACATTTTGAAAAATAATCGAATTACAACAAAAACTTTTTGATCTTGTATTTGAAATTCCATTTGACTGCTTCCGCATAAGAATATTGGCAATATAAATATATACGTTTTATTCTATTTTAACATGGATGTTATGTCATTTTTTACATTGTATTTTTATTAGTATTCATACATTTTAATATGCTTCTATTAGTCTTTCTTTTTCCATTTTTGTTACATTTTGTTTTTTAATTTAACTGACAAGTGAAATATCAAGATAGTCTTTTTTATATACAATACTTTTAATACCGCCAAAAGTTGACAGTAGATCAAATTTTGCTTAGCTTTGCTTTTTCTTGCTTTTTATTGCAACTCCAATGTGGTATGGGTGTGTGTATTTTCATACAATTAACTTTACTTTTTTTGACATTGGAAAGTCTTTTATTTTTCATATTGGTGCGATTAAAGGGTTATTTAACGTCAATAACTTTACGATCATTTACTGAAGCCTTTTGCATTTTATTTTAGCGACATTGTTCTATGCAATTATTTGCATTTGTCATTAACGGTTATAAAAAGCAATGTGACGATTGGTTTTCGCAGTTTTTTTTGGAAATTAAAGTTTGAAAAAGACATTTGATTTGAAAGGGTTAATGGACGATAAGAGAAAAAAATAGTGGACGAAAATAATTTGAACAATTATTGTTTTAAAATGTATAAAAAATCAATAAAAATATTTTAATAAAGCAAATTGCTAAAGAGGCTAGTGCCTCGTCTAGTAATCATTAATATAAAGAAAAAAAACAAGAGCACTGAAAAAAAACAAGATTCCAAGTATTTAAAAAAAAAAAAGGTAAAATATTTATCTAAATTTAGTTTCAGTCATTTTAAATAAAACCGAACAAAACAGCAAAAATTAAAACAAAAAATTTGACTTTCTTTACAGTAGCAATAAAATTAATGCTTCTTTGTTGCGTTGATTTCTGCAAAAAAAAAAATCGACGCTCTAACAATTTTCAAATTTGTGACCAACACACCAAAAACGTTTATGAATTTTTATATGAATTTTTTGAGGTTTATGAAAAGTATCTACCTAAATAAGTTAGGGTTAATGTTTAAAACTAAAATCGGGAAGCGAGTATAATAATCTACTTGAATATCTAAATATAACTGCACATTTATTTACTCATTTTTGATTCAGGAGCATATCGAAGAATTTAAATTTTTTTATATTCATTTCTTCTTTTGATTAAACCTGATGAGGTCCAATGAAAACGAAAAAGCATTGAATGCCGACAAAATATGTCAAATTATATTTTTTAATAAAAATGTGTTTAAATGTCGGTAACAAAATTTTTATCAAAATTCAAAATTTGTCCTTGATGCACTACAACATTTCAAATTTGACAGTTCTAAGCCATAAAAGAAAATGTTTTTGAATTGTTGTTTGTAAATGAAAATCAAAATGTGGCATTCATCGAACATCGAGCTATACGACATTCTATGTTGACAATCTAGGACAACAATATCGTATCGTTTTCATTGGACTTCAAGCTTTAATTGCATACAAATTTTCTTATAGCAGGTATTTAGAATATTCGAGTTACATTGTAAGGACATTTTTTCGTATTTAGATTATTCATCAAATCAAATCAAATTTTACTTAACCAATTTGTGTTCTCTGATGCAGAACTAATAAACTAATAAATCTCTTAATTTATCATTTATGCGAAATTTTATTACACTATAAGGTTGATTATCCAAATATTCAGATAGGTTCGTAGAGTTCAGAAGATGACTCTCATGACGTTTAGAGTAGAAAAATTTGTATGTAGTCGCACTCACCGGTAAAACGTACAAATTTAATTTCAACTAAGTTTTTGATTTTTATTGAAAATTAATAAAAAAGGTACTATCAATAATTATTGAAGGGGTTAGTATCATTATTAGATACGATTTTAAGTAATTCATAAATAATAATATTTATAGATACAATGGTGACATAAAATGTCTATGTATCAATATTAATTAATAAACTGAATTTTTTGTTTTTATTAAATGTAAAAGACATGGAAATTTTAATATTTCACATTTAAAAAAAATTTATAATCACATAAATTTATTTTATAGATAAATTTTTATTCCATTTTTGATATAATTGTAATTTTTTTTCTTT
The DNA here is from genome assembly GCA_963942445.1 of Argyra leucocephala. Taxonomy (NCBI): domain Eukaryota; kingdom Metazoa; phylum Arthropoda; class Insecta; order Diptera; family Dolichopodidae; genus Argyra; species Argyra leucocephala. The sequence goes on along the minus strand of OZ012677.1, from coordinate 20,920,648 downwards.
CTAGTTAATCATCACATACATTGTATTTGAATTAATGAAATTCTACATATCATACATGTCATACGCTTCATTTAAAAATAAATATAAGAAATATATTACTCCGTACGAGCTCCTTAGCTCATTTTGAGAAAGTTGAATAAAATAAATAAAAAAAAAAAATTTTATTTTTACATACATTTAATCAAAAAATTGTTACAAATGCCGGTATAAAGAAAATATGTCTTATATTTTAAAAATATATACTTTCTCAGAATTTAAAACCCCCATGAAAATATCCACAACTTTTGTGAAAATATCCTCAGTAAATGATATTTATTATTCTTGTCATAAACATTGAGTTCTCACATAAAATAATATCATTTCTTGTTATTTCCTTTTTTACAGCCAACAAAATATTTAAAATCTTAAAATGTTGTCCAACTAAAATTCCCCTTATGGATCTGCAATAAACTTTAAACTTTAAATTTGATGAACTCAAAAATCAATTTTTCTTGATTTAATACGTTTTTGCAGCAAACCAACAATTTTTATTATTTCATCTTATTTTGTCTTCTTTTCTATATATTTTGTCTTTTTATTGTTTCCCTTGTTTTTTTTTCTAATCTCCTTAGCCTTATAATAGTTTAATATAATCTTTTAATTTAAATTTTATTTATTTTGTTTTTTCTTTCCAGCTGTTTACAAATATTTCCTAATTGACTTAATTTTAATATTATTTTTTTTTTGCTTATGTTTATGTTACAAATCGTAGGTTAATAGTGTACTAATTCAATTTAATTGGGTTTATTTAATTTTACTTTAAATATCAAAAAATTATAACATATAGGTATATGTTATGTTGCTATAAGTTCATTCTGAGAAAATTATAAAAAAACATAAAAAATTATGTAGGTACAAGAAAGCACGAAGTAATTCCTATGAAATTGTGGGACGCACTCTATGACGCGAAAACTTACCCTACTTATTATACCTATATACGATTTTATGTATATTTTTAAAATTTGATTTGTTACATGGAAATAAATTATTTGTTGTTGTTGTTGTTGTTGTCATTATTGTAAAAACCTTAGGTAATCTGTTAAATTCACGTTAATTACCTTGCTTATATTATATTTTGTAAAAATCGCTTAAAATTTCAAATTAAAATTCTATGTCATTTCAAATTTGAAATAATAATGTTTACTTGTATTACACAACAGATTCCACTGAAGTATTAATTGAAATTGAAATGATACCCATGTAAAAAAAAAAAAAAAAAAAATCAAATCCTCATTTTCAGCCCATTTTCATATTGTCAGACTAAAATCTTCCCATATGAATTATTTGTACATCGAATATAACCATTCACTTGTTTTTGTTTAGCATATACCTATATAGGTTTTATATGTACATATTTTTAAATACAACTAATAAAATAGGAAATTTAGGTATTTACATATATATGTATATTTATTGCGTTGTTCGAATATGTCTATACATATATTTATGTATGTTTTGTATGTCCATGAACGACATTTAAAGTTTATCTTCAGACATCTTCGAATTAAAATATCGCTTTAGATTGAACGTGCCTATGATCTCCTTTTTTTACTTGTTTTTGTTTTGTATTTGCTATTTCTGGGTCATGCAAATCTTTATGGTATTAAAGTTTGACTGTGCTGTGTATATAAATTTTAGGTAGGTGGAAATTCTTTTTTTTTTTTGTTTTTCACAAAAAAAAAAAAAGACAAATTTGAAAAGGGTCTGAAAGCCGTACAAGTGATCCCTCTATTTTACATAAACACTAATCTTTTCATATTTTGTTTTTTCTGTTTTGTTGTTATTTTTTTTTTTGGTTTGGTTGCGAAAAAGTAAACCTTTAAATTCTGACAGTTAGTTTGTATGTCTGTCTTATGTTGGTTTATTGCCGTCAACCACACTTTGCTTTATTATTATTTTCGTTTTTTTTTTTTGTTAAATTTGCTTGCGTTTTAGGTTAAATACTGACACACATTCATACATTGTTTATTATTTATGTGAGTTTTAAATAATTTTTGACATAATAATGATGAAAAAAAAAAAAATAAATATTTATTTTGTATCTATGTATTTTGTTAATTGAAGATTTATTGACATTGCAGTTGGGATTAAAATAAAGCGGGGCTAAAAATCGTTATAATATGATTTAAAAAAAAAAAAAAGTATTGAATTGATTTTTAAAACTGATTGGAAAATAATTCTTTTTATAAAATTTTTATAGAATTCAATTTTAAAACTTTAATGCAAATAATAAAAAAAAAATTACTAAAACTAGATAAAATAAAATATTTCAAAACTTGCATTTGTATTGAGGGTTGCCACCTATTTACCGTGAATATATTATATTATAGTATTATATATTATTCATTATATAAAAAAAATTAAGTAGATTTAGAAGGTTAGCAGCAGTACATGTAAATCCATAATATATTATATTAGATTTTATACTATGAGACATAATATGAAAAATGTAGTGCATGTAGATATGTACATGCACTATGAGATACATATACATTGTATAATGAGATATATTATGACATTATAATATGAATTACACTATTACTATGAGAAAAAAAATTGATGGTAGACAACTACTGCAACTGAATAAACAGAGTTGAATAAAAAACGTGAATAAATTTTAATAATTATTGTGAAGCATTAAGTGAAATGCAAATTTGTAGCCATTTTTTTTTTAAAATTAGAATTATTATAATTGAAGTTATTGCTTATTTCATAAGGTAACATCTTAATTTTTTATTGCAGTTATGCTTATAAGTCAATAAATTTACATAATTTTATTATTAACCAAACAAATAAAAGTAAGAGTGATTTTGGTAGGTATGAGTTGGTGGGTAGGTTTTCAGATTTTTTCAGACCCTTTAAGATGTATCTATCTAATAAATACACTCTGTACGAGATACGAGCTCTTTTAGAGATACTGAAAAATAAAAATAAAAAAATAAATAAAATGTATGATATGAAATTTTCATATCTTTTATCACTACTACTACATACATTTAAAATTTCCTCACCAAAACAAAAACATTCAACAATCAGAATTTTTTTTATTTTCATTTTTAATTGTCATAATCAGTTGGCAATCTCAAAAGTTTATTTATACGTAAATGATAAAAAAATTTGAGAAATTTAATCGCGACTTATTTCACGATGATGTATCTACACAATATATTAAAAAAAAAAAAATTTGACAAAAAATATATTTTTTTTTTCTTTTTCAAAATTTCGTGTTTTTTTATAATGGTAAGATTAAATGAAAATTGATTATGATTATAATAATAAAACTAAATAAAATGAAAAAGAAAAATAAATAAACAAACAAAAAAAAAACGCGTTATGTTTCATTTTATATTTTTAAAAATAATATTCGCAATGCTGATGATTTTTTCATAAAATTACCAAATATAGTTTGATAAATTTTGTATCGTGGTTTCAACCTATGAAAAATTCAATTTAGATACAATAAATTAAAAAAAATTTGAATCAGTGAAATTTTAACTACATGAATTATGAAATAGTGATTCTAATAATGATGATTGGAAACGGTGCTTTGATAACTATCAATGAATAATATGAGTAGTAAAGAATAATTATGGTAATTAAGTTTTCTCGGTACGGTTTAATTGTTATTTTAGCTTCTCGATATTTTAATACAATAATTGACAATTACCGATATTGGATAAACTTTATTATTGACTGTTGATAATATTCATAATTGATAATTGATAATATTCATAGTATATAATTTTATTGATAATAATTAATAATTGATAATATTCATAACTGATATAATTGATAATAAATAATTGATAACTGATAATCGATAATTGATAACAAATAATTGATAATTAATAATTGATATTTGTTAATTGTTAATTGATAACTGCGAATAGATAATTCATAGTTAATAATTGACAATAGAAAATATTCATAATCTATAATCGGTAATTAATAATTGATACTATTCATAGCTGATATAATTGATAATAAATAATTGATAATTCATAACGGATAATCGATAATTGATAGTTAATAATTGATAACTGATAAATGATAATCGCTAATTGACAGTTGATAATGGTAAATTGATAATTGGTAATTAGTAATTGAAAATTGATAAGTGATAATCGATAATTGATAGTTAATAATTGAAAACTGATAATTGGTAATTGTTAATTGACAGTTGATAATGGATAATTGATAATTGGTAATTAGTAATTGAAAATTGATAATTTATAATTAATAATTGATACTTATTAATTCATAATTGATAATTAATATGGGATATTGGATAATTATTGATAACTGATAATTGATAAAAACCTACTCGACTTTTTGACTTAAACATTAAATCTTCTTTAAATTATTAGAAGTGAATATTTACAAAATATACATTGTAATATTGCAGTAAAAGCCGATTACATGCTTTTCATAATATAACTTATCTATATAGGTTTTGTCCTAGAACATGGGCCTAAACAAAGTTAACCATTCTAATATATACGAAAATATCTTAATGATATAGTTAGAGAAAAAAATATATAATTATAGAAAATCATGGATATGTGGCTTTTAGTTATGTGTTTGTCAAACTAATAAACACATCATATATCTATAAGATACAAATATTTAAATCAAAATATAAAAAAATTCGATAATAGTGTGATGTAGCTTATATAAGTACAATTTTAAGAGTATCTAGCAATTTGAAAAAAGCTAAATACAAAAATCCCCTTTGAAAAATAAGATTAATTTAAAATTACAACATGTTACAATTTAAAATGTTTTATTGTATAGTTTCCGTGAATCTAAGTCATTTTGTAGGTAAGTACTTGAATTCTAAAGTAGGTCAGTCATACTAGGTCAAGCATATTATTATTTTTGACAAACAGAAAAAAAATATATTATACAGATTCATAGTTAAAAAAGTGGTTACTAACGCCAAAAATTTAAATTAATATTATTGATTTTACACTGTTATAATTTTTGTAATATTATGTATTTCTAAAATGGCAAAACTCCAAATTTTAATAAATTGAATCCTTTATTTAAGAAACAAAATAAAAAAAGACAAAATTTATAGAATTAAATTTAATTATATTGTTGCCTAAATCGATTCATAAAAATTGACAATAACTGACAATAATAATCAATAATTTTCAATCTCATTCATAATTCAGAGGAGATTAAAATATATTTTCTTTTAGATCAAGACGTGTATCTTCAGGCTATTGTGTAAAATATCTAATAGTATTCTCATTAATAATAATTTTTTAATATTAAATTCACCTTGAGTCTCTAATATATAAATTTTATTATCAAAAATTTATATAAAAATTGTCTCGACGATTGTGACGTTTTTAAGAAATTCATATTTACAAATTGTATATAATACTACCTACCTAGCAGATAGATAGATAGAAGAAGATTGATGGATATATACTATCAACATTCTATCTTTTTTTTTGTCTATTTTTTTTTATCTTGAAATTCTCTAAATTTAATTACATATTTTAAAAAATTCTATATTAAAAAATTTGAATATTGCCTTGAACTATTATTAATAGAATATTATTGAAGTGATCCGGGTGTGTATAAGTGATATTGATTATTTTGTTAATGGAATAGAATATCAAACATATTTTAAATAAAATTTTAATAAAATATTTAAAAGCTTTGTAATCTCTTAATAATAAATAAAGAAAATATAATATTAAATAATATTTTAATAACAAATAGCTAAAATGTAATTGTATTAGAAAAAATTATTCTAAGATGTCTTTCCAAGGGATGGTATTGCGAAAATAGAGCTATGTACTACAAAATGTTCTAAACTAACATTTAGCAGCTTTGAATTAACTTACTTATTTCATTGGATATATTTATATAGTACAGCTAGGGACTATAGCTTAATCTTGTAGATGAAAACTGTTTGAAAAAAATTTGAAATTTTAAGTTTAAAAATTGTAACCTACGAAACTGTTCAACATAGATTGTACTTCATTGAAAATTACAATTATTGTGGTGTATACGTTAGTTATTAAGGTATCTATTGCTAATTAAGTGAAATAAATGAAAGATAGTGAAAATTGATAACCACACATTGTTCAGACATGAAAAATTTTAGCATACAAACAGTTTTAGTATACAAACAGCTGTCAAAGTTATATCCTGATGACAATAAATTTGTAATCTTAATTTGATAAAGGATATTTTATATGAAATAAATAAATTATATTCCATTGTATACATACATTTTGTTGAACAAATAAATTAATAATTTAGTGTACATATCAAATTATAATTTTGTTTAAAACTATTAAAATTGATTACAAATTAGCAGTATCTCATTATATCTGTTAACATATTTTTTGTAAGAAATTAAAAATGCCATTAACAAAAGCCAAAATAGGTAGTAACAATATGCCACGCATTGTAGAACATGCACTGAACTCCCTAGAATAGAAGGTATCCATGATCACCAACGCTGAATTAATTACAATAACTAAAGTAAAGAATATTATTGGTTCATTCAAAAATAGAAAAGCTCTTTGGCACAAGCAATGTAACAAATCTATGCATCAAAGCTGTGTCCATAACTCTAATAAATTACATTAGACATATTTTAAATTTTTGCTTAAAATTAAACAATTTTCCTTCTTTTTGGAAAGTAGCTAAAATTATAACAATAGTCAATTCAAGCCAGAGCTTCGTGATAGTTACATACCGATAAATATGCATCTGATGTACCTCAAATTTTAAATCTGCTTACTTTCCATTTTTGTTAACGATACAGCCACCCTCGCCATATAAATGTGTGGCAAATAAAATATTTTTATTTGCAAATTGTATATTTGCGTATTTGTCTTGTATTTCATGCAAATATTTGTAGTGATTTACAGAAGAAGATGATAGATGTATTGAAAAAATTCAAGAATGGATGACAATTCATAAATTAACAATCAATATTACAAAAAACAAAATATATGATCATAAATATTTCTGCACCATATTTAAATATACAAATTTCTAACGAAAAATTGGAACAAGTCACAGAATTTTAATATCTTCGGTTTTGGTTAGATATACAACTAAAATGGAAAATACATACATCCTTCCTTTGTAAAAAAATTATCATCGGATATGTTCACAAAAAAAATAATTTGTTACTTATGAAAGATTTTATAAAGCTCAAATTCATTCTACACATTCACGACATTAGTATACTCTTCTTAAATTCATACTTCTGCTATTCTTCTACAACGCAAAAATATTCATCTAGTCAATACCAGAAATCAAAATTTAACTAGAAATACAATGTTTGGTTTATCAACAACTATGCACTCCGGAGTGAAACTATATAATAATATTTAAAATCATTTAAAGTTAATAGTAATAAATATAGTAGTAACAATAATAGTAGTATAATAATAGTAATATAAAAGTAACAGTTTTAAGTTTAAAGAAAAATTAACTTAAAGGTTTATTAATAATATTTATAGTACCTATTGTTCCTAGTTCATATTGAAATTAATATTTATTTTTCTCTTTATTACTTATTTGTAATATTTTAACATTTTGAAATTTTTTTTATTTTCTTCTATTAATCATAAATTAATTTGGTTGATTATTTTGGTTGTTTTCGTAAAATATTAAGGATTAACATTAGATAGAAAGCTTATTTTTAAACCCCATATTGAAACAACAATAATATAAACAAGGTCAACAAAACATTTAAAATTATTTATCCATTTATAAATCGAAATTACAACTTAACTGTCAAAAACAAATTAATTTTAGTGAAAATAATTTTCCAACCAATTTTACTTTATGGATCACCCGTTTGAAGTGATTGTGCAAAAATCACATTTTTAAATTGCAAATTATCAAAAATTAAATTTTAAAAATGAAATAATCGGAAAAACTTCACCAGAAAGCCAACTTGATTATTATTGAGTGAAAAGGTCTGAAAATAACAGATTAATTTAGTTAAAAATTCCAATATTCTAACAACCTAACTGTAAAAAATTTATATTTACACTAAGGTTAAGTAATACTAGTTTTAGAATAGGTTAGGCAGTTATTAAGGTATAGTTTTAAGTTTTATAAAATTTTTATATAAGGTTTATATGAGTCAAATTTCCTTGTCAATACCAACATTAAAAATACAATATTATAAAAGCAAACTTGTGTATTCAGACCTCAGCTGTGAAGGCGAATTAAATTATGGAAAATAAAATATAAAATAAAAAAATATTTTATTACATACATTTTGCTTAACAATTAAATAAATAATTTAGAGCTCATATCACCTGACAAATTATTATCTTGTGTAAAAGAACTCGTACGCACATTGTTTACAAGTAAGCAACATCTCATTTCTGTTGATGTATTTTTTCATTCAAGAAATTAAAAAATCCACTAACACAAACCAAAAAAAAAAGTATATAAATGTAATATAATTAAATTAAAAAAAAAAAAAAACATTTGTTAAATAAATTAATAAATTAAGGCTTGTATTAACACTGATTGAAATCATTAACTTTCGTTCACGATATGCGCTTTTTAATCCGATTTTTCCACTCCGTTAATTTTTATCAGAGTTCCGTTCTAATTGACCATGAAAATATTTTATAATGTCATTGGAATATATTCAAATTTTTTTTAAATAAATTTTGTTTTACTCTAAAGAATTAAATTAAATTATTCACAATGAAAATAGAAAATTTATTTTAGTGATTATATTTGGCAGTATTTTTAAATGTTGCCAAATTTTTTTTTAAATTAAAATTTTATAGCCGACTAATTAGCAATATTAAAAAAAAAAAAAACTCCTTCTACCTATATATATATACATTATATACATATCTTTTATATTATGTAAATAGAAATTCTCTTAAAGTTTCCTTTATGACCCAGTTACATTTTATGAGTTTACATGTTGATTATAAAGAATTAAGAAAATTATTTCTCTTTAATATTATAAAGGTAAGAGTATTTTTAAGTAGAAATACAAAAAAAAAAAAAAACCGGAGCAGATATTTTCATATTAAGTATCTCAAAAATATTTTTTTATAGCAATTTTATATTACTTTACTTCCCTACAGGATAATCATATTTATCACAAAGAAACATTTACGTAATGTTAATGTATTTATATATACTATCTATATATATACATGTAAGATATGTAAGAATTGTCCTTAAAATAGGTGGTATGTACCATTTAAATTAAATAGTATGCCTGACCTCGCCTGATGTATTTTAAAGTAATTACTTTTATTTTCTCAAGAATAAATGATGCAAACAACATTTAATGACAACATTAATTTTCTGTCATGCAACTACTTATTTATTTAATGGTGTTATAAATTTATTTAATGAATAATTAAAATAAGAAAAAAAAAAAACAGGAAAACGGGTAGCAATCATAACATGTTAATTTTTTCTTTTTTTGTATAAATATTTTAGTCGGCTTAGTCTTAATTTATTTCATACGTTGTTTTTTAGATTTCACAAATATTCAAAATATTCTCAATAATTATTGCGTATAAAGAAAATTAGATCAACGATGTTTCACATTATTTATTTTTTTATTGCTTTATATTAGTTTTGTCTAAGACAAAAAAATTTTCGCTACAAAATAAAATATAGTCCAGATCGTTAAGATATTTTACAATACAATTGAAAAAACAAGAAGCAACAGGATACGTATAAAAACTGAACATCGAATTTTGCAAGGATGAAAATATGAAAAATCCCTACAGAATAGGTTGATGCAAAAAAAGAATTGCATAAAATTATTGAAAAATTTTAATTCAAACGATTTAACTCTATACCTAATCTAATTTAAATCTAAAGCCATAATTAATTACTTACTAGTGGGCCCCTCTGCAATTGCACAGTGCTAGTTAATTTTTTATTGTAACAACATAATTATTGATTCATATGATTTTCATATGCCCCAGACGTTTATACGTTTTTTTATACGTTTTTCTCATTTGAAAAAACAAAGAGAAAGAAAACTTCAAAAAGTTGGATGTAAAATTTAACGTCAAATTATTCGTCTTTTAATATTGCAAATTTTGTAACATTTTAATTTTTTTTTTACGTTTAAGTTCATTTTATTTTTTCATTTTGTAGTCTTTGTCATTTCTTGTTTTTCTGAGGATGTAACAGTGGCGGCTGGTGGTATCAAATTTTAGATGGGCTACCTTGAGCTCATTTAAAACAAAATGCAAAAAAAAGTGTGTGCAGGTTTCCACTTTACACTGAGGTACTACAATCAAAACATTAACTAGAATTCAGTGTCCAGTTTCCCTAACGTTAAGCATGTTTGGAAGACATAGCATCAGGAATTCGCACAAATAAATTTAAAAAAAAATATAACAATTCATTAAATTAAATAACAACGATTTATAAATTAAAACAAATATATAAATTGTTAAAATTTTTTATTCTTTGTTGTTATTTGTCAATTCATACAGATTCATAAACAAATTTAAAAAAAAAAAAACAATTATTTTTAAATAAAAAAAGCAATATTAAACTAAATTATTAAATTATTTAAATATGTATTCTGTACGACGATTTTTTTGATTTGCGAACAAGTCAATTACTTTATTATTAAAATTAGCAAAGTTTTAATATAAATACTTTACTATTGATAGAACTGCTAATGAATTTAAGCGATTGTGCTCCATTGCACCGATTCTAATTTTTGAAATAACTCAACCGACATTATATCAAGACCCCGACTAGAAGTACTAATTCTTTTTGCTGGATTTATATTGCATTCTTTCGTTGAAGTAATTTTTATATTTATTTATTTTAATATATTTCACGATTCATATATAGTTTTCAATAATACCATCTAGCGATGACTTTATTCCAAATAAAAAACTGGTTTATTAAAATATTCTCGTAAAATTGGTAGTTACTAAAATCATAACAATAATTTTGCTATTCTTATTCTGTAGCTACTCTTTAAGTTGCGAAAGACCATAAATCCTACCACCAATGTTTTTTTTTTATTTATTTACTTCCTTTATTCACACCATAGAGTGATTTATTTTGTATCACTTTATATTCACGTTAGTATAGTTTGGATAGTCAAAACGCATTCTTCACCAATGTTAAAATTGTAGCCATTAAACACATTTAGGATTTTTAACCAAAAACCTATATCAGTATAATAGGACTATCCGTTCCCTAATAAAAGGAACGGAGTTGAAGTGGTTCAAAAATTATGTGGAGTGATCGATTGATACAAGAAAGCTTATTAGGTCCATCCTTATTTTTGTGCTATAATACTGAATCAAAAATTAACTCACATACTCAAAATACCGGAGGCAAGGTAGGAAATTTGTTGGTGTGTTTAGAATGATAAGCGAAAGGGTGCCGATAAAAATTAAAAATACATTGTACTGTAATATGTTTAATTTTTTCAACATTTGTTAATTACACCTTGTACGAGCCATAATTGAGCTATCACACTTGAGATGAAAATAAAATGAAAATTAATTTAATAAAATATTTAGCTATTACCGTTACCTATTTGGCTTTTATTTTTAATTAAGAACATTAATGATATATAAAAATAATGAAACATACTGCAAGAATATCACATTGAAGGATTAAAAATATATATTTGAGTATGGTACCTAACCTTAAAAATATAAGGCTAAGTAAGAAAAATATATTGGAAACAAACATATTTTAATTAGAGTTCTTGATGTATGCTAAGACCCTTAAAAATATAATTTGTATTTGGTACAACCTCATAACCATATCTAGTGCTGTGAAATATATTTCACAAAATACCACAGTACATACATACATAACATTCATTGATCAAAACATTATTGTATTTTTAATAACATCCATACTCTTTATAAATTCGTTGATATTTGGATTTCCTTGTTTTTAGATCACCCAGAAAATAACTCATCATCTTAAACTCTTTAAATATTCGGGTTGATGATAAACTTTTCAGAACAATTATACACCCATATTATAAATCCAGAAAACTCGCGATATTAAAATTTGTAGAACAAAAATATAAAATAAACCAAAACCAAAACGTAATATTTTAAATTATTATAAAAAAAAATTAATTGGATTAAAAAAAAAACTAGGATATAATTTGGATTGTTATTTTCTTAGCTCATCGTAATCATTGTTATATACATTGTATTGTATATTCATTATGCATATTAGATGAGAAAAAAATTCTAAAATGTCAGTTATAATTCCCACTAATAATATTTTAAATACATGCAGCTATATATATAGTATATATTATACATATAGAAGAATTAGGAGCAATGAAAGAATATTATGTCTATTATTTTGAGAATCTATTATTCTTGTTATGGTAACAAACATAAAATAATTCACCCTCTATAATATGTGTGCTGAATAACTCCACAGGGAGTGTTAAAAATGTACAAGTACTTAAAATTACATAATATGTAACAACGAAAAAATGAAATAAATATATTTTGATTTTTATTTAAGTGATCAAAGACTTTTTTAATCGACAGCTTCCATTCGGAATAATTTTCGATTTTTGATTATTGTATTGGCATCCGCCGAGTTTTTAATTGTAGTTTTGCAATTATTGAATAATTACTTATGCATACGTTCCATCATTTAATTATTACTAATTTTGTGTTAATTTTATCTTGTTTTATTTTCAGGAAGTTAATTTATAATTTTCAAAATATTTTCACGTTGGATAATCTAAATAAACTGAAAATTGTAAAATTTAGAGATATTTTTCCACAAACATTTCTATTTTTCGATTTTTTTTTGTTGTTTTGCACCTGTAATACATGCTGGAAAAGGGGGAAAATTAAATGAAAAAATCTATCGCAGTAAGGTTACAAACATGACCTTGGTTATTTCAAATTTTTCAAATTTACCAAATCATTCCAAAATATTTCTAGATTGAAGACACAAAATCTATATTTATATGAAAAATTTTGTACTGGTATGCGATTTCATATTATAAACATGCAACCTGTAAGTAGTATAACAAAATAGGTAGTAGGTCTTAAAAAATCTCGGTACATCTATACGGTGTAAGTAGATAGGTAGTTGCAAGAGTGGTCATTCCAGTATTTCCAGTTGGATCTAGAAAGTCCATTAGTACTTAACTGATCGTAGCACCAGTGACACCAATGTCCTAATAATCTTTTTTGTATTAATCCATCATGCAGATCACCCCTCACATACCATCACCGATTAGTCACATAATTTTGCACAAGTGACCAATTTGTTGTTATTGGTTGTTTAAAGGGATCACTCTCTGAAGAATTTCAGTACTAGAACCGAAACTATGTGCTATAGAATTTACAAATTCGATTAAATCACCATATTTTACTTCTCGGAATAATTCTGGGAGATATCCTGACCTAATGCTATACGCGGTATTAGGTAAGGCAGATATAATTATAATCCACATTACAATGTCGACGGAAGTGCCTAAAGGGAATATAATTATAATATATATATATATATATCTCGTAAATATATATATATCTTGATAGTATAGATAGATCTAATATAGATAGATATATCTTCTTCTTAAGAGTTGAAAGTAATAATTTGGGTTCTACTGAACATGTACCTACTAATTTCAACAAAAGGTGTACAGTTATATTGAATTAGGCGATTTAAATTAGCATACTTATATTTTGTACAAAGTATTTCGGCAGTATTTTTACAAAACAAACTTTGATTTATTATTTAGTATAGTTATATTATTGCAATTACGCCCAGAATAGGGTAAATGGGGATTCTGAGGGAAAAAATTAAGATAGTTTTTTTTATCAAAAATTTTCTACTTTGAACTACAATATCTCCATAACGGCAGATAAATGTTAAATTTATACAGATAAATGAATATATATATCTAATAGATCGACATATATAACGGTTTATGAACGAAAACATCAAAAACAACAAACATACTTTCAAATGTCCTTTTCGTCCTTAAAGGATAAGATATATATTTTTGGAAAGCTAGAAACATCAGATATACTTGTGATATAGTCATTAGGTTTTACCCTGGTACAACATCTCCCTCAGAAAAGCCGTAATGTATTCTAAGATTACGTTCTAAGTAATTTTAGCTATAATAGATAAAATGTTATAAGATTTGAATTTCGTAGTTCATGTTAATAACAGATAATAAGTATTGTACTACTGTAAAATAGCATGTACAAACACAATAATCGCATCCTGATGTACATAGCTATTTATATTTTTTTATCGTAATTCGTAAACCAATATTACCAAAAGTAATTAAAATGCATCGATACTGAAACTGAAATTTTACTATCACGGTAAAGTATATACATTTTTCTAAAAACTGTATTAATTTAAAAAAATTATTATCCAAGAATGAAAGTAGCTAAATTTTTAAAATATCAAACTAGTTCAAAAAATTAGATAAAATATGTGTATTCATAGGTTTTTATTTTATAGAATGAATTAGAAGGTAAATAGCACCTACATCGTTATAGATGTCAAAGTCAAACGCTTTAACATAACTCAAACTATATTTAATTGCAGTTTTAGTTGTAGAAAGCAGCTTAGTATTGCAGATATATTTTATTTTGTTATGCATAATAAGTCTATAGTTTCAAGTGCAGTAAAAATTTTAAGGGACTAAGAAATATAAGTTGTTTATTTATATTTTTTTTTATTTATTTTTTTATTTATTCATTTAAATATATTTCTGGCATCACAATGCATTATCATAATCTACAGTGCATAAATATAATCATAATTGTCCATAATAATAATATAGTGCATTATCATAATCATCATTGTCCTAATACAACACATTTTGTTGGACATAGGACGATTACATGCAAGATCTTAATATTTGATCAAATAATTAAATACCAGGAATTAATTGAAATTTCAATATCGAAGAAATTGAATCTCATCAATCTTATGTCAGTGCAGTAAATTTGTAATTTACGATTGTTGATTTTTGTAAATCTCTCATTATTGATTTATGGCTTAAATGTGGTATATTTTATTTTACTGAATGAATACTACACTATTACCCTTTCTATAATTTCTCTTCCTAACATATGATCGTAATAAATGGAACTAGTTTCAATTATTAAAGTTCGTTGATAATATTTTATAATATACACTCGCAGGTTTTTCTTTTGTGCAGGCTCATTTGCGCTTTGTGCAGGTTTTATTTCTTTTTTTCCACTTATTTGATTATTCTTTTAGGAATTCTGCAATTGATTATTCTTTTAACTTATTTTAATTTATTTTTTATAACATTTAATTTTCATTTTTACCCAGTTACACGTTCAGTGCAATTGCACTATTTTGTGGAACTTTCTCAAAATGTCATTTGCGTGCAATTTGCAAGCATCATGAACCGATACCCATTTCTATATTTCAAGTGATTATCAATTTTTGATTTAATTTTTGCATTCTTTTGTATGCAGTAGCGTTACTACAAAATAAAATCAGTTGTTAAAAAGTTCAAAAATAATGAGTGATGTTGAGAGCATCAGGTATGAAAAATAATTTTGGAATAATGAAATAATAACATTTTTAGTAATAGAAAGATTAAAATATGAAAATAAATTATAAAATAACAAAGCTTAGTGCTGGCTTAATATTCCAAAACATCAGTGACGACAATAATAATTTCTTTAATTGTATAAGAGTGTCAGTTGCAAATTAAAGTGATTGACGTGATTGACATGATCATGAAATTGTTAACGTTATGGGGCTGTGCCTGTATATTTTCAGTTCTATAAAAATTTAAATTGTGATATATTCTTTTGTAACTACATTTTTAACGAATTATACAGAAATGAATTTGTTTGCAGATATTTTCTTAATGAGTTCCAATTACTGAGAATTACTGAAATGGGCATTTTGATAGGTTCAAACAAAAACAATTAACACTATTATTGAAAATAGTCGAATATTTCTCTTTCAGTGGGCTCGGTAGCCGTGTTATAAAGCACTCGTGTGTAGTAATGTAACGAACGAAGAAGCACGGGTTCAAGCCCCGTGAGAACCGAACAGTTTTTCAAATGGTGAAAATTACTGAAAAATGTATAAACCACATCGGTTCAAATATAATTTAATAATTGATAAAGATATAATATAATTAATAATAATACAAAAAAAAATAATATAAATTAATAATATATACAAAAATATATACTAAATAATTAATATAATTTAATAAATAAAAAGGCCCACATTTCAACAGAGAAACAGATTTATCTGTAGGATCAACTGTTATAAATAAATTTCTCTTTTTATTTTACTAAATCTGCTTATCCTATACAGATAAGGCATATTTCGTCTACTATTTGCATACTTTTTCAGAGTTCTGTCGACTGTCATGTTACTACAAAATAATCCAGTAGTATAATTTTTGGGATTTTATTTTCGTCCATTGATCAATAAACAAAAATATTACTCTTTGATACCTAATTTGTAAAGAACGGTGTAAGGTATATCGTTAATATCAAAGGTCGATTAGAAACTGAAAAAACAAAAAATATAGTCTAAAAAAGTAATAAAATCATATGATGTGTGTCCAAAATTCATTAATATGTTGGTATTTCGAAGTACATTTTAAAACCAAAAAAATTAATATATTCAAATTTAAGTCAAAATATTGTATCTGAAGATTTCAGATCTAATGAAATATGTATAGCTATTGACATAGCTATTGACATAGGTATTAATTTATGACTTTTACCCTTCTACTAACAGCATGTATCTGGCTTAGTTTATTTTTAGATTTTTTAACCAAAGGTGGCAGTGGTTTACTAACTCTACGTCCTTACTAGATGATGAGTTATTGCACAATTGAATGAAGCAAGCCTTCGTCTAGTAATAGACGTCTGATGTGCTTGCTTAAGCATATGTCTAAGCATAAATCTGATAGTATATTAATATACTGTTTTTAATTCTAAATTGATCTATGGCAGCCATATTGTATGCCGAATACAATATTTATATTGTTATTCATTTTTTTCACACTGTCGAATTTTGGCATACACTGTTTATAAATATTGTATTTGTGTATTATGTTAAATGGATTAAATTAATTAAAAACCATAATAAAAATAAGAGCAAAAAAAAAAAACAAAAAGAGATGCAACCCAAATTCATTCCACTCTCGAAAGAAACTGCAGTAAAATAAAATTTGAATTTTGTGTTTTTGCATCCTTATAAAAACAAATCTAAAATCTGTTTCTTAAGATTATATTTTTTTTTTTTTTTGTGAAATTTGTATAATATTATTATACTTGTGTATGTATATTAAACTTAAGGATATTTTTTTTTTGTTATAAATAGTATGTATGTATGTTATACATATGTACCTATATATCTATATTATAAACTAAAAAAGAAAAATTATTAAAATTTTTAGTTCTTATCTTTTATAAGCAAAATATTTTCTTAACATTTTCAATTTATCATTTTTTGTTTTGCTTATTTTATTATTTTGTGTGTGTGTGTATTTTTTTTTTTTTTTCAGGGAAAATTAATAATTTTTAGATTCAAAGGTTTAAAACGGTTAATTTAAAATTTTCAAATTAATGCCGTAGGAGTTGAATGTCATGAACTTTAATTTAAAAATATAATATTTCTGTTTTTTTGGTGTTAGGGTATATATAGTTTTTTTTTTTTTTTTTTTGTTTTGTTTTGCTATAGGAACAGAACATCACGTATCCTAAATCACGTATCCAAAATTCATGAGGGTGTTGTTAAAAAATTTTATTTAGAATTTTAATTACTTAATTTTTATTCTAATGTAGTAAGTAGCCGCCTTGAGCTATAAAGAATCACTTTAGTATTTAGAGAAAACGAAAAAAATGGAGATGAAAACATTGAATATAATAGCGTTTGTGTATAATTTTTTTTTATTTTTTATTTTTATAATTACTTTGTATAGTTTGTTTGGGTTTGGGATTTCTAATTAAAAATCACGTAAAAGAAATTTGCCTCCGGTTAGGCTACAAAGTACTTTAAAAATGTAAATTATTTTAAAACTTTCTATTTAATTTCCTATTTTTAATTGAGCTTTGCTTTATCTATATTTGAAACTTACACGATAGTAAAGATTAATTATTATATTGTAGTATAATTTAATGGATGAAAATGGGGTGTGATAATAATGATACCTAAAACAAAAAGAAAAAAAACACTTTAATGGAGGCCTAAATAATTTAGTGAAGTACTTTATTTAAATTTAATGAATTTTATCATGAAGTTTAAATATAATTATTAAAAAAGTTTTTGAAAATTTAAGTAAAATATGGAAAATAGTTAATATTTTTGTTATATGCCAGTTATGTAGCAGTCATTTTTTCTGATTTTTGTTGTTAGATATTTGTAATTGTATATATATTTTTTTTTTAATATAAATTTTATTTGTTCCCACTATTTTTATATTCTTACACTAGTCTAGCCTACAAAAAATTACAAAAACAGCTACTTATTTCTAATTTTATTAACATTTTTATCGGAATTTTTTCTACTATGTACAACTTTACAAAGTTTTTTTGTCTTTGAAATATATTATTGGAAAAGTAGTAGGTAAAAACCAATAGTTATTTATTAAAAACTTAGCCTAACTTAGTCTATTTTAATCTAACTAAAACTGCTTAACCTAAGTAAAAAAAAATAATGTATGTTATACTATGTGGTAATTATAATTAGAGTTTTCCAACCACCAATAATTTGCTTTAATTAATTTATCCTTATCTGGTATGGACATTTCAAATTTTAAATTATCTCCGTTAATATTGCCCAGGTTATAATCAATAGCTTTACATGTAGTCCGTCTATTATAATGGTATAATAAATAGAGGGACATAATAACGGTTTTGAATATTTTTACGTTTTTATCTAAATAGATAAAATGCTCTGGAGCTATGAAGCTTATTGTGGTAGAATATATGCGATTTTAAACCATTTTCCAGAGTGTTTGTGCTTTAGCATAATGTCTTCGAATTAATTTTATATAACAAAATTGTCGATTCTAATTATTTTTGCTTCCTTGTAAAATAATATTTATTAGAGTAGTAATGCTTGTATTCGGAATTGGGCTTTCTATATATATTAGTACAAACTCTTATGCACTTTCTTTCAAATTTTCGTATAGTTTCCAATTGTACAGTCTATATTTTGTCGGAGATCTAATTTTGGATATTTACCGATCAGTCTTCATCTTACTATTAATATAATAATACACCTCTTTTTTTTATCTTAGAAAGAAAAATTTTATGGAAGATAATATTTAGGGAAGATATATGTTTTGTTGTGAAACAAATGGTTGTATAATTGATTAGTAAATTACTATACACATTTTGTTTGCATTTGTCTTATAAAGTATTTTTTTTGTTTTATGTTCTTGACACTAACATAGATAGAATCACCTATTTCTTGCTTAATTATGTACGGTACAATTAGTCTATACTACAATATCTACAACATTTCGAACATTTATTTATCAAATTACTGGCTTATCAAATCATTAAATGTGGAAAACTACTGCTATTGTCAGAATCAGGAACTAAGCCTTGTTAAATAGAATATAGCTATATTTTATTTAATTTGTTACCAGATTATACTCTCAGTTATTTTTTGACATTTATTTTATCTCAATGACAAAGGGCACTGGATCGAACTTGAAACCTTTCGGTTGAACCAACCTACTGCACCACCCAGTGTGTGATAGGTTTTTCAAATACTTTTTTTCATTAGATATAGTTGGAAAATGGTAAAAATCTGCTCCCAAATAACCACAGCCACAAATAAAATTATTGTGATTACCCTTTACTTAAGTTAATTAAGCATACGAGTCCCTAAAGAATGTCTGATTTATTAATTACACTTAGCATGTTTTTCAGTGGTATATTGGGTAGTCCGCATTGTTTTGGGCGAAATTTACTACTTCATATACATTAAATACTATTAACATTTAGACTTAATTTTAGACTTATTTTTATATTTATTGTTAATTAATTGTCATTGTGAGTTTTATACTATTTTGTTTCTTTTTTTGTTTACCATTGTATAAACTTAAATACTTTATACTAATTTTTGATTTTGTAATTGCCTTATTTTTATTTATAATTTTTTTTTCTCACTGACATTCAAATTATTCCTTGTTCATTTTCATAATTAAAACTATTTTATAAATTATAAACTCTGTACGGACTACCTTTTTACTACTTTTTGAGATATGTTTGAATAAATAAATAAATAAAATAAATAAAAATATATTATCATCATCATCATTGCTTTGTAATCCAATCCGTGGTGTGTAGGACAAAAAATATATTATGCAAATTAAAAATTGAATGATAAATTGAATCAAGTCCAAACATATATTTTCAGTAGTGTAATTTCACTAATATATCTTTGCAAATCAAAATTGTATATGCTGTTGTGTGATAAAAAACAATAAAGTATAAGTAATGGTACTAATGACTACAAATAATATGTATTTAAAAATGTTAGATACTATTTACTATTATTATATTTTATTGTCATATTATATTACTATTGTAATAATTTAAAAATGATTAATTTCATACATACCTACTTATTATATTGATAGTTAAAGTATTTGTTCAAATAATGAGTATTCAATGTTTACATAAACAAAAACAAGTGTTATTGACACTTCTCTAATACAATAAAGCATTTTATAGTCTAAACCAGGCCTGGCCAACCCCGTACTGAATAATGAGCCAAAATACAAAAACTTATAATTGTATGAGCGAAAAAAAAAAATTTACGAAATAAATTTTGTAATTACATACATAAATTATAATTAATCTATAATTTATACAAATGCAATTCTTCGTATATTATTATGTAGTAATGAAATATAAAAAATATTATTAAATATGAAAAATGTACTAATGGGAAACCTGTTTCTCCATTTGCTTGGATAAATCGTTCATATCAATTTCTATTTTGGATGTGGCCGAATTACAACATTCATTACATGATCGATCCATTTTTAATGTTTAGCTACACAAGCTTTGCAATGAAATGTGTAAGCCTGTCCAATATATATACCAGTTTCTGACAGTTTCGCTTTCATCAGGCCCATAAAACCCTCATTCTTTCCTATCATGTTAGGAGCACAATTCGTAGCTGTCAGTACTTTCATCAAGGTAAACTGAAAAATCAAAATGACTAGTTTAAAATCTTAAAATTTCCACGTTTTTTGTGGCAATATCACAAATACGGCTAGTAATTGTCTGACGAAATAAACTCAAATTTTGAATTAAGTAATCTTGGCTTCTCGAGACAGTTTTTATGACAGAAGTCATACATTTTCTAACAAATTCACTCAGAATAAGATATAATTTTTTTTGCTATTAAATTAGATATAATAAAAAGCTTGCCAATATCAGGGATAACTTGAGTTCATAATTTGAGAACCTTCTGCTGGGAAGTTAGTTCTTTTTTAAATTCAATATTTTAAATTTTCTTATTTCATCAGTAAAATTTTCGTTTTCTGAATGCCTTTCAACGTTACCCCCTTTACCCCTGTATTATTTTGCTTGAATTTTTACAAATTAAACATATGATATTAAACATATTATGTGCATATATTGTGCATATATTGTCTATTTTCGTTGATTAATTTTCTTTTGGAAGTCATTTTTATGTCTAAAAATTTTATATTTCACTAAAAGCACTAAATTCAAAATAAATTTAAAAACTTTTTTAAAATTTGGTATATTTTACAAATATTTAGAAATTATTTTGTGAGCTTAAAATTATCTCCTAATAAGTCGCGGGTTGGCCAGGCCCGGTCTAAACGATTGTTATTGATTATCAGTATTTCAAAATTGCGAAATATATCATATTATATAGCTTCAAATTAATAGAAGAGAAAATTAAACTATTTACTTTAGTTAATTTTTAAAATTCATTTATTTATCATACCATTGTCTGTTAGACCTATATGTTACCCTAGTACATTATCATAAATAAATTAAGTTTTTTTATGCAAAACAGTAATGGTAAAATTAGATAAATGTAAAATAATTCTGATATTCCTGAAAATAATGTTTACCTTGTCATTTCAATTTTCTCATGACAAACTCTACAAATTGGCTGATTTTAATACCATTGCAATATAATATTGTAAAAATAATAGATTGATTCAACTAAAAAATTACAATATCTTAATAATACTATTATTAAATAAGCAATATGCCTCTACGATATAATTTCATATATATTAAATTAAATTATAATATATTTCAGTCATAATATCCTTTAAACTTTATAATGTGTACAAAATTTGAAATTAACGTAAACATATTATTATTAATACTTAAATTTATTTTCCACTATGAATTTGTTTTCATAACAAATATTAATATTTCAATATAGAAATATACAACCTTGATAAATTTTTTATACTAACTAAAAATTTCTAAGTACTTGTACTAAAAGTAGTATTCGAATACTGATGAAAGTATGTTACTCCCGAAATACCGATATTTGTACTCCCCATGTAACATTATTAGAGAAATTTTAATTGTTCAAAGCTAATGTCAATTAAAAAGATTTTCTGAACCAATAATAATTAGATAACTAGTAATCTTAAATTGTTTTTAAATCTGATATTTTAATTTTTCAAATAATTTAAAACAATTTATATTATTATTCTAACTAATTATATTATTTATTTATTTTATATATAGTTAGTTAGAATAAATTTATTTTATATATTTATATACAATTAGTTAAAAACAGCTAGGTTTATTCATACTTTATTTATAGATTAGCTTTTATCAAAATGGAACAAAACAAAAATAATTTTAATTAGATAAACACAGAACAAACTAGTTGAATATCCAATCCGAACAATTATTTTTCGAACAAAATAAAATTGGGTACAGCTTAGATTAAATAAGGTATACAAATGAAATCATTGTAGCTGCAATTAAGCTATAATCACATAGATACAAGATATCTAAATGTATTCAAATACGACCAGATATCGTAATAAGATCAAAATGTCTTGCGAAAGTATTAAGTCATCCCAAATTTGTCACTAATAATTGCTAATATCTACTAACTAGAATTTGTTCTCAGAATGTAGATTCATTTGAAAGAAAATTATTGAATAAAATCAATATTCTATTATTTATTTATTATGCCTTAATTTTATTATACAATTTTTCTCATTTATTTACATTATTTAGGCTTTATACTAATTTATTTGTAAACTAATATATTTAAACTAAATAAAATAAAATTATAATAATAATAATTTACTTAGTCTAACCTGCATTTTTCTATTTATAATAATATTTGTGAAAGAAAAAATGGCAAGTAAAATCTATATTAATCAAATTAGGTATTTTTATACTAACACTTGAAATCTAACTTAAACATTAAAAGACAAGTATAATTACTAATGATTGTCTTATTAGTGGGTTTTTTGGATTTTCTTTCTATCTAGAAAGGTAGTTGGGTGTATTATATTTTCTATTTGATCGAAAACAGTGTTAGTATAGAAATTATACAAGTAGAAAAATAAAACTGTACAACCAAGATTAATTACTATTGTAAAATCGCATTTTGTTTTCATTTTGTGTTTTTTTGTAGCAGATTGATAAATAAATCAAAAGAAAATAAATAAATAAAAAGATTTAAGTTTGTTTTGGCAGCGCTGTTTAATATAGGGAAAACGTACCAAATAATATTATAAAGTATAGCTTTCAATTATGTTATGTTATTAAGTTTAACATAAAATCAAACCGACATTATGTTATACATATATGCTTTTTGACTTCTTATACTAATCCAATGATAATCCATTATCAAATTTATTGTTCATAATCAATCTTCTTTCTGTATAAAAATGGACTAGTTTAGATTAAAGTTTGGCTACATTTAACTATCATAATATCTACTTGGACACAATATATAGACCAATAACGATTCTCTAAAGCATAAACACGAATATTACTTAATCTACGATCAAACTCGCATCCATAGTAAATCTATAGATATCTGAGAAATTTCACTTAAATCAGTAAATAGCATACATTATGAATTTTTAACTGAAATAATTTATTATATATTATTATGATATGATGAATAATGAAATAATATATATTTATAATTTATTTATAATTATTTACCCATATAATATTATTTCGTAAAAATTGTTTGAAAGAACAATAATTGGGTAAATCACAAAAATAGGACTACAAGTTGTACTTGATATTATACTAGAATATTTTTGACATCTCTAATTAATAATTTACCAATAAAATCTAAATAAATTCCGAAAATGTATGTCAAATAATATCCGACAATATATTTTTTACCTGATTATAATATAAACAAAAACATTAAACACAAATACAAATTTTATATTCATACAATACAATATATTAATATGTTTTTATATAATTAACTATAATTATAGTATTATTAAAATTATTATATAAAAATAGAAAATACCTTTCACACATTCCTAGAGTGATTTTTTTTTATATATATTTATTTATAAATATTTAAATGTTATTTTTATTAGTATTATAATTATGACAATTTTTTTTTTCTTTTAAATTTAATTTAATTACTACATATAAATTTACATAATATTTATTAATTACTAATAATTAAATTTAATATTAATATTAATGAAAATATTTTTTTTTTTTTGTTGTTGTTGATAACACTATTAATAATTAATTTTAAGTTTATAATAATTTAAGCACATATTACTACTATATTTTTTTGTTGTTTTATTCACAAGCTATTTTATTTTTAATTAGGTAAAGTTTATGCAATTTATTTTATATATTATATTATATTTTGCTTTGTTATTTTAATTTAAAAAATTAAAATTTATTTTATGTACCTATAAATTATTACTAATTCCATAATTTATTTTTTGTTTACATATATTGACGTAACATACATATATTATTTTAAATGCTAATGCAGGTAAAGGTATTTAAAATAAAATAAAAAACATTTTTTTTTTAATAGTAGTAATTTTTTTTAACTCAAATTATGTAGTAATTTAAATTTATTTATTTTTATTACTTTAAAATTTATCAAATTTTTATTTTCTAATAATATATACCTTGTAATTTTTAATATGTATCTATGTGTGTTTTTCTTCTGTTAAATTATATTCGATTTTGTTATTATTTTAATTTTTATATATTATTTTATTTACTTGTTAGGATTGTTATAAACATTTTTGTTTCACAACTATTACATTATTTATTTAAAATTTTCTTTTTTTATTAAACTAAATATACATATATAGATAGATAGATATATATATATAATATTATATTAATCCTTTTAAGGATGTTAGAGAAATAGAATTATAGAAATTTTTAAACCAGGTCATCATACAAAGTATATAAAATTATTATATTTAACTAAATTTATAATATTTTTCATAATATTTCTAATTATAATAATATAATATTCGAATATATTATAAAGAATATCGTAGTAAATGTGTAATAATAGAAAAATAAGAAAATATAAGAAATTAAACTATATATACACGCGTATACGTATACGTAATATTATAGGCAAGCAACAGTCAATAACGTATAATTTATACTTTTCTATTAATTGTGTCGTTTTATTTTATTTTTTTTCTTTTTTTCCTTATTCATTCAATGAATCTAAGGATACGAAAGTAAAATTGATATAATAATGAAAACGGAGATAGAAAATAATTTTCAATAAAATTAGGTATAATATAGAAATATTTTTTTGAATATATTGTAATGTAAAAGAAAATTATTTTTTCATTTTACAAATATTATTTATTTTCATTTTTCACAATAACTATATTTTATTAATCATTTTTTTTATCTTTATTTAATTCAAATTTAATCTTTTTCTTTAATACAAAAAATTTAATCATTTTTCATTTAAAAATTTTCTCATATAAATTTTTGTTTTGACTTTTTTTATTTTATTACATTTTTTTTTTGTTTTTCTTTTTTTTATGTTTTCTTATTTCCATAAATTTTCCGTATACGATAATCTGATTTGATTGGGAACCGTTTTGGTACTAAAATTTTTATAATCATTTTAGAAAAAATCCTCTTTTTTTTTGTTTGTTTCTTGAAAATAAAATTTTCTCACTGGAAAAATCTCATATTTTGTATATAGTACTGTATAGAAAATGATTGTAACTGTAAAAAGTGAAAGCGCTATATTCTCATACAATAAGAAAAACTAAAAATATTATAATATATTTCCCGTTGTGATTTTGCGCACATTTAACGAAAAAATACGATTGAATCTGTTTACAATAGAATAAAAGAAACGAAGAAACGAAAAATATATTTTTTTCGATAAAACAGAGTGATACTCAATTCACTATAAAAATTGTGTTAGGTTATGGTGTAATTTTATAGTAAAAGATACACACATGTTATTTAATACAAAATCATAATATTCTTAAATTTAAAGATTTATTATAAAAATGTTCATGTGTATATATAGTATATATATATATGTATATACAACATAAAATACAATAGTGTTCTCTCTAACCCAATTCGGGCAATTCAAAAACCAAAACAAGGAATAATAATATTATATATATATATATATTTTTGTTGTTTATTTGAGCCGATAGTTTCTAGGGAGTTCTAAAAATAAAAGAATTTTTATAAACAACAGTTGTTTCAAGATTTCTTTTTTACTGTTATGTGATATTTATTTTGGTTTTTATATTATTTCTCTCTTCTACAGATTTTTATTGAAGTTGCAGTAACAGATTTAAAAATTTATTCCTTTGAAGGTTTGATTTGCTGCTGGAACAGATTTTCTGATTGGAATGAAGTTTTTGATTTGTATAACAGTTTTAGAAATATTTTTTTTTTTTTTGTTTTATAATCACGAACTGAAGTGTTTTGAGTTAAATTTAATTTTTTTTTTTGTTTTTGTTTTTGAGTTAAATGTTTTTTTTTTTTGTATTTGACTCTTATAATGTTTTGACAGACTGTGTATAGGTATATATAAGTATAGCATTTCCTAAAATATATTCATCAAGTAAATGGATAGTTGAAAACGGTTAGAATAAAAAAAATAAAATAGGCATGAAGATTTTACAAAGTAGGTAGATGAAAGAAAGTGGCATTTTCAGTTACTTCTAAGTAGCTGTGTTTGGTAAAAATATTTACAGCTACATTTTTATTAAAGGAATGCATTTTTTTAACCTTCTTTTTAGTATCAAAGAATTTTTAATAATAACAAAAAATTATTGTTGAAGAGAAATTAGCAGACCGAAAATGAGTTTTAGGTGGTTAAACATAAAAGTTAACAAATTAATTCTATAAAAGAGAAAATGTAAAAAAACAAATTGTGTTGAATGTAAATTATTGCAAAGTAGTAGTAAATATCAGAATATTCTGCAACAATATTAAACATTTAGTCCAAAAACAGAATTATTTTATTTAAGAAAGGATATGAGATTATATGTGGGATTAGGTTAGTTGAATACTTAAATTTATAAAATTAATAAAAAAGATATAAAATGGGTCGAGTGCTTAGTTATAAAACTAGGAATATTCTATGTAGTCAAAAAATGTTCTATAATCAGCATACATCATCCTGACTCTTTAAAACTGAGTACGTTCTAATTATTTTGAATCTATACTACAAATCATAATACGTTGTCGTAGAATAGAATGCTTGATTATCATCATGATAAAATTTTCCTTTTTTGGTAATAGCTCATACCCATTTTATTTGGGATATTTAATTAATAAAAACATTTGCTAACAAATTCTTGTGCAGTTTTTTTTTTAATTCTTAGGTGTTGTGCAATTATGCAATGCCAAGTATTATTATATTGTGTAATTTTCTTTTATTGTTAGTACATAATTAATTTTATATTTGATATGCTAACAAGTATATTCCACTGTGGTTGTATTAGTACACACGTCATGTCTGTAATGTGATTTTCGTTTTTAGTCACGATTTAATTCGTATTAACCCTTTATATCCCAGATTAAAATTTTTTATCGTATCGACTTAAAATTTTGTAATACGTTCCCATATGACTATAGAAACCAGGAAAGCACAATTTTGGGGTTCTACCAGATATATCATGTTTCCATATGGCAACACTAGCAACGAAAGCCAAGTACAAAAATGTAATTTTTTTGTCAACTTTTTATTATAAATTTATTACATATACTTCAATCGTAGTTTTCTAATATCAAGTTATATACGTATAGTTAGAAACAAATAAAAAAAATAAATTAAAAAAATTCTTATTTTGTATGATATTGGACAAAACATTTTACACATAGCCCAACATTGCATTTTCTACATTCGGTTCTCCCTCTGGAATTGCAATATACGTGTGCTCATCTGCGATTTTTATTCTCTTTTGTAGATCGGATTAGGTGATCCTTACCATCATACCGTACATATAGCTCTTCAGCTGATAAATTGGATTTTCTTCCAAGTCTTTTCGGCTCACTCTTATAGAGAAGCAAATATACATTTGCAATGTTCCTGCGTATCATTCCGCTGAATGACATAGCATTTTGGATTGTTGTATCCACCACCATATTTTTCCTTTTATTCCGATCCGATAGGTGTTTATGTTTTGATCCATACAATCAGTTCCTCCCATATTTTTATTGTAGTTCTCCTATTAGTAGGAACAGGTTGCAAATTCTGGCACCATATTTTGTAACAAAGTCTTATTTGTTCCTAACAGATTATTTACAATCATGTTTGTCAAAAAATACTTAACTATGGCTTCATCATATGAAATATTTTAACTAAGAACAAAATATTCCATAAATTTTTGTTGTAAGTGCTTAGCCAGTGGCCGTACCAACTTTATGTATTTATCATTCTTGTCAAGATCTTGCCATTTGGATGAAAATGTAAACACTTCATGATGGTATCAAATCTATTTCTACGTATTGATTCGTAAACAACTTTGTTTTGCAATTGCATTTCCTGATGACCAATAATGAGCTTTACTTTGCAATGTGTTGTACCGAGATACAATCAATATTATAAAAGCAATAACTGCTTTTAATTCTTCGAAATAAATTTTAGGATCTGACCAATGTTTTGTTAAGGCATATATTGTGCTTTGGTCTACTATATGTTGTTATCGAAATATATTTGAAATAACTCGACTGGACTTGAGTTATTGTATTTCTATGATTTTGCTCTGGAAACATAGCTGAAGAAGTTATGGATTCCCCCAATTTCCATTGGTATATCAATTTTTTGTATACTAGTTGCAGTACGGTCTTATGTAAGTTGCAGTTCTAAGTAACGTAGTTCAGCAATCGCTAGCAAAGTGGAGAATCAGGGTGAATGGAGCAAAATCAACACTAAATAGAAAAACTTATCCTGTGGTTGTACTTAATAAAGAAGTAGTACCTCAAAAAGAGGCTGTAAAGTATTTGGACATGCACTTGGATAGGAGACTTGAAAAATCCAAATCAATAAGAAAAGAAAGCAAATGGGATTGAACCTAAGCAAATTGTATTGGATGATTGTCTTGAAGCCGATATTGACCTACGGAATCCAACTGTGGGGAGTAGCCAGCAACTCAATCCTTGCAATATTACAGCGTTTCCATTCCAAGCTATTAAGATTGATAGTTTGCTCACCTTGGTTTGTCAAAAATGATGTCATACATCGTGATTTGCAGGTGAGAAATTAATTTGTAGGAGATTAAAAGCATAAGCGGAAAGTACCAGATAAAATTAGCTGCATATCCAAACAGACTGGTAAGAAGCTTGTTGGCTGCAAGTGATGTAAGTCGCCTTAAGCGCCCTAGCATCCTGCAGCTACTCACTAGATAATAGGAAATAAAGAAATCAAATGTGAGCCAAGAAATAAAATGGAGTATAATGTTGGCATCATAGATAGGTGACCACTGAGATCTGATCCGGTAGTCAGTGCAGTTTACCTGCATAAAAATTGGGAAATAAAAAAAAAAAAAGGAACGTAAATTACTGTCAAGATAATAAACGATAAAGACAATGCAAGGAAACATTCAACAACCTGAAAACATATTAACAACAGAAATATTGATGAAACAAAGTAAAATTGATAGCCTATCAAACACTTATAAGGCTAGTGTTGGCATATCGAGCACCCATTTGGTATAATATAAGTGCTAGTAATATGGAAAAAATTAGGAAAATGGAACGGAAATGCATTAGAGTTTGTCTGGGGAAAAATAGAACACCGCAATCAGACTTTAAAAAATATTATTCTAACAAGTTCATATATAAATTAGCTAATATAAACAGATTCGATAATTTTTTTATCAATCTGATTCGTAGGCATTTCGATAGAGGAATGAGAAATACAGCAAATGGCTTAATATCACATGTATATTATCATAATGCTGAATACATAAAAAATAGCCTACAGAAAGGTTTTGTGTCCCCAGAGTCCTTTATTTATCTAGATAAGAATGGTTATATACAAAACCAAAACTATGTCCCAATATTATTTCACTTTAATAGACGGGCTACATGTAAAATTATCGATTTTGATGCTCGAAATTTAATTCAGGATCAATTAAAATTTGATATATTCATCCCGGATAGCGACAAAAGATATAAAGTGGATTACTGGTGGTTGGAGGAAGCTCCATTAAATAGATTAGGATAGTTTAACTATACAAAGTAGTTTTAAGTTTAGGTAAGGATAAGTTAAGTTTTATTTTAGTTTATAAGATTTTTTTTTGTAAGAATTAATTTGGGTTTTAGTAAAATTTTGCCAAAAATAAATATTTAGCAAAGATTAAAAATACATAAGTTAAGTGGAAACTTGGTATAAATATAAATTATAAGAAAAATATTAAAGTAAAAATCTGAACGAAAATTAACAAAAAATTCATTAAAATTAAGTTAGTTAAATAAGGAAATAGCAACCGTTTTTGTAAATAATTTTTTTTCGGTATAATATTTGATGTTGAAAAATAAATAAAAAAAAAAAAAAAAAAAAAAAAAAAAAAACAACAGAAATATTTATTCAACAATGCATTTCTGCAATAATCCTATTCCTTTATTTACAATCCTTCAATTTTATTCTTTATTTCTTATGATTTATTTTCAACTAATTCTCCGCCGTAAAAAAACGCCATTTTATTATATTCGTCTTATACAAATTTTCCATTTCATAATTTTTTTTTTTGTTATTCTAAATTATATAATTTTTCGGTCATCGATATTATCATCGACATTAATATCGAATATTATCAATTAATCTCTTTAATTTATTCGACTTACAATATTTTCAGGATATTACATTATTTACCACCTTTAGTATTGCCTTGTCTGTTCTGCGATTTGTATTTGATATTGTTTTTATTATTTAAATACACAAAAAATAATAATAATAAAAAACACGAAGAACATGAAAAAAAATTAATTTTAAAATTATTCCTAGCTTACATTATTTTCTTTACAGATTTCATTGTATATTGTCTATCCAATAACCGACATAAAAATTCCATTATTGCCTTGGTTTTGTTTTATTATAATTTTCTTTTTTTTTGAGGAATTATAATGATTTGCCGCCGCTTTTATCATCAGACTTTAATATAAACAGAATTACAACAGAACTTAAGCTGATTTAAGAAGACAATCATGTTTCTATGGATTTTTCTTTATACCATCATCAATACTTTATTTATGTAAAACAAAATAAAAACGCAGTAAGACAAAGAGAGATGAAAAGAGTGATGTTGTTGTTGTTGTGAAGAAGAAGTAGCAGAAGAAAAATTATCCTGTGGAAATGATGAAAGGCATATAAATATTTCTCTATCTATATTCTACATAATACATCGCTTTCTTCCTTTCTTTCTTAAATCTTACAATTTTTATTTTTATCTTTTTCTTTCAATTTTGTTACATCTTGAGAATACCTTAAAGGGATGATGACCTCGCTAAAGTGTAAACTTACTTATTAAACGTTGCTGTATTATTATTATTATTAAAAATAGATAAGGAAGGATGAAAAAAATAATAACAAAAAAAAAAAAAATTGTGATGTCATGGCCTTATAAAGGTTGGAAAATCCTACGTTTATAATATATTTATACGTTCATACGTGAACTTTATAATTACCGGGTAAATTCATTTTTTCGTTTTTATTTTCATTTTTAAGGATTATTAAAGTTTCATTGAAGAAAATTTCAAGAAGTTACAGTTTTTTTTTTTTTTAATAAAGTTGTCATTAATAGCTTTAATGATATTTAAAGGAATAAAATTGGAAATAATAATAATATTAAGTGTAGAAGATGGGTACTTGAATGAAATGAAGATTATTACGTGTTGATTGAGTCTGATGAAAAGCATATTAAATTAATTTTAAAAATAAAGATGTGAGAAAAAATCTTCTTAATATATTTACGATACTTTAAACCTTTCATTACCGAATTATAACGGTATAAAATTAAAATATTTTGTGATATTTTGTTGTTATGTTAAATTAAATGATAGAAAACTTCACATGAACTTCTTTACCTAAAAAAAATGTGGGTATGGGAGGATTGAAAATTTATTTTTGTATATAGCTATTAGGTATTATTTTTTGATGTTAATGGGTTGTTTGGGATTGAATAAATATAATTGAAAATTTAAATAGAATTTAAACACCACCATAATATTTGTTTATACTGAAAATTGATGTAGAATTGCGTGCTATATTTTTGCCTAAGACTGCCACTAAAAACTTGACTGAAATATTTAATTTTTTCATATATTTTTTTTATTTCTTCGAAGCAAATATCTGAATTACAGTGTGCAAATTTTAAGACTAAACATAATTTTAACCTTTCCTCTGTGCATTGGGGTCAAATTTACCCCAATCGTTTTTAAAATAAAAAAAAAATTATTTGGCGTCAATTAAGTAAATCAACCAGTCCATGAAAGCCTGAATTAGTATTTTCTAAACACAAAATAAAAAGACGAGATCAAATTCGATTGTATATCAAGCAGTTAT
This sequence comes from Argyra leucocephala, assembly GCA_963942445.1. NCBI lineage: Eukaryota > Metazoa > Arthropoda > Insecta > Diptera > Dolichopodidae > Argyra > Argyra leucocephala. The sequence goes on along the minus strand of OZ012677.1, from coordinate 20,887,558 downwards.
CCGCTTTTGAAGAAAAATATACGCATATCTGTGCACTGGGGTCAACATTTGTTTCATGTATTTTCTATGAAAATTCAAGTTGACATTTCAATACAAAAAAAAATATTATAATATTAGTTGATGAACAGATTAGTATTAATTGGCGGCTAAGATGTTCTTTTCGCCAGTATATACCATCTAAGCCAGGCAAGTATGGAGTGAAATTTTTTCGTACCCATTAAAAACTGAGATATGTGTAGGAAAGCAACTAACTGAGCCACGTTCAACTGATTATGCATTGAATTTAGTTCATTGTTTATCTGAACCATACGTCAACAAAGGGCGAACTATAACCATGGATAACTTCTTCACAAGCTGTATATTGGTTGAACAGTTATTAAAAAAAAAAACAATATATTCTTTCAAATAGACCTGATCTGCCAAAAGAACTTATCAGCAAGGCAGAAATCAAGAAAGGAGATGTGATTTTTTCAGAGTTTTGTTTTGACGAGAATCTTACGTTGGTAAGCTACATTCCAAAGCCAAATAAGAACTTCTTGTTACTATCAATTTTGCATAATGATGAAGGTGTTGATGCTGGTTCAAATAAACCCAACATCATATTGGATTACAATTTAACTAAAGGCTAGAGTTGATACACTAGACAAATTGTAAGAACATATACGTGCAAAAGGAAGACTAAACGATGGCCAATGGTTTTATTTTTTAATACGATCGACATCGCTGATGTTGCAGCGTTTAATTTGTATAAAATTGAAAAACCTCAAGTATTCGACCAGCCGAAATCGTCTCAATGTAAATTGTTCTTAAAAAAGTTGGCTATGCAACTGATGCACAAAAATATATAAGTCGTCTATCCAACCCTAGAGCAATGAAAAAACTGTTAACATCGCTATGGAGGAAATAGGGTGTAAAGTAGAAGACGAAGACGAAGAAATAGCTTTGAATACAGACAGTAAACTTCAACGTTGTCGTATTTGTCCTCGATCTGCTGATGTTTAAGCACGAACATTATGTTGTATTTGTGAAGTAGCATCTTGTACAGCACATTCAACAATTATCTGCATAAGCTTCATCAACGAAGAAAAGATAGATTCCTCCCACGAAGAAATCGAGGTTCCCACATCGGACCATGTTTAAGCTTAGGATATTTTTCTTATGATTAAATTGAATTTTGTACTTAAGTTTTGTTTATTTTTTTCTTAATTATTTTTTTTGGGCTTCATTTTCTAAATAAAATCAAGATGAAAAAAAAAATTAAAAATAATTTAAATTTTTTTATATTAAATATATGAAAATACATATGGGGTCAGACAGACTCCAGTGCACAAACTACGATAAAAAAAACTATGCACAGAAAAAAGGTTAAGGAAGTAAAATTCATGAGAATAAATCAATACCATATCATCATGATCTATTGGTATTACAGTTCTAATAGAGCCTTAAGCTCGTTTATCCCTTGTGTGAGCACCCAGTTCTGATCAGACCATATCGAATTTTGAACTTAATTTTAAGTACTTAATTTTTATTGTTTCGGATTTATATTTCGTGAACTTTTAAACTGAACAATTCTACGCGCAGTAAAACCAAAAGTATATATTATATGTATATATGTATGTAAAAAAAACGAGAATATAATGTGTATATACATTCCGGTGCCCCTATGGTCTGGCCAGTCCATGGTATAATTTCATACAACTTCATACAAAATTCATGATTTTTTGAATTTTTTTTGTCTTTTTTTATATTTTATTGACATTTAACAATTTAAAATGAATGCGGAGCGGATAAATTATTTAGTAAACTGTCTGTCATCATAAAGTTGTCTAATTTATTTCAATTTAATTAAAGTAATAGTATAGTTTTTACAATTTTAGAATATTTTGAATACAGTTTCATAACTTTGAGTGTTGTTTTCAATTATTTTCAATTAATATAATATAGAAATGGATGTAGGTACCAGATGCAAATATTTTCAACGATGAAATAGATATGGTTTACAATCTTAGACCAAGTGGTGCAATAGGTCAACAAGATTTCTTAGAATGTATTTCAAATGCCAACGAATTAGATCGATTGCACGAAGATGAAGCTGAGGCAGTAACATGTGAAGACAATGATTCATTTATCGATGATGATTGTGAACCTGGTGAAGCATCAGATGCAGAAGAAAAATGCTAATTGAAATCAATTCTAGTATTCCAAGTAATGATGCAGATGATGAAGAAGATGAACAAGATTAAGTTAATAATGTTGGGGTTCAAGTGGATAGAGATTTTCATCCAAGCATACTTAACGATACTCAATCAAAACATTTAAGTAATTTTGGAAGTGAATAGCCAATCTTACAACATGATTTGTATTTGTATGGAAAAGATCTTACAAAATGGTCATAACAGAACAGATCCACCAAGCGGTAAAACTCGTGCTCATAACATTTTACGACAACACGGTGGCGGTCTAATTGACAAAAATTCTTGCCCAATTGAAGTATTTCACAAGTTTTTAAATTCAGAAATCACTCTTTATAATTTTTTCTGAAACAAACAGAACGAAAAATCCCAGAAGAAAAGCCAAATCTATATTTGAAGATTACAAAAGAAATTGTCCTGCCAAGAAACAAAAGGTGGGAAAAGATCTTATACAAACGAAATTAGATGCATATATGGGTTTATTGATTGCTGCTGGTGTCACTGAAACGATTTGAAACATACTACTTTATTGTGGAAAACAAACAATCTTCCTATCATAGAGCCACTATGTCACACAAACGGTTTCAATGAACACGTTTAACACATTTTATTAGATTCGATAATGCAAATACAAGAGTATATATAGATTGATTAACTGAGGGCTTATTTTGAAGCAAAACTTGAGTCGTAATTATAAACTACATGATATAATCACCATCGATGAACAACTATTTCCATACCGTGAAAGAGCAAAGATGGTAACAATTCATTAAAGATAAGCCAGTGAAATATGGTTCAAAAATATGGTGGACATGTGATTAAAAACACATTTTCCTGTTGATTCAATTTTTATACTGGCAAAAATCTGAGTGGTAAACCACCAAAATATCGATTAAAACATTTTCTCATAATATATAACTAAGTAATGTTCAATGTTACCTGAAATGTAAATAAAATTACAAAACAGAACAAGAACAACAGACAAAAAAAACTTCTTATTAATTAGATATTTCATACTTTGCTTTATATTTTGTATTTACTCACACATATATATATACATTTATATACACCACAGACAATCACTGATCATCAGCTGAACACATGTTACCTTCGTTTACCATTTACAGCATATATTTGGTTTTATTCTCCTTTATACCAATAACAAAGTGCTGGACAGGTCGAAAGCCCATAAAGAATTTTTATTTTGGTCTACATCGGGAATTGAACCTGGTACAATTCGGTTAAAAGGTAAGTGTTATACCTACTGCGCCACCTATCGTGACTCATAACTTTTTACGTTATAGCTCTATTATTGAGCTGCCTGTAAATTTGGAAAACCTTTCAATAAATACCTACAAATACCAATAAACACCAACAAATGGTTCAGTAGACTGTTAATATTTTTTTCAATAATAATAATTTTTACTTACTTACTTACTATTATTTATCAATTTAATTACTAAAAATTAAATATTTGATTTCTGATATCATAATTTTTCACATGTTTTCAATAAATTTGTGTGATTAAAATTCTGTATTAACAAAATTCCATAGTAGTTATTATGTAACCAATATTTATCTATGTTTAACTAATCATTTTTTTCTGTTTTGTTTAAAAAAACGAGAATTATAACAATTTCTCAGGAAATATATTTTAAATAGAATCAAATTAAATTCACATTTTATTTATTACACAATGCATGCTCATTACCATGTATTTCAAAATCCAATACATAATATTATTACGTATACCATAACGGTAGCAACTGTTACTTAAAATGATTCCATGATATTATGAACTACTATAGAGCACTAAAAGCCAATAATTTAATCGTTAATTAGTTGAATAATCTCATCAACTCGAAAACAAAAAAACAAATAGAATAGCAAAAAATAATATGGAAAAACGAAAAATTGCTTTACAATCGCGTTACTCTTTTTTTGTTTTAATCTTTTATTTTTTTTTTATTTAAACAAGAATTAATATATATCCTTGTTCCCTTTTTCTTTTTTATTTATTCGGTTCTCCACTTTTCTTTATTCTTATTTTTTTTTTTTTCATGTCTCTCTTTCTATGTGCAATCATTTGAAAAGACCAAAAATAAAAAAAAAAATAAAAAAGTAAAAGACAAAAAACCATCAATGATTCTAATATTGATGCTAACTATATTGTCATTATCATCACCATTTCCATTGCTATTTACTATTACCATTTCCATTTGCCGTTGCTATTGCCATTTTTTCTGTTGCATACTTATATAAGGATGAATTTGATACAAAATGCATTTGTATCCTGAACCTGAATAGAAGGTTAATCGAGCATTATAATTTAGTGTGTCATAGGAACACGTTTTGTGCCATTTTATTTGTGTTATCTTTCATTCTATTTTATTATTTTATTTTTTTTTTTGTTTTATTGTGTTGCTTTGTTTTTTTTTTTTTTTACATTGTTCTACCTTCGATCGAACATAATGTTAAACCACAAGATGTGAAAAGTTAAAACTAGCAAGAGAACCAGAAAACTAAACAAAAAAATATATAAAAAAAAAACATAAAGAATAAATTAGAAAGAATAAAAGAAAATACAAACCAGGTAAAATATGAGAAAAACCCCCAACATAATAGGTTATACTTTTTCTACTATAGTATTTGGTTAACGAATATGACTATGAAATTTATCTATAACTATATTCCTTTAGGTAGGTAATTATAAGCATTTTAGATAGATAGATGTACAAGTGTGTGTGTGTAAATGATTCGAATAATCATAATAATTGTAAAATACATTTTTATTAAAGGTGACATTCAAAAGTTGTGGTCTCGATTTGGAATAGAATAAAATGGTATTTAGAAATTAAAATAAAAAAATAGAATTTTGATAATATTTTGAAATCACAGTTATACAAAAAAACTGATACTTACCGAGAGAGTTATTAGTAACCAATTAAAATAATTAAACAAAAAAAGTGTTAAAAATTTATATTTTGATTGAATTCGATGTAATGCAGAACCAAAAAAGAAAGCAGGTTTTCATTTACCCGATATATCGAGCGAGCATAGGAGCTAAGAAATCCTCATGAAAATCGGCCTATATGCAATTTATTTACTTTATTTATTTACTCAAAAATAATCTCAAAAAGAGCTCTACATTTGAGCTCTATGTAGAGTGCTTACAATATAGTTATATAATTCATAATTATTTTCCATTATCAAACACAGCAACGCAAATTAAATTTAAAAACAAAAAAAACACAAATTAAAATGTTTCCTTCATCCGTCCTTAAAAAAAGTAACGCTAAAGGCCAGGGTCAAAATAGACCCATATAAGGTTTTATACTAAAAAGCATTTTTTTATATTTTTTTTTTGTTAATTTATTGCTAATAAGTTTAAATAAAAGAAAACAAAATATTCCACATAAATTCAATCCCATTAAAGTACATAAATTGAAGAAAAAAACTTGCTATACTGCATAAATATATCTCATTTCATACACTGTTGACACACGGTATTGGTATGAGTTTTACAGATAAATTTATTACAAATGGTGTACTTTGATGTGTGCTTGTTGTCAGATTTTTGGCAAAAATTGCAACGGCCTCTTTTCTTTTCAGTTTGCTTATTTGTAGATGTCGTTGGTGTTGGACAGTTTGTTGCGTTAGCTGTTGTAAGGTTACCTATCAAATTTTGGCAATTTAAAGATCGTGGGGGACAATCTCTTCCAGCCATATGTTGTTTGATCAAAGATTCCCCCAGTACTTCGATAAAGATGATGATGTTTTCTGATGTTCCAATTTGGAAAAACGCTAATGAAAAGCGCAAATGCATTGTTTACTGATACGTCTAATATGTTGGTGAAAATAACAACTGATGGCCACCTGTTTGTTTTCCTTTTACAACTATAACTAGCTATCTTTTTATCTACTGTGTCTATGCCGCCTTTGGTCCGATTATAGTCTAAAATTATCTGTGGTTTTTTTTCGGTGTCGTTTGCAATTTGTATACTTTTGTGTAAAGTGCTTTGAAGAATAACACACTTGTTTTTTTTTTTGGTATATAAGACACCATAGTAGTATCCCGGGTAAACGCAATCGTTGACGAAAATACAGGCTTACTTTTTACGTTCAAAATCACAGGTGGAAATGATGTTTTATTTTTCCTTACGGTTTCAATAATAGTCAATTTGCGTTTCAATAACATTTGTCCAAGTGGATACGAGGAGAAAAAATTATCAAATGTAACATTTCTGCCATTTAGGTTTAAGCAGGAAGAAATTGATTAAGAACATGAATGAGTTATAAATCAATAAGCTAATAATTTTCAAGATAAATTTATTTATTTATTTTAACAGTTGATCCTACAAATAAATCTGTAGGTCAACTTTATAGGTCCTTTTCCCTTTCGAAATGTGGGCCTTTTTTAATTAAACTATATTAATTATTTGGTATATATTTTGTATATTATATATTTATATTATTTTTTTATTAGTTATATTATATCTTTATTAATTATTAAATTATATTTGAACCGATGTGGTTGTATAGAAAATTACATTTTTCAGTAATTTTCACCATTTGAAAAATTTTTCGGTTCTCACGGGGTTTGAACCCGTGCTCCTTCGGTCGTTACATTACTACACTCGAGTGCTTTACCACTCGGCTACCGAGGCCACTCAAGATAAATATTTCTTAAATATTTTTTTAATTTTATGTTGTTGAAATCATTAACACTATATGGTAATGCAGTATTAACTATTGGTTCTAATACATTTAGATTATGACCAGGCATAAATCTTAAATGATTTGCATTTCTTGTGTTGTAATTGTGTATATCAATGTTGGACAATGTTGGACATGTTTGATTTGATGTTGTTTTTTCTAATAAAATAATGTACAACCATCTGATTCATTTCTTTAAAATCTCTTATTTTTAAAATGTTGTACTTTTTATACATTAAGTTTGTTGAGGTTCGGCAGTGAAGCAAAAACAGTTTTAGTAAGAAATATAACAAAAAAATTATTTTATTTGTAATTTTGCCGATATAAATTAAAACATGTTTTTTGGGGATTTTTTTGAACATTATTTTGGGGTTTTTGTTTTTGGGGATTTCGTGTTTGGGGATTTGTTTTTTGAAGATTTTGTGTTTTTGGGGTTTTTTAAAAGTCTGGGGATTTTGATTTTGGGGATTTCATGTGGCTCCCGTAATACAATGCAATCTGCAATAATTAGTCTGTCTATACTACAATAATATGTCTGTAACAATCACCTCTCCTAAAGCATCGATATCAAAATAGGAAATTTTCTAATAAGAATTCTATTAACTCTAATTAAATAAAAAAAATTTGCCAAAATTACAAAATAATACCTTTGTTGATTGCCCAGTAAATATTTGGGGTGACATACGACATCCCGAAATAACAAAAACCCCGCCAATTAAAGTTTCACCATGTTAATTTACCAAAATAAGTTATCCATTTTACATCGACGTCTAAGCTTTAATTTATTAAAGTTATAATATATTATTTACTTGTGATTACAATATGCTTGATCCGTGTTAATTTTTGGTTCAAAAGAAGCTTCAAACATTTGAATAAATGAATGCTTTTGGTATAAGTTTTACCAAGTGAACAAATTTATCTCCTAGTGGTAAAAGTGATGAAGGGGGGCCAGTTATTTAAGCCATTCATCAGTTATTTAAGTCATTAAAGTTCCTTGAAGCTTTAAAGATGCCATTTCAGACAAAATACATGGAGTAAAATTTTTTAATTAAGTCTAAGTCATTTTATCTTATACCTCTATCTGTCAATTTACGTTTTTTTATGACTAATCATTGTATTTTATTTGTAAATTAAAAACAGTGCGGTATCACAATTAATATCTGAATAATTTCACAATCGATTTTCATTATTGGATTCGATTTGAAAAGAGACGTAGCGACACTAAATATTTTTTTCAAAATTATTTTATTTTCAATTAGAAATTTTAATTTAAAATTTCACCACATTTACGCCAAGTTTACACATACATACATCTTAACATACAAAAATTTTTAAAATAAATTATTACATAATGTGGTTGTTGTCTCAGATAAATCAATTAAAAAAATTATATTATGCCAAGAATAAATTGAAATGATGAAAAATAATTCATATTGAAATTGAATATAGATTTTTTATGACAGTTCGTCGAATTTCTAGTTTATTTTTAATTTAGACATCCTTTTTTCGTATAATTTATTGAAATAATTATTTATTTATTTAAACAGTTGATCCTACAGATAAGTCTATAGGCCAACTTCATATGTCGTATTTCCTTTCGAAATGTTGGCCTTTTTATTAAATTATACTAATTATTTGTTATATATTTTTGTATATTATATAATTAAAAATAATATATTGTATATTTTTATCTAGATCCTGAGTAGTTAATTTTAATTAAATGCTACTGATCTCATACTTTCACTCCTTAAGTCTAGAATCGGAAAAAATTAAATTTTTCATTCCGATGACCTTAATTTATTAAAAAAAAAATTAAAAAATTGATTGAAAATTTTAATTTAAAAAATTTTGTACAATAATTGTGTACTATTGAATTTCTTTTGTTTCGTCCTTTCATTGGCTGCCATTGAGTCATAGAAAATTATTTTCTAGAAATTATTTAAATATCCCATAATTTTATTCCATTTAGGTATCGAATATTAAAACCATTTAATCGTTAATAGTACAACTTTTCAATTCCTTTCTATTTCTTTTATTATAAAAATGGTCATAGACACAGACACATATATAGATGTACATATTGTATCTTGTTAAATTATTGTTTCAGTTTTTAGGATTTGAAATCTTTTACACATATTCAGGTTCTATTGTACACCAATTTTATATTTTAACTTTTAAACTTTTCAGTATATGCAATGATTTTTTTCTATTATTGAAGAGAGTATCTAAATATTGCTTCTATATGAATAACTATGAATTTGAAATGTAACCTCCTACACTAGTGTATAAAAATTTTTCAAATAATATGGTGATTGAATGCGGTAGTTAGATGTTTTTCGTTTAAGATTCGCCATAGAACGTGATGCTTGCTTAAATATTTTGATCACAATGTTATGCAATATCGTACTGGCACGTTGGACAACATTATTAGATGATTATTAATTTAATTTGGGACACTGGGTAATATAATTAGATGATTATTAATTTAATTGTAGACACTGGGCAATACTATTAGATGATTATTAATTTAATTGGAGATACTGGACAATTTTATTAGTAAGAACTCTTATCTGTAACTCGCAAGAGTCTGAAACTTTGCTACATCTCTGAACTTTTTCAATATCCTATTATTTTATGTTTGAATAATGGTGGAAATGACCAAATTTAAATTATCCTTTTTCTATTGACGGTAGTCCTGTATTTTCATTTTGTATATTGAATTATTATTTATTTATTTCATTTTAAAGTAGTAGCTAATAAATTTTAGACTAAGTAGACATTTAAAAAAGATTTAAAGATGACTGACATCCAACAGGACTGCATTTTGGTGGTACATTTATGTACAGCTTAACAAAAAATTATGATGTATGGATCTATCAAAAAATGAATTATTTTGGCCTCAGAATATCATATTTTGAGTTTTATTGTTTGAAATATTTTGGCTTATTAAAAAAAAAAAACATTATTTATATCAAAATATTCACACAAGAAGTAGCTTCAAATTAGATTAAAATTGTATTATATTATTTTCGCCTGTCACTGTACTGCTACTAACTATAACAAAATCAAATGGTGTACATTTTTATTTTTGCCGTTCGAAAAAAGAAATAAAAGTCATACCACAATTTTCGATTATAATTTGCCAATTGTACTAGATATAGTACAACTGAAAACAACAATGGTGCGGCTAGGCTGGGAGTATTTTACAAAAAAAAAATAAAACAAAAAAATTTATAGAAATGAAAAAGAAAATTTAGAAAGCTGAATGTGGATTACAACCTAACCTATATTATACAATGTTATATTTATCTTTCTATAATGTTTTACACACGAACTCAATTATTATTATAACTAAGAGATAACTAAACAAAAGGACACTATACACGAATTGAATTAATAGAATGCACTGGAATCTATTCAACAAAAAATTGCTGTTCCTGGCAATTATCAGATCGTTCCGGTAACCACACAATACTGATACGTACTATACATATAATGTACATTTGTATTTATGTAGATAATAGTATTATAATAGATAATTCGGTCTAGGGTATTATTTTAAATCTTCTTTTATACTTATTATTTGCTGTTGTTATTATTTTATTTTTGTTAAGGACACAGCCAATTTTTGTAAATTATAAATAAAAAATAAAGTGAAAAAATATGACTTTAAAATTTTTAATGATAATTTCTAATCGAATTTGAAACAAATTTAATCGAAAAAGAAAAAAAAATTAGTGCCAATTATGCAGTTTAATTTATTTAAATATGGAACAGCTTTAGTGTGTTATACTACTGACATGGGACATAATATTATTGTATTATCAAAGACTTGAGTAATTTGTTATAGGTACCTACTAGGTAAATTAAAGTGAAATACGTTATTCAGAACATAATTTAACAACTAAATTTGTGAAAATTTCTGAAATAATATACAAGCAAGCGAAGTCGTTCTACCTGGAGACCTTTGTTCTGATTTTTAATTTTTGGTTTTATTTTAATGTTTTTACTTATACCTTGAACAGAATGAGCGCAGCCATCTTGCAGTAATCGCGCAGAAATACTACTTTGAAAGTATAAACATATGAAAACATATGCAAATGCACAGAATGAAAAGTTGTCAACGCAGCCATCGCGCAGAAGCTGAAAAAGTTTTAACTTCAACGCAGGAATTCTACTTTGACAACTAATAAAAATATTTTTTATTTGAATGTGTATGTAAAAGTGAAATTATTGTGTGACTGTAGTACACACATTAATACAAATTGAATTGTTTTGTTTATTGTAATCAAATCATAAAATCAATTCTAAAATAAAAAAAATTAAGCGGCAGAGCTCAGATATAATATAAGAAAATTAATTTATAAGTTTATCACATTATATTTAACATTTATTAATTTTCTTTAAAGTTTATTTTATAAGAAAAAATAAACAAAACAATGTCAGTTAACGCTTTCAACGATTTGCATTCTGTGCACAAAGTTAGATTGCTGCGTTTTTGACATTTAGAAACTTTGTTGATTGCGTGATGACTGCGTTAATTCTGTTCAAGAGGTTAATACCATGATATTCCAGCTTCGTATTCTCATTGCGCCCGTTTCATTTTCATACCATGTTATTATTCGACAAATCTGTTTTAGTGTTGTGTATTAGATTTTGTTGTTTCTTTAAGCGGGTTGAAAATATATTTTTATGTTATTGGCAAACTTAATCAAAGTTAAATGATAATAATATTGATTTATCCAAATTCAAAACTTTGAATATGATATTTATTAAAGAATTAGTTAATTACTAGTATAATGTCATTGCTAATCTATAGTTTAGATGACTGTTTAAAAAACTATGTTCATTACAACTCAAAACACCAACAACAATATAAAATAAATATATGTTTTATCTCTGATCACAATACATTAATAATATTTTCTCACTATACATTATTTTACTCTACCTTACCTATACACCTACATAATATATTAAAAAAAAAGATTGATTTATTCTCTCAATTCTTATTCTTTCATTCATAATCATAATGGACTGTCTTTTGATTATTATTGTTGTTGTTAGAAAAGGCTTCAGACAAAAACAAAATTAGTATATATAAGATATGTTAAAACATTAGGTAAATAAAGCTATGATTGAGTAAATTAGATCTTACAAATCGGCAATTTATAATATATAATTTTTGTAAGACTGATGGCTTCATTTATCTTAACAGACTATTAGGAAAGAATAACATAATTATTTTTCATAAAGAATAACATATAGAATAAAGAACAATTAATGTATAGAATTTTTGTAACGTCACTCTTATCAATGATAAATAATTATTAATTAAGACATAAGAATTAGCATAGGAAATGGTATAATAAAGAAGATAAAAAGGAATATGAGGTACTAAAATTGAGCTATCAGATCTGATATGGAGGATAGTTCACTAAAATTACATTACATTTTATGTAAGTTAGTGAGAATGGGAAGATGTTTTTAAGTTACGGTATTTATTCTGTATATTGCATAATAATAAAATAAATTCAAATCCAAGTTTTTATATTTTTTAGTATATAATTTTTTATATATAAGTTTTATATATTTATCAAACTATTTATATAATTATTTCAATTTTCAAATTCCAATTTACTATTAATTAAATCTACTCTGAATCCACATCTCTGATCTACTCTGTATTCATATATTTATATTACAAAAAGTAAATATAGTGACAGTTATAACTTCCAATTGAATGGCAAGGAAGCAATGGCAAATAAAGTCCGGGTGATGATTTTATTATTAATATTCTATTCTTAGAATTCATATAAAATATTTACAAAAATTAAATCAATTTTATCATCATTGTTGATCAGATTATATCGTTAAATTGCATTATATTGCATCGTCTACAAATCTCTTCCATGTAAAGCGATGAAGGCTTTTTTAATTTCATTAAAGTAAACAACCTTTTTATAACTATGAACTATCTTGCTAAGCTGTTTATTACACCTGTGGTTTTGTATATTTAAGTTAGTTACAAATTCAACATTTTAAAGTAAACCAACGTAACGACATAATATGATCACATCACTGCTAACCTCAAAAATATTATCTTGCTTATTAATGACGGATAAAAATTTTTATATTTAATTGCTTTTTGCAAACTTCAAAACATGCAAGGATTTTTCAAAACTGAAATTCATTAGTAGGTGTATACACTATACAGTGTTAATTATCTATATACAACTCCTAATTTTTACTTTGATTCGGTTTACAAGATATTATAAATACATCTGTGAGTTATAAAAATAAACCAAAAATTTAAAAATAAAACCTATTACCTATAACTAAGTAAAATAAACAAAGAAAAAAGGTCAATAATAAATAAGTATTACAATTTTTTTTGCTTTGCCATTAATAAAAAAGACAAGTCCGATTTATCTATTTATAGTTATTTATAGATATATAATTGCTATATAGATTTATCTAATTACAGTTATTTATAGATATAGAATAGATATTCAAATTGTGTTTATTAAATTATTATTTTTTTAAAGTTTTGAATCAATTCTATAATTATTTAACTCAATAATAATTATTATGGAAGTGATTTAGGTTTCGTTTATAGCAACCCAGTACATCAATTTTACTCAAATTCGGATTTATGTTGGGTTGGTAAATTTTTCTAATTGAAATTTATTTTCCAAATTTATATTGAAAATCATCAACTTGATTTTTTTTGTTAACGTAATTATATAATACTAGTAGGCCCCTGTGCAATTGCAACAGTAACTTTATTTTAAAAATCCTGGATAACAACATCATCATAGATTCATATCAATTTATATGAATCTTATTTATTTTTTTTCTGTAGGGGAGGGTCCTAAACTCACTAAAGCCACCTACTTTTGGTCTTTCATACATAACAAATCCATGATAGATCGAATAATGAATTCTTACTCTCAGAAAAACAAAAATTATATGTTTTTGTACATAATTTAAATTGTGGTTATGCTTCTGTATTATTATCTGTATTATTATTAAAAAAAGAATTTTTTTGTAAAATATTAAAGTAAATTTAAGTTAAAATTAAAAGCTTCAAAAATGTGTTTTAAAAATGAAATAAAATATAAAAGTGTACATTTTTACACTATTATACACATTAGTACACAAGTGTAATTTTTTATTAATGTATTTTTCTATTTTAAGTGTATATGTTTTTAATAATACCAGAAGCAAATAACTAACATTTATTGAAGAGTCATGATATCATTTTTGTAGAGTATGATCTGATTTTTGTTTTTATGTATTGTTTTCAATTTTTGTTTCTGTTTTCGTTTTTGTACTTTTTTCTATAACTTTGTGCAGTTATTTAAAATGAAAGAATTTTTATGAAGCCGTTTTAAAAATTGTCTGTGATTGAAATTTATTTCAGAGTATAGATGTAGCTCTATTCAGATATAACCGTCGCTTATATTTAAATGTTTTAAGTATTCACCACCATTTTGTATAATTTTGTTTTTGGCTTACTTAAATTTTTGCTTTTGGCTTTTTGGCTTGTTTTTTGCTTGCTAAAGTTTTAATATTTGTGTGGTGTAATTTACTATTCAACTATTCTTACTTTTTTACTCACCACGTCGTTCATATTGTGTATATAAGATGTCAATTTCATAACTAAAACTGTTCAGTATTCATTCTAAAATTCTGAAAAATCTATTCCAACCGTTTTATCATGTCAATTTAGAGTTATAAAGTATTAGATTTAAGTATTCCTAGAAGTGTTTTATAATAGTTCAGGTTTTTGAATTTCAAAATGCATTATTGATTTTTAATTGTTGAAAATTGTTGAAAACAGTTATTTTCAACAATTATACGAATCTTACTCTAACATTAAAGAATAAATTTTTCTGAAAACTAGCTATGGTATTATTAATTGCATTATTTAGAGTTCACCTATTGTTGTTAAGTTTGAAAATTTATTAACGTTTAGTTTTTTAAAAAAATCATCACTTAGCTTCAGAAAGTTTATTAAACAATAATTTTGATTTTATGACAAAGTGTATTGTAGTTTAAATTTTCATTCTTTGTTTCTTCTTTGTAAGTATATTATTTCAAAAGGATTTCAATTACAATGTGAGTATGTAATTGTTATTGAATGAATATATGTCTGTTTTTTTTTCTAAACTTTTTATTTTATGAATAGCTATTAAGAAAAAAAAATTACAATGAAATTTTTTACAAATGATTACCTACTTTAGAAAACATATTTAATGAATTGAAATGTAAGTTAAGTTAACAATAAAATTTATTGTAGGCATAAAATGGATATTATAATTGTTCTAGAATTGATCGATACCTATAACTTTTTAAATTTTCTAAAATGGTTTTTCACATGTAAACATTTTTTTTTTTTTGTGAAAAATGAATGAATATATTTTAAAACTGTTTTAAAAAATTAATTATTTTGAATATTTAAGATAATTTTATTGTTTTCCTACTAATATTATATCCATATTGCTGAACTATAAATTTTTTTTTTCATTTAATATATTGTTTAACCACTATATCAACACTGTATATTATATTATACTTATAAATTTTGTTAATATTGTTAGCTATGCAAATTTTCTTTGCGAAATAATTATTTTAAAGATTGTTTTAGAATATTTTTTTTATTTCTGACAACTGAAGAAAAGTTAGTTAGTTGAAGGACATTTTGTATTAAAATTATTTCCAATATTTTACAATAAACTTTATAACTTACTCATTAAATTATTATGCATTTTTAATTATTTTAAATTATGTAAGATTTTGATCAATGACAAGGATATAAAATTATTCAATATAAAAAAGTGTTAAATTTTTAAAAAAAAATTGTGGAAATTGCAAGAAATTGGAAAAAAGGTAAACATTGTTTGTATTATAATTAAATATATGACTAGGGGCCCCTGTTGAGTAATTATAATTCAAGTTATAGTTTTGTGTAAAAATAAATTTCTTGATACAAGGTTTTTTTTAATCAGAAAATCGAATGTTAAATGTACCGAAAGATGACAGGGACTGAACAGAAATTCTCTGTATCAAAATTTGAGTTTCTGTAAGTTGTTTTTCAATTTAAAATATGTAAATATTATTAGAAAGAAATGAGTATTTTAATGCAATGTGATCAACATGTTTCACCATTACAGAAGCAATTTTGTAATTTTAATTTAAATCTGTATAATTTACCATTTTTATATGTTTTATTTGTTTGTTATTAATACTCTTAATTATAAATTATTAAAAAACCAATGATACAAATCAAGACATTTTACTCTATGAGTAAGAAAGTTTGGAAAATAAAGTTAAAATTTTGGAACAGAAAGCAAAAATTATTTTAGGTGAAGCAAGTAGCAGAATTAATTTAATACAACGATCCAAGAAAAGTTTTAAAGTCTCAAATTTGAATGAATTTGATTAAAATTAAACCATTACTGTTCTATCTTACAACTTCTTTAAAATAAATGTAAATAATAATAATTTTGATAACTACACAATAACAGACAATATATAGGTCTGTATTTATACATTACATTGATTTTATTTTTTATAATACAAAAACCAAATTTTTATTTTTATTTCTATTTATTTTTTCAAGTAACTGTATCAAATTATTGTTATCGATACTTTGATCATTTTTGTTGTAATCATAATATAGTTTTGATTAAAAATATGTAAAATGTATGTTAGGTATACCTCTTGAATTAATAAAAATGTTTTACTTTTAGTAATTTTATCCCTCAAATGCGATTTACTATAGGTAATATATTGTGATATTTATCTCGTGCGAGGTGATATATGTTGATGCATGCGTATTGTAATTATTATTGAGAGCCTATTCAACAATGGAAGGCCAAAGTTAATTGCTAGTTTTGAAAGCAGCAGGTGCCAATCTTTAACCATGAAGTATTTGATGTTAGAACATGTATGGGGAGTAATTCCTACATATATAATATATGTATATTTGGTTTTATTCCATTTTACAGAGTGTATTAATATGCAGTGTACATACACTACAATATTGTCGAAACGAAACAGTATGTGAGGGAGCAGTATTTATATTTCCCCAATAAAATTTACTAACCTCCAAAATGTTATGGAAACATGAGTGGTTTGTATTTGGAGAATAATAAACCATATGAATAGAAATTTTTTAACCGTATAAGCATTTCTGCTGTATATTATACAACTTATTTACATAATTAAGAGAGATAAAATGAAGAGGTCTTTACTGCGCAAGTCCTTAAAGTCTATTATAATTATTACAGATAAATAAAATTAATATTATCAACAACTATCCAGAATGTTTATTAACTAAATATAGTTTTTTATTGTTTTATTTACTTTTTTAACAATATAAAAAACTCCAAGCTCCTCTGCTTTTTGTATTACAAAAGTAAACGTACAGACATACTTATATTTTGTCATAATCGATTTGCGTTTAATAATTGATTGATGATTTTTGATTTGGTAAAATATTTGATTAATTGTTATTTTGTTAATGTTTAGAAGTAATTATTATTATAATAAATAATTTATTTTTACATTCATATATTGAATAGTGTAAACCATGCAATGAAATTTGTTATATAATATGATTCATATCTCAGCTTAACTATTTATATTTATTTATTTATTAATTCAATTTCTCAAGAAGAGCTAACGAAGCTCGTATAGAGTGTTTACAATTCATTTTAAAGAGCTTAATCAAGTTTATACAAATTCAAATAATATAAGTTAATATAATAGAATGTAAAAAAATATCACAAAATAACAAATGTAATGGAAAATAAGTACCTAATGGTTATGGGAATAATTTAATGTAAATTAGTAAAAATATGATTGAACAAATTAATTACAAAGTAATAGTTTAATATTGTGAAATTAGAATTTTTTTACATAAATGCTCTTAAATAAATTCTTTTTTGATAATTTAACATTTACCGGGCTTATTACTTTCCTAATCCAAATAGATTTGTAGTAGCAGAATAACGTAGATGAAATGCATTTTTTGTTTCATATCCGTGTATTTGAGTTTCGATTATTATTTCGATATTTATTTTAAAATGAAATTAATATGGTTATACATTATACATCATTATCACATTTTAATCAAAAATTTAACTTTCAATCCCTTTTAAATGCTGCCTTAAAAAATATTGATATAAATAAACATTATATTAAATATTGACAATGCTAACATTGATTTAATCAGATTCTATAAAATACGAAATTTTACGAAAATATTAAAAATACTCTTTGGTGTTGAAACCTCATTTTCTCACTACATTAAAAATGGTGTAGAAAAAAACAAATACTTATGTTTGATTTTGTTTTATAAAATTATAATAAAAAATATATTATTATTTAGAAATTAATAAATTAATTTCTCACTTATTAAGGGTTTTATATTTTTATTTATTAATAAAAAAAAGTGATATAATAAACATCCAATTAATTTCTAATTTCTAAAAAAAAAAAAAAAATTCTTGCTATGGAGATATTGAACACTTTGGTATGTTATTTCCAATTGTATCAATTCGAAGCAGTTTACATTAGGTAGGCATATTACTTTCAGCAGTTTGAATTATATTCATAGTTTCAAAACATATTATTATATTATAGATTTCGAACAAATCAATATGTGAGTTATAAAAACCAAACCAAATTCCCTGTACTCTATTAATGTTACTATAATATTTTTAATTTTATAATTAAAAATGGTTAAAATAATTTATTTTTTTTTCAATTTCTGTTTTATATATAAAATTTATCCGTCGAAACTATAGACTTATAGATAGAGAATACATCATAATGTAAGCTTCATATCTCATTCAATCTGCTACAAATTAAATTTTATGTAGTGATATTTTTGAATCATAATAAAGAGAATTTCCAACAAAATTGCTTAGTGATTATTTTGTAGTCATCTTATATTAAACAAAGTAAAGTAGAATAAAAAAATTAATATTTTCAAATTTCAATAACGTACTATAATATTATATCCACATATTATTACAATTTTAATAAAAAAACAAAACACAGCTTATAAAATGAACTATCTATCTCTCTCGTATCAAATTAATAATGAAAATATTAACCCACACATAGATAAGTAACTACAGCTTCAAGAATTCAATTTAGACATAAGAATGTATCAATTTAACATTGGTAGTACCAATGTTAAATACTTATAATTAAAATAATTGCATTAAATTAATTATTTTTAGCGTTGTCATGACAAAATTATATTTTCTAATTTACAAAAAAAAATCCACAATAATACACCCATGACCTTATTACAAAATTGTTAGATTTTAAGAATATATCTAGTGATATATTATAAAATTTTGAAAAGCCTGTGTAACTGTTTTAAACAAGAAATAGAAACAAAAATTCGAAAATTAATAATTCTATAGAAAAAAAACCAAAACAAGGAAAATTCTTTGATAATTCTATGATTTTCAATATCTGAAAATATTATTTAACTTTCAACGAAAAACCAAATACATAGCTTCAATTTGTATCATAAAATTTGTTCCATATCCAAGCTTCCATAATCAAAAATATTTTGCTTTATAAATTGAACATAATATAGCTACATATTATAATTTTAAATTTATTGGAAAATGTTGTACATTTATCTATCTACTCTTTTTATATTTTTTTCAATAGATTTTCATAGAAATAATTATTATAATTTTTTATTTTGGTTTTTTTTTTTAATAATTTGAAATTTAAATGTGGTATGTAGGTACCTAATTATATACTACAAAATAATTAATGAAAATAATTTTTACTTGATTGATTTTATGTTTGATTCCAATAAATTACTCTAACTAATTTCAACAATTACAGTGGAACTCGGTTAATATCACAAGTACAATATTGTAGATAATTTTTTGATTTTAACCGAGTTGTTAAAATTCTAATCTTGTGAAAATAAATATAATTTTAAATTGCACTTACACTTACGAACATTTTTATTATTATAATATATATTATAATGTAATGCCATTCCCAACCTTGTAAAGTGTGGGTGCAGTTTAAAAAATATGCATATTACAACTCAAAACACCAACAACAATGTAAAGTAAATAATTATGTATCATTCATATTATTATTTTCTCACTACATTGTATTTTACTTACACGTTCTTCCATAATGCATTAAAAACATTCTCTCTCAATTGTTATTTTTTCATTCTTATGATTTGTTTTTTTTATTATATTGTTATTGTTGTTATAAAAGGCTTCAGACAAAAGTAAAATTAATATAATATATTATTATATAAGATCTAAATGACAAGAAAATATAAGCGTAACAAAATAATATAATATTAGTATAATATAAATAATATAAATAGTTAATATTCGTAATATCACGGATGTAGCTATATGTATAAAATTTTTTGTAATAAAAGAAATAATAAAAGTTAATTTTTTAAATTAAGCAATAAAAATATACTCCATAACACTATTCATAATAAAAAACAATATTATTAATTCATCAATCACATTACAAATTAAACATTATATATTGGTTTATATTCTTCATTAAAATTGTACCTTATTTAGGTACAATATTATTATTTGATATTATAAAGTAAGTATACAATTTCATTTCTAACCATTTATTTCTTCAATTTTAGTGCTGTATAAATCAATAATTACCTATTTTTCTGTATTTTTGACTGAAATACCTACCGCTTCTAAAAATATTTGCAATAAAAAATAATGTGTTTATGTACAATTTTAGTAAAAAAAATGTAATTTATAATTTTATGCTCTCTAAAATAACCAAGAATTATTAAAAGTTCTATCTTTTATTTCTTAATTATTTTGTTAAATACCTAATTAATTAAAAAAATAAATAAATAATGTAGAATTTGCAAACAAAATTTAGAAATTGGTCATTCATTTCCAAAAATATAATTTGGTACCATAATTATTATTCAACGAAAAAGTTTTTATCAAGTGGTAGTTTTATTTAGTTTTTATAGCTCACATATGAATTTAATTTAAATCGAAATATGAGTTGTGAAGCTAATTAGTATTGAAGTTGGAGTTATTTAGATAGTTCATTACTATTACTACTATACCTAGTGATGAGTTCGAGTAGTATTGGTGAGTGAAATACTCCTTTAATTGCAATAAATTTATGTATATGTATATGTTATATAGCTTAAATAAATATATTTAGGAAATATGAAATATCAATGGAATAATCAAATCAATAAAAAAAAAACATATTTAAATTTGTTGTAAAATATGTAAAAATGTAAAAAATAATAATATATTTCAATATAAAACTCCTCAGTGTAAGTCTATAAGTTTTTTAAATAAAAACAAAAGTAAAATAGACTATATAGACTATATAGTATCAGTTGCTGTTCAATAAAATAATTCACATGTTATTATAGTAAGAGTAATTTGTTATATATAAAAATATAAAATTTAAAGTCAAAGTAGCTATCTATAATATATATACCTACCTAGCAAGAATTTTTATAAAATGTGATTTTAACGAATATACTTCATACGATATTTACTGCACATTTCTGATAGTGAATGATGGTTTGATGAATTTAAGCTTGTTGTGTAATTAATTGAGTTTTCATAAAACGATTTTCTATTATCCGATTAGAATATCGTTACGTATTTATATATATATAACTATATGTAAATATCGTTTTGATGTTACATCAATTTGAAAATAAGACAATTGAAAATTCTTACTCAGCTGGTAAGAAATAAAAGCAAACATTATTATAATATAAACAAATTTTGATCGAAGTTAATTTATTTAGTAGTTTTTTATTTATATATTTTCTTGTTAAGTTACATAAATATTAAACTTAATGGTAAGCCATTTATATTCGCTGACGAACTCGTCATAGTTTATGAAGAAAAAATAAACCAAGATTTAGAAGAGCTAATTAACACTGACATGAATGTAATTTGTAAATGAATGGAGCGACATAAACTATCAATAAATTACAGCTAAAACAAAATACATGATATTTAAAAGAAAAGTAGAGGATACTTTAAATATTTACTACCCAAAATGCCCGTGCCCGTGAACAGCTACAAATATCTTTCAGTAATATTATATAATAACTTTGGGAAATGCATATAAATGAACAAATAAAAAAAGTACGAAGAATTACAGGTCTATTTAAATTAATAAATAAAAGGGTACCACTAAAAAATAAGATATCAATTTATTACAGCATATTTCATAGCGCAATTACGTACAGAATTCAAATTTAGGGAAACACTGTGAATAAAAATTTAAACGCGTTATAAGAAATACAGAATAAGGCCATAAAGAACCTGTTTGGTTATAAAATGCAAACTTCAACACAAGAAATTAGACACAGAAAGCACATCAGAATATTACAATTGAATAACGTTATAAAATTCAAACAGGCCAAACAAATACATCTCATACTAACAAAAATTATTAACACGAATACTAAGCCGGTGATGAATAATGATCAAGATAGAATAGTATCATCAACAAAAAAATTTAACAACTATGATACAAAATATACAATACAGCATAATACACAAAACGTATAATGAGTTGCCAGATGTAATCAAAGAAACTATAGAAATATATTTAATTCAAAATGAAAATTAGTGACTATTTTCATTAATTGAATAATAATATTTAATATAATATACCTATCTCAAAAAAAAAAAAAAAAAATACATTAAAAATAATTTTTCTTGCACTGGATATAAACGCAAATATTATAATATGTAATGTGAAAAGTCAAAACACTCTGTACGAGCACTGAAGCTTTATTGTAATAAGATAAATAAAATATAAATAAAAATAAAATAAATAAATAAATGCAAATATAATCGTATAAGAAAAATTTGACATTAAACTATGTTGTGATTTTAAGCGGGTTTCACTGTAGTTAATATTTAGTACATGTTGTTACTCTTGAAATCTTTTATGAACAAAAACATTATGTTCGAGTATTTTATTATTCATAAAATTTTATTAAATTCTATTATAGAAGTGGTGTTTAAATTAAGAAGGTTATAATACAAATGCAGCTAAAATTCTTCATTATTATTTCATTTCATTTATTTAAATTATAACTTTTAATGCTTGTTTATGAACACTAACACATGTACAGAAAATTGATAATAGTTCATCATTTCATCGCTTTTCATTATAATTAATTCATGTTTGTTGAAAATTGCATTTCCAAATTCTAGAAAAAGCTAACGTTCAATATGCAGCAGGATATTTGTGCTTCATATAGGCCAGTGAACTAACTTTTTAATGCACTATTTAAGCCTTTATTAATAGGTAATATTTTTTTTTATATAACATGGATTTTATATCGTACTTTATTCCCATGTGGGGATTTTTTTTTTTTATTAATTAGGTTTTAACTCATTCTAAATGGAAATAAAAAATAATTTTAATTACAATTTTTAAAGAGTTGAACTAATTTTACTTGATTTAGGGCTCTGCTTTATCAATATACGAAATCTGCTCAATTTTATAGAGTTAAGCTAATTTTCATTAATTTATTTACTTTATCTTTTTTATTATATTTTAAACAGTAGATCTAAAGCTCGTGCACAGTGTGTTTTACAATTAAAATTATATTCGTGTAAAATTCAGTGAAATATATTATGTAATTCTAACTAAGGCTAATAATAAGTAAACAATGTACATACATCTAAAACTAAAGCTAAACATAATTATATAAGGGAACATTATAAAAACTACAATTATAAAAATTTTGAATTGACTTAAATTATATTTTATAAAAAATATATATTAATAAAAAATCTTAAATTTGTTGAAGGTAATATTTATTAATTTTATATTTTAATATTGATCAGTTAATTATTTTTTTTTTATTTCAATTATTGGTATTTCATTCTATTATTTTATATGCTATATTATAGACAGATTATGTGATTCTTATAACTATTTCCATTTCTAAAATATTATTTGTTATACGTACTGGGTACTATTTTAGTCCAGTTTTAGGATTCGGTACTACAATTAATATATAAATTCTACTGATAAAGACCTCAGTCCTTTCTAATTTATAAATTATAATTATTTGCTTGCAAAACTTGATTTCGGTATGACAGTTGAAAATGGTGTAAACCAAAATAATAAAAATTTATATAAAAAATCGTATTAAGGCTCTAATATCAATATTTTACGAATAAAATGACGGTTTGATTTTGAATTTTCCTAAATTTTGAATTAACAAAACTGTTTTTATATGCAATTAAACAAAAATTTAAAATTGTTAATAAAAGTAAATTTTTATACGTAATTTCATTAATAAATTTTCATTTTCATTTTTCTTATTCAATTTGAAAATATACAACAAATTTTCTTTTATAAAATAAAGAAAATGTATATAATATATATATAATATTGTGTATGTATGTATATGTAAAATATTTCAACAAAAAATTTTATTCATTAATAATTATTTTCTTTAGAAAGAAATTATTTCACTTTTATAATTAATTATGATTATTATAACAATTATTATAAAATATAAATATAAAAATTCAGGAAAATATAAATGAAAACAAATTATCCTAATGATGTACGGACAAAAATACCATCAAAACCAAATGTTATTCTTTTGTAGAATATTGTTATGGTGATAGTTATTCCGATCCTGAAAAATTCATTTAAATAGAATGAAAAGTATTGTATTTTTGTTTTATTTTTTATATTGACCAAAATGGGCGATCCTTAATTGGTGAAAATTTGAATTTTGTACAGAATAATTTATTAATATTATTATCACGTCAATAACAAGAGTGGCTACGGTTTGATTTAAATTTAAGACTTCGCAAATACCAAATGTCACAAACATTTTTAGCCAGGCCTATAAATATTAAAACCATTCTGTAAGATATGAAAATAACATATACGTTTTTTACTTTTTTTTCTATAACTCCAAATCTATGGGATCACCCTATCTCTAATTACACGAAAAATTACACAGAGATTGGAATACACAATCACATACAAAATCTTTTCGTCTCGTCGTCGTTTCGTGCTTTTGATATATCTACTCATTTCAAAATGTAGAAAACTACTCATATACCACCAAAAAAGTCACCAAAACTCTCATTGAGTTAGTCGGTACACCTTAATGATGGTAATAACCTGAAAATTTAATATAAAGTATTGTAAGAGTAAGCTAAATCGAGAAAAGAGAATCGGATGTTACAATCTTCTTTTACCTTCTTGCTGAAATTCAATTTTTGTTAGTTTTTCTAAACAATTTAATTTTTCACCACGCGAAGCGGCTTTCGTTCTATTGGTCTCTTCTCTGGTTTTCCTTGTGTATACAAATTTTGTTCTCTGTTTTTATGTACACATTTGTTTTTTACATTATGGCGCCGTTTACAGATTGAAAGACTTTCACCGGTTTTTTGATTTGGCCCAATTTTTTATCTTGCACTGGAAAAACTATGATTTGGCTCAATTTTTGATCTTGCACTGAAAAATGTCAAATAATGAGAATGACAATAAGATTGTAACCATCAGTGCATGAAAAAAATCCATTTAAGAACTAGGGGCTCCAGTGCTGGTGACTGTTAAGAGCAGTTCAGAAGAAACTGCTCATCATTGGAAGTCATCCGTGAATATTCACTGAATGTTGCAAGAATTTGGTTTTGTCAACAATGCAAATTGAAAAGCCAAAAAAAAAATCAAATTTTACTATTATAATAAGTGCAGCATCTAATGAGAACAGAAGAAAATTTTCTGAAGCACCAATCAATTATCAAACAATACACAGTAAACTTGAGACTATCATAAACAACCAATCATCACAAAGATTTGATTTTCAAATACTATAAAATGTGGTTAGAGATTTAAAAGGGTAGATATTGATACTTAGATAAGAGAAAACGTAATGAGAATAACCGACTTAAGTATTATATTGTGTACTACAAAATCAATTTGGAAAAAATAAAACAAGCTCTCGGTTAGATAAACAATTTGAAATGTGGACAAAATTTACTAAATCAGATGATCCAGACAATATAATAGTAGAATTTGCTAAAAAAAAGTGCCCACAGATGTGGCAATGATGATGATTAGACTGATAATGATGATAATGATGATAAGACTGAGATAAGAATGATGATGATGATTACAGGTGATGATGATAACGTTAAGTGAAACCGGTGCAATTATTTTTGTAGCTGTTATTTGTTGCGCTGTTGTTATTTTATGCTGCTGCTCTAGTGTTGTAGTTGTTGAAGCAGGTGTCAAAAAAGACTCGTGTGAATAGGTATAAACACGAGACATATATTACTTCTTTCATAGCGAAATTTTATGCTATAGGTAAAAAGCATAAGATCTTAGTATTTATCCTTAATTACAATTTCGTATGACAAAAATTGATTTGAATTTGTCGCAAAATTAATAGAAATTTTATGGATTTGTATGGAGATGGATTAGTTAAATTAATTTTATTTTAATTAAATTAAATTAATTTATTTATATTAATATTTTAAAATTAAGCTGGTTATCAATCGAACCATAGGTAATATTAAATTTTATTGTAGGGTCCGTTCGTACAATATTATAACAAATTTAATATTTAAAATATCACAACATAGCCTGATTTGAAAAAAATATAAAAAATAGCTCAAAGTAATGACCCCAATAATTTTCAGAATTACTACGAAACTCCTTAGAAATATTAAAAAAATGAATTTGTTCTTTATTTTCATTTTGGTACATTTTAGATATTTTCAAAATCGATTTTTAATACAATCCCTAAGAACTCTTCGATTATAATACTTCAAATAATGATTTATGCTGGACCGGTTTCAAAATAATAAGATACTTACCTATCTATCTATATAAAATACTTATATATAATTTTGAAGGATATTTTATGAAGAATTGAAGTGGCGACATAATATCCTTTTTAGATTCTATAACAATAATTTTATTTTGATTCGCTTAACATTTATAATTTCCTTGATTTCTGAAGCTTCCTCCTAATATTTTTATTATTATTGTCATTTTTTTTTATTTCTGTTTTTGTTATTATTTTTATTATTATTATTATTGTTGTTTTTTCTATTACGGTTATGATTTCGTGATTAATAAATGATAGGAAGAAAAAAACAAAAATTGGGGAAAATATCTTTTTCCTATATTTTTTTGTATTTCTTAAGAACAGTTTAAGAATGTATTTCGAAGCAAATAATATTTATGAATTTCGTTGTTGTTGTTTTTGTTTATTTATTTGATAATAATAATATTGTCCTGGGGACTACCTCTCAAATCTACTTAATATTTTAAATTTCATAAAGTATTATGAGCTATAGATAATGTTTATAATAAAAATAAAACAGAAGTCAAGAATCAATTATGAGAAATATATATTTATATAATATATATTATATTATGTATATATATATATATATATATACATATATAGAAGAAGAAAACTATAATTTTTGTTTCTTAAATTTAATCAGATGAACTGTCGAAGTTTTATTTATTTATGAAAATGTATACGTGTGTATTTAATATAAAATTTATGCACTAAAGAACAAAACGGGTTTACTTAAAATGTAGTGTTATAATAAAGGTCAAATGGAACGTTTAGAATTTCAATTAAGAATATTTCCAGATTAGAAAATCAATATTATTTGAATAAAATAATACTGGTTAGCAACAATTTTTATAATAAAAGAAGGAAAGTTAAGTTTTCAATTTAAAGTAGCTATATTTAATATGATTTATTTTTGTATTTGGTTGTTGGCCACCCCGTTCAAATAAGAATACTGTTAGTTTTAAGTAAAACGTATGATATAAGTATTTTATAATTGATATAAGTTAGTCTTAAGAAAGCCGCAAATAAAGAAAGAAGTATATAAATAAAAATAAACAATAAACTAACATTGGTAATTTATTTCAATTAAATTAAAAGATATATTTCAAATTCGTCAAAATCAACCAAAGAGTACTAGGGTAGTTACTACTGTTGTGAATATCCGCTTATATCATTCCAACACATAAAATATACTATGAAAATACACATAATATAACGAGACGAGCTCATGAGTTTAAATTACCATACATATGTCTTTGACTTCTATGACTTCTAGAATCTTCTGAGTGGCTCATGTGAATTAAATCAAGGTCTTAAACATTGAGACATACTTTTATTCTCTTATAAATTTCTCAAAATGAGATGAGAAGCTCGTACAAAGTATATACATTATGAATTAATTGCAACGCAGTGATATTCAAATTATTAGTATTTAAAGCCAACAAATATTTTCTATTAATTGTAAAACTAACATTATATATTTGAACATCCAGATAATATGGACATTATGAGTCTACAAAAGGACATTTAGAATAAGACAAAGATTTATATCGATTCCTCCAATTATTTTCTTCCTATCGTGTTCTATCACATCCAAGAGGTACGTAAGTACCAAGGTTAGATCGTAACGCTTGGCTGTTTATAAAAAAAAATATGTTGTACTATTTGGGGCTAGATAAAGTACTGATAATAAATCGAAATATGAAAAAGCTAAAGTTATTGTAAAAACATGGAAATTAACAATTCTCGTTATTAAAAATCGTAACATAGAAATTGTGAATTAATTCCAATGGCACAATGATTGACAACTTGGACATTAGTATTATCAACAAAAATTAGGTGAAAAAAACAAATTAATACATAAATATTTTCTCAATTTATCAAGTATCAAATTTAATAGTAACTAGACCTATCGACGTGTAAAATGTTGAAATGATTTGGATTACGGCTTTAGTAGAATCGAATTCTAGTACGTCATGGAAAATATATAGTAATATACCAGCTATACAATCTTGATTAATGTGATGTGATGTTATAAACAGTAAACAACTCAACATTAAAATTGGCACACGTTTAGAGTAAACGTAAAGATTATTGGTATATGCAATGGTCGACTTGAGTTGTAGAATAAACTTAAGCAAAAAGAAAATGTTATAGTTTGTTAATCAGTATAGAAGTAGATCACAGTCATAGTAATTCATCACCGGTATGACACTATAAAACTTGTGGGGGCAAAGAATTCCTGTTAAAAAATGTAACAAAGAATTAAATATATTGATATGAAAAACGCTAATAAAGTATAATATACAAAATATTACATTAGCACTAAATAAGTTATTTTGTTAGAGACCATCAGTGAACACAACAAAATTGATTTCTCTTCTATGTTATGAATTTAAATTTATTTGCCACTAAAAACATTACGGTACAAACGGTATTATAATTTAATTCAATGTGATAACATTTTTATATTACACTTAGTTACTCAGTTTTGTGTTAAAAATCTAACTAATTACTAATATACTCACTTTTGAAGTACTTTATTATATTTCATAATTCCACTTTATCGTAAAATTGTATCGTATCATAAGTGGTAACACTCCAAATTATTTTTATAGCATTTAATTTTTCTTATTTGTATATATTTAGTTTAAGTTACATAAAAAATTGAATAACTGTTTTTAATCTGCAAATTGAAAAAGGTATACGGTACAAATATTTCGGTATAACATTTCACAAACGATTTTCATTATTATTATAGTTTAAATGATAAATATTTAAAAGGAGACGTGGCGAATTCAAATAGCTATTTTGTAAAAGTTTTTAATTTTCTATTTAAAATTTCACACATGTACACATTTTAAGTATACATTTTAATACAGAAAAATTTTAATTTATCAAATTTAAATTTTTTTAAAATTATATTATTACATCTGCGGTTGCTGTCTAAGATATATCAATAAAAAAAAATAATGTAGAATAAATTGAAATGATGTAAAACAATTCATAATGAGTTTGATCAAACTTTCGCGAATTTCAAGAAGCTAGAGAATACTGTTGTACCTATTTGAATTGTAAAATCCATGGTCTATCTTAGAAAATTAATTTTTAAATTATATTTATAAAATAGTGAACATAATTAATAAAATAGTATAAATAACATTTTTATGAAATAATGAAAGAAAAGGTAAAATTTTGAATGAATGACATTCTGGTATCATAACAACACTGTCACAATATCACATCGATTGGTTGATCTGAAATAGTATAATATTCATCTGTCCTATGTCCCACGGATGGAGTTACAGGACAATGTTGATGATGATGGTGATGATAATATTCAAACATTATATACCTAGTATGCTTATTTAAAAAAAAAAAATAACTAGCTATATCCAGTTTCAAATTCAAAACTTATTATTTTTCAGTTTTCTGATTTTTTTAAACTGCCACAATTCAATAGACAACAAGAACACTCTAACAGCATATCAACAATTCTAAATACATCATACTGTATAACATTCTAAAAAAATAACTTTTATTTTATTTATTACCAAAAGATTGAGAAGATTGAATTTACTAAAATATTTTAGTAATCGCTTTCCTTCCTAATAACGTACAACATACTTACTATAAAAAAACAAAAAAAAAAAATACAAAAACAATATATTGGGAGGCGATGATGTATTTGATTTGATATATGATCGAAATGAAACCATATAAAATAAAGAGAAAATAACAAAAATAAAATAATAATATTATTTATCATGGACCACAGTTTATCCATCGCTTTCTCTTCCTTCTCATGTATTTTCTTTTTTTTTTCTTACTTCATTTGTTCTACACTATATAGATACTATAATACTACTACTACTACTAACTGCTGTTACTCTGCTACTACTATACTACTTATTTTTTTGTGTTCTTTTTTATTTTTATGATGATGGAAAAATTATTACTATTATTGTTTGTTATTATTAATTTATTATTATATTTTTTATGAGAAAAGTTTTCTTTTATTCTTAAGTCTATTATAATATGTATGTAATTTTTCAAATAAAAAAAGAATGAAAACAAAAGAAAAATCCACAACAACAACAACAACAATTTTTTTAATGTGTGATGATATAAAATGTCGTTTGTTTTTCTTGATTATTATACGATACGATATTAACGTATATTGAGCCTTGGTATCATTTTTACAAAAAAAAAAAAAAATAACAGAAAAACAAGAACAAACAAAAAAAAAATTAGAGGAGTTTTAAGTAAATTTCTACCAGTGTATGTTGTCCTTCTCTTTTCTTTGATTTCATTTTGTTTTGTCTGTTCTGTATACGTCTTTTAATACTTTTGTTTTTCAATAGGAGGCGTATATTGCATGTTTCTTCATCGTTTGTTGTTTTTAAATGGTGGTTTTATTTTGCGTTTTATTAAGGGTAGAATTTTCTATTATTTTGAGCCACAACAAAAAAACGATAACATTTTTGATATTTTATACATTTTATACATTTGTGTACAAATATATTATTATGTGTATAGATGTACAGTGAATGTTATAAGTGTATAGTCACAATGTATAAATTAATAATTCAACTGATCGTACTAACTAAGGTAAATCAATTTAAAGAGAACAAAATGTTCTATACTGAACCTTCTTTCTAGGGTTATAATACTAAATAAGATAGAATAAATAAATAATATAAATAGTAAAAAAATTAGATTTGTCTAGTAAAGGTGATGGTTAATGTTTCAAAAACTTTGAATTTTATCAGCAACATTAGAAATGTCGGTTGAGTACTATTCATTTATTTGGAAATCAAATTTAAAGTGTATACATATATTACAAAAATTGTGGGATAGATCAAAAAAATATCTTAGGTACACATCCATAACTACATCTTGGATATGAATCAATAATGCTCAAACATTTTAATTTAAAATTATCCACGTGTATTTGTATACTAACAGTTCAATAGATACTATGAATTGATATAGCTCAAAGCAGTACCGAAATAAAACAAAATTGTTCTACCTCCATTACAAAAATGTGAACGTGCATCACTGGGGCATTTAAAATAATTTTTTTATATCATGACCCATATCACTTGAGAATGTTCTTTGGTCAAATTAGTGTGTGAGTATTTTATTTTCGTAAAAATATATGGAATCTTAACTCATAGCCACCGGTTTTGGATATGGATCAAAATGCATTCCAAATTGCTAAAAATCACATCTAAATATCTCTTAAGCCGAGAAAGATAGCCGTGAATTGACATTTTCATTCGATAGGGACCTAGGATTTAATCTCTAAGTCCAAAAACATGAAAGTAGCGTATGAATCAAAATAGCATTTAGCAGATATTCTATATACAAAGTATGTTATTACGTCTTTTATAAAATTAAAAAAAATATTATGCAAAAACTGTGTATTACAATAACTTAACCGTTATTTCCTAACAGAGCGATTAATATTAATACAAATTTTCAAATTCGATCTATCAAGATTTTCTCACAGGAGATATGAATGGGGTAGATTACAGCTTAAAAATTCTATCTTAAGGTGCATAACGGTATCCCAAACAAAATAAAACACTTCGACTAATATTTGACGAATTTAAATGTTCGTCAAATAATATTATAAGAATTTAACTAAATTTTGAAAGAGTTGACAAATATTCTTGTACTTAAATTAATTGTTCGAAATGCCAGTACTTCTTTAAAAAAATTAGATTTACGTGGTGTTTTATTTTTTACTGTTTAGTACTATAATATAAAATGCGACGGTGATGAGTAAACACGGTCATTATTATATTTTTCAGATCTGTTTTACTACTAGAGTATCAGGTCTGTTCAATTACATTGACGATATTGACATAATCGTCAGATCACAACCGTTTTAATTCACAGATTAAAGTGGAGGTGGATCGATGTCGAATGGGTTTGAAATAAACCATATTTGGTTTAAACCGGATGTACCTTCGTTGCTTTCAAGAGGCGTTGAACCCATCTATAATAATTATGACGATAATGTCCTAGAATTCAAAATTAATCTCCAAAACGGTTATAAAGTAGTTCGGGAAAACCATTTGAAAGCGAAGGCAAAATATCGAAAATCCAATATGATAAAAATTCAACAGAAAAAAATTTACATGTAGGTTATAAAGTTCTTCTGGAAATCAAAAATCGAGCGAATTAAAAATTAACCTTGTCGTACAAAAGTCCACGTCACGTAGTAGAAATAAAATCTGCGGTCAATAACATTAATAGAGTGGGAAAAAAAAACAATAATTGTAGTACATGTTGTTTGCTGTTGATAAAAAAGACATATTTGTTAAAATAACTCAGATCAAGGCTACTATTTCGAAACCTTAAATAACAAATTTATAAAATGTTATACTCCTGATTCTACTCTATAGATAAAAACAATTAAGACGAACTCAGGCGATTTATTATGCATTTGATTGAGACTATGAGAAGAAAATTCTAATATGTCTCTAAAAACGATAACGGGGTCTCGAACAGAAGATATAATACAATACCTTATGTCCTGCGTTATAAATTAGATGAAATTAAAATCAAGTGATTGCAGTGGTTCAAGAGAATTTTTGAACCCAGACTTGAAAGTAAAAAGCATCGATGCAAATCTAAAATATGACTGCTACTGGTAAAGATATTGAAAAACATCAAGTTGACTCTGCTCGCATCCATAGAATTAAAATTACATTAACATCCAGAAATTTTTGCTCTTTGGGAAAATGGGAAAATGTTTGTCATGACTTAGGAGCAAAAAATCAAAAATTACATGTCAAGGGTCCTGTATGTATGCCTACTAAAGCTCTATGAATTACAGGCCACAAGACACCTTGCGGTTGAGTTTGAAAAATATAAAATAGATTCTAGATGAATATCCATAAAAGAATAATTGAACTTCATTTTACATCAGAAGTGGTACGAAAGATTATATCTAGCAACATTGAACCTGGGGTAGAAGTAGAAATTACTATTATCAACTAAAAAGCTAAACCTTCGTTTGAGAGATGAAGTGTCGACAATTTAATATCTTCAATTTTATACTTTAACTGAGAAAACGATCATAGCGGGCAGAAGCATGGAGTAGTATTGTTACAGAGGTATTGGTCATTTCTTTTAGTTATGTGCAAGGCTTAGTTAGCAAACGTTCTACAGGAAATTTATTATTTTACATGTTATATTTTTGCTAATGATCCACGTTTCTTTTTAAGCTCAATTAGAAAAAAATAAAGTTTCTATAGCTATGATTATTTACTCCTGTGTAAAGACGAGTCGACAATCTTTACAATTTGCATTTTAACCTTTAATCACGACATAAAGTTTACATCAATGAAATTTCTATTCTTAAAAATTTATTGAAAAAACGCAGCTAGCTAGTCATTCATTTTTTTTTTAGCTTAATACATTATTTTTCTTTAACCCTTTCAAGGCAGTATATTCATTTCACACAAATATTCAACTTGTTTTTGTTGTATAGGTACCTTAAAAGTCTTTAAATAAGTAAAGTAATTTTGTTTTTTTAAATTTTTATTTCAAAAGTGGAGTTTTAAGGTGGTTATCCTATGATACCACTAAGCAGAATCATACGAAATATTATTTTGATTTTTTTTATGGTATTTTACAAAACAGTTTCTTTTGTCAGATAGACGAAACCAACTTGGCATACTGTACATGACCAACATGTTCTATGTATTTTAGCAGACTAACTGAAAAGCCCACATCGCTTTGACGTTCCATAAGAGGGCATATGGGCTAATCGATCCCATTTTTTTTCTAGCGAAACATATGGTTTGTAGTGGTTAGTTGATTGCTCAGTTGAAGAATTTCCTTTTTTAGAAATGCGCGATCCAGCGCCTATTAGACCGATGGCGAGCCGGAAAGTCTTTAGGTCCATGGCTTTTTTTTCTATTCTGGCTTTGTAAATAAATTAACTACAGCAACATCAGTGAAGGGGAAGTTTTCCTATCTATTTCGTATACAGTTTTTAACATATCGTCTACATAGTTCATGTGTTTATAATATGGGCTAATATTTTTGTTAGGTACATTTGATTCTGCTTAGTGGTATGTTTGAGATACCACATAATTTCTTTGTTTTACAACCACAAATAAATTTTTTTTTAATCTGGTTTTTATTAAATATTGATAAACGATTGCAAAACACTAAAAAATATAATATCTTACCTACCATTATCTTTCAATAGTAAGAAACTTATTACAAATTTTGACGGTAAATAAAAAAAAAATCTTACATAAAATGTCAAATTAGAGTTTTAGTACTCCTTAATTACTTTAAAGTCCAGTATATGGCTCTTTTACTATAAAGTCCAGTATATGGTCCAGTATATGGTCCAGTATATTGTTAGGATTCGATTAAGCATTCTTAAGAATAAATTTTAAACTGTGGTATTCCCACGATACCAGTAAACTTGGAAGGGTTAAATAGTGCTTTTATTTTCTGCATATTTTAATATGGAGACTACATTTTGTAAAACCGCAGTAAGCTCTGTTAAACACAATAATTATTGAGGATAAAATTTCATTGATTTGATGGTTGATGACCAAATACTTTTTACTCACACTGTGCTCAGATATTTTTTACTATTTTTGATACTGTCTAATGTTGTGGGGCTCAGTATTTAAAAAAAAAAAGAAAAATGATTTTGAAAAATTACTGGAGTAAAGCTGCAGTACTATATCTACTCATAGTAGTATTTTATGTTATATTTTAATGAAATTTTTGTTTCATTTTTTTTTTTTTTTTTTTTTTGTTTGTTTTTGGACAGGCATTCCTTCATCGATTCAGATAATTTTTGATTTATTGGATTTTATAATTTTCGTTTTTATTTTATTTATTTACGTTTTCTTTTTTTTTTTTACAACAGAAAAAAGGGACATTCTGATAAGACATTGAAAATATGTTTTTAAAAAATTTTATTAAAAAATTAAAAAGGACATACTACTAAAATAGGATTTCATTGTTGTTGTTTGTTTTTTTCTATGCTTTTGTTTTTGAGAATTGGATAATATTTAAAAAAAATATTATATATCATTTTTTTTTTAAGTTTGTTTTTATTTTGAAATAAATATTATGGACTGGGTTGACTTTAAGAATATTATTACAATTAATTATCATTATGATTATTAATATAAAATGAAGAATGTTTGTTTTATTATGTCTAGAATAGAATTTTTATGATAATGTGACAGAAGATTAGATGATAATAGAGTATTATTGGAAAAAAAAAACTATTAATTCTGTATCATTCATTACAATAATTAATTTTAACTATTTTTTACAGCGATGAAGTCATTTTTTCATTAGAAAAAATATATTTGGATTCTATGGTATAGCGACATGAATAATTATTGTTTTATTGTAGTTTTCTGAATTTAATTTGACTTGTATCTGATTCTAGCTAATCAAAATCGGGTGGTTGTAAAGGTAAGGATGAATCTTGACTTGGCTTAGAATCTTACTCCATTCTGATCTGTCTTGGAAAACTGCCCTAAATTGGTTAACTTCAATTTTTGTGACAGTTGTGCTCAATTTTGTATAACTATACTTTGATTTTGCTTTACCTCTTGCTTTTATTATATATTTTTTTTTAAGTTAAACCAAACATGATACCTTTATACATGAATGCACAATTTTGACTAATTGAGGATTGGAGAAAGCAAAATGTTGGTTTGATCAGTTAGGAACATTTTGAATAAATTTGTTAATATTACTTTTGAACTTTTGTAGATTGTACGTAGATATATTTTTGCATTTGGGAAACACATGTGTTGGAATATGGTTTACCATTCACACAAACAAATTTCCATAGCTAGTTTTGAGCAACCAATTGTATCGATTCTTGTATAATATTTTATTTTTAGCACTCTTTTTATGGCTTACTCTTCTCACCACCTATCATGCACCTCTAAATGTTTGTGCCTTAATAATATTTTACAATGTTTTGGTTTTAAATTACATAGTCTTTCTGGCTTCTTCTGATTTGGTGATTCATTGGCCATTGTCATTTAATTTAAGATCAAATATTTTCCTAGAATTTTTCATTAAAAAATATTGTTCTTACAAATTGTAATTGTCTAGCTTTGCAACATAGTAACGATTAAGAGAGGTTGGTGTATGGTTTTATATATTATTAATGTAATCATCATATTTAGTGTATTTGACTTGGAAAGGACTTTGTGTGCATATAAAGTTGTTTTTATTCGTTTATAAAAAAATTTATTCCTTAGATTTTATAGTAAAACTTGCATAATTGTTGAAATTAGTGGTATGCAAAACATTGAATAAATCTGCAAGTAGTATACGAAATACGCATAATTGGTAACCTGTATTTAAATTGCCTGTATTTTATCGTTCATACTTAAATGCATAATATCAAGGTTTATTATTTATTGTGGTACCAGCTATATTCAATAATAGATGTGCTCATCCCTACACCGTAGAAATCCATTTATAACTTCAACATCCCGAATGTGGAATCTAATTCCATTTTATGTGCTCCCCAAATATGATCAATTTTATATTTATGATCTAAATAAATTCAAGCCGAACATTAATACCTTCATACCTTCGTTCGTAATTGTGCTCCATCCCTTTTGCCTTCGTTCTTTCATAATTTTGCTTTACCACCCTAGCCAAACGATATGGAAACCACCCTAACCAAATGATAGTACCAATCGATATAAAAAGGCCCCACCTCTAGTGTTTTGGCTATGTATTAAAAAGAAAAAAAGATATACGAGAGTTAAATAATTTCCGAATGCTGGATGTATAAATTGAACGATTTAATGCAACAATACTGCCCTACCCCACGTTATAATAACCTTTGAATTGAAATACTACATGCTTAAGCTCTGTCGTTGAATTGAAATTCTACAAAATTTGTTTTGCGTTAAACATTAAAGCCCATCTCTCCTTTAAAATTGCACACAAATCGCTTGTAATAATTTGTTTAATAGATCACCATGCCAGAATGGGTTAACGAATTGTAACGTAATAAATCCAGTTTTAGTTATTTCGTGATAGGGCACAATATTTCTACCCAATAATATTATACTTTTTTTCTTTTGCGGTGCGGATATTTTAACGCAGACGCGGGCTTCTCAGCATTTTTTTAATTTCCCGTTTTATTGTTTAAAATTGTAGATCTGTGGTCTTTAGTGAACGATATAATATTATTGCTATTATGTCAATTTCTGAACTAGGCGATGAAAAAAATAAAAAGAGGAAAATTTATGTGTCACTTGCTATTATTGATGCTATGATATTATTGCTATTAGTCGTATTTTGTCTATTGCTACAAGCTTCTTCAGTGCTTTGTAATGGACTATTTTCAATAGGTAATTATACAAATTTTGATTCTAACTAACTAAAATCAAATATACGTTAACAAATACAATTAGAAGTCAAATATACGTTGATTAAATTAAGAATAGATAAAACCATAAACCAATGAGTTTTAATCGTTACTATGCTGCAAAATATTCATCCTTTTTCTAACCAGAATTAGCATCTGTTTGTATTGGATATACCAATCTTCAATAGATATTTATATTTTACCTATGAAAATTCGAAATTACTTAAAATGATAGGTGATCAATATCTAGAGGGAAATAAATTTGTGTAACACTTGAAATCGTATAACAAAAATGTTAAAAGAAGTGATTTTAATTTCATAGAACAAGTGCTAACAGCAAATTAATATCTGTAAAATAGAGTAAGGGATGAGGTCACATTTATGTCGCCCATAAAAAGATTGGGAATGTTTTGAAGTTTTTATAAAAACTTGTTTTCTAGCGTTAGAGTAAAATTTTTGTATACCTAATAGTGAAAATAGTCGAATATTTTCCTTTTAATTTTACTGATATACTTGTCGAGTAAAAAAAAACACTGAAGAAGTCTGCAAGTAGTAGACGAAATACGCGTAGGTATCTGTATTATAAGCATATCAGTAAAATTAAAGCAGTATGTTAAATGCCACAGTTACTTATACTATACAGATATGGGGAAATGTGTATAACAAGAATATTAAATTAATTCAAACTGTCCAAAACAAAGCAGTAAAAAAATTTATTTGGATACAATAACAGAACGGCAACTCGATAGATTCATTTGAATAATAATATACTACCAATAAATTTATTAATTAAAAATAAGTTGGCAACGCACGTGCATTATATGTGTACTAATAACATTATCACAAATGTCAAGTTAATTGTGAACAGTCAAATACATAATTATAGTACTAGGAATGCAGAGAAATTACGAATCACATCGTTTAAAATTAGATTCAAGAATCAGGACACAATATAATATAATAAAGCGTTTACAATCTATAATGAACTGCCAGTAGAGCTCAAACAAATAAATGATACCATAAAAAAAAATTCAAAAGTAAAATTAATGATTATTTTATCCAGATGTTTTTACTGAACTAGGTGTTAACTAAGTTAAATAATAATAACAAAAAAAAAAATTTGTTTATTGATAGTCAATTTTGTGTTTATCAATTAGTTGTATATTGTTATGATAAATTAGGCTGATAGAGTTAATTTTAAAAATTACATGATTTTATTTTCTTTTGTAGAATATTAGTTCTAGTAAGATTACATTGTTTTTGTTGTATTTGTTATGGAATTACTTGAATTATGAATTATGATATAAAATACTATGAATTACTAAATGCTCATTTATAAGCTCATTGAGTAGAGAAATAAATAAATCAAAAAAAAAAAAAACGAAAATATTCGACTACTTTCACTATTATAGTTTTGAACTTTGTTCAAAAGATTTAAAGCTAGTTTTGATGTACCTGCTCATAATTGTGAGTTATACTCGAGCGTGGGCTTGGGTGGCTTATAAAATAAAAACAATTAAAACAAAAATAGTGCTAGTTGATTTTCAAAAATCAACTGGAAATGTCACTTCAACCAAACTGTTTATGATAGTCTTTTTGGAAAGAGGGTAATAGAAAGGGTGAAAGATAAAGTAGTTTATAAGGCCGAGAAATAATTCCTACCTATAAAGAGGCTAAGTTATTGTGCATTTGTGAGCATTTGATTTTCAAAATAATTATTTTTTTCTAGGAAACG
This sequence comes from Argyra leucocephala, assembly GCA_963942445.1. Classification (NCBI taxonomy): domain Eukaryota; kingdom Metazoa; phylum Arthropoda; class Insecta; order Diptera; family Dolichopodidae; genus Argyra; species Argyra leucocephala. Next base: position 20,847,605 of record OZ012677.1, on the reverse strand, counting down.
ATTTATCAATTTCCAAAATTTATGTAGGAATATAATTGATATTGAAATAAAAAAACAAAAAATAGTACCTAACCCTTTAAGTCCCACACATTTTTCCTTTATCCGATTGTTATGAAATTTTAGACATTGTTTGAATATGTGCCATAAATCCATAAATCTAAAATTTTACGGACCTGCAGCTAGCCGTTCAGCAGTAAATGGACCCACACAAACATGTGGGTTGGGACTTAATTAAAATAAAAGAAAAATAAATTCAGTATAATGTTTTATTCAGTTTATATCATATATTACATCTTTTTTTGGAAACTAAATTACTCTTCTAGTTTACCAAACTTAAAAAATTCATTATAATTTAACGGAAATTAAAAAAATTATAATATAAAGAGAGAACAATAAAACAAAAGTTAAAAAAATTCCTTAAAAATAAAATAATGTCACTATTTTAAAAAGCTTATTCTATAGAAAATACGAACTTCTTAATAATACAACTTACAACTAAAGTACTCAAATTAAGTACAACTAAGTACTCAAACGTCTGGTCGGATCGCGAACGTCGTTTAACTTGTTGCTCAGTATTTTTTCCAAAAACTGAGAATGCCATTCCAACGCGTTAGTATCCTTCCATTTCACTGAACTTATTTTATTGTCGGTCCTTACAAGCTGAACAGATTCTCCTTTCTGTCCTTGGGAAATTGCACATTTTTAAAGCTTCATGTCGCTGAGTTTTTTTCAGAAGCGGTAAGCAAAAAATATGTATTTATATTGAAGTAAGTCCCAACCCTTAACTTAATTTTTTCTGCCATAGTTCTGCTTATTTGTACAAATTTGGAATTTGAAATACATCAAAAAATTAAATTTAAACTATTTTTAACCTAAAAGTTACACAATATTTAAAAAAACATATTATTTAAATAAAATATATAAACAAATACTTTATTACTTTTAATGACTCATGTCCTGCTGCAGTTCAACATGCATTAAACCATACTAAACTACAATATTTTTAATTACTATGAAAGAGAAAGCAAACGAGAAAAGATTAACAAAAAAACAAGACCAAAATTATATTTCTATGTGCGTCTGGTAACTTTTTATTGTAGTTTGAATATTGGGAGGGGCCTTAAATGGCTAATGTATTTGGTAATGCGGCTCTGTTATGATAAACATATTTATTTTAATTGTTTAATAAATTTGAATTATAACCGTGTATTATGAAAATGAGTATATTGCTATTCAAAATATCGATTAAATTAGAATCATATTTGTTTTTCTTAATTACAAATTTCTCGCATAATTTTCATTATTTTTAAATTTAAAGTTAGAATATTAATATTTATGTCCTGTGAATATGAACCGAAATCAATTATTTTGAACATTAATATATAAATTAATAAAAAATTATTCATGCAGAAATTTATTAGTTAAAACAAAATATTTAAAATTTCCTTTTAAATTTATTCAACTTGATATAAATATTATTTATTTATTTTTTATATGTGCATACTGTATGTGTGTATTTGTAAAATTTAGCTTTATTGCCATTGGAGATAAAACAAAATGAAACGAATGAAAATAATTTATTTTTTTTATTTTTAACTGATTACCTTCGTACTAAATTTATATTTTTAAATTTCAAATTTCGTCAGTATGTGTGTGTGTGTGTATGATACCTACAAAGTTAAAATTTATATTATTTTATTTTTATTTATGTAGATTTATTTTATCCAAGTTTCTGTTCTTTTGAATTATTATTGCTATTATTATTTTTATTTTATTTTTTAAATTTATTTTTGAACAAATTATTTTTTTTTTTTTTTACTTTACATCGAATTTCAATTGTTTTCTTATGTAGATTAAGTCTTTCATAACACACACAAAAAAAAAAAAAATATTTCATAAAATTACATTTTGTATTTCTGTATATCTACCTTGAATTTTTTATATATACTTTATAATATAGGTTAAGAAAAGTATCCTTTAAAATATTTATATTATTTTATTACGAACTTTCAATTAGATTTCAAATCATTTTAACTGGTTTTTTTTTTTTTATTATTATTTTTTTAAAGAAATTGTAAAATGTTTTGTATGCAATAGAAAATTGAAGTAAATTTGAGTTGGTCTGATAAAATTAGGACTATATTATTATTAACATCCTCGGTTCTTATAATTTGGATGGAGAATATAGGCAATCAATTATTGGTGTATTTTTATTTGAAGTAGTTCAATACAGTAGTGTTTAACTGAGCATAGGTATATTAGTAAATACTATAACTTTTATAATAAATTTATTTTATATTATAAATTTGTATATCAACTTATTTTAAGTTTGCTTGACATTGAAGAGTATTTTTGAATTAAAAAATAAGCCCTATATATTGTCAATTGATTTTGTATGTGCTATGTTTTAAAGTGAATAGTGACAAACTAGTATATGGCTTTTCGCAATTGTTTCACATTTATTCTAGACTAGCTGTACACGGTCCGCGTTGTTGGCCCAAAGTCCCTATAATAGAATTATCTACTTTAAGATAGTTTTTTAGCGACATAAATTTAATCTTATTTTTTCACTTTATTTTAAGAAAAAATTTAAACTAATATTTGAATACAATATGTAAAGTTTTTTTAATTAATTATTTTTAAAAAAAAATTTAATATTTAAATACATACTAATAATTATTTGCAATAGGTTGTTATTTAATTATTTTTATTATTTTTTTCAATTTATTTTCCAATTTATTGTAACGCTTGTTGGTATACAAAGATATATTTGCTCATTATATTTGTAATAGATGTTGAGAGTTGTATGGCAGCTGTCCGAACCATTAAAAATTTTGAAAAATTGTAATAGACGTATTTATTTCTTTTTGAGGCAGTACCTGAGTACAAATTTTCAACTCTGTAACACTTTTGGTTCTTAATATACTTGTGATAGGTGCTGAGAGTTGTATGGCAGCTGTCCGAATCACTCAAAATTTCGAAAAACGTTAAGAGACGTATTTGTTTATTTGTGAGGCAGTACCAGAGTTAAATTTTCAGCTGTGTAACACTTTTGGTTCTTAATATATTTGTGATATATGCTGGAAGTTGTATGAGAGCTACCCGAACCACTCAAAATTTTGAGAAACGTTAAGAGACGTATTTGTTTATTTGTGAGGCAGTACCTGAGCACAAATTTTCAGCTCTGTAACACTTTTGATTCTTAAAATATGTATGGCAGCTACTCGAAACCGTCGTATGACCTTCCCCTCTATTCCAGTAATATACTCTGAAAATTCTATCCAAATCGAGATTCAGTAGTTTTCGAGTCTTTAAATAACATAAAGACAGACATAAAGAAAAACATAAAGACAGACGTAAAGACAGAAATAAATATAGATTTGTGCTTGTTACAGCTTTACTTTGTGCTTTGTGCTTGTTACAGTTACTTTTTCATAAACTGGTTGACCTTTTGTGTTGAGCGTAATAAAATGTTTTGGAATATTTTTGGACAATCAACATTTACGTATTTTTGGTTCAGTCATACCGTATTTACCTTTATGAAGTTTATAATATTTAAATTCCTGTAAGAATATCCATTGTTTCTTCTTATTTAATAATTTGTTATAAAAGTTCATAATTCTGCACATTTTCCTTCTAAAATTATTTTGTATTTATAACTATTGAAACCCATTGGGTTCTGCCCGCACATGTTCGAATCCTGTTCGCAGCGTTATGTTGCACATTATATCGCTTGATAGTCTTTATTACACTGGTTTTATAATATTACAATTATTACATTAATGAAATTTTTACTCTATATTTCTATGCGTGTCTCTATAATTCTATGTCTATATTTCAATTTATTACTGTGGTCCATACACTGATTTGACTTACTAGTACCCCTATGAATATAATACCCCTTCCAATCAAGTACCATGGTTAAACTAATCGAAACATTTTTTCATTTGCAGAACCCCGGGTACAGTAATTATATTTTATATTTTTCGAAAATTAATTTCGAACTATTTCGATATTGGATGTTACTAAAATAATTTTCATGTTATCTATCATTAAACCAAATATGGATGGTGTGAAATTTCATCTAATAAAATAGATTTATTATTAAACACTTGTCATTGTATGTGTATAGGTAACGATTATATCTATATATTGCTTTACGAATAGTGTACCCGGATGTAACAATTCAATTAGAGTACCTGGATATACCGATTGAATTTATCATTTTTTCAGAATATTGGCATTTTCAAATTAGAGTACCTGGGTTTTATGTTCAGAACTTTACGGTATGCAATAATATTGGAATCGGTTACCTATATTAAATAAATCAAGTCCTTAAGACTAAGTCTGGCCACGGAAAATCTAACACACTAAAATGCTTCCTGAATATTAACTTTCCAATTTATTATTTTGTTTTTCATATTAAAATCGCAATTTAAATTTCATAATTCCAGTTCGAATTTTATTCGAATATGAGAACAAGAAAAAACCAGAAGAAAATATTGTTTTATTTTGATTTATTTAAATGGCATACAATAAATTTGTGGTCCAACAATAAAATTCAACGCAATCATAACAATAAAAATAAATTTTGAACGTAAATTATTCTTGTATGAAAAAAAAGACAATTTACAGGAAAAAAAAAGACAGCTGAAAGAAGGGAAATTGATTTGAATTGGCTAAAAAACGTTGCTTTTTAGAATATAATCTAAATCTTTAAAATACAGATACATTATAGAAGAATATTTCGTTAAAAGAATAGCCCATAATATTTTTATTAAATCATTTTTTTTTTTGTTTTTGATTATATTTTCAGTAACTGAAGTTAAATTACCTTTTTGAAATATTAAGTACGGTATTTGAATTTTTTATCATATAAAGTGGAATATACGAGTTTTAATTTACGAGTATATTTTTTTATTTATTAATTTTGTGGGGCATGAGCTAATTAAATGTAGAAATCTCTGTACACAGGAACACCAGACCTTGTCAAATAGCATAGTTTCAATTTGCTTATGTTTTTGATAAACTATACTCTAAAAAATGTTTAAACATTTTTATTGTTTTCTGGGTGAAGAAAAATGATAAAACTTTAATTGATTTTTAGATGTTTAGCGATATCATAAATTTTAGCCCGAAATATTCTGATTAGTATTCACATAAAATAACCACTACAAAAGTTGAAAATTTGATCAATTTTCTACTAATATTCTATTTCCTTCAAAATCCTATTCATCAAATTTAAACCTACAATAATTTTGTATAAAGGATTCCTTTCCAAGGGTTTGGATGGTGAGTAAGAAAAAAATTGCAACAACATCTTATTTCATTTTCAGTGGTGTGGAACTTAACCTCCTTTGTAATTTTCATTTATTTGATTTAATCTTGTGCAACTCTTCGCCAGTTGGAAATTTTTAGCTTACGCAGGATACTTTGAATATTATCAATTTACCTTGTTCATGGCCTCTTGCTCTATTTAGTAGTGAATTGCAGTCAAAAATAATTTTTTGTATCTGTTATTATTTATTCTAGCTAAATTTTAGACTAATAATAGTCTTAGTGGTTTAAAAAGTAATACCTTCGTTATTTATAAGTTCATATTTGTTCATATTTGGTTACTCTTGTGGTATCTTAGTCCAAATATTTTTCTTAATATTTTTCCTTAAAACTTTTTTAAATTAATGGATGTCTAATATAAGCCATAAAAGTTTGAATGGGGTGTCATTGGGTTTTTAGTTTTGTTGATAGATTTTAGCTGTAAAGGGTCTTCAGTTATCGCTATTATGCTATGTACAGGGTAGCAACATAAAATGTTTAGCTTTGGTATGACTTGTCACGTCTTAAAAAGTGTTTATAATTCTGTTATCATCCTGTTATAAATACAATCATTCTGATATCCTAAGTAGGTAGCACATAGTGACAAACAATATTTTTTTATTTAATAATAGAAATCATTTCAACAGATAGCCAATATAAACATCTGTCGGAGTATGATTTTCATTTAAAAAAAAAAAATAAATTTTCATTTTTCAAAAACCAAATGTATATAAAGATTGATTTACATTTTTATAAATAAATTAATGGATGAATATATTTTCTATTGTATCTATTTTCCATTCATTTGAATGTAAACGTATGTGTACCTACATTATACAAATACATAAAATTTTAAATTTATCTTAGAATTTATGGTTAAAGCAATTCAATAAGAAATTATGATTATTGTTTTTTTTTTTACCTTTAATTACAATTTTCCTTGTTTTCACCATTTTGTATTTTATAACATTTTTTTAATGAATATTATTTTCAAAAAACGTTTGTTTTACGATAATTTTTTTTTTCCTCGCTAGATATTATAAATTTAAATTTAAATAAAGAATTGAAATATTATTTTTTTAAAAAGAGTGAACATTTTATATAAATTATGCTTTGGTGAATTTTATGGGTTTGAAGCAACGATAGAAAATGTATAACAATTTTTATATCTTCTTTTGTTATATTTTTGTTATATTTTTCTTTTATCTATAATTATTGTTAATTTAATTGTTTGTTGAATACAATTTACATCTGATTGTATGAAATATGGTTTTTTGAATGATAAATTTATATATTTGTAAGACATTGTTTTAAATAATGTATGCATTTTAACGAAGCAAACATGATTTTATTTAAATTTGAGTTCAAAGTATATTTATTCAATTTTATACTATTCAATATTCGAATAGTATTACAATAATTATAATATGAAGCTCATAGAATAATATGTGTGAAACAATAAGCAAGTAATGCAAACAACGTAAAATAGCTAAGGCCCATTTAAATCTTTCAGTAATTTCATCGTTTATTTTCTTTCCTATTTTCACCATGATTATCTCAGTTCTAGACCACGGAAGCGGAATCTACGGAACAAAAATATGATTAAAATTTGTGGATTATATTTTGAATACAGATACGAGACTTTCCATGGGTACATTCTGTACCAGTCCTCAGGAGACTCAGGAGAACTTCTCTTTAATTTTAGACGGGACACACAAACATTAAAGTATGGACTTACATCCACTATCAGAACTCATACGAAACACAAGACTGTAAAACAAACTTAAGGATAGAGATCAAGAATATAAACCTTTTTGTGCGAGACTGGAAGTAACATATATTAACCCTTTCAGAACCAAGAAATAATTTCATTCGGATTGGTATTATTAAAAAAAATGTTGCATGTAGCACGTGCAGTTAATGATTTTTTTTTAGACAAATCTACAACGGTTAGGGATTGGTGATCCTGGGTTTTCAATAGAAATATCAATTACTGCGCAGTATAGAAACATTTCATCACATCGCAATAATGCTTGAGATGGGCCTGAAAGGGTTAATTTAACAATTATTATATTATATACAAAAGAACAAACATTGAAAGGCCTGAAAGGGTTAATTTAACAATTATTATATTATATACAAAAGAATAAAGTACAGTATGTAAAGACTGCTTAACAAAAAGCTAAACAAGAAATACAAAACCTTTATAAATTTATACAAGGATACGTTCAAAATATATGGAAAGTAGGATGGGCCTTTACTTGAACCAGACATGAACAAAAATACAGACTATAGAATGCGATGGAAAGAAAATGAGGCTCTTTTGTGGGAGATGTTGCATCGGCGTAAGACCTAATGACCATATCCGAAGGATAGCTGGAAAAGCTAGCTTTAAGTAAAGTATGTATGTATGAGTAATATACAAAAAAGATACTTTTCCAACAGTATATAAATATTGGGGAGGTTTTATGGTAAAGTCTTGAGGTATTTGGTTTTTCAAGAAAGAAAGTAAAACAATTTTTATTTTTTCTAAAATTTTCGACTTTGAACTACAATATCTCCACAATGGCAGCACCAATCATCATCAAATTAATTTTAAAATATGCTCCAGACCGTTAATATATATATATATATCTAATGAATCAGTAGATGTAACGGTTTTTATACAAAGTCATCAAAACAACAAGGATACCTTCAAATGTCCTTTTCGTCCTTAAAGGATAAGATGAGCCACTAAAGATATATATCTTTAGAAAGCTAGCAATTCCAGCTATCATTGAGTTATGGACATTGGGTCCTATGCCGATACGACATCTTCCTCAGAATCCTCTAAAATGATTATATATTCGGATTGCATAAGCAGTTTGCTCACCATAAATACTTATAACCCCAACCACACAACGGTAATAAAATTCAAGGGATTGGTTCAACAGAGTAGCAATGGATTTTTATTCCTATGGATACCTACGCATATATGTATCTCTGGGAATAAAATAGTGGATAAATTGACAAAAAAGAGAACACTTGATGAACACGTGGTATATTGTACTACATACTACATGGACTATAAAGAAGCAATTAATAAAACTTTATGGGACAAATATAACCAAAATTGGCGGATGATGAAATTTGCAAAGATGTATTTTTAGTTTAGGACTCAGTTGTAAGACGTATAGGCCAGCTTGTTATAAAAATACTATGTATAGTGTGTAATAATGTTTAGCCTATAGCCTGGGGTAATTTTATACATCTGAATCAATTTTAATCAATGATTTATTAAAAATTTTTAGAGGATTTTTATGATATAGCTAAATGTGACCATGAGAAATAATTAATTGTGTCAGACAGAATTATACGCTTGTCAATGTCGAGTCATCATTGCTATTAATTTTCTATTGTCTTTTATCTAAGTTATTTTTTATGATATTTATTATCGTATGAGTTGGATATGAAGCTACGTCGTCACCCTAGTACTTGAGTGTCGTATACGCATATTTGTCATTTTTGGCAAATTAAGTTTAAAGTTAAAATCCGTAATGTAGCGTCAATAATATCAATATTTTAACGGGGCTTTTTTTAAACGGTGTGTGTCTACCAACACTTTTCGTTACATTATGATGTGGCTTCCTAGTTTGCATAGGATGATAAATTTTGAAGTTAAATATTTTTAAATTTGTCGTATATGCAAAAATAATTAACGATCGTTAATATATGATGCATATACGACAAAAATGATCATATACGACAGACAAGCATTAAAAATTTGTATGAGTACATTACTTATCATACGTCAAAAAAACAAAAAGAATTGAAATAAAAATCGAATATTATTTTTTTGTGAAGACCAATTTTAGTTTTTAGGCATTAATAATTTTATTATAAAAGCAACTTTGATTTTTCTTAATCACATAAACATTTCATTCATAGAATAAAAAAAAAGTAAAAAAAACTTAATCTTATAAATTATTCATTTCAATTTCAGTATTATAAATAGGTAAAAAATTAAATTTCAAAAACCCTTAAATTATTCTTATAATATTAATAAAAAAAATATTGCATTTATGTGCATTTTAGGCAGTAGACAGTTTTAAGCTTAAAATTTTTAATACTGTAGTTGATTTTAGATTTCTACATTTTTAATTCATGTTTTAGATATTTTTAATTTTTTGTTTCTTTTAGGTGTAATAATCATAATTTTTCTGGAGTTCAAAATAGCCTTATAATAGGTGATATCTTTTTCATCCATATATTTATACATTGATTCAATGTCTTTAATTTTTTCTTTTGAAATTTGTAATCCACTCATTTTTACGTTAGTAATTTTGGATAAAGTTTCCAGTCCAATCTTCTTTAAAACTCTACTGTTTTTAATATCAAAAGTCTGGAAAAGTGTATCATCAAAAGAAGTTTTATATTTTAACTTCAATAAATTTTCTCTCTCATACAATATACTTTTTACTTTATTGAATGGCAACCAGTTATAGTTTGTCGAGGCAATATTATAATTAAAGAAATTTGTGCTTTGCATTTGCATTATTACTAGACTGACTTTCTTATAATTCATTTTTAGCATTTGCTTTATTAAGGAAACAGGGCTATATATTGATATTCCTTTTAAATGATGTTCAATGGCGCTATGCACACTATCGACTTCTTGAATAAGTGAATGTCCTTTTTCGGAATACTTGTGTTCAATAGAGTTTATGTTCAAATTTTCTTCTAAAAATTTTAATATCATCATGGAATTCATTCTATTTTTATTTTGTGGCACACATGAATCGGACCAGAGAACAAATTTCTTGATAGTAGGATTATTTTCAAGTACTTTTTCTAAAATCTTTTTTAAGGCACTGGCTATATCGTTCCCTGATCTTCCACTTTGTGCCCTCAGTCCATATACTGCAGTATGTTTTCTTATCAAGGTTGCAATGACCAGTAAGGTTGTAAACTGAAAATTTACGTTTGTAGAAGAAATTAGAGACCTGTGCTATTGGTAAAGAAAACACGTTTTCTAGATCATAACAAATAATTGCGGTTGTTTCGTCATCACTTTTCCTATCAGCATCTCTTAGCTTTTTGCCTATTTCTTTATTAATTTTATGTTTTGCAATAATAACTTTTTCTTCATTTGTTAATTCAGTTTTTTTTTCGTATTCACAACACAAGTCGCACTGATCTTTTTTGGGAATTAAAAATGACAAATTAAACTCCTCATTGAATATTTTCCTGTATACATTTTCTTTCACAGGCGACTTAATGCATATTTCCTTGTACAACTTGTACATCTTACGTATATTTAATGTAGGGTCTAAATAATGTTTCCTAGTACTTTGACGGCAATAATGAGATTCTACTTTTGGAAAACTTTCAATATGCCTTCTGATTTCATTTAAACTAACATCTGAAGTAACTTTTTTCACATGCTTACCTTTCATTGGAGATTTTGCTGTACCGGTTTTATCCACTTTATGCTTGAAAAAATAGTAGACTCTGCTCTCACTAATATCTAAAGTTTTCAAAAAAAAATCCTTGCAAACTCGGATCAAGTTATCATTTTCACTTAATTGGAAAAAATACTGAAATGAAAATCTTCGACATTGTTTTTGCTCTTGCTTCACTCTTTTGGCACATAATTTTTTAATGAATTTAGCATAATAATGATTTTTGGATTTATCATCTAATTTCCAAAAACTGTTATGAATTTCTTGACGGGCATTTACATCAAAGTTTTCACAACATTTAAAAGTACAACCTGGCCTGCAAGACACTCCCTGCTTAACAAATTTAGGATTGATAACCTTTCCATTATATGAGACATATTCTTTTCCAGTCTCTCGTAATGTTTTTGCTACATTTCGTTTCCAAGTGTGCTTCTTCACTAGTCTCTTTCTTGAAAGCGGTGTAGAACTATTAGAAAGTTGTTGAGTAGGTGTACTTGGAGTTAAACAGAAATTAGACAGATAAGAAGATAAAGTAATCTGACTGGCATTTAACTTATTTGTTTTTTTTTTCATTTCATCATCTGATGAAGAAACATGATCAATTGGTACAAAATTAGGATCATTGATGGAATTGTCTGGAGAGAAGTCATCTAGATCTTCAGTATTGCTATTGAAAGAAAAAATAATAATTCTTTATATACAAACGCTTAAACCAACTATAAAATTTAACATTACAATCCATGAAAATAAAAATATTACCCTTTCTCTAAATTTTCTTTTGCGTCAGTATTATCAATTAAGTAGCTCAGAGCAGCTAACTGTTGACTTATATGCGGAGCGGGTGATGATTTTCTAAACATGAAATGGTACTTTAGAAAACTTCATATTATAATGTTTATACATATTTACCGTTCTTCATTTATATCCATATTTAATTATTTTTTATGATCACGCACGCTTCTATAATTTGTAATTATGCGTAACACTATACGTGTACAATCACAACAACTGACTAATTTATTGTAATAGCTATTTACTAGTAAATGATTCTCTTCTTACTATGTGAAATATTCTCTTTATATATATGGTATACGATAAACAAGAACTCAAAAGAGATTTTGTGTATACGATTACAAATTATCTTTATGTATGGTATACGATAAACAAGAAATAAAATATAATTGGATATTGACTAACATGCGAATTTGTCGTTCATGGAGCAAAAACAAAAGTTGTGGCATATACGACAAATAAGGTTTCAACAAGTAGTTTCAATTTTGAATATACGACAAACTAGCAACTGATATCTTTGGAATGAAGATAGGTAGCGAAATTTTGACTAGACCATTCGAAAGATCGTATTTTGTTTAGTATGAATCAAGTCTTAAGTCAGAAAGTGCCAAAAAGCGTATACGACACTCAAGTACTAGGGCGACGACGTGTTTTCTTTGGAATTGAAATTAGTTATTAGAATCGGAATTTTTTTTTTTTCTTAAAAGGAGCAATTTTTGCTCTTGTAGACTATATTTATTTATATATTTACATTTTTGAAATATTACTAAATTCAATTAAAAGAAAAGTATTTATAAGAATGTAAAAAAATATAACCAATAGAAACAATGTTTTCCATTTGTAAATGGAAAAATGTTAAACAAATCAGCAGGAATACTCCAATCGTTCTTACGAGACCCATTGGGCATAACACTCTTATGCCTAATTATCTGTTTTAAAGATCTCAAAATGGTCTTTCGATATGCAGTTATTGTGATGACGATTCACCATTTACAATTGAACATATTTTTGAAGACAGAGATGAAAGAAATTAAATTTGTACAAAAATAAAAGAAATTAATCTTATAGCAAATGACTTCAACTTCTCAAAGATGGTAATCTAAAAACCATGGAGAATGTTATTGAATTTATAGAAAAAAATCAATTAAAAATCAAAATTAATTAGATAAGCCAGATTTTTTAAGATTGAAAGTGGACTAGCGATTTTGAATTTGGTTCTATTTACTTGAATTTACAAGGCAAAGTCTTTGTTTTTTGTATAGATAATGTTAACCGAATACTGTATCATCATCATCATCTTATAGCACTACAGCTCTGATGAGCTTTGGCCTTCATCACTATGCTCCTTCAAAAAGGTCGATCTTGTGCCACTTGTCTCCAATTTGGGATTTGTTGGGTTTGAGCATCGTTTTTCACGTTGTCTGCCCATCTGCTTCTTGGTCTTCCTGTCCCACGGCTGCTATCTGGCTTTCTATTCAGCACCACTGCTTGTTTTCGGCTTTCGTCCATTCGACTTACGTGGCCCGCCCATCTTAGTCTTTGGGCCTTTGCAAACCGTACAATGTCCTCACTATCAATCATACTATTGAGCTCGCTGTTGCTTCTTGAAATCTATGAAAAGTATGTGAAAATCTATGTCGTGTTCATAACATTTCTCCATGATTTGTTTCATGACGAATATCTGGTCAATCGTTGATCTTTGGCTTCGGAATCCGCATTGGTACTCTCCCAGTATTTCTTCAGCAAAGTAGGCTAATCTGGAGTATATGACATTGGATAATATTTTGTAAGCAAAGCTTAATAACGTTATCCCCCTGTAGTTGCTGCATGTCATTTAGTCTGCTTTGTCTCCTGTCTCCTGACAGATTAGCCCAATTAACCGAATTGGGTTAGCCAGATTAACCGAATACTGTAAGTCAACAAAATGTTATTGGGCAACATAGTTGTATTACTATCTGAGTTGTTTATATATATGTATACCTCCATTACTTTATTGTTTTGTGAACTATAACTATACTTCGTAAAATAACGCTTCAGCTTAGAGGTTAAAATATATTAGTAGCAATGGCAAGATGCGTCCTTGTAGTCCTTATTGTCAATTTTAGTTCATAAATTATGAGCTATATTTTCTTCTGATATAGGCTGTTTAAAACCATAGCATATACATTGATCGCATATTTTGTCTTGTGATAAAAAATAGTGCATGAAAATTGTATGAACGTACATTTGTGAATAATACTGTTAGTTTTACAAAATTATTTTATATATTTTTTCACAATTTTTTTTGTCTTTGCAAATTATTATTTTATACATTTTCTTGTTCAAAATACATTTTACTATATAGCTTTTATTCAAAAGATTTATTTCAATTTATTAACAATTAAAATGAATCACAAAAATATTATGAAATATCTTTTGTCTAGCCATTAGTAAGAAATCGTTTTCAATTTATCTTTTGTTTTCAATATTGACCAGAAAAAAAGGATATATTATAAAAATCACTTTTTTATAATAAATTAATTTAATATTTTAAGAAATTTAATTGAAAAAAAAAACTCTTTATTATAACCTAGAAATTTTGTTTAGAAATTTTTAGGCTTTATCTAAAATATCATAATATGTGAATAGAAAACGCCCCCAAATAAAAAACTAAAACTAAAAAATTGTAAACTGAGAATATGCGAAAATTTATTATTTCCTTTTTTATATTTGTATTTTTCTACCCGTTGAATTTTAAATTAAAATTCTACCACAATAATATACACGCGCCAATATAAAGATTTAGACTCATAAGGATTTGAAAAATTGAAAAATTGTATAGGGAACTATTAATCTTTATTCAAGATGTACCAGATGAGGCTCACAGGCTCTTCATTTATAAGTTTAGTCAGTTTTTTGTTTTTATTTTTGTTTTTATTATTAAATAGCAGTATATTGTAATAACATTTATATGTAAGTAAAACTTTCACACACACTCACATAAGGTTTCTATATTCTATTGTTTAGGATACGAACGCATATATATGGGGTATGATATGGTCGGGTTTCATCTAAATAATATCCTTTTCTATATGAGGATGAACGAAACATATCTATATATACATATATTATACAGTAATTGTAAAATTTGTTTGGACAAAACTGGTTTATAACTTTCAAGACAATTTCAGTGCGAGATATGAACGAATTTTACTATTTAAAACAATGAATTTCTGTCAGTTTGATAGAGGAAGGAAGTTACTTCTAAAATATCGATATTTGCAAATATGATTAGATAAGATATAACAAAAGTTAGAACTGAATTACAACCAAGTTGTATTGGCTAATTGGGCGGACATTTATGCTTTTGACATTTTACACAGTTTTGATCTGCAATCAAATATTTAAACCAGTCTGGGAATACGGTATTCACATATTGGGTTGTGCTAATCAACTTCATATTCAAAATATCCAAACGTTCCAAAACAAAATTTTGTAAATCATTATCAATTCTTAGTAATTTCGCAATGTTGATAGTCATAAAGATTTCAAGATCCCAATCAGAAAAGACGAAATAAAAAACTGGCTGTACGCCACAATAGTTGTCTTTCTCACCATGTCAATGTAGACGTATTACGCTGAGCTGACACAGAAGCTTACACTTAGACCACACGAGAGGTACCGTTCGAACTGTGGTAGGTTAAAATCTTTATCTCTCAGTAATTCCGAATTGGACATTGATTGATAAAAAATATCTAAAGTAATAGAAGCGAAATTATACCTGGTTTTTCAGAGCATGCGTTTCAGCTTTGTAACAGGGGAAGGAGCCGTTATTTTAAAATTAAATAAAAATTTTATTAACCAAATCAAGGGTGCTCTATAGATTGGTAATATTTCCAATTTCCGGAAATGACCGGAAAAGATTTTTAAGACCAAAAATCGCCGAAATTGGTCGAAATCGAGATTTTCAAATGGGAATGGATACTTTTTTATGTAAATTCGGATTCAACGTTAAAAAATATCACCAATCGATAGAGTACCCACGATTAAGTTAATATTTTTTTTCAAATTTTAAAATAACGTCTCCTTCCCCTCTTAAAATGCTGATACGCTCTGGAACACTCGGTATATTAATGCTCTAACTTACTAATTTAATTATTATTATTAATTAAGCAATAAGAGGAGAAAGGTTCTTAGTGCTTTAAAGTCGGTACAGCCCTTTATTTTTACTGCCTTAGAAAATGGAACGATAGAAAACGTTTCTTTTGACGATTTGTACAACTTCGATATGCCATAAGTGGAGTTTGAGTTGTCTTGTTTTTAAATATTTAGGTGACATCATATTCATTATAACTATAAAACGTATTTTGAAAAACGGAAACTGTAACTAAGAAGTAATTTGTCGTCAAATTAAACATTCAACTTGTTTTGAAATTTTACGTTCATCTGACCATCAAAACTTTTTTAGGGAAAATGAACGAAACCGTTTGAACTATGCTAGATTGAAATCTCTAATGTCTCAAGAAATCCTAATGCGATCTTTTTGATCAAAGATTTCTGAAGCCGAAATTGTATTAATGGTTAGTCTTTAAAACTAGTTTAATTTTAACAAAAGGATGCGTTTTTAGTGCGTTACAGATGCTGAAGGCTCTTTAGATAATTCTATTCTATATGAAAAAAAAATAAAATAAATTAACACTAAAGTAATCAACAAAAGTGAAATAATACCGCAATTTTTCATACTACTTATCTAATAAAAGCACGCTTGATATAGATAATATTATGATCAAACAGTGCTTAGTTTTCCGGGCTGAGCAGCAAATGAAAATGAAAATTTAAAGAAAAACATCCAAATTCTATGAAAATCTAATAAAACCGCTCGTCATGGAATTTTATAAAAAACATTTAATCTAAATATATTTTGCTTATTTTTCTCTGACTATAACCAGATCATATAGTCCTAGAGTTACGACAGGATAAATTATGATAATTATTATGGTTATTATGAACAATTACTGCTTGCAATATAAATTTGCTTGAATACAATTTTCACGAATATTCGATCGTGCGCAATAACCAAAATAGTGCCAGTGGAAAAACTATAATGCAATCTTAATAACAGCAAAGCTTTGACGCAACAAAAACTGCTAAAATATTTCACTTAATAAAAACGAGAATATCTATATCTACTAGCTAGTATAAATAGATAAAAAAATTAAAGGAATATAAGGAATTGAATTACTCCAACATTTGAACACTAGCTACAGAACTGCGTTTGCATTTTTATGAAAATAAAATCTTATAGGACATGGTAACACTTTTTAGTTTAGCTTTAATAGTAGTTGATGATGTTACAGTCTGGTTTACGAGACGATCAGAAATTTAGAAATTGCATTTTTTCGAAGCAATTGATTAAAACTATAAGAAGCACTGAAATTGGACATAACATCTCATGTGAACTAATAAAAAAGTAATTTTAATAATTAACCATTTTGACAGTTTATACTTCCTTCATTTGTTCAGATGCAGAGAAAAACACTTTTTAATTTTAGTTTAAATTTATGAGTTTACCAAAGGTTGAAAAAAAAAATTATCAAATTGTACTCAATAGTTTGATAAAATAGTTTTATAAATTAAATACAAAATCAGTTCATTAAAATAATGATATTTTAATGCAATAACAATAAATCAAATTAAAAATTTAAATGAACGTGTTTTGTTTGAATAATTTTGGTTATGACTGTACATTTATTTATAAATTGGTATATGATACACCAATCGCATGTACACTATATTTCTCTTCATATCAATATCATTGTATTTAAAATAAATATAAATATTTACTTTTACTATTACATACACACACACAAGCACTCACATATGAACATTAACGTTCATATACTCGTATATTGATATTATATAATGTATTCTTAAGAGTCCTAAATCCATTAAAATCTATTCCTTTTCTCATCTGATGTTATAAATGGCTAATAAATCTTCTGACAAAATCTGGAAAATAACTGCAAAAAAAAACAAAACAGAAAAAACAAAACCTCTAAAATATTGAGAGAACAAAAAAACAAAAAAACAAAAAATCAAAATATTTGAAAAATACAAATAAAAAAATCTTGTAGGCGATTATACCCTTGTACACCAGCATTATACCACCCACCATATGCGAACTAACTTTTATAAATATTGAACTAAGCCTACATCAAATTTGTTTTTAAGGAATGAGAAATAAAATAATAATAAAAAAAAACTTTAAAAATGACCAAACGATAAGCGGTTGGGAAAAGGTTATATCAACGTTAATTGAATAAACTGGAATCCAAGATGTGAAATTAAATAGGTAACTTGATTAATTTTGTTTTTTTTTTGTTTTTTTGTTAAACTTTATTTGTGTACGTGTTTTTTTTTTCTCTTGATAAATTTTCAATTAATTATAAAATAATCGTTTTAGTAACGGTGTAACAGTGTGAAAATATAATATTTTGCAATTGATAGTCCTAGTATAGATTGGTAATTCTCATATAGTAAGAATAATATATTGTGAAACTTTAAAGTACAAATAAAATCTATTATAAAATATAGATTTTAATCTAAGTAAGGTATTTAAAGCAAATTTAAATTATTTTATTATTTTATTATTATATTTTTACTTTTGTTAATTTTGTCTGACGTCGGTCGAGCTTTGCCATAGCTACATCATTGTTTAAGAATGTTTTACGAATCGCATGTTTTGACTACTATTGTGCAATCGACGATTTTAAGTCCTGTACCGCTTTGTTCGTCGATTTTAAAATCCTGTACCGTTCCACTTCGGTTTTAAAATCCTGTAAACAGTAGTTTTTTAGAGAATTTTAGGAAAAAAATGTTCTAGACTAGACAAACTATTTTTAAATGTAATTTGAAATGTAACAGTGGGTTAAAAAACGTGAAGATATGCAAGTTGGAGGAGTCTTTACTTTATTTTTATTAGACAATATTTTTTTAAACCGGTTTTGTTAACTTCCTGCAACACAGATTAAATGTAACAATAATTGAGAACTGTCTAGTATTTGAGAACAGTTTTTTCCTAAAATACTACAAGCCACATAACACAGATTTTTCTGGTCAGAGCTGATACACATTCTGATGTTCACTTTAGTATACATATAAATTCATTCGGATATACATACTAGATTTTGAATATTTTATTTTAGCTTATTAATAATGTTTTAACATTTTTAACATAATATTCTAATATAATAATATAATTTTAATATAATAATGCAATAAAAATATTTTTACTATTTTTTTATACAATATGGAACACAATAAAATAAAATTCTAAATGCTTCGATCATATCTTTGTCCTTTTAATGTACATGTGCAGTAAATTTATAGGGTTTATGCATCAGGTTTAATAAACATGAAGTGAAGAAGGACTGTAAGAACCTATAATAAATCTTACCTTTGTGAAGGACTGTACGTTATGAGAAGGTTTTACATGAATTTTATGCATAGAATTCAAAGACACACAGATTCCAGGGATACTGTATATATATCATAATATGTATATAGTTCTTCAAATAAATATTTCTAGCTCAAGGTATACATTTTTGTATAATGGATTTTTAATCTTATGTTTATCAATTTGTATAGAAAAACATTTTTCTCATTCTCCAGTTTTAGTACCATATTAAGCTAATGTAGAATACTGACACGAGACGTTCAAACAAGATTTGAACAGAATTATGAAATTATACGAACCCTTTGTGAAGCAGGATCGAACCTATACGTAACCATATTGAATTAAATTAAATTTAATTAGGTAAACATTTTAAAGTCTGTTTATAATAATTATTTTTTAGGAAAATATTTGATTTTTTTTTTGATAATAGCTGCATTTCTATATAATGAAAATAGATAGTTTGAGATTATGTGGTTCGTTCATGAAACAAAAATAACAGGAGAGCAACGAAAAACAAGCAAACCAATTCACAAAATGGAGAAAAATATTTTTTTACTACTATTTGTTATTTCTTTTTAAATTTATAACTTAATGGCGAAAATCCTAAAATTTTTCCTTTTGATTTTTGATTTTTTATTCAAATAGAAAATTAAATTTCTTTAAAAAAAAAATCTTCGAAAGGCTATACGGCGATCAGTGCTTCAGAAGTTATCAGCTATTTTGTCCCCTTTTATACTTCTTATTTTTCTGCACAAAATACACGAATTTTTATTTTATTCATAAAAACAAAACCAATTTCATTTAGTAGGTAGGTAGGTACGCACGCATCACATTATGTGTATTGGTTTTGTCTAATGAAATAATTAAGAATAAAAAGAAGAATTATTGAAAATAAAAAAAAAAATAAAACAAAAATTTTGTAGGTGTCTAAAAATATTTTGTTTTTTTTTAATGCAATAAGAACAGAAATAATAGAAGTTAAGAAATTTAACGAAGTAATAATATCATAAAATTATTTCGAAGTTATGTGACAACACTTGAAATGATTTCAGTTCACAATTGCATAGATATTTAGGATAGATAGGATTAATAAACAAAACAAAAATAAGAATTTGTGCAAAAATATATTATTTATGAACAAAAGTGGATCTATTTTTGTTATGTATTTAATTAATAATTTATTGTCAACTCCATTTACTAAATTTCAAAAAAAAAAATAAGATAACAGTTCTAATGGTGTGTGGTAGGGATATCGGTATTTTCAAAGATACATACTGCACTGTATTTAGTCACGTAATATATTCGAAATAGGTTAACCTTCGCTTGGGCGGCAAATGAAATATACGTAAACGGGCAAGATTAACATATGTTAATATTTTTTGTTTTTTCATTCATTTTGTATGGAGAATTTTTTGACAAAAATAAGTGATTTTTATGTTTTTATGATTATTTTTTTATGTGCATTACTGTTACTTTTATGTTTGCTTTTATTACCTGCGAATATCTATCCTCTAAGATATTCTTTTGGAAATACCGGTATTTTAGAAAAAGGAAGTGCTACTAGGGACTTCTGTTTGTTACAAAATACTTATAACAGAGTTAGTAGTTTGCAATATTTGGAATAATATGGAAGAGTTTAAAATTTTATGTGCCGTTCCGGTAGGCAGCTAAGTAAATTTTGTAATTTTTAGTATCACTGCAAAAAACACAAAAAATGAGTGTTTTTAAATTTCCTATATTTTGCTGTAAATATTAATAAATGTCTTCGAAATCAAGCAAAACTGTTCAAAATATATGAAATCTTTAAAAAAATGCCGTTACAGGTATATGACACTTTTTTTATTGAGAAACACAAAAAATCACAAAAAAAAATGCACATAAAAGATACAAAAAACTCAGTTTTACAGGTTATCGTTTGAGGAAGAACAAGCATATTTCTCTAGATTGATGAAACATGTGCTAGATGATGAACATGCTGACCAGCGAAAGAAATAGTGTTTGAACCAGTTGCTGGTCCCTCAAGAGTCGAAAGTGATGATAATGATGACAAAGATGAAAATGAAGATTATCGTATTTCGAAAAATGAAAATGCAGAATCAGATGCTTAAAAAATGTGATGGTCATGATTCTGAGACTGAGTCACTAGATGATGAATCAAAAGTACCTACAAGAAGAAGATAATCACATTGTTGTTGCAAATCAATATTTTATTGCAAAGGATGGCACAAAGTGAAATAAAATTCCATCACTATTTCAAAGAGCCGGACAACAAAATATTTTCCGCATCCATCAACAAAAAATGTAACTGATTGTGAAATATTTGCCGCAATTTCCAATACATCAATGGTTGACATAAGGTTTTAATTTAACTTCGTAACATAATTTTTCTTTTTATAACATATCAAAATTAATATTCAAAACAAAATTTTTTTTCAAAAAGTCTTTGGTGCTTTATTTACTTTAAAATATACTTTAAAATATATTAATTTTAGTATTCAATTAGTATTCAATTTAAAATATTTCAGAACCTTTTATCTTATTTTTCCACTTTTATCGAAATAATTACAAAAATTTTATAGAATACCTTACATTTTGCATGAATAAAAAACATATTAACATGTGTAAATCTTGCCCAACAACGAAGAAAAAAAATTAAATTGCCGAAAAATTGGGCATAGACACGTTTTTCCGAACTTTTCTTTATATATTCAATATCTACTAAAAAAATTAGGCACTGATCTCTGGTTTCATTAAGATCGGCCAAATAATGAAGTTTTTATGCAAAAGTAAAAAAGTAAATATTAACATACGTTAATCCTGCCCAAGTGAAGGTTAAAGCATTGGTTTAAAACTTTTAAACTTTAAATTGCAAATAATAATAATATTAATAATAACAATAATAAGGATAATAAAAATAATAAGAATAATAAAAATAATAATAATAATAGGCTATAAATATAATTATTTTATAATTCTATAAAAATAATTCATGTAAACCTAATAATTTGATCTCACAGCAATCGATAAGATCAATAAATTTAATTTATTTTAAGAAATTGTAAACAATTCTAAATGTAATATTTTATAATTGAAATTAATAAAGACAAAAAAAAAACCGTATAAGTCATAAAAGAAAAATTAAAATTAGTTTTTTGTAATATTTCCTTCTAAACATGAAATTGTTTTCATTCATACAAAGGGCTGTCAATTTTATGCACCATTTGGTTTCTCTTTTCCATTCCCTCGAATCATTATTAGGGAAATTAAAAAATAATCAATTATTGAAAATATAAAAAATTTAAAAACAAACAAAATTAATTGTAAAAGTTTAAAATT
Organism: Argyra leucocephala; assembly: GCA_963942445.1. Lineage (NCBI taxonomy): Eukaryota > Metazoa > Arthropoda > Insecta > Diptera > Dolichopodidae > Argyra > Argyra leucocephala. Next base: position 20,825,285 of record OZ012677.1, on the reverse strand, counting down.
CATGTGGTAATTTTTAAATTAATAAAATTGTCATAATTATTTTTATTTACTACGTATTATTACAAAAAATATTATAATTTACTTATCTGTGGCAATATTATATAACCGCTTAAATCGACTTAAGCTCAAAATTATATATTCCTACCATCGCCTTCTACGTGCAAAAATCTATCTTCCGTAACGGTCCCGAGACTTTTATGAACTTTTAAAGCTGAAAAAATCGCATTAATTTATTCTTATTAAACTAAATTAGTTAGATACATTTTAAAAAATATTTTCTTGTATTCATGAGCTATGAACATCAAGTTTAAAAAAACCTTAAATCAATACATATTGTACCTATGATAAGTTGAAAGCTAAAATTGAACTTACAAAGCAAGCATATTATCCATATTAGATTTCTTTAACAATAGAAGACAAAATGTTATCAATTTCTTAACAAGCCAATTCAAACTTACACATTTGACATGGAACAATGCTTGCCAACTCTATTTTTAAGAACATCCATATAATTTTAAAGAGCAGGTTGTGGACTTGACTGTCCCTGATTGTTGTAGTGGTAACGCCTATTGCTACATCTGGTATAAAGGTGTTCCGAAGCATGACGGAAATGAAATTTCGTCTTGTTTGCTAAAACACTTACAAACTATTGATTCATTGGGTCAAACAAAATAATATAATATTTTATAGGGACTCCTGTCAGAACAAAAATTCGCTTGTGAGGACAATGTTTTTAGCATTATTACAGTCCTGTAAGACATTGACGTCATTGCTCATAAATTCGTTGAGCCTGGTCTTATTAATAGAAAAGGGAAACAATATACTGCAAAAGTACTTCATCTCACAGACTGGAGCAATTTTATTGCCGCTCTATGTGTTAAAAACAATTTTATTATAATTAGTATGAAAGAAAATTATTTTTTTAATTTTGCGATTTTTTTAAAACCAAAATTTATGTGAAGTAAACGAAATCAAAGCTTAGAAACATTTTATTGGAAAGAAGTTAGATGGCTGTGATATGTTAGAAATTCTTCAAGAAAAATTCTTTACACTTTGAAAGAAAATTATTTATTTCAAACCCTAAACGTTAATAACTGTGGTATAACAACAGTTCACTTAAGTGAAGTTCCAGTCATAAAAGAAAACATTAAAATTAATATTCAGAAAGAACAAATTAGATATATTAATTTTTATAGATCCGGCTTTTCACAACATTTATCAGAATCTGCCCACAGATAATTCACCCAGATATTCATCCAGATTTAGTAGAATCAGATGAATCAGAAAACGAAAGTGAAATTTAGTTATATTTTTTAATTCATTTATTCTTAGCTGTAGGTTAGGATTTAAAATGTATATAGTTATATTTGTTATATTATTTATATTAAAAAACTTTTCGGTTTAAACTTTATTATGTGATATATTTTACAATTTTTATTATTTTTTATATTTAGAATTTATATTAGATGTTATTTTGATAAGTTATTTTAATTGTATGAGTAAGTTTTAATAGTATGGTCTTGTATATTCTTTGATGGTCTTAGAAGGAGAGAGAGCAGTTTCTGAAAGATACCGTTTTTATAATGGTATTTGTCAATCAATGGTAGCGTTCAGTGAAATTAACCATTGGATCTGAAATCCACAGATCCATGGATCTGTTTACTGAACGGTGTGGTAAATGTACCGGTTAATGTATCGCGGTTAATGAAAATGGTTCTGAAAACATTCTAGATACGTTTCATGGATCTGACTTTTTATATGTAAAAACAACAATAACAATTTTTATGTTGAGTGTTGTGACATCTACCGTAAGAAAAATTAAATGTTTATATTTTTTATGAAAGTTTTTAAATTTAAATCGCCATTATTTTTTGAATTAGTGTGAAAATTTAAATGCTTAAGGAAGATTTATGTACATAAAATTAAATTAAGAGTTATAAAAAATAAATCATATGTATGATAATAAATATTATTTCATTCAAATTTAATTTATTTTTAAAAGAACTCACTATATTTTCCGGTGACGACGCTAGTATTGCGGTAAATTTTTGTGGTGAATTGCGTTCAGTGGCCAGATATATGGTACATGAATCCAAAATGGATTCCAGATCTACCGGTTAATGCTACTGAACGAACCTAATGGCAAAAATGTGCAACCGGATATGGTCACCAGATGTTGTACTACGTGGAACAACAAAGTTCCACGTAGCACCACATGCGCCACCCGGTGACTGACTGTACCATACTACCATCTATTATTTCAAGTATAAAACTATATGAAATTACTAAAAATTTAAGTTTTTTTTAAATAAAATTTGGTTTTTACAATAATGTCGTTCAATGGATGCGCTTAATTTGACTTAGGTATAGAAATGATTTTAATTTTTTTGTCATAACGGCTTAAGTAAATATAAGTTTATAGAATTTTCTTTTGTTCTCATATTATAACAGCTGATTTTTTTTTTTTGTTTAATTTTTAACTATAATTTAATTATTTATGAATAACTAGCAAAGTTACCCGACGTTGTCCGGGTCGACCACAAAATGAATCGAATTTATTTCAATGAAGTTTGATTTATGAATCGAATTGAAAAAAAATTGGTTTATCAAAAATATTCACTACGATAACAAAATATCAACAATACTACAACTTAAACTATACTTATATTAAAATTATTTCTTTGTAAACAATATTTCGGTGGTCTTTTCTGATGAATTATAAGCAAATACGTTCATAGCTGTTGAGGTATTCTTGAAATAAAGATATGTTCGCCTTTTCCACAATCAATTGGATTTTGTACTTAACTGAAATGAGAATGCCAAGTTCTTATTCTTAATCTAGTACCCTAGTTTTGGCTTCTTCAAGTTTCGTAGAAGCAATATTGAAGCTACTACTTTTAATTCCAATTGATGAGGAACAACAACTTCATTTTCATCGATAACTGTATCTATCGATTTGTACACATGGACCCCCTGGAACACTCTGCAGTATTTTCTGATTAATAAAACGAATCGTCACATTTTTGTGGCTAATTTACATAGCCATGTCATGTAAAAATTTTGTACTGATTCCTAAATTCGAAAATACATTTTCAGGACAATACATGTTTTTTTATTTTAATAGAGTACCTATGAATACATTTTCATGCCTGTAACACTATTGGTTTTTATTCCTGAGACATACATGCTAAGAGTTGTACGGCAGCAACCCGAACCAGTCCAAATTTTCGAAATCGGTAACAGTCGAATTTCTTTATTTGTGAAAGAGTGTCTAAGTGTAAGTTTTTATGCCTGTAACACAATTGGTTTTTGAAATATTCCTGAAACGTACGTGCTAGGAGTTGTACGGCAGCAACCTGAACCAGTCCAAATTTTCGAAATCGGTAACAGTCGAATTTCTTTATTTGTGAAAGAGTATCTAAGTGTAAGTTTTCATGCCTGTAACACAATTGGTTTTTGAAATATTCCTGAAACGTACGTGCTAGGAGTTGTACGACAGCAACCCAAACCAGTCCAAATTTTCGAAATCGGTAACAGTCGAATTTCTTTATTTGTGAAAGAGTATCTAAGTGTAAGTTTTCATGCCTGTAACACAATTGGTTTTTGAAATATTCCTGAAACGTACGTGCTAGGAGTTGTACGACAGCAACCCAAACCAGTCCAAATTTTCGAAATCGGTAAAAGTCGAATTTTTTTATTTGTGAAAGAGTATCTAAGTGTAAGTTTTCATGCCTGTAACACAATTGGTTTTTGAAATATTCCTGAAACGTACGTGCTAGGAGTTGTACGGCAGCAACCCGAACCAGTCCAAATTTTCGAAATCGGTAAAAGTCGAATTTTTTTATTTGTGAAAGAGTATCTAAGTGTAAGTTTTCATGCCTGTAACACAATTGGTTTTTGAAATATTCCTGAAACGTACGTGCTAGGAGTTGTACGGCAGCAACCCGAACCAGTCCAAATTTTCGAAATCGGTAACAGTCGAATTTCTTTATTTGTGAAAGAGTATCTAAGTGTAAGTTTTCATGCCTGTAACACAATTGGTTTTTGAAATAGTCCCGGGACGTACGTGCTGGGAGTTGTACGGCAGCAACCTGAACCAGTCCAAATTTTCGAAATCGGTAACAGTCGAATTTTTTTATTTGTGAAAGAGAATCTAAATGTAAATTCTCATATCTGTCACACACATGGTTTTTAAAATATTCCTGAGTCTTTGTAAGAGTTGTACGGCAGCAACCCGAACCTGTCATCTGATGGCTTTGTAAAGTACCGCGTTATTTACATACCGGTACCATGAATAACTGTGCAAAATTTTAGAACTCTATCTTTAAAACTGTGGGCGTGTATAGCGAACAAACAAACAAACAAACAAATAAACAAACAAACAAACAAACAAACTTTCCCTTTTATAAGTATAGATAGAAGATTATTAAACCAAATATATTTAAAATTTTAAGTTAAATAAAAATGAATATTATGAGCATACACACAAGACTTTTTATGACTTCCCAATTTTTCCACAGAGTAATTTGAAAATATTAAAATTATCATATTGAAAAGTTTTATGTTCCAACTTAAGCTTTAACTTAACAACAGTTTTAGCAAGAATACGTCTTTTTATTTTTCGTTTAAATTTCCCAGCACTATATCATATTTTTAACTGCTTTGATACTTCATTATGCTATGCTTATCTCAATAAATTATTTTTTTTATTTGTTGTTCTAAAAAGACTTGATTTAAAGTTTGAAAACTTTACACTGATTTATCCTTTAATACTAAATACTAGGTACCTCTAACTATTTGATATAATTGAAATATAATGTAAATTTCTAAATTGAAAATAAAATTAGGTACCTATATTTAATTCTCTTTTAATACGATTCAATTTATTACATATTATAGAATAAGATTTATCTAATTAAAATAAAAAAAAATATAAAAAAATAAAAATTGTTTTTACATTCATTCACTTGAAAATATTTTGCACAAAACACTTACTTTGTAATATTACTCAAATATGTATGTTGGTAGCATCACAGAGCAAATAAAATAATATGAAAACTATATGATAAAAAATCGTAATTTCCCTCAAGAGCAAAAAAACATAATATACAAAATGAACATTTCAATAAGTCAAAAAGAGAAAGAAGAATTTATTATTTACATGTATACATGGTAATAATATTATAATGTATTTATAGTAAAGTGAATTCTTCAGGTTGATTAGCATCCTAAAAACACTTATTAATATGAATTCTGTGTTATTTTTTTTTGCTTTGCTTTTTTTCTATTTACTTTGTATGTTTTTATTAGCTTATATAAGTGCTGTTCAAATGTCTTCCCTTCATTTAATACTTAAGTGTATGTTACCCAAATTGAGAAGCCATATTACAAAAAAAAAGAAAAAAAAAAGAAAATTCATATTAAAAAAAGAATATCATTTTTTTTTTCATAAAATACATAATATTTTCATATTTTAAGTCCACTCTGAAGTGGTTATTCAAAACTATGTTATTATCCGATTATATGAGTATCTAGTTAGTCGAAAACATTATACATTTGTGTTTATGCACAAACACCTAAATACACGTCATTATTATGTTTATAATTATACAATATTATAATAATAATATATGTATATGGATAAGCCAGAGAAGGATGTATATATGAAAAATAATTTTGCATCATATTTTGAAACACACTTTGGAAATATGCCAAGTAGAATTTAGTTAAAGTAAAGTTATAAGTAAAGTAAAAATATAAAAAAAACAACAAATTAAATAAAAGCAACCCACTTATAAGTGCCGGCATAAATTTTTTACAATTATTATTATAATAATAAAGAAAGGGGGAAAAATAAACTTTTAAAATATAAAAATGTGGGTAAAAATATGTGTGTGTGTGTGTGTGTGAGTAATATTGTTCAGGAGTTTGCAACGAATGTTTTTTATTTAAAATTTATTAAAATTTAAAATAAAGTAGTTATATTTACAATTCATTTATATTCTTTAGTTTGCTTACAAGTTTTACAGAAAATTTAATTTTATTTATGAAGTTTTTATGCAAAACAAAAAATTACTGTACACAATAATTACTGGCATTATCTACAATAAAAATATTGTACTAATGTAATATAATAACTATTATTATGTAATAACAAATTTAACAATATTGTATTCTTTAGTGACATTAAGGTCAAATTGATAAATTTGCGGAAAGAATTGAATATTGAATTGTCAAAACACCAAATAGGTTTAAATCTATTATTAATTACGATCCAACTTGGTCGTACAACTAGTTGTAAAACTTCTCAAATTATATCGTGTGTGGAGCAGTTATACAACAATTTTGATGGTAAGGTAGTTGGTTGGAAGAAAATCAAAAAATTTTTAGATACCATCAACGAAATAAGTAATAATATACCTGTGCTATTTCATTGTATAATAAACAACCATCATGCTGCGAAAAACGTCACATTGTTACCTGTGCAAATAGAATAAATAATTAACAATTTTAAATTTCTTTCCTCAGTCGAATACAAAAAATTGAAGAAATCTCCAAGTAGTAGACGAAATACATGTGTAATCTACTATTTTCAACAATTATACAAAAAATTTAGATTTTTGTGAGCGGAGTCTTTAGTTGTCTGTTGGAAGTTGTACCGTGTATATGGCAGTTGTACAACCAAAATTACTTTTGTTGAATTTTTATTTAAAAAAAAAAATATGTTTTTTGTGGCATTATTTATGTAGCAAAACATTAATAGGTATCAGGATATAGTTTTTTATTGTGATAATATATTGGACATTATCAATATTATATAATTATTAAAAACTATCTACATTAACATAATATTATTATCTATATTAATAATCATAATATTATCTACATTAATATATCTGCAATATAAAACCAACTTAACAATAATTAAGTTGCGTTTAAATGATATCAAATATAACTTCTAAGTTTTTCTTCAGTAACTAAAAAAATACATATAATTGTATAGATTGCAATTGACTTGATTGAATGAACCTAAATGAGAAAGTTGGTGGTAGTACAACTGGTTGTACAAAAGGTTGTAACGTGTGTGAGCTAGTCTGACGACAAGTTGTGAAACTAGTTGTACGACCAATTTTCACCGTCTATGGGTAGCTTAAGAATTTCATATATTTGACAAGAATTCTAAGTCCTCTTTTATATACATACATAAGTTTGTCAAACTGTTTTATTAACTTCTAGATATAAAACATTTTGATATACGCATTTTTGATACATTTTCCCACACAATAGAATTTGCAGAAGTTTGAAAAAAATGTTAATATTTTCATTTTGGAACTTCTTACTACAATCTGTTTCATATATTTCATCCTATCTCGTCCAGTGATAGGATAGTGGAAAACTGGCAGAGATCAAAAGGTAGTATTGTAACGCTTTGACTGAATATAAAAAAAATATAATTTTTATAAGATTTATACATCCCATTTCAAAGATATTCTATTTTTTATTTTTTGTCATTATAAAAGCAACAAAGAATTTAATTGGTGACATTATAAAATACAGATTTTAATACAGATTTGATCAATTTTATTTTTGGAAGACAAAACACTGTAAAATAATATGATCAACTTACGTAAGATATCACAAAATATTTAGAAATGTCCAGAAGTGAATTAAGAAGACAACCTGAAAATATAAAAATTGACGAATATGAAATAGAAGGCAGCATATAAAAAGGACTGCAAGCCGGAAAACGATGTTAATATGCACATAAAAATTAATGAGATCCAAACTTCTATCTAGGAAAACAAAATACAAAATATGCGAAAAATTGATTAACCCGGTATCCACATACGGATGTGAAGTTTGAACATTAACACTGAATGACGAAAATATTTTAAAAAGATTCGAAAGAAAAATGCTCTGGCAAATCTATGGTGTTAGATTAGAAAATGGTCAATAATATAGAAGAAGATAAAATGGTGAACTACATGAGCTGAAATTCATCAAAAGCCAAAAACTAAGATGGGCCAGACATGTAATAATAATGCCAGAAAACCGAGATAAGCATAGAATATTCTCAACAAATCCTATGAGGACAAGAGATAGAGACAGACTAAGATATAGATTGGAAGGCAATATTGAAGCACACGTGAGAAATCTGGAAATAGTAAATTCAAAGGCGAAGAAGAAGACTAAAATCTACCAAGGTTGTAATGATGATGACGTAAAATTTTCCACATAAGAAAATACGTCTTGATATATCTTGTATTATTTGCTACAGACTGATGAGTCTAAAACAAGCAGCTACGCTAGCTAAGAAAACCAAAAACTAAACATATTTGGGATAATTTGAAAAAAAATTAATCATGTGAAAATTTTTCATGTTTATTTAAAGTTTTGTAAATTAGCTAGTAAATTTTTTATGTTTAATTATTTTTGAAATTTAAAACGGTAACATTAATAATAACAGCGTTTTTAAAAATATTACATTCTTTATTATCCTACAGACCATAATTTATTCTATTTTGAAAAAGCTGTGTAATATAGAAATATCAATACTATTCTAGATACTCTATTTTAGTACTACTTTTTTTAAATAAAATAACATTTACAAAATCAAGAAAAAATATTTAAAAAAAAAAAACAAAATATTCAAAGATCATCAAAAAAATAATATCTTCTTTAACTTTAAAAAATAATACTCTAAAATTAATATTTTGAAACAGCCCTTTTGAATTCATTGATATCCCTTATAAGTACATTTAATCTGATTCGGCAGTGAGTTAAACAACTGCAATCCTTTGTACAGTTTTGGTTCTGACCTACTGTTCTGTCGAAGCGCGCAACTCTGAAATATTCCCCTCCTCACAGATTATGTAAATTTATTGTGAGATATTGTGGGAGTAAGTTGTATATATTTTGCTTTATGTTAATTCAATTTAGTTCTTGAAGCATCTCTTTACTTGGTTTTCTATTATTACGTTTTATTATGATTCTCATCCACTTGTTTTGTGGTTTTTACATCCTGTTTAGGTGTTCTAATTACCCCGAAAATATTATTGCTGCACAGTAATCAAAATGAGGCAGTGTAAGCGCATTATACACAGTTTACTGCGGCATAACGGACTTTTTCAGACACGTACTCAAAGTGTTCTCGAAAATTCAGCTTAATATCTGTTATAATACCTAAATATTTAATACTCTTAACATTATTAATATAAGAAGCTACAAAGTTAATATTGACATGAATATATTTTGTTTTAGCGACATTAACCTTAACTTGCTTATACAAAGCCAGTTATGTATATTTTGCAGGTCTGTATTTAAATTTCGAACTAAATCTGCTAAATTTCTGCCACTAATATATAGATAACAAACAATCATCAGCGAAGCTGACTATATGGCAAATTTAGGAATCCGTCCAATATCATTAATATATAACAGAACCTTTTTAACGCCCAACATTAATACCTGTCAAATATCTTGCCCCACATATTTCTGTCTAGATAGACATAGAGTATTATAAACTTTTATAACTTCCTTTCTTCCTACTAAATATGTTTGAAACCAGTTTAGCTTGTTGTTTCGGATATGCATATCTTTGGAATTTTCCCAATAGTAAATTTTTATCTAAGGTCTTAAATGCAAGTTTTAGGTTTAGAATTAATATTGCTATGTTAGGCTTACAAAATATATTGCTATTAATAATACGAATATCTCCAGCATCAGCTAGCTTTTCAATTTCAAGATCACCCAGTTAATTATAGACTCGCCAGCAAGAATATCCTTTTTCATTGATATTATCCTTTAAAGTAAAATAATTTGACTACTTGTCCTTTATAAAACGTTAGAAATGTATTAGAAAATAAGTAGAGTTAAAATATTATATATAGGTGATGTAGTATAAGTAAGTCCAGCTATAGAAGAAATAGCAAATCAAAATTATGTATCAAACAAGCTGGCTTGTATTCGAGTAAAAATTGTAAAATTACTATTTTTAAGTAAAAGTATTTGACATTTTTTCTTTCAAATACAGCTAAAGTATTTAAATCTGACCAAAATTCTTTATTTTAAATATTACTCAATGCGGAAGTCAGTTTTTCAGTAACTAATTCAGCAATATCAATAATTTAACTATTTGAGTAATTTAGTATAGATATTTAGATCAAATTAATTCTGTTAAGATTAAGAAAAAAAATTTTCCCCAAAAATATTACTTTTTATAGTATTTTTACTCCAATCATGTTATCCAGTATTGTTTTGACACATAATTTTGATTTTCTATTTCGCCACGATATTTTCTAATACTAACTGTGATTTCACTTTGGCTTTCACTTATTAAATTTCAAGAAAAATTAATACAATTAATAAAAATTAAAAAATAGTACATAAAAGTACATTCAAAACACTAAAAAAGGTTGAATAACACTGTCACACAACAATGTTATACAATGTTACAAAAATCTTTTTAATACAACTTTGAGGTTTTGTAAAAATTTAAAATATTATAAGAAAATTTTTAGATAGTACTTCCTATAGGTATTGTAAAAATTAATTTTTTTAAATAATAATACTTAAAATTACCGTTACATTTTTTTTTTTTTTTAATTTTATAAGTTATGATGATGAACTAAGTTAAAAATTGTGCTCCAAATGCATGTTCTACCTACACATAATATGTCTAAATATGCACCTACAAATGAAATTATGCGGAATGACACCTTAACAGGGGTGAATTTAAATAATCGGATTTTCTAAATGCGTACACAATCACAATGTAAAAATTAAATAATAAGAGTGGAAATATTGTGTTAGTTCCTGAAAGTAAATATTTAATAATCGTATTACATTATGCATAAATGTTACATTTATGAGGTGTGTTACGCAGTAATTTATCCAATTTAGGTTTAAATAATTTTTTCTACCTTCTAGTTGTTTTCATTGAACAAATAAAATTAATTATCTTTAATAGATTTGAAATTATTTTAAATTGAATGAGTTTTACTATAATATTACTTTAGTTCTGATAAATTAAGATTAATAAAAGCATTTACAAATTTAATAGATTTATAACAGTAACTGTCCAATTTTGGTTATTGCAAAATACAATGTGTATTAAATTGTAATGAGGTTTCATCGATGCTGCTGAAAATTCAAAATAAAATGTTTAAAATTTATAATTATTGATTGTTTAAAATACAAATGATACATGTTATCATTCTGTCATCCATTGCATAGGTATTGTGTAAACTTGAGTTGGTTAGATTTGATATCTGAAACAAGATTAAAGAAATATTATCATCGTCATTATTGTTCTGTAATCCCGTCGATCCGTGGGACAAAAATATGCTTTAAAAAAATATGTTTTAAATATTTTTATTATTGCTCTAATGAAAATTTACAATTTCTATAATTTTTTTTTTCTTAATTTTTCAACTATTACTTATAAACTAACTAAGAAGATGTTTTTTATTAAATTATTTAAATAAAAAAGATTTTAACAAATTTCTAACGTAATAATTAACATATTATTTAAAAATAAAGATCTAGCAAAAAGCTGTTAGGTCTTATAGAGAAAATTTAATAATCTTATGGTTTTATGATTATCTTTTTTGTTGTTTTGTTTTATTTGACTTGCAAGTTTAAATATTGTTATATTAAATTCGATTAGAAAATTAAAAAAATAATAATTTTATTCTATTTTTTTGTTTTTTTTTTTTTTTGTTTTACAATTTCTCATGTAGAGTACATCAATTAACACATTTACATTTCTAAGGTAGAAATAAAAATAACCAATTAAAACAAAGTGAATAATTTTAAAAACAGACAAAAAAATGTAGATTAATGAATTCAACAGATTTTTAATTAATAAAAATGGTAAAATAACAATGAATATTGACGTGTTATTCAGAAAGATTATGTTACAAAATATTTTCGCATGACAATAATTGATTTGGAATGATTATATATTTGATGTTCCAAAAAACGTAGCCAAATGTTTGGGTTTTTTTAGCCCCTGTAAGGGTTACTTCTACTCCTGTGACTTCCTGCTATATCTATAAATTTTTCATACAACTGAAAATGGACTACAATTCTCACATATGGCTGGCGCTTCTAGTACTGCGTTTGGAGACATTTGAAAGATAAAGTTAAAAAACGGAGACATTTGGAGAAAGTCCAAAAACGGACCAATTTCAGTTTGGACATCGTCGTAAAGTCGGAGCTCTTTCTTTTTTTTTTATGCATAAGTCGTAGCTCAGTGATGGAATTTTCAATACAATTGTACTAAATTCAATACAATCAAGGCTGTTAAAATACATCAATATTAAATTTCAATACAATTTAATTGTACTCGAAGAAGATATAAAAAAAATTGAAATTAGATGCTATTAAGTTCTATAAAAATTTTTGTAAAGGATTAATATTATAGAAAATCGACTTTGAAAATGAAACACGTCCTTTCTAGAGAAACAAACAATATAATATCTCTTCTTTGCAATATTTTGCCTCCGAAGAAACTTCAATACACTGAAAATATAAATCAACGGTATAGAGCTCTAGCTGAATTTTCAGAATTAAAAAAATTTAAAGAACTGTCAATTTCCGATTTTTGGTTTGAAGTAAGGAATATAAAAAATGAGTGTGGATAGTATTTGTTTTTAGATATATATATCGAATAGCTAAGAGTATTTTATCAATACCACATTTATCAGCGGCCGTGGAAAGAATGTTTTCTATTCAAAATATTATCAAAACCAAATTGCGAAACCGTTTAGCGATAAACACGGTATCCGCTTTAATTCAAACAAGAGATTTATTGAAGTTAAATTCTGATTGTTGCTACAGCTATCAAGCATCAAAACATGTTTTAACCAAAACCGTAAACATAGAAAACATTAACGAATACGAATTATTGGATTAGTTACATGTGTACGTAATTTTTAAAAAATAATATAATTAATTTATTAATTTAGAATTATTATTAATTTTAGGGTTAACTGAAAACGTGGATTTATTTTTTGTTGGTTAACTTTTATATTTTGTGATACTTTTGTTGATTTTGATACTTTTTTGAAAAAAAAAATATATATTTTAGTTTAGAAATTGTTTTGGTTTTATGTTTGAGAAAAAGGAATTTGTTAATTTTATTATATTAAACGTTTTTATTTTATTTTTCCAATTATTTTAATAAAAATTGAAATGAAAAGATAAGAACATTTTTTTCTTATAAGCTTTTCAGTACAAAAAACATTTCTGTATTGACCAATAATGTTATGGGAGTAAATTGATAAATTTTTTTATACTACAATTTTTTCAATAAATTAGATTGCTTTTAATACAATTTTTCATTCGAAAATACGAAATTCCATCATTTTCGTAGCTACGTGCACATGCTCAGTGGAAATTAAATTTGCATTATCTCCATTTAAGTGCTTCCCTATTAAACGCGTAGATCAGCATGTACTCAACCCTACATCGTTGAAATCCCTAGATAAAAGAAGACAAGTTATAAAAATTCATTTATAACCTCAACATCCCGAATGTCGAATCTAATTACATCTTATGTGCTCCCCAAACATAATTAATTTTATATTTATGATCTAGATAAATTCAAGACGAACATTAACACCTACGTTCGTAATTATCCTCCTTTCCTAATTTGCCTTTCCCGTCCTAGCCAAACATACCAATCAGTATAAAAGGTCCCCACCTAGTGTTTTTACTGTATATAAAAAAAAAATTTATAATATTCTGAAAAGCTGCTGTCTGTTGCTCAAATTTTTAGTTATGCGGTACAAGACTAACTTAACACGTCTTAATAACTATGTATTCAGAAAAATCCTGTAATTTAAATTCACATTTCATTTACATATATATTTACATTTACATTTAGGTTACATTCCCCTGATTTGTATTTAAAATGTTTGTCGATAGCACCAATTGTTGCTAAAATAGATTCCATCGATGATCGTAAAAGCAAAACAAGATTTCTACTTGGTCATTCAGTAAGAATTTAGCTCTAACAAATTTTCTAAAATTCTAGTTCATCAGCTTTTTACACCTATCTAAAATTCTAGTTCATCAGCTTTATACACCTATCTATCAAATCTGTCTTTTCATATAGAATTGTGTACATCTTGAGTTAATTCAAATCTGTGGCTTCAAAGTTGGAAAATTGAAGTAACTTAAAATAAGTCAACCCATGTAACATTTACACTGAGGAAAGGTAATTGCTCTCCAGTGATTTTGAACAGTACAATCATACCGCACAGGAGTATTTTGTCAAATTTCTAGAGATTCATCTTGATAGATGTTTAACATGGAAAAATTAAATAATTTGTAAGCGCACTCAAGTGGGAGAAAATTTGAGAAAGTTAATAGGACAAATATATGTCATTAGTTTATAGGAAAATTATAATATGTCTTTGGATAGCAAAGTGATGTTGTACAATACTATGCTTAAACCAATATGGTCCTACGGAATCAAACTCTAGGGGGCTGCATCCACAATCCAACATTATTTGTAATTCAAAAATTTCATAACAAAGTCCTAAGAATATTGTGGTCAATACTTCATGGTTCGTGCCAAAAAGTTTAATTTACAACGTTTTACAAGTTCATTAACTACATGTGGATATATCAAAATATTGTACAAAGTACAGGAGTAAACTGAAAATACATCTATGACAGACTTATCTGACATAATCAGACCCAAACGTAAAATTCAATGCGATCTAATAAAATTATGTAATAAGTAGTGAAGTGTTATCATAGGATACTCTTCTTCATATCAGTATTGAGCTCCACGCTAACCGGCAAGCATAAAAAAACTTACGTTGAAAAATCTGCATATCTTAGGAACTGTACAAGATAATTAATTTCTGTGAAAGAAGAGAAAAGCTAAAAAATAACAATTTTTACATTATTTCAGTGTTGTTCCTTTACGCGTAATTTTTAATTGTCTACATTTTGAAGTAGACTTTAAATGTAAAACAAGCAATTTACTTAAGACAATGTAAACTATACTCTATAGAATAAAAACTATTTCAACTATGATGTAAACAATAATTATTTTTCCACTAGATTTGCTTCATTTCAAGTACTTTATTAAAAAATAATCGGTCAACGTATTTAGATAAAGTTTCTAAAGTAGAAAAACACTGTCATCAACTTGGCTTGATAAACCATATAAAAATGTATTATATCTGCCAAGGTTATTATGAGTTTAGATTCAGTTTTATTTATTGAAGGGTGGAAAAATTGTTCCATCAATGGTAGAGCGATTGTTTTAATGTTACATATACTGCTATCAGATATTAAGCTTTTTTTTCTTACATGCTTAACGGGAGATTCTGAAACAGCTATGAAATGATCTGAAATTGTTGGGGAGTCTGTTGATATTGCAAAGGATCTGAATTCCTACTGTTGTTTATGAATAATAGTATTCGACAGTAGCATAAAAAGATGGGAAAATTGCCTCAGCAGTTCATAGTAATGGTATAGTAACTGAAACAGGCTACATCGGAAATCTACTTGCAAAAGATGTTTTAAAAAAAAAATTAATGGATCAAGCGTCATCATTAGAATTTAAACAAGTTGATTTTGAAAATTTTTTGGTTGATTAAAGTAGAATTGGGACCATGATGAACGAAACAATTTCCTAAACATATTTGGTTTGTTAATTCAAATTATAATAATAATATTTGTAGATACAATGGTGACATAAAACGTCTATGTATCAATATTAATTAATAAATCGAACTTGTTCTTTTTATTAAAAGTAAAATGATGTAAAGGTTTTAAAAAATTTATATTTATATAAATTTATTTTTCAAAAAATACATTTTACAATGAAATTTTGGTCGATTTTTATAACTCACAGATGTTCTATTGACATCTTCTAATAAGTTATAAAATCAATCAAACTGAAAATAGGAGTTGTATAGGTAGTCTAACACTAAAAATACCTACTGATGAGTTCTATTAGTGTTATGATGAACGAAACAATTTCCTAAACATATTTTGTTTGTTAAATATATAAAATTAGACTTGTACTCACCATAAATGACTGAAGCAAAAAAAATTCTAGCTTTTTCTTTCCTTCATTAGAGTTTTCATTTCAAATTTACGTGATTGTGGGTCCCACTGGTCCCACAATATTTATTTGCTCTTATTTGTTTATTTTTATTTATTTTTAATATTTAATGCACTTTGGGTAGCGAAATTTATTTATTTTATGTGAAAAAAACAAATCAAAGCAATTTGTATATGTATTGGAGCGTTCCGTCGAATCGACAGATATATGCAGGAAACTATAAAATATATAATAATATAATTTTGTTTTTTTTTTTGTAAAAAAATCAGTATTTTCATTTAAATTAATTATAATTCATTATTCTTTAATAGTAAAAATTGTCTGCTCAATGAAGTAGACATAATTATATTGTCTACAAGGTATTGTCAACGTGTATTTTACGTGCCACAACCCTGCATTATTTATATAAAATAATTATTTTTTTTTTCAACTTTTTTTGAAAACAAAAAAAACATAAAAAATAGATGAATCCCCAGATATTTGACAAAATATTCCTGTGGTACATAACATAACTAAATAGTAGACGATTCAGCAATGCTCAATGGTCATATACATGGACTGAACACAATTATTTATATGTTCACCGCTGAACACGCGGGATTTTAACTACAGGACGAGTAGTGTTCACCAGTGATAAACCGGGACACAACGTTTTAACTTATTGAAATGTAAATCATTCAGATGGTAAACATTAAATGAGAAGAAAGAAAAACCTGAGTTAATTTTACAAGAGTAGGTGACTTCAAAATTGTTACATATTCCATAAATGTACTTTAATATAATTTATTTCCACTTTGATTTGAAGTACTTATCTGTACTCTTAATTTTTGAAACGTATACACACTTTAAAAAATAAACATAAAAAATTTACAACAATATATTATTTATTTTTTCTTTGCTTTCACACACACTCACTAAAACGTCACGCTTGTATAACAAAAAAACCATAAAAAAAAAACATTTTTAAAATGACCTTAAAATCTTCTATTAATTTTAAAATTTGTACATTTTGATATTTTTATGAATATTTAAAATGAAAAATAAAATAACCGTAAAAATATGTAAAAAAAAACAAAATATGATCTGTCAAAAGTTATATTCTTGTATCCATGAATTTGTTCTTCTTACCTTAAAGCTAAATAATCTAAAAAAAAATAAAAATAAAAATAAAAACACAGAAACACAAGAAAGAATAAAATACGTGAGTTGCAGAAATTTTAACAGGTATAAATGTAACAAAACTGGATATGACAGATATCCTGGGAACAAAGTGAAAAAAAAATAACAAAACAACAAAACTGGTTAAACGAAGATAAACAAAAAGTATAAGGAAGAAAAAAAAAGGGGTGTACATGTGTGAAAATTTATGTCTACGGTTAGTGAACTGTTTAAAGTTCTTTTAAAAAAACATTTTTTTTTTTTTTTTTTGTTTTTTCATTTTTTTTTTTTTGTTATTTTTATAAAGTTTTTTATAAGTTTTGCCACCATTTTTGTATTATTGTTTAAGTATAATTTTTTTCTTTAAGCATTTTGGTCTTTTGAAATATACACGCTGCATGTCCCTTCTCTCATCAACTACACTCGTTTTTAAATGCAGTTAATGGATGTTAACATTGGAGAGGAATGCATGTGTCAAGATAAATGTTCAAATATAAGACAACGTAGTTTTTTTTTATTCTGTATTTATTTGCATTTTTTCCAACACATTTCTAATTGTTATTATAATTTTTATTTTAGGTTAAGAATGTTACACGCAGATAGCGATGTACTACTCACAGATCTGCAGAGGTTATTTTTCACATTTGGTGAAACTGTCAAAATGTACAAATTAGAGGCATCATGAGCAAAAAGAAAATCCATACCTATTTCTAAAGAATCCATATTAGATGTCAAAAATATCCATTAACAATAATAATTATCAAACAAGTGCCCAGTTTTATACATATCTGAATGTAAGTATTACAAATCTCGCAACACGAACACGAAAACAGAGATAAGAATCCAAGTAGGAACAGCCCCAGCCATTTCAGCTTATCTCTGAGATGTTATATGGAGAAACAAATTTCCGCTATTAGAAAATGATGATATGAAACAAAATATAATGATGATAATGTATTATAAAAGAGATGTATACAACCCATACTAAAGTACGCTATTGACACAGCCACAATTTTATCTAAATCAAAACAGAAAAATGTGAACTGCAGAAATACAAACTCTGAGCAAATATGTGGATACAGAGATAACAAACGTAGCAACAAAATCAGGGGCGTATATATGACATTCTAGATATTGTCCGTTATAGTTGAAATGGAAGCAGAAATGTGAATCGAATGGCGTGAATCGTGAAGGTGTGAATCGATGGTAGTGACGGATGACGAAATTAATATCAAACCAAAAATGGTATGAATTTTGAATATTGTCAACACAAATATGAGCGTATAAGATATTGGCAAAACAGGCACTAAATTCATAATTAAAGAAGAAGAGCAGGCTGAACACAACAGTACAAAAAGTTCTACTAACAGAACATTTTATTAAATTCATATTACTAGACTAGATTTAGATTAAATTAGATTTAATTTATTCCGAGAAGAATCCAGTCCCAACATCACCGCAGCCGCAAATGGGTTTATTGTGATAATCCATTTTTTTTTTTTTTTATTAGGTTTGTTTATTAAGTGGCGAAGTCTGCTACAAATTAGCACTTCGCATTCACAGACCAGATACTTAATATATTCCTTCTCTATTTGACATATTCTGCAAAGGTTCTTGGATCCGTCAGTATACCATACTAATTATACTTTGTCGAAAGAGGGTGAGCAGGTTTCCCACGTCTCTTTGCTTGGCATGATTTTCTTGAAAAGTTTCTCAAAATTATTTCTTGGCAAGCAGTAGTCGGATAATGCTATCGAAAGCGTATCATCCTTTTGGAGTACATGAACTAGTTCTGGGTGTACAACTTTTTTAATTTATGGAACATCACCAGTAATACATTTGTAGGTATGAACTATTGCTTGTTTTTGTATAAAGAGATGAAGGAGTTATAGATGAAGCAGAGTCTCTAATGATGCGGTGGATCTTGGCCGCATGGCTCCAGTTATCAACAAACAAGCTGAATGCTGTAGTTTGTTGAGTTTGTTTTGAGCTGTACCTTTTTTGCGTATCTTTTTGCCACCAAATTGTGAATGCGTAGGTTAAGGTTGGCCTCACTATTGCGGTAAATAACCATAATGTTATTTTGGAGTTTAGCACCCATTTACGGCCACATAGGCTTTTACATGTCCAGAGTGAAATTCTGGCTTTGTTATATCATATCGTACTACCAACAAGGATCTTATAATTATTCATTGTATATATCGACAATCAATAGATATGTTTTTTATGTGCATATTGATGTGTCAAGTGTCGGAGATAGAAAAAAAACGATCCATGTCAAATTAAGTTTCTGCCATAATCAACATCTCTGTAAATTCAGCATTTGACCATTTATATCGGAGACAGTGATTTGACACGGCTAATATTGATGACATCAATGGTTTAAATATAAAAATTTGTCACAGGTCATATCATAGGTATAGAACACCATAAACAAAACACAGCTACTATTATTGTCAATCATTCTGAATACTATTTTGCAAATTACAAACCAGATTATTGTTTTCAAACTAAATACGGCATGAAAAACATTTATAAACCCTCATGTTATAGCTTTTTAAGTAATACGAGGTCGGTAAACTGATTATGTCAACTGACTACTAATCCAGAAGAATTTGTGTTCGAATCAGGAATCTTAATAAAAATTTCAGTGCCATGCATAGTCTTAATGTTATCTCATATATTCTGACAAGAGCATGAAAAAACAAAGTCTGACTTTAAAAACGAATAATATTTAGTGAACACGTAAAGACGTAAAATAATGTTAAGAAATTTATCAATTCTGTTGGGAAATGAAAAATCAAAATAATAATAAAAATGTGTGTACAATTTAAGAATGATTATTTTAGTTGTTTTATTTGGATTGACACCGCCAATATAATCTCCAGATTAAAATTTGGTACTCCTCCAATCAAAATCAAAAGTTAAGAACACTATTAAAACTAATTTGGATCATTTACAGCCTACAGAGAACTGTTTACATCCAAGTAAATGAAAGCTTTAGTTTATTGCGTAAAAAACCTATAAAATGCGAGTACTAAGCTTCGGTGCTAATTTTATGTTTTTTTTTTGCTAATTTCCAGCCACTGGAAAATTTCCACCACCATATTATCATCATTATAGTTTACAGTGTCAACTAGCTTTACTTGAATGTGAATGTCATTTTATATAAATGAAATCTAATTTATAATATTAAATTGCTGCGGGAAGATAAAAATGTTTTGGTGTATTTATAGTTAGTAAAAAAAAAAATTAAATTTAATGTGCAACATTTTACATAGATACAACCATTACAGTAAATGTAATGTGAATATTTATTTCGAAAAATATTTCATAAAATGTTGGCAGTCCAGTTTTTATTGAATTTTTGAACTTTCTTAATTTTGAATTTTGTATAAAAAAAAATATAGTTAGTGTAGACTTATAAAATAAGGTATATCAGATAAGAGAAAAAGATTAAGTATAAATAGAAAAAAATGTAGGTAGATTTCATTTTGGAGTAATATTTTAAACATAATTAAATGGAATTATGATATTATGAGGACGTAGGTACTAATATATAGATATAGTTTTCCATTTTTAAATTACCAATAATTAAGTAGTAAATTTTATTGTCTGATTATGAGCATGCTGTACTCTGCGTTTGGGTTTCAGGATAATGATGATAATGATGAAGACTACACACAAGGACATCCCAGTGTCTTAGAAAAATGTAAAAAAAAAGCAAATTAAAGCCACAAGATTTTCTTCAAAGACATAATAGTTGATGTTTGATGTTACACTAACCCTCTCAGTGACAAATATTTTATTTTTGACGTTGTAAATTTATCCTTTATTCAGCTGGAAAGGTACACCTGATGTACCTTTTGGATTTTACTTTTTGAATATTTTCGATGCAAATTGACTAGAGGCTTGAATCTTTGTGAGAATTCATTTTTCAACAAAATTTATAATTTAAAATTTTTTTTAAGTAAAAAAAATAATTCGGGGGCGGGGCGGAGTAAACCAACCATTTTTTTTTTGTCTACATGGTCAGCTGGAATTTTATATATATATATTATTTTACATCGGATCTAACAACAATGGACTTGAGGAGATAATGGGCAAACACGGGTTAGGGAGAGAAAAAAACAACAACGGGGAAAGATTGATAGAGTTGTGTCAGACTTTCGATCTAGCAATCGGAGGGAGTCTATTCCCACACAAAGATATCCACAAATACACATGGACAACACCAAACGGAATCTCAAGAAATCAGATAGATCACATATGCATCGCAAGAAATGGAAACAATCAATGTTAGATGTGAGAAATAGAAGGGGAGCAGAAAATTAAATTATATTAAATTGAAAAAAAATTATTTTACATTTTTCATTTACATAAAGTTATATATAATAAATAACGGTACTTGAGTACTCAAAAGTTCATCATCAAAACATGAAAGAAAAATAGTTCGGTACCTAATGATAATAACTTTGTTATAAAAATGAAATCAAATTTTTCTGGACCTGAAACGTATACCATGTTCTGTAGGTATATGAAAAAAATAAAGATTCTAACTGAACTTGGGTACCTAGAATATGTCTTATCATCAAGATGTAAAACAAGAACAGTTCGGTACCTAATGATAATTTTGTTATAGAAATGATATACAATTTAATCTGGTACATGAAAAAAATAAAAATTCTAACGGTAGTTCGGTACCCAGAAGATATCTTATCATCAAAATGTAAAATATTAGATAAGAATAATTCGGTACCTACATAATTTATTTTGTTATAGATGTGAAATAAAATTTTTCTGGGTCTGAAACGTACATCATCATCAGTAGGTACATGAAAGTAAAAAAAAAATTAACGGTACTTAGGTACCCAGAAGATATATGTCTTATCATCCAAGCATGAAATAGTTCAGTACTTAATGCGGCTTAGCTTGATTGCTTTTGGTTCAAAAGGTTCTGGTTTATTCACATTCTTGTAAAAAAATCATATTCCCGGTGTCACAAAGTCTAGCCAATTCTCTACTATTTTGTGGGATCCAATCAAATGCAGTTTTTATTATATAAACAACTAAGCATTAGGATAATAATAGCCTTTAGTGCTAACATTCCGCAATGGTTGCAATAAGACATGATAGACAGAAAATGAAAGGTATTGGAAGAGCTAGCAGGAATTCGCAGAATGAGGTTATTTAATTTTTTCTGGAAATTCTATAAGTTATATGCATTACAGTGGTGTTTGAATCTGGAAACATAGCAGAAGGTATAT
Organism: Argyra leucocephala; assembly: GCA_963942445.1. Lineage (NCBI taxonomy): Eukaryota > Metazoa > Arthropoda > Insecta > Diptera > Dolichopodidae > Argyra > Argyra leucocephala. Next base: position 20,802,767 of record OZ012677.1, on the reverse strand, counting down.
GATTGCATATTCATGAAGCCCGGACTCTGAATGAATTTTCGTAACCCATTTCCGTTTTTTTATTCTATTTCTTGGGTATTTCTACTGTATAGGAGTGAACATCTGCGGCTTCTATTATTGCAAATGTGAGCTATTTATGACAAGAGAGTAGTTCTTTGATTTCTAATAAGCATATTTCCATTCCCACAAAAATTTATAAAACAGCGAAAATGCCCCTACTATATGACAATATGTTCAAAGAAGGTTAAAGGTGAAGCTACAGTTGGGTCGTTAATTAGATGAATTAAGCGATTTTGATTGACGACGTTCAAAATCGCCCAATTTGTCTAATTAGACATCCAACCGTAATTTAAGGTAGTCTAAGGCTGAAAGAGAAGCATCAGCCCAAATGTATGAGTTGTATTCCATCTGGGGTCATATAAATAAAAATTCTCATGATGTGTGAATTTTTACAGCTTGTGACTTATCCAATGGTATTTCCGGGTTTCTAGATACTGATTCATATTTTGTTCAATGTCAATTATGATAATAATAGTTCAGCATTTAATATTGTATGTGGCCGAATCAGGTCATATCAGAGGGTGGGCCATGAGGGCCATTTGGCTCAGCCCCGAATTGTAAAAGAATTTCCTAATTTGGTCACAGTAAGTGCGGAAAAACTAAGTTGAAACATGATTTATAAAATATATCACAAGATTATGCAACGATACAAAAAATATAGTAAATTTCAAGTTATTGTTATATAAAATGCCAATTGCATAAAAAAGAATATTAATGTTGAATCAGTATAGTAATATTTCTCAGAGATGGAAAATCCCTTAATCAATGAAAAAAACCATTTAAAATGCCTTAATAATTGAAATATTAACGTTATTGCAACAAACAAAATTTAATTATTGAAATACGGAATGCAACACTTGACGTCGAAATAGAAAATATTAACAATTTTATTGCAAGGATGAAGATAAAAACGTGAAGATTACTCTGAAGTTCAAAAGAGATTGCCGTGCTCTCCGAAATGTCAATTGATTTTCAATTAACTCGTCATATTACGTCACAGTTTGATGCTGAAGAACATTATAGAGTTAATGCTTTTTTATACATTATTGATTCGGTTATTTCAGGCTTGACACGTCACTTTGAGTCTTCACACAAAATTTGCCAGACTTTTGGATTTCTTTGTTCTTTTCAAATTTTATCAGACGAGGAAATAAAATCGAGAGCAAAAAATATGCACTTAAAATATTCAAAGGAAGTTTCAAATGAAATATTTGATGAAATGATATTTTGAAAAAATATTTTTGAAATAAACTTTGATATAGAATCTCCATCGTCTCCAGCGAAGTTGCTGCTAAACATTTTAGAAAAAAACCTAGTTGAATTAATTCTCAATATATCTATAGCTATAAGGGTTAAAAATTTTAACAGATTTGTAATGAGCCACGTACGGTTGAATGGGTTATCAATTTTACATATAAATTCAGACATTGCACGAACTATTGACTTTTCAATTATTATAAAAGATTTTGCTAATACTAAAGCTCGAAAAGCATATTTGTAATTATTTCATAAATCAAAAATAACAAAAGAACTATGTAAATTTGTCTTTTTGCACAAACAAGAGGCCTCATATTTTTTATTGGCCTAGGCACCCAGTTATTAATTTTTTTTTGTATATTTTAAAATTCAATATAAATAAAACATCCTAAAAAATGGCTCTAAATAAAATAACATCCTAAAAAATAGCTCAAAAGCTTGTTCATAAATTTCTAAGTAGATTTCTAAGTAAGTAGAAACTCTTGGAGTTAGAATACAATTTTTAAGAAATTTCTTACACTAAGCAAAAATATACTTTATAACTTTCACGTAAACAAAAAAACAAAATCAGTGTATCATCAATTAAAAATCACTAATAATCCTACAACGAACAACATTCAAATTTAAAATGGATTTAGCAAAATTTACCACATTTTTTAATTTGAGTAAAGAAATTTTTTATGAGATTAAAAAGAAAAGCAAAATTTCACACATCGAATTTGATATAAAATACAAATAAAAAACAAAATTCACTCTTCAAAAATATGTAATGCCAATTAGAACTTCAATAGACCGAAACAAACAATTTTGTTGTTTTTTTTTTGGTCGTAATGTTTTTCAATAAACTATTAAAAATTTCAAACTAACAAAAAATAAAAAAAATAAAAAAAAACAATTTTTTAAATAAACACATTGTCCTGTTGCAATTTCATAACCAAAAACTATACATAATGCATATGGGTATGATATTATTGTCTATGTGTGTGTATATATAAAAAATGTATTTTAGTGTAAAAAAATAAAATCCCTTTATTGTTTACATAAACTTTTAACTTGCCAGTAGTTTACACCCTGTGGTATAATAAAAAACCAAAATATTTTCCTAATTTTTGGTTGAAATAAATTTAAGGCTTACAAAGTATAAAAAAAAAACACAAACAAAAAAAAATATAGAAAAATCAAAAAAATAAAAATTTTCTTTCCTTGCACATGGAATATGATGGCATGATGATGACATGTTGAAAATTTTCTTTTTACAAAAATTATCCTGGAGACTTATTATTTTTTTTTCTTATTTTTTGTTATTATTATTATATTGTTATGATTATCATTGTTGTTAGTAGAGTATAAATATTCTATGTATGTTTAAAAAACAAAAAACAAAAAAATAAATAAATAAATTGTGCAACATGATTTCAAGAGTTTTTGTTTTTTTTTTTGTTTTTTATTCCCATATGTTGTTTGTAATAATCCTTTTTAGAATATTTTATCCATTATAAGTGTGGAGAACGTAAATACTTGGATTTTAAAAGTTTTGACAAAAAATAAAACAAAAAAACAAAAGTTTTACTCTGTCTACTATACCGACAATTTTATTACAAGTACACATACATAGCTATTATTAGATATAGAAATAAAATAATATAGTAGGTATTTTTTTTTTTTATAGAATAGTATTATGTACAAAATATTATTGTAGATATTCAGATCTGTTTTATAAAAATAAATAAAAATACCAACTTATTTCGTTTTCCCAAATTGTGAGAGTAGAAATGCCTTATCATTTGCGTCATAAAAACTTGACCATTGATTCTTATTTTTTTAATAATTACTCGTCCTTTGTTGAAAATAAGAGCTTCGGATTAACTTGGTCCATCTAAAATCTCTAAGATAAGATTTTGGAGTAGTCTACATACTCTTTAAGAATGCAATTCTGATATATCCGAATACTAGAATACATTATAGACTTTTGAAATACGGTTGAAAAAATATTGCGGGGTACTGTAATGTTTCAGCTTTTAGAAAATGATTTATATTAAGTAGAGCTATACTTTATAAATATTTTACATAATAAACCTTTTAACTAGTTTACAAGAAAATAATTATAACTTATCGATATCATCGATGGCACACTTATGCAAAGTGCAATTTTTTCAAAATTCTTATTAGGACAGATTATGCTATTTTAAAAGTGTCTGTTTTCCATCGTCTAAGTTTCTAAGACATTCAATGCGTAGCTTCCGAGATATAGAATGTTAAAATAGGTTAAGTGAAAATGTTGGTGTTCATTTCAGTATAAGTGTAAAAACGGTGTTTACTAATGTAATCCAACTAATGCTGAGTGCCCACTTTTAGAATACAAATCATATAAAAAATTATATATCTACCAGTCTAACACAAATATACCAAGTGCTTAGATAGAATATGAGAGCTAATAAATAATAGTTATGGTAGGTGCCAAATTTTCAAGTCAATAAAATGCAAAACATGAGTACAAAAAAAACGTTGTTTCAGTTTTCTAACTTAAATAGTACGCTTTTGGAAAGCTATCAAATTTTCAAATTGCCGCCCCGCAAAATTATGATTTTGCGACTTAGCGTAAGTGTGTTCTAAGCCATCGATATTTCTTTAAAATTTCATGATACATTTAAAAATCTAATATGCAAAATAAAGGGGTTTGATCAATCAAACAAACTGTTTGTCTTCGAAAGGCGTTGATATGTGCTAGAAAATTATTAAATAATGCAAAAGAAGCATCATGATCAGTTCCCTAAGTCATGTCGTGGCGATTGCTAATCGAGGCTTAAAACAGAGTCGAGTTTATTACTTCAAAAACTCAAATCTGTGCTATATCCAGAAAAATTTACATTTTTAATCCTGATGTTTCATTACAAGATTAATGTTAGCGGTTTGAAACCTTAGGCATGTTAGTTCTGCATTTAAATTGAAAAATTATCTAAAATTACCATATGTTCGATGTTGCAATCTACATTGCGACCTCCTGCAAATCTATAATACTTCCAAAATACACATATGGGCTGGTCTTTCTAGTAATGCGTTATAAAACATTTCGATAAAATACGAAAACGGGTTATTCGTTTTATCAATGACCCAAATCTTGCCTACTCATATTGCTTCTCTTAGCCGTCGTCGTATAGTAGGTTATATTTTTAATAGATATTTCGTAGTCACGGACACATTCCAAATGAATATTAAATCTGTATTACCTTCACTTAAACGTCTGGCTCGTGAAACACGAAGGGCAGCATGTGCTCATCTCTACACCGTAGGAGTCTCTAAATGGCAGGAGATAAGTTATGAACACTCGTTTTGGATATGCATAAATAAAACAAAAGCAAAACCCCCCGATAAAAAAAACATCTGACAAATAAACATCTGATCTGATGTGTTGATTGAATTCTTTACTAATGTGGAAGTTAATTGATGGCCTATAATAGATATTGACGATGAAGATGAAATTTTGTATGTTCGTACTTTAATGTTGTCTATTAACGTTGTAATATGATGCAATATTAAAGAAAGAAATTTCACTTTGTTATACAATCATATACACCTATATTCATAAGGGCTGTTTCGAAAATGAACGAAGTTTGATACTAAATAACAGTTTTAATATTCATCTTCAATTTGTAGTGAGCTGTAATCGTCAAATAACTTTGGGTAAACTTCTTTTTTTTTTACGTGGATTGGTGAGATCTTCAATGAACCCCGTAGCTTACCTTGTGTGTCATATTTTTACTGACTAAACCACACCCCTCCCATTAATTTATTGCTTGTGTTATTTTCTTTCGTTCTAAGAGAAATTTTTCGAAATTATATCGTATTAAATCTATTGGCTTAGTTTTTTTAAGCCTTCTGGTACTATTTTGTTTTTCTAGCATTTGAGTGGCCTCAGCGTTAGCATGGCCCTCTTGACGAGCCAAATGTTTTGCTGCATATCTCTTTATTTCATTTGCTATATAAAATTTTTTTACCTTGCCCCTTGGTATATTTACCTTGCGCAACTTTATTTTGGAATTTTTGTATACAAAGTACATGTGCTCGTTTGTCATATCCCCATATGTGTATGCCTTACAACCAATTATGCCTTGTTAATTTATTTATTTATTTATAAATTTATTTATATAGGGCTTATAATCAGATTAGGGTTTATCAAGCCCGAACTTATAACTACAAAGTTACTTACAAAACTACATAATACAAAAAAAAAATTGTTATAAAAATTTTAACGCAAGAGTAATTCTAGAATTATTGTTATTTTTTTTTTTTTTTTGTTTTACTTAAATTTATATATGTAGTATGTACCTACTACAAAATAGTTTCAAATTTTGTTTATTAATTCTATTTTTTCTATAAATTTAATAACATTCTCGGTGGTTTCAGATTATCTTCTTTGAGAACTTGAAGTCCACTTATAGTAAATTCGTTTCTTTCATTTCTGTACAGGTTGCAGTTATTGGGGAATTGTGGTCACAATTGCATATAGGGGGACCATTTTTAGGTCTTTCAAACAGATAGCTATGCGTAAGCCTGATATACCCAATCCTGAATCTCGTAAGAACTATTGACGATTTCCTGGTGATTTTTTCTATATTGTTTCATTTACTAGTGGACAACTTAATCCTCTTCAACTTGTTCGAATCGGGGATATTTTGCCAGTTTTGGTTACGTTTGATCCATAAAGCTTTACTAACTGCTTCTTTATATATTTTGTTAAGTACAATGAGCGAAAGCCAATTTGAAATAAATTTGAAAGTCCAAAATTCTTAAAATGTAAATATGACTTAAATTACTTTGGAATACAATTCTATCATGACCCACATTAAATTTTATAAACAAAAAGTTTAAAAGGATGTAGTGATTCATTTTATCATCAACCCTAAATTGACGTCCTTCGTTGTATCATCTGAACATCAGCGTATTGTTGGAGCACTTTCCCCATGTTATTTATTATGTCTCGTAAGTTTATGCTCGTGCTCAGATGAAATAAAAACAGTTGGAATTAAAACTGTCAAAATTTTTTATTGTATTGAAGGTCCAACCCTACACAGTGCAAACTCCTAGGTGACTTAAAACTGGTTATGGAAGTTATTTTGTAGTAAAATTTGTTTGAATGTAGAACCATATTCCGACAAACGTGTTTTCCCAATGCAAAAATATACGTACATACTAAACAACAAAAGCTTACAAGAAATATTAATAAATTAATTCAAAATGTCCCTCTACTGTTCAAATTAATTATCAGACAATTTCGTTTCCTCAATTACTGAGCATTTTGTGTATTACGGTATAGAGTTAAACCTTGAAGATTTGACTAAAAAAAATATTTAATGTTGATAAATATCATTTTTGATATCATTTCAAGCGTTTTTGTTACATATTTACTATGACCGCTACAATTTATCACAAGACTAAATGAACCGCTAATTTAATTGAATCGGTAATTACCAGTTGTTAATGTTCAAAACTTTACTAGATACGCTCTTCTTAATATTTAAAATTTTGTAAAAATAATTTTGTAATACCCAGAAAATGAATCTGGCAAGACTTAAATTTGCAAAGAAAAACAGAAGAAGAAAAATTTCATGTAAAATTTTTAATACAATAATCTTTATTTATGATGGATTAGATTTTCTTTAAATATTTCACATTAAACTGTAATTCTTATTATGTAATGTTTTAAAATAAAAAAAAAATAAAAAAAAATTCTTTAGTTAGGTATCGTAGAGTAAAAATATCTGGGAGGTTAATTATTCTAAAAAAAAAAATATTTTTTAAATGCTAGATATAGAAAATAAATGCTTAACAATGGGATAGTTTAAAGATCAAATTATAAATTGGAAGTTTTTGTTGAAAGTACTGAGATAATAAATAGATGTTATGTCAGATAATATTATGACATTTATTTTATTCGATTACAACATTAAAAGTAAATGTAGTAAACAATGTGTTATAATAGGTACAGAAATATATTCTAGGGTTCTTGAATTGCTTTCTAAATTTTTGTTATTAGGTAATTAAAATGTTTTTGATCTGATATTTGATAGGTCCTATTAATATGTATAGTATGATTACGATCGTTTATAAAAAGATCATTAAGGTAATAAAAACTGAAGCATTTTTGTGGATTTAATATTAAATTTATTTGATGGATTTGGATGCATGCCCTTTATATTCAAAATAATTATTTGAAGTCCAATGGTTTACAGGAAAAAAATCAAATAATTCGTACTTACAAATATTTTGTTTATATTGTTGGATAATCTTACTAAGAGTTCAAATGGATTATATTGCTAAGATTTTAATATATATAACATAATTTCTAAAATATAAAAGTTGCAATAATATTGTATTGTAAATCGTATATACATATGCAAATATGTAGTGATTTAAGTGCTAACTTTTTTTTGTTTGTTGAAAATAGTGTTTCAGATTTAAAGCGTAAAAAAAGTAATGGAGATATAATTCAGAGGTTCCAGAATAAAGTCCTAAATAATATTGTGAGCGCGCCCTGGTTCATCAGAAACTATGACCTACATAGAGATATGCAAATAGAATCTGGCAAATAAAGAAATACACAAATTTGGAAGAAGTCACTGTGTAAATATTGAGGTAGTCAACAATATAAATATAGCCAGAGGACTCAAAAGAGTAAAACCTTTTGAGTTAGTGCAGCAATGATAACGTACATTCTTCAGGACTCGTCGCGTCAGTGATCGGGAGCTTACTCGCCCCCACATTCAGATAGATTTGTTCTTCCGGGATTTGTGAAAATTTTCGTTATGTTGACTAAGTTATGAAAGCGAAGTACTCTACAATAAATATAGTTTTTCACATTTAAATTAGTCTATACCACAAAAATTCTATACAGAAAAAGCTATTGTAAAACCCGTAGGGTGTTCATCCTATAGACTTGGAATTATATAAAACAAAAAAAAAATCAACGAAACGACGTACTTTACAAGTCTTATAAATTTGTTTGGAGAGCTGGTTGCTGATCGCTGATGCGATGGGTCTTCAAGAGTATAAGTGAATATGCCAAAGAAAAAGTTAGATAGACATCGCTACTTGTCTACATTTAAAATTAAAATAAAGCCAAGAAAAAATTGCTCATTAGTCCTGTAGGACTAGATCGTAATATAGGAAGGGTGTGGTTTAGTGGGTAAGAATCCAACACGCAATGTCAAGCTACCGATCTCATTATGTCTTTCCAACCAGCCTGCGTACAAACAAAAACAAAAGATTTAAAAACTTTCTTTAAAAATATGTGCTAATACATGATTTGAGAGTATTGCGCTGGCATGGTTGTATTTTGGATGTAATACTCTTTGGCGAGTACTATAGCGACGACTTAATGATGGTCTGTTGTGTAATAATTATTTTTTTTATAAATTCCAAGATTTTGTAATGATCTATATTATATTTATTAAATATTCATATTGTAATTTATTTATTTTGAGTATAGTAGCAGCGTTTGCCGTCGGAGATCTGCGCTTCGATCAATTTACCATATCAATGACCCGTTTTTGTTTTTTGTGTTTTTCCTCATGTCTTATAAATCACAAGGAGCTCTTCGTTTTAGTCTTAATATCCTCCGAACCTTCAATTGTCATTAGGTTACGATTTAAATTGTTTAGACTTGAAGTTTGAGTCTGTAGCTGCTGCTATAGTTAGTTATTACATTTGATGACGGGTTCAATGTTTGAGTCGTATTTACAAGTAAGCTCAACACCTTATTTTGAAATCTTTGAATAATGTTAATGTTGGTTTTCGCTGCGAAAAATTCAAAACTGGATTATAAATGTACAAATAGGTCTTATCATACCTTTATAAATTAATATGTTATTTGTTAGTTATTGTCTGTGTGTTCTAATACCCATTAGCCTTTATATACTTCTTATTTTGATATCAAGCTGTTTCGTTATACTATCAATATGTTCATGGCAGCTTAGTCTGTTTTCTAAATGTATGCATAAGTACTTCACATAATTTTTTTATGATATGATTTTATTATCTAAAATGACTTGAGGATAGGTACCTTTCTCTAAAGTAAAAGCAATATGTGTTGACTTCAATTCATTTACTTTTATTTTCCATTTTTGTAGCAATGTACTTGAATATTTGTTTGCTTGTAGTTCGAATGATGCTATTTTAGGGTCCAGATTTCGAACCATAAGAGCGGTGTCATTGGCAAAAATTAAGAATTTTATCCATGGTATTGTTGGAATATCAGCCAATAACAGCCGATATAGTATAAACCTGAATACACTACCTCTTCGGGAATGCCAGATATAGTCTAATGTCAGATATAGTCTAATGTATCACATAAAACATTCTGTTTTCAGCGTAGCTTTTCAGAATTTCATAGAGATTACATTATTTGAAGTTGAACATAATGCCAGGATACCGCACCTTATCGAAAGCTTAAGTAATGTCAAAAAAAAAGCCGCTATGGAAAATTTTTTGAAATCATTGATAGTTTTGATACACAATTCGTGTAATCATTGATAGTTTTGTTGTGGCGGAAAAACTCGAGCTGCAATCAAGTCGTAACCGAATTTATGCTTTGAATATTAACTTCTGCTTAGGAATTTTAAACATAGCATTCTTCGCTACAAAACAAATGTTATCGTGCCATGAACGTTTGCTTTTCAACTTTTCAAATTGTTAAGTAATGCTGGGTTTGTGAAGACTTTTATAATATTTATATTTTCCAATTTTTGGATTTATTTAAGGTCACTGTTTAGAGAAGAAGATATGAATTACTTCGTTCTATATAAACTGAACTCTGGTTCAATTCAGTAGCTTTTGTCAAAGAAATGCGACGAATCAAGGATACCGTAATTAGCAAAACTGTGAATATGATTTTAAGTCGTGGATAGTGGATCATTTATAAATAAGTAAATACTTTTTAAATACTTAAAATCATTAATTTTTCACAAAGTAGTTAATTCATCATCAATCATCATTGATCCTGTGGTTCTTCGTGGGTGCATAGGGCATTAACAAACTCAGTTTTGGGTAAGCGTCTCAAAATAGTTAATTACTATAATATCTGTTATCATCTATATGATGTTCTGTTATAATGTCGTGTTCTGTCTCATCTTGATGAAGAGACAAGTTCAAGCTCCCACAACATTTTAGCTAAGTACTTACCAAAACATTGCTGTTTACTCAATCAATTTCTACTCACCTACCGAGTATAGCGTATAAAGAAATATTTTGGCATAATAATGTACAAATCATGTAAATTTGATGTTGCTTATATCTTACTATTGCTTAATACTGTTTTTATACCTAAATATTTCTTTTAATTGTGTCTTTTCAAAATCTAATAATTTAAAAAATATAATAAATTGATCTGTAAAATGTAGGTGATTCAAACTTTGAGGTGATTGCTTTAATGGTGTATTAGGAAAGACGATCAAAGGTATACTAATCTGGAAAAATATACTTATTCGATTTCCACGGTGTGACCACCAATCTGTTACCTTTACTTAATTGTTGTTTAACTAGTAAAATTATTAAAAAAAGGAAATTGCAAAAGAGTTGGTATCAGGTTTAAAAAAAATTAATAAAATATGTAAAGCAATTTGAAATACGACGTTCTTTCCTATATTATTTTTTATCAATGATCTTCTATCAAAATATATTCAATTTGATTAATAAGATTGTAAGGAATAATCAATTTTGCAGTGATCCACCACTTTTGAAAATAAGCACAAATAGAAGCTGCTAGGCAAATTAGTACTCGTTATAATAATGTTTCCAGACAATATCAGTACAATGTCAATAATGCAGCATATAATCTATGCACTGGAAACCTATACATTAATTTATATTGATTTTTGGTATGGTAAATGAAATTGCAATAGTATTGGACAGAAATTTGGCCTCTAGGAATCACTCAAGTTGGTAAATGATATTGAAAAAGTACCGGTCAAAAATTGTGCTGTATGAATCACTCTTACGAGGTAAATGATATTACAGTTGTATTGAGCAAAAAATTATGCTCTATGAATCAGTACTACGTGGTTAGACGAAGGTTAGTTGATAAAATTTTTAACGATTATACCAAGTGAAGTGAATCGGATGCCAGTTGAGTGTCAGACAACAATCAAATTGTTTTGAACAATCAAGCATCGGTTTCATTCGTCCTATATGTGAATGTGGACAATACTAAATTATAGATGATGCAATATGCTGCATATATGTGATCTTGACCGTTACAAAACGACAAACATTCGTTATACAAATTCAAATCGAAATATTATTGTATCTTGTCTATGCAAATATTCCGATTAGTCTGTTGATTTTTAATATTCTTCTAAGCGTTTTTTTTTTTTTCACAAATAACAAAATTTATTTACAATGAAAGTGAAGTTTAAAGTATTTACACCTCATTTTCTTAAAAAGTAAATAACTATATTATGTCAACCTTAGTGTATTCTTGAATAAAGCCACTAAAACTACTATGCATAATATTATACAATATGTACAAAGCTTAGACATTTTCAACACTTGAGTGTATTTAAAAAGAAAATGTATTTTGTATTTACAAACTATAAAGGTGGATTTACAGTCGAGTTTCAGGATAAAAATTCTATTCATTTTTTTTTTTTTTCTTTTTAACTTTCATTTACAGTAGGTCTACTCAAAAAACATTTCCGTTTATTTCTTTATAGAATTTCTTATTTTCTTATGGTGTTGCAAACAATTTTCACATTTTTTTAAAATCGTTTTTTGTTCTTACTTTGAAAAAAAAAATGTAAAAAAAAAAAACTGTTTATAATGTACGTAAGGATACGTAATAATATGTTAATGCATTTTAATATGGAATACGTTTTACATAAAAGAAAATATGTTGACTCATTCTCTATTTATTTTTTTTTTTTTCGTTTTAGTTTAGGTACACAATAATATTAGTGAAGAAATCTAGCCCTGTTTACATTGATATTATTTTGTAGTTTATTTACGTTGTAGTTTATTTCATCATACACAGATGCATACAACTTCCGTATTTTCTATATGAAAAACAAGATTTAAACTTTGTTTTTGTAGCAAAACAGTGTTTATATACCTTCATAAAGACACCAAAGTAATGTTGGTAAATATAACACAAAAAAATAAAAAAAAAAAACAAAAATAGAGAAAAACATTTTTTTTTTCACACTTTTATTTATGAATTCTCATGAATCTTTTGCTAATATTTTATTATACAGTTGCAAATAAACTTTACTTTTAATCCTTATTATTCAAGCAAATTTTTTTTTTTGTATTTTTATAAAAATCTCTTGTTAGCTCCTAGTTTTTATGAAATTTCAAAATATTGTAAAGCGAATTGCTAATAATAAAGAATTTAATATTCAAAATATCGTCGGCTGAGTTTGCAAAGTTCCATAAGCCGTTTTCACTTTTTTTGACTTAGGGACAGATTCTTAGGTTTTGCGATACGCTCTTTCTTTTAGCCTGAACTGTTTTTCGGTATCTTTTACCGTTTCGGAGATATTTAGTTCCGGATTGACCTATATCCACCTTTGTAATACTTTGTTAATTATAAAATGACCGATACGCCAATTTTTTGGATATGGGTCATTTTTTGTATGAAGTTTGACGTCAAGATTGACTTATTTCTGAAATGCCCCATATCCATATGCCTGACACAGATGCCCAACAACTGATCAAAACTATCTAAAAGCATTAAAAATAAAATAATTGTGATTGAAAACGTACGCTTTTGTTATGGGAGGAATAACCATTGATGTGAAAAACGTATGGTTATTCTCGTGATAATAGAACCGTTCATCTTCACGTTCATCATCTTTTTAATTATTGTTATAAGTTAAGGTATACCTAGGTAAGCTACATAATACATAGTTTTAAGTTGTTTATTTTTTCAGTAATTGAATTATTGTGTTATGTTATATTGTTTTTGTTTTAGATTATAATATTGTTATAAAAGAATTTGATCTCAATGAAATAAATTGATTTTTAATTTGGAATTTTTGAATACCATAAATATTTTTTAATACGTAGTGGACCATACATTTATTTGTAAAGTTTAGTGATAAAACAACCCATATCCAGGTAAATTTTACCAGCGTACATGAATTAAAATAAACTTGTTCAAAAAAGTGAATATGGGTCGTTTGGGAATCGATTTTCAAAAACAAAAATGCCAATAACTTATAAACTAGAAGGCGTACGCACTTGAAATTTTGTAATTAAAATAAAAAAATAAGTGTTAACTTATTGTGAAAATTACAAAAAATCGTATCGTTTTTTTTTTAAGTAACTTTAAACTTTACTCGAAACCGAGTTGATAGCATATGGAGCCTTTCAGGACTCAGCCAACGATATGTAAATTTATTTAAATTTCTGATAATTTAAAGGCTAGATGGCACAGTAGACATAGCGGTTCCAGTTAATAGTTTAAAGTTTAGGTTATCACTCAAAATAAAATGGAACTATACTATAATTATGATGGCGAAGTTACTCTACAAATAGATACAGTTTTCATCATCATCATCATCATTATCCTGCAACCCCATTCGTGCGGCATAGGACGAAAGATATAGTTTTCCACATTTAAATTAATATACTATAGTCATCGCTTACAATTTTTGTAGTATAGCCTCTTCGAACTAGAACTGTGTAAATATAAAAATTAATTCATCAATCGCAGCTCTAAAGGTCTAAACTATGGAAAACCTTACCATCTATTATGTTCCCACAAACATATAACTTACAAGTTTTCAAGAGACGGGTAAATAAATATCTTTTAACCTGTCCATACATTTTTGTACTAATTCTTCTTTTCTATTCTAAGTCTTTTATATTATTTTCTAATTTTGCTTATTATTCTTTGCTATCCTTCTTTTCTTTCCTTCAACTTTATATGGCTTAAATTCTGCGAAGGCAGTTAAGGTGCTTATCCCATTGTTTTGGTCTAATATATAAAATAAAAAATAGTTACCTATATCATAAAAATTCTAAAGAAATAACTGATAACAATAATAAAAATTCTAAAATAATAACATTTCTGCGAAATTCGGGAAGAAATGTTTAGACGAAGCCGCTCAGCACGCTAAAACGATAAATAAGACTGATCACAAAATAAAATATTTTTTTTTTTTATTATTTAAAACGAAGGTGACCCTAATATGTCGGGGCCGGCATGTAGGCTTTTACCCCTTTATGCCCTTCTCCACCCTTAACTTATTCGACTCTTTTGATAAAGGCCAATAGGTTTGTGGATTCTATCCTGCAGAAGTTTTCTGAGGTTATGTTGTGCGTTTTCAACAACCTGAGTCTCAGCATTGAAAGAGCTAAACACTCTCCTACAACATGTGTAGAGGTTGCTTCCTCTTCTATTGAGAGTTAGCAGCAAGTTGGTTATTTTGGTGTTTGTTCTTGGTACATATATTTTGGAGACTCTGTGACCTTCAATATGCTCCCAAAGAATGTTTGTTTCCCTCTTCAGGGTGTTTTCTATCGATAATTTGATATTACCAACAGACATACCAATTGACGGTTCCGGGCCATAAATGTTTCCCGCCGATGATCTGGCTAGTTCGTCAACCTTCTCGTTTCCAATCAAGCCACTATGACCCAGTATCCAGATCAGTTGTACCTTGTTTCGTATCCCTATGAGCTTTAGGGCTTCCGAACACTCTCCCACCAATCTAGATTTCATACAGTCGTAGATTTGACTGTCACTAAAGATTCTAATGACTTTGTTAGACCACTTTTGTTCTTTTATTATATTCACTGCTGCGTTTATGGCAAAGACTTCAGCCTGGAAATAAAATATCAATGAATAAATAATTAATTGCGTATAAATACATAGACAGTTTATATTATTAATATAGATACAAACATATTATTATTAATTAATCCACTCATAAAAATAATATAGATACATACATACATATATTTTTTTGTTTTTGTATTTTTAAATATTGTTTTACAAATCTGTTTATAAATAAAATAATAACAATGATGTAAAATGGGAGGCTAATATTGAAAGAAATTAAATCAAAAAAATAAAAATAAGAAAGTTTTAAATAATAAAGAGCTGAAACGTAATTGAATGGGATTTGTACAATAATATGAATATTTATTGACGATCGCAATTACATATGCATCCATCGCCAAATGAAGGATCTTGACACTTATATTATGGGTTGTTAGAATAAATATGGCTTCCATATTAATAAGACGCTCAAAATCATGTTTCATATATCATTATCTATATTTAGGCTTATTCATATTCATATAGGACAGTTATTCTTGAATGGTTGAATGTTATCTGACAATAATTAACTGGCACCAATATTTAGTTCATATAGTATAACCGTTAATAGTCATCCTTTTGTCAACCAAGAAATAGTGATATTCCAATAGTGACGATCTTCTACGAAAGATATACTAGAGCATCAATACCATTATGAATATATACGATTAACCTACAACAAATATTTACCCATATACTTGATAAAATTTGCTAAAATCAACTAATGTTGAAAAAAGCTAAAAATAAGTGATTTATTTTGAATACGAGACATGATGGCAATATCACAATGTCCCGAAACTTATAATCTACATTATTATTTCACCACATAATACCATAAATAATTGAATATCGTGAACCATAAATTATCGAATAAAAATTTAGTATGTGAACTGCGAATATATCCCCAGTGATCCATTTTCTTCCTTGAGGTATTGTTATTATTATAAGTGTTACCGCAACTTTTCTTTTCCCAAGTTTAACCATTGTACGATCATTGAATATTATTCCGGTTTCCGCAAATAATACTGTTATAGCTTTAAAAGATCTAACCTAGAGAAAAATATATTGTATTTTCAGCATTTTAAAACAATGGATTGAAATACACCTTTCCCTCTATTTACGCGGTAGGTTTTTGGTGCGGTTTCAAAATAAAAAAAAAAAAAATTTTTTAACAAACAAAAATATTGTTCTACGATCGTTGTATAAAAATACATGAAATTCCAAAAAACCAATGGATGAAAAAATTTCTGGTATAGTACGACTATCACATTAAGTAAATGGTTTTGAGGATTTAGCTGTTGAGGATATTCAAGATTTGTTTGCTGATCAGGAAAGAGATGAGGATGAATTAATTAATATCGTGATCCATAGTCCTGCTGAGCAAAAATCTGAAAGTGATGGCGAATCTGGTGAACCAAATTTATTTACTGCAAAAAATATTGGCAATGCCCTGCAATTAGCGAAAAACAAAATTCTAAAAATCGATCCAAACGTTGAACGTTCGAATTTTTTTTACCAATTATGCCATTTTCTTTGAGTTCCATTGCTCGATGTACGGGATTTTTAAATTTTGAAAACTAATCCACTCAATTTATATGGACTAAACTCTAATCAATTTACGCGGTTTTGAGTTACGCGGACTGCGTAAATCAAGGGATAGGTAGGGTATTTAAATTTTCAACAAAATAAAAAAATTTTTCCTTAATTTAATTTTAAAAAATATTAAAACATTTAAATAATAAGAGGTATACATTTGTGCTTGGAAGTGGGAAAATTTCCATAAATTTAATATCACAGGTGATCACGATATGTGGGGATGAAAATCGAAAAAATTATTAATGATGAATTTGTACCTGTAACGAGGAAAATGTGTGTGCAACTTTGGTGATCACGGTAACTAACGTGTCATACCTTAAATATTAATTACTTTCATTATTATTGTTGTCTTTAATCTATATTATAGTGTACTATGTCGCCGCGGTTTAAGTAATGTAGTATTATGTAAATTAGTATAAATACAACAAATGTTCGATTAATTCTGTTTGTTCGTCTAATTGTTGTTGTTGTTGCAGAATAATTTTAATAATCTTTTGTTGTAAATTCGTGAGACGCAACGACGGCAAATGCCCATTTTTACCCTATGGAAATATCAACATTGTTCAAGATATGTTACGGGTATTTATTCCAATACTTCCGGTTTTCCAAAAAACGGACAGATTTTTTTGGGTATCCCTTTTTCTAAAAGACAAATATTTATTTTATATAAAAATCATTGTCCTGTAAATGTATACGTGTGGGCATAAATAATACGTACGGAAATGATACAGGTTTAAGTAATATAGTAATTCGTATATCGTAATTTTATAAAACCTTTTAAATTCATTTCTAGTTTCTATGTTTCTTAATTTTTAAAATGATCAAAGTCCCAAATTGTAACAAATGACATATCTATATACATACTAAGCTTCAAAAATACTGATTTTTTTTATAACTTTATTTAAGAGGCCTTTGAACACAATATAGGTTTTTGCAGGTCAGGTCTTCACATTATTTTTTTAATTTTTTTTTTTTTGTTTTTGTTTCTATATAAAATAATACAACAGTTAAATTTTTCTTATACATATATTAATTATATGAAGTTATTATAACAAAATATTTTCTATTTTATTCCGTTTTTTTTTAACATTTAATATTTTTCATTTAACATATTTTATTGATTTTATTTAATCTTTTGTTTTAAATTGTTTTGCATAGTTCAATAGCTTTTAGGAAATTTATTATTTTTCTATAATTAGTTTCATTATCACTCTTTAAAATATCTAGACTATTACTTTTTAAATATCTATCTCTATCTCTTGAATATCTAATACAAGTTTCGAACAGATGTCTAATTTGGCACAATTTGGTGGTGTTGTATTATCAAATATAAATTTGTGTGTTAAATTAGTGTGCCCTATTGTTATTCTAGTAATCACGAGCGACTCTCTTCTGTTAAGTTTTTTTTTTTTTTCTCCTATTACTCCGCGTGGTAGCATAGGGCTTCGATAGTGAACCTCCATTCCTCTCTGTTGAGTACTACTTCCTTAATATCGTCCCAGGTATAATTGCTGACTGTTAATTCTTGATCGATTGTGCGTCTCCATGTGTTGTATGGTCTGCCGGGTCTCTTTTGTCCTTGTTGATTCCACTCTAGAGCTCTTCTTGCTATATCACTTTCTGATTTCCTTAGTGTATGACCTATCCATTTCCATTTTTTCCTATTTATCTGTCTGTTGATAGGTTCTTCTCCAGTTATCATCCATAAATCCTCGTTGCTAATTCTTGCCGGCCAGAATATTCTGCATATAATTCTCAAGCACTTGTTGATGAATACTTGTAGCTTCTGTTTAATTCTGACCGAAGTGAGCCATGTTTTACTGCCATATATTAATGTTGACTTAACAAATGCTCTGAATATTGTTAGCTTTGTTGTTTTCGATATTTGGTTGGTCCGCCATATCTTCATTAGGCTCCCAAATGTTCTTGTTGCCTTATTTATACGGCTGTTGACATCTTCTGTTGCACCTCCTCGTCATGTTATAATGCTCCCCAGGTAGTTGAATTCTTCTACGTATTCTATCCGTTGTCCACTCACTGTTATTGGCTCACTATAACTGTTGTTTGTCCTCATTGCCTTGGTTTTCTCGATATTTAATTCCAGTCCCGATTTCTTTGCTTCTTCCTGTAATCTGTTGACTTTGTTCTGTAGGTCCCTTTGATTTTTTGATATGAGGCATACATCATCTGCGTAATCTAAGTCTTCTAAGTTTCCGAAGAGATCCCATTCTATTCCGTTTATTCCAGTGCAAACTTCTCTTAGAATGTCGTCTAGTATTGTGTTGAAGAGAAGTGGAGATAGTGGACATCCTTATCTAACTCCTATATTGGTGTAGAATGGATCACTGATCTTACCTCTGTGTTGAACTGTTGTCTCTGCATCTTCATACATCGCTTTGATGATGTTGATGATTTTTTCAGGAACTCCCTTCTTTGTAAGTGTTCTCCATATTGCGCATCTCTTGACTGTGTCGAATGCTTTCTTAAAATCTATGAATAGTAGATATAGTGGGGCATTCCATTCTACTGATTGTTCAACTATGACCCGTAAAGTATTTGCCTGGTCAACACAGCATCGGTTTGGTCTGAAACCTGCCTGCTCTTTCCGTAGTATTAGTTCTAGTACTTCTTCTAATCTTTTCTTTATAATAATTGCTATTATCTTATGAATAGTATTTAGAACCGTGATTCCTCTCCAGTTGCTGCAATTTGCCAAGTCTCCTTTCTTAGGTATCTTGACAATCATTCCTTTCTTCCATGATGGTGGTATATTCTCCTCTATCCATGCTTTCCTGATGTGGGATTCAATTGTTTTTGCGAATAAGTCAGGGTCCAGTTTGGCTATTTCTGCTGGAATTCTATCTTCACCTGTTGCTTTGTTGTGCTTCAGGATATTGATTGTAGCTTTGATTTCTTCTATATTTGGAGCTTGAGTAGATATTGGCAGTCCCTCAGTTGGGTAGATATTTGCATTGTCTCTGTTTCTTATATTCTTATTTCTTGTTTTGTTGTTCCGACTAGTTTGTTAAGTTCTTGATTATGCGATGCAATTCTCTCAAGTTATGTTGCTGTGCTGCTTTTTCTGCTTCTCCGGCTAAATTTTGTAGAAATTTCCTTTTATCTCTTCTTGCTGCTCTTTTTACTGTTTTCGCTATTTCTTCATATTCTCTTCTTGATGCCATCCTGTTGTTTATCATTTTCTTCATTTCACCTCTTCTTTTAATCAAGGCCCATGTGTTATCGGTTATCCAGATTTTTCTTTGTGGTTGTGAAATTCCAAGATTTTGTTCGCTTGTTTGGTTGTACATTTCCAGAATCTCTTCCCAAGTGTATTGTCTATTATTTCTAATATTTTCTCGTAACCCCGTAACTATGTCAGCTCTTACTTGCGGATTTTTTAAGTTGTTTATATTTATTTTCTTCTTTCTATTTCTTCTGCCTCTTCCTTGTTGGCTTAGTTTCATTCTGAAGTCCCCAGTTAGTAATTCATGATCGCTGTGTATATCTGCTCCCCTTCTATTTCTCACATCTAACATTGATTGTTTCCACTTCTTGCTGATGCATATGTGATCTATCTGATTTCTTGAGATCCCGTTTGGTGTTGTCCATGTGTATTTGTATAAATGGATATCTTTGTGTGGGAATAGACTCCCTCCGATTGCTAGGTCGAAAGTCTGACACAAATCTATCAATCTTTCCCCGTTGTTGTTTCTTTCTCTCCCTAACCCGTGTTTGCCCATTATCTCCTGAAGCCCATTGTTGTTAGATCCTATTCCTTCTGTTAAGTAAATTGAGAATATTCCAAGGTCTCGTATTTGGCTTGATATTTTTTAGTTTGTTACTATCGTCCGTTTCTATCCATTCTTGTTCTACACTTTGATATATTTTCTTATTTATTATATTTTTAAGATCTTTATAATATAAAAGGTGATGGTTATCGTATGGTTGGTTTACAGAGCTTTTTGCTAAACTGTCAACTATCTCGTTATCATGGATGCCGATATGACTTGGAATCCATAAAAATTGTATATTTTTTTGATTTTTATTTACCATTGCTTGTATTTTTTGTATTAAAGGATGTACTGGATATAGTTTGAGAACAGCTTTTAAAGAACTCAAGGAGTCAGTACAAATTAAAAAATTTTTTTCGTCCCTTTTCATAATATACTCGAGTGTTTTAAATATTGCGTATAGTTCAGCCGTAAATATAGTGGTAAGTTAAAAATACTGATTGCTTGTAATTAAATAAAATTATTTATGAAACAAAATGCGAATTTTTGTTTAAAAATAATTAAAAAGAATGAAACAGACAGTCATTAAAAATTCTCATTTAAAAAATAAGTTTATTTCATTAAAATAATAAAATTATTTTTATAAAATAAAAAAGTAAAAAAAATATATATATAAGATAAATATCATTTGGGAATTAAATAGTTTTTTGTATAGCATATTTTATTTTTGAAAAAAAAAAATAATGAAATGTTAAGATGTCTTGCATTTTCTTTGTTATCTTAAAAACTTAACACTTTTCTTATATTTTTATTAGGTATAAACATGTATAAACATTGCATAGCTATATATTTCCAGAGCGAAAATTTTTCTTTAAACCAATCTAATTCCTATTGTATTATCTTATTTTGAGATGTTTTTTTTTTCTGTTGGTATGTTGCCATTTTATATCCAGTATAATATGTTTAGTTTTTCTACTTTAAATTTATTTTCATATTTTCATTATTTTATTTCACTATATGTATTTTATTTTACTTTTTAATATCTATATATGTATATTATATTATTTTATATTATGTATTATAATGCAAAATGTTATCTCTTTTATAACTAAACAGTAGCTAATCTTCAACAATATTTTTTTTAAATTACAACTACTGGGTCTATATGTATGATGTGATCATCTTCTACATCATATACATACATATATACCAACTTCTGTTACATTTTATTGTTGTTCTTATTGTAACTAACACTAATGTAATAATGATAGTTACAATAGTAATAAAATAAAAATTTTAATATAAGGATATAAACGTTTACAAAATACCATACTAGAAATACGATTATTATTGTTATTATTATTTTTTTTGTAAATGTTTATTGTAATAAAAACAATAATAAAAATAATAAAATAATAAATAATATAAAAACAAAAAAATATATACTTCGATATATTATAATATGCAGGAACAAAGTGTGTCATATAGTTTTGTTTTTTTAAATAAGTAAAACTAAACATTATTCTATAGGTGAAGCTTGTCATCAATTGGGAAAATTCATTATCTTAGTTTTTTTTAGATATTTCAAATTTCATATTAAAAAAATATTTTTATTTATCTAAATGTAATATTTTGAAAAAAATAAATTAAATACAATAAATATAGATTAAATAGTATTAACAATCACAGTTTACTGAATTAGTAATACCTAATATAAGAATTAGTTGTACCTAAAGTGAATTTCCGAACCTATTGAACTTTGTTCTTCAAAGGAGCACTTTGAACTTGAATTTCACGAAAATATTAGATTTTAATGCGTTAGGGTCTAAATCCCCAAAAACAAAAGCCCCAAATGAAAATCCCCAAATAAAGGTCCCCAAATAAAAAATCCCAAAACACAAAATCCCCAGAAAAAATATCCTAAAAAAAAAATTCCCAAATCAAAAACCCCAAACACAAAATTCACAAAAAAAAAAAAAAAATACCCAAAAAAAAATCCCTAAATAAAAAATTCCCAAAAAAAAATCCCCAAATAAAAGTCCCCATTATGTAGACATAATTTGGGGATTTCGTATTTTAATCTGGATATCTCTTTTTTCTAGAAATAAAGGTAAATATTCTATAAAAAAGATATATCCCCCTTTTTTGCATACAACAGTGGCTACGCATAAAAATAATTAAGATAAATATTTTGGGAAAAAGAGATATATTTGTATCCAACTCTAAAATCCCGCACAATTAATTTTTCCTAATTAAGTACATAATGTGAAACAAATTGTTCATGCCCTTGAACATATATGTTTTGTCGGGGCTGTCTCCCCCAAACTTCGGCTCCATTTTATTGAAAACTTGATTTTCCCGACGACAGGATAAACAATAAAAAATTTAAACATAATACAATTTTTCACATTCACTCGATTTATGTTATAAATTTGTAATTTTGCCGATATAAATTAAAGTATTGGAATTTTTATTTTGGGGAATTAGAGTAACTACCGATTTAAACACCACTTCTTTTTGCCCGACTATTTTTTATTTATTAAACAAATTTATTGACTGTGATTATATTTCAGGAGTAGAATTAATTTTAATTTAATGCATATTATTTTTATACAATTGTAATGTTAAATTTATTATTATTATTTATATTTCTTTGATAGCTTTTTATTAAGTTTTTTCTTCTTTGATTAGTTTAATTATTTTTATCTGAGATCGCACAGAATAAACCTTGGGTTTTACTGACTGATTTTTCTCCCAACAATTAGTTCAATAAATTTTTGCAATGTTAAGTTGCAGAACGAATGGCATTCAATCCATTTAATATAATATTAATTCTGTTGACTTCATAGTGCACTCATTTCAGCAAAAACTACACATGAAGTTTGGTAGTACCAAAGATATTAAAATCTTTTTATATTTATCAATATAGAAAATCCAACGAGCAATTTTCATTTATCGAACATTTGCGTAAAGTATGGTAAACGTATTGTAACGGTACAGTAAAGGTTTAGTATAAATTTTGTCGAGCGATGTGTTGATGTGTTGTATTCGGAACATTTTACTGTAATGAATTATTGTAAATGATGTGTACATAATATTCAAATCATTTACAAATCGTTTACAAATAATTCACAAATCGTTAACAAGTAATTTACATAAATGAAAATATTATGTTGATGTACAAAAAAAAATACAAAAACAAAAAAATATATGTATATGTATGTACCTATATTATTTTTATAAGTGGATTAATTAATAATAATATGTTTGTATGTATATTAATAATATAAACTGTCTATGTATTTATACGCAATTAATTATTTATTCATTATTATTATTCAGAAAACAGTATTCAGAGTGTCACAAACACATAAGCGAACTAGTAGAAGTGGAATATGGCGTGATTCAGGGTAGTTCGCTAGGACCATCGCTATTCTCATGCTATATAAGCAGCTTTACTAAGCTTGATCTAAAAGGTAAAACATTCCATGACCTAGCCATTGTTTTCACTGAAAAAAACTTTAAGAATTTGGAAGGTACAATGAACGTAGGCATGCATATTATCAATAAGTGGATGAGTGACCATAAGCTTACCGTAAATATAAGAAAAACAAAATACATGCTAATGAAAAAGTCTCCAAATACTTCAATCAAAATTTTCTTCAATAATACAGAAATTGAGGAGGTGCAAACTATCAAATATTTGGGGGTGATTATTGACTCTGATTTAAAGTGAAATCATTATATAAAAGAGACCATGAATTAATCTGCTTGAATTTTCAAAAATTAAACTTTAAGATATACACTATGTATGAGCTAAGAAGCTCTTTTAGAGATTTGAATAATTGAAAATAAAAAAAAAATAAGGTTAATAAATATATTTGTATTTTTTAAAACCTAAACTAAAATCATATTACAACCAGTTTTTTCATTTAATATTAACTCCACTAATAAGAATTTAGAAAATATGTTCTAAATAAGGCATAGAATCACATACACTTTAAATAAAATTAATTTATATTGTAAATTAATACTTATTTTCATTATGGCCCGTTATAATTTTACATAAAATGTAGTTTTCTATATGTAAGCTTGAAAATATATGTAAACGATTTGTAAGCGTTTTGTACCTATAATGTAATAAAATACATATTACATGTACTTCCTTATAGAATTAGCCTAGAAATAATATTAATATGGTCATACCAAGTGGGTATTTTATCATAAATAATACCCATGTTCTTATTGTTTTGATATATTTCCAAGTTGATGAAGCATTTTGATGGCTTCAATATACAGTCTGTCTGTGTAGCTGAGTATTGAACACTTTTGATTGTTGCGAATATTAATAATCAAAAAAATTTAGCCGATTTTGAGTTTTTTTTTTTTGATTTTACTGACAGTAAATCCAATTTTAAAGCCATATATACAATTTGATTACGAAAACTACGATCTGAAATTCACTCTGAAAAAAAATCAGTATTATCTAAGAATTGATAGTCGTCGTTGACCCTAATACGACCCATAGCGTGTAATCTTAAATTTGAACGATAAGTTTTAAATTTGAACGAAAATTTAAAATTAGTTTTCATTTATTTATTTATTTATTTTAATCTACTGGATGGTCCCGTTGGTCCCTTACAGGTTTTGATAAAAGCAACATATTAATGCATAGTGCAAACCATAAATGGTTAATTTACATTTTTTTGTTCTTCTGGTAATGTTACAGCCCGAATTTATTAGTGTTGTAGCACTATCAACTGGGGCTATTGGCTAGCGTTGATTTTAACTTGCTTTTATAATATAAACTTACCTTTAGCCAGAATCCCATTCAAAATGAAAATTAAAAAATTAAATAAATAAAATATTAGGTTTTAAACAGCCGTATTTTTATTCAATTTATCTTGATTAAATTATGTTGTTATTTATTTTTAAAAATAAACATCAATTTTAAAAATAATTATTAGCTAGTTATTATAAGTATTAACATAAATTTTTTGTACAATAATTATTAATAAAACTCATATTTCAATATTAAAATATAGAAAACTAAAACTATGTATTATTTGATTTGAAAATAATAAAAATATTGTTAAATTGCTATAATTAAAATATTAAAATATTAGATACAAAATTAGAACTACTACAATAATTTTTTATTATTAATAAACTTTAATTTTAAGATTATAATTTAACGAAAATAATATTTTTTAAATCATTCACAATAATACTGTTTTTATTTTACAAATCCACTAAATGCAATATTCTTATCAAAACTCAAAGTGATAAGGTTTTTGAATAACTATCACTGAGCAAAAAATAATATGTTTGGCTTAAAAGTAAAGAACAATAATTTGGTTGGAAAATAACGTTACATTGACCATATTAAATCATGTAACTATGGGTTTTTATAAAGCTAAAAAGTTTTTTATATGGATGAATCAAATAAATGTGGTTGCAGAAAAATTATTTATAGTAATTATATATTATATAAACATAATTATTATGTTTTCAATAGTATTATTTATAGTTCAAACAAAAATAAATATGTTTGTGATAAACATAATTATTATAGTTGCAAAGAACGATTCAAAATGTAGTAAAGAATAACATGAAGAAATCTTGCATAAATCAGTGGGCATGGCGAAATCAAAAAAACCTCAATATTTTCGTAAACAAGCATTCACTAGTAGAATTTGAAGGATTCATCTTTTGGAATTTATTGTATAAAAGCCTAGTTTTAACTAAACATTTTTTTTACCAAACATAATTTTTAACACTTTCTGCTCTAATTTAATTAAAACAATTTTTTCATTACTTCATTTTTTTCATATCTAATATGCTTATAGTTATTTTATTAATTAGTTTTAATTGTATTCATCTTAGGCATATAATATTTAATTAATATAAGTATATTCTTAATTTTAGTACATATTTTTGTTTTTGTGATAAATTTACCATACTTTTATTATTACCAACATTTATTTTTTCAAGAATAACACTTGTGAAATATTTGAGCTTTTTAGTCATGTACATGATTATAGTAAAGTTGTTGGTTGGGATTTGGTTAAAATTTTACAATTTTAATTATGAATAAAATCAATTATATAATATTACATATTTTTTTTTTGTTAATTTGATTTTGACATTAATTCTTAAATCTAAATATTGAATAGGTTTGTTATCAATCTTTTATTTTAGTTTTTGTATGTTATCGTTTTAATTTTAAATCCTTTTTTAGCATTATTATCTACTCTTTTTTTATACATAACAGTAAAATTTTAAAATTTTTAATTTTCTTATTCTAATAATATTTACAGTAATAAAATTTATCTGCCTTAAAATATAATAATTATTTTTATTAAAAATTATTTTATTATTATTATTTTATATTCAAATAATAATTTTAGCTTTTAAATTTATTTTAATTCTACTTTCAGTACACACAATATACATAATATCTGTAATAATTTGAATAATAAAAATAATTTAAAATTAAATAATTCAAATATTTGATTTTAAATAAAAGCAAGGTGTCTCATGTTCATAATAATTATGGTGAAAAATATTTGTAATAAAATAATTTGAACTTTTTACATCACTGTTTAGTATAGGCTTACAATTTTTATTTTCATCAGGCAAACACATTTAAGAAATTACAATAAAATAAAACGACAAAAAAATAAATAACAGAAGATATATTATTCTCTTGTACAATCTACATGAGGATACATGAAAATACAAGGTAATGAGGAAATAGACATTGTCGCAAAAACAGGTTCGATAAGTCAATCTATTAAATGGTATTGCACGCTTGCACGCCGACATAGAATTCCAATTGGGAAACTAAAAAACTGGTGGAATATAGGGTATTTTCCTAAGACTATCATGTAGTCTAAAATCATTTCAAATGTAATATTAACGGACCCAATAATTTATTTTCATAAGTAGAATTGTTTTGTAATAACATTTAATTATGGAAGTTTTATTGTATAGAACCATTAGTAAAGTTTATTGTAATTGTAAATGGAAAAGATAAATAAATAAAAATAAAATAGAAAGTAAGATAATCAAGGAGATTAAAACAATAGATAATCTAGAATAAGTTAGATTTTATATTACTAAAAATATTGTTTACCACTCTCTAACCTGCTACTAAGATGCCTTTATTCCAAAAAATTAGAGTGTCAATCCATATTAGAGACCTTTAGATTTTATATTTAAAAAAAAAAACTCAGGAGAATTGTTATGTTGTCACGCAGAATTAAACTCAAAATCAAGCAGTGGTACTGGAAAACTCAATAGTAATCGTTGTAGAGAATCCAGAAGATCATGAAGCAGGCAGACCACGTTCAAAATGATGATCAAACTGTACAGATACCAAATTGAAAACAAATGCCGGAAGACTGACCTTTTCGAAGGAACATATAGTAATTAAGTCCAAATCACAGAACTTGAACTATATAAGATAATTATGATATTTACTATAAATACTATTTGACACGTTTTATTTAATTCTTTCAAGGGTCACAGAAGATCATAGTCGTATAATATTGGATATTGCGCAATAAAATTGGTCGCCCGTGGTTAATATTGATAAAGAATATTGTGCAATATATTGAGTGAATCAAATTCATTTTAATTTATTGATTTTTATTGAGCTTTATACACTTTTACTATTGCGTTATTTTCGTTCTTTGAAATTTTAAGTTGAACATAAAAGATATTGTACAATATTATTGTTTAATATTGTTGAGGGTCAAAAACATGCAAGCATTAAATTTGTTGTTTTTGTTTTCACATTAGTGATCCTATTCCACGCAAAATTAATTGCTCAAGTGAGCTTAACAGAAAAAATTAAAGTTAAGAAATTTCACAGATTCAAACGCCTTAAGAGAATATAGGAAATATCACTAGCACTAATAAATGCATTATTTTGCTTCTGAATTAGCGATATTTTTGTAATATAAAAGAAAAACACTCATAGTTAAACCTTAACTACTGACACTCGTCTGTGAGGCAAAATAAAAAAAAATTTTTGTTCTCAAATATCTTTTTTTTTCAATATTTTTAATATTCTACCTTTTTATACCTTCAAATTATTTACATATACTATAACATCAAATGTGTTAAGACATTTTAATGCAATGAGCAGTTTTTAAATTATTTGTTCTTAAAGTTTTTCCAAAACGTCTCCGTGATTATATTTTTACTACGATCCAAAGAAATCGAAAGCTGTAATAATGATTTTCTCTTTGCATCAATGGATCATGGAACTCATTCAGATTTATCAAATAAGCTCCCAGAAATTATATCTTTTTATAAATGCACAAAAATAGGCGTCGATTAGTGCAAACTATTCTTGTGGCTTACGTATAGATGGTCTTTGTTGATTTTCTGTCGTTTGTTGGATGTTTGTAGCGTAAATACCTTTATTTTGTTCAACTACAGTTCCATAACGGAGATATATTAAGATCAAATTTTATAATGCAATTAGCAAAAGATTTAATCACTTCACACATGAGTTCAATAATAAAAATTCCGTACATTCCTGGAAAACCCAAACTAGTAACTTGTAGAATTTTGGATATACCAATGTCAAATATGCACCCACAAAAGTATAATTAGTTGGAAAATCGTGGAACATATATTGTGTGAGCATATTATATAATACCAGCCTAGCTATGTATGGGCTGTAAAAAGCTTTGAATGTGCCTTCAATGTTGTAACCCAAAAACAGAAAATGTTACAATCAGGAAATTTTTGAATCCAGACCTGATGGTACAACAAAAATAATAATAGAATATGTTTGAAAAACAAAATATCGATTACAATTAAATAAAGAAAAATAATGTTGAATATGTAATGAATATGAAGTAAAATCGTAACCGATAATGTCTAACCAAATAAGTAAGTCCTGAGCCAGGTCCAATATTTTCTTCCAGCGGTTACAAACAGATTTCCTTCAGTTAGTTTTTTCATATTCGCCGATACACCACCTCACCAACGATGATATGGTTTTCCCCAACAACAAAGTCTGGATGCGAAGAGACTTTTAGCTGAAGTATTTTTCTTCCATCATTGCAAAAACTATTTTAATTTAAAATCAAGACACCCTGCTATTTCACATCGTTTATATTTTGATAAAACAACAAATTATTTTCATAACTTCTGAATATAAAATTTAAACAAAAAAATTTTTTTGAAAATTAAAAAATAAATAAAAACAAAATATTTCTATTTTATTTTTTTTATTTTCTATAATAAAGTTTTACAAGAGTAATTTTCTTAAAAACTATATTTTTCTTTTTATACTCCTGTAAGTTTTTCTTTTTTAATTTTTTGTAAAAATATTTTCTTTTAAAAATAAAAAAACCAACTTGGAAAACTTTTCTTTAATTTTTTTTTTTAAATTTTTGTTTCAGTTATTTTCTTTTAGTTTCACAACTATCTTTAATTTTGTTTTTGTTTTTTTTTTTAATTTTTTTTTTTATTTAAAAGAAAAGCTTTTCATTAAGGCTTGAGGTTAATTAAACTATCTTAAAATGCAATTAAATAGAATCGAATTAATTGAAAAAATTACAGTTACTGAAAAGATAATAACTGATAAAAAATATGTGACAATTCCTTTTTGATATCCTGTGGAAAAATATTTTATTTTCTGCTTCAACTGATTTATGAAATTTTGTGGTCGTAATGCTGCTGATGAAGTAACTGTTGAGAAAAAGAATGAAAAAAAAGGAGAAAAAAATTATTGAAAACGTGATACTCAAATTAAGAATATTATGTCATTTTATTTTTTGTAATATTTTTATATTAAGCTTAAGGAATAAAAATAATTGGTTCTACAAAGTTATTGCTAAAAAAAAAATTATAAATAATTTTGCAGGACATCTGCAATTTAACGAAATTATACTGTTGTGTCTTTTGTTTGAAATTATGGAATTATAAAATATTGTGTAGAGTTTTAAAATAAATTGATTCGGTCCAACGAACAAATAATTCAATTCTATTAACAAAAATATTTAATTTTAGGAAAAAAAATTTTCATTACATAAATATAAGAGTGAATTAAAGGGACATTCGGTATTCTTCAAAGCCATTTGATATTAGGGCAAAATTATTTAGGCTAATTTTAGAAAAATTCAGTACATTAGCGAGTTTTTGAAGTTGTCGCTTTAGACTGTTCGTTTGATATTTTTTCCTATAAATCTAAAATTGCTTTGTGACTCAAGTTACACTGAAAGTTTGTTCGGGACTCCTAAGTAGATTCAATTCAATATAACTCAGCCATTTAAGCGGAATAAAGTACTTAAATCGTC
This sequence comes from Argyra leucocephala, assembly GCA_963942445.1. Lineage (NCBI taxonomy): Eukaryota > Metazoa > Arthropoda > Insecta > Diptera > Dolichopodidae > Argyra > Argyra leucocephala. The sequence goes on along the minus strand of OZ012677.1, from coordinate 20,771,985 downwards.
AAAATATCTTGTTAATAATAACCACTTAAGTCACACGACAGTTTTTCTATATTTATTTATTTACTAAAGACCAGAAAAAGTTTAAAAACCTGCGGCACCTTCGCGCCTTCTACATCGTGATGACGACAATGCACCTACTGTAGTAAGGTTACTCAAACCTATTTGATTTGTTTACAAAGCTTTTTATAAATAATTTAGGATGCCTGGAACCTATTCGTGAGAAAACGTTTTAAAAAAAGAACAAAATTCGACTAAAAACCGTACACGACAAAAACCATTACCGTTAATTTAAAATTCTACAGTCAGAATTTTTATAAAAATTCAAGCAAAATATATACCACTTTCCAATTGAAAAAATTATTGTTTATTATTATGTACTACAACTTAAAGTTCTAATAAATAATAATAACAAACTTTGAACACAAAAATTAATGATTTTATTATTGTTTTTTTTTTTTCAATTTAACATGCACATACATAATTACACAGTGATACAGTTTAGTTTTAGGGGAAGTTTAGTTTTATTGTTATTAAGTTGCAAAATTTAAGTATTTATCTTTTTTTTTTGTCATCCCCCAAACCCCCGCTCCATATTATTGAAACCCGAATTTAGCTGACGACAGGAAAAAAAACATTGTTCTTAAACTATGTTGTAAAATCCGGACTAATTAATTTTATTTCAAACTTATATACATATTTAAAATGAGGTATATAATATATATACATGTATACATAATTTGTATGCTTGGATTTATTCTAAACAATTTCGTGTTTTTTTGAAATAATTGAGAAGAGAATAATATTTAAAAATTACTTTTTTTTATCAAAAAAAATATTTTTTGCTGTTTTTTAAAATTAATATTATAAAGGTTATAATATAATAACGAAAAAAAAATATGTTTTTAATAAAGAAAAAAAAAATTGACTCAACAGAGAATTAAACTTACACAAAACTTGCGATATTAACATGACGCTTTAACCAACTAAGCTATTAACCGATTAAAATTATTTCATCTAGAGGCAAACATAAAATAATATTTTGATCCACACAAAATACCACATAAAATTAGTATCTATACCCAAATGGGATATGTACAATACAAACACACACAATCAGATTATATACTCGTCGTAAGAACGAATGTGTATACATATATATATATAAGATGAATACACAGAGAATGGCGTATTCTACCCTAATATTATTATTGTGTTGTGTGCCGAGTAAATCAACACATGCAGGCTTTTTGGAAGCAATTTATATAAATAGTATTAGATTGATTCGTTCCACCGAAAAAGTAATTCAATTAATTTCAGGAACAAAATTGCTTTGTGATCTTTGTGTGAGGCTCTTAAGTGAAGTCAAGTCAACATAACTCAGAACTTTAAGCGGGATAAAGTACGTAAATCGTCAAAATATCTTGTCAATAATAACCACTTAAGTCAAACTAGTTTTTCTTTTTTTTTTTTTTTCTCTATGATTTTTAAATAATTTTTTTTAAATTTATACAAGCCCGCAAAAAAATACGTGTTGATACTTTGACTTGATACAATGACACGATATTTAAATTTATTTATTATTTATTAACCCAAAAGAGTTTAGTGGCTCGTATAGGATATATATAATTATATAAATTGCTTGCCGTTCTACTGTTGTAGTAATTTCTTCACTATACAGAAGTAGCATCAATTGGATTCTACTATCGTTTTATATGTATCAGCAATCTCATATTTGTGTTATTCTTAATGTTAAAATTAAAATCTCCCATAATGATGCTATTTTTATTCATTAAATTTTCCACTCGTGAATCTAATACTTCAAAGAATTTATGGATATGATTTGATGAGTTTTCTGGAGATCTATAAGCAGCCACAATGTTATGTTGATTTGCACCATCATCCAACTTTATGCTGACAAAAGCATGATATAATAATGTTATTTTGGAGTCTGTATATTTCAATTCATTATTATATAGAATAGCAAATATTCCCGCCCCATCACCTTTTCTAGAGTTTCTACATGATAGTACTTTGGAATATTTTTTTATATCAATATAGTCACACTCATTCTCTAAAATCCATGTTTCAGTGAATATTAAAACATATACATACTAGGGGCCCCTGTTGAGTAATAATAATTCAAGTTAAAGCCAAATTTAAAGTTTTTAAAAGAACAGGGATTTGCCTGGACTGATATAGACTTCTCATTACAAAGCAGAAAATACTCATGTTTGAAAAGCTTCGAAATTAGTATGTTTTCGTTAAAAAACATAAATACCTTACTTCTCATTTTCTGTTTCGTTTCTACCTATTTCTAATTGCTAGTGGGTTTAACGGATAAAATTACTAAAAATTTAATATTTTTATAATTCAAGATATATACATATTATTTAACATATGAATCTAAATAATTATAACAAATGACAAAAGTCTAGAAAACAATGTTAGATAAATAATTTGAGACACTTATGTTGTGACGTTAAAAAAGATATATAAATAGAAATGGAAATATATATTTTGTTATTAGAGAAAAATGAAAATAATGTAATGCATAATTACATATTTATTTATTGTTGAGTAGATTTATGTAGATACGTAATTTCATAAAAGTAAAAAAAAATATGTATGGATTATGTATGAATGTAATTCTGAAACAGATTAAGCTCACAATTCTGCAAGAGAATTAATAGAATTTGGGTCTATATTTTCATTGACCAAAACCGTGTTTATTTATAAATTAAGAATATTTTTGGTAAATTGAAAAAATAATATAAAGTTAAAATGCTTGTCAATTATAATTATAGATAGCTACTTTGACTCTATTATGTAAAGATGAAATTGCCCGTCATATGATTTTTTTTTTGTCTTTTTATATTTTTGTTTGTTTTTGTTTTTTATTTTAATAAGAACTCACGAATAATGTATTTGGTGAATAATAAAACCATATGATTAAAAAATTTTCAACTGTGTGAGCATTATTGTTTTATATACAACTATTCTATTAGAAGTTCAATAAGGATAATTATATATACTCTAACTCTACTATATAAAAATGAATAGTCATATGAACAATTCAACTGATTTTTTTTGTTTTTGCTTTTTTATATTTTTTAATTGAAATGAATTTATTTCTTTGTTTTTATTTGGCATATGTAAATAGATTCATTTGAAAGTATATAATATAAATAATAATAACTGATTTGTTTGCTTTTGTTTATTACTTTCATAAGATCTCACTTATGCATAATGTATTTGCTGAATAATAAAATCATATGGTTACAAAATTTTCAACTGTGTGCGCATTTTTGTTTTATATATAATCTTATATATTATATATATTAGAAGTTTATTAAGGAGTAGGAGAATCGAAATAAAATAAAAAGGTGTCCACTGCGCAGGATCTTAAATGCTTGTCAATTATAATTATAGATAATCAATAAGTGTGTTATTTCATCGATTTTATATTTTAGGCTTCTAGTATTTAAGGATGATATTTTAAGTGAGTTATTATTATTAAATTTGATGTCATTAATATTAAATATATCTGTTTCAATGTGGGCGCATTGATCGGCAACTCATATTCTATATCACTGAAGTGCATCAAGATTTGAATGTTCTATGACACGTATGATTTTACTATTTAATTTTTTTCTGATAAATAATTTGCCTTTACGTAAATACACCCACGTAAATTCTATGATTTTATTTTTTTTCATATCTCTTGTTTTTTTATGGAGATATTTGAAATGTGGCGTGAGACTCTCATTTGTGAAGATTGTATGTTTTTCTTTGCACTGCTCTAAATTTTTAAATATTTTTGTCGTTAATTCTTTTTTTCTAACTAACTTGAACAAGTTGTTCTTGACATCCAATGTGCTAAAATTAAATATTAATATTTGTGGCTCACCTGATTTGGAGCTTTTTTTGTATATATCCTTGATATCCTTATCATCAATATCCATCCCAACTTCAGTTGAAATTTTCTTGACAATTTGGTTTGGTTCCTTGCTCATTCCATCAGGGACATCACACACCTCAATCTGTTTTATATACTTCTTTTGTTTGATTTTCTCTATTTGTATTAAGTTTTTATGGACTTTTTTTTCTAGTAGTTTATTTTCCTGTCGTAGTAGAATGTTTTCATTAATTAGAGTATCAATAAAAGTTTTCATTTGTCTGACTTCTTTAGTGAGTTCATGAAGTTCTGAAGATTTTGATTTTTGATAATTGTCTCCAATTTCTGATTAATGGAATCAGCTTCATTTTGAACTCCCATTGACATTTTGCGCTTCCTATTGATGCAAATATTGCAGGATCAATGTTTCTCCGTATCAGTGGTATACGTCTTGAATCCTTCATTATCCAATCCAGTACATGTACAGATCCACATCCAATTTTTGAAAAATCCATTACAATATAATAATTTATTATTCCTTAAATCTATTTTTTTTAAAAGCACTGATTACAAGTATTGTTTGTTTTGTTTTTTGATATTTTGACATTTGTATACAATATTGGTGGATGTTTTACGACCAATCAAATAATCTATTTTTATGTTCTTAGTGTATGTCTTTTCTAAGTTGGCTGAAAAACATATCTCGTTTGAAGTTTTGTGGAACCCGCTTTCCAATTTATTTTTTAAAGTATCCTAGCTATTCTTCGTAATTAATTCATCCACATGATAGTTCCAATTTAAATTTTAATCAAGAACAATAACTAAGCATTTATACTGCTTGTAACTGTGGAGAAGTAAATCTGACTTTATTTTTGTAATATAATTCAATTTGCATTCGTTTCTTTAATCACCATAAATTTAGTTTTGCTCACATTAACTAAATTAATTTGCATCTAATTATGAATACAGTTATTATATCTTGGTTTATTTTCATTTCCAATATTTCTAAATTATTCGCAGCATATTAAATTACAATATTAAGTCATCCGCATACATAAACTATCTTCCATTGAGACTGAGATTTGATAATGCATATCACAATTAGATAGGTAGATAAATTGTGAATTTCGGGAGGGAATCTGTTACCTATATCTCCACAGCTGCAAATGGAATAACGTGTTTATTAGTTATTGTGATAACGCTCTTATTTGACTCATTATCAGGATATTCTTCAATGGTATGCTGCGTAGCTCCCATAACAGTTAAACATTGCTGGTCTCAATGCACATCTTTGTATTATACGCCGCAATCAATATTTTTGATAGTATGTTTTGATATCCCCTCACTGTTCGTATTATTTTTGACCATATTATATTTTCTAGTGTTTCGTAATTAATGTTATTTATAAAAAAAAACCCTTGGACGAATTTTGTTGTTGTTTTTTTTTATATCAAAACATTTCTATTCTTAAAAACACATCTCCTGAAAATTGGTGAAAAATATTCAAATAATTTTATTATGGCCGAGTACAAATTAAAATTATACTAAAGTTGAAATTTTGGATTTGCTCAACTTCGTCAAATGTGATGAGAGAAATGTATTTGTAAAAAATTAGTGAATGTTCATCAAAATAAAAAAAATTAACATAGTTTTGAAGAAAATAATAACAAATTAAAATTAAGTTCCAGAAAAAATCAAATTTTGATTTAAATAACTCCAGATTGTGTTTAATATTATACAAATTAATGCAAAAATACGTGAAGATAATAATATTAAAATATAACAACTTATTCACGTGACTTGACTCACTTGTTTATGGTTCAAAATAACAAAAATTGGCGTATCTACCATAAATATTACATAGCGACATTAAAATAGATCATCAACTTCTCCTCAAAGATCAACGAACATTTATATACCAAAAATTATTTATAATGTTTCAGCTAATCATAAATAAAACTGTTAATAGTTATCAATGTTAACAATCGGTGATATTGTGTAACAGACTGACCAATAATAAAACAAATACTTTGGTTAAACTCTTTCTATTTATTTTTTTAAACTATAATACAATTTCAGATATACATAGTTTATTTTATTGGGTGACATTTCACATCATAAGTTCATTTTCAGTGTCACATTTATTTGACCTGAATATATACTATTTGAAATATTATAGAGTAATTTTATTTTATTGTATATCCCCGCCTTAGTTATTATCACAATATTTTTATAAAACTAGCAACAAAATTCTTTTCTTTATAGTTATTTTTTTTTTATTAGGTTTCATAAACAACTTCTTTTCACTTTTAATATTTTATATTTGGTTACAAGATCTAATTTAAACTAGAATTGTTATATTTGTTTGTGTGAAAATATTTCTTTTTATTTGTTTCTCTTTCCAAAGGCATCTGCTTCTTAAATTCATTATTCTGATATTAGATAGTTTCATTGAGTCATTTATATTCTTAATTTACAAAAATCATATTGGCTCTGGCTACTTTATTTCTATACATAATATATATTGTAAGAGATGTAAGAGTATTATGTTTTCGAAATAAAATAAAAACAGAATTGTACAAAAAAAAAAAAAAAACAAATCCCATAGTCTTAATTGAATATCCTTTTTATCCTCTTGATGTTATCACGAAAAAGAATGCATCATATTATTTTCATTTATATTTTGTTATAAAACGAATATACGCGTGTTCTATGTTATGATAAGCACATGTCACATATAGGGATTATTTTATTATAAAATGTTTATTAACGATAAAAAATATTTTACCGTTAAGGTCCAATAGCGAGCTTGGTAGAGCTAATTTTTTTAAATTTTCATTAAGCTTCATTAGACTTCTTTTCGTTGTATTCAATTCTGCATGCACCGCATATACCTTTCAAGGTACCAAAATTTAGACAGGATATTTCTTTTAAAATTGTTTCAACGTTAAGATATAGATCCAATAGTGAGGTCAGTGAAAAATTTTCATTGTCTTGAATATAAACTATGCTTTATTTTTGCTCTGTACAATTTACCATGTGCTATGCTGTAAGCAAAATGCAATATAAACGGGAATAACACAGGATGTATTGATATAAAAGAATGAATTATAGCGTTATAGGAAATTAATAGAAATTTTGATTGTATTGAACTTCAATTAGACAACCCACAATGCATGATGCACAATGCACCATGCACCATATACGATGCTCCAGATCTTGATAAGCCACCATTAAACCAGAGATGAAAAAATAAACTATGTTTGCATAAGGTATTAAAATTTAAAGGGATTCTGAGGAAGATGTTGTATCGGCGTAGGACCTAATAACCATATCCAAAGATTAGCTGGAATTTCCAACTTCCCAAAAATATACGTCCTTAAGGATGAAAAGGACATTTGAAAGTATCCTTGGTATTTTGATATTTCTGTATGAAAACCGTTATATATGTTGATCTATTAGATATATATATATATATTCTAAAAATATTGAGGTCTGGAACAAATTTTAACATTTATTTGATGCAGATTGGTGCTGCCGTTGTGGAGATATTATAGTTCAAAGTAGAAAATTTTAGAAAAAAAAAACAATCTTTATTTTCTTTCTGGAAAAACCAAAAACCTCAAGATTTTACTATAAAATCCCCACAATATTTGTATACTGTGGAAAAGGTCTCTTTATATATTTTATATCTACGTCGAATAGTTTAGAAGATATAAACTTTTATTTAAAAAAAATTGTTTTTTTTTTTACCCTTTTTCTACATAAGGAATGTGTCTTTTACGAAATAACAATCTTCTGAAGTAAGATATAACGGTTTTTATATAAAAACATCAAAACAATAATGTCATTTCGAATAAGAAGCGCCACTAAAGACACATATTTTTGGAAAGCTGGAAATTTCAGCTATTCTTGGAATATGGTCATTATGTCCTACGCCGATACAACATCTCCCTCAGAAGAGCCAAATTTAATCCAGTTTCATTTTCAGATTTTGTATGTTTTGTATATGATTTTATTGAGTTAGAATGAGTTGATAAAATGTACTGTCATTACCGCCTTGTAATTACTGTCTCAATCTTACTTTAAACACTTCAAGTTAACTATTGCTCTAAATCAATAATCAGATTTTTCAAACGTTGAAGCCTATCGAAACCAAGTTCTGTTTTTAAATTTATAGTCATCAAAAATCTCCCTAAACACTATAAAAAGTCTTCCAAAAACACCATGCACCATTCACCATGCACCATGCACCATGCACCTCATACCATGAGTCATGCACCATGCACCATGAATTAAAATTTTACCTTGTTTTTCACCAAGATAGTGTAAATATTGTCATCACACTACTTAAACTAAAACTTTAACGACCTCATATAGTTTTCCGTGCAATTTGGCTCCAGTAAAAGACAACATAATGAAGAAAACACCTGTACACTGTATAATAATTCTAATTATATCTCTTTGAATCATCATTTAAGTATTTTAACTCTCAACAAAAATTACCTTATAATGTACGTGTAGCTGAGACTAAATAGCAACTTTTGTTTATTTGTTAGTTTTGTTATTTACTAGTTCGGCCTAGGTTTTAAAGTATTTTAATTTAAGTGTTTAATTACTAGCAAATGTATTTTATTTACTCATAATTTTTACTTCTCTACTAACAGTATGTTACTGATTTAGTTTAATTTATTAAGATTTGCCTAATCAACGGTGGCGGTGTTTTACTAATCGTACTGGATGATGATATATATTGCATAATCAATTATTGTAGCAAGCTTTTGTCTAGCTCTTGTTTTTGCTCAAAGTATTGGTCTGATTGCAGTAATAAATGATTCTTATATCATTTATGATGACATAATTAAATTCAGATCATTTTGATATCGATCTGAATTGATGGACTGTGTTTATTATTTGGAGAACTGTTTCACCGTTCAAAGTTATTTTGTAGACTATTTTTATTTAGAAATAATTTAGAGATAAAGTTAGCAAAATCTCACACATTGAAATATCTCGGGGGAATTGTAATCTAATATTTTGTGGTTAAATTTTCACAGCATCACATTGGCTAATAGATTTAATACACTTTAATATAATCATTTCATTTTTGTTTATTCATTCCCAAATATAGTTAACATATACTGACATTATCGACTTATATTAATTTAGAGCTTATATTTTAGAAATAATAGTTTTATTTCGAATTTAATAGTTTGGAGATAATGTTGGATATACAAAAAAATGTAAAACCGAAAAAAAATAAAATAAAAAATTGATCTTAGTCATTGTTATGCCTGTCTTAATTTTTTCTCGCAAAAGCAGCTGCCAATGCTGCACTTTTACCACTACCACCTTCTGCCAAAATTAATTTGACATTCTTTTCTGGTGATAATTCAATTTTCATATATCATGATACCATCTATTAATACGATGGTATGAAGCAGACTCAAAATAAATTAATATTAATCATTATATTTTATAAAATAAATTTATGTAATTATTATAAATGTAATAATTTCTATTTATGTAAATATTTCAATTTTAATTAATAAATCGAACTTGTTCTTTTTATTAAAAGTAAAATGACATGGAAATTTTAATATATTTTACACTTAAAAAAATTTATAATTAGCTACATAAATTTATTTTATAAAAATAACATTTTATAATGAAATTTTGGTCGATTTTTATAGCTCACAGACGTATTATTCACATCTTCTAATAAGTTGTAAACTAAATGAAAATAGGAGTTGTATAGGTAGTCTAACACTATAAATACCTACTGATGAGTAGCATTATAATGAACGAAACAACTCCTATTTAAATAAAATTATATTTTATTAAAATATTTTTTTGTTATTGTTATATTGTGACAAAATAAATTTCTGTTTTTGAAATATAACTCTCTGAAATGGTATTGGTATTACAGATCATCAAACAATAACATAATCTCTTGTCAATTTTATTTCTCTTGACCATAATTAGGATACTACAAAAGACAATATTTTATTATCGTATACATAAGGAGTGTAACTTTTTTCAATTGTATATAATAATATGATGCAAACATAGCTAGCTACCAACAACTGAAGGGAAGTGACCATTTAATGAATAGTTTAAGCAGTATAGCTTCACAAAAAAAAAATTAAAGAATGTGTTCAACATGAATGAAACCAATAAGTTAATTTTGTTTTTCTTGTTTCTTCCCTTAGGGACATTATTTTTCTAGTTTATTTTTTTTTTCTAGTATATTCATATAATATGTAAGACCGTCTTACGTGACATGAAACTTTTTTAATAAAACTATCTTTACCATTTTTTTTTTTTTTTTTTATTATTTTTCTAGTTATTGTTTTTTTTTTTGTTGTGTTCATTCTTCTCTATAGTATCTTAATTTAGATTTGGATTTAATGTTACAATATCAATTTATTAAAGAATTATTGAAAGAAAAAAAAAAAAACTATATTATACAAAAAGTATCTGAATGAAGAAATAATTTCTATGCACAAGAATATATTATTGCTGTGTGTGTTTTTTCGTATGTCTATGAAATGAGATGATAAAAGTTTAGGAAAAAGGTCAATAGAGATTTAAAACGAAAGAAATGAAATTTTATTCAATTTTCATTTTTTGTATTTTTTTTTTTTTTTTTCATATTATTTTTTTGTACAATTTTTTGTCCCTCCTCCATCCATACATTCATTTATTCATCCCCAAGAGAAAGTTTTAGTAAATTTACTAAGAATATTTGAAAATTCTAGGAAGAAAGAAAGAAAAATTAAAAAACTTTTCAACATTTTCATCCAATATGTAATAATTAAGTATTGATAACTTCTGATTATGGCTATACAATCACAAATTGCACTTGAAACAACTTCATGAAAAGTTTAATTCTTCTTCTTCATCATCATCATCAATATTTGAAGCAAATGAAGAGAAAAAGATTTCCCAATGGATGTTATGAAATGAATCAAATTAGAAGAAATTAACTAAAAATTGAAAATTTTATTGTGGAACATAATAAATTACAGTCACAAAAAGATGATAATATAATTGTTGTAATCGGAAGATGTCCGAATAAATACTTTAAAATTGGAAAACTTCTGACTTTACATTTAAAAACAGAACTTGGTTTTAATAGGTTTAAATCTAAGAAAATGCCGATTATTGATTTATAACAATAGTTCACTTGAAGTGTTTTAAGTAGGATTGAGACAGTAGTTACAAAACTGTAATCCGAGTAATTTTTTTCAACTCATAAAACTCAATAAAATCATATACAAAACATACAAAATCTGATAACGAAACTGGATCAAATATTAATACCTTACACCAACATAGTTTAATTTATCACTTCTGGGTTGACGGTAGTCATAGACATGATCCTTATTACTATTCGGATATTTATGTTATATTGTTATTTTGTTTTATATTCAACTAGCTATACCCGGTCCGCGTTGCTGACCCAATTTCCCTATACGGAAAAACCAAATTATCCGAAATTTCTATCAAATCTCTTGAAATGAAATCATACCAAGTCTTCATAGAATTTCGGATAATTTGTTTTTTCGTAATTACAATCATCACTTGCTTTAAAAAGCTTTTATGAAGCTGCGGTTCTAAAGTTTATTGTTGTCGTTTTAGTGCGCTTAAATTGAAGGCAAATATTTAAAAAAAAAAAAATAAGTATTAATTTATATTAATAATTTCTAATTATATATAACTTTAAAACAATTATAAGAATTTAAATAATAATTGGAAAAAATATTATTTGGATGGCAGATGTTTAATTAGAGTGGTAAATTCATTTATATTTTGTTACATTAATATTACAATTTAGGTATAAATATGTTAATCACATGCCGATTTTGTTTAAGCTAACGTAAATACGTCTATCTGTTCAAACTTTGCAAACGGATTCTACAAAACAATATTTGAATAATAAAAATAATCGACTTCTGTTTCACCAAATATAGGTATATATAATAACTTCTTGAAAAAACAACAATTTTTTTAAACGAAAAAGATATGTTTGCTCATTATATTTGTAATAATAATGCTGGAAGTTGTAGTAATATACTCTGAAAATTTCATCCAAATCGATTTATTAGTTTTCGAGTTTATAAATAACATAAAAACAGACATAAAAACTTTCATTTTTATATATAGCTATTTCTGCATTTATCTGGATGTTTGTAAGTCCGACGGAATACTCCAACACATATACAAATTGCAATATGTTTACAAATTGCTTTGGTACTCTTTTTTTAACCCCTGTCTACCATTCTGTACATTTGCAGGAAAAAATACCATAGCATGAAATATATTTTTTTAATTTAATGTTATCGCAAATAATAAGGAAAAATAAAGAATAATAATAATAATACAAATCAAACAAACAATTTTTTTGATTTATAATAAGAAGGACTAATAGAAATTTTATGAATAGTTTAATGTGTATAGTATTAATATGGTTATACACAAATACACAAAAAAAAATATAATGCACTAAAGGTTATTCTTATTACTTAAAATTATACACAATATGCATATGTGTCTACATATTTTTTTTTTGTTTTTATTTTTTTTTGTTGTTATGATAATGATGATAGCATCATAGTTTTGCTACCGTATGCATAGCCTGTATAGTACTATAAGTATATATATACTCTAGCCAGAAATGTGATGCGATGAAAAGTTAAAATTGTTTTTTTTTTGTAATATATATATATGATATATAAATTTATGATAGTATATAATATTTAGTATGTATTATGGGGTTAGATTTTGTCTCTGCTGGTTTACACATTTTACGGATAAAAATAACAACAACCAGTACAATTTTAAAGAAATTAAATGAAATTTTATACTATTATTTTTTATTTCTTATCTTTGTAAATTTATAAGTTTTAGATATATTTGTTTTCTTCAAGTGTGTAGAAATGTATGTTGTAGAGAGTGATGAACTTTTTTAATATAGTAGGTAAATATATATAGGTATCGGTTAAACCATATTGATTGTTGTTCTCTTTTTAATGTATCTAATAAATAATAATTATGTATGAATTTTAACATGAACAGTTCGATAATAAGTTTTTTTTAAATGAAATGAAATTTTAAATAACCGATCAATGGTTCACAAGTTATGAACAGTTTTGTAAATACCTATTTATTTGCAGTGAATTTTTTTATTTTAATTTTTTCGCCAACACGAGTTTTTATTTTATTCATCAAAATAAATATTATGTGTACCTACAATATTATTGTAAAATTTACAATTTTATTTATTTTTGTTTTTAAAATTGTTTTCGTTCAAATTTGTAGCTCATTATAAAGTATTATTTGTTCGCTATAAACTTTGACGCTAAACTTACGCAGCGAACGTTATTGAATGTTAACAAGATTAACTTGATTCTGAATTATACGATAAATTTTCAATGTTGGCAAAAAAGATGTCGCTAAAATGATCGAGTAAATGACCCTTAGGGATTAGAAAATTTTGCACCTTACTTACAAATATTCTGTTTATATGGTAATTAAAAGCGTTATAATACAAAAATAAAGGTATGATAAATTAGTAAGCAAATACATATTTTTCTTAAACTTGAAATGAAAACTCTATTGAAAGAAAGAAATGTTAGAATTTATTTTGCCTGCGTCATTTATGGCGGGTTACAAATCTAGTGAAAATATATTAAATTCATTTGAAAATAAAAATTTAACGAAAATAATTCAGTCTTGAGAATAAATGTCACGTCTCAAACAGAACTAAAAAATTAATTAGTTATAAAAAATGTAGTTTCCAAGTATTTGGCTTGGTCAGAATAGTAACAAAGACTTTTGATATTTCAGACTCTTTAAGATTATTTCAAAATGGACGCCTATTAACGAAATCGTTTTTATATTCAATTGTTCGGCATCCTTTTGTAAATGTTACCTCAACCAAATTGCACAATTTAAAATTATTCAAATCATCAATATTTTTCTATGTCATTAAATACCGTTTAACTGACTTCCATTGATGAAACTATTCCAATTTTAAAATTCTTAAATTTTTACGTGAACTTTTTATAACCTTAGTATAGCTCTTGGAAATCTTTTATATTTTGCTTTCTGTCAATGTTTTCTTGCATTTTATCAGCAGTCATATGGGTAAACCTTTGGTAAGGAATTTAAATCGAACTTCATCTGGACCGTTTGGTTAGGCAGGCTTACAATATAAACCAGCCCTGAGAAAATCACCCAGTTTTTATTTTGAGCTGTACATTTATCAGCTGAAAATATAAATTTTTTGAAATCTCGATCTGCTTGTATTTAGAAATTGTAGCGAATCAACAATTTGTTTTGCTTTTCAATTGGCCAGAGCTTCATGCCATACAACATAATATGCTCTCGAATTGCTTCTTTTATTTAAAGTAACAAAAGTCTGGTTGAAAACTACTAATTTACTAATAAAAACGCTTTTTTTTATTTGCTGCATAATGGGAAGGCAAAACTTTTTGTAAATCTATTTAATAGAATCTTGTGTTTTGTAGATTAGCAGCATTTAATATTGAAAATTCTGAATCATTTTTATATTTCAACATAGCTACCTTTTTGTATTTTTATTTAATGCTCATTTAAACTATTAACATTTTCATTCTCGTTTTATTGAATTTTGAGGAAAGTGAACCGATCACATAAATCCGATTTAGGCTGACAAAGTGAAACATTTAATTATTTCATTATTATTATTACAAATTTACTCTTTCATTAAGAATTGAGAGTAAGAGAAATAAGTAAACATTGAGAAAAAATAATTTAAAAAAACGAATAAGTACACGAAACAGAAACTATTTTTCATTTCTAAAACATAGTGAGTACAAATACCAAATTATAACACATAGTAATTCATTGCAATTAATGTGTTTTAATTTGGGATTTTTGTTACTGTGTTTTCAACTAGGAATCGTGATGTAAACAACTTACTGTATTTTGGAAGCATCAGTTTTACTGACTTAGGTTTCAAATCGTAAAAGTAACAATGTACAATGTTAGGGAATAACATAATTAGTCTATTTTTGGCTCTCAGTGCGAATTTCATCATTTTGTTAGTTAGTGTGTTTTTGCTGGGAACAGCCAAGTGATAACTGATAATGATAATAAAACTGGATTAAATTTTAATACCTTATACCAACATAGTTTAATTTTTCGTCCCTGGTTTAACGGTAGCTTATCAAGGTTTTTAATCTCTATCCTTTAGATAGGATCACAGACATTATCCTTGTTACTAGTCGCACATTTATGTTATATTGTCATTTTGTTTTAATTACCTATTTATTAATTTGTTCATGTACGATGTACATGAAACGATAAAGTCTCTACAATTGTATTTAAAGAATACAAATAGTACTAGGGATTGCATATTTACCGATTTTTGTTGTTAACGTAAAGTTCTGAATATAATACCCCTCCCAATAAAGTACCCCGGATAAACTAATCGAAACATTTTTCAATTTACCTAACCCGGGTACAGTAATTAGATTTTACATTTTTCGAAAATTAATTTCGAACTACTTTGATATTGGATGTTATCTAATATTAAAATCATTTTCATGTTATCTAATATTAAAATCATTTTCATGTAATTGGTTTTATTTTAATATTACTGCCTGTGCAGAATCTATCATATACATGTACAGGTAACAATCATATCTATATATGTTGATCTCCGAATAGTGTACCCGGGTGTAAAAATCCAATTAGAGTATCCGGGTATAACAATGGGATTTATTATTTTTTCAGAATATTGTCATTTTCCAATTATTATATTCAGAGCTTCCTGTGTATTATATTCAGAATTTTACGGTAATAACAAAATTCGGTAAATATGCAATCCCTTGTACTATTTATATTATTTAAATACATGTGTAGAGACTTTATCGTTCGATAGATATTTCGGTAAAAAATTACTATTATCGGTTTACCGGTAAATTTGAACATTTTTTTATTTTTATTTTTTTTATTTATTTATTCATTTATTTACTTAAATGAGCTCCATTGCTCGTACAGAGTGTTTTTAGTTTTTTACAATTTTCTTCTTTATAAAATAATTCTAAAATGCACAATATTATATTATTATGATGAAAAAGTTAAAAAATAAAAAAATTTGTATTTTAAAATATTCTTTATTTTATCTTTTAAATATAAAATAAAATATAAAATTACAAAAAATTAAAACAAAAAAAAAATCTCAAAAAATAATTCATAAGAAAATAAAATAGAAAATAATAATTATTTGTGAATTTTTAAATTGTCATTTTAAACAAAATATGGCCGCTAAAAGCATAATAGTCATAAGATAGAATGCAATTAGGTCGAATGCAATATTTAAATATTTATTGCGAATATTTTCGTCTTGGAAATACTTTTATTTCTTTTTTGAAAATTATTCCAAGATCTTTATTATTCTTCTTATTATTATATTTTTCTTCTAAATTACGGGTTTTCTTTTTTAAATTCCTAGTTGAAGTTTTGTTGAAGTTTAGTTGTACATCTAAATTAATAATTCGCCTTCCCTTTATTCGTAAAATTAAATTATATTTAAATTCGTTGCTTAATTAGGTGTTATGTTTATTAAGTTCGTTCAATATAAATTCTAATGTTATATCACCTCTGCTACTGCTATATTCCCAAGTAACATTTTATTGTTATAAAAATAAAATTAGTGCTACAAGACATCTATATGACTCCCGATAAGCAGTAAAGGTGTTATAATGATAGTTTTATGGGAATAATGTGATTAATATTGCTATAAGAATGTTCTTATAACAATTGCGGGAGTTGTTATAATGGGGTTTTCCGCAAGTGATACAGCAATGTTTTTATAAATCTAAAAGTACGTAATCCTATATTAAGAGTTAAAGTGTTGTTATAAGAATAGAATTGCTGGAATAGCAGTAGTGGTGTTATTATTTTACTGTATTCCTATAATGTTACTACTAAACTTACTGTAGCTTTTAGATAAATATTTTGCGATGGCCATTATTTTCTACAAACGAGGTAATTTTTTTTTAAATAAACAAAAACTGTAAAGTTTTATTTTGCATTCTTTTCGCAAAAATATCATTTTTACTTAAAAGAATAATTATTTAAATATCAAATTTGATGTTATGCATTAATTAACATCCATTATTAAATATTTTAAAGATGCAATTTAAAAATATATTTTCTTTTGTTTATTGAAAAATTGGTTATTTTTGAAGGGCATTGTATTTTTTCGAATTATTTTTATAATAAATGTCAATGAAATTTCATTCCCAGCCAAATTTTGCATTTTGGTCACAATAATTATAAATATTAATACAATTATTTTTGACCGAAAAATATTATTTATTAGTAAGACATTTTTTATATTATTAACTAATATTTATCTCCTTTTCTCAGGAAATAAATATAAACTCCATAAAATTGATACCTTTCTCACTCTCGCTTAACATAAATTATTTCCAATGAATATCATTCCAAAATAAAAACAAATACACTAATAAATGTATACTAATCCTATAACAATATTACAACACTTGCTCCGGTGCCTTATAGGATTCTGCATTTTAGTGCTATAACGTATTTATAACCTTTCGCAGCAATTGTGGAGCACTCAAATTAACACTAATACTGCTATAAGAGTGTTCATAATAGTGTTATAAAAGTGCGCAAAAGCCTTTTAGCAATGAAATTGTTACGTGGGTTGCTTACTTTTAATAAAAAGAACAAGTTCGATTTATTAATTAACATTCAATCTTGATACATAGATATTGAATATATATTGAATTTTGCTCGATTTTTATAGCTCACTGAGGTCTTATTGACATATTTTAATAAGTTATAAAATCAATAAAAATAAAAATCAGGAAGTTGTATAAGTTGTATAGGTTACAACATTTAAAAATACAAAATTTTGTAATGCAGTTATTTAATAGCAGCGTTCCGCGTTCCGCAGTAATTCCTACTTTCGCCATTTTATTGGAATAAAGCCATTTTATTGGAATCCTGCTATTTTCAATGGTTCAAAACATGATTCAAAAATAAAAATAATCCCATCGCTTTCTTCGAATGCTGGGAAGCGGTAAGAGTCCAGCAGTACGATGGAGTATAATGTTGCATGTACGATGGAGTATAATATAACAGCATGGATGATTATTACCATTGGGTTTTCTCATCCGCCAGCCATTACAATATGTTGCGTAGATATGGAAATATGTCATACAAACTACTGAATATCTTCTATATACTATATATCTAAAATAAAATGTTATAAAAATCGAGGGGTTGCAGAAGCACATATCGGTTTATTAGTCTAATGTTTTGTTTAATTTCAGGTTCCAAAAACCAAAAATATTATCAATCTTAAACAATGTATAAGTGACAAAATTATATATTTTTTCAGAACATTTACATTGCCGACTTTTGAATATCCATTATATTTCGAAAACAAATCTGAAAGAAGCCTTTAGATATTTGAGCATTATTCAAGCCATTTCTAATTCTTATTTTAATATACTTCGAATTATAGTAATATTGGTGAATTTAATTTTTAATCTATACTTTAAACAATTTGAAAATATTTTCAATAAAATCTTCCGCCCAAACCAAATTATTTAAAATCTCCAACTTTGACAATGTTGAACCAAAACAAAGTCGAAAATAAAAACATCAATTCTTATTTTATTGATTGTCAATATTAAAATTCTTTTATAAATTTATTTGAAGGACCTTATTTATTTAATTCTCAAAACACAACACAACTGCATTCAATTGACAAAATAACTATTTTCTTTTTTGTTTTTTCTTTTCAAAAGAGACCACAAATTTACGAATGGACTCGTAACTGTATACAAATAAACAACCAAATAAATAAAAAATATTTACATTTTTCCTAACCAATTTTATAAAATTGAAAGATTTTAGTTTTATTTTAATTCCAATAGAACATAATATTATATACATACATAATACATATATGTATATAATATACTTGTATTATTATAGTTTATCTATAATTGAATAATATGTAAATAAAATGATAAAACATTAAATAAATTATGTAAATAAGTATACATACCTCTAGCTGGTATTGGATCTTTTTGTGGTCCACCTAATTCAATTTCACTACTTTCCTGATAAAAATCTTCTATTTGTGCTGTACATTTTAATAGAAGACTACCAAATCCATTGCCATAACCATTTGGTGAACTTATAAAATTAATCAATTGACTACTAAAATCAGATGATGAAAATGCTGAATTACTAATTGAATCACCACTATTGAAATGTATTGCTTGCAAATGAAGTCTTAAATTAACTGTTGCTGCAAATAAATTGTCAATTGTACGTGTATAAATTGGTTCACCAGTTGGAATCTGAAATGAAAAGCAAAAAAAAAAAAAAACGTTTATCAAATTGATAAATAAATAAAATAATAAAAAATCAGTTATTTTTGTTTCAAATATTATTTACATTGGAATTTGTTTATTTATTTATTTTATTTCATTTTTTTTTTGTTAATTGGATGAAAACTTTAAAAAAAAAATGTAGATTAATCATTCTGGAATATTTGAATTTTTTAAAAATAATAACAAAGCAATGTTGTTAAAATAGAAGTTCTTCTAATTTAGTTAATTTAAAGTCAATATTACAAAAAATAAAATAAAATAAATTTAACAAAAATAGTTAGGCAGATGGGCATTAAATTGACATCGGTATTTGCCATCAAAACTATTTAAATTTATAACAAGCTATTCATTGATTGGATTACATGAATAATTTTTTTAATCCCATTTTTTCCATTACAAGTAAATACATAAAAATATCAATGTATATAGATTGGACAGCATAAGGTGAAATTTATTTTGGATGGTTAAGAAAAGCAGTAGCAGTTGTAGTTTATGTTGCTATTAACTTTTTTTTGACTCTGTATGATCTGGTCTCAACTGAACATTTTTTAAGAAGTGATTCCATGTAGTAATTTAGGTTCAAAAAATTGTTTTATGCATCTACTTTTAAACATAACCTGATGGACTACTTTGGCCGTTGAACCAAATTGAATTAGAAAAAAATTATATCAAAATATTGGCTTCAAAGATATGCAATCAAAAAAATGTTGAATTTGAATGAAAAAAGTACATTAATGTATTCTTCAGAACAGTATACTTTTTTTAAATTGATATACTTTACTAACAATACTTTACGGGTGAGTAACAGACTTACCATTTTGGTATAAAAAACTGATTGAATTGATTATCTCGGAAAAGTTCGCTGACATTATTTTTATTTGGATGCATTACACACCATCCATTCACTTACCATTTTTCATATAAAATTTCATTTCCAATTGCCATGGAGATTTATTAATTTGCAAATTTATCCGGCTTATTTGGTCAAAATTGATCCAGTAATCTTCATTTCCAAATCAATGACAAAATCATTCTGACCTCAATATTTAAGTCAAAAACTGTGAATACCATCCGCCAAAAATATTTTCAAAATCAAAGGTTTTACAGACGTACAAATTTGTACTCTAGTATTCCGTCTAAAACGGACTAATACGTAAGTATTAACGAAAACTTTGACTGGTTATGTAATACGACCCGCGTACATCTATTCTTTATGTAATATGAATTCTTCCCTTGATGCAAATTATTAAAACTATACCAATAGAATATATTTTTTTTAATGTAAATTAAATTGACCAATTTGTTAAAATTTTTATAGAGTTACAATGATGGGGGAAAGTTTTAAAACTAGTAAAATAACGTTTTTTTTTTATATATATATCGCCAAGCATTAGCGAAATAACCTTTAGTACTGACATCCCGCTTGAATAGGACAGGACAGGCAGAAAGAAGAAAGTTATTGAAAGAATTAAAAGGGATTTGCAGAATGAAGTTATTGATGTTTTTTTTTTAATTTCTGCAAGTTTAACACATGGTGTTGTTTGAATGTGAAAACGCAGAAGACCTGATATGATTTCACATTCGTAAAGTCCGGACTATGAATGACTGCGCCATTATACCATTTGCCAAATGAATCAGCAGCTGTGACAAAGGTATAAATATCAAAAATAGGTATCTCTTAGTTTGTCCAACACATTCTCTTCAAACCGTTTGATCCGATTTGAATAGAAGAATAACAGAACCGGGTGAGTATAAATCTATTAATATGTCGCCAATTTATGAAAGTATTTTGGAAAAAGTAGTAAGTTATGCAGTTAGAACAGTCCTTGAATGAAAATGATAGTTTGTGTTATGAAGAAAGTGAATTTAGTTGTATATAAGAAAAATCTTGCGAATCGACATAAAATTTTGTTTTGTATGACTGGAAAATGGCAAAAATTTTTCTAGATTTTAAAAGTACTTTTGAAACCGTGGACAGTGAAATATGTTGCCCAAATTTAAAAAGTATGGTATTATGAATGTAGAACTTAATAGATTTAAAATTTTCTTCTGAGTGCAGAAAACAAAAGACATTTTTGTATGATAAATTATCATATAGTTATTATATAATATAACTTAAGGAGTGCCAGAAGATGCAATATTAGGAGTGTTCAGTTTTTTACTACACAAAGACGATATTAAGTTGTGTATACAGGATTGAAAATTTTTTTTTTTTGTAAATAATACTTTGCTTTACATAGTAAGTCGTAATTTGGAGGATTGTTGCCGTAAAATTAAAAAAGTTGTAACCAGATTATTTGATTGGCTGTGTAGGAATAAGTTGAAATTAAATTCAAGCAAAACTAAATATATTAATAATTGTACTGCCAGTGATGGTGCTTTAAATACTGGTGGTAGAAGCATTGAACGCAGTAAACGTAACGAAATATTTAGATAGATGATAAGTTCAAATTAGACAAGCACGCTGATTTCATAAGTAATACAAATTCTAAAGAGATAGGCTAATTAGGAAGAATTCGTTGCCAAATTACTCAGAAGTCTCACGTAACATTTTATTGTTATAAAAACAAAATTAGTCCTATGAGACTCCTATATGACTCCCGATAAGCGTTGAAGGTATTAATAATGTTTTATGCAATTGCGGGAGTTGTTATAATGGAATTTTTAACAAGTGCTACACCAATGTTGTTATAAATCTAAAAGTGCGTAATCCTATAATAAGAGTTAAAGTGTTGTTAAGAATAGATTTGCTAGAACACAGGGGTAGTAGTGTTATTATTTTACTGTATTACTATAATGTTACTAATAAACTTTTGAATAAATATTTAGAATAAATATTTTGCGACGGCCATTATTTTCTACAAACATGGTAAATAAAAATTTACATAATTTAAATAAACAAAAATTGAAAAGCTTTCTTTTGCATTCTTTTCGCAAAAATATCATTTTTACTTAAAAGAATAATTATTTAAATATCATAATTTGATGTTATGCATTAATAATTAACACACATTATTTGACATTTTAAAGATGCAATTGAAAAAATATTATTTTCTTTTATTTATTTAAAAATTGATTATTTTTGAAGGCCAATATTTGAAGGCCAATATTTGTTCGCAGTATTATTATTATTATAAATGTCAATGTAATTTCCTTCCCAGTCAAATTTTGCATTTCGGTCACAACAATTATAAATATTAATACAATTATTATTCTTTACCGCAAAATATATTATTTATTAGTAAGACATTTTTCATATTATAAATTATTTACATACAAATATAAAAATAACTAGGGGCCCCTGTTGAGTAATTATATTTCAAGTTGAAGTCAAATTTAAAGTTTTTAAAAAAACAGTAATTTACGTACTGACATAGACTTCGCACGATATAGCACAAACCACTCGTGTTTAATAAAAAGTTTTGTGGTTAGTAAGTTTTATTTAGGACACATAAATACACGTCCCTTATATACTGCTTCGTTTCCGATATATTCCCTATAGTAAGAAGCATTTAGTGATAAAATTACTAAAAATAAAAAGTTTTGTTATTAAAGAGGTACGTATATATATACCTACATAATACATAATTTTAATAAAAACTATATTATTACTACAAATAACTAAAATTTAGAAACAGTTACTTAAGAAGATAAAAATGAAGAATTCAAGTGACCTACTATATCAAAATAAATTTGCTAGTCATATGAACAATTCAACTGATTTTTTTTGTTTTTGCTTTTTTATATTTTTTATTTGAGATGAATTTGTTTCTTTGTTTTTTTTTTGGCATATGTACATAGATTCATTCGCAAGTACATAATATAATATATAATAACTGATTTGTTTGCTTTTGTTTATTATGTTAATAAGTTCTCACTTATGCATAATGTATTTGCTGAATAATAAGATCGTATGTATACAAAATGTTCAACTGTGTGCGCATTTTTGTTTTATATATAATCTTATATATTATATATATTAGAAGTTCATTAAGGAATAGGAGAATCGAAATAAAATAAAAAGGTGTCAACTGCGCAGGACCTTAAATGCTTGTCAATTATAATTCTGTGGTTTTTTTTTAAAACTGGATAACTCAATTTTTGTCATTTTTTTCTAGAGCGATTTGAATGTATTTTTATGTATATTTTTGTTCTATTAAAAATAATTATTATTAATAACTATGCAGAAAAGTTCAAAATAAAGAGGTATTCAAGTTCTAAAAGTCAAATTTCATATTTTTTATTAATAAACTATATTTTTATATGAATTACATAAATTATCTTTTTACGTTTGTTCAATTTTTATTCGAAAAAACTAGATAAGTGCAGTTATCAAGTTATGTTAAAACAAAATATACGTATTCGTCTTAGTTCATTTTTCAACTAAAGTGGTTATCTGCACTTAACTACTTATGTAAATATTAGAAAAAAATTAAAACAAAGAAAAATTGTAATATATGTAATCAAAAGCCTGTAAGTGGTAAAGAATAAATTCCGGAAATGAATAAAAAAGTCAACTGTTTTAAATTTATATAGCTACTGAATTCAGTTTTTTTATTTTGTTTAAATTAAAATTACAGTTCGGTATGAAGAAAAAAAAAAGAAAAGAAAAATATAACATATAATTAAAAAAAATTAAATAAATTCAACAAAAACATAAATATTTAAATTAAAAATTTGTTAATTTTCTTCGTCAGAAGCATCATAGAAAAAGTCCGGTGTTGAAACATCTGTGCATAGCTTAGAATAAAATTCGTGAAATATTTGTGGTATCAAATGAAACATACTTAGAATATCCTTCTTCTTTTCTTGTGAAATAGTATTAGGTGTGTTTCTCAAGAGTTTTACCTGATCTGTGTTACAACGCGACCTTCCTTTCATCATGTTTGCAGAAATATATTCGGACTCGTAATGTGTTTTATATTCCATTTCACCAAAATTTTGTTTTGTATATTTTATGTTTCTTATGTTTTTCCATTCTACTTTTTGATTTAAAATATTTTTGTTATTTTTTTTGAAAATTGTTTTCGAAATAGTTTTGAAGTCGAAAATGTCATTATTTGTAATTTCAAACACAGTAAATGGATTTTTTCTACGACATGTTCGAACAAGTTGTTGCCAGTCATATGGGTGCCATATACATCCATTATAATATTTTTTTGCTCTTTCTATTACGGCATGGTCACTGTCACATTCAAGGTGAGTATGCCCAGGTTCTAAAAACTTATGTTCTAGAATTTCAAAATTATTATTTTTTTCCATCAATAAATTGAACATGGTACATATAATGAAATTCCTGTTTTGACCTGGACAAGTGTCAGAATATAATATAATATGTTTTTTAAAATTGCTTTTGTTTATTTCTAAAAATTTCCAAAGGCACGAAGCTATCTCATTTGGTCCCCGACCACTCACGCTCTCATCCCACATAAAACAAGATGTTTCGCCTGTGGAGCAATTTCTAATTGTTATGTTAAATGTCCACAATGACCTTTTATAGAACGCAATCGACGACTTTAACAATGGTGTGGGTAAACATTGCTGCAAATCAAAACACAAAACCGTTTTAGTTGAATCTATTTTGTCTAATCTTTTGTTAGCATAGGCAATCTCAGCTAAATCTTGATGTAATTTTTTTTCTTCTTCAAGTTTATCTTTTTTCAAAGAATCTGTTTCAGCTTTAATTTTTAGGAGAAACATATCGCATTTGGAACATGTATCAATAGCCGGGGATTTGAATTTTAAATTGTGGGTTTTAAAAATATTTCTATACGTTCTGTATGAAACATTATGTCCATGTTTTTCTATATAGAGATTGTACATTGTTTGCAACGTTAGTCCTGGATTTAAATATTTCTTATTAGTATGGGCACGACCATAATGAGAAACATAAGCTGGAAATGATTTGATGTGATTGTTTATATCGTACTTGATATTTTCATTTAGTTTGGATTTTCCTTTCGCACATTTTCCTCTGCGGTCTATCATCACAGTTTGATTTTGCATTTTTTTTATCAGTTCATTAATAAATCCTTTGCTTTCATCGAAAATAGATAAGAAACATGATTTACATATTTTTACTCGTTTATGGTCAATATCGACATAATATTCTGCGGTAATTTGTCTATTTTTGCAGGGATTTCTTACATTTGTTGCACATTTTTTATGTGTAATTATTATTAGTTTCTGTAAATATCCTTGGCGTAATGGATATGATCCCAAACTCCAATAATCCTGAAAAAGTTGTTTTTGATTTTCAACTGCAACTTTTTCGTTACACTTATTTCGGCAGTTCTTCAATATTTTAAATAATCTGGCTGGTATGATTTTTTTGCTGTGTGAAGATATATACGTTTGTCCAGAATTTTTTTTATGTTTTGCCTCATTTCTGAGTAATGTTTTAGATTTTTTTTTTAAAGCGGATTTATTCACTGCATCAATTTCAGTATTATTTGTTTCTGATGTACTACTAGATATATTTGATAAGTTGAAGCCGCTAAAATTTTCATTTTCTTTGTTGTTTGTGTTACTCAAAATGGAACAAGTGTCGTTATCAGAAAAAAGAGATGGAGATCCTCCACGTAAATTTTTTTCTTTAGAAATAACTAAGAATATTATATTCAGTATTGAATGATTATCAAATTTTAAGATATTTGATTTTTCTTGCTTACCTATATTTGAAAGTTTTTTTTCTTGTTTTAAACACATTGAATTTACACTCTTTGGAAAAAAATGTGAGGATGAAACGATTTCTTTTTAATTTTTATCGGTAAAATAAAGTAAGTTATTTTTATTTTGCGGTTTGTAAATGTGAAACACTTACCTGTGTTGGATATATCTATAATTTCAACTGGTGCATTTTCAATTATTTCACAAAATTGCGATTCTTCTTGACCAAACAATTCAATATAAAGTTCTTCCATTATAATAATTAAAATTTAAAACAACAAAACTTAACAAGTTGCAGTCTTAACAAAATCACTTTTTATATTAAATTAACAAAGCCAACTACGAAATATCTTAAAATCTTTTTTAACATAACTGAATAACTGTATTTATTTCTTGTTTAAACAAGATAACTCAAACACTAATACAAAAATATGTATAACAAAAAGGGATAAGTAAAGTTGTTTCATTTTTATATTGTTTCAAAATTTCGAAATCGGAACAAAACTTTTTGCTCAAAAGTAGCTAACTTGACATATCTACATTTGATGTTTTGTTTTGTTACATTTTGAAGAAATTATGATATTTAAAAGTGGATAAGTCTAGTTGTACAGTTTTATTGAAAATATTTCAAAAATTGTTACATAGTTATCATGTTTATACGCAAATTTTTTCGAAAATTAAGTATTATTATTAAATTTTTATTTTTTGATTAGGAAGAGTGTAAAATTTTAAGTAATATTGCATTCATAATTAAATTTTGGTAAAAATTGAGTTATCCAGTTTTAAAAAAAAACCACAGAATTATAGATGTAATTAATATCTATCTCCCTTTCTCATGAAATAAGTATAAACTCAAAAAAATTAATATTAGAAGAAAATTATGATTTTTTGAAAAAAATTTTGATAACTGTTGTATTTGAATTTTCTATTTATTTTTAATTTTGTATATTTTAAATTTTTTATGGAACCAGTTTGGTAAATTATTGTTTATAAATTAATTTTTTTAAAGATTGCGTAAAAATCATATTTAACTAATTTTTTTTTTTGTAATTTAAAGGCAAATAGATTTAAAACTTTAAAATAGTATTTTTTTACTAATAAACCTATACGCATATAAATTGATAAATGTTCCCACATAACTGTTAACGTATTTATCCAATTTTCACCTGTCAATTTTCATAATATAGAAATACAAAAAAAAAATTTTTAGTATGTAATTAAAATCATATTACAATTAAATTGTAAAAATATCCCTGAATTCATATAAAATGATACAATCCCACAACTCATACAATATTATTTCAGAAAAAACTATATTAATTCAGTTGACAACTAAAATTTAATCAAATAAAAGAACAAAAAAAATTCTTCAAAAATATAATTCTTATCCCCATTTATTATCTTTAATTTGTAATCGAATTGAAACATTCTTGAAAATTTAAAGTTCATAACATGTCTTAATCCCATATTTTATAAGGTTTTTAACATTTACAATTTAATTCAATTCGTAATACAATTTAATTTAATTTAACTTTGTTTTTTTTTTATATATATATTTACGAATCTTTTACTTAAATTCATTCAATAGAATTTCTCGAACCGATAAAAAATGAAATGAAAAAGTCTTATAAAAATAAAGAAAAATAATAAAAAAAAATAAAAAAATAATTTTTACTTCACTCTTAAAGTATATCCTTAAGAAGTCATCACACTTCAATCATACATCTTTCAAAATAATTCATTTCGATTCCATGGAATTGAATGATAATATTGTATACATACAACATAGTAGGTATAAGTAGGTATGATGAAAATGAAATAAAATATGAAGCAACATGTCGCAAATTTTCAGAGTACAAATGATTGTCCACTTGATGCTTTTTTTTCTTTTTATTTTATTTTAAAGAAAATACTATAAAAATTTTCTTAGTTGTAGAGGTGGAATGCACTGAAAATGAAAAATCATTAAAATATAATGTACAAAATATTGTAGGGCAATCTACAATATTTTAATTAAAATTTGGTTAAAAATAAATAATTGATTGTTAAAATTGGTTTGGTTTGTTTTAATTGAAATCTAATTAAGGTGAATTGATGTAATTTAGTTTTATTAATTTGGAAATTAAGTGAGCTCTTTATTATTTTTAATGATTATAGAACGAAATTAGAGTGCTAACGTAGAAAATTTGTCAAAATTGAAGTTGTAACAAATATAATAAAATTAATTTTACAAAATTTTTAACCTAAAAACAAGAGCAAAAAGAGTGGAATCTGTGCAATATTTTTTTATGACCCCTATATTTTTTTTGGGAAAAAGTAAGTTATAATACAATTATGATATAAAAATGTCTAAGATAATTTTTTTGAAAAACATTTATTATAGAAAAAAATATCCTCACACATTACATACGAAATTTTAATTATATTTATTTAATTGGATTTTTCTGGCCTTCATTTTAGCAAACTCATTAATTATGCTATCAAATGATATTATATCTTTAACTATATTATATTCAATAGATATTATGGCAAGATTGGATAACCTATCTTGTCCGATAGTTGATCTTAAATAATTTTTTATTCATTTTAATTCGCTAAAGCTTCTCTTACATGAAGCTTATTGATACTGGAACAGTAAGAAATAGTCGCAGAGCAATATAAATATTTGGATAACACTCTATTAATGCAAATTCACGTACACTTTGTAAAATTTCAAGTGATGTTGCAGTTTTTAAATTGTCTACAAATATCGATGCTTTAAATTTAAAACTTTGAATTTCACATAAGAGCTCGTACATATTTAAATCTTTGCTGTACTTAATGGCAAAATCAGTATTCGTTTTTTTTTAAATCTACAACGCTGTCTTTTCCTGAAGATGAACCATTTATAAATATTTCCAAGTTGTTCATAACGCCAATGTAATTGACACAACAGCTTGTCAAAAGCATTGTACATTTGCATTTTAAACAAACTTTCGGGCGTCATACTACTTTCTTCATCCGGTGCCTCATTAGTTTTTATTTTTTTAACTATTCTTCTCCGCTTATTGCGAAATCCATAGTTTTAGCCAAATTATTTGCTTTTTCATAATCATGTTCGAAACCTGTTTCTCGTAGTCCCTGTAAAGTATAACGTAGTCCATTAATTAATTTTGTTGCATGGTCTATCGATACATCTTTTCGTTGTAATTGCTTTATTTGTTCGCTAAGTGCATTGTAGAATTTTATTTCATACAGATAGATTGCAGATAAATTTATATAATCAATTAGTCAGAACAAACCTTTTGCATTTGATATAGTTTCTGCATTTGATGCAGTTGAACCAATCGATGCCAATGCTGTTTTTATATCGAATAAATATAAACTTAACGATTTTATTGGCCTTTGATGACCACCTTGTATCCGATAAATTTTAATAAGTGTTAATTTTAAATATTTCATTAAAATTTCGTATC
The DNA here is from genome assembly GCA_963942445.1 of Argyra leucocephala. Lineage (NCBI taxonomy): Eukaryota > Metazoa > Arthropoda > Insecta > Diptera > Dolichopodidae > Argyra > Argyra leucocephala. The sequence goes on along the minus strand of OZ012677.1, from coordinate 20,742,532 downwards.
GTGCTGTCGATGATGAGAAAAAGTTTTTAAGTAATTTTTGCCCAGTACCAAAAAAACTGATAATTTTAGGTGTTGTGCTGCGTCTACACCAGCTAAATTAAAGCTGACCAAGTCAGCCGAACAAGGCACAAAAATTTGCCAAATTATTGATTTAAAAAATACGTGCTCTTACACCTTTATATTTGCCAGATATATTAACACCGTTGTCGTATCCTTGTCCTCTGACATCATGAATATCCAATTTATCAGCTGCTATTTTATTTAAAATTTCATTTGCTAGATAAGAGCGAATGTATTTTAATTTTTTCGTCGCGAATTTTTCATCGGTAGCTCCAATTGTGTTTATCGCTTAAAGCTGCATTTTTTTTTTGTAGTTACGCGTGAACTAAAATTGCAGTTTTCTATTATTGCGTTTATTTAGTATAGTGATTAATAGATATGATATTAGGTGTTATGATATTATATTGACACCACTATTTTTAATTTGTCACTATATAATTATTTATTTTTATAGTTTTATGAGCTTATAATCTAAAAGAAAAAAATAAGTAAAAGTTTATTTCAGGGCCCATCAGATATCTTGGCCCTGTGCAAGTGCACCTGCTGCACCTGCCTGGTTACGGCGCCGCGTGGAATACTAATTTATCGAAACTTAGGGTGCTATTGCGATTCACAACACAGCCTAAAATGTAGTTGAAATTGACAACTTTTTTATCATTCTCCATTGTGATTCATAACACAATCTGATTATCTTTCAAAACTACCCAACATAATTTTTAAGGTGTATTGTTTGCCAATATAGCTATTGTGATTAACAACAACCAAATCTTTAAAAAAAAATTTTGGTCGTATAAAAAATTTGATCTATACAACTTCTTAAGGTTATCATTCGGAATAGCAAATATTTGGTTGTGTTGTCTATTGTGTTGTGTTGTGGGGTAGACAGACAACTAAAATGTGTTGTGAATCGTATTTTTTTGTTTTTACAGACATAAGTTTAATTTTTTTAATATAAAGTTATAACTATTTGTGTAAACAGACTGCTAGACCTAACTTTAAGCTAAGTTAAGATAAGATTTTAGATTTTTTAAGATTTAGATTTAAAATTCATTTATTTTCTTAAATATAAAATTTTTTACAAACTACATCAAATTAAAATTGAATATTATCAAAACATAAAGCTCTTAAATCTAATAAACTAATATAATAAATTCAATAAAATTAATAAAAGTAAAAAAAACTATAGTTTATTAGAATAGTTAAAAGGAATAAAAATAATAAAATAAAATTCAATAAAAAATAATTTTGTAAAAATAACAAAACTTTATATATTTAAGAAAATAAGTAGGATCATTCGAATATATTCCAAAGAATACGTGTTGAATGAAACAAACATAAATTAAAAAAAATATATAAATATAAATGTTTTAGCGGGGTACTAAAATCATAAGTAATTTAAAATTAAGATTAGACAAAATAATTAAAAAAAAAAAATAGAATTAAAAATAAAATTATGGAATTAAAAATAAAATTAAAAATAGTGTAAACAATGTATCAAAAAATGTAAAGAAAAAAGAAATAACAAATAAAAAATGTATGAAAAGCTTAATATTGAAATAAAAAATTTACAGTATACTATAAGTTCAAGCAAAATTAAAGAATATAATATGATTGAAGTATGAAGAGAAAACCACATTTAATTATAATACATACACAAAACACTTATTTAATACAAATTTCCACCATCAAATAGTGATTCAATTTGAGAGTGATCGAACTGAAATAACCAGATTTTCAACTGTCTAAGAAGTTAGTAAAAATTACGTTCACTTCTGATGTGAATTGGTAGTCTATTAAAAATTCGTGGTGCCATATTAACAAAGCAATGAGTAAATTGTGTTGTTCTGGCCATTGGAACAGCAACATAATTCAGATAATTAATACGTAGGTTGTAAGTTGGCGTTAACCTTTAATCGAGGTAACCAGATCTAATGAAAAAAATGTTCATACTTTTGTAGATATAGAGATGTCTGAGTGGCAAAATACAGACTCTTTTGAAGAGACTCATTTGTAAGGAACTGGATTATGTCTAATTTATTTGCAGTGACGAATCAAAGAAATTTTTCGATATTATATTTGAATTCTAGATTTTAAAACCTGTTATTATAAAAACAGATCAGATGCAAGCCCCCATACCAGCAGCAGCACATATTCTATAATTTGACTGATATGCATCAAAACAAAAGTCTTTCATAGAGCTATAATGTTTTGTAATGTAGCTTTACATACTTGACTTTATTACGTTTGCAAACTTAAGTAAAATATCTATAGTTGGCAGGCTAGTGCCAAACCAAATAAAAACGTCGGTGTATTACAGTATGTTTCATAGTGTCATCACATATGCTATACAAGTTTGGGAAAGTAATTTTAATAAATATTTAAATGATCTTCAAGTAATTCAAAGTAAAGCGACAAAAAACCTTTTTGGTCACAAGAGAAGATATCCTACCAAACACATACATCTTTCCAGTTAAGTTGATGATTGAATCCAAATTGGTTACTTATGTTTATCTGATAGTAACAGAAAATAAATTCAAACATCCTAGCGAGAAAAAGCAATGAATACCATGGGTACACAACAAGATCAGCATGAAATATCAAAATAATTTCTTCCAATATCAGATTCAATGGACTAGATACCCTGTATAATAGAGCATAAAAGTTGTATAAAACAATTCCTAGTGCGATAAAAGATAGTTTAAAAAAATTCAAAATAAAAATAAATGTATATTATCTTTCCAAAATCTAGTATATAATAGAATTATTAAATTGAATATGTTTAAGTAGTTAGTAAGTATGTACAGTAGGTTTAGTTATAGTGATATATCTTATCTTTGTTTTATTAATGTTCAATATTGAATTATTTTATAATAAGTGAATCTTGCACTGTTATTGTTTCGTTTTTGTATTATTCTACACTATTTACATTGAATTGTATTAGTATTTTGTATATTTTGAATTTTAGTTTACACTGATCTATTTTATTAGATTATATTATACACTCTGTACGAGCAATTGGGCTCATTTGAGAATTCTTCAATAAATAAATAAATAAATAAATCTACCCCGATATTACCAAACAAAACAAAAATATTAAATTAAAATACCGATTTATTCATTTACAGGTACTTGTTTATTTATTTACTTACATATCAGTTTACCTGCATATGAATATGTAGCCAAAGTTTCTGCCTTTTTTCTTTTTAGAGATGTGGGCAAATGTTTTTTGATAGCCTACTGTTTTTTTAGAGATGTGGGCCTATTGTCAGTTATTTTATTCTAACGACACACAGAAAAAACCAATAAAGCATTTGTCTTGCTTTTATCAGGAATCAAACATGGAACCTTTCGGTTTAAAGGCATGAGTTCGACCTATTGCACCACCCAGCGTGAAAAAAGTGTCTATATTTTTTAAATGTTATTTTTTTATTTTGAAAATATTTACTCTCTTTCATATAAGCCAACTTAACATAATCAAACCAAAAACGAATGGGACTTGAAATTAACCAAAAACGAATGGGAGTTCACAATGGAAGTGCTAGGTGCTTGTACCTATGCCATGAAATTTTTTTAAAGAACCTTATTGAGGTTAAATATTTCTTTTATTCAAACTGAATGTATGGCAAACGATATTTATCACTTATTAATAAAAAAAATATAATATCATAGTAACTAAACTTACTATTTTTCTAAAAAAAACTGAACGAATGTATTTATCAATTATCTAATTTATGACAAAATTAAAAACAGGAACATATATGGGTCCCGAAAAGTTAGTCCATGTGTAGGTATAAAGTTGACCCAGTGAATTTTGTTGTCCTAATATCTCCAGTACTATAAATTACTGCCTCTAAAGGTATGGACGAGTGTAGTGTGCACGACTTTTTGGAATATTTTGTAGAATAAAATTCATCATATGACTCCTATATTTTAACAAATTTGATTTAGGCTATCTGTGAAACATTTGTAAATAATAAAATTTAAAAAATTGAGAATATGTTTTTTTAATTTAATTCTTAACTTGCACTATTTCGATTATTGCGCCATGAACACAGACAAAATTTATTATCATATTGAACACAAATTATATAACAATGGCGTGATAGCTGGAATTTCGATTAAGCTGTTAATTCAGTTGAATGAAACATACTGAGAGCTTTTTTTTTTTAATAATATTCGATTACTATTTTGGTTCGTGTATAAGCCTGCTAGGGAGCATATTGTAATAGCGGTTTATAATTTTTTTCTCATTTTCCTATAAAACTCCTAATGATGAAATATCAGAGATCTAACAATAAATATTAATATGGCAAAATATTTTAAAATAACTGAGGGAATTTTCTTTTCTATTATTTCAATCCCAAGTTAATTCCAAGTTTTCATTAACAACTTTTAAATTTATAAAAGTCATATCATATTGTGATTGCCCATAACTTCAAGAAAAATAAAATTTTAATACCCTTTATTTTCACTCTTTCTACTTTACACATACATATAGATATGTTATGCTATTCAAGTTTCTTTAAAACATTTCAAATGGTACCTACATAGAGAAAAAAAAAACAAATTTATGATATCAGTACCAACTCAAAGATTTTTCTACATAATATTTTTTTTCACCAAAATCTTAGAGTTATATTATGACGTATAATATGTCATAAAATTTTTATATAAAAATATACACACATTATATTATATTTACAAAGGATCAGTTGTACGGAAGTGATGTATACAATATAACCATACTATATTATATATGAGTTGAGTATATTTATGTTGGAATCTAGATTTAATATCTTTTTGTATTTACTAATGTTTTTATAAGATTTTTAAGATTTTTCTTGATTTCATTAACCCTAAAAAAGAGTACTGTATTTCAATACATTTAACTTGATTCGTGGGTTAAAATATACCGTCAAAATTTTTTTCCATTGAATACTTTCATGCCATACAATACTTTAGCATGCAATATACTGTCATGTATAATATTAGACAAAAATGTACAGTCTCAATATTTATACAATTTGCATTACAGTAAACGTAGTGTTGTTTAAAATGCGCGTATATTATTTATAAAACTTTTAAGTATTATTTTCTAAGTACTTATCTAAGTACGTTAATTATGTCTGTAAAATGTTCCACATCGGTGAACTAAAGCAGTGACAATAACCCAAAAATTTCAATGTAAAACCCTTTCAAAATATTACCGCAAAAAATTTCCGATTAAGAAATAAAAAAAAACTACCTTTCAAATAAATTATTTATAGAAAAACATATCCGAGTTCTATACCTATATAGGAAAATTATATATTTAATACAAGAACCAAATAATATCTTCCGATTAAACAAAATATCATGGATTTAATATGTAAGTGTTAATAAAATAATTTATGAAACTTTTTTAACTTAGATGTATTTTTTAAAGTCATTACAATTTAACAACACTCAAAGTGCACAACAATTAAAATTACACGAAAAATAAAATACCTATTAAAAATTTTTAAATTTCCTTGGTTTGTGTCTTTGAATCTCGAAATGTTTCTAATTGACCAATGCAGGCAAATCTTCAAGTTCAAATTAATATTTATTTTTAAAGCAAAATATTGACAAACAGAACAAAATATTTCTAGTTGTGTTATGAGGGTAAATCTTGTTTTCCCACCTTTAAAAATGCACTAGATTTGTAAAGACCATTCTTTGTAAGAAAAACACCAGAAGCAAGATATTGTAGAACACTTAAAACGCAATATTTCTTCAACTAGTTCTGAAATTACAAAACTACATTTTCTTCATCTTCACATGGTGTTTCCGTTGTACGTAAAAGAAAAATTTAAACAAGTATAGATAGTTGTCATACAATTTTTTATACAACTTGGGCTCTATTATTTCAGAAAAAAATACCCCATATGTATAAGAAAAATGTTATGCTTAAATTGGACTATGCTAAAATCAATTGTTTTAGAGGAATATAAAACTTTGTTTTAGGTTAAATATTTAAATGAATTACGCCGGGACCTGAACCTAGAATAATTCGACAAGGGTTAATAATAGTTTTAATGTGTGTATTTGTTTGTTAATACAATACCTCTTGGGTTAAATTCATGATTAAATTAAACTAGTTCTGTCTATCCAGACGCAATAAAATAACAAAGAATTTCATGAGTGTTGAGTTAATCTATTAGAAGAGTTTATTTTCAAAAACTATTTTTCTGGCCTAAATTTATTTTAATTATTCAATTTTCGTTTTATAAATCGAAGACAACTTATTAACAATAGTTTTTTTTTTTAAATTCGTGTTATACTGTAGAAAGAAAACAAGAACTGAACCGATTTATTCAGTTTCAAAGTTTTATTGCACTTTGTTTATAAAAATTGCTAAAGACTCAGACATATTCGAAGACTTAATAATGATATAATAATGAGTCCATAGGAGGCTAAAAAGTGTTTATAATAATAAGTGATTTGTACGAAATTATTTTGTTACCGTTTCTATAAAAAACGTAATTAAAAACGTTTTCTTCTCTGTAAGCTAATTATGTGATGGCTTGAAAATGGACAATATCTATTTTTTCCACTCTGTATTATTCATGCCACTTGGGTGAATACAAAAACAGTATTTGGTTATGCTATAATTGCTAGGATGTTCACAATTAACAACTGTAACAGTTAATTTTAAAACAAAATATTGTTGAGACAAGGCTATGTTTTTTATGAAAATTAAGTGAATAATTTATGGATTTATTCAGTCTTTTTTGAAAAGCAAATACTTAATTATAATGATTAGTTAGTTTAATTTACAGTAAAAATTACATTTAATCAAAAATATTTTCTTTCCTAAAAACGGAATATTCGGCTGATCTATAATTAGCAACGCAAATCTTAATTCAATGGATTTGATTTCGTCAAATTACGAAATTTATTTCGCAATTATTGTTCGGGTTAACCCTTAAAAAAACAACTGGGTACAGAAAAAAAGAACAAATAGTATTACTAAAGTCGGCGGTTGCCGCCCCCAATCCTCCCGTATTGATTGAAACATTCTCTTTTGTGGGGTTTTGTAATTGTGGTTTTGAATTTGCGGATTTATGCAGCAAAATGAGATTTTTAATTTGGAGAATTAGAAGCGATTCCTTATTGATATAAAGAAATTGGCGTATAAGATTTAAAATTGAAATTATATGATATCAAAATCTTCAAAAGGTAATTACTTTTTTCCAGATAGAAGCAAATCATCAGCATTAATTTATCTTAACGCACTATCCGATGCTTTTGTTAAAAATAAACTAGCCTTTTAGACTAACCATTTATATAATTTGGGCTCTACTATTTCAGATATTTTTGATCAAACGAAATTTCATTAGCAATTATTGAGAGATAAAAGATGTTATCCCAACACAGTTCTAACCGCTTCGTTCGTTCATTGTATTCCTCAGACCGGAGCGATTTTCGTGCGGAAGAGGCGCGTTTTTTTTTCCGGACAATTTAATTGTGTTGCAGCTTATCAGTATGAACACACCGGTGATTTTCATAAGTTTTTTCTTCAATGAAATCGCTGTAAACAGTGTTTTCGTCTCTATTTTCTACAAATGTAAAAAGTAAAAGGTTATATATATATAAATTACTTTTTTTTAAAAAAAAACACAATAATATACCGATAGAAATATTTTTTATATAAATTTACAATTTTTCTTTGTCTTATAACGAATTTTTAAATTTTAGTGGGTTCATCTAAGCGGATTTTGCTGGATTTCCTGGCGATTTCCAAGCGGTTTTTGCAACGCCGCTTCCGCATAAAAGTGCGCCGGTCTGAGGAAGCCTTGTGTCTTCTAACAAAGTGTTCACTTTCAGCTAAGCGTAGAACACTCCTTATCAACATGTTTAGAAAGACGAATTTTGCGGTGTACTGCCCAGGTTCTTAAAATGCAATTACTGAGGAAAATTTTATTATAGATATTGAAAACCATTTTAAATTTTCTAGCTGAAATAAACCACTTCGAATAATAATTATATATTTATTAAAAACAAAAAACCCAGTGACAAATAAAATCATGTTCTATTGGAGATATGTGGATGATACATGCGTTATCCTTAATGGAGCAATTAGGCAAATCAACAACATGAATAAACACATAAACGAACAAGTGAAAAATTTTAAATTCACTGCAGATGAACATCAAATTTGTTGGACTTAACAATAAAGCGAAATAGCTATAATTTGAAATACAAAATCTATAGAAAGTCTACAACTAGTGACGTCATCGTACATGAAAACTCACATCGTCCACACCAACATAAAATGGCGGTTTACAATAGTTTTGTACATAGATTATTAAACGTTCCATTGAGTATATCAGAGTATAACGAGGAGGTAGAAACACTAAAATACATAGCAGTAGTCAACGGTTGCAATAGCAAAATAACCAGTAATTAACAAATATAAGAATAACCAAACAATAAATAAAACAATATTAATACATATCAGTAGAATTCTCTAAATTCATCCCATATGTGCAATAAAAAACACAATAAGTGAATATAAATAACAAATCGTTTATAGAACCAATAACAATATAGGTAATAAACTCAGGGAAAAAAGCGAAATAGTAATAGAAGATTCAACAGGCATCTATAAAATAAGATGCGAAACATGCGACAAATTCTATATAGGCCAAACAGGTAAGCCATTTCTCAAAAAATACAAGGAAAATCTACCTGTAAACACAATAATATGCACATCAAATTACGCAGCACACATAATACAGGAAGGTCACACGAATCTAGTGAATGTCAAAGTAATTTAATACCGTTGCAAAAAAGTCCAAAAAGTAGAATAATGGAAACTGTTGAAGAGTATGTATGAAACATACAAGAACAACAACACCGAAATCTTGAATGACAAATTTACGTTCAAGAGTAATGTATTATATGACACTGCAGCAAAAACAACAAATTAAATGATAAAAACTACCCAAAATAGTTTAGAAATATAATTTTAATTTTTATATAAATATAAGTAATTATAATAACTTATCCACTGCTTGCTGAAGATGACAACTTCAACGTTGTCGAAACATCTAATTTTTAATTTTTAAATTAAAAAAAAAACATAAACGTCCACACAGACGGAAAATAAAAAAAGGAAAAAATATTTCCTAATTAAAATATAATTTTTTTTTATTTGTGGCGTGAAAAAAGAAAGTATAAACTACTAAAATGTATTTTTAAATTTACAGGTATGAATTTTCATTCACCGTTTTCACCAATTTGAATTTTTCAATATGATTTGTTTGCACTTAACTGAATTAAGTTGAGAAAATTTATTATTACGAACAAATTGATGAGCCCCAGTAATAAAAATTTATTCATTTAAATTCATTAGATTTTGGTAACCCGCATAACGGTACTACTATTACTTTTATCAATCTCTTAAACATATTATATTTGAGTATTAAAAGTTTTTACTTTTTAAAACAATTTTACAAAGTTTTATTCTTCCTCAGTTTTTATGTTTTATTTATGTTTCTTTGTTTGATCTCTTTCTTGATTGTTCTTCCTTAACTTAAGTCTTATTATAACAAGAATCTATAAACCAAGTTATTTAAAATGGACAAATTTAGTACATACTTTAGTTTAAAAAAAGAAAAACTGTAAATTTTTTTTTTTTAGACTTTATTGCTGTATAATGTATATGTATATAGTATATGTATATCGTAATGTAAATAAATAGAAAAATATTGTAGAGATTGCGTGCTTATAGTTTAATTTCGAAGATTCTATATTTTTATTGAATAAATATTATTTTATTATTAAACAATATTTTTTTCTAATAAAAATAAGATTTAAACTGATTTTATATGCATATACAGTATACACGTATATTATACATATATGTATTTATATATAATAAAATATGAGAATATAATTTGAAGAATATTAAATATTAAAAAAACAATTATTATAATTTACATATGTAAGTATTTATTGAATTTATTTAATAGATAAGACATTTTTTTTTTTATATTGTTATCTTTAATAAAATTAAACAGTATTGTTTGCCTCTGATGACCAAGGGTCAGATTAAGGTCATTATAGGGTTGTTGGTTGTTGGAAAATTTTTGTTTAAGATTATGATAATTATGCATTTCATACTGTTAAGAATTAATATCATTGTTTTTTTTATACATAACAGAATATAAGTGACTTTTTACAAAAAAAAAAAAAATATATATATAAAATCACAAAATCAACACAAAAAAACAATTATTATAAGGTTTTCTGCAATTTTTCTTTAACTCAAAATAAAAATTAAACAAAATATAGCTCATTGTAGGTTAATTGCTTACTGAAATATAAATATTGTAGATGAAAAGGAATTCCTGTAACACTATAAATAAAACTCTATTTTTAAGTAATAATTACACAAATTAAGGCAAATAAAAATAAATAAACATAGCAAAAACACTAGGTGGGAGTCCTTTTACTGATCGGTGGTTTTACTAGGGTGGGAAAGGAGTTAAATTAAAAACGAAGTTGTCAATGTTCGTCTTGAATTTATGTAGGTCGTAAATATAGAATTAATCATGTTCGGAACTATATAAGAAGAAATTTGGTTCCAATTTCCACTAAGCATATGCCCGTGCCTACGATATATCTATAAAAAAATGGAGCTACGACTTTTGGGCTTTATCCAAATATTTTGATGCATTACTATAGAAATGCAAGTCCATATGTGAGAATCGTACTTCATTTTGGGTCGTATGAAAGCTTTATAGATTTTCAAAAGGTCACAGTGTTAAGATTGATTCTCAGTGTTAAACTTGAAATTTTTTAAGCTCCAATTAGCTATTGTGACCAAATTATAGCTGAGGCAACTGGCCATGATGAGAGTTTTGCTTGATATAACAATATATTATGTAAGAGAACTGATCCTTCAGGAATACCATCGTTTATTTGGAATTGATTGGTAATAATCCTTAAATCCATCAAATAAGACTTGAATTGTACTATTCGAAGGGTTCGATATTACGTGTGTATTTTTTTTTTATAAATGTATAATTTTTGGGCAAGAATAGAAGTGTACGTAGATTTAGGCTAACAATGGATATAACATTCGTGAACAATAAGCTATTCAAAGTTAAATTATAATGTGAAAGCTTCAATGTAGTTTTTGCAAAAAGCATTAAATGTTAAAGATCAATAATGTGAGAAAGATTTAAAGTTTTGTAACGTAATTTATTAAAACAGGTTTTCAGGAGTCTCATGTGACTTGTTGCACATTTCATATTATTGTTTTTTTTTTGTTACACTTTAGACAGTAGCTTAGGTAAAATCACTTATTCGTGCTTAATTAAGTATGATACTGCAGTTTTACACTACAATATCTACAATATTTCGAGCATATTATTTCAAGTTGCTGGCTCATCTACTCATTAAATGTGGAAAACTACTGCTATTGTCAGGAACTAAGCCTTTTTAAATAGAATAGTTTCATTTTATTTAATTTGTTACCAGATTATATATTCTCAATTATTTTTTGTCATTATATATATTAAAATGTAGTTAGTTGTCAACAATTCACCTCAAAATTATACAATAAAAATTTTATTCACCAAAAATAAGGGAAAATAAAAAAACTATACCACCACAGTGCATTCGTTTTACAAATATCAAGAGAGTGCATATGAGGTACATTTAATGTAGGTAGGTAAAGTAGGTAAAGATAAATATTAAGTTTTCGTAAAATACCCCTGGTTCGTTGTATTAAATTTATTCAGATACTTGCTTCTCCTAAAATAATTTTTGCTTGCTTTCCAAAATTTTAACTTTATTTTCAAAATTTCTTACTCATATTCAAAATAACTTTTAATTAGGAGTATGAATAAAAAACAAATAAAACAGACTAGCACGGTAATTTCACATTGCATTAAAATATTCATTAGTAGTATTCTCAATTGAAACTTAAGTTATTGAAACTCAAATTGTGACATAGAGATCTGTTCAGTCCCTGTCCTTCATTCATTCATTCATTCAATTTAATATGTGATTTTCTGATAAAAAACGTGTAGGTAAACAATTTTTTCACAAAAGCTAATACTTAAACTTGAATTATAGTTACTCAACAGGGAGCCCCTAGTTTATTATATTCTCTTAACAAAGAGTACTAGACCAGGTCGAAAAACTAATAAAGCATTTTTTGCATCATCAGGAATCGAACCTGGGATTGTTATTGTTATTATGCAAACGTTGTTGAATGTTTAATTTTATTTAGCAAGATTGAGCTGGATAAGTGTTTTAATATTTACACAATGAAACAAAGATAACAGGAGTATTATTTACTTAATTTTTTATCAAATTTAAGCAAATTTAGGCCGTTTTGAAGAGCTGAGAAAAATTAAAATAAATAAAATTTAGGTCAATCAAAAGATAAAGTGATTGTTCAGAAAAATAATAAACTCATAAGATTTTTGTCAAAAATCTAAACTTTTATGTTGACATTACGTTTTTCAGAGCTTAATTTAAAAAAAAAAGTTAAGTTAACTTAATAAACTTTATGGTTCGATTTTTCTTAAGTTTTCATTAATATAGGGTTCTCAAATAATTTATCTACAAATAATAATATTCAGGTACATTTCAATTTTAATATCTACTACGTGTAAGAGTCAATCATAGAAACGGGGTGGCTGCTTAATTACAATTTATCCTTAAAAATTATAATAATGCATTCCGATATTTTTAATAAATGGCTAGCCTTGTGGAATAAAACAATTTTACATTATTATATCGGATTCATTTTACGCTGAATCCATATGTTCTATGTATGAGCATATCCACGCATTCAACAGCTTACTACAATACATATCAAACTATATTTGATTTAACCAAATTTACTGGTCATCATAATGAATTTTAATTGTGTTGTGTTGATTATGATTTAACTGAAGTTGACAGGTGTTTCGATGTTAAAGAAAAATAGGTTGATCCAGTGGATTCAGTCTTCTGTAATTGATTCATATTTCATTTATCATATAATAGCTTCAACACAGATTAATGATGTTTCAAATCAAGTAAATTTTTGAAATTTTAATTTTTTTGTTTAAATAAATAGGTAGGACAGATAAATGTGTTTATTTAAGTTCGATCTGAAGAAACAATTAACGTTAAATGTGATGCAATGGTTTGAGTAATTCAGTTTTGTTATTGTTATTTACTTGTAGCAGATTCTTCGTTTAAACTTAACGGTAGTCCCAAAACCTATGTAGTTGAGAAAGTCAATCACAATTGTAGGTATATATTGTTTGAGATAGTCTACATAGAGTTTGGAAAAATTTTACATTATAGTCCAGAGCCTGGTTCTTGCTGATGTCTGTACAAGAGTCACTCTCTTTCATCAACAGTGCTGAAATTACAAAATGGTGTATATGGTGTATATGGTATATATGGTAAATGGTTAATACCTGTTGGCCATTAAATAAAAACTGGAAAATTTAATTTAATTTCTATATAATTAATAAATATATTAATTTTTGACCTCCACTTGAAAATATTATATCTACACTCACAAATATAGGTAGTAGCTGGTTTCGAAAAAATATATTAAAAGTAAAAATCAATTATTTTATTCTCATATTTAATATCATCATACCTACTTTTACTTAAGTACATTTTTTTGATCTTGAAGAAGTCTTATTCTTTTCATTTCACAAAATGATAACTCCTTGTTTATTACTCTTTTATTCTATTTTTGTTTTCTACACCAGAATAAGCAAAATCAATGACAGACCATAAAAGAAGAAAGAGAAGATATCAAATTCTATATAGGAGAAATTGATAAAATGAAAAAAAAATAAACCAACACCAAAATGAAAAGAAAACAACAAAAAAAGGACTAAAATGTTTGAATTGAAATATAATTCCTTTTTTTTTATTCTTCGTTTGTTTTTTTGTTCTTTTTCAAAAAAAAAAAAAAAAAAAAAATAAAACATAAAATAACATAACGAAATAAAATCAATAAAATCAACTTACAAGTCACGTTAAAGCTGCACAATAAAGACGGTCTAATGTAATAATGTGAGGATAAATGAGGACAACTTCTGGAGGGCATTTTACCGCTCTAATGCCTTTTTATATTTGTTTTTATTTATTTAATTTTTGTTGTTTTTTGCTTTTCATTTTTATATTTTTGTTTACTTTTTTTTTATTCTTTGTAAAAAGGAAGAATAATTTTCGTTGACCGATTGTTAGATACTATAATAAAATACACATATGTGTATTACAAAAAATAAATATACTTGTGTACGTTTATAAATCTATACATTTTGATTTCCATCGATACGGAATGTAGATAAGTGTGCATTTATTGTAGAAAGTTATAATTGCGTTGAGCTCAGTAGCGTATTATTTGTTTTTTGGCTTTTTAATAATAAAGCAAATTATTTTTAATTGATTTTTAATTTATTTTTAGAATACCAATGTTTAAGCGTTGCAATAAACTAAATTCTTATTTTATATTCCGCCTTTTTTTGTGGGTATTGCAAGTTACAAAAAACAAAAACAAATCTCGGATATGTGGACATTTGTAAACTATTTGTAAATTAATTATAATAATTGTAATTTATTGTAAATTTTTGTAAATAATTATTATTAATTGCAATTGATTGTAAATTCATTGTAATTAATTATAAATTAATTGTAATTAATATTATAAATTGATTGTAATTAATATAAATTAATGGTAATTAATATTATAAATTAATTGTAATTAATACTATAAATTAATTGGAATTAATTGTTATTATTTATAATTAATTGTTATTTTTGTAAATTTATTGTTAATAATTGTAAATGAATTGTAATTATTTGTTATTATTTATAATTAATTGTTATTTTCGTAAATTTATTGTTAATAATTGTAAATTAATTGTAATTAACTGTGAAATATGAATTGTAAATAATTTTAATTAATTGTAATTAATTGTAATGAATTGCAAATTAATTGTAATTTAATATAGCAGATAATTATAATTAATTGTTTTTTTTGTAAATTTATTGTTATTAATTGTGAATTAATTGTAATTAATTGTAATTATCTGTGAGATAAGAATTATAAATAATTTTAATTAATTGTAACTAATATAGCAGATAATTATAATTAATTGTTATTTTTGTAAATTTATTGTTATTAATTGTAAATTAATTATAATTAATTGTAATTAACTGTGACATATGAATTTTAATTAATTTGAATTAATTGTAATTAATTGTAACTAATTTTAAATTAATTGTAGTGTATTGTAAATAATCATACTTAATTGTTATTATTTGTAAACTTATTGTTATTAATTGTAATTGAATTGTAATTAATTGTAACTAAATGTGACATATGAATTGAAAATAATCTTAAATAATTGTAAATAATTGTAAATTAATTGGAATATGTAATGTAAATAATCATAAATAATTGTTATTATTTGTAAACTTGTTGTTTTTAATTGTAAATTAATTGTAATTCATTGTAATTTGTGATTTATTATAACAATTGTTATTGATTAAATATTGTAACAATAATTTGTGATCACACAAAACAAAAAAATGAAAATGATCAAACAAAACAATCTAGTGAAATGAAATAGATAAGCTTGCAAAATTAATGTAACAAAAGTAAACAAGTTGACCAGAAAATTTGAAGACGACAAAAGAGAAATGTAAAAAAATACAAAAACGTCACTGTCACTGATGAAAGAAGTAAATTGCTTTCGAAATATCTATATTTGCAAAACGAAAATTAAAAATTAAAGGAAATGTGACTTTTAATTACAAAATTTTACATAAATCACTAAAAACAAATTTGATTATCACAAAATAATTAAAACGAGTTCGTAGATCAAAGTAGAAGAATAAATATTCGTGTTGCACTGCAAACTTTATATAGCCGAATGTATAGGACAATGGTTATGCAACGTAATTTTATTATTCCATTTTTGCGATTGATTCTACTTATTTATTTGATTAACGATGAAATCTTATCACACAATTGAACCTGTTAAGTTAAGTTATTCTATTTCAAAACTGTTAGAAATACATTCCGAAAATACGAATACAATCTGATCACTTTTATTCACGTATTTCAGGTGTCTGAGAAGCTCTTTCACAATCCCAAAATTTCCATTTACATTGTGTTCCCAACTTGTGCGTTTCAAGCTATGTTACAAACATATTAAATAATTATGTTATACATATATTGAACAAAAACAAAAAAAATTCTAGCATTTGTTAGCAAATACATCAACTGATGATTTTTCACAATTAAACAACTCAGATGGTGTTTTTGTTTTTAATTTTAGCTATCTATAATGAAATTAAAATGATATTTCAAAATATTAAGCAAGACAATGATCGTCCCTGTTGTACTATTTTACTTGTATTAAATGTATTCTCCATGTTTTGTACAGTTTTGTTCAAAATATCGTAAAGCATCTGACTTGATTCTACTTATTTTATTTTCAAGACACATACCTACCTACAAATAAAATTATATTTTACGAATGGTCATTGAGGAAGCTTTTATTTTTTATTTTATTTATAATATTATTGTTGGTATTTCCGTTTTTCATCCTTTCGATATATTCTTGACATTTTATTTTTATTTTTATGTTTATTATTTTGTTGCTTGTTGTTTTTATTTTTTTTTAAAATGTTATCATTAAAGTATTGAATTTCGATTTTTATTAGGTACAAATAAAATAAAAATAAAAATAAAATTAAAAAATTTATTAAAATTGATTTAGTATCGTAATATTTTTTCTGTTATGTTTTGTTATTTTTTACTCATACTTAATTTTGAGATATTTTATTTTGAAAATTATTGCATTGTTAGTTTTAATTTATAAAATATCATTTGACATATCCTTAAAGAATTGTATTTCAAATGAAAATTATCAAGGGTAAAAATATATAGTACGAAATATTTCCTGTGAAAAATTTAGTTAAACATTTTTTTCTTTTAAATTTAAGAAAGTGCGAAAAAAGGCTGTGTAACAAAACAATTTTGAAATTAAAATGTTGGTTTTAACCGTTTTTATTTAAATTTTCTCAAAATTGTGTAATTTAAGAATTAATGATAGCTAATTTCTTTAGTAAACGTTCCTAGCCATCATACTATTTTATATAGTAATTTTTTTTCAATAGTATTTTTTAGGCGTTTTAATAATAATTTCAGAATCTTAGTTAAGCTTTAGGTTAGGTTTAAATTACGTTTTATATTAGCATAAAAATAATTATGTTACTTGCCATTTTGTCCTTTACATATTAAATTTATTTTAAATAATTAAGTCAGGTTAGTCTAAAGAAGTGCAAATCAAAGGTGTAAATATTCTAGTAATATTATAAGCTCTTGAAATATAGAACTAAAATATATGATTTTAAACATATTGTAAAAATACATAAATAAAATAATAATAATAATAAAAATTAGGCGTGGAGATTTATCTGCAATTCCACTGATAAAAATAAATAAATAAATAAAAATAATATTTAAAAAATTAGATATCGCCAACCCGAAATTATTTTGCCGCATATCCAGAAAATCCGATTTTGGGAAATCGACTTTAAAGTTTAGAGCAAGATAAAAAAAAATTGGCCTGAAAAACTTGTTTTGATATTTTTTCCACCGAACAAAAAATAAAGCTTATAAGAACTAAGATTCGGAGTTGACCAACCTTTTTTTCGAAAACATTTTGCCGTATACGCCATTTATACGGTAAAACATAGTAGCACATACGGTAAAATAATAGTAGTAAAAATATAAATTTCTAAAAAATTTACGAATACAAAAATTTAAAAAAGCCAAAATATTTTCCAAATACCTGTAAATCAATTGATCAGAAAATGCAGCTTGTAATAAAAAATACCCGATTTGAAGAATAAGATTATTAAAAAAATATAATATTTCATTTATTTTTATAATTATTAATTATTTTATTATAGTTTTACAAAAATAATTTTGTTGTAACATTCTATTATTAAAAATTAAATAAAAAATAGAAATTATGTTGACAGACGATGAAATAAAAAGCTTTCATGGATGAAACATAATATCAATGGGTTGGCTTGGTTATCCTAATATAAGCATGTATTGGGGACACTACTTTAGAAATAAACTTATAGCAAAATGTTTGTCATGAGATAATTTTACAAGAATGAGCAACAAAATTCATTTCGTAAATACCAGTAAGCCTAATGAAACTAACAAATTATGGAGAGTGCAGCACGTAATAAATATAGTACGAAACTGAAGTAATCAGCTTGCCACTGATGTACAAATTATTCTGTTATTATTATTTTCTTATACCAACTTAGTTCGGTTATTTCATGCCAATTATCACCAAATTGTTTTTTCAAAAGATTTGATATATCATTTTTTTTATATCGGTTAGTTGCCGTGTATTTTGTTGTAACTCATGCAAAGTAGTTGGGTTTCTTTTTTCTCTTTTTAGTAGACTTATATTATGGTTCATCATGGCTTACAAAATTTATAAGTAGAAAATATTTTTAATAAACAACTAATGTTATGTCGAGATTTTTTCTTTGTTATTTGTATTCTTTTTATACTTAGAATCCCTTCTAATTTAATATTCTTGTAAGCGTTTTATATCCATTAGATCCATAGTCTTTTTCTAGAATCATTAAACTTCTGTGCTTTCGAAAAATATCATAATACTGTGTTTTTGTTGTAACGACTGGTTTCATTCTTATATTTTTTTCTAATCTACCAAAAATTCGATGTGTAGTAAGAAAACTGTGTCCTCTCACAGGAAAGAAAATATCTATTTCTTTTAGATTTGATGTTGCAATATTAATTTAAAAGTAAATTAGCATATGCAGAACATGGTTGTTTTTATTTTGGCCACAACAGCCATCGCAAAACAACCTCAAAATTTTGTTTATTTTAGGAATTTTTAATGAAATGAGTAGAGAGCTGACCCAATTTCAGTAGCACCTCTACCAGATTGGGTTTCATCCCAGCTGTAAAATATAGGTTTCTGAGATTGTAAATCTACAATACAAAAATTATACAGACTTAGCTGCCTAGCGTAAAAAGCATCCTGGATAGGTGTTCTTGGTAACGATTGCACCTGTTGCAGATCAAAACAAAATGGCATACTTTGTGAAACATGCTTTTTAAGATGTTCGTAAAACGAGTTCGCACGCAGTTTGGGTATTCTTAATTCTGTTATCAATGTGTGTTTCTGTTATCAATGTGTGTTTTCTCTTGAGATCTGTTTCAGATTTAATTTTATATTTGAATAAAAGGCAAACGCTACAAACATCGGTGGTTGGTGATGAAAAACCAATATTATATTTTCCATGAAAATTTTTATAAATAAAACATACTTTTTTAACCTTTAGTTCTTCAGAAACAGACTCATTGTAAGTTTTCCATAATTTGGTTGCATATAATTCTGAGAATATATAAATCCTTTTCGATTTGTTGCGATAATAATGACTTTCTTAAGCGAGCAATAAATTGAAAAACTTTCGCAGGCTTTCTTTTCATCTACAATAAGATCGCTCAGCCTATCTCCTCCTCTTTTTTCAGTACTCGTTTCACCAGCAAACAAAGCTTTGGTTAAAGTTTCTAATCTCTCTTTTAGTACTTACTAATCACAATAAATCGTATATATTCCATTTTGGACAAAATTTAAGCATATTTAATCATATAATATGGAAAATATCCCATTTTATTATAAATTCTTTGATATGAAAATATAATTTTACACTTTTTTGGAAAATGTTCCCTTTTGCAACAAACTAGTGTTTTTAGATTAAGAATTTCGATAGAAATATAACGTTTTGTTATACACACGAACAACAGGCACCTGTAATTCAGGATAGAGAAAAATAATCCGTGCCTAACTAAAAAAAAAAAAAAAGTAGAAATGTCCCCTTTTGAAAAATCACTCCTCTTCACATAAAAAAAATTTTATTTATCAAATTGTCGCAACTCACCTATGTTCAGAGTTTCTATTTTTTTCTTGTCAGAATTAAATTTAAATTTGATTTTTTTTTCAAATAAAATATCGCAAATGGTTGTTATCGAAAATAAATTAATGGAAATAAACTATTAAAACATCAAGAATAAATTGAAATTATTAATGAAATTATAATATTATTAATTTATGAATTCATAATGAAATTGGGTACCACTTTGTTATCAAATTTCCTCGAGGAGTGGGCGAATATTAGTAGTTAACTTTAGGGTAGAATATACCAATTGCATCAATATTTTCCTAATATCCATTTTATTTTGGAAACTCATTTGAAGGTGTGTGTCTTAAAAATGTAGTGCATTGAATAATAATAATAATGGCTGTTGTAACAATACTTTCAGCATCCTCCATTCTATTACAATATCTATTTTTTTAAATTTTGTCTTCTAAATAACCAACTACATATTTGGTTTGTACTTGTTATAAAAAAAAATGTATAAGTTCAGAAAGAGTGATACCTTAATAGTCACAAAGATTATGTACTTATCGTTTATGATATGGGTCTTTTGATTTTAAAATTTCCTTTTATATAATAATTGAATAAAACTTATTTTTTTTATTGTAATATCTAAACATTCGGTTTTTAAGGTCTCTTTTTGTTTCATGAAAAATATTATATTCAAAATGAACATTTCAACACATCCATTTAAAAACTTAATATTTTGGTTATTGTTATTCATATGTTTTAATAAACCGAGAATAACTTTTAAAATTATTAAAGTTGGATTTTGAAATTCACTAAAACCATATAAATTCAAGGTCATGTCATCTAAACTTGCCCTTTTTGTTATTCTTTTATAATACATTTTGACTTTTATTTTGAAGTTTTCAAATCAATTACCAACAAAGTGAAATACATAACTATTAATACATAATATCGCTATAGCCTTCTGAATTATGTTGTTAAGTTTCTTGGTTTTGTTTATTATTTTTATAAATTCGAAAGAGGCTTAACAAAATTTATTTAAGTAACAACGATAGTTTATACAGAAGGAAAGCCATTTTTTACTTATTTGACCGCAGTTTTACGATATCTTCCAAACAATATTTCCATAAATTAAATTTGCCAACCTTTTATTACCAATTTAAACAGCAGAATAATAAATAAAGCGTAATAAAAATTATGCAGGTAGGTAGGTAGAGATGGCCATTCCAGTTGCTTCTGGAAAACCAATTAGCACTTAATTGTGCCTTTTTTAATACCACAACTCAAGTTACCTATTTGTTGTCAGCAGCTGTTATCATTCTCTCATTTTTACTTTCCCCAGGGACTAAACACTAGAGCCACCTTGTGTAATTGAGAAGCTTGATCAGATTTCTTATTTTGCTTTCCACGATAAAACCTATATTTTTCGCGATAAACTAAACCTATTTCTGTTTTACTCTTATCTTTGCAGCTGCGACAATGGGAATTGAACGGAATACTTATATCACTTAGCTTGGCATCGCTTGGCTTCTGGTTAATAATTATTTCTACAAATTAAATAGTTCAAGTGATTTACCAGTTCTTAGTATACATTAGATACTCATTTCATAGGATCCATTTTGAGGGATAAATGCAGATAAAAGTTTTGCTGGAGTAAAAAGTCGAGAATATAATGGACTAATGACACTGAAAAGTTGGGGTAATACTGGAACTTCAAGCTAAAAAACTGATCTTAGAACGCTCTTGTTTCAATATTCTATATTTCAATAAAAAAACAGGGATGTATATCTTGGCAGGAATTAAAACTGAACACTGCTTAGATCCATCTTTATAAAATCGGCCTAACAGAAAAGAGCTTACGCAGAATATGTGACTAGAGAAACAATCTATTGATTTATCTGCTCTATGAACGCGAATGGCTTACTCGTAGCAGACAGGTATTTTAATAAGCAATGTGAACCCTACCAGAATACCACTGGTATAGGTATAGTCATTAAACCCTTTAACTCATACGAAGCCATATATATGACTTTTTGAAATGATCATCAAGTTTTCTTATGTTTAAATATAGATACCAAAACTTGATTATTATTATAAAAAGCCATATTTGGCTTCGTATGAGATAATGGGTTAAGGACTGTAATGCTTAATTGCTTTAATACGTGGAATCGCATGCATGTGTAGCATGTTATATACTATTTCCTTAAAAGATGTAATGCTAAGCTATTTCAGTAAAAGCTAAAAAACAAGATTTAAATTGAAGAGAAATAAAATCTGAATTAAATACAAATAAAATTTTTGGTTTGGTGTAAAACAAATAGAGTCGAGTTTAACACCTTCAAAAAACTGTTTTTAGGACTTTTACACAAAATTTTATATAAAACGAACGAGAGAGGTTGCAAATATGCACACTATATACACAGTCGCAATATCAAGATAGTGCTGTATTAGTTTTGAAAATTCACTCATGGTCAGAACATCTAGAATGTCTTATTGCGTTCTGCTGAAAATTGAATATTAGCAAAATTTCAAAGTAGTCATTATAGTAACAGAGATCGGAATTCCGTGTAGAAACTTTTTCTTTTTATTCTTCTAATTATCTCTTCTTCTTTTTCTAGCCAACGATACGAAAGTAAATAGTGGTTTCTCTAACATAAGCGTTGGTTGATAATATACAAAAAATGTATTTGTGGAAGGTCGAAGTGGACATGAAGGTGGATGGTACCATTTCGTTTGCTTCTGCAGAAACAAAATTGTCTGGGTTGATTTTTCAGAAGCAACTGGAATGGTCATTTTCACCTACCTATCTTCAATGAATACATTTTTTTTCATATTCTACTAACACTTTTTGATACCACTTGATACCACGACTAGACCTATTTTACTTTGTAGTTCTGTAAAATTTTATATTGAGTATTAGCTTAGAATAATGTATAATAAGTTTGTTCAAGAGAGTACTTTACATGGACTACATACACTTTAGATATACCTCTTAAAACCTTTACAACAACTAAGTTGGATGTTATAAGTCCGAATAAATATATTTAGTTGTTTTAAATATCAAAACCTCTAAAATAAAATATATAAACGCAACAAATCGATAGGTACTGTATTTTCATCCTTATTATAAAGTTCATTGACCTTGATACCTATAAATATCTTATAGTGGGAACCACTGGGCACAATTTTATTTCTTAAAAAAAAGTACAGGTTTTTCTTTCTTTTTTTTTTTGATTGGAATAAAATAATTTCCCAGAACAGTGACATTTTTTTTTTCTTTAACCAAAATATCATAAAACAATAACAAAAGATAATAGATTTAAAAAAAAAAAAATAAATGTCCTTGTGAAATATTTTTTTTCTGGTTTTTATTTTATGTTCTTTTGAAATATGAATTTTTTTATTATTTTTTTTTATTTCATCCTTTGTTTTAACACCGTTATAAAATTTAAGGGAAAGCTACAGAAAAAAAAAAAGTGCAAACAATAAAAATAATATTTTAAATTCTGGAAATATGCTTCCTTTTTTATTTTAATTTTGCTTTTCTTAATGTATTCTTCTTTGTTGTCATTGTCATGAAATACCGAAGATACAGCCAAATATTATAGAACAAAAGAAACCTATGTAAAATTTATTTAGAATCGTTTTATTACGAAAAACAATTATGATTGTTTCGGTTATTGAACGACAGTATCTAGAGTTGTTGTAGACAATGAAAATCACCTGCAATCATACTCACTATAAGGTGAAAGCTTTGGCATTGATTGATTGTGCAATTTACTTACAGTATATGGGCCAAAACTTATTTTTACAAAAACGCCATAATAGAACAAATTAGTCGAATTGTTTAAAGGTGTTTTCAAAATAATTAAGAACAATTTACAAGAACTATAGTTAATTGATTTGGGTTATTACACCAACATTAGAAATTTTAGTAGTTGGGAAACCACAACATATACTCAATAATATACATTATTTTGCTTTTTTCTTCAGATTTACAATTCTATGACATCTTTGGCCACAATTTCCAATATCATGTTCCCATTGCATTTGAAATTATGTTTTAATACTGTCAAATTCATCTTTAGAGCAATTACATCAGACATTTACAAATAATTCGCTTGCTGCAATTGATTCTGCAACATACCATCATCGGCTGCATAACAAAATTACATAGGGAAAAATTACTTAAGATCAAATTACATACGATAAAATTACATACGATAAAATTATATACGACAAAATTACATAAGACAAAATTAAATAGGACAAAATTACATAAGACAAAATTACATAAGACAAAATTACATAGGACAAAATTACATACATAGAACAAAACTATATAAGACAAAATTACATAGGACAAAATTACATACATAGAACAAAATTACATAAAACAAAATTACATAGGACCAAATTACATAAGAAAAATATACTTAGGAAAAATTACATAAGGCTTAGGAAAAATTACATAAGACAAAATTACATAAGACAAAATTACATAAAACAAAATTACATAAGACAAAATTACATAGGACAAAATTACATGAAACAAAATTACATACTACAAAATAAAAAATAAAAAAATTACATAGGATAAAATTACATAAAACAAAATTACATGAGACAAATTTACGTACATAGAACAAAATTACATAAGACAAAATTACATACATAGAACAAAATTACATAAGATAAAATTACATAATACAATATTACATAGGACAAAATTAAATATGGTTAAAAATTACATAAGAAAAAATAACATAGGACAAAATTTTACATAAGACAAAATTACATAGGACAAAATTACATAAGACAAAATTACATAGGACAAAATTACATAAGACAAAATTACATATGGACAAAATGCAGACATCATCATCATCAAGGAGGATTACTAAAACCCGCCACCATTAATGAGAAAATTGTTAGTAAAATAAACAAAACCAGATATATTATGTTGTGAGTAGAATAGTAGAGAAGTAGTAATCACTATTAAATATATATGTTAGTAATTATACTTAACTCGAAATGCTCGAAAAAACTACTACCAATTAGTTTTTAAAAAATTAAAGTTCAACAAGTCATTATTTGAAGATTGAAATATCCTTGCTGAACCATGAACAAATTTCCAAAGCTACGTTTTACTATCTTTTTTATATTTTCCCCAGTTTTTACATTTACCGCAGAGATATTTATATTATAATTTGAAGCAATTATTTTCGATTCATACTACTTTTCTGCAATTTTACACTCTGCAAAAGTAATCATATTATATTGTAACACCCTGTATCAACCATATTATAACAAAACAAAAAAATATTAGGTTTGAAAAACAATGAAATAAAATCACTGCATTTTTATTAAAATTATTACATTAAAAAAAAAACATTCTCTTCTTTTGTTTTTTTGAATTTACTAGTACATATTTGTTACAGACATACACACACGTAGACAATTAATATATTTATATAAAATTATATAAATATATATAAAATTTCTCATCATTTCTGAACCTTAAGATTTTTAACTTTTCCCTTTGGGGAGATATAACACTAAAATAAATAAATTTTATGGAATAACTGTAAATGATAACAAAAAAGTAAAAGAGAAGGGAATTTTTTGTAATATTTTTTTTAATTTTTTTTTTTATTTTTACTTACCAAAGAAAAACCTAACAAAAACAAACAAAATAGAATCCCCAAGCGCATTTTCCTTTTTCCTTTGCAACAAAACAAAACAGCAATATTTGTAAGTGGTATCTATATACCTACTATGTGTGTACAATTTTGTATATTATATGAGTAAATAATATATATGTATATAATATTATATATGAGTGCACCTATACACCTACTTTAATATAAAAAAAAAAAACATGAAATTTGGTATTTTTGGGGTTTTCTTTTATTTTTATTTTTGTTAAATTTATCGCGCGAAACTGTTTTTACCTGTCCAACTTTCGGTTACAAAACTTTTTATATTTAAAAGGGCATTTGAAAGAAGTACCTACATGTATAGTTAGATGTTAAAATTGTTAAATGCTGTAATTGTGAATCCCGATATAATCTAACAGAATGTAAAAAATCGTATAGTAGTCTTGGCATAGCAATCTTTTGTTTTTGATAGGGGTGTTTAATTTCTTGATGTTTAAAATGCAGTGTTTTGACTTAAACCTGAATGTTTAAAACCAGTGTTTTGACTTGAATTAAATGGAGTGCAATTCTCACATATGGGCTGGCGCTTCTAGTATTGCGTTAAAATATTTAGATAAAGTCCAAAAATGGGCAATTTGTCTAATCAATAACCCAAAGTGACAGGTCATCTTGCTCCTCTTGGACATCGTCGTATAGTCGGAGCTCTCTCCCTTCTTCATAGATATCTTGTAGGCATCGGTACATGCTCAGTGGATATTAAATTTATATTACCTCCACTCAAAAATTCGTTTATAACATCAACATCCCGAATGTGGAACCAAATTCCACCTTATGTGTTCCCAAAACATGAAAAATTCTTTATTTATGACCTAAATAAATTCAAAGCGATCATTAACGCCACTGCAGAAACTGCAGAAATTTTTTCTGCAGTAATTTTTGTTTATAGAAGCAAAATTTATTTTGCCAGTTTTTATTCAGTTTGAAAATCTGATAAAATGAGAAGCCAAGCAATTTTAAGCGAAACAAATTTTGATAAACAAATTAATTCTATAGTATGAGAATTTTATTACAACATCCCACCACCAATCTATCTTCATTTCTTTCAAATATCAATTTTATTTACTTCATACATAAAATTATTTCCTAAAAATGTTTATATTTTAAAATAATAATTATATTTATTTTTTATTTCAATTTAATTTAATCTAAACTAATACTTTAATTTTATTACATTGTCTATTTCGAAACAAGCGTAGATACTAAATATTAACTATTAATTCAGGCGTAGACCATTAAATATGAACACTAGCGCCTGCTTTTTAGCTGCGCAGATGTTTTTACAAAATGCATTTATGAACAAAATATCGTCTTTGCTGCACAGGCATGTAGTGGTCATGATGTCTGGAAGATGTCTAAAATCACTTGCAATTATACTCACTACAAGGTGAAAGCTTTGGTATTGATTGATTGTGTAATCTACTTATAATATAATGTGCCAAAACTTATTTTTACAAAAAGCCATAATAGAAAATTTTAGTTCAATTGTCTATAGGTGTTCTTAAAATAATTAGGAACAATTTACAAGAACTATAGTTGATTGATTTGGATTATTACACCAACATTAGTAATTTTAGTAGTTAGGAAACCACAACATATACTCAATAATATACATTATTATTTTGTTTTCTTCTTCAGATTTACAATACTATGAGATCTTTGGCCACAATTTCCAATATCATGTTCCCATTGCATTTCAAATTATGTTTTAATACTGTCAAATTCATCCTTAGAACAATCACATCAGACATTTACAATTAATTCGCTTGCTGCAATTGATGTGCAACATAACATCATCGGCTACATAACAAAATTATATATGACAAAATTATAATATTAAACAACATTACATAGGGAAAAATTACTGAAGACCAAATTACATACGATAAAATTACATACGACAAAATTACATAACACAAAATTACATAAGAAAAAATTACATAGGAAAAATTACGTAAAGCAAAATTACATAGGAAAAATTACATAAAACAAAATTACATAGGAAAAAATTACATAAAACCAAATTACATAAGACAAATTTCCATAGGACAAAATTACATAAAACAAAATTACATAGGACACATTTACATAAGGCAAAATTACATCCAAAATTACACGACACTGATGTAACACCGATAAATATGAACACTAGCGCTTGCTTTTTAGTTGCGCAAATGCTTTTACAACATGGAGTTATGAACAAAATATCGTCTTCGTTGCACAGGCGGACCACTACGAACACATCTATAGCTTTTGGAAAATAAGACTATGTACCATTAAATGTTCTTATATTTACTTTACATAATATATCTATTTAGTCTTTATTTCATTTATAGCTAAAAAAATTAAAACAAGCGTGTTATATAAAAACCATTGCATTAATTTATGAAATTGCATTAAAGTTATAAATTTATAAGAACAACAAATAAATTTTACAAATATTTGTAAAATTAACAAAACAATAACATAAACACAAGTCACGAAATGTTCTTTGAACCTCCATTTAAATTTATAACTAAAAATTTTAAATCGTTTTAAAATCTCTTGTTAGATGAACAACAGACCTAATTAGGTACAATAATATTGTTAATAAAACATTACTTAAATCTATTAAACGTTCTAAAATGTTATTTAGTTTCGCTCCTATTTCCGGATTTGCTTTTAACCCATATTAATCTCTTTGTCTTTTTTTTTTTTAAATACAAATCATCGTTAATTTTTTTGGTTGTGGTATTATAGTAATGGACCGAAGTCTCACCAACAGTTATAATTCGACGTAAGAATTCATTATGTTGCCAAATGCTTCTAAGAATGTGTCCAACGAGTTATTTTTTTTGGCAATGTTAATGTTAAAGCGGCACCCATCTTCCTAATAGCTTTTTGATAAGAAGTTCATCATTCAAAGCTATCTTTTGATAGTTTTTATATGTCTGCCAGCTCACGAATTTTTATTTATACATCATGTAGTTTGCTTTTAGTTTCAATGGGTGTAGCTGTTTTGTGGTCTCCCACTTCTTTGTTCATCATTTCTACTTGTACGACCGCGGTTAAATTCAGTTACCCAAAAACGAATGATTTCATATTATTATGATGGTGATAAAGTACCTAAAGTACTATCCATTTCCTTTTGGATATCGGTTGATGAAAAGACGGTCAAAAAAAGATAATGAATTATTGCAGCAGAAATTTGTAATTTATTCATTATCTGAATAATTCATTAGATATTTGTTTGAAAATAAACTTTTTGACAGATCGATTTTAAAATTTAACAAAGACAATATAAATTATTCTTCTTTGAAATAGAATTAATCTATAATTATAATTGACAAGCATTTAAGGTCCTGCGCAGTAGACACCTTTTTATTTTATTTCGATTCTCCTACTCCTTAATGAACTTCTAATATATATAATATATAAGATTATATATAAAACAAAAATGCGCACACAGTTGAACATTTTGTACACATACGATCTTATTATTCAGCAAATACATTATGCATAAGTGAGATCTTATGAAAATAATAAACAAAAGTAAACAAATCAGTTATTATATTTTATATTATGTACTTGCGAATGAATCTATGTACATATGTCAAAAAAAAACAAAGAAATAAATTCATTTCAAATAAAAAACATAAAAAAGCAAAAACAAAAAAAATCAGTTGAATTGTTCATATGACTAGCAAATTCATTTTTATATAGTAGAGTTAGAGTATATATAATTATCCTTATTGAACTTCTAATATAATAGTTGTATATAAAACAATAATGCGCACACAGTTGAAAATTTTGTACTCATAAGATTTTATTATTCAGCAAATACATTATGCATATGTGAAATCTTATTAAAATAATAAACAGAAGCAAACAAATCAGTTATTATAATTTATGTATTTACTTGCAAATGAATCTATGTACATATGCCAAAAAAAAAAAACAAAAAAACAAATTCATCTAAAATAACAAATATAAAAACAACAAAAAAACAAATCACTTGAATTCTTCCTTTTTATCTTTTTAAGTAACTGTCTCTAAATTTTGGATATTTGTAGTAATAATATAGTTTTTATTAAAATTATGTATTATGTAGGTATATATATACATACCTCTTTAATGACAAAATTTTTTATTTTTAGTAATTTTATACACTAAATGCCACTTACTATAGGAAATATATCGGAAACGAAGCAGTATATGAGAGACGTGTATTTATGTGTCCTAAATAAAAAATAAAACTTACTAACCACAAAACTTTTTATTAAACACGAGTGATTTCTGCTATATCGTGTGAAGTCTATGTCAGTACGTAAATTACTGTTTTTTTTTAAAAACTTTAAATTTGACTTCAACTTGAAATATAATTACTCAACAGGGGCCCCTAGTAAAAAAAAAGTGTTGACAAAAATATACCGTTACAGGAAATTTTTCGGACTATTCTCGTCTCGTACAGTACAAAAAATAATCACGGCTAACATCAAATTTTTACGGCTATGCTGAGTACTATTAATTTCTACGGTTAAGCTAGGTATGCTGTTAGTTAGCTGTGCAAAAATTTGACATTATTTCATGCAATTTGTTGTTGTACAAAAATGGTAACAAAAATTTTGCTTCAATTTTTGCTTTGCAGTACGTTGTTAGTATGCTGAGCAAAATAATTCTTGTTTTGACCGCCAGGTATTAAACTTCAAAATTTTTAACGTTGGTGATGATGTCATATTGATTATTAAAGTAAATCTTAAAAAGTATTTTTTAATAAAATAAAATATAATAACTTAAAAAATAAAACATAAGCTAAAAAATAAGAGATAATAACATTAAATAAATACAAAATAATGGATTTGGTTTTAGCCTTTCTGATTGCTGAACTACAAACGAAATTTGGAGGAAAATTTTCTTACATTTCTTCTTCGATGTATTCCTCAAAAGGCTCCATTTTTATTATTATAATTAGTTTAAATAGTTTAACAGTTAGTTTTTTTAGTTTGAATAGTTAGATTTTATTTTCACTTTGTTGATTGTCAAATGACCAAGTAATGCCACCTCTGTTATTGATTAAACGAATATCTGATAAAATTTTGTGCTGATTTTGAAGAAGTTTTTGCATTCATTTTTTGACAGGCAAACATTTTTTAACAGCTTTAAGAATAAAATTTTACCGCTAAAAAGGTTAAAAAGTTAAAATAGTTATAACATATTGTGATATCATTTAGCTGGGAGTAGGTTTATTGAAACAAATCAAATATTAGTAAAATTTGTACTGTACGGCTACGGCTACCAGTAGGTACATGTAGTATATTCTTAAAAACCTATTGATAAAAATAAACAAATCAGCCAACAGAATAATGACGTGTGCGGATCTACACAAAATATGTTTCTGGTAACAAACACGAAAGGAGGCCATAAACGTATGTAAAACAATGGTGTATGTAAGTACATATTACGTATTGTATGTAAGTATACTTTATTTTTAAATTAAATCTTCTTTAATGGATAATATCACTTCTGCGAGTTAAGCGATCGCTTCAAATTTTTTCACACATCATCGGATTAAATTTAATAGTGAAATATTTTATTTAGAACAGTACGAATTGTCAAAGGCAGTGATAAACGGATTGTATGTTTTGTAGAGGACAGTGATATAATAATCATTATATAGTTATGCTACTGAATTTCAAAATATAATTTTACTTAATTTAAATTTCTATTGAATTTTCTATTAAAATATTTTAATTAGATCTTGCGAAAGAGGTCAACAAATTTTCCATTTTAATGTGCAAAATAATTAAACCTAACCTCATAAAATCTATTGTTCATTTTTGTAATACTGTACTCTTACTAAATTTCCTTCCGAATTTTAATTGTCAACAGTCTTGTTATCATTGTTTTTATTTTTATTGTATTCTTGAGAAAAGAATATACTACTACTGCATTCGCAATTGTTGTATATCTGTATGTATGTATGTTGGTGGTACCTGAATAGAGGTAAAAATTTAATTTTATTTTTTCCGTCAATTGTTTAGGTAGATACCACCGTTCTCAATTCTTTTCGATATTTTGTTTGTTGTTCTGTATTTTTTATTTTTGTTTATAAAATTTAAATATATATATATATATATGTTATATTAATATATAACACGTATAATGTACATTTTATTTTAGTTTGCAATATTGTATAAAATTTTATTTTAAAATGAATTTAGGTGAATGGAAATCCTACAAGATATAAATTTTCCAATATTATTATGGTCGAATTAAATCACAGAATAGTAAAGCTTATATAGTGCTGTTTTTTTTTTTTTATCATACCTAGGTAGCTTGTATTACTTGTCTATTGAAAATGTTGAAAGTTTCTCTATTTTCTGATTTTTATCTGGTGCAGCAGGAATATTTCAGAAACCAGATTTTCAATTTCCGAATGTCATATTGAAATAAAATTGTATATATTATTTTTTTTTATTAATTTCAGATTATTGAAATAAAATTAATATAATAAATAAGTAAACATTTTGTAGTAATATAATATTGTGTGTGATTTAAGCATGAATTTATTGAAATTATATAAATTACATAAATTTGTGATTTTAAATTAGAGATTTTAGATTTACAAATTAAAGTAAACAATGTTGTTACTTTGAAAGCAAATTAATTGTATAATAGACACACACTGTATAGTCTTTTGATTCTAACATTTTGGTTTTGGTAGCTGGGGTACTGCAGATGAAGATAGCTCAATTTTTTCATTGGTACAGAAATTTTTAATTAATTTTCTTGCAAAGGACTTTTAAATTTTATATACTTTATTGTAAATATTATTTAATTTCTTAAAATTTAAGCAAGTGTTCAAATTACATGAAATTACAAAAAAGTCCCGGTTTTTTCATTATTTTTTTTTTCATGGGAATTTACTAAAAAAAATACCAAAAATAAAAAAAAAAAACAAAACAAAAATATTAAAAAATAGTTCGACGCGGTACAAAATATACATTTTTATAGTATTTTAATATGCAGCATTAGGCACCGAACTATTTCATTTTTGGATGATAAGACATCTTCTGGGTACCTAAGTACCGTTACAATTTTTATTACTTTCATGTACCTACGACGATGATTTTCAGGTCCAGAAAAATTTTATTTCACATCTATAACAAAATAAATTATCATTAGGTACCGAACAATTCTTATTTTATATCTTGATGAAAATTCATCCCCTGGGTACCCAAGTACCGTTAGAATTTTTAATTTTTTTATGTACCTACTGACGATGGTATAAGTTTCAGGCCCAGAAAAATTTATTTCATTTCTATAACAAAATTATTATGAGGTACCGAGGTTTTCTTGTTTCATGTTTTGATGAGGAACTGTCCTTTGGGTACCCAAGTACCGTTATTTATTATATAAACTTTATGTAAATGAAAAATATAAAATAATATATTTAAAAAAGAAACTGTTATAATAAATTATTTCTGTGCTATAAAAAATAATATTTTCTTATTTTAACACAAAAATTCATATAAAATGCATTATAGGTACAGGTGTACCTTTCCAGCTGACTACGTTGACAAAAAAAATTGGCTAGTTTATTTTTTTTACTTCAAAAAAGTTTTAAATATAAATTTTGATGAAAAATGAATTCTCACAAAGATGCAAGTCTCTAAGTCAAATTGCTTCGAAAATGGTCAAAAAGTAAAATGCAAAAGGTACAGGTATACCTTTCCAGCTGAATCAAGGTTAAAAAGTATACTAAAATCAGGTTTCAGCTTTTATGTAGGTATTACATAAAATTATAGTATAAGTTGGTATTTTCAGGGATAATGTGATAAGATGATGATAAAATGTTAAGTTTGAAAAAAAAAATACATAACAATTACAGCTAATTATGGCAACTAAATATTCCGATTGACAATTGAATTGCAACCGATTGCAGCGCTACCACATATACTATCCCTTTCTACACTTTTGCAATTACCTTGGAAAATGATTGGTGTTTTTCTCTTAAAATTTATTTCATAAAATTGTAAGCAGACATCTATCTAGGTCTATTGATAAATATTCAATTTTTACGTAACCATCTTTTATTACATCTGCTCACAATATAGTGAAAACACAAAACAAAATATTTGGTTCTACCATGAAATACAAGTTATATGTCACTTTGTTAACGCTTTGGCTGGTATTTTGAATTGTTTTATTAGTTAAATAAGATAATCATATTAAATTATAATAGAGTTAGTTGTCAACATTTTACCTCAAAATTATTCAATCTATTCACCAAAAATGATAGTAATAAATCACCACACCACGACCACATCTACATCATCCTATTTATACTAATTTCAAGAGAGTGCATAGCATACGCAGCATATGAGTTTTTGGTTTTATTTTCATCATTAAATGTAGGTAGGTACATAGGTACAGACAATGTAATGTGTATTGTAATAAGTTGTTATTATTGTTTTTTTTATACCTATTCATTGATAGTGAAAAATATTAGTATATTTAAATCCCTGTTCTGTTAAAAACGTTAAATTTGGCTTTAACTTGAATTAAAATTAATAAATAGGGTTCTTTAGTCAAAATTTAATTAATAAATGTTGAAAATAATTCATCTGTTTTACTGCTTCGGTAAGACCGAACATTTGGTATTTTGATTCAGGTGATGATAATGCAACATGACTTTGTTTTCTATTTATCCATTCAATGCCTGTACCGTCAATATAAAAACTTAAACCGGTATAAGATTTTATATCTATTTCAGAGATACCTCAATCAGCTTTAATAAATTCAACAAATTTGTATTCCGAATTTGTATACATAATTCCATTTATTAATAATACAATTTAAATAACGCAAGACCCATTTTGCGGAGACCCCTTTTGATTATTACCATTATGAAATTACCAATATAACTCATAGAAAATGCCAAATCAGGGCGAGTACGAGTTGTTAGGTAAAGTGATAATCCACCATTTAATTCTTTATACATGTTTTCTCTATAATCACATTTTTCTTCTTTCATCAACCATTGCAAACATAGGTTTAGGAGTTGAGTTTGAATTATCCACATTTAATTCCTTTAAGAGCTTATACGGATGTATTTTGACTGACTGATAACCATAGGATTTTCAAGCCATCCAAACTAGTACAACATTTGGTTTGATCGAAATTTTGGATTACAAGCTTAGACAACTTTTGTATGTTGTATGTTCCTTCTATTGAACCACAAAATACACACACTTCTCCTACTGTAAGGATCCCGCTCCAAAATCTTAATCTTGGTCTTCAACAGAAACTCTGCCAATTTTATTTTTTCTATAAAATTTTAAATATACCATGTTTTATGGTAAAAATTTTCATTTAGTACGTTTTAATTCTAAGCCGATAATCTGGTGTTGAAATGTGCTATATTTACTTTGTCGTTACTGTGTAATGAAAATAGTAATATCAAAAAAATGTGGTATATAAATGAATCCAGAAAATCAGTATTTGAGAATTTCTTACCGCATAAATCTCATCAATGAAAGGTATATAACAGATTAATAAGTCGTTTTCTGGTCCTATCTGTAGACAAAAACAAACAACTAAAATTTCGGCATTGCACTGATTTTGCGATTGAAAAGGTCAACATTTCTTTTTCATACATAACCAAAAAACTAAATGGAGAGACCTATTTGACCGATTGGAAATTTGGTTAGGGGTGAAAGGAAAGTTAAAGGACAATAATTACGATCGATGTTAGTCTTGAGTCTATGTAGGCTGTCATAATCATGTTTGGCTAAAACAAGATGAAGCTTAGTACCCCATTCGGAATGTTGAGGTTATAAAACAAATTTCCATAACTTTTTTTCTACCATCGAGAGGTCTATACAGTGTATGAACAAGCAAAAGCTACTCTTCGTATCACTAATAATGCAAAAAGACTGTTTTTGAAAGTTATCCAAATGTTTTCATTTATTTTAATAGACCTTAATATTTGTCTATGTTTTTTACAACTTCGTATATATTATGATCATTTCGGATAATTTTCCGATTTAAGTGTATACCTAATGGGCTTAAGTTCTTAACCCGCTGAAGTTTATCTTTTTTAAGCGACAGATCATGACCAAAAACTAAAATTGTTCTGGAGCTGGTACAGCTTTTAGTATCTGCAGTACTTCTTAAATCACAACTAGCTATTGCAACCAAATCATGACTGAGGAAACTGGCTAACTAATCCGATTGTGTATGTCTATATTTACCCATCATATATTATTATGTCTTTTATATTTTCATGATCTCGCAGTGTAAAAAGAAGTTAAAATTAACAATCGGTCGTACTTTACCATACTGGAATGACGTTTATTCCTCAATTAAAAGAGGGCAACAAAATTATTACTACTGCTCATGGTAGCACAGTTTAAGAGGTATTGTTAAGCATTTAGACAACATGTCGCTATTATGGGCTTAAATTTACCAACTAGTATTCCATTTGTCTATGAATTGGACGAAAATTTCAAACCAGTCATTTCAATGAAATTCTTGACCGATGAAGAAACAGTTAAAAAACAATGGAAGCCGTAACTGCCCAAGACAAAGCTAAGTGATGTGCTTTGTTTTTTTTATGTTAAAAAATATGAAATAATTATAACTGACGCCGACTACCTATATTGATTATAATATCGGTTTAGGTTCTAGATTTAAATCACTGACATCAATTAAATTTTAAGTATAAAATAAATTATTAACATTCATTTTTGAATAAAATAAACTCAAGAAATACAAAAAAAAAAAAAAAATGCAATACAAGGTGTGTTCCAGACTTTTATTTTTCATATATACTTAAAATACGAATATAGTTCAGGTACCACCTACCTATAATATTTTTTGTTTTTGTTTTTATCCCATTGATATTCCAAAAATAACATCGTTATGGACAAAAGAAAAGAATTTATTAGTTGCACCTTTTAAAATAAAATAAAAATAAAAACATTTCAAAATAAATTAATTAAAATTCACAACATCAGATCTCTTTTGTATTGCAAGTTTTTATGTTTATTTTTTTTTTTTAAACTCATAACAAAAGAACAAAAATTTTCTATTAATAAACTAAATAAATACATTTGAAGAAAATAATATAATATAATAATTTAAAATGTATATATATGTATATATATATATATATATTTGTATTTAATATAAATATTTTGTTTTAAACTAGGCACCACCAAGTTTCCCACCCATTGATGTAATCTAGTTTAAGAATAAATGTACAAAAAAAAAACAACAAAAAACCAATGAATGAGAACAAAATGTAATTTTCTACAGGAAATCCAATTAAAAAAGGGATTTCCACATATATAAAGAAACGAAGCCATTTCAAATCAACTTTTAATCCACTTTTCTTCTCAATTGAATCATAATAACTTTTCAAAAAGGAAAAAAAAAACGAAAAATGAAAACTAGTAAAATCAAGGCAAAATATATTATTTAGTCTGGTCAACTTTAGGATATTCGTCCTGAGGGATGTGGATAAAAAGAAAAGAAATACAAGATAGCAACATCATCATAATCATCAATGTCCTGCAGCCCCTGAATAGTTAGATAGCATACTCGTTTCTAATTAGCTAAAGACTAACTACATTAGATTTAGATGAATCAATTTTACCTCTAGATACAGTTCCTTTGTGCTTACTTCTAAGAAGCTGGTTATTTTTGTGAATTTTTTTATATCGATATTTTAATCATTTACGTAATGAAGACAGAGTGTTTGATTATGTCTCAATTTTGTATAATTAGTTACAATTTACTATATTTAATCTTGTAAGTTTTCCTTGCAATTTAGTAGCTTATGGATGTACTCTTAAACCGATGGAATACTGTTCTACTTTTATTGAATACATTGGCCTTATGTACACTTGTTATTTCATTTCGTGTTGTCTTTTCCTATTGTCTCCTTCACACATCCTTCCATCAACAAACATATAAGAACTTTTTTTTAAATATGAGCTTTAGTGGTTGTTAAAATAAAATCAAGAAGTTTTTGGCCATCTCCGTTGTTTTTTACTAATACATACAAAGGAGCAATACAAACTGTTGGTAGGTGTACAAAATTTTTATTCAAAACACAAAATGGTTCTGATTTTGTGGTTCAGTAGTGCATAGAAAAATAAAAAAAAAAAAACAATTATTTTGACACTCTTAAAACAAATTGGAAAACTAAATTCTTACTCACACATTCCAACTTCCAAACTTTCGCTGTCATTACAATAACACAGTGTACATCGAGCGACATTGGAATGAACAACACGCAGTGAAACAACAAGTGTACATAAGGTCATTGATTGTTCATTAGTCACATTTTCATGTCTCCTAATTAATATTTTTTTAAGCGATTGTTTTGTTACGATTTAAGCGTGCTGCGTTTAAGCGTGTAGCGATTTGCTCGAGCGTGTGTTTAGTTAAATTAATAATATGCTGCTCTGGTTAAAACTAGAAAATTTTTGTTCCCGTGAGTGTGAGCAAGTAAGAGCGTGTTGCGTGTATATCAAATCAATTTCAATATACGCACGTGCTGAAATCTGTTTATTAATACAAATTCATATTTCAACGTGAGTTTTTTTTTTTTTTAATTTAATTTATTAATATTTAATTAAAAAAAAATGATCAAAATAAATAATGAAATTTTGATAAGTGAAGTTTTTAAGCCTATAACAATAATTTTATATAAATCTATTCGACCAGACAGCGTTTTAGTTAGGTCTTAAAATTAATCTATTCATTATTAAAAAATTTTATAATTTAAATTTTTTATTATAATCTTAGTTTTAAGTAATAATTGAATAAACACAATAAAGGAAAAAAACGCCATAAGCGTTATGGGATGCTTCATCAAAAGAGTAGATGCCGTTTAAGGTGTGTAATCAAATGTTTCAGAAGTCATTCGATAATACCCATTGAAACCTTCTTCATCATTTCTTCTTCATTATTAAGTTTTTTAAATACTTTTTTGTATTTGAAATAGCTATTTTTTTAAAACGTATGATGAATTGGAATTCAAAGACAATGCCATCTTTATTATTTTAAATCAATGATCACCGAACATAGAACTTTACCTGATATGACATTTAAAAATTAACTTTAACTAAAAACAATCGCAAATGTATTATGATTTATTGATATTTCCATGCTTGCACATGTTCAAATTACAACCGTAAAAATACACTTAAACGCAACACGCTTAAATCGTAACCTCCGTCAGGGCGTATTTTAAGCTGCTCTACGCTCTGATCGTTTTCTGTTCTTGCAATTTGTTTTTTTTATTATCAATTTATACTTGAATATCTTGTCTCTGTCTTTTTGGCCTTTTTTGTTTTTAACTTCTTAACTTCGTTTTTGTAACAGCACTTGTAGATTTGCGTTTCTAATAAGATAATAATGAAAAATTAATAATAATATTTACATAAATTTATTAATACATTTTTCTTTAATTCATATCAATTTTTACAATAATTAAATTTTAAAATAATGGCCCTCTCCTCTTAAAAAGCTGATACGCATGCTCTGGAACAGCCGGTATAGGAGTGCTCGCTCATTAGATTAAAAAAACTAGCTTACTAGATTAGCGAAATGAAAACGTTCATACAAAACCAGCTTGCATATTTGGTGGAGGACTCACAATACGTGAAGACTCTAAGAAAAATTTAATTTTAAAAAATTAACTATTAACACATTTACTTGCTAGCGTTTAGCTTCTAAAAAATTCCAATTTTAATTTACAATTATATTATAAAAGAAATATCGAATAAATATATAATCTTTAAATTACGTATCAGAGATAAGTGCAAAAATAGCTTTACACTATGTTACCCAATCTAAAATTCCCAGTATTCCATTATTCTTTACCATTATTCAAGAAAATTTTACATTTTAGCACCCACATGATTTTTTTTTCTTTGTTTTTGTAATTTTCTTTTACTAGCTATTTTTTTTTGTTCATATTGAAAAAAAATTACAGAATTTAAAAATATATATATATATAGAGTCTAGTTCATCCTTTGTATACAAGTAAATACCAACTAAAAACCAGTTATAATACAATGTAATATCCATATACATACAAACATAAAAACAATTTGAAAGTAGAAAAACAAAAAAAAAAAAAACAAAAAAATAAAACAAAATACTAAATTTAGTCCTTATTATTCCCATTTTCATCATTTTATTTTAGATTGTTTAAGTTTAGGATATTCTAGATGAAAGGATCATCATGAAGAGAATACCAAATTACGCATTGTTATAATTTTATGCTGGGCTACTTGGTTTTATATTGTTTTGAAATAATCAGTGGTGATATATCGCAAGTATTAAGGGGATTCAATTGATGCTTAGTATTTAGATTAGTGATGAGGTAGGATTGGTAGATGACAAAAAATGTGATATTAAAGTTTAAACTTATATTGAGGCTTGTCCTCTTTTGAGTCATTCATATTGCAATTCAATGTGTCATTTAGAATAGAACATGGATAATTAGTAATAAGATAGTATCTCTTATTTGATTCAAATAAATTTCAATTTTTGAAATACTATAATTTTTCATTAGGAGTTATGGAGTATATTAGTGTATAGGCGACCTTTATGGTAGTAATAGTTATCTCCATTTGACTACTTAAACGAAGGTCGTATGTTTGACCTCCGCTTGTAGTATCGATGTTGTATTCATGTTTTGTTTTATTTATTCTTTTAAATTATTAGTTAGCAATGTAATTATTAAAACTCAAATTAAACTATACTATTATAAGGGGGTTTGAACAGTTTTAAAAGCTGCTAAAGCTAATAAAGAGAGATCAATTTAATAATATCTAATCCAATATCATCATATACATTGGAATGGCTTTCGATTATTACTCCATTGTGAGTAAGTGCATTTTTGGTGCCTGAATATTTTATGAATTATTTCCAACATCTCAACAAATTTTACTATATTTTATCATATTTTTATTATTGTTGAACCCTTCGAGGCTCATACCAAAGAGAGTATAACCTATTTATGGTGGTGTGGAATGTTTCCAATATATTTTGATGATTTTGAATTTTTTTTGAGCTCCAAGCATATTGAATAATTTGCTTGTTTGTTTAATGTTTTAGAAATGTAATGTTAATTGTTATGTTAACTGTAATGTTATTTTAATATAAAAAAAATCTATTGGTATTAGTAATAAATTTATAGTAATAATTAAAGTTAGGATATATAATAGATTAATGTTATTTTATAGACCTTTCTAGAATAATGATTTTGCTTGTAAATAGCATGTACAATTTTGAAAAAAGATCAATACCGAATAGTTGTAATTTTACGGTCTTTATGGTATAAATAAATAAATAATAAGTTAAGATACGATAATTTGAGTTATATTGAAGCGAAAAATTTCTAACTCACATGTTGTTCTTTCTTTTTTGTATTTGATAAATCTGTTAATTAAACTACATTAACAATATTGGAATGAAAAAAAAGTAAAATATAAACAATTAATATAAAATATTATCAATTAAATAATAATATGCAACAATTTTTCTATTGATAATCTATTTAGTTTTGACATCTAGCGTCTGCTACAGAATTAATTAATAAACTAATAATAAATAGTACAATATATGACACCAATATACTAAAAATAGACGAATTCCATTCTTTTGTATATTTAATCATTGGAGCGCATCAAAAATTAAATTTATCATACCTAATGTTAAAATTAGCGTTGCCGGGGTAAATGCAGCAAACTATATAATATATAAATTAAACAAACATTACACACGTATTGTATAAAATTTTTGTTGGTACATATTATTTTAAAACAAAAAAATTGTTTATTTTATTTACTATATTTTTATATTATTTTTATATTTATTTACTATATTTTTATATTATTCGTTACTATATTTTTATATTATTATATTTACTATATTTTTCATGCATAAAAACAGAACAAAGCAATTTGTATATTGGAATGTTCCATTTAATTTACAGATATTATTTATTTACTTATTCCTAGCTTAAGTCAAGCAAGTCACAAAATAATAAAAAATAAATAAATTAATAAACTATATAAATAAATAATTTAATTAATAAACTATAAAATTAATAATATAATGTGATAATGATAAAATTGATATACACACATATAATTTTATTGAAATTAAAAAATAATTGAGTTAAAAATTAATAAATAGAAAAAAATTAATATAATTTAAGCTACAATAATAATAATGTAATCTATAAAAATATACTTAGACCAAGGGATATCATAGGGTATGCATGTTCATTGACACAAATATTAATTATTTTTTAAAGATTACTTTGTTAGTAGTATGCCCGAATTAGCCCAGATAATTTTTTTTTTAATTCTGAGGTTATATTTAGTAAAAACAGTCCTGAGTAAAATTAATTGAAAAAATAATTGTATTTCTTTTGGTTTATGATGTTCATGAGGCATGTTGGCCTCTGTAAAAACGCTGGGCTATGTAAAGGAGAAAAATGTATATGAAAATAATTTTTTCTTTCTTTATTCCAATGCAGTTATAGTATATAAAAAAAGGGAAATAACGAAATAGAACAAAAGAATCATTCATATACAGTACTAAATAGCGTAAATTGATAAATTTTAAACTAAAATATTATATAAATAAAATATGTTAGTAAAATTGTAAATGAGCAATAGAAGAAAAATTAATAAAAAATGTTTCAATTTGATTAAAAACAATATTATTGCTTGTTGAT
Source organism: Argyra leucocephala (assembly GCA_963942445.1). NCBI lineage: Eukaryota > Metazoa > Arthropoda > Insecta > Diptera > Dolichopodidae > Argyra > Argyra leucocephala. The sequence goes on along the minus strand of OZ012677.1, from coordinate 20,700,034 downwards.
ACATATTATAGTACATTTGATACATATTATAGTTCTGCCAATTGTTTTACAATAATCGTGAGCACATTTTCGTTTTTCCCCACAGAATTTACACAGTGTCCAGTATTATCATAACCTAAATCTTTTGAGATGGATCTTTTCCAGCAGATAGTGGTTGGGTGCCATTATGACCATAATAATATATAGCAATAATTGCCCTACGAAATCCTAATTGCGCTTTTCCCGGTTGTGAACTCTATTAATTTGCAAAGTATTGTATATTGATACATCAGCAAGTCATGTAAAATGCCGTTCCACCATTTTTTACCTTGAATTCCAACACGATATAAACTGATGTTCTCATCCATTCTATTGACGTGACTAATGTATTTACTGTATTCTTCAATGGCATATGGACGTGGATTTTTTTTTTGGAAATGGTGGAAGATCTTCTTAAATCTCTAATTTCATTTGGTGATTCAATAAATATAGATTTAGTTATGTTCGATAAAATCTCTTCTGAATAACCTAATGTTTCTTTTAGTATTAATTTTCTATATAAAATAAAAAAACAAATCACTTACAATAATATAATCTGAATAAATGTTTTGTATAATAGATTAGTCCAGCTTAGCCATATGGCAACAGACAAATACAAAATGGAAAAAATTTATACAAAATACTTTTTGAACTGAAAAGATACCACTTAACAAGTATAATTATCCAAAAATAAAATTTAATCATTACGATTAAATATTTAGAAAATAATGCAACTTATTTTTTCATGTCATCCATTTTTCCCAAATTTTTTTTCTCCACTAAACTAAAACTATATACTGCACTATTTCTATTTATGTCATTTTAATTTCAAAGCCTAAGTATCTAAGTACATAATAAATAGGTAAAAAATATTCGTTATTAAAATAACGGTTTTTATTTCAATAAATTAAAAATACATGTTAGCTGTTGCCATATGGCAACACAGGGCTAATTTTGGTTAATATAGGAATTATATGAGTTACATGTAGACATCATTCTATTTAATGGTTTATATTTTCCATCTCATAATTAGTTCTATGAAGCTGTAAGTTAAAAATATTATTATTAGACCGTAACTTAAATTTAGAAAAAAGTTGAGCTTAACGAAGTAATTGGGGTAGAAGAAATGTTCTCTTTGATTAATTCAGTTACAAATACTATATCAGCCACAATTCTGCGTTTTTCAAGCATACTGAGATATAGTAAATTCAATCTGTCCTCATATGGAGGTAGTATTAATGGGTGTTCCAATGGTAGATTACGTAAAGCATATCTGAAGAATTTTTTTTGGAGTGATTCAATTCTGTTAACATGGAATCTATATAATATATTATAATAGCTTCGTTTCATATAGTCCCCAATATTTTATCTAGTCTTTATATACGTCTTAAATCCTCCGTATAAATTCTAATTTTGTTTTATTTTTCACACCATAAAAAAATTATCAAAAACCGTCACTGAACAAATTTAGGTAATAATTTCAACCTAGAAAAAAAAAAGTAAGTTTTAAAGAACAATAACGAGAAATATAGAAAAAACAATAAGGAAAAAAATAACAAACAAACAATGAAAAAGAGAAAAAAAAACAAATGAAAAAAAAAACTTTCAAAACAATCTGAAGTAAAAATTTTCAATAAGGTGATGTGTTACATATTTTTTGTTTTTTCCTCTCTATATTATGTATATATTTTAAATAATGATAGATATCTACCTAAATATTAGGTATTTTGTATAAAAATAAGTTTATTATAGAAACTAGTAATAGAATAAGCTAGCCATCTATAATACTAGCCTCTTGACTTAAATAATTGATGATGAAGATTATTGTGAAAATTCCATGAACAATGAGAAAAAACAAAAAAATTTAGGGAAAAAGGAATAACGCGTGAGAATGTTTTATTTATTTTTGTTTTTTTTTTTTTGCTTTTTTTTTGTTTCCTTTTTTAAAAGGTATACAAAAAATAATATCGAAGGATACTTTTAATACAAGTATAAATTTATATAATAATATAAATATAGAAAATATATTTTTTTTTTTGTTTATTTTATTATTTTTATTTTTTACAATTTAGCTTTAGGTAAAATTAAGTATTTGAAATATTTTTTTGTTTTCATATCACGTTTTAACGCTTTTCATAGTCCCCAACAAACTATAAAGGTTATAATTCACTTGTCTTTTTCTCTTCATTTCTGTTATTTTCTTTCTTTTTAAATAACTAACAAATTTCATTTACCTTCTCTTATTTAGCAAATATTAGAAAACAAAACAGAGCATAAATGACGAGGTTGTATGTCCTTTTTTAATAATTTGTTATACTTTAATTTTTTTTTTTATTATTTTTTTTTTTTTGTTTTTATAAAAGTAAAAAAGTTATTTTTATATGAATTTGAAAATATATTATGTTTTTTTTTTGTTGAAATTTGATTAAGCTTTAAGTATAGTAACTGGGATTGGTTAATTTATTTTTCTTCTTTTAAATTTATTAGAACTGATTATAGTCTTAGAGTTGATTGATTGAGATCAGTAATAAAGCTGGAAATGGTATTTAAATGGTACTTGTGGGCAGAGTAGAGTGCTACAACTGTACTGTGCAAGTTAAATTTACATTCTGTATTTACATTCTGTACATTCTGGATTTAATGTTATCTAACAACCCTTATGTCTATAACCACATAACCGGGTATGTGTTATAACTTTGATTCAATATAATTTCTAAGTTATTCGGTTATATGCATCCAAATTCATTATAATTTTAGGTATTCTTAATTCAGACTAATTTTCATAATTTTTTGTTTGAACAAGTAAAATTTGGGCATTTTAAGTGCTTCATTGATGACGTCATTGAAAACTTCATTGATGCCACAACCAACACACCCGGGTATGTACGTACATTTTGTATGAAAAATATAGTTTCTCAGCTAATTTTGTAATTATATTTAGAATAAAAACGATGAAAAGGTACATACAGTTAAATAACAAAATTTATTTCGAAATAAATTCATATTTATAAAAATTACATAACATATAAATAAAACAAGATAAAAAATTAAATGAAAATGCTAAAAAAATGCACCTAATGTAAAAAAATAAAGTAACAACTGAAAGAACTGCTTCTGTGCAATTGCACAGGGTATTCACTAGTATTATAATATTATATAAGCAGCAAGACTACAAACATCACTTATATTAGAAAAGTTAAAGGGTACCTTTTTGTCTGTCGTTTCGAAGTGAATTCAAACAGTATTAGTCCTATTGTATATCTAGATCACTTTTCCTGCTATTATAGTATAAAATAATTCCCAGTTTAAATTTGGGACCAAATACTGTTGCCTAATTGTGTAAACTGCTATAATCATTATAACGTTTTTTTTTTTTTTTGGTACAAACGAACACAATGTAATCTTATTTTAATATGGAAACATACTTGAATATACTTCTCTTTCGACACAACTTAGAAAGTGTTGGCTTATATGGGTTATAAATGTTAAAGACAGACTACGAATATTAATGATCATTTAAAAAAAGTTAATGATTATTTAGGTTTTACCTGACATACTGCAATTTTTAATTATGTCACATAGAAATGAAACCTCCGATAGAAGATGCAGTAGATTATTATAACTTCAAGGGTTGGCATTCAGTTGTTCTTCTTGCTGAAAAAGCACTACATCGTTAAATAAAAAAATATTTTATTTAAGATATCGTTTCACATACATTCATGTTGGCTCTCCAGGTCGTATCATAACGATTTTTTTATTTATGAAAGTTCTTTATAAAAGAGAGTGCATACAAATTCAATATTTACACGAAATATTAGAAATTGTTCAAATGAATCTTTTACTAATCAAAGCAAATCATGAAACCATATCTATACACATATAATCAAACAAAATTTCTAAAAAAATGTAATTACAAATTGTCCAAATGCAGACGTGATTTCACAAGATTGGTAAAGGGCTAGAACTTGATCTAGATAATATAACTACAGTAATTAAAGCATACTATAGATGTATAATTCACAATTATTGTATTGAAAAGCCTGAAGAACCTATAACTTACGAAAACAACCAATTTTTTCTGCCACAATAGAAAATACTAGCTACGCAAATTTGCGATGCCGTAGCAAAATTTTTAGATATAGTATAAAATATAAAGACATTATTTAACCATGTATTTTTATAAATTATTAATACAATTAAAAATAAAAAAAAATATAGAAGTTTCTTTTATTGCTAACGTTCAATAATTTCCTCCCACAAACTGATTTTTCTTTTTTTTTTCCATTTTCTTTTAATTTTATTTTTATTGTCATTATTTATGTAATTATTATTATTATTTTTTTTTATTATTATCAAAATTTATAATATTATTATTTATTACCAAAACTTTAAATAATGATCGTATGTTTACAATATAACAACAAAATGTTTTAAAATTAAAAATATTGGTGATATGATGAAGTGATGTCTCTAATCACAGGCTAATGATCATTAATAAGTTAACTACGATATAATCAAAAAAATTTATTTGATTTGCTTTAATGACGGGATTAAACGTAATTTAAAGGTCTTAATGATCATTCATATTCATTTTGAAAATTATATTAAATGATTGCTGAAAACTGTGAAATGTTACATTAAAAAAGTGGTTAATTAGTGTCCAAGCTGCAAGTATCCAGTTGTTAAATGTTATTTTGCGAACTGTCCATTTTGGTAAATGTCTTTTTGTTAAGGTTCTTTTTTGCGAAAATGTCTTCGGTTTACTGTCCAGTTGTCAAATAGAAGTTGCCAAATGGCTGGTTCCCCTAAAAACAATGTTTATAAATTCTGATTAGAAGGAAAATGCTGTTTTCTCTTTAATTTGTGCATATAGAAATTTCGGTCGAATCACTATTTAACAGGTGTTTATATAGCTGAAAAAATGATCGAACTGAGTACCATAACTAACTTCTACTAAATTATTCAGTAGCAAAATTATAAACTTTGGATATGTTTCACTAAATTTAAATAATATTTTGATCGATTTTGGCTGTTATACCACCATCAGAAGATCAAATTAGTTGGATAACTGAAATCGATCAAGATGTTAACTAAACTTAGTGAAACATACCTAAAGTTTCTAATATTGTTTTTTAACAATATTTCTACCTATATTTCAGTATTTTCAAATTATTATAGTTTTATTCACACATTTTTAAAACTACATAATTTTTTTTATATATATATAATCCAAAAGCATACACTCAGGGAAAAACATACTAATAAATGTACAGTTATTGATTCAATAGGACGGGTATAATCAATAGATTTTTACTATAAAAACAATAGTTTTCTGTTTAAAACAATATGTTTTGTAGTTTTGATTTAATAAGATGCATACTATTATTACATTAATAGCAGATCGCATTAATGTAATTAGAAATAATATAAATTTAAAACTGTTCTACTCATTGTATTTATTATATTATAATATTACTTCAATCTTACAAAATAGTTAATTTTTAAAAGCATTACCAGAATTAATTTAATGGTATGGTATGATTAACCTTATGTACTATTAAATATTGTACGCATACTATTGTTTTTATGGTTTTAAACTATAATACTGTCACTGTGTCCTGTACTTGTCGTGCTTTTTTTTTTAATAATGACACTTATATTTAATGGTATGTACTATAAAATCAACGATATCATTCGGAACGCGCTAAAAATAACCAATATAGGACCCAGTAATGCAATATTTGTTCAAAAGTAAAAATCTGTTTAAAGAGATAATATTACCAGTTTGAACTTGATTTGTTTGCATTGAAGGAGTCAAAAAATTTAAAAGATTAAATAAACAAATTAAAAAATTAAAGTATTAAAAGTAAAATTAAAAATAAAGATAAGAATAAATTAGAAATAATTGAAATAAAAGAATAAATGTAGAAATTTAAAAACAAAAATAAACTTTAATAGTGCTTAAGTTAAATGTTATAATATAGTTTAAAAAAAATCTAATTTCGATACAAAATGTTTACTTAATTAAAGTTAAAAGTTATTAAACTAAAAACTATGTTTGAGTGGACATATAAAATAAAAATAATTGTTATTTAAATAAAAGTTCTTAACAGTTATAATTAAATAGTGATAAACCATTTTTGCTAAATCAACTATAATAAAAAACTAATATTTCATTTAAACAAAAACATTGAATTGTTCGAAGCTAAGTGTATCAAAAAAATAATATTTTGAGAATAAATTTATAGAAAAAGTTTCTATTTAACAAAGTATTCAAAAAGTAAAAGAGTTTCACTTTACTTTAAAAAGTAAAAAAGTTTCACTTTATCAAATCGAAGAAATTGTTTTACACAAAACTGGGCCTTATATCTTATGCAAACAGTGGCATGATAATTATTTTAACGATTTCCAAGCCTGTGCTGTAATTGTTATAAATAATTAATCTTAAGATTATTTTTTCTTTTTCTTAAATCTAATTTTAATATATTTATATGTTTAATATTAGTTAGTTATTATTGTTATTAGTGATTTTGATAGATTTCTATGATAAAGTACAAACAAGTCTGTTAAAAAGTACAAGTAAAATTAAATAATGTTGATGGAATAAAATGATTTAATAAATAATTAATATTGTTTCATATAATTTGAACTGCTTTAACCTAACATAACAAATATAGGTAGGTACTAGAAAAATAGAATTTAACTCATTAAATTAATATGAAATATATAAGTAATAAAATTTAATATTAAAATTAAGGTGATGCTCCTATTATAAAAAAAAGTACACCACTTCGACAATACTATTGAAATGATAGTATGCATACTATTAAATTTATTAAATTAATAATATTAAAACTATTATTATAATAGGATATACTATTAAATTATAATGTGATGGACTATAATATTTACAGGACAATACTATTAAAATAATGGTACATTTGATATAATGGTTTGACACCATGGTCAAATTTTGTGGTCAAATCCAGTTATTCTGCCACCTTATAGGAACCGGTTAAAGTTATTGGATCTTAAATCATTAGAATCCAGAAGGGAGGTTGCTGATATCATATTCATTATTAAATTTTTAAATAATGAAATTGATTTTCCTTATGTTAGGGATATGATCCACTTACATATTAACAACAGAAACCGCTTTAGATCGGAAAATATTTTTCGTCCAATATTTCATCGTACCAATTATGGTAAATATGAGCCTGTTAATAGAATGTTTATGTTAATAAATAAACTAAAACACCACATCGATTTTACATTAAACGCAGCCCAACTAAAAAAAAAACTGCACTTACATATATCTTAGAGTTAATATAAATTTATAATTTTCTAACATTCTTTGGTAATAAATTACAAAATTGTATAATTGTCAATATTATATACTTTTATATTAACTTGCTAGTGTCTGTTTATATGTATATATGTATATATGTTTATATGTATATATGTATATATGTTTATATGTATATATGTATATATATATATATATGTTTGGTAGGTAGGTTGGAATTTTGTTTGTTAACATTCAAACCAAACGCAAAAAGAAAAAAAATAATTTTGTTCAAAAAATTTAAAGATAGAATTCTGAAATTTTGCACAGTTACTTACGATGAAAAAAGCAACTGGACACGGTATTTTACAAAGCTATCAAATGATAGGTTTGGGTTGCTGCCGAACAACTCTTAGCACATCTCTGGCATATTTGAAAACCAATTGTATTACAAGCATGAAAATTTACACTTAAATACTTTTTCATAAACAAAGAAATACGACTGTTACCGATTTCGAAAATGTGGACTGGGTCGGGTTGCTGCCGAACACATCTTAGCACATCTCTGGCATATTTGAAAACCAAATGTATTACAAGCACGAAAATTTACACTTAGATACTTTTTCATAAATAAAGAAATACGACTGTTACAGATTTCGAAAATGTGGACTGGGTCGGGTTGCTGCCGAACATTTCTTAGCACATCTCTGGCATATTTGAAAACCAATTGTATTACGAGCATGAAAATTTACACTTAGATACTATTTCACTAATAAAGAAATACGACTCATACCGATTTCAAAAATTTGGACTGGCTCGGGCTGCTGCCGAACAACTCCTAGCACGTGATTATTATTTTATTTTAATATTAAGATCTAGAATAATATTAAGCTTAAAATTATATTTTGTTTGTTTAATTTTGTACACTTATGTATATTGTAATACTAGCTTTGTAACCCGTCATAAATGACGGAAGCAAAATAAATCCTAGTTTCTTTTTTTCTTTCATTAGATTCTTTATTCCGAAATTACAGTACTTATGTTTATATCACTTTTTATATATTTTTATTTATGTTTATATTGGCCTAACACTAATCTTTTTTTTTTTTATATAACAGAAAAAGAAGTACCATACCAACAAATTTGTATAAAATGTTTGTATTTTTGTATGGTACACTCGTACTCACTTCCATTTAGTTATAATTCGTTAGTTGGGTTCCATTTAGTATAAATTATACCGTATTAGCGTTATTGTGGCCTCTGGGAGAGCAAATTTAAAAATGGGATCTTATTTTCATATAAATTTTGTCTTTTGTATACTGTATAAGGATCTTATTTTGCTATATGAATAAACTGTTATTATGGTATTGTGTTATTTTTAAAAAAATATTCAAAATTTTGTATCTAAATTGGTAAAATTTACAAAAAATACAAAAACATTTTCATCAATAATTTTCAATTTAAAAAAAGCAATGTTTTATTATCCGACGTAGAAGTAGAGTTTATTATCTTACTCTACTTCTATCAAGTTCTATTGATTGAACAGTGAACCTGAACAGTGAAGTGAACAGCGAACACTTAACATTGAAAATAAAATAATATTTTTGGAATGGACCATGCAGAACATACAGAATACAGATACAGCAAATAATAAAAAAAAAACAAAAAAAAAAACAAAAATAATTTTTTTTGAGTAAAGTGAGTTACGCACACAATAATGACAAAAATAAAAGGTATAAGCAATAAAGTAGTATAATGTATAATATTATACAATACAAATATGCTGATACACATGTATATTATTGTGTATAATTTTAAGTAATAAGAATAACTTTTGAGTGAATTATGCTTTTTTTGTGTTAAATGCTGTTTGCCTTTTGGTTATTATACCATCTAAAACTATTGATTAAATTTCTATTAGTCCTTATTATTATAAATCAAAAAAAATGTTTGTTTTATTTATATTATTATTATTTTTTATTTTTCCTTATTATTTGGAAACAACATAAAATTAAAAAAATATAGTTCATGCAATCAATTTTTCCTGCAAAGGTTCAGCATGGTAGACAGGGGTTAAAAAAAAGCGCCAAAGCAATTTGTATATATATGCATTTGTATACATACGCAATTTGTGTATATGTTGGAGCGTTCCGTCGAACTTACAAACATCCAGATAAATGCAGAATAATAATATATATAATGTTTGTACTAAGCATAAATAAATAAATATATTTCAACTATTGATTTAATAAGATTCAAATTGCTATTTTAAAACTGTATATCCCATTGACAAATCTTAATATTAAAATCTAATTGAATTAATAGGAAATAATTTTAATTTTATAGGATTTTTCCCTGAGTGTACAAAACATTGCGTACTGCACAAAATTTTCTTGTTTCACACAACTTTTAATATTTACCTACAATTTTAAATTTAAATTATATAAAAATATTTTTGTTTCCTTATACATACTTTTATCAAAAACATCAACAAAAGCCTTAATATATTTTTTTACAAAGAATTATCTACAACCATAATACAGTGTTGTAGTAAAAATCTTAAGTAATGATTTTCTATTTAAAAAAAAAAAAAAAAAATTCTGCATAATCATTTCTTAAAAATAAACTGTATTGAATTATTTAAAAAACAAAAAATAAAAAAAAAAATGTTAGTAAATAAATAATTGTAAATTTTCACTTAAAAAACTATTATTGAAAATGACATTGCCATCAGTTTAACATTTTTACAATGACATTGCAATATTCGTTAAGATTATGTCAAAAACAAAGAAAATAAAAAATAAATACAAAAAAAAAAGAAAAAAAAGTAAAATGTTTTATCATAAATCGAGTAAAAGGATGATGTTCAATAAAATTTTTTATCAATAATTTCTTTTTTTATGAGATATTCGTTTTTTTTATATATATACACATAATAATATGAATGTGTATTTGTATCCTGTAACATTATATAGCTATACATATTATAAGAAATTTTTATCTCTATTGAAAACTTATCTTAAATATTTTCTTTTATTTGTTACACGTACGTTCCTAATTTTAGAAAATAATGTTGCTGAACTTTTCAAGTTAAAGCCACAATATAATAACAATATTATATTATTATATTCTATATAGAATAAATAGATAGCGGATGTGTGGATTTCACTTTAAATAAAAGTGTTGCTAACTGTATTTAAAATTAAAAAATTAAATTTTCGAATATTTTAAGTTAAATTTTAGAAGAAGACTACATTCACAAGGCACGAGATGAACTAAATATCAATTATAAAAAAATGTTACAAATTTATTTGTGCAATCATAAATTCTCAACTCAAAATAAGTTCAGGTTGGAAAACTACCATAATTCATTTAGAATAACATATATAATTTTTTCATTCAAATTCAACATTTTGTCAAACAGTTTGTTAGAAAAAATGTTAAATTTGAATGAAAAAATGAACACATTTGATTGAATTAATATATTGTTACGTCCACCCAATAATCTCCTCCAATTATCATTTCTATGCAACTATCCCCTCAAGTTAGTTCTGATGATTGCCCTCTTCCATTTCAATAATTATTTTGTTGATTAAATTATTTTTTTTTCTTATAATTTCAAGTGTCATATTTCGAACAAATGTGAATGCATTGAAACAGTTTCGAAATATACTTAATGACATGTGTAATGAAAGATCAATAAATTTAAATTAAATTTGGTTAAGTAAGAAAACTGCGTTTTGACAGTCAACGTTTGAATAAACAAGAATAAACCACAAATTGTCTTTTATTTTATTTTTATGCAATATAATAACGGTATTTGCCCCGAGAAAACATTGTTATATTATTGATTATTAATAGTATTAAATATAATTATATTGTTATTTTTTCATATAATTTAAATCGTTTACAAGACAAAATATCTGTACTTCTGTATAATATTTTATAAATTTACATACTGTTCGCGTTGTTTAATAGCAAATGACGCCAAATTTTGTTAATGTGCTGAGACAACATAAACATAATGCAGGCAGCTTTGGAATTAATAAGATACAGACAGTTTAGTAAATTTTGCTATACATTTGCTAAACATACTATATATGTACAAATACATATAGCTACAAAAATTCAAATATAAATTACATAATATGCATCAAATATGTTTCTTTTATTTACAACATAGCGCCCACATATAATTAAAATATAACTTATTCGTTTAAAAGCACAACTTGTTTAAGTGCACAAATTGGCCTATTATCTTCTTAAGCGAGTTCAACTGTACAATAACATCATGATGATCCCTATACCTATAATATTAAATTTATTTGATATATTTTAATACATTTATGATGATAATAACTAACTATAACAATAATAATCATAATAATAAAAAATATCCTAAATTATAACCATTTAACAACAATAGGCTCCGTGACTGTATAAATTGGTTAAATCTAAAATACAATGCAGGGTAAACAATGACAAATAGTCATTAAGTATATTGTTACATAAAAATATAATATTTAGTGGTAACACTGTCGAACTATGCTACTCTTACATCTACTTTCATATGAGTATCATCATCCGACATCTTGCCAATACATATTTAGTCTAATCATAATTATAAATAAGTATTTTAGCATGTATTCTAGCAGTTTTAAATTATAAATAATAAGACAAGGAGACTAAGCTCTCTAACAAACTTAAGCTTTGTGTTTTATTTATTCCCTCTACAAATAACTATATATTAAATTAAGATAATATGTATTACGCTAGTGAATAAGACAAACAGATTAAGCATAGTTAATACTACTGTAGGTATGTATATATTTTAGTGTAATTATTCTTAAGGAAGAGATGAAATAATAAAGACAACATACGTAGTAAGTACTCGTACATAAATTATTGTTACTTTACATTAATTATTCATTTTTATCTTGAAAATAATTAGGTTTTATAATACGAATTTGATAATTTTTTTTTGTGTAAAATGGTCGAAAGGAAAACAGAGGCTGCTTAGCCGAGCTTGACAGCCCCTAGAATACTGATGGACTTTAATCCGAATCCAAACTATTACTAAATTTACAACTAAAACTAGTTAAGTAATATTACTAAACATTTATTGTTATTTAACTTCTTAATTTTATAAAAAAATCTTTAATTCAACAAAAAACTAAAAGAGGTTTATTGGAGGATTCAGGAGCTTAGCACATAATACAAATTGGATGGTTTCGCGTATGACAAAATTTTAATTGTCAACGAAACGTAGGCTAGCTTCAATAATGTTATAACAAACGAACCTTATGTGTATTTTTTTTTTTAATTTTGTCTGTTACGTAAGTGATTTGAAGATCTCTATGAATATCAGAATTGCGAACATACTATTGAGCGTTAACTTATATTATACGCAGTACTTTATTTTGAAATTTTTGTACAACTTGAATATCACGTTGTTTAGCCAAACTTCATAATTGAATACCATAAGCTAAAGACTGACTTCAATGTTTGATTATAGATCAAAACTTTAATATATGTCTATAGTTTCGACTGCCAACCAATCAGCCAAACACAACTCTGTATTTCTGGTCAACTTATTTTATTTATTTTTTTTCTTTACAATGATTTGCACAAGCTTCCAAAGCTATGAACTAATAAATTTAATTAATAATATTTTCATAAACTTATTCTGAGAAGTAAATTTTGTGATACGCAATGGAAAATGTGATACAATTTTTATATTTGGTGTCCTGCGAATCGTAATAGTATCGGTATTTTTCATAATGTTTCGATGTTGATGGTTTGGAAAGCGATTTAGCTATTATAAAAAATTAAAGGATACCCTAAGAAAAAATAAATTTAAAATTAACATAAAATTAAAATAAATTAATGTTAATTTTATAATTTATTTATTAATTATTACATAGTTATTTAATATTTTTAATAATTGTATATTTTGTTTTTGAAATTGAAATTTTTGCTTTCCTCATTTGAAGCCTTGAATTAACATAAATTAAGAAATGAACATAACCACCTGAATGAATACCAACAAAAATGGCACGGTAGAATAATAATAAAATGTCAAAATTAAATTTTGTACAGTTGTTGTTTCAATATTGAATCATCTAAATTTAGCTTCAATGTACAAGTTTTATAAAATATCATACCATGCTCTTCTGAAAATATATCTGCAATTGTTTTTTGTTGTGATGCTCGAAAATTTACATGGCATTAATTTACTCAAATATTAGGTTGTTATTCATCTGTGACCATATGTATATAACCCTTTGTTGTAAAACATATATCTAAGCTTCAATAAATTTTAATAGTTTAAATAGAATAATATACAAGAATAAACCGTTTTATTAAAGTTGAAAACAAAATATTGTTTTTTTTCTCTGATTAGAATTTAATTTTTGACTGTAGGCATACAAAACTATCAAAATACAATTATTTAAATTTTGTTATTAATGTTGCTTATTTTAGTCTAATCACAATAATTTGATTCTAGTGCTTGATTCTATAGTATTATATTTACATTTTCTACAATGTTGAATTTAATCATCTATTTTACATACTATTTCATATCTTAAATGTATAAAAAATGTTTGTAGTTCGTTACAATGATGGCTGATATTACTTTCAAATATATTATATTATATTTGTTGAGAAAATTGTATATTTTATTTATTTATTTACACAGTAAATTAGACTAAATAACTTTTCATACATTATTGTATTTCAATATGTTTGCATTAAGTGGAACAACTGATTGTTTACGATTATTTATTTATTTATTAATAATTTACATGTATATTAAAGGTATATTAAATGTGGAAAACTATACTACTATTGTCACAAATCAGGCCTTCTTTAATAGCCTAGTTTCATTTTTATTTTCCAACAATTTTACAAATTTTCATTATTATATTATAGTTAGAAAAAATTCAATTATATCTTCATGCACTATGGTGTTCTCGAACTTTTCAAGTGGTATTGTACTCAGATTACGGAACTACTTTACCATGTAAATCGGAAACATGGAAAAACTCCGAAACTTCTAGTATGTGCATATCTTACCAATGTTTTTTTTATCTGAAGCCTTTTATAACAAATAATAAAAAAAATAATGAAAAAAACAGTTATGTGAAAGAATAAGAATTGAGAGAATAAATCTATTCTTTTTTAAGAAATTATGAAAGTAGGTGTAAGCAGAAGTAGTTTAGTTTAGTTTAGTTTTAAAATTCTTTATTCTCAAATTTACAATTAAAGTGCTTACAAATAAAGATCGATTTTTATATAAATTTTCTTTACAAATAAGAGAATAGTTAGTGACACTTTTTATTAAGAAAATAGTGTTAAGCGCCACTTCAATAAAAATTTACAATTTGAAATTTACAAAATTTTTTATTGTGGGGTAACAATAAAGTATTCAAAATTCAATATACCCAAATAAATAAAAAAAACAAAAAATTAAAAATAATACATTAATTAGGTAATAAAAGAAAACAAAAAAGAATAAGAATAAAAATAAAAAAAAACAAAATAAGTAAACTAAGATAAAATAGTATGAGTATAAGCATGTGAAACAAAAATCAAATTATTCACAAACAAAATATAAGTTCAATAATTAAAAACTCAAATATTCAACTATTGAAAAATAAATCATAAATCCAATTTAAATAATAAAAACAAGTATTAAAACGAAATGAATGTAATAAAATATTTTAAGTAAAAGCTAATAAAAGACAATTAAATTACAAATCAAAAGAAGGAAAAGAAAAAGTTAATAATTCAAGAACAAATTATAATTCACAATATTATTATACTAAAAACTCTAGAAGAATTTCGATTTCATCATGATTAAAACTGAGAAGCCAAGATTTAGTCAAGTTTAAAAAAACATTTCTATTATGTAAAATTCGGATTGCATGTGGAAGTTTGTTAAATAATCTACCTGAAACTATGGAGTATGAATTTCGGAAATTTGTTGTGCGGAAATTAGGAATGTTAACTAACAGACTATTATTAATTCTTAAATTGTGATTACTAGAGATTCTAGAGTTTAAATATCCGCTCCGAACAAAAAAAATTTTTAAAGTTTTAAAATAATACAAATGTCTAACAGGTAAGATTTTAAGACTCGAAAATAATTGAAATGTTGGATAGAAGCGATTCTTGTTACAAATATTTCTGATAATACATTTCTGAAGTATAAGTAGAGGGGATATTTTATTATAGTATGATCCTCCCCAGCAAGCAATACCATACTGTAATTTAGAATGAAATATTCCATAATAAATCATTTTTAAAGTGTTAGAAGAACATAGTTGCCTAAGTCGATAAAAGCTACGTAAAGTAGATCGTAAATACTTTTTTAAAAACAATGAATGTTCAGCCCAACTCATATTATTGTCAAAAGTAACACCCAAGTATTTAAAGCTTTTCACTACTTCAATTTTGAAACAATTAACACTACAAAAAGAATCATCACAAAAGGAACGCTGAATAGCAATGGAAGAACAATTTTCATTAATTAATTTAAATTTACTACATTCAGACGCATGGAAAATTAAATCTAAGTCCGGATAATCTTGTTGAGATAAACTAAAAAACATCAATTTGGTTTTATTACTCACAACAAGCCTATGTTCTGAAAACCAACTTCTTAACACATTTAGATCGTTATTAATTTCTGCAACCATATTAAGGGGACTTAGCGAGGTATAACAACAGCCGATATCATCAGCAAAAGCAGTTAGTTTACCTTTAAAAGTAGAACACATAGTGAGAAAATAATATTAATGCATTATGATGAGAAATGATACATATATTATTGCTTTACATTGTTGTCGGTGTTTTGAGTTATAATGTGTATACTTTTTTTTTCTTTATTTAGACAAGCTTATATATTTTACAAAAATATTTTTGTTTAGTGATCTTAGCCTTAGCTGTTTGATAAAACAACATACATTTTATCAAATCAGATATTTTTTAATATTACTTTAACTAAGCTTTACAATTTGTTATTTTTTAATTGTATTCTAAACATAAAATAATCAATATATACATATTTGCATACCATAATACCTATAATTATAATAGATAAGCATTTAATGACCTACGCAATAGACGACTTTTCATTTTAACTCGCTTTTTCTCAATAAACTCTTAATATATAAAGGAGTTGCATATACTGAATACTGAATCAAAAAAGCTGAGTACCAGCCGCGTGGAGCATTAAAACATACGCCATGAATTGTTTTATTACATAAGTTGCACTTCACAACCTCTAATTTGTTATCGCTGGCACTGCAATTGGCGACGCTGCATTTTGTAATTTTATTATAAGCCATTATTTATTGTTATTATTATTTATATTTTATTTTTATTTCTTATTTGAATTGAGTGAAAAAGCGAATTTGGTTTTTTTTTTTAACGTTTTTTAACTTTATGGTAATAATTGCTTAGTTTGCACAAATTAAAGTTTAAAATAATAATTGTAATATCACAAACAAAATGCAATTGCACATTAATCAATTGCACAAAGTTCAAGCAAGTTTTGTTCAATTAATTATTGAGCTCACACAATGTTTATTTTTTTTTTTTTTTAATAATTTGGAATTATTTTATTAATTAAATTAAATGCGCGATTAAGTACTTTATAGAAAGAAGAACAGAATGAGAATGCAGAACAGAACAACAGAAATGCGCATACGGGTTGTAAAAATTTATATTTTGTTTTATAATATTCAAACTTTTAAATATCCAAAATAAAACTTACTAACCTCATAACTTTTTATTAAACATGAGTGGTTTGTGCTTTGTCGTTAGATATCTGTGTCAGTAGGTAAATTACTGTTCTTTTCAAAATTTTAAATTTGGCTTCAACACGAATTATAAATACTCAACAGGGGCTCCTAGTATACATTATTATTATAGTTGATTTACATACATTTTTTTTTGTGTACTATTATAAGTACAAATTCTTTTATCATCATTTTAAACTTCGACAATTCCATAATCTCTTTCAAATCGCTTGGTAACTCGTTAAAAAGCTTTAAGCATTTAATAAATTGTAAATATCGCATCATTAGAAATATATCTGCGTACGCGCTTAAGTATGAATATATAGAGGGATACTTTACATATTACGTAGCTTATTATAGTCAGCCCCATTTGATTCTTTTGTCTATAACTAGACCTAGATAATTAAACTTATTAACTATTTCTATGTTTACAGAGTTGAAAACTTTGTTAAATTGCACCCAAATTTTACTAGATTAGCAATGGCATTATATTATAATTTTATATAGTACAAAATATTAGAATAGAATTAATGTATAGAATTTAAAATATTATATTAATATTCTGTAACGTTAGTTAAAATATTAATAACAGATGGTATCTCTAATTATAAAACATTTTTTTTTTTATTTTCGCTAACAATAAAGTATGAATCCTTTTCATGTTTCTACACTGTTAGTTCTTCAATATGTTATATTATATTGTACACTCATAAACATTTTATGCACATATCAATATACAAATACTATAATATATATTATATACATAATATTCATATGAAATAATATTTTGTTAAAAAAAAATAAAATAAATAAATAGAGAGTAGATATAATATATTTGAACTCATAAATTTTAAACTCAATTTTCACGTCCAATTGAACTCAGTTTTACACAGCATTTTTCATTTTTATAAATACTTTTCAAAATCTTTCCAGAATCAAAATGAAAGAAGAAAAAGTATAAGGATATCCTTTCTATATTAATTTTTCTTCTTTTTTTACATTTTTTTTAGTACTTTTTAAAATTCCATACAATTTTATGTATAAATAAAAATGAATTATGATGAGTTTTTCTTTTACAATAGCTCTGGCTGTTCAACTTGAGTTTGAAATTTCAAATTTTCAAAATTACATTATAGATATGTATGTATGTACATAAATACAACTAAATACGAGTAGGTATATCATACTTACTTATATTTTACTTTTGGCGCCCAAATCGAAAATAAATATCAGTATTTAAGTGAACCTATATAGAAATTATTTTTTCATAATTTAATACCATACGATTATGTAAGTAGGTGCACCTATATCTAATTTTAAATGAAGTAGGTCTAATACACTATCCTTCTTGATAAGAATTGGGCTGCATTTGACTTCAGCTGTAGATGATGTAACGCCATCATTGGTAATGTATCTAAAGGCATCGAAAATATATCAGAAAAATTATTCCGATTACCTAAGGGTTTGGAATTAGTGGCAAAAGCTGAATGGCAAAAAAACTTTCTACGAATATAATTAACAATTTTTTCATTCATAATCTTATAGAGGAAAAGTAAAATTTTAATATTATTCTATTATTGATTGAAAACAGAATGTTTTATGTGAAGCAAGCTACTATGCATACACTGGACTGTATAAAATACAATTTTGAGTTCCCCAAGGAAGTGTGCTATGGCATATATTATATCTGCTGTTTAAGGCTAATATGTCAACAATACCAGAGGTTAAAAAAGGCAAGTTTTTCCGATGACACCGTTTTTATGGTTCGACATCAGGATGCTAAAATTGCATCATTCAAACTACAAGCAAATTTAAAAAATATTCATATTTGAATTTTGGTTTGTTAATAGTATTATGATGGTTCCTGCTAATACAGGAAGGGCAATAAAGTAAAATTGCAGTAATAACTACAGATCATACAAAAAATTGTATTCGATCAAGCGTAATGGTAATATTAAATACTTTTGATACGGCGTCGCCTTAGGGCTTGTTTCAGACAAAAGCCATTTTTAAATATTTTGTTCTAAATATGTTTTCTAGTGTTTCTGAGAGTGTTCTTGCAGAATTTCTTATCGGATTTGTCCTATCTCCAATAAGTTTTGAGATAGGTTATGTCAGTTCTCGTACAAATCCACCCTTTTTAATACTTATTATTGTTTATTTCAAATAAATACATGTTGTTCCGATTTATTCGCCTCACACCATTTAGTCTTCTAAAACTTAGTTGAGAAAACTTATAACGGACTACTTCATTTCCATTGCAAATGTTTTAACACATATATATATTATATGGCTTTGCTACTTATTTCGGCTTAATCCATTTATTGGATAACTATAGTGTGCGAAGCCTATTTAATATATCCGAAAAAATAAAAACCCATATCAGTGCTTATTTCGGACAAATGTATACACGCTCACACATGAATTAATTGATAGCGTGGTAGTAGTATGTAACATTATTTTTAATTTTAAGTTACTAGATACATAACAAGCTGTGCATTAAAAAACTGTACAAATTTTTGTAGTTTTGTTATTGGTATTGTTTTTTTAATTTTAATGTTTAAAACACTGAACTGAATTAGATTATATTTAGCATTAATTATTTATTTATGAAAATGAAGCTGTGAATAAAAAGGCTGTAAAATCAAAATAATAAAAAAAAATAAAAAAATAATTATAAATGTATAAAAACAAATTATTGTAAATAATTGATGTGCAACGCATGCATAAAATTTGTATGAAAAATTATATAATTCAAATTTTCATACAAAATGAGTTCGGCTAAATCTTTGGGAATCAGAAAATTCACCTGAAATGTAGAATAAACTAAAAAATTGCCAAATCAAAATAATATTAATCTTTTGTAACTAAGGTTAAAAAAGTGAAATAAATTTAATTTATTGAATAAATATGTATACTATTTTCTAATTAAACATTAAAATATATTAACGTTAATTTATTCCTTGTTTCGGACAATTCCAAATGTATTCGAACAACTGCATAAACGCATAAATAGAGATTTCAAGGTCATGAGATTTAGCCAATGGTGAAAAATCATGCTCATGCTCAATCATTAAATCAAATTTAACTTCAGTCCTTAATATTTTCAAAATTAATAAAAAGCTATATTTTAATAATTTCTATCTTAATACTTTAATAATACCGAAAAGTTTACTAAATTTTTTAGAACAGTTTTTAAGTAATTAAACTTTAAGTTTTAAACTCGTTTTCCCAATATTCTGGTTGTTGGCTTCTATATAACAAACATATCATTAAAACTTTCATGTAAAAACTCTTTCATTTGAAGTAAAATTTTAGTTTTTGTAAAGTAAAAAAAGGTATTAACACAAGCTAGTAATTTATTTTTGTATTCAGATTTCTAAATTAATATTGTTTTGTTAATAATTATAATGTCTGTAGTTGGTAGTCTTTTTTTTGTTAAATTTTTTATTGACTGTATATTTTATTTTTTTTCTTTATTAATTCATATATTTCTGATTTAATTTATAATAATATATTAATGTTTGAACTTATGGACTAAGAATAATTCACAATTTTTTTTTTTATTTATATAATTTCAGATTGATATGAAAATTCAGTGACCTAAGCTTTCGCTGTCTGGTCTTATTGTTGTGAATTTTACAGCATAATATCATACTTGTAAAATTCTTATATGTTTAAAAAAAATAATGTTAAGTTAATGTATACGGTTCTTGGTTACATATTTTATTTAAACTGATATATTTTCCAGAATAGAGCATATAAGTGGGGTGCAATGTAGGGAAATTATGTATGATTTTAATGGCTTTTTTGGTAAGAAGATCAATTTTGTTCAGATAGGTTTGTGGAGCATTTGAAATGATATATGACGAATAATAATGATGTATAGTATATTAGAATTGAAAATGTAATGTAAGAAAACAAATGGTGTTATTTTTTGACAATGTAGTTAATTAATATTTTTTTATTATAATTTTTTATGATGTTATATATTATTATATAGTTTTTTTTTTGTGACTGCACATTGTACATATTTTCTTTAAGAAGAGCTCGTATTTGACTTGTTGTCATGCAGTAGTTTCTTATCTAAATCAATTTGGCGCAAATAATTTTATTTCATTTCAAGTTTTTATTTTCAACACACAAAAGTACGAATTGTATCGCATATGTATAAAAATATTAAAACCTGTCTTTCATATTTTCTTTCATTCAACCAAACACTTATTTTATGTCTATATTTTGGTGCAGCTATTTCAATCGTATATTAGCTCAGTTGGTTAAAGCGTCATGTCAATATAAGAAATTTTTGTGAGTTCGATTCTCTTTTGAAAAATTCTTTTCTTTTGCTAGGCTGGGTATGCACCCGGGGGCTCTTCTAATTTTTCTTATAATAAATATCAAATATTCTATGTAAGCGCTACGAGGACAAAGGTATTTTATTCAAATATTGTAATTTTTTATTTTAGAAATATCTAATGTGGTTAGAAAAATTTTGATAATATGTAAATGCAATAGATATAATACTAGTGAATCTCCAGTGCAATTGCACAGAAGCAGTTCTTGCAGGTACGATATTATATAAAAAGAAATATTTGTTTTGGTATAATTGTAGTTGTAATGGAATTAAAGCATAATACCTAATACTTTATTACAAAATTAATACTAATTTCGATATAACTTAACACAATAAAATCCCATTACTCTCAACGTAGTAGATCGATGTATTTTAATTCGTTTATAGTCAAAAACGTTTATAGTCACAATTCTGGTATGGTCAATATTTTTTTTGAAAGAAAGTAATAAGCTTCATAAAATCATACAATCGATGTCGCTTATAGTCACATTCAAATATAACCCCAATTTTTTCAATAAAACAAAAAAATAAGTCATAAGTGAATTATTTTATCAAAAAACTGATTTATATATTGTCTTTTTCTGTTCTTTATTACAAATATGTATATTTTGTGATTAAATAACATAATTTGCTATTTATTGAGTTTGATTTTGTTTATAAAGATGTAATTTTTTTTGACTACGCCTATAGTTACCGAACGGTTATAGGTAGCTAGAAATATTACTGAAATTTAGCGAATGACTATAACCGTGTTTTACTGTATATATTTTTTTAATAATAGCAGAAGCAAATGAACTAACATTTATTATATCATTTTTGAAGAGTATCTGATTTTTGTTTTTCTGTTTTGTTTTAAATTTTTATTTTTGTTTTTGTACTTTTTTCTATAAGTTTTTGCGTCTATTTAAAATGACAGAATTTTTATGAAACCTTGTTAAAAATTGTCCGTGATTGAAATTCATTTTAGAGTTATATATGTCGATCAACTTGGAAATAACCGTCATTTATTTGGTGTAACTATTTGAAATATTTTAAGTATTCAGCACCAAGAACTTGCTAAAATTTTAATATTTTTGTGGTGTAAATAATTTACTATTCAATTATTCTTCCTTTTTTACTCACCACATCGTTCATCTTGTGTATCATATATAAGATTCTATATTATTTATTTATTTATTTATTTCATTTCTCAAAAAGAGCTGTGTAGAGCTCGTATAGAGTATATATACATGTATGTGAATTCAAATATAATTCAATAAAAATTCTAATTTTAATAATTGGACAAATACATTATTTTACAAGTTTTTTTGAATTTATTACTGCACATATTTTTTACACTCAATGGCAAATTATTATATAACATTATTGCTGTATTCATTATAGGTTCTATACCATTCAAATTAGCACCTGCATTGTATCGTAAATTATTATTGCTTCTGGTGTAGTGTTCATGTACGTCATTATTTAACACCAGATTGGTGTTTGGTTTTATTAAGTTATTCCTCATATTATGTATTTGATTCATTTGTATTACTTCTTTATAGTGTATTAATTTTAGTATTTCATATTTTTTATGAATATAATCAGTTGAGGTTCTGTGGCGCAGTTGAAATAGGTTTTTTATTGCCTTATTTTTAATTTTTTGAAGGCTGTAGATATTTTTCATAAATGTGTTACCCCAAATTGCTATTCCATACGTAATAGTGCTATGGAATAGACCTACTATATGTAGTAATTTTTATTCTTTCTGGAAGCCGTTTCCCAATTTTCCTAAATAGTCCAGCTATTCGTCTGGTCTTCAGAATTAATTCATTAACCTGTTTATTCCAGTTTAAATCTGCATCAACCCAAATACCTAGATATTTATATTCATACACTCTATTTATGATAATATTGTTATAATATATGGACATGCCTTCATTCTTAGATTTAACTATCACATATTTTGTTTTATTAACATTTACCGTGAGCTTGTGTAAGGACATCCATTTGTGTATGATTTGCATGTCTTAATTTATTCTTTCTTCCATTTCGTTAACATTATTTTCAGTGTACATAACAACTAAATCGTCAGCAAACAAGAACGGTTTTCCCAACAGATTCAGATTTGAAAATCCGCTTATATAACATGAAAATAGTGGTGGACCTAAGGAGCTCCCTTGTATAACACCATAGTCAACATATTTATACTGACTTGTCACTCCTTCACATTCTGTATACTGTTGTCTTTCATGGAAATAGCTTTCAAACCATTGATATTCTTTGCCTTTTATCCCGCATTCAAATAAGATTCTAAGCATAATATTGCGATCCAATGAGTCAAAAGCTTTGGCCAGATCAAAGAATACAAGACATACTTTTTTAGATTTACTTACTGAATTCTGTATATACGATATAACATCAAATAAAGCAGCGTTGGTGTTAGAGTTTTTTGTAAATCCATATTGCACATTGCTGACCAAATTATTTTCTAGTAGATATTGTGTTATTTGATTATTAACAAAAGTTTCCATTATTTTACTGAACACAGTAGATATTGAGATCGGTCTAAAGTTGTTAAAATCATTCTTATCGCCAGATTTTTTATAAATTGGTATTACTTAATTGGTATATTATAATTAATTTTTAAAATTTTCCAATAAAGTTCACAAATTTACAGATATCAAATTTTTAAATTTTTAAGTTAGTTTTTGAGTCTTTCAACATTTCTGGTAGATTGGCTACATATATTAGGAATTCAGTCGTCGATATATTTCTATATCGATATATATCTTCGATATATTTTAATAATAAAATTTTTGCCTAAAATAAGAAATTTATAACAAAACTTGATATTTAACAAAAAATATTTTTTGCAATCGAAAATACGCAAATAAACTATTATTGATTCCTTTAACTTAATCAAAATGTTATAATAAGCAAGAATTCATATTTAATTGGTAGAAACTATAAGATTTTTATTTTGTATATTTTGGTAACACATAACACGATAAAAAAAATTACATTTTATATATAGGTTAGTAAATTTAATACGATAAATAAAGCTCTTAAAAGGTTGTTGTATTAGATAAAATATCAAATTTTTCATACCACATATTTCTCTCTCTCTCTCTGTCCCCTCACGAGCTTATGACTATATTCATTCAATTTAAATTCATTATTTTTTTTTTTTTTTATAAAATGTGTCATTAGGTGTCTTTAGCCCAAATAAGTACCTAAATTATAACAAGTCATGAAACTTTTAATTTATTCTACCAATTAACTAAGAAAATACACTAATTTTCCGCTAAAAAAATAAAATGAAAGACAACACTTAAACCAAATTAAATATGTATATCACTATTAAGAACACTGAAGTCTTATTTCAATAATTCACTTCTCTTTTTTACTTCTCTAAATCGGAATCTTATTTTTTTTTTTTATTTTTTTTATTTATTTTTTTTGCTTCAAATGAACTTCATTTTAAAATTGCAACAATTTTAAACTCATTTGTAGATGTGTTTGTAGCAAAAAAAAAAAAAAAAAAAACTGAATTATATTTTCTTTTTGTAAATTTTTTCAGTTAATTTTCATTTTTCAAAATAAAAATTCTCTTTAGGTTTAAAGATGAAAGGAATGAAGTCTAGAAATAGAAATAAACAGAAATCTCTAAATTAATGTAATAATTCACAGTACTTTTTTTTTTTTTTTTTTTTTTTAATATACGAATATTTTTCTTTTTATTATTTTTTTTATTATGATTTTTATTATTTTCTTTTTTTTTCTTATTTTATTTGTGTTTACTTTTTTAATATGTTTTAAGGCACTGCCAAGTATCCAATTCAAATATTTTAATCCTTTTTTACAGA
Organism: Argyra leucocephala; assembly: GCA_963942445.1. Classification (NCBI taxonomy): domain Eukaryota; kingdom Metazoa; phylum Arthropoda; class Insecta; order Diptera; family Dolichopodidae; genus Argyra; species Argyra leucocephala. Next base: position 20,674,723 of record OZ012677.1, on the reverse strand, counting down.
AACAACATAACTATAAATGAAAAAAAAAATAAAAAAAAAAATAAAAAGAAAAAATGTGTTTGTATAAGGATTGCAAAAGGATTTTCCTTCTTTGTGTGTCACCTTGAGTTCTTAAAAGTGACGACGATTTCTTAATATTTCCTCTGAATGTTTTTGAAATTTGAGTTTTACTATAAAAAAAAAAAAAAATTCTCTAAAGTATTATAGCAAAGGATAAAGGTACTGAAGGTATTTTAGATAAATTTTAAATTTTATTCTATGGCAGATGTATTTTTTCTATTTTGGATGACTTGATTATAATATGGTTTAAAGAATAATATTGTATCCATTTATTATGTCTGTTCGTATTGAAATTAAAAATATTTTTTCAATCGTAAGTAAGATCTAGAAATGTAATGTTCCTTGCACTTCCCATGAAATGTAATTATCTGGTTTTGTTACTAGCCTTCGTAAAGAAAATGTTCCAGTAAACCGGATCAAAATGTTTATTTTTTAATTTAACCTCACTTAAGTTTCAATAACTTTTTTTTTTTGGTTGGTTCTTACTTTTCAAATGTTGTTTGATAAAATATTACTTTTCAAAATTTATTTTTTTAAAGTTGGACTCAAAAAAGATATCTGCTTTTTCCTGAAATTTCACAAATTTATTCAAAAACTATTGTACCCAACAGCTGCTATACGCATAAAAGCAGTTAAGGTAAATGTACTGGAAAAAGGAAATATCCGGTTTTCGCTTTCAACAGCTGCGATTACACATAAAAATAATTAAGGTCATTAATCTGGCATAAAAACAATATTTTGAAAACGCAAGATTTTGAAAAGCGAAATTTTAAGAGACGAGGCTTCGTTACACTGCCCATATATTTTTACCGGAGCATTTTATGACAAATATATAATGAAATTGAGGTTAATAAAATAAAAATAAACATAAATGCAAAGACTTTTGAAGTAAATTTATATTTTCTTAGAAAAATAGCATTTAGAACTATGTATATACAATTTGTTAAAATACTAACGCATTTAATATAAAATAATACTAGCTATTCCTCTTCATTTAAATATTTAACTTAAACAAAGCTTGCTATTTCCGCTTGCTAAAACATTTTAATTAATTTTTCTTAGCATATCTAACGAAAATTAGCAGAATAAATACTATATTTGGGCTCGTCGCTAAAGATGATTGGATTTCCCTATTTTTGTTGTCTGTCATTACTGTGTTTATAACAGCACTTTTAAAATGGTTTAAAGGTTTTAAAATGGTCATGAATTTTTAATTTAGCTTTTTTCTTGCTTAAAAAAATTTATTTTTTTATATTTTCAATACAATTTTAAATTACATTTAAAAATCTATAATCTAGGTCATATAGAAGTTTTACAATGGTTTCAAACTGTATGTCGTATAATGTTCGAGTTTCACAATTTGTAAATTTAGATATTAAAAGCTCTACATGAAATAAAATCTCATACTCGAGTAGTTTGTCAAACTTTAGTTAATTTGTATTTACCCCCTTGCCTTTCAATTTATTAAGACATAGCAGTCAAAAGCTATTTGATTCTAGTTTCAGTGTAGTCTGAGCCATTATTAAACGAAATATTACTAATTTTATTACACTACAGTATAACACTAAATAATTGAAGAAATTTGGTTGAGGGAAAATTAATTTATAACATACCTTTGCATTCACTTAGATAAAAAAAACTACTATTTATGACATACATCATGAAAACAATCAGCAAGATAAACTTTTACATCCAATTAAAACATAACATGATGTTGTTACCCCCGTGGATTCACTGATTTATAACTATCCATTCTGGTATCAAATTTTCTTTTTCATTTATCAGCCAATTATATTAATTATTTGGTATATTTTTTGTATATTATTTTATTAATTATATTAGATCTTTATTAATTATTAAATTATATTGGAACCGATATGGTTGTATTGAAAATTACATTTTCGGTAATTTTCACCATTTGAAAAACTTTTCCGATTCTCACGGGACTTGAACCTCTTTCGGTCGTTAAATAATTATTACACTCAAGTGCTTTACCCGGACTACCGAGGCCACTATTTTGTTTTATATAACAAAGTTTCATTTGAACTTGAAGATGTACTTGCATTGTCAATTAGAAACTTTTAGAGGTAGACAATTCAAAGACACAAACCAGGGAAATTTAAAAATGTTTGGATATGGATATGTTCTTTCTATAAAATATGATTTTATTTGCAAAGTAGGCACAAATATTAATACATTTTCATTTTTTTAAGTCTAGGTTGTAAAACCTAATTAATATTTTTGATCAAATAGTCGCGGTAAAATTTTGGAAAGCAGATTTTAATTTTTGGTTTCCTGTCACTGCTTTTTGCTTTAATTCATCGAGGTGGAAGATTTTACAGACATTATTAGTGATTAGTATATTAAATTATAATATTAACAGTAACTTAATCTAATATGAGTGCTTTCTGTTGTGCCATAATTTAGGTATAACAAGAAGACAAAGTTTTTGTATTGAACATATAGGTTCGACTTCGAAAAGGGCTAATACATATTTTAAAGGGTTTGACTGTAATTTTTTCTGCTTTAATTAATTTCTTAAAATAACATCATCACTTTGTTTTAAAGGTAGTTTAACCCAGTTCAAAGATTAGAATAATATCTTTAGAATAATGGTCTGAGCAAGTTCCTATCTCTTTCAGTCCGCGAATGATAGTGATATTATTTTTAAATTTTGAATAATTGTTTTTTTGGTTTATTTTTTTATGCAATATTTAAAGTCGAGAAGAATCAAACTTTGTTCTGATGTTTAAAATGCCCTGAGATAATCTAGTTTAAAAATTACAAAAACGTTAATCGCAATAATCTTGTGTTTTTGGTATATTTTTTGTTTAAACAACATTTACGGTTCCACTCATAAATCGATTAAAAGCTGGTATACGAATAATTGTTGGAAAAAATATAGGCCAAAGAATTAAATTTCAATTGTATTGCCTATTGTAGCAAATTAAAAATAAAAACTATCTGTAAAAGAGATAAGCTTTTAAGTATAGGCTCTTAGTTTTTCATCAAATTGTACTAATTATTGCTTAGTCAGTACACAGTATAAAATTTAATTTTTATTTTATTTGTACCTAATTATTTTTTTCTAATTGGGATACTACCCCTTTTACCATTTAGAAATTCAGTTAATTACAAAACTTACCAAACCCATCATCATCCTATAGTTTTGTGATGTCATAGTTTTCATTAAAATTCAAAGTACCCACCAATAAACGTAACATTTCATATTATAAAGGACAAAATAGTGAAATCCACGACATAAAAATAAAAACAGAAAATTGAATAAAACAATAACAAAAACAAAAATAACAACAAAAGTTAGAAATAAAAAAAAAAATGTTTCCACATTTAAACAAAAATAACCATGACAGACTAAGTAAAAGAGAATAAAAATAGAGAAAGAAGAAAGTAAGAAAATAAAATGAAATAATACAGTTAAATAAATTAAATTGAAATCACTTTGCGCAATAAACAACACTTTTGGTCCATAAATTTACTTTGAAAATAAAAAAAAAAAATAAAAAAAACAGCAGTTTTGTTTTTCATTTTACCCTCTTTTAACTAATTCTTTTACTTTTATATCACCATTATAGTAGCTTTACAATCTTTTAAATACTCAAGAGCCAGATCTACTAAACATACTAATGTAAAAATTTATGTCCATTCACAAACAAATACACATTTATAATACCCAAGTATATATGCCTATATATATATATATATATATATATATTTATAAATCGTTTTCTAGATATTGTATAAAATGTAAATCTATGTAGGTCGGTAAACCCATTTTAATTTTTCTTTCACTTACGTCCTTTAAAACAGGATTTTTTCCTCTCATCATTGCATTGCATTCTATGTACATAATAATATATTAAGGAATAATAATAAAAAAAAAAAATAAGAGAAAAAAAAAATTTTGAAACTGAGTGTACGTCGAAGGCAAAAGAAAATTTTCGTCGAGTCCTTTTTATGGTAATAAATTTTAACTTTTAATAATAATAATAATAACGGCTATACATATATGTATACATCAAGTATATATATATATATATATATATATATATATATATATATATATATATATATATTATATATGTATAATATATTTATTACCTTTATATAAATGATATATAAATAATATGTTTGCAATTGATATTAATTGTTAAATATACTTTCGTAAGAGGACATGTGTATGTGCATGGACTTTGGGTCCATAAATTTATTTGAAAATATTTATGAAAAAACTTAAAATGATTTTTAAAGAGCCATATTTGACCAATTTTACTCAATCTACTATTAATACAATTTTTATTATACAATTATTATATATCTATATTATAAGACGTGTAGCTATATAGCTATTTTGAAATAAATTATTATTGTGATTTATATAATACAATCTATAGTGGTACTTATTGTTTACAGGTATGTACTCTCAGCTAGATATAATACTGTCATTAAAAAAATTCGATTGAGATGCCGACGATTATTTTGTTATGAAAATTTTTTGAAATAATATTTCGTTTTTGTATCTATACTCAATTCTGTTAGTTTAAAATGGAGTAAACGTTTACTAGATGGTCTATTTATAATAGATAGGTAACTACACTGCTATCTATCATACTATTATATTTTTCATAGTAATTATTCATTCAGTAATGTCATACCATTGTAAAGCATTTTTTTTAAATATTAAAAACAAAATGTACTCGAATTAAATGTTATTATTATTATTGTTAACCACAATGTACCTTATGGCCAATTTTATAAGAACTAGCTACCAAATTTATAAGAACTAGGGTATGGTTTTGGTCCTAAGTCTTGAAAGTATCTTTGCCTTTAAAATGAAGAAACAATTCTTGAAAATAATTCTGTTTGTTATAACAAATAATAATAATATTTATAGATACAATATTTATATGTAATATATATGTATCCATATTGAATATTAATAATTAATAAATCGAACTTGTTCTTTTTATTAAAACCCATATAAGCCCAGAGTGTCGAAAACGAAACATATGACGTTTTCCGGCATAGGGGTCACCCGGTATGTATTTTAAATCAAACTAAAATTTATTATTTAATTTAAAACAAATATCTAATTTACCTTTTTTTTTTTTTTTTGAAACATGACAAAAAGCATGTTTGCCGAGGGGTTGAAAAGTCCGAATTTCGAGTATCTTGTTAAAGTAAAATAAAAAAGTACAAAAAAAAAAAATAAAAAAAAAATCTTTTAAATAAACTAGCTGAAATCCATAGTAATAATTTAATCGCACTATATACCCAACAAAATTTGTAGCTACAGGGTGACTTTTTCAAGCAGTGTATCGAAAACGAAACATCAGGCTTAAACGATATCTAAAAATTTTCATATAAAAAAAATGCCAGACTCTTTTTTGTTGTTTTTTCCTCTTCCAAGCTATAATTATACAAATACTGTCTTTTTTATTACGGACCTCGTATTCTGTGATAGACTACTTGGAAATCAAATAACAAGTTATGCTAAATCGGCGTTAATAGCTTGATTATAAGAGATACCTGTGTTTGAATTCTTGGAAACACAATAGCAAGACACGCTAAAATTGGCGTCATAGGTAGCTTACAAGCCAAGAACTTAATACCTGTTTTTTAATTCTTGGAAATATAATAGCAAAAACATCTTTGAACGAATTTATGAACAAACGGTTTATGCAATTTGACGGTTTATGACGGACAAACGGTTTATGCAATTTGGAATATTTTCTCACAATTTATCTATAGATAAGCAAATTATTGCTTATTTTGGACACCATTCCTGCAAAATGTTGAACAAATCTAAACCTATTCGATTTGGCTTCAAGTACTGGTCATTTTATCCTGCCGAAGGCTACTTGTTCTCATTTATACCTTATGTAGGAGCTTCAGAGGAAGATGATAGCCTATATGAACCTAATGTTAGCCTATATGGAGGAGAATACGTAGTTTTGCGTTTATTAGCAAATGCACAAAATCGAAACCAACCCACCGTTACGTTCGATAATTTCTTTACATTACACAAACTTATTTGCTGTTTTTCATCACTTGCTTATTTTGCAACTGGTAAGATTTTTGGAAACTGCGTTGTTTACTCAGAAAAGTTGAAAAAAAGCATTATACACCAACTTGAATTCCGAGTTTTTTTTGTTGAGTGCTTGGTGAAATCCGCGAAAATACCTTTAAGAAAAGTATTAGCACTAAGAGAGGGTGCACAAAGATCTGGTACTTCAATTAGATTTTTAAATTATTTTTTTTTGTAAGGATATTTATTCATTTCAGTAAGTTCTTATTGTAGATTTTTGAAGAAATTTTTTTTTTTGGAAAAATTATATCGTTTGATCCCGAAGTTTCGAAACATGTAATATCTCCTTTCCAGGATGTGATATCAAATACGTTTTTTTTTTTTTCTTAATTAAGTTAAAAGTACTTTATGTATAAATTTTTATGACTCTGGGTGAGCTGGATCTAGGTCCGGGACTATATGGGTTAAAAGTAAAATGATGTAAAAACTATAAAAAATTAATAATTATATAAATTTATTTTGAATTATTGTATCAAAAAAGATACAATAAACAATTAATAACAACACACAAAGGTAGTCTTAACGAATAAAAAACAAGTAGATTATTCATAATTGACTCCTTGAACTGTTGGAAGAACTAAAAACACAAAATCAACGACTTAAATAAAAATTGAAATATATCACATTAGAAATAACAATTTTATGGAGAAATTAAGCTTAATCTGAAGTACTCCTCCATCTAATGATCTAATTATAAACCATGGCTTCGTTAAATTGATTTTTTTATGCGGTTTTTAGCAAAATTATCAAAATTATATTGCTGGGTACTTGTATCAAATATTGTTTTCTCTTATCAAAGGCAATTTTGAACTTCAAGGTATTTTGAACATCAAGGTAACTGCTTTATATCAAATATTAAAAGGAAAGCATACAAAAAAGTAAATTTAACTTCAAAAACTGTTAACTTTTCTATAATAATACTCTAATACTAATAAATACTTTGACAATCTATACCCTTTAGAAAAATAAATACATGTATTATTCTTCAGATACAGCTGATGTTCTACATTGAGAATCATAACTTACAATTAAAACCGTTTTCTCAATATTTATAAATTCTTTAATAATTATAGTGCTTACTATATACATATCTATAAAATACAGTTTTAATTTAAAACATTTTCATTTATTTAATTGTTAATTTTAATAATATTATATTAAATCTTATAATAATATCCACCTAAGTGGAGTAGTGAACTATACTCCAGTCACTCACTTCATTTTAATTCAAAGAATATTATTTTACTGTGACCAACAATTTATTTTATTTTTAAAGAAATCCTGTAGAAGAAAAATAAACATTTTTTTTTTTTTTAATTAATTTTAACCTGCAAAATACTTATAGGGTTGTAGAACTATACAAAAAAAAAAAAAAAAAACTTTTTCTATACCACAATTCAAAATATGAGAAAAAAGAAACTTAAAACGTCTTAAAGTTTTCCAAAAATATGTTCTCAGCATAAAGGAAACAAAAATTAAAAAAATAAAGAAATATGTTTAAAACTTTTTTCTTTGCTTATTTTTGTTTTTTTTTTTTTTAATTTTTTTTTTAATGTTTGTTACCAAAAAAATATCTGTTTTCTGCTGCAACAACTTTAGTTTCAAATAAATAAAATTAAAAAAAATTACAAAACGTATTGAGAAAATCCAACAAATTTAAGCAATACAAAAAAAAAGGAAAAAAAAATAAAAATAGGAAAAGGCCTTTATTTTGTTTTGTTTGTTGTTGTTGTTGTCATTTCGTTCAGAACCAAATTCTCTTCATCATCTTATAGATGCTACTTTTACAATTTTGTAACTGTTTATAAATTCCTTTTATATAATTTAAAAAAAAAAAAATGTACAGTGAATATACAGTTAGACAGGATAATTTTAAGATACTCATGGCTATTTTTGTAATGATAATTATTGTTACACATGTAGTTGTGGTCAAATATTTAACCAATTCTGTATTATTATAACATATGTTTTCTGTATACACAAAAATAAGAGAAGATTACTGTAATTTTTTAACTGTTTTTTACAGAAGATTACTGTAATTTCGTAATAATTATAATAGGTTTGCAGGCCAAATACAGGCAATTTTTCCTTTTGGAATGTGAACCTTTATAATATAAAGATAAACGAAACAATATTTAAAAATTTACAAAATATAAAACTTAATGGCTATCTAGGAAATATAACAAATAATCTAAAACAGAAAAAATTAAACAATTCAACAATATAAAAATTTAACATTAGTTTAACAATTTAACAAATTAACTATTAAACAATTCAAAGTACAGATACAGATCAAGATATAGATTAATTCCAAGGAAATTCAAATTACATCATGACCAAAAAAAAATCATTTACACCTCCGGTTCTGCGCCCCATTGGTTAATTTGTAATTCAAAAAATACATTTTTAAATTAATTTAGGTACATTATAATATTATAAAAAATTGTGTATTTTTGTATGTCTTAAATAGTATAAAAATAAAGTATAGATAAACGTACCATTCGCTTGAATAATTATTATTCCAGTAAATAGTAAGTATAAACAATAGTATTAATGAATGTAAATGGTTGGTAGGACTTAATCCTACCAAGTAATATTTATAATAGTAATATGTTAGTAGATTATTAGAAAAAATTGGTAATGATAAGTTATATTTCATCCAAGATGTTATGATATAGTAGGAGGTTTTTTATGAGAGTTATATAAGTATTAGTATGGAATTGTAGGGCTTGTAATGGGGTGAATGTGAACCGAGATGTAATTTTGTTATTTGAGGGCCATATTGTGTTAGGCTGTGTTTGATAGTGAGGAATTCTGGACAGTGAATACATGTCGTAGGTGTGGATCTATCAAATAAATGTTTATGAGTGGTAATGGTATACCCTAGGCGCACTCTTGTAAGTTTAACACTTAGGGCTCTGGGCTTAGTTTTTATTGGGTCAGAAATGTTCGCGTTTGGGTTGTGTAATCTACCAAAGCGATTGGAAGAATCCCAGACTGATTGACGTATGTGCGCCGCGTGTATTGCAATGATCGTTTTAGCAGGGGCGTAGGACTTTAATGAATCTTTAATAAGCTATATTTGCTTCAATGTCAGCTCTAGTGTTTCCATATATGCCAACGTGGGCTGGAAACTATGCCAACCACAACTTTCCATTGTTATGTGATATGGAGTTTCTGATTTAGGATGACAAATACTCACTATTGTAAGAGTTTTGGATTGAATTTATTGAACTAAAGCTTTCTGTAAATATAATGATGTTCTCATACAGTATTTCAGCTGCTTGGACTGCTCTGTACATGGCGGTAAGCTCGGCTATGAGAATCGGGCATTCCCCGGCAAGATTTCCGTCTTCCAGAGAGAATCATTCTTGATTATCGCTCAGGCTACGTCGTGAGGTCCTTTTGATGCATCTGTGTAGATTTCGGAGTGTGTGCTTGTTTGAGTTGGATATACAATAATTGTTTGTACTTTTCAAAAGGTGTTGTGATTTTAGGATGTAAGGATAGGTGATCATGTGTAGGTCCACCTATATTATTGTGATAAGGATAGGTGATACCTCTTGTGAGGTATATAGGTCCAGCTCCAATGATTCAACCAGAGAAGTCATAAATCTATTGAGGAAGTTATATTTAGAGGGGATTTATTTTGTAGAATGTATGACTAAATTTTATTAAGAGGGTATTTCAGATCAAAGTTAGACGTGGTTATAAGCCTTGTCGATAGAAATTAAAATTAAATACAAGAAAAAAAATATTTATAATCAAGTAATATTATAAAGCGCTATACGACTAGAACGATTGGAGTGTTTAATTTTAATATAATAATAATACATTTTAACGTTTTAATGAATATTATATTGAAATTTAATATAACAATTTATATAGTATATTATTTATTTTAGTGATAAAATAGTGATTGAATAAAACAAAGGAGGAAAAAAAATTAACTCTTTTTACTTTTATAACTGTTATAACACTGTTGCATACAGCATTTTTTTTTATTGCATGATGTACGGAATTAAAAGCCTGTTGCAAGCCTAAAAAAATATATGCAACATATCTCCCAACATCAGAATAAGCAGTAGATATAGAAGTCTTTTATTTAAATACTAGTTTTATTACAGTACTAAAAAACTACATACTTAGTATTAATGTTTAGTATATGTATTATAAGTATATAGTATATCTTTGGTTTGTTTGGTATACCTAGTATGTATAATAGGATTACATGACAAAATTACATAAGACAAAATTAGATGGATTAAAATATCATAAGACAAAAATTTCATATTTAAAAAAAATACATATTTACGGCTGCCCCAAGCCTCGCCCCCCTATATATTAATATTTATATGCTCACAATAAAAAAAATTTCTATTTATAAGGAAATTCATGAATTGTTAAATTAACGTTGAAAGTTTTTTTTTTAAAGAAAGACAGCAGACAGGCGACGGCAAGGTTTTAGTACAAAATATTTCGGAAAAAATTACCTTCATTACAAAACTATCAAAACCTTCATTACATTCTTATGTAATTGTGTCACGACACGACCCTGTAAAATAGATATATCTTATAACACTTCCTAAATTGTATACCTATAATTTTTATACTATTTATAAGTTAGAGAATAGTAAGTGACACTGGTGTATTATTTAAGTAATATGTGTTTAGTGGGTCCCTATGTCCTAAATAACCAAAACCCACAATGAATCTTGCCACAATCATATACATTTTTTTTGTGAATTTTTTTCCTGGATTTCGGTTTGTGATTTAATCCACTTTAGTATCACTTACTTTAAAATTTTACAAGTCATTTTTATAATGTGGGGTATTCATAATAAATAATAAAAAATCATCACAACAAAGTATCACAATTGAAGGTATTTAATTGAGTAAGGTAGGAGCTGTGTGCTAATTTAAATTTAGTAAATTAGTTTTTGCTTCCTCAATTTTCTGTCTCAATTTGTTTCTGTTTTTTGAATCCTGTTTTTCAAATTAACTCTTTTTGAATCATTGAGCTGAATTAGAATAATTTAATTGACGAATTTCCCAACTTTTTTTTTTTTTTTTATTTCCATCATTTGTTTTTCTATTTTCATTTTTCAAGTACATAAAGTGGTTCAAGTTAAAGTGGTTCTAATTTAGAAACAATCCCGCATTAAAATATTATTAAAATACCTCTTACCTATGTACAAAATATATCAAAATTATTATTATTTATACTCAATAAAATTATATTTTTCCCAATCATTACTGCACCTACATATATTCATAATTATAAACGAAACACTAAATATGAAATACGTTTCAAATATTCGATTATAGAAAAAAAAAACTTTCCAAGACAAATTACTGAGACATAAGAATCTTTAAGACTTTTTCAGCTCTTCTAAAGCTAAAATTCTCAAAAGTAATACTAAAACTTTATACCAAAGTATGAGAATGTATAAATCGCTGGATAGTTGAATTTTTTTTTTTTAATATAAAACCAATAAATATTTTTCAAGATAGCTACTACAGGAAAAACAAAAATTACAAAAATAAGTAAATCGAAAAATGAAAAAAAATATTGAAAAGAGAAACTTTTGATATAAATTCAACCGGAATGCACTTTGAATTGGAACACGCTGGGGTTCATACGTAAGTGTATGCATTATAGGTGTATATGTAAATTGTTTTACAATCTAGATGATTTATAATATAAGTGCCTATGAGAATAGAATCAATTTCTAACTTGAACAATAACAGGAAATAACACTTTTTACTTTTCCTATAGAAATATCCCAGCCGCCTTATGTCTCACTGGTGCCATTTCAAAATAGAATCATGTTGATGATGATGTTAGAAATTTTTAAATTTAAAACTTTTATTGAAAAATTGAAGTGGGAAAGGTTTACAAATAGTAATAAAATTATTTTAAATATATTTTGTTACACTTATAAATAGTTAAAGTGGTTCTAATTTTGGAAAGCATCAGAAATTATGTAAAAAATAACAATAGCTGTTTATGCTTACTAATTTATTGAAATTGATTTTACATTGTAGTAAGTTGTCTATATTTTTTAAAATAATGAGTTTAAAAACAACAAACCACTTGTTTGATGAAGCCTCATACCTGGATCTAATAAGCACTCTTATCAAATAAAACCACATTTCCCATGTCTGAAAATTTTTCTCTAGTATTACCGACTTATATAGTGGACAATTTTAATTTCTATTCTACCAACCAATAACATTTTTTGAAATCCAGTTCGGATATCTATTTTTCATATTATGTTCTTTCTATTTTAATTATTTAGATTTATAATTATTAGCTATGTTCCCGGAAGAAACGTTTTCTCTTTAAAAAGACAACGTTTTTTTTTTGGCAATTAAATAATAGTAAAATACAAAGTAGTTATCACTGAGATTTTTTTGATTTTGAGTAGCAGGCAGTGATGCTGTGTGTGATAAAAAAAATCACTATGATATTGCTCCATTCCTAATTGTGCGACTAAAATCACACTCTAATTTTTATTTGCAGTATTTATTCAAGAACATGTTACAATTCACAAATCCGGCCCAATAAATAATATTAAATATTATAGACCGATATGTAAACTATCTTGTTTTCCAAAAATATTTGACGCATTGATTAATAACAAACTAAAATTTCTAATTAAAAATAAAATTCCGAATAATCAACACGGTTTTACTACAAAAAGATCTACCACTGCAAATCTTGCTTCTTTTGTAAACTATTCGTTAAATCACATTGAATTAGGTAATCAGGTGGATGTTGTGTATACTGATTTTGTAAAAGCAGTATTCCCTTTGCTTGCATCGAGAAAACTTCTAAAGTTATTAAAAGAAATTATTTTGTTCATACAACATATTATAGAAAAATAATTGTAATTTACAACATTAAAATTAATTATTTGAATTCCAAATCTCAAAATTATTCGAAAAAGGAAAAGAATTTCAAATGAAATTAATGTGGCTTTTTTGCAAAAAGACACAAACATGGCGAAAAGTTTTAAAATAAATAATAACAGTGATTTTGACAATTCACAAAAAAAAAAAGAAAACTTCTGAGAGTAATTACTATTTACCTCTACAAACTATTGATGATGACAATGAAAGCACGTGTATGGAGGACGCATGCGAAAATAATGTTGAAAACACTGATTCTAAGAAAAATGGTCCACCACCAATAACTATAATAAAACAAAAAATTTCAACAATTCACGAATTTATGAAAAAAATTGGTGTAAATGATTATTATGTCAGATCCATTTCAATTGGTATAAAACTGTATTGTAACACAAATGAATCTTACACAAAAGCACTTGACGAACTAAAAATAAACAATCTAGAGTTTTTTACATATGAATCGAAAAGCACTAAGCCACTAAAATTTGTATTATCTGGATTGGACAACTACAATAGCACTGATTTGAAGAATAACTTATTGGAAAAAGGTTTAAAATGTTTGGATATCAAATCAATAAATAAAAACACTAATTTATATAATGATTTACAACTATATATTGTATATTTAGAAAAAAATTCAATTAAGTTAAACGAATTACGTAATAAGTTTACTTATATATTCAACACTAAAGTGTGATGGGAACATAAAACCACCAATAAAAAAATCACACAATGTTACAATTGCCAGATGTTTGGCCACGGATCATGTAACTGCAGCGTAAATACAAAATGTGCTTTCTGCGCCGGCAGTCATTCAACTACTGACTGTACAAACAAAGAAATTAAAAAATGTGCTAATTGTCACGGTGAACATCATTCCACTGATAGTATTTGTGATAATAAGAAAACATATATCTCTCTTTTGGGTCGCAACAATAAAGTAAGACAAAATACCTCAGTGTCAAACAACAACAACAATGCAACTATGAGTAAAAGTAATTACAATGTACTTTTTCCAAACACTCTTTACTACAAGACAAACAGCAATAGTAACAACAACAACAACAATAATAGAAGCACATATTCATTACCTTACAATGTTGTATGTAGATCAAACTCTTTTTGGGAGAACAACAATAGTAACACTGCTGCAAGTATAAGCTGTCATAACAATAAAATTCCAGCAGGTAGTATTAGTAGTAATAGTAATAATAATTTCAATAGTAATAGTAGTAATAATATAAGAAATAATTCAGATCTTTTTTCTGTTGATGAAATATTAAATTTAACTAATGAATTATTAAATAAATTAAGTAATTGCAAAAATAAGGCTGAACAATTTTCGGTTATAACTGAACTTTCGGTTAAATACTTATATTCAAAATGAATGTTAGTAATAAACTAAATATTTTAACATGGAATGCTAGATCTATTCAGAACAAAAACCATGAATTGTTCAATTTTATGTTACAAAACGGTATTCATGTTGGCTTGATATGTGAAACATGGCTTAACAATAATATTATCCTAAAAAACTCGAACTTTAATATATATAGGAAAGATCGTCTTACAACAAGTGGTGGTGGTGTAGCAATAATTATTAGAAAAGATATTAAGCATAAACTAATTGAACCTTTAAAGTTGGATTTAATAGAAAATATTGGTATAGAGGTAACATTAAATGATAACAAGAAAATTAAACTTTTTTCTGTCTATTTTTCCGGCACTAAAAATTACATAAGTAGCCTGAACGTAAGAAATCTAAATAAAAATGACTTCAAAAAAGATCTACTAAAAATTTCAAGAACTACAGGTGACTTCATTATAGGAGGCGATATAAATTGCAGGCACAGAATGTGGAGATGTGCCCGGGCTAATAGTTGGGGAAATATTTTATATCAGTTATTACTAAGTGATAGGTTCACATTATTATATCCTTTTGACCATACCTATATTCCTTATAATAGTAATTCACTACCTTCTACACTAGATATATTTTTAACTAATATACCAGAATATTGCTCCCAACCTATTACAATTAATGATCTGTCATCTGACCACTTGCCGGTTACTTTAAACGTTAACAAACAAACTATATCACATGATCGTACTTATTTGGATTTTAACAATGCAAATTGGTATCTGTATCAGAAGTTTCTGAAAAGGGAATTAAATACCAATAATAATGATTCTGTTGACTATTGTTACTAAATAGACAATATGATATCTAATTTAAACAACAAAATTAAAAGAGCAACTGAATTGGCTGTACCCATGAAAATAGTCAAGCAATACACCGAAAAATTACCTGACTATATAATAAATATAATCAGGCATAGAAACACTGTTAGGAGAAAGTGGATGCGTAGTCGTAATGTAATTTTTTATGCTCAATTACAACACTTCAACAATTTTTTAAAACATAAAATAAGTGAGTTTCGAAATATGAAATGGTCTAATACTCTTAAGCACTTGAAAAAATCGTCAAAACCTTTTTGGAAAATTTCAAAAGTTTTAAAAAATAAAAATAAATATATAGGTACTCTAAAGGATGACAGTAACACATTTTACACGAATATTGATAAAGCAAATGCATTAGCTAAAAATTTTTATAACAAACACGCCGTGAACAACAACACAAGCGACCGTGATACAAATCTTATGGTGGAGGAATCTGTAAGCAAAATTGATCAAGCTGAAAAAGAATCCTTTGAACAAATTGAACTGAAATCTGTCAATGAAATATTTGCCCAATTAAAGACTAAAAAATCTGCAGGTTCAGATCACATATCTAATCTGTGTATCAAAAAATTACCATTAAACGCAAAAAGATATCTAATTTTGATTTACAATTCTTGTTTAAAACTAGGTTATTTCCCGAATATATGGAAAGAAGCTTATATTATTCCGATTCTTAAGCCTGGAAAATCGATGGAGGAATTAAGTAGTTTTCGGCCTATCAGCTTACTATGCAGTTTCTCAAAAATATTTAAAAAACTCATAAAAATTAGACTGGAAAAGTTTATTTCAGCTAAAAAAATTCTTCCAAACGAACAGTTTGGATTTAGGGTAAAGCATAGTACCATTCACCCTCTTCTACGTGTCAAAAATTACATTAAATCCAAGTTAGAAGAACGCAAATCTATTGGCCTAGTAGCGCTTGACATAAATTCCGCCTTTGACACTGTGTGGCAATCTGGTTTGCTTCATAAATTAGAAGTGTATAAATTTCCCATATATTTAATTAAAATCATACAAAACTTTCTTCATCAAAGAGTATTTCGTGTGATATTGAATAATACATGCTCCAATTTGTATGAAATTAAAGCAGGAGTTCCACAAGGCTCGGTACTTGGCCCAATTTTGTACAACACTTACACTGCAGATATCCCTAGGCTAGAGTTTACAAAAATATCAGTATTTGCTGATGACACTGCAATTTACTCTGCTGGCACTAATCCCAATCACATATTAACAAACCTACAAAATTCACTCAATAAGCTCTCTAGTTATTATGCAAAATGGAGAGTAAAAATTAATGCTTCCAAAACAGTATCAATTTATTTTACGAAAAAAAGGAAAGCCTCTCTTTTACCTTCTATACCATTAAAACTGCAAAATGACGAAATTAACTGGGCCGATACTATTAAATACCTAGGAATTACCTTAGATAAAAGGCTAACCTTTCAAAAGCAAACTTCTAACACTATTGATAAAATTAACAAATGTACTCGCATGTTGTATCCCCTTATTAACCGAAAATCAATCTTATCCACAGAAAACAAATTGATACTTATTAAGGTAATTTTTCAACCAATAATGTTATATGCGGCACCAGTCTGGGGAGATTGTGCAGCTAGTCATACCAAAAAATTGCAAATTGCGCAAAATAAACTTTTGAAACTTGTATTCAATCTTCCCAGATGGTATTCAACCAAAAAGCTGCATGATAAAGCCAGCATGAATACAATTTTAGAAAAAATAAGTTATTTAACTGTAAAGTTCCACTCGGAACTGTTCATGTCAGAAAATCCTCTGATCAGACATTTAAATTAAGTTAAAAAAATTAGGCTAGTTTAGGTCGTACGTATAGATTTTATTATAGATAGGTTTTACTGTTTAAGTTAGCGTTAAGTTTTACAAAACAAAAATTCAAAAAGGTTTTTCATCTCCAATTTTCCTTTAAATTTATAGTATTAAACTCGAAAACTTCTAAATAAAAATAAAAAAATACAAATCAACTGTAGTAAAGATAATTATATATCTGTATCTAAGTAAATAATTTTAAAAGAATTAATTGTACAATATATGGAGCATAATAAATAAATAAATAAAATAAAAATAAGAATTTTGTAAAAGCATTTGATAGATTAGACCACTCACTTATAATTTCAAAACTGGAGAGCTTAGGATTTGACTCTAATATACTTTTTTGGTTTGAATTATATCTGAAAAACAGAGTGCATTATGTAAAGATCAGCAAATTTTTCTCATACAGTTTTCCTGTAGAATCGGGAGTACCCCAGAGATCTCATTTGGGATCCACGCTACTCATTCTTTTTATAAGTGATATATTACTAAAATTTGCTCATATCTCATTTTTTGCAGATGATGGTAAAATTTTCTCAAAAATATCATCTTTACATGATTGTACAGCAATGCCAGATAACTTCAATACATTTTGTGACTGGTGTCTAATTAATGGTTTAGACCCAAATTATAGCAAGTGTATCACCCATAACATTTAACTATTACAATAAATTGCAACATTTTAAATAGATCAAATAATATAAAAGATCTGGGGGTTTATTTCGATCAAAAATTTTCCTTCAAAGATGATATAGATTACATAATCTCAAAGGCTAATAAAATGCTGGGTTTTATTAAGCGAAACTTCGATTCGATTTTAGAAATCCATATACGCTTAAAGCGTTATATGTATTTCTGGTAAGACCAATTTTAGAATACGGTGTAATTATTTGCAATCCTTATTACAATATCCACGTATTAAGAATTGAAAAAATTCAAAAAAATTTTACTCGTTTCGCCCTGAGAAGATTTCAACTCACAACAGGAAGACCCCCATATGATGCAAGATGTAAGTTGTTAAGTTTAACAAAATTGTCTAATAGAAGATCTGTTTTCTGTGCTATGTTTGCTCGCGATATTTTGACATCGCATATTGATTCATCAAATTTATTACAGAGTTTCGGTTTAGCTATACCACCGAGACTACTTAGATCGCAGAACTTGTTGAATACTCAATTTCATAGAACTAATTATAGTAGAAATGAACCGGTTTCAGTGTGTTTAATGAGTTTTTAGCTGCAAATAATAAAATAGATGTTTTTTTATTAAATAGAACTCAATTTAAAGATCTTGCGTTATATAGTGTTAATCTGTTTTTAATACGATTTAAATTTAACTTCAATTTAGTTTTTTTTTTTCTAACTATATTTTTTTTAATATTCTTTCCATCTTATAGTTATTTACTGTTTATTCTTGTTATAATTTTGTATTGAATTCTGCTTACTCTCGTTTATTATTTAAATTTTGCCTTAAATTTTATGAAATTTTATTTTAAATTTTATTTTTTCATTATATAGTTTTATTTTTAAGCTATTTTAGTTTTTCCATATTTATTTTTAATTTTCTACTTTACTATGTATGTACCCAATAATATTTTATATTTTAATGCCTGTATTTTTGCTTGCAGTTTCATTCATCACATATTCTAATGAATATCCGTATGATCCTATATTTATTCTTATTATTTTTTATTTAGTAAATGAATATTTTTAAGTACTGTATTTTACTATAATATGAATAAACGAATTAAAAATTTAAATTTGAATTTTTTATATTTTTGAATAATATGAAGTACTCTTTTTTTGTTTTTTTCTTATTTTTATATATAGTTTTTTTTTTTTTTTTTGTTGTTTTGTTGCAAATCTGGAAGATCTAACTTGGAGTTGAGAGTTATTAAAATAAATAAACATCCATTTTATTATTTTAATTATGTATCTTACTTATTATTCGTCCAAAAATTTTTCAAATAACTCTACAAGTTAACAATTAACAAACAATTGACATTTCCCAATCAATTAACCAAACATTTGACATCTCTAGCTCATTTTAAAAAATATTTGATTCGTGTGATTCGCTTGAAAAAAGTTTGATTCCACATTTTCCATAATACCAAACTACCACAATATCAACACATATACAACAGTCGCACGGTTTCTGTAATTTGCCTCTACAATACTGAACATACCAGTAAAAATTGTAGAGGCCAATAGGACAGAGCGATCTACTTCAATCTTAATAATTTTGTACTTTATTGAGATCAATTTTATAATATAACATTTTTACATACATATATCATTTTTTACATGTACCATTACAAATAAGCTTATTTCTTTTAAATTTAATCATAAATGTTTTTCTCAATTTAAATAAAAAAAAAAAAAAATTAATTTAATCTATTTAAAAAAATCATTTTTGAATATCTTAAAAAGAAATTTTTATTTTTCAATCAAAATCAGTTTTTGTCAATTTAATAGTATTTATCGCCAGACATCTTTCCAGCTAAAAAAACAAACGCAACAAAAAAAAATACTTTCTTATATTAAATAATATTTTTTAAAATTAAATTTAAAATATTTAAACAAAAAAAAAAATAAATCTTTTTTTAATATATTTGACATTTAAAAAAATAGGAATTTAAAAAAGAAAAAGAAATCCTTTCTACATTAAAAAATTTAATATATAATATAACTGTCTCTTTCTCTGTTCAAAATACTCTATAATAACATTCTTACTTGAAGTTAACATTTTTTTTTTTACTTTGCTATTTTTGTTTTTATTTTTTGTCGGCATCAAAAGCCCATCTTGATAAATTCAAGTTCACATCTCACGCAATATACTTTGTAATTTTAGAGTGTGTATGTGTATGCTTTTGCATATTACTGCTGCTGCTGTCATGAGGTAACAACAATAAAAAAAAAAATACAAAACCTTATGTACTTTCACGAAATATGAAATCACAGTTTTTTCAATATTGAATTTAATAAAAAAAAAAAAAAGAACAAAATATTGAAATAAAAATCTTCTCCCTAATATTTCGGTTCAATTTATTTTAATTTATTTTATTTTTTTCTTTCTTTTGTATTTCCCTTTGAAACTGTTACAACAACAGGAGTAAAAAAAAAAAAAAAAAATTTACAATAAAAAAAAAGTACTCCTGTATTCAATTTATTTTTTTTATCTCATCTGTAATACCTACTCCTCGTTCACTTACTGTAAAATTATCGAAGAAAAAGAACAAAAAAAAAACAAAACAAAAAAAATGACAGGATGTTTATGCCATGCATAATATGATGTGCTCCCAAAAGAAGAAATACAAAACTTGAGTTACCCTTGATATCTCTTGGATTAATAAATATAAAGTCTATATCTGAAAGTTACTTACATAAATTTTATGTTATTATCGTAGAAACATTTCCATAAGGATTTTTTTGTATGTATAAAATTAGGTATTCCCAATATTGATTATAGTCTAGTCAGTTAACTGACACTTGATTCACCTGAAACCATATGGTAAAGTAAATTATGTTGAAGGTAGGGGAGTATTTTGTGTTGAATTTTGCGTTGGATTTTGTGTTGGAGAATTTAACTCTCAGGATAGTGGACTGGATCACCACGTTGGATATGTTTATCCTCATATTGGTATTTTCGATTTGGTATTTTTCATTTGAACTATTTGATTCATTGAACTCATTAGATTCATTTGACTTTCCTGACCCATATGGGAAAGTAAACAATGTTGAACGTCGAAATGTATATTGCGGTGCGGTATTTGTTAAATCCTACTGTTGGGAAACTGAATCCAGCTGTCCCCGAATTTTTATTTCATTCATAGAACTCATTGGATGCGTTTGATTCATATGATTCTCCTGATTCACCTGAATAACAGGACTCACTTAATTCACTTCACTTGATATTTCTGATTCATCTGAACCATATGGTAAATTAAATGATACTGATGGTGCTGATGTATTTTACGTTGACAAATTTAACCCTCCGGTTGGTGTACAGGATCCCCACGTAGTATAACTACATCCCTCTGTTAGTGTTACCGAATTTTCGTTTGATTCATTTGATCCACTTGATTCATTTAAGTGATATCTTTCAGTTCAATTCAATTTATTCAATTTAATATAGATGAGATAAAAATTAGTCTCTACAATTGTATAAGCAGTAGTTTCAGATTTACATAATTCGTTCCAAAATTTTAAAAAGAAGAATAAAAAAATATATTCAAAAGTAAAAAATTTTTAAAAATAATTTTTAAAAAAAGTTCAAAATTAACAAAATTCATGAGTAATTAAAATTGAATAACTACAATTTTGCTTGAAATGTCGCAAAAAAATTAAAAATGTAAAATTGCGGATCTAACGACATTCGGCAGCATATTCCAAAGTACTGATGAGATTTTAACAAGAATTGATAAATGCTTGAGTTGGAATATCTTGGCCATATCTTTATGTGGTTCTTAGATTTAAATCAGGTTTTCGACAGAATATATGTAAATAATAATATTACAATAAAATTAAGTCAATCATATTTTGATAAGAGTGATACAAGATCTATTTACAAATAATCAAATAAAAATTAAATCACATAACACGCACATCGATATCGCAAGATTAACAGGCACTAGACAAGGTGATCTCAATCCAACTGTGTTTAACTTAATATTGGTTAAAATAATCAGAAATATAGTAAAACCTATCGGACAATATCGATTTGACGATAAGAACGTTAATATTATGTGCCACGCAGGTTGGAAGACGATTAACAAAGTACATTATTCAGATTTAGCAAAAAAGCCTAATTATACAACAATTTGTATCAAATCTTATATGGTTTTTTAACTTAAATTTTGTTGTCTGAATTTTGTTTATTTTATTTTATTAAAGCACCAACCAGACCAACTTCTGCAACATATTTAGATAACATTTTCGCTCGTTTTACTCATATTTCAGTTGATTGCTATGAAAGTGTCGATATTTTTAGACCATTGTATGACTGGTATTTTTGTAAAGGATTTGATCAAAAAATATTGAAAATAAAGACATGGCCTTACCAACTATTGTCAAAATAGATTATTTCAAATTAAATGTATTTTCTTCTTTCCAAAAGTCTTTGAATATGGATTTTGGTAAGAGGTATAAATAATGCTTTCATTGTGTATGAAATTTTTTTAAAAATATTAAAATTACATTATGAGCCCATGTACCAGGAAAGTTAATGAAAAAAAATTGAAACCTGGGATGAGTCTAAATATTACAGCACAGAAACAGAGATGAACAGAATCTATGACATGTTATATGGAGAAATAAGTAGATGTTAATAAAAAACAAAAAACGAATATACAAAAGCTGTGTACGACCACTTTACTAACGTATGCCATTGAGACAATCGGGGACACACCTTAATCAAAAATCAAAAATGTAAACAACAGAAATGTGAACTTTGAGGCAAATATGTAGAATAAGCACATAGAAAACAAAATACGAATTTACAAAAACTGTATTTGTATCATACTAATTTGCTTTTGAGCCAACCGCGGAGACATAAAAAAAAAAAATGCGAACTACAGAAATATGAGCGCTGAGGCAAATATATGTGAATACATGTTAAAGGATAAGAAATACGTAGCAGAGCAAAATCAGAGACGCATACGACACTCAAGTTATTGTCCGTTGGAGTTGAAATAGACGAAGAAACTTGAAGATACCCTATTAATAGAATGAGAGAAGGTTGACTAGCTGATGTAGAAATGGAGGCCAAAATGAATATCAAATACGGAAGACGTCTGAAAATATGTTATGAATGTTTAAGATCGTCATCTAAAAATTGAGGGGCTATATTGAAGAAGAATGGTTTTTAAAGAAGAAAAAGAAGAGTAAAAAAAAGAACAATAAAAATATTCAATCGACAATCAAAAAACTTAAACATGTCAAAAGTGAAAATCAATGTTTTAAGTCATCATTACTGATATTAAACCGTTACAAATGTATTGCGAAACATTTTTTATACTTCTTTTCTCCTTAATGCAGCCATGGATACCAGAAGCAATTTATTTATTTATCTATTTCAATTTGTTGCAGCAACCGATTGTAGCAAAACGTTTTTTTATTTAAGACACATGCCAAAACAAGTTCAGTTACCGTTTGGAACTACACTTTTTTTATAAAATTTGTAGAAAAAATTAAAATTAGCAGTTACACTTTTAAAATATGGATTTATTTAATACTATTGTAATACTTACTAATTGATGAAACACTATATAACAATAATATATTAGGTAGATAGGCATATACAAAATTCATTTAAAATATGAATTATGTCAATTCAACTCAAAGTATTAAATTTAAACAACCACAAAGTTAATAAAAATTTTGAACAACTGTGCCGTACACAAAACAACATATTGCACCAAACCTTCACCACATCAGTACATAAAATCAAAAAAATTTGACTTTTGTGTGATCGTTGCAGCAACTCTACTGCAGAAATTTATAATTTAACTGAGCAAATTGCTGCAACTGATTGCTTCGTGTATGGGCCATATAAATATTTTACAAGCTATAAAGCTTATAGGAGAATTGAAATATTGAATCAAGTTGTCAGCTTTTTACTTGTATTCGTTTCATACCTAACACCAAAGTATCGCCCAAAATTTTATATTTTTTTTCGTAACCACTTATTTGGTGGTGAAAGTGTATTAAAATTAGAAATTATCAAAAACTAAAATTTGAAATATTCATTCTTGCAAAACTATTTCCAATAATTTTAATATTATGAATTCCCAACAATTTATAATCATTGAATTGTAAACGTAATACTCAGCACATCATATCCTACTTACATACTAAAATCGAATTTACACATGATAAAAAAAGTAAAAAAAAAGAGCAATTTTTCCTGTATCGGAAAATGATAAAAGCTTGTATCTTTAAAACATACTTAAAGCAATCCTCCTCATACATATATTGTTTACAGGATATTTGGTATTTCTTTCAGTTTCTTACAATATATTTTTGCGTTGTCTATTAGGTGTGTGTACTGTGCGATGCTTATTTTTCGTTTACTCTGTTTTTATATTTTGTTATTTTTGTTTTTGTTTTTGTTATGAATATTTTCTAACGATGAAATGAAAGGAGGAAATTCAAATCAATTTTATTATTCCGTTGTCGATATTATTTGCCGATAGCCTCCTACTTTTTTTTTTATTTTTTCATTTTCCTGTTATTTGCCTTTTGTGATTTCTCCTCTGGAAAGGAAATGAAGGCAAATCGAATTTTGAAGAAAAAAAAAAGAAAATCGTAAAAGCAAAGAATTGAAAATAAAATTAAAGTATAGAAAAATATTGTGAATATTGAAGAAACAAATACAAATCCTATAATAATAATAATATGTGAGTTGTATTTGGAGTATGCGGTGAAGGAAAGGTAAATGAAAAGGAAACAAAATATGAAAAGACTATCGACATTCATAAAAAAGCATAAAATAGAAGAAAAAAAAATACAATAAAATAAAAATATATGAAATTACCTCTTACCATGTCAATTTCCAAGGTTATTATCGAATAAACGCCGCATATTCATTTTCAAGTAAAATATATTCACTTTATTCAGAGTGAAATTTTTTTTTTTGAAGAAGAAGAAGTTGGAAGAGATACACTACACGTGAATATGGAAAATGGCAAGAGATAAAAATAGAAAATATGGAAGTTATGAAGTGTGTAATAGGATAATTTTCATTCTTTTTTGCTTTTTTTTTTGCTTTTACTTAACACTCTTCTAACACCTTCTTTATGCCTACACCAATATACTAAATCCAATAAAATAAATTACTTTTCGTTTTCGTTTTTTTTTTTTTTTTTTTATTGAATATAAATTTGATAAAAAGTATTTTATATAAGAATATTAAATATGAGGGAGTTTCTGAGATGGTAAAATATTATTTGATTATATTGATATTAAAATCAAAATACTCATTTGATTTTATGAAAATCTGCTGTCAGATATAATTTAAACGATAATGACAGTGATTATTGTTACCTGTCAATTTTTAAATATTTTTTGTATTTTAATTTTTTTCCCCTTTTTTTGTTTTTTTTGTAATTGAATATTTTCTCTTAATATTAGGTGCGTTTAGTTAAATGAAATTGATTTTCATGATTGGTACCTATATTGTAATGGAAATAAATTGTTTGGGTATAGAAATAACTCTTAAGATATTAAAATTTACTTTTTTAATATGAAAATTTTTCATCACCAAAATGTCCCAAAAATAAAAACTGTCACAAGATATCATAAATTCACAAGAATATATTATTTATTATAGGTAGATACTTTTGGAAAAATGTGCAAAAAAAAAAATAATTTATTATTGACAATCGATAAAATCAATCACTAAAGTGTGAATTAATTTCCGTCATATATCTAGAAATTAGATGGAGCGCTCCAATTTATATACAAATTGATTTGTTATATTTTCTAACCCCTGCCTACCGTTCTTAATATATATTTTTAATTTAATGTTAGATCTCGCAAATAATAAGGGGAAAAAAAAAAATAAAATAATATAAATAAAACAAACAACTTTTTTGATTCAAAACTAATAAGTAGGTGCCAATAAAATTCCGGGCTACAAAGCTAGTAAAAACATAATTTTCATTAAATTTAATTTTTTTATTTAATTATTTATTTATTTTTTGTAATAAATGTTATTGACTTATGATTAGTTAGGGTTGAGCTTATAACTACTTAATAAGTTCCAAAATATTTTTCCATAAAATTAAAGTCTAGTTGCAGAGTATGTAAGTATGTAAATAAAACTATTATTGACATGGAAGTAATTTTGAGACGGTAGAAATAGAAATTTAATACTGATTTAACTAAAATAAGTAAAAATGGATACACAAAGCAATGGCCAATATGTATAAGCAAACGTTCAATTTTACTTCAAACACAAAATTTTATGACCAAAAAGACAAAATTGCGTTTTGTAACTCTCGTTCTATTTTTAATATGGTGTAATGTAACCTTAAATATGTATGTGGGGAGGTTTATTTATTTTATTTATTTATACTATTTAGCTCAAACAGTTTACAATTTAGTATTACATTACATATATTAATTAAAAATACAATTAAATTTACTTGGTATACATTCAAAACTAACAAAATTCAATATACAAAAATAGTAATATTATTTTTTTAATATAAATTAAAAAGTCGAGTTAACAAAACATTCAATTAATTTCATATAATTTTCGTCTTAAAGTATCTTTAGATACTGAAAAATTTATACTATTCTTATATTTATTACTAATTATTAACATTCTATTAATAGGCTCATATTTGCCATAATTTGTTCTGTGTAATGTTAATGTAAAGAGATTTGAGTGGCGTAAATGAGTATTTGTGTTAATGATAATTTTATTTGAAGTGGAAGGGGAAATAATACCGCCTTTAATAATTTCGAAAATAAATAAAACATCACCTACTTCCCGCCTTTTCCACAGAGACTTAAGATGGAGAAGGTTTAGCCTATGCTCATATGGAGGGAGTCTTATATGATCATCCCAAGGCCAACTACGTAGTGCAAACCTTAAAAATTTTTTTTTGAACAGCTTCTATTCTTTGTATATGTGAATTATAAAATGGAGACCAGACCTGACATGCATATTCAAGATGGGGTCTAACGAGGCATGTATACAATGATTTAAAAATGTAAGGATCGTTAAACTCCTTTGACCAACGTCTTATAAAGCCCAACATTGAACTAGCTTTATTAACGATGTTCTCGTTGGAGTTTAAATGATAGTTTATCATCGAAGTAAACTCCTAGGTCCTTAATTGAATGAACCTTTTCTAAGGTTTCGTTGTTTAGAGTATATCTAAAGCTAAATGGTTGGGTTCGACGTGTGTAACACATGAGTGCACATTTACTAATGTTTAGTAAAAGATTGTTATTAATGCACCAAGTATAAAAATTATCTAGATCATCTTGAAGCATATAAGCGTCTTGCATCGTTGTTATTTTTTTGAAAATCTTCATATCATCAGCGTAAATTTTCAAATCGCTATTACAAATTATAGAAGCCACATCATTGATAGCATTAATAAATAACAGTGGTCCTAAATGACTCCCCTGGGGAACTTCAGAATTTGATATGAATGGTGATGAAAATGAAGAGCGGAATAAAACAGTATAGCTCCTATTAGTAAGATATGAGTTAACCTATTGTACAAATTTTGCAGGAAATCCTAGTTTTTTGAGTTTTAGTAAAATAATACTATGGGGTAAAACATCAAATGCTTTACTAAAATCGGTGTAAATTACATCCGTTTGGAATCCCGCTTCTATATTGACTAAGAAGGTTGATGTCGATTCTACAAGGTTGGTCACTGTAGACTTCTTTTTCAAAAAACCGTGTTGATGGGTCGTTAAAAAGTTAGTGCAATGATTGTAAATAGAATCAAAGATCATCAACTCAAAAACTTTAGGAATAGTGGAAAGTTTGGAAATTGGTCTATAATTATTTATCTCATTTTTTGCATTTTTTTTATGTGTAGGTTTAATAAAAGGTTTTTTCCAAATAGATGGGAACAGGCCACACAGGTGATAGAAGTATTAAATATGATAGAAAGTGGAGCAGCCAAGGCATCTGAGAATTTCTGTAGAACTAGTTCAGGTATGCCATCAGGTCCAGGAAATATATTGTTCCCCAGGTTATTCAGATATTTTTTCACAAGACTATCGTCAATAATAAGATCTCTAAAAGTAGTTTTCGGATAAGCATCCACGTGGGAGAACTTTGTTTCATCATTCTTTGTTTAAACGATATATGAAGATTTATCTTATTGGAATATATAGAATATTATAGTTTTATATAGAAATTAAACTATCACTGCATTATAATAACGAAATATGGTATAGAAATAATTTTTTTAACATGGTGATTGTTTTATTTTCATTTGAGATTCATCCTTTTTCATTTGGGATTTCCAAAAAAAAAAACTGACAAATTTAATTATACTAATTGAGCTACATGTAAATATTAACAGTACAAACGATACATCACAAAATAAATGAAAACATGGTAAATTAAATCAAAAGAGGAGTTGCAAGCATTAATTGGCAAAAATATTTTAAAATTTATGAAGGCTCAAAGTTTAACATGGAAGGACATGTAGTACGAATGAATACTCATTTTTTCCACAATTTTTGAATATTTTTTTTTTATTTTTTTATGTTATTCATTTATTAGTAAAAACTATATATATAATATAAAACATAAATCTAAATTAATAATTAACAAACAAAGTTTAAATTCTCAAATTAAAAATCAAGTCAAATTAAACTATTTTTAATTAATTCTTTTAACCTTTTTTTAAATTTTACAAAATTTTTTTTCTATTTTTAATTCATTCGGAAGACTATTATAAAGAGCTGATCCTATATATAACAGGTTATTTTGCGTCTTTGTTCTTCTATACGAAGGCAACCTGAAGTTTACTGCATTTCTAACATTGTACGTATGACTATCTGATATATAGATGTTAGATTTCTTCTTAGATATTCAGTACATACTTCATATTTTATTTTAAACATGAAAATTAGGACTTTGAACTTTAATCTTTGCTGTACATTCATCCAATTTAATTTTTGTTAACATTTCCTGTATATGTGGTGGTGTACCGATCTCATTTCAAAATAGCTCTCATTACTCTATTCTGCATAATCTTAAGTCTTTACCCGTATCACGCATAAAAAGCACAGAAGAGCAGTAATCATAATGTGGCAATATTAACGTGTTGTACTTGCTAACTGCACAATCATACGACACCTTGTCCCTAATACATGACAGAAATCCAATTTTCTTCGAAATCTTTTTACAGACAATTCACATGCAAATTAAAATTCAATTTATTATCAATATACACCCCTAAGTATTTTATTTCTGTTACACATTCAATTTCGTGATTATTCAAATTCAATGTAACAGTGTGTCCTCGACCATTTATCACAATACTTTTTGTTTTATCCACATTCAGTTTCAGTTTATTCCTACATAACCATTCAAATAAATTTTCTAAATCAAAACTCATTGCTTCTCTTCAATCTTCAATACTTTTTCCCTTTATCTACAACAAAGCAACATCTGCGAAAACTACAATCTTAGCATTCGTAATGGCCGTTTTAATAGAATTTATGTAAACAAGAAATAATAGAACTCTTATCACTGAACCTTGTGGTACTCCAATATTTACATCTATCGTTGATGAAAAACTAAAACCGCAGCGAAACATATTTGTTCTCCTCAATATCCATTAATAAAATGTATTTTATTAGTAGTCATAAAAACACATCTGTACAATAAATGAATATTATGACATTTCATTCAAAATTCAAATGACACATAACGGAAATTTTATATTAAAATGACAGTACATGGACATGGGCATGCTTTGAAAATAAAATAATTTAATGTAAATTAAATATAGAAAATAATAGTTTTGTACTAAGGAACATAATCATATGATAATTTTCAAATTGACTAGGGGTGGACAATGCTGGTTTTTATTTTGATCGACTTTTGACTATTTTCTGGAGTTTTTTTGTGCTATATTATAATGTTTTCGAGTCAATTTTAGTAGAAAATAGTTTTTATTATATTTGCCTTAATTAACTTGCCTTGGACTTTATATGTTTGTTTCAATTTGCTTCAATTCAACAAAATACCCATTTCAATCACCATTTAACCAAAGTCCGTATGGAACCAATATCCATAAAAAGAGTATGAACTCATGTATGTATTCATTTGTTTGCACACAAATTCATATGCAAATTTGATAAACATTGTCAGAAATAGACGATAATAAGAATTTTACGTGTAAGAAAAAGAAAAAAATATAGTAAACAAAAGAGAGTAACAAAAAAAGTTGGCTGAAATTAAATAAATAAAGTTTATAATTTTGAAAAAAATTTTCGACAAAAATTTCGTTGAAATATTTAACAATATTATTTTCTAAATTGTATTAACTATGCATAAGATTTTTAGGAGACCTAATTAAAACAGCGTTATCATATTCTTTAAATTCTATGATTTGTAAATAGATGTTGTCCTCAGTATTATTTTATAATCGTATACCAATATAATAAATATTTAGGTTTACTAATATAATTAATAAAAAATAATAATGTTTGTAACTCCAAATTATTACTGACAAAAATATTATATATATTATTATTCTGCATTTATCTGGATGTTTGTAAGTTCGACGGAACGCTCCAACACATATACAAATTGCATATGTATACAAATGCATATATATACAAATTGCTTTGGTGCTTTTTTTTAACCCCTGTCTACTATGCTAAACCTTTATAGGAAAAATTGATTGCATGAACTATATTTTTTTAATTTAATATTAGTCTTCTTCGCAAATAATAAGGAAAAATAATAAATAATAATAATAATATAAATAAAACAAACAATTTTTTTGATTTATAATAATAAGGACTAATAGAAATTTAATCAATAGTTTAATATGGTATAATAACCAAAAGGCAAACAGCATTTAACACAAAAAAAAAACATAATTCACTCAAAGGTTATTCTTATTACTTAAAATTATACATAATAATACACATGTGTATCAGCATATTTGTATTGTATAATATTATACATTTTACTACTTTATTGCTTCTACCTTTTATTTTTGTCTATATTGTGTGCGTAACTCACTTCACTCAAAAAAAATTATTTGCTGTATCTGTATTCTGTATGTTCTATATGCTCCATTTCAAAAATATTATTTTATTTTCAGTGTTAAGTGTTCACTGTTCACTTCACTGTTCAGGTTCACTGTTCAATCAATAGAACTTGATAGAAGTAGAGTAGGATAATTAACTCTGCTTCTACGCCGGATAATAAAACATTGTTTTTTTTAAATTGAAAATTATTGATGAAAATGTTTTTGTATTTTTTGTAAATTTTACCAATTTAGATACAAAATTTTGAATATTTTTCTAAAAATAACACAATACCATAATAACAGTTTATTCATATGGCAAAATAAGATCCCTATACATTATACAAAAGACAAAATTTATATGAAAATAATATCCCATATTTAAATTTGCTCTCCCGGAGGCCTCAATAACGCTAATACGGTATAATTTATACTAAATGGAACCCAACTAACGAATTATAACTAAATGGAGTGAGTACGAGTATACTATACAAAAATACAAACATTTTATACAAATTTGTTGGTATGGTACTGCTTTTTCTGTTATATAAAAAAAAAAAAGATTAGTGTTAGGCCAATATAAACATAAATAAAAATAAATAAAAAGTGATATAAACATAAGTACTGTAATTTCGGAATAAAGAATCTAATGAAAGAAAAAAAGAAACTAGGATTTATTTTGCTTCCGTCATTTATGACGGGTTACAAAGCTAGTTAATAATATTTTATATTATTGTAATGTAATTATAATTTACAATAAAGTTGGTATACGATAAGTAAATGTAAATTTTACCTCTTTTAACTAATGATATTTTGCTCGGTTTGGTATTTCTTAAAAATTAGGTTTACGTAACATGGGAGTGTATATTCATGTTAATATAGATTACACATATTCTTTGCATTCAACTAAGGTGAAATTTACATATGTGTACTAATAATGGAATATGGATATTTGATAAAGTTTAAATTTGGTTTCTCTTTAAATTCACTATATTTATTGACATTTATATGGTGTAAAGAAGCAAAAAAACAAAAACAAAAAAGTAATACAAAATAAATGTGTGCAATACAAATCATTATCATTATATTTCAATCATTTATTTATTTATTTATTTAACAGTGGACCTACAGATTAATCTGCAGGCCAACTACAGGCCCTTTTCCCTTTCGGTATTTCAATCATTTTCTATTATTATTCAATTATTTTCAATCATCATTTTCATTATATTTTTTTTTGTGTTTTTAATTTGGTTTCTTTTATTAATCTCTTTCTTTTATTATTTCTCTTTCTCTCACTAAGTATATGTAAATGTACGTACATGTGTCATATAGGGCTTGCATTTGGTACATACATAATCATATGGCTTAGTTTAATTGAAAATAAAATGCAAACTTTATTTATGGAAGAAAACAAAATTTGAACCAATCAAGTATCAGTTATCTATCATTCAGTTAGATATTACTCTTCTCGAATGTAAAAACAGTTTAATTTCGATTTATGCATGTATATATTATACTTTTATATGCCAATTTATGCTTCGGCAGCGTTTACACGTCGGACAAAATCGAATTTTATCGTAGATAAAGTCGGATGAGTGTTTACATTTCAGACTTTTTCTCAGATTTTATCTACGATTTTACGTCAAATATTTTTTGTATTTAACAGGATTTCTTTTTATAAAGTGCATAATTTTTTATTGGTGAAAATTCTTTAATACGTAAATTAAAAAATTCAAAGGTATCTAATCAAAAATCTCCAAAAAATTTTTAAAAATATACATATTTTTATAAAATTTGTTACAGTAATATAAAATATAATTACACATTTGAAGTATGAGCAATAATAACCAAATTGCGTTAGAGTGCATTTTAGTGCCATTTGATTATATGTGTTGTTCTTTGAAAATATATTATTTTTCATTAAAAAAATATTTTCACTAAAAAGTCGAAAATAAAATAAGGGATTTTTTTTTTAGAAATATTTGCCTTCAATTTAAGCGTACTAAAACTACAAAAATAAACTTGAGAATGACTTTTTAACAAATCTCTTAATCTCACCTCAAGACTTCCTAAAATTTCGGCTAATTTGCTTTTTCCGTAATTACAATCATAACTTGCTATGAAAACATTATATCAAGCTGCAATTCTCAAGTTTATTTAATAATTATGTTTGCATCCTTGTACAGGTATTTATTAGAATAGTAATGGTAACAGTCGGCAGAATCAGGCTTTCTATAAATATTTGCACATACTCTTATACATTTTTTTTTTTCAAATTTGCGTAGTTTTTTCATTAAGCTTGCACTGGTGTGGGTACATCATATGTAAATGTTGGCTTTATTAATATCTGATAACATACAATTTTTACTCTATTGCTAATATTTTTGCTGTAAAAAAGTTTATTTACCATTATGCCTTTAGAGATTGATGAAAACATTGATTTGTAATAGGGGTAATATGTTAATACTATCAATCTAAGTTTAGTGCATAAATAAAAACTTACCTAACTAATAAAACTTACCCAACAACTACGCAGCTACTACAGTACTAATTTTATTCAATTCATTCATTCAAATGCAATTCACTAACATAACTTAAAATACAATGTTTTATAAAAAATATTATAATATTTCTTCAATTTTTTACACCGAATTTTTAAAATTAGGTGATTATGTAATAATTCAAAATTTTAAAATTTGTCTGCTAAATAAATTGATTATAAAATTTGAAAATTTCATCTACATAGTCACGAACAGATTATCTCAAATCTCTTCGAAATAATAATAAGTTTCTAAATTTAAATGTAAATTAAATTATTTTTCAATTCTTCCATTTTGTTTTTTTATTTCAAACAATAATTCATCATTAAAATAAATATTAAGAAGTAATTCAATATTACAAAAAAAAAACAAATTAATGTTCTATATAAAAAAAAAAATAAAACAAAACCAAAAATCAGATCATCAATTTCATTTCATAATAATATGAATAATATTTATTATAAAACAACCAACTTCAAGTTTTCATATTTTGTTTTTTTTTTTTTTTGTTTGTTTCATCTTTATTACAAATTTAAATCGATAATCGTATCTCTTGTGTACTTTTTTTTCTGAAGTTTTTCCAAAACAACATCAATATACGTAAGAAGTTTTTACGAAAGAAGTCTGACTACCAGTAAACACCAACAAAATAACAATGCGCTTTTATAAAACACAACAACAAAAAAATCAGTATAACCCAAGAGACATCAATTCGATTTCCTTTTTTTTTGTTTTTTTTTTTTATCTTTTTGCTTGTTACCCCATCCATCCAAGATAAAAAAAGACAAAAAAAAAAAAAAAACTTTCTTATTCAACGACCCTTTTAAAAACAATTTATATTATATTTTGTTGTTGTTTTTGAAAATTGGTTTTTTTTTTGTTTTTTTGTTGTTTTTTTTTTTTTAGTTAAATTTATAAACTAAATATTGTTTATTGTTGTCTTCACGATTCATAAAACAAATTCTTATTTATGCAATTTTTCAAATTTATAGATACGATATTATCTAGGTACAGTTAGTAGTATTTTACACTCATAAATATATACAAAAAAAAATATCAAAAAAAATTTCATGTGGCTAGTATAGAAGGTTAATGGCCTAAATAAAAATAGATCAGTGTCACTTTGTAAATCAAGTTCACCATGAATAACTTTTATTAGTATGAATTTTCATAGTTGTATTCTAGAAAAAAGATTTTCATTTTCATTATTTTGTTTCACTGACTATAGCCATTTGCTTTAAAAAAAATTCTAAAAAATATGTAGCGATTGCTGTAGATTTTATGAAGACATGCAATTATTTTCTAAATGAAGAGACAACCCTATTTTGTTTTACAGCGCAAAATCCTTTTTTAATTCTGTATTAAGTCCGCTCTGGTCAAAGAATCTCTTAGTATTTTGATTTATTATAACATATTTAACTTTACGAGTCCGGGGACTATAACTTTGTTGGCGAGATGAATAAAGATTGGTGTATATAAGACAAATTTATATTTGCAACTAGAGAGAATCAGAATTACGCCATCAGGCCATTCAACTTCTTTTGAAAGACCAGGAAATTAAGTAAATATGTGTTTTGATTCATAAATAAAATATAAGTGATATTTATGTTGAGTTAATAAAGAGCCTTTATCCCTCAATATAGTGTCATGAGATATGAGCTATTCTAATATCTTAAGCAGGTGAAAGACTATTTAAACTATCAAATGAATAAATTTATTATATAAAATTAAGTATTGTACAATAATAATAACAATTGATGTTAGTATGTTCATGGTTTTAGACAAAAACGATTATATTTAAAGTGGTAATCATGTCCCTCTACTATATCATTATAATAGACATTAAACTGTTGTGCATAACTCGGAAAACATAAACGAAGAAAATTTAAAATTCAAAATGTCCGTACCTGGCAAGAACAAATTAATTAAATCAAACTTTAGGCCGTATGAAATCTTTAATTCGAATTAGCACTGAAATATAACACATTATTTTGTTTTCAATTAGGTTAGGCATTGTTAAGATAGACTAAATTAGGCAGAGATTTTTTTACTTGCTTTTCTTTAGCTTGTAATGTTATTTATTTATTTATTCTATTAAGCAATGTAGGGGTTAAAATAAATTTTTATTTTATATCTGTATTTTGGAGAAATAATTTTAAGCGGTTGTTAGCTCAGATGGTTAAGGTGTCATATTAATATTACAAAATTTGTGAGTTCGATTCTCCTTTGAGTCAAATTATTATTTATATTTGTTTTTTAGTTTTCAACAAAAAATATTGATTTTTATTTTTATCTACTTTTCTAATATTATAATTCAGCGACAAATTATTGCCAAATCTGTATAATAATATTAAAAATTATTCATAGATAAAGTTGACATAAAAACTCGAAATTTATTTTAGGTGTTAAAAAATAAATAGCGATAGAGGTGTTTTTGTAAATTTCACTAGACTAGTTTAAGAATGGAAACATAGTGGGAAAAAATAAAAATTTATACAAAACAATAATGTTAGTATGTCCAAATGGGACTGAAAAATTAAATTCTTCATCAAAGCTTTAGCATAGAAGTTATTCGTTAATATTTGGTCAATGATTAATATACAATAAATCAAAAACTGTACCTAATCTGAAAATGAAGTATCATCCGAATATGTTTTATTATCTAAAAAAAAGTGTAGCTAGTTAATCAACAGAGTTGTATAATTAAAAATAGATAATATTATTAGAGCTGTATAAAAATTAAAGTGCAGCAGTTGTGTCTACCAACAAAAAAACTTATTTTCAAATTCAATGTGTAAACATTATTAGTTTTAATTTTTTTTTATTACAAATCAAAATCGGAATTGGAATTAGAGCTAAAATATTGATATGTAAACACAACAACAGTAACCTTAAATCACATTTTATTTGGATTTGAATTTAGTTTTGTAGTTGTATAATATTTGATTAGAGCGATCGATAGATTTAGTGTCAGTAATAACAATTTCTTCAGCTTATAACTATTTTTACATTTTTTATTTTGAAATTTCACAACTCAATAAAGTCAGTTTTGTTTGAATTCAAATACAAATATTTATGAAAAAACACAGTTATTATGTGCAAATATATGGCCCAAGGACTTTCTCAAAAGATTTTTGTTTTGTTTAATTTTTGTTACTGTCACAACATAATAATTATTGAGTGTTAACATAGTTCTACAACTCTTTCATCAAATATTTTTTATATACTGTTATATTAATGATTAGAGCTGACGGCTATTACTAGACAGAACGCTTTATTTTATATCATCTAATATTAATATTTTATAACAGCTAATATTATATCATCATCCAGTAGGGTTAGTAAAACACCGTCACCCTTGATTATAAAAATGCTAAATTAGACTAAGCCTAAATAAACATGATGTTAGTATAAAAGTAAAAATTATAAATTGATACATACATATTATGTCAATAACTATACATTAATTAAAAATACTTTAAAAAGTTAGGCCAAGCTAGTAAATATCAAAGCAGCAAAAAAACAAAAGTTGTTAGTTAGTTTCAGCTACACACATCTAGTGATTGGCTCGAATCTATCATATTCAATAGAAAGGATTTTTATTTTAAATGTTGCATGCTTTATATTATCAGAATCTGTTTTGCCATTTCTTCCAATGCTTAGTAATATCTAATTAAGCCTTTCACAACTTTCGTGCGTTATACGGGGGAAAGAAATAAAATGAAAAATATCGTTTTAGTAAGGACTTTAACCAGTTTTGATTTTTATACCGTATACAGTTATTAAAAAGTAGAAATTATTTTCGTTCGTG
Organism: Argyra leucocephala; assembly: GCA_963942445.1. NCBI lineage: Eukaryota > Metazoa > Arthropoda > Insecta > Diptera > Dolichopodidae > Argyra > Argyra leucocephala. The sequence continues at coordinate 20,637,452 of OZ012677.1, read as the reverse complement.
AATACATATTGGTGGTTAAAGGGTTAATAATTTTTTCTCTCGCAAACGAGAAATTTATTTATAATAAATTATTTATTTATTAATTTTTACACTTTATTAATTTGTGGGAATGAGTAATTTCAGACTAATTTTGAACTTTCAACATTTTGAGAAAAACAATTTTATATTTATAACTTTAAATCCAAGTTTATTTCTGGTGTTCTATCAATGAATCTGGAATACAGACACTAATTTTTAACAAATTGCATATACATAACAATTTCGTTTGGATGATTAGATCTGTATTTAGGCATTTTTAATATTAATTTGTTTCTAAATTTGTTTGACAATTGCAATTATTTATTTTTCATTATTATTTTTATAATTATTAATAATTATCGCTACGATAAACATGGATATCTAATACCTTTTAATTTTCTAACTATCAGAATTTTACTATTCATATTATATGAATCACTGAATATGGCATACACTTGTAATTGAAACGAAGTTAATTAATGTATTAGGCTCGATGAAGCTACAAGTGTGATCCGAACATCAATTAACCAACCTACATAATCTTCACACATTCAAGAAATTTATATTCTTCTTTGTCAAAAATTCCACTACTGATCACAGGAATTATCTTCCTACGATAGTTCAAACTTTACATTAATGTACCAAAATTTTACACCTTATCTTTGGCTATATTTAAAAAATTATTTTTACTGTGTTTAAATAAATATTCAAGTACTCATCTATTTAAAAATTCAATAAACGGTATAATATTCGCGAAGATATAAAAATAGCACCGTAAGTATTAGATATGGATGTTTATCGAAATGATAACTAGTAACTATTCTAGGATTAAAATTAAATTGACTTACATAATATAACTACCATAATAATTGTACATTATATTGAAAATCATTGAAATTATTAAACAAATTTAAAAACAAAAAAAATATTTATAATAATGCTAAAACCATGTATTCCACTAGCTGAAATTTATAGTATTAACAACATATTAACAGCTAGATTATCTTAACGACGTTATTTATCAATTTTAGGATGTTCACAGCAGCCACAAAAGAACAAAATATTTGTTTTATGAGGACATAAAATAATTTTGAATAATTAAAAATTTCAAATGTGCACATTTTTGCTTCGTCTGAAGCTATAGTTTGTAATCTTGTCTTAATCTTATATACGATGGTATGACATAGAAGGACAACAATAACCTGAATTTGACTTCAAAAACTTTGTAATATAATAAAAAATCGTATTATTGTAACATTTTTTTTTTATTTGTTTAAATTTTTATTTTTGATCTGTATGTTTTAATGTATACAATAATCGAATATTAAATTCATAAATTGAATTTAAATCTCGGTTAATCTGTACTATTATAAATTCGCTGGAGTTATACGTTGCAGTGTGGTGTGTGTTATGCAATAATTCGTCATCAGCACACTAATTGCCATAGTATTTGGATAGTATTTGACAATCTGTATAATTCCTGATATACCTCTGAACCTCTTCATGATTATTTTATAATCAAATTATATAAATGCTGATGTATATTAAGTAATTTGTCACAAATCATGGAGCATCGCTACTCCTATTCGTACTGAATTATTTTGAAATCGTTGAATAATTTCAATATTATACTTTTTCGCTGTTCCTCAAACTTTGATGCACTAAGTCCGATCTTTAAGAATGGTCTTATATATTAACAATTCGGTTTTTTGTTATCTATGATTTCTTGCTGACAAGTCAATGCAATTAAACAGAATGTAAAGATGTAACCTTTTAGTGAAAATATGCTTTCGCCACGTCAATCGTCGATGCAGGTTCATATCATATCAGGTATTTAGCATCATCGGTCTCATGTATGACGTTGTTGTTTGGAAAAACAGGAGGTTAAGTTTTTCAATTTAAGGTGAACGTTATGAATGTGTTGAGATTTTATTTCATTTACTCCAATTTTGCTTAGCCATCCCTATATTGCGTTTTTGTACTAACTCAAATGAAAAGCATTTTTTTTAGTTGGAAATTTTGTGCTTTTTCAAATTTTGAACATAAACTGATAAAATATATTATTGCCAAACATCGACATTTGTTAAAAGACCAATACTTGATTTAATTTAGTGAAGTGAAAAGAATTAGATATTCGTTTTTCTTTCCTCTTGGTTTCAGAATTTTAACTACAAACGGGAAAAACTAAAATATGTAAAAAAAACTGTTGACTAAAAAATTGCGACATAATTATCACTAGCTTCACTATGACCATTTTATATCCGAAGAGATATTTAAATTTATTTTTAATATTATTTTAACTTCCGAGACTATGATTTCCATGCCAAAGTGCATGCTATAGAATGTACATGTACTGTGTGCGTGAGAATTTAAGAAGAAATTACAAAAACGTAAGACCTGCATTCTCTTTGAGTATATATATCTATCAAAACTAGTATGGGATATTGTTTCGAAATACTCAAAACCCTGAAAAATAAACAAACAAAGTCACAATAATGTGGATACCAGGACATTCTAGCACAGTAGCAAACGAAGCTGCAAATTATATAGCAAAAAAGACATCGGATACCCCTTTCATAATGCAAATTCTGTTTTGTTGGATTCCCCTGTGCACACCTAAGACGCTAGGTTGTAGCAAAAAGCTAAGGATTTCAGGATCAACGATCATGCCAAAAGGCTAGCTCAAGAAAATAGAAATTCTTTCAAGTTTCAATAAAAAATAGGGCCGTATATCTGGGAAGAGACATTATTTATAACAGTTCAATAGAATTAGAGTAGAAGAACATAGAAATTCAATTAGGTTGGATTACTTTAGATAATTTTAATGAATTAAGAAATTAATAACATTGCATACTGTTAGGGGCATTATAAGATAATTTGAGTTAACACAAAAAAATGTAGTTAAGAATGAATGAGACATTAAAGAATACTATGAGCCGTTTCTTTGCTTTAAATTTTCTGCGTTTTATATTTTTAATAAATTGTACTTCAGCTTTCGGAATTTAAATTAGTAGAAACTCTAACGTATATTTTCCACTAAGCTTAATTAATTTTGTGATCGATTTCGGTTATAATTAATGATCAGCTTTAGCATTACTAACTTTTTCTCTGACTTACTAGATTATACTCTGAATCATTTATTTTATCGCAATGACAAAGGGTATTCAACTCAAGACCAAAAAATGCATAGAGCATTTTTATTTTTTCGTTGGAAAGGCATGCGCTATACATACTGAGCGACCCAGTTTTATAACATTGACATTATAGCTTACGATAAAAGTCATACATTTCTTATCTCTTTATTAGGCGTTTTCGTTTTTTAATTCAGAGCATAGATCTGAGTGCGCTCTGACTTAAATGAGCACGCTCTGAGCAGAGCATGATAAGCTCCCAGCGCTCAGATTTAATAAAAAAACACGATTTGAGTAAACTGTCATTTTTATTTTATTGTTGTTTCAAATTGTCATTTGTCATAATATATCGAATTTTAATTTTAAATTTTAAGATTTACAAAAAACCTAATAAGAAAATACGGATTTCAAGCTCTGAACACATTGAGCAAAGAAAAAAACGAATCTGTTTTTGACAGTTCGTGCTCTGCTCTGAAGTAAAAAACGAAAACGCCTATTGTAAGCATTTTGTTGCTCGACGTACTCCCAACAACTGCCATTTCTCTTCGTTTAATGTTGACGTATTAATTTTTTTTGAAGATCGCGTATTAAGTTTAAACTTTGTGTTATATTATTTCAATTTTATAATATCAGGGCATTGCCTAAGTATCGTTATAAAATGGTGATAATTGAAAATAACTTATGTAGGATATGTAAAATAGAGGAAGAACCTATTGAATATCTGTTATGTGAATGCGAAGGGTACACTCGTAGTAGACTTCGTGACTTGAAAACACCATTTATGTCTATGATTACAAGTCTATGTCTATGACAAGTACATGTCTATGATTACAAGATCAGTACTTAATAAGCTCATTTGAGGCTGGTATGATATATGGGACAGATACCTTCCCGAAATAACATAATCTAATCTAATCTAAAATTATACGAGTAAGTTATACGAGACATAGCTAACACAAAACAAAATCGGCCAATTTTAAATTAAATAGCATCTAACACAGACATAAAAGGGCTTTGAATAAGCAAGGTCCAGATATTTTGAACCAATTTAACTTTTTTTTATGATTTTGTCAAACTCATTGAGTATTTTTGTTTCTTTTATAAATTCAGGAATCATTGCATAATCAGGCCGATAACATTACATAGCCAGTATATTATACAATACAACAAAACATCAATATCAGCAGTTCATAGTAAACTCTACTATATATTTATGGAATCTGGTATCTATATGTTATTATAAAAAAAAATATATACTATATTTTTATTGAACAAATAACAAATATGTATTTTAGAAGATATCACTATCAAATTTACGGATAAGAAAAAACGTTTATAATAATTTCCAGTAAACAAAATCAGTGAACATATAGAAAATAATATGTTAAATTATATATATATATATAATATATATATATATATATATTATAAAAGGCAGATTTATTTTTGTATTATTATGTTCCAAAAAGGATAACAAAAGACAGTAAGAAAACAAAAACAAAAAAAAAGGAGAAAAATTAATAAAAAAAAAAAACACCTCAAAACGTATTTTCTTTTTTTTTTCTGTGCCTTAAGGGTTTATAATGTAAAGAAAAAAAAAATCAACAAAAATCAGACACTGATATTTTTTTTTTCTTGTTATCTTTTTATTTGTTTTTCGTTTCTCTTAAATGTTTTTTTTTTTCAATCTCATTGCTCTTATATCATAACAGCTAATTTCACGCACATGTAACACAAACACCAAATATCATTATTGCCAATTCAACCGCAGATATTGCGTTTCTTTTAATATTATACAATATTACTTTTCTGTGCTTACACCCATATCCTATCAATATTATATGGGAGGCATTCATAAGAAAATTGTTTTTTGTTTTTTTTTTTTTTTGTATATTTTCTGGTAGGTGTATATCAAAAGAAGTATGGGTGGAATATTCCTTTTGAACAAAAACAACAAAAACCAAATAATAATAATAATAATAATAAGGAACAATTTTGTGGTTAAAGATATCGAGATTTTCTTGATAGTCGTTTATTATTCTTATTTTTGTTGTTGTTGTTGGTTTAAAAAAAAATAATTTTTTATTTTTGGTTTTTTTTTTTTTTACTTTTATTATTATGCTTTTCATGAATACATCTTCTCATTCATCTTTTTCTATGAACCCGCAAATTATTCTCTTCAATATCTTCTTCAAAGCGCTAACTACCATCATCAAAGTGCTGCCATCAAAGTATATTGCCATCAAAGTACATATGTTTATTCTATAAAATGGCAAATTCGCAAAATTTTAAGTCATAACCCTGAACAAAATGCCTTAAAAATTAAATTTAAATGAAAAAAAAAAAAAAAATGTAAACTAAAAAGGAAAAAAAAACAGCGAAGAAAAAAAAATCAACAAAAAATGGAAAAACATTATTGTTGTGGTTTTTCATCATACACTTTTATTTTTATTGAGTTTAGATTAGATTTTATTTAGCTATTTTTATAAAATGATTTTTTGTTTTTTTTGTCTTTGTTTTTTTTTTTATCATTACCCAATTGAATTTTTCATACAGGAAACGACCGAATGAAAGCCCGCCCGTTACAACCGAATGAACATCATAAAAATTTGTTATGTTCATACAAATAAAATAATGTACTCAACCCTGATATTAAAATAACATCGAAATTATATTACTGATCTGTGTGGTGTGTTCTGTGTGTCATATATATATATATATATTCCTAATCCAGTACAAGTAAGTATAGGTTATACAAAATGTGTTTCACTTAATTCTTGTTGTTTGAAATAATAATGGTAATCCTGTTACCATACAGTTAAAAAACAAAATTAGGTAATCTTTAAGGACATGGACTTGTAAATTTTGAATTAATATTTAAAATGGTGTTTTTGTAGTTTGATTATGCATCGCTATTTTTGATTTTAAAAAAATAAATTTTATATACAATTGAATTATTATAATGTGTAATCAATTTTACATTTTAAACACTGTGAAAAAAATGTGGAAAGGATTTAAGAAAAAAAAATACATACTGAAAATAAAATGGTAACGTACAGCGATTGCGTCATCGTAGAAATACGATTCAGCTGTTTTATCACAATAAGAGCACGATAATTTAGGTGAAAAGTAAGTTTGATATAATTTTTGTTTAAGGATAGACATGCCAAAAATAATGTACTAATTTTCACTGATCCTAAATCGCTGAAAATTTGTCAAAGAATTTAGAATATACTAATTGTTGTGGTGAGATATATTTTCACTATTTATTTTTCCAATTTTTGAAAAACTTTTATTTTTATATCCGCTGATCACTAAGATCTAAAAGGATTTTTGCTCTTCAACTGGCACGTATAATTATGATATGTATTGATCTCTGGATCCATAACGTATGTTGTTTACTTTATAAAAGCTTATTACTGACTAAAGTGGGAAAGACATGCGCAGAATTCTCATGCATCGCTGCATGCAGAAATGCATGCATAACTGCGTACCAGACACATGTGCATATTTATCTGTCAAAAATTGTTTTGTTTTGAAATAATGTAGATAATTGCCGACAATTAGATATAGACATACAATTTGTTTGTATAGTAATAAAATACAAAATAAAATAATTTTTGTAAAATTTTAAAGTTATTAAAAGTGTTTAATAAAAGTTTTAATTTAATAATTTTTGAAAAAATTTTAATCACATATTTTGTTATCTGTCACTATCATGATTGTAACAAAATATAATTATATGTATAAATGCTAGTTTTTTGTGCAGATATTCTCTCATATTTAAGTATTTTAAAAATTTATGATGAATATTGCAACAAAAAAGAAAGAAAATCTAGACTATGGACTAGGAAAATTTGCATTCGTTTCAAATTAATTTGTTTTTCTTCCGTTAACTAATTTAAAATAAATTTTTACAAAATTGGTTATAACCTATATTTACCACAAAAAACAATAATAAATATGTAAATATTAAATAACTTTTATGACTTTTATGAACTAAAATGACAATTTTTATAATCTTTCGTGTTGGTAGCTCTGCCGCTGCGCAGCAAAAATTAGAAATAGAGATATCTTGCATCAAAACGCACTGCGTGTAGAATTACATGTAATTGGTTCCATATAAAACCATACGTTCTAATTTATTTTTGCTACGATGCATACATAATTCTGCCCATGTATTCCAGGCATAAAATGAGTTCAATTACATATTTAAAATATATAAACATAATATAAGTATATGTGATAGAAAGAGACAAATATAAGACAATAAACTAAGTACAATATATGTTGCATGTTATATTTTGAGTATATACTGTATTTAGATGTAGTTGACGATAAGTATCACTAATCTTATGATCTTCCTAAATATGCAATTAGTGCCCTTCGAGCAGATTTACCAGCGATTAAAGAACCGTTAAGATAATAGTTTATTTTTAATATCCATGAAGATGGTAGCTTTTGTTTTACTTGTCTGATTAAAAGTCTCACGGTCTCCTTAAATATTCGAGTATATTTTAAGCGGTTTGTTAAGGTTATTAACAATAAAAAACAATATACATATTTACCATCTTCATGAATAATCATCAAGACGTTATCAAAGCTTTAATTGCAGACATTGTCTCTTTTAATCTAGTGGAACAATGCAAACGATAATGAACTGAAATAGATGCAAACGGAATGAACTGGGCAAGCATGGTTCCAACTTTAATGAACACCTTTATTTTTACCTTTAATGAGCCCCTTTGAGTACGTATCTATTCGTATTATCTGGCAAGAGAAAACGAAAGGTGGCATTGGCTACTAGCTCAGTGCCTAGAAAACATCCCAAGGAGAATGGTTAGATTGTAATAACGATGTTATGACAACGTAATAGTCATAGTAAGTAATAAATTTCCACATTTAATAAAATTGTAGATATACTATTAAAAAAAAAATCCCAAATATGGTATTGTTTATTCCAATCTCTGTGTAAAAACAATTAAGATGTTAACCCCATATAGACTTGAAACTATATAAAAAAAGGTATTGAGATATTTAACGTTATAGTTATTTTGTGTTACTTGACATATTGCTATAGTATATTATTATCCGACAGAAAAACCATCTAGTCGGGTCCCGTACTGATATATTCAGAGATGATAGGGATCAGTAATTGAAAACTTTCCCTGATTCTTAGCTGCCTAATAATAAACTTTTTTTCATTTTGAATAATAAAAATAAATTTGTACAATAAAGCACTATTTTTACAGTTCATTAGCAAAACATGATCAAATATAAGACTCCGAAGTCCGTCATGAAGAATCCAAGAAACATTGATACATTCTGTGCAATATAACATCCATCGAGAATTGCTATTGTTATGCAGAAATTTTAAATTTAAATATGGCAGCAGAACTGTCATGTTAAATTGAAATTTTTCACATTAACTTCATTTTTTTTTCATACAAATTTATATACCGACCCAAAATTTTTAAAATACAAAATTAAAACATTATTTTTTAACTTTTAAATACAAAATATTATTTAAAAAAATAAATAGTAAATTTAGAAAAGTAACTATAATTTTTCAATTTCAATTTGAATAAAAAACATTTTTGTACAAAATTGAAATTTTTTCATACAAATTTTTTTACACATTTTCATACAATTTTTTTTAAACATTTTCATGCAAAAATTTGGCAGAAAAATCTTTGCAAATCAAGTTCGCTTTTTGTCATGCGAAAAATTTTTTTTTTTTACTTAAGGATGGTTTTTTTAATCCAAAATTTCTAATACCTGTGATTCATTTACTGAGCAACGCTCTTGCTGCGTTGTTTTCGTAACCACCATTTTATAAAATAATCCAACCAAACAATATGAACTACTACTATGTTTCTCAATAATAATAATTAAATTATGAAAGTACTGTTTCATATAATTTAGAGTTAGGTATAGCTCATGACAGCTAATAGTGTTGATAAGAACACACAAAAATGTATAAAAAGAAAATGTATAGCTAAAAATTGACTTCCGCCACAAATATTTTCAAATTAAGAAAACGGAGAAATAACAAATAAATATGCGTACTAATAAATAAGACACATTATGTACCTAGCTAAAATCTGCATTGAGTAAATTCATAAATTTATTTAAGAAATAATAAAATTTAAGAATAACTTCAACAAAGATTGTTAAGTTTAAAAAATAAGAAATATTGAAACTCCGTTTAAATAGCTTTTATAAATTTGTACGAAAAAAAAGAAATTAATAAAAATAGAAGACATTAAAATAAAAATTATATACGTACTGATCAATATCCAGCTTGTTAGTTTGGACAAATTCAATAAATGACTTGAACCGAATATTCAAAATTACCGGACATTCAATGTCTATATACTAAAATGTCTATATTTTTTATCTGGGTACTAAATTGCTAATAAAAGATAACAAATCTATATAATTCGAGAGCTTGTCATAATATGTCTGTACTGTAATATCATTTGCCTCTATATCTTGCAATTTGCCTGTACTTTATTTGTCTCAATGTCATTTGCATGTATGTATTTTACTTGCTTATATTTAACTTAACTCGATATGCTGGGTACCGAGTATTATAAATACAAAATGCGAGATTTTAAGTTAGGAAAGATTTTACAGAATATTTATATAAATTAATTTTATGCGTAGACGCTGTTGAATGCAAAACAGAAAATAACTTCTTTTTCCAGAATATTTAGCTAAATAATTTTTTTGCATAGCCCCTGTTTTGAATAATACAACACAAAATGATTGATTTCGAAAACACTAATTGAAGAAAATTCAGATTATGGGATTTTGAATTTTGGTATTCTCGGGTTTTGTATTTGGTATTAGATATTTCGTGGCCAACGGATAAATTGTTCATATAAATACAATACAGGCATGTGACAGTAACCCATATGATTCATAGACTTTATTTTTACTAGTTTTGTAACCCGCCATAAATGACGGGAGCAAAATAAATTCTAGGATTTCTTCCTTCATTAGAGTTTTCATTTCAAGTTTAAGAAAAATATGTATTTGCTTACTAATTTATCAATATCATACCTTTATTAGAATTATTGGAATGCTTTTAATTACCATATAAACAGAATATTTGTTGTAGGTGCAAAATTTTCAATTCCCTAAGGGCTTTTTACTCGATCATTTTAACGACATCTTATTTGCCATCATTGGAAATTTAAAAATATATTATCCTAAGACCTCAATAATTCTAAATAATCATAATTCTTATACATTCTATTGTATTCAATTAATTATAATATAAGTTAGTCAAAAAGATAATTTCAATTTAAATTAATATAGAAATACTAAATTCAAATAATATTTTTAATGTAATAATATAATTAAACTTACAATAATTTTATATTTTGACAATCATAGCAGCGTTCTACTGTAAAATTCAAATTGTAACATGAAATTAATTAAGACATAAAAAAAGTTAAAAATTCTATGGCGCCATCTAAATTTAACACTTGAATGACATGATAATCATTATGACATGATGGGCAAATGACACAAATAACAGATCACAGATTACAAATGACAGATGACAGATGACAGCTGACAGATGACAGATGACAAATGACAGATGATAGATGGCATACATAAGCAATAAAAAACAGATACTATGTTTATGACAATTACATGATGTTACAATTTGTATATATATTTCAATTTGTATAAGTGTTAGAATATTCCGTCGAACTTACAAACATCCAGGTAAACGCAGAAAATTATATATATAAAATATCCTCTCTGTAGAAAAGCGAAAAATATTATATTGTGATAATAGTATTGGTATAATAATCCTGGTGGTTTTTTGATAAGTTTAAAAAAATTTATATATATTTCAATTTGTATAAGTGTTAGAATATTCCGTCGAACTTACAAATATCCAGATAAACGCATAAAATTACATATATAAAATAAAATATCCTCTCTGTAGAAAAGCGAAAAATATTATATTGTGATAATAGTATTGGTATAATAATCCTGGTGGTTTTTTGATAAGTTTAAAAAAAATTATATATACTTCAATTTGTATAAGTGTTAGAATATTCCGTCGAACTTACAAACATCGAGGTAAACGCAGAATATTATATATATAAAATAAAATATCCTCTCTGTATCCTCTCTGGTATAATAATCCTGGTGGTTTTTTAATAAGTTTAAAAAAATTTATATATACTTCAATTTGTATAAGTGTTAGAATATTCCGTCGAACTTACAAACATCCAGGTAAACGCAGAATATTATATATATATATAATAAAATATCCTCTCTGTATCCTCTCTGGTATAATAATCCTGGTGGTTTTTTGATAAGTTTAAAAAAATGTATCGTGTGTGAGCTCTGATGAGCAAAGTATTCTGCTTTCGAAATATCGAACTTATTTATTACACATAATAATAATATATAATATAATATAATGAAATTAAATCAATTCCAGAGATAATGAAAAAAATTCGATTTCTATTTAATACAGAAAAAAAAAAAATCATTATTAGAAAATTAAATTCGTTCTAAATTAAATCTATTTTTTTCATACAAAATTATATCAAAATTGAATCACCCGTTATATTTTTTTTTATTCAACTTAAAATTCATAAAATTTAATTTAATTTTGTGGTTATATTCAAATTGTCATTGTATACGTATCAATTTGTTGTTATTATTGTTTTGATGTTCATAATATTTTTTTTATGTAAATATAACATTTTATCAATTTTTTTACACACCACATTTTTTCTATTATTTCTACGTATAGCTATACAAAATAGATACAATATACTTAAGATTCCAGTGAATAGAAAGAAACACAAAAAAATTTCAATGAAACTTTAGAAATTACAAAAAAAAATCATTTTTTTTATGTTATTTAACACACCTTCAAATCATTTTTTTTGTATTTTTTTTTAATACTCAAAATAAATTTGAAAGTGATTAACAATAATTTCTAATAAACAGTTATTAATAATAACAATAACAGTAAAAATAATAAAAATAATATCAAGTAGAAATAATCCGATTTTTGCTAAGTATCAATTCAGATTAAATTAAATTTAATACAGTTAACTTTTTTAAATATTGTATATACATATTTTTGTATAAATACGGCACAGTAATACAACAGTATGTATTAGAATTCCCATACTACGAATAAAGTATATTTTTATGCGTGCCTTTATTATCATTTTGTATATTTGTATTAAAATTCAACATTGTGTTAATAATAATCACCAGGTGGTGAGTTAATGTGAAAAATACTTTTCAATACTTCCTAATACACTCTGGGTGTAATAATAATATGTGAGTGAAAATGATTTGAAATAAATTTTTCTTATTTTGTTGGTTTTTTTTTTTTTTTTTTGTAATTTATTACGAATTTTAAATTTAGCGGATTATTTTTAAAGGAATATTCAAGATGAAATTTTTAATTTAGAAAGTAAAAATTTAATGAAATTATATTGTAAAATGTTGATTTTTTTTGTAAGTAAAGTTGAGAAGATATTTTTTTTCGTTTTTGTAACACCACAAAGTAATAAGACTGTTCTATTTGAAAGAAATTGATGCTGTTGAATTAATATTGCAACAAATAAAAGAAGTTTAATTAAAAATCTAAATAATTAAAAATATAGAATTGGTTTAGTTCAATTTCACCATAGGAATGGATTAAATAACCAAACAATAAAATAAATATATTTACTTAAATACTATATACTTTATATATTTTAAATATGTATATAACATTTAAAATGAACTTAAATATATATATTTTAACTTAAAGAACGCGGTTTTGTATCCCGTTGTATTTTCCGGTTGTAGCTCTATTTGCTACATTTTTAGCCATCATATTTTTTTCTTTTTTCTTTATCTTAATTTCAATACAGTTTACTTAACCTAGTCTTAAACTATATAATACATTAAATAAATCAATCTTTTGTGACCTAGCCTGAGCTGTCTGGTCTAATTATTTTGTAAAACAATGTTACTAATACGAATTAAATATTGTAATAGATTGGGCTGGACATTAAAGGTTTTTTTTAAAGTTTTGCCATCTACATTTTGCAGGTGTCAAAGAAAATAGGGTTATATAAATTTAGTTGATAGATTGGAAGCGGTAATCACGAACAATGAAAACCATATTATCTTTCTTTCAAGTCTTATCTTGCTTATACTTTCCACCCGTCCAATAAGTTGGCGTGATATTTTGTAGGCGATAGTCTTGTGTCTGATCTATATTTTCGGGTCGTCTTACAGTATGCTAAAAAATAATAGCTTTGTATACTAATTAATTAATTTCTAAGCAATTAATTGCATTTGAAACATGCTACATAGTACATGTTAAACGGTAAAATGAATGTTTAAGCTTACTTCCGGTTAAATAACTTTTAATACTTTAAATTTTCTATTCAATCAATTTGCTACATTAAATTTGGGTTACCAGTATTACTCAGCCTATTTTATCAACTTTGTTATTGTAATATATTCAATCTAACATAAAGTTCTTTTAAATATATACTTTTTTCAAGTTGTTCGATCTGTAATTCTTTAGGAGATTGATTTATTTTTGTTGCTTTTTCTACAGTGTTGTGCGACGTAAGCTATATTATGTAGATTACGTTATTTTACACACGTCGACAATACTTTTTAGGCAATACCATTAATCATTATGTCTACTTCATTGTATAGACAATGTATATAATTAATAATAACAATGAATTACCATTTCCATAAATAAAAATCTATAATTATAATTGACAAGCATTTAAGGACCCGCGCAGTAGACACCTTTTTATTTTATCTCTCTTCATATATAATAAGTAAGTTGTATATAAAATAATAATGCGCATACAGTTGAAATTTCTTTTTAATCATATGGTTTTATTATTCACCGTATACATTAAGAAATAGGTAGAAACGAAACAGAAAATGAGAAGTAAGGTATTTATGTTCTTTAACGAAAACATACTAATTTCAAAGTTTTTCATTAAAACATGAGTGTTTTCTGCTTTGTAATGAGAAGTCCATATCAGTCCATGCAAATCCCTGTTCTTTTAAAAACTTTAAATTTGGCTTTAACTTGAATTATAATTACTCAACAGGGGCCCCTAGTACTGGTTTATTTACAAAAAAATAAGTAAAATTATATTATTTTATATATTTGCTTTGTTGGTATTTTTTCAGATGTTGCTTTATTATGTAGACTTTCTTTGGACTAAGCTTTGTTTATTTTTGGACGACCAGTTAAATATCTATAAGTAAAACAATTTGCTAGTCATATACCGGATCGTGCGAGGGTGAAAACATTATGTGCTTTGATAAGATTAGCACATCTTCTGCTAAGTTGCCCATTATTACACCAACTATCTAAAATTAACAAAAAAAAAATTAAATATGAAGATTACTGATACTTGCTTTTTTATTTGAGTGGCACAAACAACTCTACAACAATACAATATTTGACGATAATTTTTTGATGTTACACTGGATTTGTATGGGGTTGATTGTTGTGACAGCTTGATGTTGCAGCTCAATTTTATTATCATTTATTTTATCTGAATGTTGGAATTCGCTTTCAGTTGGTAATTTATTAATATCTATTTTTTTTTATATCCCACGTGAAATTGTGCAAATGTTTATTAAATTTTATTTATTGTTAACCACAAAAATTGTATTATAAAATTTATAACATAAATTTAATTCGAGTCATCTAGATCCTCTGTTCCTTGAAACACTCCAACGATTAACAAGTCAATTCACATATTGGTACAAAACGCTTTATATTTTCTTTAATATGTTCAATAAATTCATCATCAAATCTTCTTATGTACTAATTCGACTATTCTAGGATCACATTATTTAATCCTAATTCTACCTGTATCAATAAAAAGTCTTTCTAAATCAACTTGCTTAAATTATTTTAAAATAGATGCCATTTGATCAGTTCATTTTTCATTTAAAACATCTTTTGCAAATAGATTGCCGGCGTATAGCTGTTACACTTACTATGCCCCATGAAGTGCTGAGACAATAATTTTCCTGTCTGTTTATGATTTCGAATACAATAGTAAAATACAGATACTTTGCAATATCAACATACTCCACAACATTTTCAGACAATTTCTCAGCTCTTTCAAACAATTTTTCCACCCTTCAAGTAATAAGACTGATTCTAAACTTAGATCAGCCTTAGCTGATGTATTACATTTTTTATATGCTTTATCAAGCCAAGTTGTAGACAGCGTTTTCATATACAGTGCTGTTTAAATATGCTGGCCGAATTTTTTCAATAACATTTTAATAAATAATTATTATTGTTTACATAACAATGTGCATTGGTTTTACTGTATACAGTATAGTTTACATTGTTCAAAGTGTAGACCAATAATCATTACACTTAAAGGGACAACACTAGTTTTCTACTTTTAAAAATTAATTTTTCTGTCCTCTCCCATCTATACTTGATATATTAAAATCATTCTTTCTATATAAAAAATGTATCAAAATTTGTTAAATCAAAAATTAATTCCACCTTTATTGAAGCTCTATATCTAAATTTCAATTCTAGATTAAAGCCAAAATATCAGCGAAAATTTTCTGCTCTAAATCATCATCCAAAAACTAAGATTTTATAAACAAGATATCAACACAAAAACACAAAAAAAAAAAATAAGTAGAAAAATTCAAAACAAGACTACACATCTTATTCAAGACAATTCATTTTCATGTACAAAAATTATTTCTACCAAAATTTATGTTGTTGTGGTTAAAATTCTTGATTTCTATTAAAAAAAAAAAAACTAGAGTTTTGTATATTGTGAAGAGAAGAAAACTAGGATATTTTATTAAAAGTTTTCTCGTTCAACGATCTATTAAACTTATTCAAGCATTATATGCATGTCTGAAGCTATATAAGAGTAGTGCACTTATTTTTTTTAATATAAATAAACTTTTCTTCTTAAAACTTTCTTTATTTGAGAAATGAACATTTTTTTTTCGGGACTCCTCTATATTTATGAAAAACTTATTTAAAAAAACCACAAAACAAAAAAAAAACAAACAAAGCAAATTCTTTGTTGGATCTCCACCTATAAGTTCTTTTATTTCATATCGAAATAAAAAAAATGTTTAGTAAAACTTCAGTTGGTACATACGAGTACATTCATTTTGTTAGCAATAAAATTACTGAACATAGTTGAGAAAACATTTTACTATCATCGATAAAATGATGGTTACAACAATATAAATGTAGCAGATTTGTACTTTTAGAAGCATGATGTTTTTATAATTTTTTAATTAATAATCAAAGTTTTTCATATTATATAATTTTGTTTTAATCATAGTTTATTTTGAATCCCATTTTGTTTTATTGCTATAAGACTTTTGCGCATTCTTATAACACTATTATAAGCTTTATTATAGTAGTATTAGTGTTAATTTGAGTGCCCCGAAATTGTTGCGAAACCTTATATCACTAAAATGGAGAATCCTAATTAGGCACTGGATTAATTGCTGTAATATTGTATAGGACCATTATATATACTTTTGCGAAAAGAATGTAAAATAATTCTTTTTAGTTTTGGTTTATTTAAAAAAAAAAATTATTTTACCATGTTTGTGGAAAATAATGGTCGTCGAAAAAACATGATAGGTATACAGTAAAATAATAACACACTATACTACTGCTATTCTAGAAATTGCATTCTTATAACAACACTTTAACTCTTGATATTCTAGGATTACTCACTTTTAGACTTATAACAACATTGCTGTATCACTTGCTGAAAATTCCATTATAACAACTTCTGCAATTGCTATAACAACATTCTTATAGAAATATTAATCACATTATTCCCATTAACACATCATTACAACACCTTTAGTGCTTATCGGGAGTCATATAGGAGTCTTATAGCACTAATTTTTTATTTATAACGTGGGATGTAAACAAATTAGTCTTGAGTCTCCTGAATAAATGTTCGCATCATATTTTTCAAAACTATAATATTTACTGTGTTGTATTTTTATTGACAACGTTTTTATTTGAAAAAATATATAAAGTCGGTCTAAGAATTTCTCCTTAAATGGGTAAAATTTTGAAATATTTATATTACAAAGCTTTACGACCAATTGAATAAAATTTTACAGATGAATAAAACAGAAATCTATTTATTTATTTATTTACAGGTTTAATTCAAGCGAGTTACATTATATTATATTCATTTGTATATGAATTCAAAGAAATTTTTTAATTTTTAAATTAAAATATCATGAAAAAAAATTAAACTTGAAAACTTGATATATAAAATGAAAATCAATGGTTAACAGTTTACAAAAATGAAGAAACAGTTGAACCATCTGCAAAATATAATCAATAAAAATACTCTTATATATTTTGAAAATTAGTAGTTATGGGTTAAAGTTAATACTTTGAGAAAAAATTACCAACTATAAGAATATTGAAGTTAGTCAAATGAGATCAGAATTAACTAAAAAGAATATAAGAGCTTCTTAAGGGTGTCTTTGGACAGAGAAGAATTAATAAGGTTCATATATCGTCGGCAATATAAAAAAGATATTGCAATTTTATTGTCCTGTTCAACTGACTTGTGTTCTAGATTTATTATATTCTATTGTTCCATACAATTTCAAATTAGAAAATGTCATAAAGGTCTTACAGAAGGTCTAAAACTACCAATATAGAAGTATTAAATAAATCTCATATATGCAGCATGGTGATAGAGTGAATCACATTTTAAAGTCCTTGTTGTTGTATCAGAAAAATTTGAAAATACTCCATTAACTAAGCATCATATAGGATGGTAAACGATTTAGTCAAATAAAAATTGGTGGATAGTGATTTTATACATGTATTGTCAATAGTTGCTAAAACTTACTTATCAGGTTGAACCAAGTCCAAACTGTCGTGATGGTTTTGAAAAATGAAACTACCAGATTTTATTTGGAAAACAAATTTTATAATGCAATATTCAAGTTATATAATGAACTTCGGACAAAATTGAAATAAATTGATTCAATTAGAATTTTAAAAATTGGAATAAAAATATATATATATTAAATCAAAACCCAATAAATCAAAATCAATAGGGAATAATAAAGTATGTTATAATTATAATAATGTAATGATATATAATGATTATGATTTATGATAAAAATCGTATGGAAACAATATTGTTGTTGTAATTGTGTTAGCAGGTGTGAAAAAAAATTAAAGACTTATAATGTAATAATTAAAAAAAAAAAAAACAAAATAAAGAAAAAAAAAAAATAACATTTTTTATGGATAGGTTTGTTAATTCCATAGGTGGTTCGATGTAATGCAAAGCGAAAGCGATTAGTAGATTAATATTGGCTAAGTTTGAAATATCACGGCAGTTAAAATTTCCGTAAACTACTTAAATGATAAATATGGTATCGACGAAAATTTGTATTTTGAAAGACCAAGACCAACGACTTCTGAGGCGAAATTGCAAGACAAGAATTGCCTTTTCTTTAGAATAACAAGATGCATTATTTTTAATATATTTTCATATGGTGGCAAAAATAATGAGTCAGACGACGGAAGTTGACGTAGTACGAATCTTATCAGCTTTTTTTTGGATTGCCTCAATCCTAAGCACCTGAATTTCATAATATTGAGACCAGACCTGACTGGCATATTCTAATTGCGGTTATGATACAGGTTTGAAACAAAACAAATTATATTATATCTGAGCTAATGTTTATGGGACCTATATTTAAAATTTTCAAACTATTCTGTGATAATATGTTAATTCTAGAATCTTTATTATATAAGTACATGATTTTCGATTATCTGGCTTTATAGAACAGAATGTGAATGTTTCTGCAAACATTATTGCAAAAAGAAACAAAAAAAAAAATTATGACAGTTTCTTTTCGGAAGGGAATATTTCACATCAGCCATCCTCGATCACCGCAGTCACAAATTAACTTATTGCGATAACCCATGTTTAGTCTGTGTGTCCTTAAGGATACCTGATTTTGTGATTACACTCATGATATGCTTCAATGGTATGCTGGATAGCTCCCATTGTTCGGAGAACGGTGTTCGGGTCGGCTACGAGTGAGGCCTTCGCATTCATAGAGTAGATATTCAATAGGTTCTTAATCTATTTAACATATTCTGCAAAAGTTGTTTTTCGGTTAGACCCATTTTTATAAGGCTAGGCAGTGTGCTGTTGTTATTCCTGAAAAGATACGTACCTGTTGCCTATCGAGACGTAGAAGAGATTTGATGAGCGTTTTTGAATGACGATTTCAAGGAACGTTGGTCCGGAAATTCTTAGGTTTTTGATCTACCCAATCTCAATTAGTTACTGCTCTTTTTAGCAACAATGAGAAAATAACAGATATCGTTTTTTATAGCAGCGATTTTAAAATATTAATTCTTATTTTTAATAACTGTTACTATAAAATAATAATCTGTTCTTTTTAGGAAAAATTATCTAAAATTACATGTTCTTCTCAATGTATTTAAAATATTTCAAATTTTGGGAAATCTATAGATTTTTATTTAAATGTAATAGATTTGTTTAAATTCTTAAAATGGTTGAGGGTGAAGGACAAGGTTTATGTGAATAGTAAAATTGAATTATTCATTTTTATTGTAGATATTATTTATTTATTTTAAATTTGCAACAAAATTAATTTCAAATTCTAAACAAAATTTAAACCAATGAACACTATACTAATGCGTGTTCTTAAACGTCAATAAATTATTGTAGTGTGTCCTATTGTAGTGTGTCATAAATTAAAATCATATGATTATAATTCAGCCATGTATAATACAATTGTCACGTCATACTGCATTTATGAAAGAGCCTCTTGATTTAAAAATAACAGGTTTTTGCACCCTTTAATTGTGATGCTTGAGATATTGGAAACGTTTTAATTGAACAAAATATTTTTAGGATATAATTTCGTTTATGATAACACTATTACAACTCATCAGTAGGTATTTATAGTGTTAGACTACCTATACAACTCCTATTTTCATCTTGATTGATTTTATGACTTATTAGAAGATGTCAATAGTACATCTGTGAGTTATAAAAATCAACCAAAATTTGTTTTAATTGAATAGAAATATATTTTAAATAATACAAAAAATAATATTATTATGTGAAATCAGTTTGAATAAATATTCAATAGAAGACCGATTCTTTATTAGATTATGTATATGTGCTAAGGATAATGGAGTATCCTATCAAGCTTTATATTATTATAGTATAATAACTGAATTTGAAATAACAATAATAATTTTATTAATAATGTAATTATTATGTCCATATGTTATACATGTTAATTTTGTATTTGTATTATTTTTTTATATTTCTTATTTACTTTGAATAATTCTGTTATTAGTTTTATATTTATTATTAATTTACAATTTTACATTAATCTTACACTTTGATGCATTCGGTTAATAACGTTTCTATATTTCAAAAAAACTTCTCAGTTACTTTATAAACTTTTCAGTTGCTATACAAGTACCAAAAGTTAAATTTTTTAGCAATTGGCTACTTTCCAAGTTTGTAACCTTATTAATGTTATATCATATCAACATGAGTCCACTTAACTTCAAAATTTATTATTCCAATTATTATCAGATCACTTATAAAAAATATCTCTGACTGAGTAATGAATCACATTTTGATTTATCCTTTTTTCATTGGTATTTTGCATTAAGATCACAACGTCTGTATAATAAGCCTGCCATAACTAATGATAATCATTAAAATCGATTTTTCTTCAATCACATAAAATTATTTGACTTTTGTCAACGCACAACACACGCTTAAATACAATCATTATTTTATAATACAATTTGCACATACTATGTAATACATCTATATAGGAACAAAATAAAGGATAACAAAGAAAAAAAATTAAAATAAATAAACTATAAAAAATATTAAATTAAGATTTCAAAGAATAAAATGAAAAAATAGGCGAGATAATTATTGGATGTTTGAAAAAATCTGATGAATATATATATTTTTTTTTGTTTTATTTACAATGGTGTGTATTAATATAGACATTTGACTTTTATTTCAAAGTTCATGGTCAAATGTTATAATTTGTATGGGGTGTTATAATAAAAATATGTAATAGCTATATAAGTAATTTCATAGAGTTCTTATGTTGTCATTCATGGTATATTTACTTTTAATGACTATCAGACGTTATTAAAGTTCTTTTTATTAAAAGAAATTGTTCATTAGGCGCGTAAAATGGTTAAGTCTATATTATGAATTTCATTATAATTTAAGTACTTCAGAGCATTAATTGATTCTTATTAGATACATATTTTTGAAATAAATTAAGAGGAAATTGATATTTTTGATAATTTTTGATTACTTAAAAATAACAGTATTCAAATCAAATTTAATTAAATCGATTTGGTGACATTGCTTTGTGTAAGTTTGAAGTAAATGTAAAAATAACTTTAATTTGAGAATAATTAAATAAGTAGATAGTTAATTTTTACACTGTGCTATTTTGTTCCAATTTGAAAATATTTTTTTTATTGAAATAAGTACTTTCAGGTGATATTTGATTGTTAATAATAGCTTGGAAATTAAATATTAATTAATTTTTGTAAGTAATAGTAAAATATTGATAGCTATATTATAATGTCTGACTGGTTCAACATTTCAAATTTGTTTTTGTTATTTGTGAACTAATATACCGGATAAAGGTAACACAAATAACGATACTTAACAGAACCGACAATGTAATGAAAATTAACAATTTTATCTCTGAAAACTCAGCTTAATTAAATTAAACAAGACCCGATATCAAAATTCCAATTAAAATTAAAGGATACACTAAATAAAATGCAAATTTGCACTAAATGATACTGACAAGCTTAAATTAATTAATATGAATCCAAGTGCACCAGTCTTAAGTGGTTTACCCAAACTACATAAACTAAATATTTCTATAGGATCAGTAATGTCTTACATTGAGCTCCCGAATATAAATTTTGTAATTTTTTGAACTTTTAACTACTACCGTAGATCGATTTTAAACCTAAATTTGATATTAAAATTAATCTGGACTTAACACGTTCGCTGCCAGAGCAATTTTGTTAATGATTTGTGCGTTGCCAAATGTAATTATAGGAAAATTACTAGAATTTAAGTGGAAATATTTTTATTTGTTCAGAGAATACTTTATGGGAGCCCATTGGTATATCTCTCGTAAAATTTTTCACTGGAAGTAGAAATGGTATTGTTATTGGATGTTGTCATTGACGAGATATGACGAGTAAATTATATTGAAGAGAATATATCGTCACTGGTAGTAAAAATGGTATGGTAATTTCCTGTTGATACTGACGAGAGATACATATTTAGTTTTAGTTTCTGTTATTTTTGTAATTTCCTGATAAAGAGTAATCTCAACAATTTTTTGGTGTGTTGTTTTTTATATTCAATTGTAGAGTGAATTTTCGTAAGTGCAGTACATACACAAATAGATATATGTAATGAATTATTTATTACGTTGTGATTATAAAAAAAATATTTTTTGATATTTGAATTTATATTTATTTAGATTTTAGATAACATAA
This sequence comes from Argyra leucocephala, assembly GCA_963942445.1. Lineage (NCBI taxonomy): Eukaryota > Metazoa > Arthropoda > Insecta > Diptera > Dolichopodidae > Argyra > Argyra leucocephala. Next base: position 20,614,658 of record OZ012677.1, on the reverse strand, counting down.
AATCGATGATAATAAGATTTAAGAATATATTGGAAGCATAAATCGGGATAGTAAATATGATTCTTAACACGATGAATTTTCTTCAAACGAATATAATTTAAGTGATGTTGATGATGACACAGAATTTGAAAATATGCTGCAGAATGAAGGCATAGAATTAGAAAATGTACAATATGATGAAGATCCTGAAATAGAAAATGGGCAAAATCTTATTCCTGAAAGCAACTTATGGATTTCTATACCTCTTAATTATCCACTTCAAAGTAGTTTTTATTTTTTTTAATGGGGTTTCTGAGAAAAGTGTTTTATCGCGTATGACCAAATGATTATAACCCAAAGATAGCTGGAGTTCGAAGCTTTCTAAAAATATATATCTTTAGTGGCTCATTTTATCCTTTAAGGACGAAAAGGACATTTGAAAGTACCCTTGCTGATGTGTTGATGTTTTTGCATAAAAACCGTTATATCTGTTGATCTTTTATATTATCTATTATATATTCAGTTATATACTCTAGAAAGATAATGATCTGGAGTATCTTCAAATATTTATTTGATGATGATTGGTACTGCCGTTATGGAAATATTGTAGGGGAACCAAATTTAAGGAATATTTCAGACCTGCGTTTAATGGAAAAAATATAAACGTAGTGAAACATCTATTGGAAAATAATCACGAGTGCCCAATAAATAATTTAGAAATTTCACATTTTGCAGAAAAGGGTAGGAGATTGACATACCTGGAAGCATATGAAAATTAATCACCTCAAAAGTAACACAATAATCTGATGAACGATCAGGTAGACCTAATAAAATCAAATCTTTAAAAATTTATTAAACCTTTGTAACTCTAATAAATAAATAATATTACAGGTATTATTTAAAATTTCAAAAATACTATAAATGTATCACAATAACACATGTGTAATTACTTTATCAGACTGCTGAGTGATGGAGTAATAACCGAAATTGATTAAGATATTTAATAAAATTTTAAATCATATACCTATATAGACTTTTCATATTATTATTTAATTTTAATAATATTACACCTAGAGCCTACTAGCAGTATACTCTATAAAATGTATTAATTTAGCTAATATTGTCATATTATCTATCTCGATATTAATTATTATGTACCCTATATATTGTAGCCATTAGGCTCTTTTGGGCTAATTGAATAAATAAATAAATATAAAAATCATTAATTATTTTATATGTTTCAGGATTAGATGGCTCTACAATTTGAAGAAAGTGTTCAGTAATTACCCAGAATACATTTTTTGAGTTTCTTCACTATAAGTTAAAGATGTTGAGTCGCGGTGTATCTCCGGTGAACATTACTCAACCGTAATTAAAATTCTGTCTTCATCGCTGAACATAGAAACAAGCTTGTGTTCAGTCCCAGATGTATCACCAGTGAATATTTCTGAATTGTCTACTATTTAGTTCTGTTATATTAAAAATTTGATGTTTTCTTTTGTAATTTTAATCTTATATTATTATAATAAAAGGCAATGTCCTGCTGCTGGTGCTTTAGCGTGGCATTTTATTAATATTACAATAACAAAAACAAAAATTATTTAGCAGAAATTATAACACAAACATTTAATCATTCCCATCATATACATTTTGAAAAAATAGTACACAAAATATTAATCTCCCCCTTTTGAAATTTCATGTTTTTTTTTTTTTTATTTTAAAATTGTTTTCAAGAGGTAACAATAACAACAGTGAATGATAATGTCGAAAGGAAATAACAAAAAAATTTTGTTTTGAATCAAATTTTTTTTGTTCTGTTTGATTTAAGAAATAGTTATTTAATTCATCATTCGTCAATCAATAATAAATCGTAAATAGTAATAATAATCAAAAATCATTTTTTGATTACAATTTTCAGTACGCGTTTTTTAGAGTAAAAATATATGGTTTTTTTTTGTTATTTTTAATAAAGTTTTGCACTACACAAAAATACTAATCTAATATTTGTTTACGTATATTAATTTCAAATTTCTTTTGCAGTGTCACAAAAAATATTTCTTTATTTACCACCGTAGTATTTTAATAAAATTGTAATTAAATATTTGTTATATTTTTATTTTGAAAAAAATTAAAAATAAAATAAGATTATTTAAATAATGTAAAAATTGTTATTTGATAGCTTTTCTCTTCTTTCACAGAAATTAATTATCTTTTTCATTCCTTACCTATGTAGGTTTTTGAAAATGTATTAAAAATTTCACTGGTGATACACTGGGACTTAACGTAAGTTTGTTTTTATGTTCACCAGCGACCGTGGGGCATAACGGGTTAATGAACTTACATTTAAAGTTTAGAGACATATCTAATTTCTGTTTTATTATATTCCGTTCAGTTTAAATTTTGAACAACCATTTTCTCATACTGTCAAGGCACTGGATAATTTATAAAAAATAGCTAAAATTTATCCGTTTGGAAAATAGTAATCGTTATTAGTTTAATACTTACCAATATAATAATTATATGTTAGTATAATACTTACAATAGTTTAATATATACCAATGCTCTATCGATTAACTTACTTAATAATATATAAGTACTTAATCGATGGAGCATTGGTGAACATGTACACATATCTAAACAGAAACCAAAAACAATAATATAGATTTATAATGTATTTTAAACACACATCATTCGGTTGACATTGTAGTTATATAAAATCAAATTCTAAGTCAAAATTAGTATTAAATTTCTTTTTTCAGCAAAATAGGATAACAAAAGTAAAACAACATACACGTTCTTCAGCAATAAACAGAAAAAAGATAATATGACTTTTTTGTCACTATTTTATTCCTGTACACTATTGGATAATCAAACAAACTTAATGATTACAATTCCGTTTAACACAATTTTAACAAAACTTTTAATTTTGCAAGTTCTTTTTTTTTTTAAACCTTTTTTATTTATTTTTATTCTTAACCGAATACTTCCATTATGTATACTTCCAATTGAAAAAAACTAAACCAATAATAATTATTGTCTCAAAAGTCATTTCAGACAATAATACACAATGAATATATTATCTTAAATAAAATAAGAAAAAAAAAAATTTTTTTTTAGATATATTTGCCTTCAATTTAAGCGTACTAAAACTACAAAAATAAACTTTAGAATTGCAGCTTGATATAATGTTTTCATAGCAAGTTATGATTGTAATTACGGAAAAAGCAAATTAGCCGAAATTCTAGGAAGTCTTGAGATGAGATTAAGAGATTTGGTAAAAAGTTCGGCTAATTTGCTTTTTCCGTAATTACAATCATAACTTGCTATGAAAACATTATATCAAGCTGCGATTCTAAAGTTTATTTTTGTAGTTTTAGTACGCTTAAATTGAAGGCAAATATATCTAAAAAAAAATTTTTTTTTTCCTTATTTTATTTTCGACTTTTTAGTGAACATATTTTTTTAATGAAAAATAATATATTTTCAAAGAACAACACATATAATCAAATGGCAATAAAATTCACTCTAACGCAATTTGGTTATTATTTCTCATACTTCAAATGTGTAATTATATTATATATTACTCTAACAAATTTTATAAAAATATGTAGGTATATTTTTAAAAAAATTTTGGAGATTTTTGATTAGATACCTTTGAATTTTTTAATTTACGTATTAAAAAATTTTCACCAATAAAAAATTACGCACTTTATTAAAAGAAACCCTGTTAGATACAAAAAATATTTGACGTAAAATCGTAGATTAAATCTGAGAAAAAGTCTGAAATGTAAACAGTCACCCGACTTTATCTACGATAAAATTCGATTTTGTCCGACGTGTAAACGCTGCCTAAGCATAAATTGGCATATAAAAGTATAATATATACATGCATAAATCGAAATTAAACTTTTTTTACATTCGAGAAGAGTAATTTCTAACTGAGTGATAGATAACTGATAGGTTCAAATTTTGTTTCCTTCCATAAATAAAGTTTGCATTTTATTTTCAATTAAACTAAGCCATATGATTATGTATGTAACAAATGCAAGCCCTATATGACACATGTACGTACATTTACATGTACTTACTGAGAGAAAGAGATTAATAAAAGAAACCAAATTATAAACACAAAAAAAATATAATGAAAATGATGATTGAAAATAATTGAAATTGAATAATAATAGAAAATGATTGAAATATAATGATAATGATTTGTATTGCACACATTTATTTTATATTCCTTTTTTGTTTTTTTTTTTGTGCTTCTTTACACCATAGAAATGCCAATAAATATAGTGAATTTAAAGAGAAACCAAATTTTCACTTTATCAAATATCCATGTTCTATTATTAGTACACACACATATGTAAATTTCACCTTAGTTGAATGCAAAGAATATCTATAATCTATATTAACAAGAATATACACTCCCATTTTACGTAAACCTAATTTTTAAGAAATACCAAACCGAGCAAAATATCATTAGTTAAAACGTTAAAAGAGGTAAAATTTACATTTACTTATCGTATACCAAATTTATTATGAGAGAGAAAAGGTACAAAACAGATGTTTGCCTTTTGCTTTATACTGTAAAATAATTTTGCGTTCTCATTATTCTCCTTTGGATTTGTTTACGTTTCCTCCCATTATTTATATGAGGCAAGGTGGCAAAAAATGTTAGTTCTAATTTAGTTTGTTCCCTTATACGATGATTAATTCTGATCTTTTATTATTTCAATATTTACGTTTTAAACATTATTATTTTCTTATATACCTATTAAAAATATTAAATTATAATTACATTACAATAATTTAAATTTTTATAATATTTTTGTCAGTAATAATTTGGAGTTACAAACATTATTATTTTTTATTAATTATATTAGTAAGCCTAAATATTTATTATATTGGTATACGATTATAAAATAATACTGAGGACAACATCTATTTACAAATCACAGAATTTAAAGAATATGATAACGCTGTTTTAGTTAGGTCACCTAAAAATCTTATGCATAGTTGATACAATTTAGAAAATAATATTGTTAAATATTTCAACGAAATTTTTGTCGAAATTTTTTTTCAAAATTATAAACTTTATTTATTTAATTTCAGCCAACTTTTTTTGTTACTCTCTTTTGTTTACTATATTTTTTCTTTTTCTTACACGTAAAATTCTTATTATATCTATTTCTGACAATGTTTATCAAATTTGCATATGAATTCGTGTGCAAACAAGTGAATACATACATGAGTACAATTTTTTTTATGGAAATACATGGATGTACTTTGGTTAAATGGTTATTGAAATGGGTATTTTGTTGAATTGAAGCAAATTGAAACAAACATATAAAGTCCAAGGCAAGTTAATTAAGGCAAATATAATAAACATATAATTATAATGTTGAAAAAAAAAACAGTTTATAAAATCAATAACTATATATTTCCTTGATTTAATACCCAATACTGTATAATATAAATTTGACAAAAAGAAATTATACAATTTAATATATTACAAATAGGTACCTTACAAATTTATACACCTGTAAATATTTACAATTTCAAATAAACTGGAATGGTAAATTTTGTAATATCTACTTATATAACTAACAAGATGATTTACATATTTTCCGGACAATTTGTTTATATTGACTCAATTCTACAAATAAAAAATAATAAATAAAAAAACACACACATACACACACACAAAAAGACATTTTCGATATCTAATATCATAAACACATTATAAAAAAAAAAACACAAAATAAATAAATAAATAAAACAAAAATATGTATATTTTATTGAATAAATAAATATTTCCAAGATGCTTTTTAATTTAAAATATAGGAAAAATAAAATATATCTTCCAGATATAGATTTTCCGTTTCAGAATAAGATATTTTTTTTTTATTTTCTTGTTTACTTATCTCTTAAAATATGGTATATTCAATTCCTTTAAAATATTCCAACAAAATATTATATTATGTTTCTTTAATAAAATGTCCTACTTGTATACTGATATTATGTATTTTAGAGTAAGGATATTTTATTTAGTGTAAGCTGTATAATAATATTGTCTGTATATTAAAACTATACATTTACTGTTTTATGACTTAAGAAGTTTCGTAAGATGAATAATTAGGGTCTAGCACCAAACCAAATATCTCTTCCCTAGCCTAATCGTTCGGTTTCAATTATGATGTTGAAGTGACGGGTTCGTTTCCCATGGAGGGTATATAATAAAAATATAACTAAAAAAAATATCAAAATAATAATATAAAATATTGATAATTTCTTATAAGCAATAAAAAATAAAATAAAATGAATTGACATTTTTATCAAATAATACATAAATATTGACACCACTAATAAAATAATTACACAATTATTGTCAACAAACATCTGACAAAAAACAGTGACAGGACCATAGTAACGTCGGTCACCTTAACATCAGGCATATTAACATCAGGCATCTGAACATCAGGGATAGATAGCATCACAGCAACATATTGCAGAAATATTACGTCGACTTACAACGTTGGCGCAGATAGAGTCATCAAAGTGGTCTTCTGCAGTAAGCCAATCCCCTACTTAGACAGTATAAACAGATTAAAAATGAAATTAGACATTGTTTCGGAAACAGAAATGATATGAGCAATCGAGTATGATGGAAATGTCAAGTAGAAGCCCGATACTCCCAAGAGAAGTAAGGGAAAAAAAAACAAACTAAATTAATTCTGTAAACGAAAAAACGAAATTATATTTAAAACACGAATTTTAGTCATTAAATTTGTAGTAAGGAGAATTTGAAGAATTTGGTTTAGTTTAAAAACCGTTGAAAATATTTTGAAGCTTTGAATATTATTTTTTACATATTTTCTAAATTGTTTTAAACTCTGTTATTTAATAAGTTTTTAGACTCTCTATAATGCTTACAATTTTGTTCTAAAGGTCTATTAATATAATTTCTCATAGTTCAGTTTAAAGCGTTATGTTTTCATTCAGAATTATAATTATTTGTTTATGATTGATGTTTTTATACATAAAAATAATATTACTTTATTTTGAACTAGCAATGATGAGTTAAAGACATTTAAAGTTATTAAAAATTTAAAAGAATTACAATGAATATGAAAATTCAAATATGTTTACCAAAACTTGTAAGTTATTAAACACAAGAATGTACAACTAAGTGATAGTTGGTTTTCCATAAGCAACTGGAATGTCCACTTCTACTTCTACCTACTATTACCATAAGTTAAGTTCTATTAAGTTTAAGAAAGTAATATACATATACTTTTTTCGTACAAATTCAACATTTTGTCGAACATTTTGTTTGAACAAATGTTGAATTTGATTAAAAAAAAGTATATTTACGTTCCTTTATATTTATATTTATTTATTTCTTGTTTATATCAAACATTTTAACTTTAACATATCCTATAATACTGCTGAATTCACATAACTATATACATTTAATAAATTTATATCTACTGGTATATACTGACATAGAAGTCATTGCTCTTATTACAACAACTGGCTGTCGTAATTCATTTCCCCGTTTTAGTTTTGCAATATCACAAATGACATAGAAAATAAAATAAAATATTTTATTTTTTTTTTATTCAATTCTAATATTTTCTATTTTTTATTTTTATCTTTTTATTTTTTTTTAAAATTTGTCTTGAAAAAGAATTCATGTTTAGATTTTAAACAGTATTTTTTTTTTATTAATTTTTATGTTGTTTTCTATTTCCGTACCTAAAATTTACTATAAACAATTTCAAATATAGTCTATATTATCATTCTGATACGATCTCATAATGGAAGTATTCGGTTAAGAATAAAAAAAATAAAAATAGTTTAAAAAAAAAAATAAGAAAAATATATCAACCTATATCCTTCTGCAATAAAAATGCACAATCGTTGTATAGCATCAGAAATACATGGATATATTGTATATTTCTGAATGATGTGTATATGTGCATATTATGTAAGGTATAGTCTATTAAATAAAATTTAGTGTGGGTTTATGAATATAAATTCAGTTAAGGTTACCATATGAATTTTTGGTATAATAATTATTGTTTAGGTTAATTTTATTCATAATTTGGTATTTAGTAGGTGACTTCCAATGTCAATTGGCCGAATATAAGTTAAATTTTTGCTTTTTAAAATAATTTTGCCAAATAAATTAATTGCATGTTTGCATAGTACATACAGAAGAACTTTTAAGTTATATAATTCGAAAGTAGATATTAATGATCGCTTGTATAACTGTACTGTAATTTAATGGAATTCAGTTGTATTATCATGTTACAAAATAATACATCCAATTGTTTTATATCTTTATTGCAATAATTTTCTATAATTATGTATGAGATTTGTTCATTTATGGTACCTAAAATAACTAAAAACAGGCTCTGAAATCCAGGTTAATTTATTTCAATCAATATAAACAATATTTTGGAGGAAAACTAACGGAACAATCGCTTATTCTGGAAATCTGCCTCAAGCATAAACATATCTTCTACATATTAAATTATACTAAATAATGTTGTCAGAACGATAAGGTTTGAATCAAAGAAGTTTATTTATAATTCACTGGAAACTACAATTATTCGAATTAAATATAGAAAAAATTTTAATAACTAAATTTCGAGTTGAATATGTTGTGATATTATATTATAGGCAATCTTGGACCAACGCTCAAAGTTAAGTATAGAACCAAATTTTAAGTTCGATATAGATAAAAATTGTTTGATTGTTCACGATTTTAACATGCAAATTCGGTTATGAAATTTATTTATTTATTGATTTACTAGTTTCGCACTAGACGATAAGTTAATAATACAGTTGTATAATCTTAGTCAGTGAAAATACAATGAAACAAAAAAAGCTAAGTTAAAATAAAAAAAAAATTAAAGTGGAACATTAAGTGTTAAACTAAAAGTTTAACAATCAGTGAAAATAAGAATTAGAATAAGTATAAAATGAAATATAAAATAATTATAAATATATTTATAAAATTTAAAAAGATATAACTGAAAATATGTAGATATTGTGAATATTTAAAAATTCGAAAAATTCTATAATATTGTTTATAAGCTCTTAAAACACTCAAAACTAAATCCGACTGGTGCATTTGAACTTTTTTTGTTTTGTAATTCTATGTAAGTGCGATCTCTTTAGATCTATTGTACTTCTCCGTTTACTATCTTTAAATTGTAGGACAATGTCCATGACTAACGCTATTATTGCTTTAATGTTAATTACAGAATTAGGCGAAAATATTGTATGTATTGCTGAAAATATTGTATTGTATGTATTGCTGAAAATATTGTATTGTATGTATTGCTGAAAATATTTATGTCTTTTGCAAGTTATGGCGTCGCGAACAAATAGAATGTGAAGCAGAATCTAAGAAGCAGAATCTTCTAAGCACCTATGTGTGTTCGACTTACAAATCTTGAACATATGCTTGTTAAATGAGCTATTACCTGTTATGCGCATCAGAGCCTGCTTTTATAACAATCAGAAGTGAATATTCTACAAATATGTCATATTCTATAATTAATTTCTAAGTGGAAACACAATGCTCCTGATGTGCATAGAAATGCATTTTTTAGATATCTCGTAGCTGTTGATTCTTGCTCTGAAGAACTTCAAACGTTAATACCCTGCTCAAACAGCTCCGTTGAGGAACAAGAGAGCTTTTACGTGCTCATTGTAAAACTGTAAGTTTATTACGAATTTATTACGTAAATTTATTCATTGTAAAATTGCTCGTTGTAAAAATTTATTCATTTCTAGTAAAATTTTCCAGAATTCTGAGCCACATTCCAACAATTGTAGTGTGTTCCAATCAACAATCAATCTTCTGATAGTTCAAACTATGCATATATTATGTATGTGTAAAGGTTTTACGACCTAATGTCTGGCAATATATAGAAAAAATATATTTCCCTATAGGTTGTCAGTCACATATAACTCATACCACTGAAGGATAGCACCAATAATACTATTTCAATGACAAAAGTATTCAATTGACAAAAAAATTCAATGAATAAAGGTTTTTAATGTAACATTATTGCCATTCTGTATTTTTAAATATTTACAAATATCTACAAGATTTTCATTATAGTAAAACTACTAAGATTTGAAATTTTTTTTTAAATAAATTTCCAAGCAAAAATATTCAACGATAAAAGTAAAATCGATTGTGAAAGTGAATTCATCCATCCCCTCGATAAATTTTTGAATACCATATATACCATATTATACGGTATTATGTTTTTATAAAAATTCATTCTAGATTAAATTTTACTGAAATTTTATGGTAAATGAGTTTTTAACACCAAAATTAAAATTAAATTTTTTCTTTTTGCGATAAATACGCTATAAAAATCATTTTGAAATTACCAAAAACACCATGAATATGTTTTTTTTTGTTTTTTTTTTACATGAATTCATTAAGTGACTCTAAATAAAAAAAAAGAAAAATTTTCACTTATAGCAAGAGATCTCATATATCATTAAAATACATATATTTTTATCAATATAATTATATCGTACACGTTAATGGATGACATGATACAAAATGATAAATAAAGTATTATATAAAATAATAATATAAAATGAAAATAAAAAAATATGGTAACATTGTTTATTACTACAATATTGGAGGTTGAAATTTGATGTTGTCTATTTTTTATAATGAAGCAGTTAATAATAATTTCAGTATTTACTTACAATACTCGTCAAGATGTCATCTATCGTATAATAATAATTGTATTTTCTAATCGGGATTAAATTGTGTATCGAGTTTTAAAACTATTGACTTTACTACTTAATTTTGTAAACTATTATGCCCATCAATTCTATATTCATAATTTTAATTTATATTGTTCAAATTTAATTTCGTACAATTAATATCGTACTCAGTTTCATTTATGTATAGTTTTCCATCATTTCAATTTATTCTTGTTACCATATTTTTTTTTACTGATTTATCTTAGACAACAACCGCAGATGTTATAATTTATTTAAATAAAAAAAAAGTTTAAATTTAATTCTAGCGATGGGTAAATACAGCAATTTGTTAACCTTAATGTGATTTACGAGGTATCCGGGTACCTTTTGCATTTTCAAACCACAACAAAAAAGGCTATGAACGGGCCAACGACCTCAAACACCTTGACAACTCTTAAAAAGGTGCAAATTTACTAATTTTAAAGGATTTGGATTTTTATGATCAAATGGGTGTCGAGATCTACCATTGTTTTGAAAAATCACCTTCACGAGGGTGACGAGATACCTGTGTACCTCTCTACATTTTGTATGGAAATCTATAGATAATACCATTTTTTTTTATTTTTTTTGATAATATTTTATTTTTAAAGCTATTTTTAATTTTGACTATTTGTTTTGTTTTTATTTTTATTTTATTTACATACAAAAATTTATTTCAAAGTAGATATGATTATTTAGGTTTGTTGCATTCAACACGGGCTTTTCTAGTTTTTCTTTGCTTGTGGTTCTGTTTTCTACATCGAAAGCAACTGCCAACCACTTTGAGTCTTTCTTTTGTTGGTTGCTTGTTGTTAAAGGTATGAATGTATGAATTTGAATATAGAAATGTATGAATTTGTCTTCTAAGAACATCTTGCATTGATGAAAGTATAGTTGATTTTCCAACGATTATGGGATTTAAAGCACAAGCTTGGGCTTGCTCAGCTTAAATGCCAAATCTTTCAGTGACTTTCTGCGGCGATCAGTGTTCGAAAATCTTGGATAAAGATCTATAATATATATAAATAATATATGTTGCCAGTCCAGCAATATCAACCATATTGTAAAACAATGCCTGTGGCCAACGATTGGTTTTTCGTTTTAAAAAATATTCACCAATAATTTGTCCATATTTTCCACACCTCCTTTCGTTTGGTTGTAATATATGATGATCTTAGGCTTAGCCTTAGTTCCTAGTTCTACTAATATGTTACTTTTTTTTCTATAATTTATAATTTTTTGTAAAAGTCTTTAACTTATTTAGTTATTTGTTAAGTTGCTAACAATCTACTGAAGGTATGAAAGAAGAAATACAAAACGTATTGCATTATTCAGAGATGAAAATGAAAATAGTTTGGTACACAAAATACATTTCATTCCCAAGGCATGAGCATAACTGTAGCTCAGTACCGAGGAGTATCGCAGTATTCAGACATGAAAATAAAAATAGTTTTAATGAAAATAATTCCTAGAATATTAAATTAACATGAAATAATCTTTAATCAGTGTATAAATATAGTACATATTATTATATTATATGCTATTTAAATGTGGATGTTTATTTTATATAGAAAAAATTCTAATTGCAAAAATTTCGCTACGTATCCTTTTTAAATAATATCTACCGTTTAAAAGAATAGTAATGTAAATTGGTTGTGAAATGGTTCAGATATTTATACCGTACTTTTTCAATTTACAGATTAATGATGATATTCTATACAAAATAAAAATGAAGAACACAAAATTTAAACTAAAATTTCAACTAAGCATAATGCGTATAAAATATTCTAGTGAAATTATAAATTTCAACATCCTTAATCCAGTTTTAATTAAACTCAACAATTTAATATTTTTTTTTGTTTTTTTTTAATTATAACAGTTTTAGTTATTCTGGAATAATATATTTTTTGCTTTAAATCATTCCAAAACCAATTAATATGGTTGTGTAGACATTTACGAAATACATAATGTCCTGCAATAGAAAAAAAGTATATACAGAAGCTCTATTCTTTATTTAAAAAATTCGTTCTAGTTCAACTACACAATTATTACAAAGCAACTAACAAACGATTCTATAATTCAATGAAAACAGAACATTGCAAGCAAAAAACTAAAATAAATTCAAAATAACCAATGACTCAATATACCGTTATATGTATTAAAAATAATAGAGTACCTAAGTCCTAGAAGATTTTAAAGTCAAAAAATAGAAAATTCTCTTATAAATGCATAAGATGCATAAATGCTTCTCAATAATTTTGTTTTTGTTTTTGTTTTTTTTTTTTTATTATTTTCAATGAAAGAAAATGCAATAGTGTTTGCTATATGTAGCTACCCTCAGTACATTTTCAGATCAATACACTCAGTACTTTGAGTTTATTTCAAACAAAAATAAAAAAAAAAAAAATAATAAAAATCAATTTATGGATTCTATCTTTTGTGCGAGCATTGGCATAAAAGAAAAAGTTAAATAAAAAATTACATTTATAAGCATTCAATGCTTTGCATTTGCAATAAAAATCCTTTATAATGGTTAAAATACTTTATTATTTTGATTCACATACTAACTATACATGTATAATACGTCTTTAAGTATAATATAAGCGGAAAAACAGGATAAAAAGTAAGAAAGTTGAGTTGGTTAAAATAATAAAATAATTTCTGTCTAAGAATAAAGAAGAGAACAACATAATTCAAATAGAAAACAACTAAAGTAACAATAAGGTGGATCGCGAAGTATTTCTAATAGACGATGATTCTTGTCGAGATATAAATATATTAAATAAATCAACCTATTGCCTGTTATTTACCTATTAAAGAAAATGTTTTATTTATCAATATTTAGGTATATAATATATAATACAAGTGTATATTATACAAAAGTGTTTAGCCCTTCTGTAGGCACGAAAAAAACTTAAGTAATAGGGTACCTGTGGTACCCGGGTAACTACATTTTTTGTCATATATTTTGTACATAAAAACATTATAAGAAAAATTTGATAAAAATTCAGTTATCTCTTTATGGAAAAATTACTTTACTGAATGATAAAGCAGCTGTTATTACAGATTTGTTCATCATGTTGAATGCAAATTTATATGCAAACTACATTCCATCTGATTGCATTACAATTGATGAACAACTTTTTCCGTTTAGAGGGCGTACTAGATTTACCCAATATATACCTTCAAAACCTGCAAAGTATGGAATAAAAGTATGGTGGGCCTGCGATTCAAAATCTGCATACCCTTTGCAAGGTCAAATTTATAAAAGTAAAGAAGGTGGAATCCGCGAATTAAACCAAGGAGAGCGAGTTGTAATGGACTTATGAGCCAAATATAAAAACACCGGTAGAAATATTACATGTTATAACTTTTTCATCAATTTGTCTCTCGCTCGATTTTTGAAAGGTGCAAATTTATCCATTGTATGTATCTTAAAAAAAAAAACTTTGTATTCCTACCGAAATGACAGCGAGTAAAACTCGTGCAATTTATTCATCGTTATTTGGATTTACTGATGATAATATTATGATGTGCTCATATGCACCAAAGAGAGACAAAGCAGTTATATTGCTGTCTACTGTACATCGCAATAAAACTGCTTCATCAGATTTTAAACGAAAACCGGAGGTTATTCTGCACTACAACAGTACAACAGGTGGGGTTAACACTGTGGTGGCCAGTTGCATTTTTTTTCAATATATATGATATAGCAGCTCTAGCAGCCTAAATTTGTTTTCACGAAAAAAATCCTACTTGGAATAAAACAACCAGAGCACGTCGAATGTTTTTGAAAGATCTCGGGAAGGAATTGGTTATGCCAGAAATAAATACACGAGTGAATACGTCAACTGTATACCGAAATTTTATCTTTAAACTAGCCATTGAATCTTTGCGAGACCTCAACATACCACCAATTTCTCATGTCAAATCTGCAAGAGATTCTACTGGTCGTATACCAATTGTTGGAAACTGCAATGCTTGTCTTAGTGCACCAAGCAAAAAACGACGCAAAACAAGAAAATCTTTCGGAGATTGTAACGTTCCAGTATGCGATGAACATTCGCTTACTATTACTAAATGTTCAAATTGTAATTGAGAAAAATAAAAAATATGTTATTTAAAAATATATTTTACTTTTTTTTATTTAGATACAGAAAACTATTTTTAAAAACAACCTCATATTCTTCATATTTTCCTTATTTTCATACTAATTTCTATGGGTATCTAGGTACCACGGATGCCTCTAAGGAGATGTATTTTCTAAGACCCAAAATATATCTGCGAAAACGCTACCCTAGTCAAAAACAATTAAATAATGTAAGTCTAACAACTTGATAGAGGCATACCTAAAATGGCAAATATAACAGGTTAGTCTAACAAAAAATAATTAAATAAATGTTTCAAAAACTACCTGGGTACCACAGGTGCACACACAAAGGTTAGATATGAAAGATTAATTGGTTTTATTTGAACATTACAATTCAATTCTATTTAAATTACAAAACATTATTGTAAGACTGTCACATTGAAGCATATTTTTTAAGAAAACTGTATTATTTTTTTAGCCCAACTATAACTTGAAGCGTTTTGAAATTTATACATAACTAGCAAAGTCAGCCGACGTTGTTCGGGCTCAACACAAAATATATAAAATTTCGAATTTTGAGATATAATATAGCAGAGATATAGCGTATTTATGCTCACCAAATGGAACTTTGCATGCTCACCAAATATTCACTCAAACAATCGACGGCGTGGTCACGATAAGATAAAGTATATTTATACCAGAACTATTTGATTTAATCATCTATTGGGTCAAATAACAATATTATTATATAAATAAGTTAGACACCGTCAAAATTTTGTTGCCTGAAGTTTATTAAAAGTGACTAAGCTCGTAATGTATGTGCATGTTGCACAATTATTGTTTTTGTTAAATTAAAGCTTCTTTATAGACAACATTTTTTGTTTTATTTGCAGGAATTGAAATAAAAATAGTTTTTTGCTACTTACTGTCGAGCAAGCTACATAAAATTGACCAGGAGAGAAGCATGGTTCTCTTAAGTCAATTGCTAAAACACTTAAAGTTTGCCTTGGTTTTTATTTATAAAAATAACAAATCATATTTTAAGGAAATTGATGCCGTTTAGACTGGAAAGGATAGTTAGATTTAATTATAAAAATAAAAACATTACTCTTAGCAGAGCATCCTTAGATATCTTTAGGAGCGCACTCGGAGTAGATTGGATTACATAATGGGTTTTCCAACTTTTGACTTTAATTTGTGAAGTGGTAATCCAGGAGGTTGAAGAGACTGCAAAAATTAATTCTGTTGGATAATTTATAGTATCATCATCTTTTCTTCGACAGACTCATATTATTATTTCTTCACTTTCACTATTTAATTCAAAAGAATTTCGTTATTTATACCGCAGTATAGTTTATTGATGTTAGAGTCGCACGTTCGAAAATCCAACAGTGGGCATTTGGATTAAACTTTATTCATATTTGAATACACATTAATTCCTGTAAAGTTTACGACATCCCATGTCACTGGTGATCTCAATTTCCCCAGGAATTTCCGCTATGATTCCCTCACTAATTTTTAAAAGAAGACCAGCAAAAGCTTTTTCTGATTTATCACCATCTAAATATAGTCTCATTTTTACCGATAAAGGTATGTGACCATGATTCAAAATGCGAGAACATTTAACTGAAGCGCTTACTTCATCAGTTGTCGTTCCATTCCTAAAACCGGAGTAAAAATTTTGCTCCACTCATAATGCTGTTATTATTTCGTAAATCCCGTAAATTATTTCGTAAGTTCCGTAAGGTTCTATCTGAAGCTTCAAACAATAATCTATTACCCATTGTACACTCGTCCCAAGGCAATTTCTTTTTTGATACTTCAAACTGTACTTTCGGAATTCGAATTTCTTCATATACCTAGTTATCTCACCATTTTTTTTTTTTGTATCTTTTCGCTATCCCATACATTTTGTGAATTTTTTTTATCGTATTCTATTTTTCACAGTTTAAAATAAGAACATTTGTTTTTCTAACATTCATTTTCACAATTTTTAGCAAAGAAAGGAAGAATGGAACACTGTCTAACTAAAACATTGTTTCATTTTTTATATGAATAACAATTTCATTGTTTCTAATTCATTGTTAATAAAATAACCATAATTAAAAACTTCAAAGTAGGCTTTAAAGTTTTTTTAGTAAACTTTATATGTATTGCTATGCTAGGCAATATAGACTTATACTGGTTATGTGTTTGCATCTATAAAAGCTATAAATTAAAATTTACAAGGAAATTTTTGCGTTTTTTTTGTATTAATTTTTTTCAATTCCTTAAAGAAAGTGGAAGGAACGTAGGGATAAGTAAACAAATTGGTTCTGTTTGGAAAGAGAAAAAAGCAAAAACAATTTGAAGTCATCACTCTAAAAACAAAATTTTAATAAAAATTGTGACGAAATTGGAATTTCTTCTACATGGAAAAAAATAAAAACCGGTTTCGATTTTGAATGTGCATTTGAAGAAACAAAAACAAATCAAGTATAAAAGTCGTATATGTGGGATATCAACGTACCACTAGAAGCAGTAGTTGTTAGTAGTAGTTGTAGTTGTTGGGAGTAGTTGTAGTTGTTGGTAATGGTTGTAGTTGTTAGTAATAGTAGTAGTAATAGTAGTAGTAGAGACAATGGGCAAAGGTTGAGAAGAGATTTTGCATGCTTTCACTTCCAAAGGAACAGCCATCAAGCTAGGAGTATTAAAGCAATAAATTTAAGTTAATTGAAAAAGATTATTATTATATTTAGATCGTAAATGAAAATATTATTGAATTAAATTGAATTAAAATGTACGAGTATAGTTATTTGAAGAATAAAAATATTTGAATAAGAATAAAGAATATTTATATAAGAATAATATATTAAAATTAAAGCGATAAATTAAAATGAATTGTAGGTGGAATCCTACATATATTATAAAAAAAATATCATATACATAATGATTTTTTTTTTATGAATAAAATAAAAATTCGTGTATTAAAAATAAATGAAAATAAAATAATTTACTACAAAAAAAAGCAGGAAGTATGGGGACAAAATAGCCTACAACTTTTGAAGCAACTTCAGAAGTATAGCCTTTCGAGGATTTTTTTTGAAGTAAATTAAATTTTCTTTAATTAAGTGAAACAAAAAATTATTTTAAGACTTTCACTATTGAATTATAAGTTTAAAAAGAAATAAAAAATGGTAGTATAAAATTTCATTTTATTTCTTAAAAAATCCATTGGTTTGTGGAAATATGTATGTAAAAAATAACAATAAACAAAAACAAAATGAAAAACAAAAACAAATTTCCTTACGATATGATGTGACCAGATGTGACTACGTGCATAACATTGTATATATGAATATATACCATACTTATATTAATATACAAATTTGATCATAGATATATTGTATGTATTACGAATAAATACAAAAGAGAGATACAAAAAAAGAAATAAAAAAAATCATAAAAAAAATGTTTTTGATTATGTGCATATACAACCGAACACACAGTGACGTCATGAAAAAAAAAGGAAATCTAAAATAACTCCGTCCCCTGATAACTTTTTGGAACTTTTCGATTTTTCCCTATATCACGGCCCTAAACCCTACCTTTGTTGAAAATTTCAAATCTCCAGCTCAATTACATTTTATATATAGTCAATTTTATATATATATATAGTTATATATTTCACATTAAATTTTATATATAGTATAGATTATTAAAGATTAAAATTATTGTAGATTAGATTTAATTTTACATAATTAGCATTTTATTGGCCCTAAATTCTAATTGAAATGTTTTTACATATTTACAAAGTAAATTAATTAAATAAATTAAATAAAATATTTTATAGAATTTGCTGTTGGTTCTAAGGGAAACATTATTAAATTTAAAATAAAGATTAAAACAATAGGTATGTTTACCAAATTTTATTAAACATCTTAATCGATTTCAGTTATTACACCATCATCAGAAGACTGATCAGTCGATTATGGTAATTAAGATAATCGAATTCATAAAATTTGTGAAACATCTAAAGTTTAAATCTTTATTTAATTGTCAATTTTATTTAAAATTTTGTAGATAGAGCACTCCTGGTACATTAGGATGGCAATAATAATTGTTAAAGAAATTAAGACAAATAAAAAAATAAAAATGGCACATAACTGGTAAAAAACCTATTGTCGTCAGAATTATAATGATTTAAGCAATTAAATTATTTGATGATGTATGAAATGAGTAAGAGTATAGAATAATTTACATTTCTTTTTATTTTTTTTTAATATTTAATTATTTATTACACAATTTATTCATCACTCATATATTTTTATTTTTTCTTTAAATTATGACTTAAACGTTTGATGTACAACAGTATATTTCTGTGAAAATTCATTAAAACTTTACTCACGTAAATTAAGTTCAGAAATTTTGTTGTAATGAAATAATAAGTATTTTTAAGAATTTTATAATTAATATTTTTCTATATTCAATATTATACATAATGTCATATAACATAATATACACATAATAATATTATAATATGGAAATTAATTTAAAATTATATTCATTATAAGGTAAGAATTTCTTCTTAATAATATAAAATATTTTAATATAAAATAAATGGGCGACTTTATTATAATGAAGAATAAAATTTGTTAATTAACAAAATTATGTTCATATATTAATAATTAAAAAATTAAATAAATATGTTATTTACAAATAAAAATGTAATTATATATTATTATGTATATGTAATTAATTTATTGTATTATGCAAATGTACATAAAGTTAATATCAAATAATTATTAATGGTAAATAATTTTATAATAATAAATTAAAATGATAATTATTATATAATTAATTTATCAAATGAAAATAATGAGTTGATATGAAAACATGTCTTAATTTATTAATTGATAATTATTAATAATTATTATCTATATATTATAAATAAATATTTAGTTTTATTATTATGTAAGTAGTTTTTGAAGAAATTTTGTTTGTAATTATGTTTTACATTAAGGATACAAATTTAATTTTCAAAGTAAAATTTTTGAGAAAATATTTTTGAAATAAATTTTTTATCATAATTTTCTTTTTGTTTGAGATTTATAATTCTACTTGTATTTAAAATAATGTATAATAGCTTAAAGATATTATTTGATTATACCGTATAAAATTGATAAAATTCGATAAAATTACTGATAGATATTATTTGGTAGACATTCACAGTTATAAAGATTAAACAGTTTTACTTAAAATTATATTTATAGGTATATGAATATTAACTTGTATAAAACCATGTCCACAATTTAATTTGAGCATATTATAGAACATTTTTGTACCATTTATTCATGAGCTCTTCTTGAAATATTTTAAAGCTATGTTTGAAGAAATTAAGGGGATTCTGAGGGAGATGTTGTATCGGCGTAGAACCTAATAACCATATCCCAAGCTCGAATATCGATAGCTGGAGTTGCTAACGTTCCAAAAATATATATCTTTAGTGTCGCATCTTATTCTTCAAGGACGAAAAGGACATTTGAAAGTATCCTTGTTATTTTGATGTTTCTGTATAAAAACCGTTATATCGGTTGATCTATTAAATATATATATATATTCTAGAAAGACAACGGTGTGGAGCTTATTTTAACATTTATTGGATGATGATTGATGCTGTCGCTATGGAGATATTGTAGTTCAAAGTAGAAAATTTTTGAAAAAAAATACAATCTTTATTTTCTCTCTTTAAAAAACCAAATACCTCAAGATTTTACAATTAAACATCCACAATATTTATATACTGTTGGAAATACCTCTTTTTCTTCTATAACTCATACATACATACTTTATGTCTATGTATGTGAAACAATGCATCCATGGAAAACCTATAAGATATGATTATAAATTTTGTGTTAGAGCAACTTTTAAAGGATATATTATTTGGTGGGAATCATACGAAGGTGCAGGGACATGTGTCAACAACACTTATATCGAGAATTGGTCTGGAGCCAAGCGTAGAGTTAATTTATGCTGATATTCTTTCTCAACAAGAATTTTACGTTAATTACCATCTTTACTTTGACAATTTATTTACCACATTACCCTTATTAATTGAAGTGGAAAAGCGCCAATTAAAAGACAAGGGCACATACGATTAATCGATCAGATTATCCAAAAAAGATAGAACTAAAAAAAAGAAAAGAGGCTAATATTACCGTAAAATTAAAGATGAAAATTTAATTGTATGTGTTTGAAACAACAGCAGTGCTGTAAATGTTGACTCAAATATTCATTCGGTGGAATGTACACGATTAATTGGATGAAAATCCCTGTGAAAAAAAGTTAATGTTAATGTCAAACAACCTAAATTAGTTCAAAAATATAATCTTTATTACGGGGTGTCGTGATCGTGTTGATAAAATATAAGTCTATATCGGATATCTATTCGTGACAAAAAATGGTACTTCCCTATATTTTTATCATTGTATTGATTTGACTGAGCATAATGCATGGCAGTTATTATACCGATAAATGAATGGGAAAATGAATCATTTAACTTTTCGTCGCCGGATTGCCATAGCTTTGTTAACAACTTTTGGAACACATGCAGCACCATCGAGAAGAGCAGCGATGCCACATCGTACGTGATTTGTTCGATTAGAATATCTGCTCATTAAAATTCTACGTAAATTAAATGAGAAAGCAAAGTAGTTGTGCTGTAGATACTGCCATGATCGAACAATAACGCGTTGTTTAAAATGTGGATGAACCTCTTCATGTTAAATGCAATATAGAAGATCACATAAAAAGTTAAAAAAATAAAATTTATGATCTAGTATTTGAAGTCGCTTTTTTTGTTATTTTTTTTATAACGAATTGTTTTTTTTAGCTAAAAGCTATTTTGCTTATTATATTTTGTTTGTTTTTTTATATCTAAATGCTTAAAATAATAACTTAACCCATATTATTTCAAATAAAATACTTTTAATTTTTTTGCATTCGTAGCTGTGTTTTATCTTAACGTATTACAGGTGTACGGTCTTCAAAACCATCTTAAAATTTAAAAAAAAGTTATTTATTTTATTATTGTATAAATAAGCTCTAAAATACATAAAATACTAAAAATTATTAAAATCGCCCCATACACATGCCCGCCGGCATATCCGGGTTAATTTAGTGCTTTTAACTGATTGTAAGCACAACTTTTCTCAGTATTTTCATCTTCGAATACAGTTTTAATTTATTTATTTATTTATTTTAACAGTTGTTCCTGATCCAGATAAATCTGTAGGCCGGTTTTATAGGTCCTTTTTCTTTCGGAATGTGGGTCTTTTTATTAAATTATATTAATTATTTGGTATATATTTTTGTATATTATATAGATATTAATATATATATTATATATATATATATATATTTTTTTATTAGTTATATTATATCTTTATAATTTAAATTATATTTGAACCGATGGGGTTGTATTGAAAATTACATTTTTAGTAATTTTCATCATTTGAAAATTTTTTAGGTTCTCACGGTTTGAACCAGTGCTCCTTCGGTCGTTACATTACTACACTCAAGTGCTTTACCACTTGGCTACCGAGGCCACAGTTTTAATTTATTTTCGTCATTAAATTTGATTGTGCATTCTTCGCAGCTATAGGTGAAGGCATATCTTATGCCATATTAGGTATGTCTTCTGCATTTTTAATTTAATTATCCTTTTTATCTAAAGGAATAGGATAAAATAAACTTCCTGTTTGTGTGCGTGAAATCTTTGTACATTTGGTGTTGAGTTTATTAATTTTTAATCCTGCTGTAGAATCTCCTTTTTCTGAAGTCAAAAGTCTTCATTCGTCAATGGAAAATGTTTTTAAATGTAAATTGCGGCAAGCATGCCTAAATCATCTGCATAGTTACCATTTACGCATTTTAGTTTGATTTTTTCAAATCCAATAATTTAAAATTATTCGAGCTCAAATTCGACAAAGGCAGTTTTATTCTATAGAACAAAAAAAAAATACTGAAACAAAAATTATAATACCTATATCAGTAGTTTACAACAATAAACTCTCAGTTAAAATATTTTTAAATTTTGATAAGATTTAATATTATTAATAATAATAATAATTATCATAGTATATAACAATTGAAATACGACATAATATAATATAAGGATATTTGAGATATATTATGATAAAAAAAAAATTAAATAAAATAATAATATTCTTATAAAATATCTGACTAGGTAGACATTTGTATTAGATAGAAAATAAATTCTCTTTTAATGTAAATAATCCTTTCTAAAATATAATCAATATGATAAATTTAACAAAATTTCTATCTTATGTTTTGCCAGATTTAAAACAAATACTGAAATCCTTCGATGAAATAATATTATACGTATCTATTACGTATATGCACTATATATAATATAATATAAAATTAAAATTGATTATAGGTACATTATTATGTATAATGTGTATAATGTATAGTAATTGAGAAAATATTACTAAAGTATTGTATGTAAATTAAAACTCAAATGATCTCAAAATAAGAAGATGAACGGATGTTGAAATATATATTAAAATTTAACACCAGATGTGAATACACTTCACTATACTTAAATATGTACTTACATATCAATATTACATTCTTGAGATAAAAAGTTTTTTTTTAAACAGTAGCTATTTGAAAAATAAAATAAATAGCTACCTTGTTACGTACATAAATACAGGTTAATATGAGAGTTTGAAATCTGTGTATTGGATAATTATTTAACTCGAATTTTAATAACTCTTAAATTGTCTAGCATTTGATTGGTGTATTAACAAAAACTGACAAGTCCATGTGGAACAAATTTGCATAAATTACAAAAAACTAATTTTATCATCCATTTTTAACAATGACGTGTAATTATTATTTGAAACTGAGCTACATTTAACCTCCATTTATTTGACTTTTTAGTAGATTTGATCTTATTTTGTTATCAAAATCTTGTTTCAAAGTCCAAAATGTTATCAAGGAAATGTACTTATTAAATTTTTCTAAAATATGGAGGTAGCTATCAGATTTTTTTATAATAATAAAACTCATTTCATCAATCACAATTCAATTCACAATTCCAGATCAATAAATAACATAAAAAAGTATAGAGCCATCTAAGTTTTCTTGCCTTGCAAAAATATTTTGAAGCCTTAATTACTGAGAGACCGAAATTTTAATTCAAAAACAAATTTCGGATTAATCAACATGGTTTTACTACCACAATTCCTACTTCATTAACGAATTTTTCGTTAAATCACATGCAATTGGGTAATCAGGTTGATGTGGGTTAGGTATACTGATTAGTGATTATGTACACAAGTCATTCATAAATTAGACCATCCACTTATAATTTCAAAACTGGAGAGCTTCATTTTTCATTCAAATCTTTCTTCTTGGTTTGAATCATACTTGAGGTATAGATCGGACTCAGAGTGGTACAATTGCGGAAGATCGGTAAGTATTCCTAATACAATTACAATTACAATTACACCCTCACCATAAAATTTTGTCCATATGTGATTTTATCTCTATGTAATTTTGTCCTATGTAACTTTGTCTTGTGTAATTTTGTCCTATGTAATTTTGTCTTGTCTGATTTCGTCTTATATAATTTTGTCTTTTGTAATTTTCCTCACCAATCCAGTCTGTCCTATTTAGTCACCCATCCAGTCTGTCCTTCTATGGTCCTCTTTAGGTTAAATTTGGGAGTGGTACATTTGTTTAAGATAGGTAACTATTCCTCGCACAATTTTCCTATAGAATTCGAAGTACCTCACCGATCTCCTATGTGTCCATGGCCATGGTTCTATTTAGTGTGAATCATACTTGAAGAAAAGATTGAAGCGGTAAGAATTACAATTGGTAAAGATCGGCAATTATACCTATTGCAACATTTATTTTGTCCGCTCGACTTCTTGCACCTTCTCTGGCTGCAGTATTTTCAATCAGTAATTATACCTATTGAATCATGGATAATTTATAGTAATTCATGGATCTCTAATGTGTCCCATTGTATTAATTCGTTTTACAAAGTGATATATCAAAAATCAAAAATCTCATGCGGCATGCATGTCTTGAATTATATTCAATGGCTGGTGTTTAAAAAAATGTTACAACTAAACTATAGATACTAGTGTACCATGAAGTTTTATTGTGAAGAGATTTGCCACCTATATGACATTTGATACTTTATAAATTGCAACATTTACATAAATAGGTCAAATAATATAATTTAACACGTTTGATTTGATTCAAAACTTTAGAGATTCATACATGCTTGATGTGATTATATATCTCTGGTAAGACCAATTTTAGAATATTATGGTTATATCTTTGGAATCGTTATTACGATGTTTATGTAGTAAAAATTGAAAAAATGAAAGAAATGCTTACTCGTTTTAACTCAGAGATTTAAACTCACAACAAGTAGGCATCATAATGTAGCAAAATGTTAGTTCTTATGTTTAAGTAAATTGCCTAACAAACATATCAGTTTTGTGTAACACATTTACTCGTGATCGTTTAGCATCGCATATTGATTCGTAAAAAAAATATAACTATCTATGTCCAATGTTATAATCCTAACTGAAGCATATTCTTGGCTTACCGCCCAACAATTAGCGATGTACCAAAATTATACAGACTCTTGCACACTCGAATCGACTTTGAAAAAAAAACTTAGTAAATTTAACACCGTTAGATAGTGTAAATTTTGATTTTTATACTGCAAAATTACGATAAAACTGTTTGGATAGAAACATTTCGAATCTTACATCACTCAAGACTATCATATAAACATCCTATACTTTGTGTACATAACGTATTAAGTTAAAAATGAACTTCCAATGAACGAAGAAATTATTCCTTGATACAATACCGAATTTATTGTATATATTATATATATTATAATATAATGTATGTATGTGTTAAGATTTTATTGTTTTTTTTTCTTTTTTTCTTAGAAAAGATAGTAAATTACATAATTATATGAATATATGTAATGTAAATATATCTTATGACTACTGAATATAATATGAGTATGTATGAATGTATGTATGTTTATTATAATAAATTGATTTAATGGATATTTTGAAGAAAAAGGATATTTTAATATGTTTTGTGGTTACCGCGGTGACAACAATAACATTAAAATCGATTTTATGCAATTTACTTATCCTTTTAACATTAACCCAACATGTAACATAACATTATTATTCTAAGCTATGAATAGTAATATTAGTGATACAGGTTGTTTTACAGTACCATAAATTAAAATAAAAAAATAAGTTTTCAAAATATTTCCAAATAAAAAATAATTCCAAAGCTTTATTTTTCGACTAACAGTTTTTGTTTTTCTATTTACTTTAAAAAAAATTTAGCGTTTGAGCAATTATGATATTCTGAGACAAAGTAATTGTAAACTATCAGTCCAATCACATCATACAAATTTCAGAAATGATTATATTTATGAATAGGAATAATTACAAATCGATTTGAATTAACTCTCAAAATATAGGCATCAAAATATCAAATATTTAGATTCCCAGATCAAATAAAATAATATTTTAGAATTTGGTATAAATACGAATTTCGTCTAGGAAATATCTTCCTATGTTTAAGCAGGTTAAAGCTGGGAGTCAAACGTATTTTATTGCAAATCAATCTAATTGCGTGTTTTCAGCTTAGGCATCGGTTATAGCAATCATTGAAATGAATACGTGAAATTATTGTTTTCGATTTTACAAACGCTGTAGACACAAAATTTTAGTTAGTGTAGTTGTCATATAATTTAAAAAATAATTTCATCCAACTCAAACTCTTTCAAAATATTTTTGAATTCATTTTGAACAGACTCGCCCTGTAAAATTTAAAAATACATACAATATTATACATATCTATTTAATACATACATTGTTATATATTTTTAATATTCAAGTTTTAATAAACGAGAATATTAAACAATATTTAATATAGCATCTCCCATTACACATATACACACACAAATATTTATTAAAGGACATCAAATAATGTTAAAGATAAACTAAAAGAAAAGTATAAAATAGGAGTTACAAATTACTAGCATATTATTGTATAGTAAGAAGTACGTATTGTAGGATACGCATAGGCATTTAAGACAACTAAACTAAGGTCGATTGGAAGAAATTCGGAATAATAAAATAAAGCTCTATGAAAAAAGTGCAAACGTAAGAAAGAATTATATGGAATTTGTTTAAAACAAAATAGTAGAAAATGAAGAAAAGACAAAAACTCAGAAAAATGTACATTCAATGAAATCATAACATTATTGTGACTCAGAAAAAATAGTTATCATGAATTTCTAAGAAAAATGTTTCATATATGCCGATATGTCATTTCCCCAATGAAGAATTGTTGGTCTACCCGACTTCAACCCGACATAAGTGCTTATGACTTTTTAATCATTGGATCGGATTAATACTGTAAATTACATTTTAATTTGAGGGCTGATTTTTAAATACCTAATTCAAAAGTTAGACGGGCTATATAAATCTCTTCTAATGATACCAAGAAATCATTAAGCTCTGATATTATATCAATGAATCTGCTAAAAAGGATGCAATGAAAGGTATATACATTTTTCTAAACGAATGCAAGCACATAATATATTTCCTAAAACGACTGTGTGGTAGAAAACTAGTTTAAAAATGATTATAAAGATAGTTAAGCTCATCAGATGGTAATACTACCTCAAGTAAAATCAATCTTTATTATCTAGAATTTTCAACACATTCAAATATTTTTTTTTTGTATTATTGTCTGTGGGGTTTCTATATAGACGCGATATCTACAAAAAAAATTGATCGGTTAAAATTGATGGCTTATGTCCCTGGCGAACGGTATGGTTGGGTAAATATCAATTTCCAAATTAGGCGATATTGTGTGTACCTGTAAATAATTATATCGTTTGCGAGCTATAACATCGTATTCAAATAGAAATTGAAGGGACGATTCCGCTTCCCTTAAACAGAATCTGCATACATCTGTGTTGAAGTTATCAATTTTCAACAGATATTTTGTAAATGAACTGCGTCTTTTATATCTGCGACATTATATGTGCTCTCCTTGATTACCTGATTTGGTTGATATTGAATATGAAGAAAGTTATATACAGCAATAGATCTTGCCAATTATTCAGTATGGTATTACTTTCTTTAATTTCCGAATTTATGACAATTCTTTATAGGTTTCAACGTGCAATGCTTGACTCTGGTCCAACAAATTTAATTATCGCACCTGTTTTGCGAGAATATCTTATTACTTTGTATTTTCATATGTTCCGGAATCCACATAAAATTTTTGGGTTTCCTTCTGCTAACTTTATAAAGCTTAAAAATGGTTGCAGCCGTGTGTTTCAGGTCAACCTGACTGTCTGACGTTATACTTATACTAACATCCCCCTTGTGCCCTTTTAATGCATTTCAATAAATTAGTGATGTGACATAATGTATCGAGTTATCGATTCAATCGATATTTTGCTTATATTATATCGATTTTTAAACTCGATTATGTTTATTAATAGTTAAAATATTTAAAAGATGGTAGTACTGAAAACTGACAAAACGCAAATCTCATAATGGGATCATTAAAAGAAAAATTAGTCCAATCTGTTAATAAGATCCAGGTACCAGCCCATACAGTTAATGACTGAGCAAATTTGTTGAAGACCATTTTAGTTACAACCATCTATTAATGTAAATTCAGAGTCAGTACTAATCTGATCGAGAGTTAAGTAAATCTCTTCTTCATGATGACCCCAAGAAAACTAAGGTAAGTTAAAGTCACCACATACTAACAATTCATTTGGGATGAGATGAAATCAAGAGAGAGGCTGAAGCTAAAATATGTATTAAATATATATTTGGGTCCTATTTTTGTATATCTATATTATATTTTCTTTTGATACGTATCGACCGACATATCAATTTACTTTTTGGATATTGCACATCACTAATTACAATGCGGATACGTCAATTGCATAGGTTTCAACGTTGAACATTTAACTACAATAATAATACTAATTAAAAGAACTTTCAGAAGTAAATGGAAGATGTTGAAGTTGAGTGCAATGCTGACCATAGTGATTATTGTGTTACAAAAAAAACTGAGGACAAAATAAAGAAATAAAGTTAAAAATATTATAAATTTATTGGATTACACCAGTAACAATGAACAAAAATAGATTTTTTTTAAGATTATAAACAAAAATGATGCATTTATAAAGATTTAACTTAAGTTCAAAATATTTAAGCTTCAAAATATTTGTCTGTTTTATATTTTTTTCACAATCTCATGTGGCATTGTTTCCAGATACTAATACCAGATACATGACTAATAAAAGGACTAAGAAATAAAAAACACAAAAACATAAAATTGAAAACGTTAACATTTGACAGCTTTTTATCATATTGTATATATATATATACATATATATATATCTATACAAACTTACCATATTCTGTGCATATACGTACCTATATATAATACACATTGAACAGACATTTTTGTTTTCTCTATAAGTATGTAAAAGGCCATATTTTGTTTACACTATCAAAAAGTTGTCATACACATTTATTTTATCTTAAGTGTACATACATGTACATTATATATGTACATAATATATATTAGAGTTTATTGATAACTTTTTTAACCAGTAAAATAGGATTGAAGTCAATATTTTATTAGAAATCATATTTAAATTGATCAAATTGATTGCTTGTGCCAACATCTAAACAGTAGAAAATAAAATTTGATCTGAAGTCCTGATGCTTCACTGTACTAAACATAAAGAGTATTCGCTTATTAATCGGTTCCATTAGTTAAGTAATGTAGCTTGACATTAAAAGAAATGAAAACACCGATTATAGAAATAATAAGAACAGAAACGTGCTTTGTAAAAATCCAATTGGATAAAACGTATAAAAATATTTCTAATTTGCAAAGGTGAATTTGCTGGGCGGAAAATAAATAATTTTAACGCACGTATACTATACTTCTTGGATAGATACTACGTCATGTCCATTCTATTTAAATATGTTAACCGAAATTTAATTTTTCCATGAATTAAGACAATATAAGGATATTTCCTCATTTCTCAGTTACACAAAAACTGACAACTGTTCTTGCTTAATCGTGGTTTTAATTTTGTTTAAAATTTAATGTTATATATCTAGTTATATTAGTTCTAATGGGTACACGTTGCGTCGGAAGGGCGAAAAAAGCATGGAGATTAACAGTCTTAGCAGAAGTAAGTACTCAACAAACAATGTGGCAACAATTAAAGAGATAAGCCGCAGAGAGGAGACGATAAAAGGCTTTATATCTATCCTATATGCCCCACGGATGGGGTTACAGAACAGTGATAATGATTAAATCTAGAATATGTACCTTATAGATATATATTATATCCATAGTTTTAAATTATGTTGTGTAGTGTGACATTTATTGTTCCTCAAAATACTAATAAATTAGTGTTTTGCCTATTCATTTTTATATTATAATACACTGAAATTCGTACTTTGGTAAATGGAAGAGTTTAGATTGATGTGAAATAATATATTGAAAAATTATTAATAATCGTTAACATTAAATAATAACTACAGTATCATAATAATAATATTTTTGCGTAGAATAGGATTATTTTCTTTCAAATGAAGATAATTGGTTAACGTTCATTACTTTTCCTACTAGGTTAGACAATAAAGGCTAAAGTAAATGGGTCAATTAACAATATTAATAATTTTCTAATTATTCTACAATTCAATATTTTTAGGAAAGAATTTTATTAATATTAATTATAGCATTATATGGTATGTGTATTTAACATTTTATTAATAACTCCTATTTCGGTAACATGGATATTGATAGGGTGAGTAGCAAGGACTCTTAAAGGATCTTAAAACCCATACACACACTTTATGTAGGACTATATTAACTGGCCTGTAATGGAACGTTCAATCAAAATGCATTTAACTAATTATAATGTGGCTACTTCGGTTTGTTTGAACAACTGGGCTCAAAGCCAATATCTATATACAAAGATCTTAACCATACAAACAGTTCAAATATGGTTCTGAAGTGTAGACACTACCAAAATCAAGTAAGCGTGAACTTGGTATTTTCGAAAGAAAATTTTTCGTCAAATTTATTCGAGAAGAAGATATAACGCTAAATAATACAAACCCTTAACGACACAGACGCTTTTAAAAGATGAAAACTAAAACATTTTCACAGTCTAGGTCATGTAGAACGAATACAAAAAAATGTTCCAACTAAGAAACTCTTCGAATTTAAACCTTGCAAATGTGGCATCGAAGAAGATCACAATCTCGTTGAGGACATAAAGTATCAGCGTATATGAAGAAAATTTATACTTGCAACTGGAGAGAATCTGTTTCTAACCGCAGTCGGTACAGGACAAAATTGAAAGGACAAGATTCGAAAAGTTTCTTAGTTAGAAAATTTTTTCCATCTGCGCTACATTGCCTAGTCTGCGAAAATGTCTTAGTTTTAGTTTTTTAGATTCGTCCGAGTCGTTATAGAATTTAATTCAAGGTCTGTAGCGCTCAAGAAAGCAAATAAGATAATGCTCTGAATCAAAATAAATTTGTTCGCAGTTAATTATGTGAAAAATAAACTTTTGTTCATTACGATCTAATAAATGGATTTAATTTTCGAAGACGAATCGAAGAACATGATAATGTATCCTTTATGTTGTATTAGTGGACTTAAATTATCTAAATAATATTATAAGATTAATTTTTTCATTATAAGATAAACGTTTAGATCAATTTGACCCGGGGTTTTGAATTGAGAGTTAAATAAACTAATAATCAACTACATTTTATATACAGTATTAATATTTCATGATGTTGTTGTTTTTGTAAATTAAATATTATGCAGTATTGACATTCTGTAACTAGATTATTATAACAGTATTTTGTTCGAACAGTCAAACAGGAGATGAAATTCTAAGAATGATGAATTCATTGAAATCAAAAATTTGATTTAATTTTCAATTATTTAAATTATACTTGAAAATTATTAAGGAAAATATTTTAAATAGAATTCATATTTCATGAAACATTATTGATTAAGAGATTTGGGTGTTAAATTCAAAACAGATTTGAAAAGCTTTCGAAAATTATTTCAAGATTGTTTTATTATTATAAGGATCGTAATTAGGTGTGCTTTACATGTAAGACTTTATCCATGGATTTGATTCAAATGTCAAAAAATCGTACATGTAAGATTCTTTTTCTATCCAATCCGATCGTATGAACTCTGTGAATCAAATCGGAAGGCCATCAAAGGAAGTGTGTGCCAGCCATTTTATTTAGTACTTATTAGAGCAAATAAAATCTTTTTTTTTTTCATTATTTGTAGATTTGCATTTCACAGATAAGAAAATTATATTTACCTGGACCTACAAAACAGATGTTCGCATTATATCCTGGCGGATAGCTTCAAAATATGGTAAAGTTCAATGTAAGAACTTTTCGGCAATATTGTCCATTAAACTAACTCATTTTAAATTAATTCTTAAAGCTCAGACAAAATTGTTTTTAAATTTAAATCAATCTCATTCGAAAAAGGATAACGTTGGAAGTAGAAATAATTGTGAAACTATTTTGAATTTGAAATAGAGGCACTAAAATTGTGTTCAACCTTTTGTAGATTAACTGGAAATAGAGTGATCTCTGTTGGAATATGTTTATAAAAATGGGAATATTATTTTTTTTTTTAACTTTGAAAATGTATCGAAAATATACAATTTAGATATATTTTTCGATTAAAATCATTTTATATTCAATGGTTTTTGAAATTATGAATAGTTTCTAGAGCTGGTTAGTATATGAACAAATTTTTAACCATAATAGGGTACAGCTTCAAAATGAAAAATCCTAAATTTCATACAAAATGACAGAATAATAATAAATAATAGATTTTTTTTAAATATATCAAAATATATTCGTGTAACCAGTTAGGTAGATACATGTAGCCAAAATTAATGTATATTACTATTTGCCCGCTCCTTGATATTCGACGAAGTTTGCTACAAAAAATTTACTCAATATTTCTTTATGAATTGTTTTCTATCATTTAAATTTACCATAGACACTCAGTTTTTTATTGATTTATTTTTAACGACAACCTCATACATAGCTAGTAATAATTTATTTGAAAAAAAAATAAATAAATAAATAAATTTGGGGTGCGTTGTCGTGGCCATTTGATAAATTCAAACTTTTGCATATTTAGAGGCTCTTTTTTTAATAATATCGTATATCATTCTAAACTATTCGTCGTAGACATAAAGTATGTAAAAATGGAGCCCTCTCCAACAGTATTCACATATTTGGAAGGCTTTATGGTAAAATCTTGAGGTATTTGGTTTTTCAAGAAAGAAAATAAAGATTGTTTTTTTTTTCAAAATATTCTACTTTGAACTACAATATCTCCATAATGGCAGCACCAACCATCATGAAATAAATGTTAAAATATACTCCAGACCGCTATCTTTCTAGAATGTATAACTGAATATTTTTTTATTTTTTTTTTATTTATTTATTTATTATGCTCCGTATATTGTACAATTAATTCTTTTAAAACTATTTACTTAGATACAGATATATAATTATCTTTACTACAGTTGATTTGTATTTTTTTATTTTTATTTAGAAGTTTTCGAGTTTAATACTATAAATTTAAAGGAAAATTGGAGATGAAAAACCTTTTTGAATTTTTGTTTTGTAAAACTTAACGCTAACTTAAACAGTAAAACCTATCTATAATAAAATCTATACGTACGAACTAAACTAGCCTAATTTTTTTTAACTTAATTTAAATTTCTGATCAGAGGATTTTCTGACATGAACAGTTCCGAGTGGAACTTTACAGTTAAATAACTTATTTTTTCTAAAATTGTATTCATGCTGGCTTTATCATGCAGCTTTTTGGTTGAATACCATCTGGGAAGATTGAATACAAGTTTCAAAAGTTTATTTTGCGCAATTTGCAATTTTTTGGTATGACTAGCTGCACAATCTCCCCAGACTGGTGCCGCATATAACATTATTGGTTGAAAAATTACCTTAATAAGTATCAATTTGTTTTCTGTGGATAAGATTGATTTTCGGTTAATAAGGGGATACAACATGCGAGTACATTTGTTAATTTTATCAATAGTGTTAGAAGTTTGCTTTTGAAAGGTTAGCCTTTTATCTAAGGTAATGCCTAGGTATTTAATAGTATCGGCCCAGTTAATTTCGTCATTTTGCAGTTTTAATGGTATAGAAGGTAAAAGAGAGGCTTTCCTTTTTTTCGTAAAATAAATTGATACTGTTTTGGAAGCATTAATTTTTACTCTCCATTTTGCATAATAACTAGAGAGCTTATTGAGTGAATTTTGTAGGTTTGTTAATATGTGATTGGGATTAGTGCCAGCAGAGTAAATTGCAGTGTCATCAGCAAATACTGATATTTTTGTAAACTCTAGCCTAGGGATATCTGCAGTGTAAGTGTTGTACAAAATTGGGCCAAGTACCGAGCCTTGTGGAACTCCTGCTTTAATTTCATACAAATTGGAGCATGTATTATTCAATATCACACGAAATACTCTTTGATGAAGAAAGTTTTGTATGATTTTAATTAAATATATAGGAAATTTATACACTTCTAATTTATGAAGCAAGCCAGAGTGCCACACAGTGTCAAAGGCGGAATTTATGTCAAGCGCTACTAGACCAATAGATTTGCGTTCTTCTAAGTTGGATTTAATGTAATTTTTGACACGTAGAAGAGGGTGAATGGTACTATGCTTTACCCTAAATCCAAACTGTTCGTTTGGAAGAATTTTTTTAGCTGAAATAAACTTTTCCAGTCTAATTTTTATGAGTTTTTTAAATATTTTTGAGAAACTGCATAGTAAGCTGATAGGCCGAAAACTACTTAATTCCTCCATCGATTTTCCAGGCTTAAGAATCGGAATAATATAAGCTTCTTTCCATATATTCGGGAAATAACCTAGTTTTAAACAAGAATTGTAAATCAAAATTAGATATCTTTTTGCGTTTAATGGTAATTTTTTGATACACAGATTAGATATGTGATCTGAACCTGCAGATTTTTTAGTCTTTAATTGGGCAAATATTTCATTGACAGATTTCAGTTCAATTTGTTCAAAGGATTCTTTTTCAGCTTGATCAATTTTGCTTACAGATTCCTCCACCATAAGATTTGTATCACGGTCGCTTGTGTTGTTGTTCACGGCGTGTTTGTTATAAAAATTTTTAGCTAATGCATTTGCTTTATCAATATTCGTGTAAAATGTGTTACTGTCATCCTTTAGAGTACCTATATATTTATTTTTATTTTTTAAAACTTTTGAAATTTTCCAAAAAGGTTTTG
Source organism: Argyra leucocephala (assembly GCA_963942445.1). Taxonomy (NCBI): domain Eukaryota; kingdom Metazoa; phylum Arthropoda; class Insecta; order Diptera; family Dolichopodidae; genus Argyra; species Argyra leucocephala. Next base: position 20,579,326 of record OZ012677.1, on the reverse strand, counting down.
ACGATTTTTTCAAGTGCTTAAGAGTATTAGACCATTTCATATTTCGAAACTCACTTATTTTATGTTTTAAAAAATTGTTGAAGTGTTGTAATTGAGCATAAAAAATTACATTACGACTACGCATCCACTTTCTCCTAACAGTGTTTCTATGCCTGATTATATTTATTATATAGTCAGGTAATTTTTCGGTGTATTGCTTGACTATTTTCATGGGTACAGCCAATTCAGTTGCTCTTTTAATTTTGTTGTTTAAATTAGATATCATATTGTCTATTTGGTAACAATAGTCAACAGAATCATTATTATTGGTATTTAGTTCCATTTTAAGAAACTTCTGATACAGATACCAATTTGCATTGTTAAAATCCAAATAAGTACGATCATGTGATATAGTTTGTTTGCTAACGTTTAAAGTAACCGGCAAGTGGTCAGATGACAGATCATTAATTGTAATAGGTTGGGAGCAATATTCTGGTATGTTAGTTAAAAATATATCTAGTGTAGAAGGTAGTGAATTACTATTATAAGGAATATAGGTATGGTCAAAAGGATATAATAATGTGAACCTATCACTTAGTAATAACTGATATAAAATATTTCCCCAACTATTAGCCCGGGCACATCTCCACATTCTGTGCCTGCAATTTATATCGCCTCCTATAATGAAGTCACCTGTAGTTCTTGAAATTTTTAGTAGATCTTTTTTGAAGTCATTTTTATTTAGATTTCTTACGTTCAGGCTACTTATGTAATTTTTAGTGCCGGAAAAATAGACAGAAAAAAGTTTAATTTTCTTGTTATCATTTAATGTTACCTCTATACCAATATTTTCTATTAAATCCAACTTTAAAGGTTCAATTAGTTTATGCTTAATATCTTTTCTAATAATTATTGCTACACCCCCACCACTTGTTGTAAGACGATCTTTCCTATATATATTAAAGTTCGAGTTTTTTAGGATAATATTATTGTTAAGCCATGTTTCACATATCAAGCCAACATGAATACCATTTTGTAACATAAAATTGAACAATTCATGGTTTTTGTTCTGAATAGATCTAGCATTCCATGTTAAAATATTTAGTTTATTACTAACATTCATTTTGAATATAAGTATTTAACCGAAAGTTCAGTTATAACCGAAAATTGTTCAGCCTTATTTTTGCAATTACTTAATTTATTTAATAATTCATTAGTTAAATTTAATATTTCATCAACAGAAAAAAGATCTGAATTATTTCTTATATTATTACTACTATTACTATTGAAATTATTATTACTATTACTACTAATACTACCTGCTGGAATTTTATTGTTATGACAGCTTAGACTTGCAGCAGTGTTACTATTGTTGTTCTCCCAAATAGAGTTTGATCTACATACAACATTGTAAGGTAATGAATATGTGCTTCTATTATTGTTGTTGTTGTTGTTACTATTGCTGTTACTATTGCTGTTTGTCTTGTAGTAAAGAGTGTTTGGAAAAAGTACATTGTAATTACTTTTACTCATAGTTGCATTGTTGTTGTTGTTTGACACTGAGGTATTTTGTCTTACTTTATTGTTGCGACCCAAAAGAGAGATATATGTTTTCTTATTATCACAAATACTATCAGTGGAATGATGTTCACCGTGACAATTAGCACATTTTTTAATTTCTTTGTTTGTACAGTCAGTAGTTGAATGACTGCCGGCGCAGAAAGCACATTTTGTATTTACGCTACAGTTACGTGATCCGTGGCCAAACATCTGGCAATTGTAACATTGTGTGATTTTTTTATTGGTGGTTTTACGTTCCCATCTAACTTTAGTGTTGAATATATAAGTAAACTTATTACGTAATTCGTTTAACTTAATTGAATTTTTTTCTAAATATACAATATATAGTTGTAAATCATTATATAAATTAGTGTTTTTATTTATTGATTTGATATCCAAACATTTTAAACCTTTTTCCAATAAGTTATTCTTCAAATCAGTGCAATTGTAGTTGTCCAATCCAGATAATACAAATTTTAGTGGCTTAGTGCTTTTCGATTCATATGTAAAAAACTCTAGATTGTTTATTTTTAGTTCGTCGAGTGCTTTTGTGTAAGATTCATTTGTGTTACAATACAGTTTTATACCAATTGAAATGGATCTGACATAATAATCATTTACACCAATTTTTTTCATAAATTCGTGAATTGTTGAAATTTTTTGTTTTATTATAGTTATTGGTGGTGGACCATTTTTCTTAGAATCAGTGTTTTCAACATTATTTTCGCATGCGTCCTCCATACACGTGCTTTCATTGTCATCATCAATAGTTTGTAGAGGTAAGTAGTAATTACTCTCAGAAGTTTTCTTTTTTTTTTTGTGAATTGTCAAAATCACTGTTATTATTTATTTTAAAACTTTTCGCCATGTTTGTGTCTTTTTGCAAAAAAGCCACATTAATTTCATTTGAAATTCTTTTCCTTTTTCGAATAATTTTGAGATTTGGAATTCAAATAATTAATTTTAATGTTGTAAATTACAATTATTTTTCTATAATATGTTGTATGAACAAAATAATTTCTTTTAATAACTTTAGAAGTTTTCTCGATGCAAGCAAAGGGAATACTGAACTGAATATATATACTGAATGTATAACTGAATCAACAGATATAACACGGTTTTTATATAAATTCATCGAAACAACAAGGATACTTTTAAATGTTCTTTTCGTCCTTAAAGGATAAGATGTGCCATTAAAATTTACAAGGCTAGCAATTCCAGCTATCCTTCGAACATGGTCATTAGGTCCTACCTCAATACAACATCTCTTTCAGAATACCCTATTTAGATGTAACTTATACATGGTGTGAAATTTTAAATTGAAAGTTGTAATTAGAGTTATTTGAATTCGATCAGTTAACTGAAAATATTGACGTTCTGAGTAGAATAAGTAGAGACCGTGTGAGTTTGTTATTAACAATCCAACTCATAAAAACAACTTATCTGGGTCATAGGATGAGAAATTACAAATAACATATTCATCAATTGATTATGCAAGGTAAAATTGAAGGCGGAAAACGTGTTGGCAGAAAGCAAATACCTTGACTAGAAAACATCAAGCAATGAACGGGCTTCCAAACGGTGGAACCATTAATATATGCAGCGCAGGATATATTAGAGAGCTTCAGAAATATGATCGCAGACATCCATTAGTAGATATGCAGCTGAAGAAGAAGAATAATAAAATTGCTACAAGCAAGCTTATTGATATTTTGGAAAATTAATAGAACAGCATATTAGAATTTTAAGATAAAAATGTTAAGTTACCTTAAATGTAATTGAAAAAAATCAATGTTTTTGAATAATTAAGCCTTCTAACTTTTTAATCAAAAACAATTTAAATATATAGCTATATATATATATATTTTTTATGTATATTTGCAATCAGAATTTCCAAGAATTCCCAAGAATTAAAATTATTGAACAAAAACGAAATTATTTCAGGGCGAAATTAGCTATTTTTAAAAAATATAAATTTTGAATTGTTTAGTTCAAAACGATTTAACTAAGTTCAACTACGAGCATTTTAACCACAACAAACTTTTATATTAAATGTTTAGCAAGTGCAAGGTGCAGGAGCAAATGAGCATGCTTTTGGTGTCGGAGATTGCCTTAACTGTTTGGATTATCATTTACAGACAACTGAAATTTTTTTAGACAATTATATCCATCGAAAAATATACAATTTAAAGTTTCAATTTCAGTGTATTCTAAATTAAAAAAAAAACCAAATTTTATTTTCCCTTTTTTGATCACCTTGCACCAAAACGAAAAACTTTCCACGCATTCATTGAGTTGAAATATATTTCAATGTATTTTTTTGAAGTTATCAATAGTTTCAAGAACTGAAATAATTTGCAATACCTTAACATTTCAATACGAATTTTAATGTCTTTTATTGCAAAATATATTTACCCTGGATCTATAAACAGATGTTCGCATTATATCCTGGATAGCTTCAAAATATGATTAAATTCAATGTAAGAGCTTTATTGAGCAATATTGTCAATTTTTTTTTTTTTTTCCTTATGGAGGTGGCCTTAATATGTCAGAGCCGGCATGTATGCTTTTTAGCCCTTTATGCCGTCCTCCACCCCTCAACTTAGTCGATCCTTTTGATAAAGGCCAATAGGTTTGGGGGATTTATCCTGCAGAAGTTTTCTGAGGTTATGTAATATTGTCAATTAAACTAACTCTTTTATTTGTAATACATAGGGTATACTGTTTATTAAATTTAAATTAAATATTTTATAAAAATCATTACAATGTTACCGTAAAATAAAAAGAGCAGGAAGAAGCACAGGAAAAATAGCATAACAAACAAAAAATCAAATTAAAAAAAAAAAATGTTTTCTTAAATTCTTGTTCCATTAACTTTTGAGTATTCTTTATACAAATTGGCCTAAAAACATTGCCAATAGGTCCATATTGAATTATTTTGGCAATAAATATTTTCTTTTGAATATTTTGAATATTTTGCTTCCATTCTTCTTCCATCCTTTTCACTTTTAAATATAATGTATATATATCAGCTTAATGTGTAATCATTATTGTATAATATTAAACAAATATGTATATATATATATATATAATTATATATATATATGGTGAATATCTAAAAATAAATATTGTAATAATAATACGAGAATACATTTTAATGTTTTGTGCCAAATTAAAATAAAAGGATTCGTTTTTTTTTTTTTTTTTTTTTAAGGACTTTCTTAGATTCCTTATTGATGTTTTTCTTTTGTTTCCTTTTTTTTATAAAGGAATATTTTTTTTTTTTGCTAAAAACACATACGTTTCGTTTTTTATGAAATTTTTATTTTTTGCTAATAATATAATAATTTTGGGAGCCCTTTAAATTGAGACATAGAAGTGGTAAGTTTTGAAAGTTCTTTAAGAGTAAAAAATTATTTTTAAATCTTGTTGAAATTTAACAAGACAAAATATTAGAAAAAAATTATTTAGAGAAGAAATGAAAAGTGAAAATTTAAATTATTTCGTTTTATAATACTTTTTTTTTTAAATTTCAAACTTCCTACGCAGAAAAATGGTCGTTTCTATGGAAAATATAGAAATAATATAATTTTTGAGATATATTTAAAAATAACATTATAATTTCTAATTGTGTACCAAAATAAAAAATACAATTAGCAGTAAATAAAAGAATTTAGTCAATATTCCATGTAATAGCAAACCTAATTAGATCTTATAAACAACACGTAAAATGTTAAAAAAAAAATTGCTTAATGATTCCAAAAACACAGAAATTCTATCGAAATATCTGAATAAAATTGAGACCTGATTATTGTAAATAAATTATAGAGAAACTGTGGAGTTGTAATTATATAATATTGAACCTTTAATTGTGCCTTTTTGATACACCTACGCGATCTATTTGCTGTTGTTTTAGGTATTGTCATGCAAATTTAAATATAATTTAAATAACTTTATTTAAATTTAAATTAAATTTAGGTAAATTAAAAAATAAAGCACGTGTAATTTTTTTGATTACTCCGTAATTTAATTGATGGATCATTTGGCAGTTGTTTGTTCACCAAATAGAGTGATTTATAATTATGTATTTTTATCAGAATTATTATATTTATTAATTAAATTTTAATTGATAAAATTCCGTAGAATTTTCTTTAACTTTTAGTATTAAGTAAAGTAAAGAATTTATTTTCAATGAGTTTTAAAATTTTTATAATAAGTGTGGACTAAAAAATAAAAAAGAGGAGTTAAATTTATAATTAGTAGATTTAAAAATAGCGATATTAAGCTTTAAACACAATTGGAACTAGACGAAAAAATTGCTTATAAATTGCAACTACAATCGCTCAACCATAATTTCGTTGTCGCCGAAATAAGGCTATTTTCTATTTTTTCGCTGGTAGTTGAATTTGACATTTCTGACAACCTTCTTTTTACACATCAAAAAATAAAAACAAAACAATTATTCTGATATTAGAATATTATTGTTCTGTTTTTTTTAAAGTTTTATAATGTTCTGCAATTTATAATTATTTATTTTTTTAGTTAGATAAATATATAAATTTATATTTATTAGCGGTGTATTTGGATCTGATGATGCAACAAATAAATTAATAAATTATTCAAAATTATTGTTATTATTTTATTATGCCTTTATTTTGTTTTAAAATTTTACTTATTTCTAATTTTCATAATTAAGAGCTTATACTAATGTATTTACACGTATGACTTTTAATTTACTTAGACTAACATGAACTTTTCTATTAATAATATATATATTTTTTAAGGAAAAATGGCAAATAAAAACCTTTTAGATCAATTTATTTTTATTCTAAAACTTAAAAACTAACTCAATTATAAAAAAAAAAAACTAAGAAAATGAACAAAATAAAATAAAAAAAAAAAACCTACTTGGTAAAAGTTTAATTTACAATCGCTCTTTTTAGCGGATTTACTGAATTTATACAGTTCTCTAAAAAGGCAGGCGATATCTTTGCTATTTGTTCGGAAACAGTATTAATATTTGCTATGCTATGTAATCTGTTGGTGGAAAAATAAAAAGGTTTAGCCAAGATTTATTCTTTTACGCATTTTATTTTCTTTGTAGCACATTTAAGTTTGTTTTCGCAGCGCTTTTCCATATGGGTTCCCTAAAACAATACTGCGAAAAATGGCTTTAAATATTACTAGTTTGTTTTGTACAGTTAGCTCGGATTTTTTATTCATAATTCGATACAACATTTTTATATATAGATCTATTTTATTGATTGTCTTAGTTATACAGGCTTTAAACAGTAATTTTTTGTCTAAATGTATACCAAGATATTTAATATCAGCTCTTTGCCATATTATTTCACTATAATTAAAAAATAAGTTTCTGTTAGGCAAGTAACATGATTTCCTTCTTATTGTGAAAAAGATCGAGTTTGTTTTTTCGCCATTGACTTTGATTTTCCATTTGTAATAAAATTCTTGAATTAATTATTCAAAATAATTTTTTCATTTTCAAATTGCGCCATTTGCTTTTCTGTTTTGTTTGTTTATGTTTATTTTTCGTTTCGCTACAATTGTGTTTCATTTAACGGAAAATAGTTGAGCGAAGCGAATTTCGTTGGTAATCGTTGGTGAGTGGTCGCAATTGTGTTTACCGCTTTATACAATTTTATTTTTTTTTGGCAACAAATTATTAGGCTTGCGGTCATTTACCTCATTATTGTTGTTTTAAGACTAATGCTTCAGGTTGATCAGTGATTCCAAATATAACGCATTTGTATACTGCTGTGTTTTATACACCAAAACTTTAATAGAAATAATTGTAATTTTACTTATACAGAACTATAATAGTACCTATATGAATTGCAAACTTTAGAACAGAAAATTCATAATAATTCACAAAAAAATGTAGCAAGAGGCTAATTATTGTTTACTTCTCTTTTTTTCTGAAAAATAGGTCGTATAGCAAAAGGTATTTTGGCTTTATACAAGTAGAAATTCAGGCTTGCAGTTCTTAGTATAATTAACTATACATTTTCAATACACATTTTTCGGATTGGAAAATTTTTGTTAAACGGTTAATTTTTTCAACAATAATAAATTTGTGGGAATTAGCTCTATAACATTTAAATGTATAGATACTGTAGCAGATCTGTCTCATACCATTTATTTGCTCTTTTTTATAATTTTAAGAGGATAATATTTATATATTATTTGTTTTTTTTTTTTTTTTTTCATTCTCTTCATATTTTTGGTGTTTAATGGTGTTCAGATCATATTTTGTTATAATATATTTCTCAGTCTATAACAAGATCAGTCCGCAATACCTGTACATTGCCATTTATTTTTAATTCAAAATAAAACTAAATTGACAAAATTAACGGTAAGAATTATTTTTTTTTTTTTTTGTGTATCTTTTCTACAAAATAAACAAATATTCAGGAAAGGTTGTAAACATTAAATTTATTTCGAGTTTTATGTATGATGCATATCTGCTACAGTCTGCATCATAACCAAAAAGTGACCAATGAAGGTCTGGCAATATTAATTTTGATATAAGGAAAAATAAAATATTTTGGATTCAAGTTTAGCATTAGTAGTAATTACACTCGTTATTCAAAATAATTAAATTATTGGCTAATATATTAATAAAAACATTTATTTTCAAAATTATTATTAATATTATTATTGCCGTTTGATATTACAAAAACACAGAACTATAATTTAAATATCAAAATGAATGTGTATTTATGTATGTATTTTACTTTTAAAATAGTATTCCAAAATGTAGCAAAAGCTTTAGTTTTTATTTTACATTGAAGTGGTTATAAAAGTTTTAAACGGTAGTTGAACTGTATTTAAACTGTATCTAAACTTTTTATACTGCATTTTGGAAGTCACCCAAACATTATGTTTTCTGTTTCAAATACAAAATGTATAATTATAAAAATAAATTTATGTAATTATAAATTTAATTAGCAATTATTATAATTTCTATAAAATTTTACTCTTTAATAAATAAAAAGAAATATTTCGATTTATTTGTCAGATGATCTTATTTGGTTCTTGTATTAAATATTATAGATTTTATATATGGGTTTAGAACTTGGATATTATATTTTTCTATTAATGATTTTTTTTAAATATTGGTACAAAAATTAGTAGATATTTTTGTTATATTTTTTAATCAGTATTTTTTTGGATTAATATTTTGAAAAAGCTTCACATTTAAATTTTTGGGCTTCTGTCACTGCTGTTTTCTTTAATTCACGATGATGGAAAGTTTTATAAACATTATTAGTGTATTTTGATATAATTATTAGTGTATAATAATGCAAATGTACATCAAATTCCCGGCCGAATTGTTAAATTGGTTATGTCATTTGATTGCAAATTAGAAAATCCTGGGCTCGAATCCCACTTAGGGCATAGGTTAAAGAAATTGTTTTTTGTCAATTTTTCTTTGAAATTAATTTGGGTTATAGCTAATTTAGATATCAAACAAACATAAGCGAACTCTGCTATTATAAAGGTGAAGTTACTCTACAAAATAAACGTAAGTTTTCCACATTTAAATTCGATAATATAGAGAAGAACTATTGTATGTGGTTTTATATGCCAAAAACGTCTCTACGTAAAACTAGTTAGGGTGTTCAATACTTTTGGATATTATAAAAAAATTATTAATAAAAAACAATATTTTTTGTTTTGTATTTGTTTAGTCGAACAAAATTAGATACAAAGCCATAGAATTATATCAAAATTGTATTTAATAAATATTATTACGTTTAAATTTTTAGTTGCATTTTATAACTCACAGATATATATTTAAAAAATCTGGTAATAAGTTATAAAATCAATAAAAATAAAAATCAGGATTCTAGATAGCCTAGCACTATAAATACCTACAGATGAGTTCAAGTAGTGTTACATGAACGATGAACAATGAATATGACAACGAACGAACGAATGATGAACGATAAACGATGAACGATGAACGATGAATGACGAACGATTAACGATTAACGATGAACAATGAACAAACACGAACGATGAAAAATGAACGAAACAAACCATTAAAAATAATTATTGCTATTATAAATGTATAGTTTAAATCCAAAATGGATATAGGGGAAAACAAATATCATTAGAAAATGTACCCTAATTTTATTAATATTTATACTGTAGCTATTTGATCTATATTTAAAAATAACCAATTTTAATTTAGTTTGAATACGTATTAGGATGTGCAGTATTTACCTATAAGCCCCAAACTGCACTCTGTTTAAATCTAAAAATACAATTAAATACAAACAAATCTAACATATGGAATGCAGTAATGTCTTTAACCACAATTAATGTTTGACATCAACATCACCAACTTTTACAATAATATCAGAATCTACTAAATGTCAAAATCCGAAATTGCTTATTATAACTTCTTGAAATGGAATATAATAGCACTTTAAAATCGTGTTCTTCAACTAAATATAAAGGATATTTCGAACCAAAATCACAATTTATTTTTAATGCTGAAGAAGCAAAAATAGCTGTATTTGTCCTGCAACAAATCCATCTGACAAAAGAAAATTATTACTTGCATAGAAGAAGAACAATGCTAAACAGTCTAACAGTAGTTTAAGCAATTCCTCATCATTCCAAATCATTCATTTTCTTTATGTTAAAAAAATATTCGATAATTCAGACTCATCATGTTTTGAATATCACAATTTAAATAGCAAATTTCATAATTCTTATTTTTTCCCCAAACTTGAGTTTGTGTCATAATCAATTTAAATAAATTGATAATTAAATAATTACATAGATATTGTCTAAATATTCTCTTAAATATTCAGAAGTTCAAGTATAAATCAAAAATACTGACAAACAGTTATATATTCTATATAGAGTCTGTAAGTATTATATTCGAAGAGTATATAGTGTTAACAAGTAAACATCAATTCAAACAATTCTATTTACTCTAATTTCATTGAAGATTTTCTTACAGTCATCAAATTCATTTTTGAAATGTAAAGCAATACTCTATTATATATTTATATATAGTAACATCACAGAACAGATTGGTATTTTGTCATTAACTGTAATTTTACTCTTGTAACTAAATCTTTACTTTATCCCATTAATCGAGTCGTCCTTTCGTTTGATTTTATTTTATTTTTTTTTTTCAATATTGTCGCATTTGTATACACAGTAAATTCTGTGTTTTCTTTTTAATTAATGTTTTATTCTTGGAAGATGTCGGGAGATTTTTTGGCCAAAACTTTATTTTATATATATATATATAAGTAGATATATATATATAATATGTACTTATGCATTACTTAATATTAAATACATATAATATATTATATTATTTATATTCATGTATAAGATATTATTATTGAAAAATATATTTTGGGTGTGTTTGTAAGTGATTAAAGGCCACTCAAGCAAATACAGAAAGGATATTTTTTAAGTAAATTGGTGTTATTAATTTTATTCTATAGGAATGTGACTTTTATGAATTGAACAATTTTACTTGAGTATTTTGTTTGAGGTTATAAAACGTTATATATACACGTTGTATATACCTACCATATCTATATTCAAATGTATAAGGGGTTTTAGTTGTGAAATATGTTTAGTATAGTTTGTATATTTTTAATAATGTTAGTTTTACATTGCGTTTTGAATCAAAATAAATTTCTACGCAAAATTTAATACAGTATCAATGTTAAATAATAATATTAAGGATTAAAAATTAAAATTAATGTTTCTTGTTTTTTGAATAAAATTAACAAAATTTACGTTCAAAATTAAATTGGTTTTTTGTTTCTATTTTTTTATTCCTTGTTTTGTTTAAAATTTTTGTTTTTATTTCATGTTTATAGAAAAACATTGAAATTGAAAGAGTATATGGGGAGAAAGGCATAAGGAGCAGCGTATATAAATGGGATGAAATAAAAAAAACAATATTGTTTAATAAAATTTAGGTGATTCTTTAAAGTCCTGATTTAATCTCCAGTGATATTTTAAAATGGTATAAATTTTTGAGTAAGTAAAGTTCAATGACTTATGAATCTTCTATCTTTGCATAAAAACAGTAACTTAAAATTATTTTCAATTACAATTGAATAAAAATGAGTATTTTTGAATATTGTCATTGAATTTTTGTTTATCTTTTAAAATATGTGTTTAATATATACAATAATGATTACACATTAAGTTGATATATATTTATATATATTGAAAATCGCTCGTAATTGTTATAGCCCATATTAAAAAGTAAATGCTATATAATGACTATAACTGAATTTCAATATTTAAAAAAAATTATTTAAATATATTTATTGCCTACGAAATTTACGCAAACTTAATTTTTTTAATTTCTCGAAATTTATTACTTTTATCTTTTAAATTTTTTGACAGTGTCTGATCAGTGTAGCAATTCTACTCAAAATGCATACTCTTATAATTTATGATTTATTTTAAATACATTCTTTTCACATAAATAAAATTTTAAAATTATCGTTATCATACTGCCATTTGTTCTACTTATAAGCATTTCTAATATGTTTTGTGTGGCATGAAAGTACAAATGATTATTTTCAAAATATTTTATAAACCGTTTTCAGCATTTGAATGCGATGTTATTGGTTTGGATAGTGTATTAAACATAAAACAATGAAAATAACATGTAAATTTTCCTCCGATATCTGACTTTGTCAATAAAATAGTTAAAATTATCAACTGATTAAAATATATCATGTCAATGTCCTACAGTAGTAAGTGACTAATTGTCAGGGTTAAGAAAACGATGTCCGTTTCGTTAATTATACATTCATTAAGCTTATATTAAGAATTACATATATATTTACTTTTTACTTAAAAAACTACAAAAAATATACGGAAAAAAGCTTTTAAGCTTACCTATAATATGGCAGGACCTGTTTTAATTTATTTTTCAATGAGTGTTTTACTGTAGGTATTGTAGTGTTTAAACTAACTATTTACAGTTCATAGCTTGAATTCCAATAGTTTGATTACATAATTTAGATTTAAAAATGAAAATCATATGTGACTTACAAAAACCAAACAAAATTACAATTTGGTAAAACTTTTATCTGCTTTAAAAAAGTATTTTAATAGCTAAAAATGGATTATAGTGTATCTATATAATGAACAAAAGCATGATACATATCATTCTTTTAATATCTAGATTATGAAACAGTCCTTGAACCGTTCTATTCAGACAAACTTTGAACTATCTATATTTTGGAAAAAAAATGAAGAAAATTGTATTAAAGAAAAAGGTAATGTGTTAAGCAGTAATGTAAGTATTATGTATCAAGCATAAAGTGTTAAATATAATTTATTTATACCATCTTGTTATACTAGAATCTCGATTTTCGAATATCGATTCTGTCTTAAAATGTTTTTCTGTAAAAATTTAAATATGATTTTATCAAGGAAAGTGCTTTATAGTTAACAATAACATTTTCCTCTGTATAAATGGTTAAACATTGCTTCAAACTCAAAATATTAGTAATTGTCAACTATAGGTAAAAGACCGCAAACGTGCTCTACAAATTTCTTCAAGCCAAAAGTCATAAATTTAAGCATTTATTGTAATTTATTGCGATTATTTTTAAGCTTTATTTTATAAAATTCAACCCTAAGTTTTTCTTTTCATAAACGCACATACCCAAACATTACCGAAATTTCAATAAGACTTTAATCGAAAAACGATAAGTCTGACATTAAAGATGTGTATGGTGAGCATCAAAATAATTTAAAAAAAAAAAATATTATGTAGCTAGGCAAATTTTTTCGATATAACAAATTTTTTTTTTTTACAAAAATGCCAGTTTTTGAAACAAAAATTTCAAGTTTGTTAAATATTACTCGAAAACGGTAAATATAATAACGGTAAGTATAATATTCACCTAACAATTACTGTTAATTAGATTCCTTATAATTTCACATAAAAAATTTCACATTGTTCTAGCTTGATAATTTCCGAGCTGTAGTTAATAAATTGTTAGATATTATTTTTCTAATCCAATGCCTATTATTTAAACCACGAGAGCCCACGTTAAATTATAAAGTAGTCTAGGCCAAATTTTTCCTAAAATTTCTTTACGGAATAACCGCTTAAAGGTATTTCAAAGTTAAACAGTACCAATATCAAATTGTATATGTTTTGAGATCATATCACAATCTATGTCTGGCATACACCATTACTTATAATTATATCGTTTTGATATTTTCATTAATAATTCGATTCTGTGCTGATACGTAACGTATGTTATATATATTATATATATATATATATATATATATATTATATAAATAAAATAAATAAATAAATAAAATGTTGTATATATGTGTAAAAAAATATTTACTATAATCAGAAATATTTAATATTAAAAATATTTACATTTTCAATGTAAAACCTGCATTTGAACAAATTCAAATTCATCGAAAATAAACCGTCTATCCATCTACAAAAAACAAAAAACAAAAATAGTATTAACATTCTAAAGTGTTTAACCTTATTACATACAACATAAATTCTGTAACAAAGCTTTTAAATCCCAACTATTTTCAAATCATTGAAAAACTAATTAAGATTAAAATAAGAATTACGAATAAAATATCGAATATCCTGTAGCATAAAAATTACCTGAGTCACGTTTCGCACAAAATTTTCTAAAATTTCCCTACATAACTTAGCAATATAACAACCCGTAAAATCTTCAAACATAATTTAAAAGTAATTTTTAAAAAGATCTTAGATTAGCCTCATATTTATACCATAAAAAAATAAAGTGATCCCATTTAATAAAGAGATAAAATAAACATAAAACTATTAAGGTAAAAAAAAAAAAAAAAAAAAATAAATAAATAAAAAAAAAAAATTAAAATAAAATAACTCGAGATCCTTAAATAAAATAAAATAAAATTTAATGTTTTTTTCTATGTATGTTTATTTTTTTTTTGTTCATGTACTCAAAATGTAATTTTTTAAGGATCCCAAAACGTGTATGGATATAATATGAGATTTATATTTTTTTTATATACTCAAAAATCAACCACTAAATACTCGTTATTTATGAAATTTTCATTATATGATAATCAAATACTTTATAAAAACCACTATTTAAGCTTTTTGATACACTGTTCTTACACCATACACACACACACACGTACACATACTCACATTAGCAAACTATCTATTTTTTATTTATAGTTAAAATTAATTTTTTTTTTCTTTTATTCTGATAAACGTTTACTTTTTTTTAGCACATATATTTTTAATACACACAATATAGACGAAATTAGATTGGTATATATATATATATATATATTGTAACCATCACGTTGGTCAGGGGCTGTATTATGGACAAAAAAAAATTTAATCCGTAGTTAGTTTGTAAATATTATACACAACACAATATTATACATTAGATATACAGAAGTGAAGTAGTAAGAAAGACAACATGAACAACAAAAAAAATTGTTAAACAAAAAATAGAGTAGAATACTTTTGGAGGCGATCATTTTTTAAGGAAATTTTCAATGTGCAAACTAAACAAACCGAATATTTGAAGAAAGCTTAAGGAATATATGAATTGTGTTTGTTCGGTCAATGTGATTATGAGGTAAATTATTGTTCAATGTGATCATGATGAGGTGAATTAATAATTAATTGGCTTTATAAAATAACAACAGTCTCGTGAAGTTAAATTTTAAAATTTTTAGATTTACTACCATGTAGCTAGGTTCAAAAATCATACTGTCATATTTAATGTTTAGAGCAAGCATATCAGAATTATATTAGAGACGAAAGCTTGCATTCATTATCAATATTTAGAGAGAGGCTAGTAGAACCTGACTTAATTAGAAAATAAAACAAAAAACATTCTGTTAGTAGACTAAGTTATATTTTGATTTGTTCACTAAACTGTTATAAACCGATCTAGAATGATCTAGAGTAAGACACAAAACTTTTTTCGGTTAACTAGTTTCCGTTAATTGAACTTTTTGTCCAAAAATGTTCGGATCGGTGTTCGTTTGATTGTCCAAAACAGTTCTAAATTGATCTTTTTTGTTCTGAATTTTTTTAAGAACAATTTTGGACAACTTTTTCAAATTTTGACAGTTAAACAAAGCCATTTGAGAGTAAACAAAAATTAGAAAAAAGTGTTCAAAAAAGATAAAAAAAAAAATGTTCTGTAGATTTTTGTGTTCTAAATAATCCAAAAGTACACAAAATAAGCAAATTAGACACATACGAGAGTTTAGCCATTTCGACGGTACAGGTAGACGATGAAAAAATGAATTAACGTAATGGGCCTTATTCTCAGAAGCGAATCACTTTTTCGCTACTTACCGGTAGAGCATCACATTGCATCACATTTGGTATTCTGAGAAGCGAATGATACGATATTTTGTAAAAATGGCAGAATTGCTCATTAAAACTGTCAAATTTATTTTTTTTTGTGTTTTGACATTTTTTATTTTAATTTTTTGTTTGAAAAGTGAAATTAAGTGAAGTTAAATTAAAATTTTATAACTATTAAAAAATGTTTTTTCTTTATATTACGAAACAAAATATAATAAAAAAAATATGTTCAATTATATTATTTGTTTTTTTGAATTCATTAAGCATTTCAGACTCTCGAAAGAAGCCTTTGCAATGATTATAGATAAATTAGACAATAATTTGAATCCTTCAAATGGTCCACATTCAGTAAAACTCATTATAAAATTGGTTGGAACATTGCGCTTTCTTGCTGAAGGAAGTTATCACAAAGGCTTTGAGGACGAGTTTTTGGTAGGTTCAGCTACATCAACTATTTCTAAAATATTAGCCGAAGTGTGTCGAGAATATATAAAATTTTCTGAAACCGAGTCCGAAGAAGAAAAATTATCCATAAAATTGAGATTTTATAATAAATATGGATTCCCAGGAATTATTGTATGATGATGGAACACATGTAAAAATCATTGCACCAACAAACATTCAAACTGCCTCCTATTTGTAACTTTTCCATAATTACAAATGTAAAATAATATTTAATAATTATTTTTAAATATAAATATATATATAAATAAAATGAATTCACTTGAATTTTACATTAATTATATATTTACTATTTCTCATTCGCCATCCTTTCACTACCTTTTTCTATAATGATATATTTATCGTTTTCTCTGACAGCGAACAAAAAAAATCGATTCTCACAATACCACGAAAATCGAAACGTTGCGAAAGAAACCGATCAGTATCGCTATTTCGCTTCGCAGAATACCAAAAATTAAATTTATCATATTTTTCAGTACGTACCGAAAAATTCGCTTCTCAGAATAAGGCTCAATATATAGTTAGTCACAAGACGCACAAGCACTGATGAAGGAAGTATGTTGCTTCCGAAATATCGATATTTACAATCAAATATTAAAAAAACTATTAGTGAACGGAAACCTGGCAACAATTAAATTATTTAATCCAAAAGTATTTGACATTTAATCGTCATTTTCCAACAAAGTTATGTCCGTTATGTCAGTCATTGGAAATCTATTGAAAAAACTTATTATATTGTTAGTAGAGTAGATAAAACATAGCCAGTACATTACAAAAATTAAAATATTATAAAAATACTAAGTTTACACTATAATTATGAAGTAAAAAAAAATAAATATGACGAAAGGAGAAAAAATTAAAATAAAGAACAGGAAAAGCACAAGAGGGAAAAAAATTAGATAATTATCGTCTAACTTACGTCATTACGCAGTCTACTTTTAACAGTTACAACAACGCTTATGTGGCAAAAAAAAATTTTTTGAATTATAATTGATTTCATTCTAGCGATTGGCTCAAATCTGCCATATTCTATAACAAAAATTGCAAACTGGAACATCTCACCAGAAAATTTGAAATTTTAGCTACTAATGTTTTTACTAAAAGTATCTGATGGATAGAAAAAGACGTCTGCATTGATCTAACAATCAGTTAATGATTTTAAGTTAATAAGTTTCATAAGATTGGAATAAGGTGGTTCTATAGAAGTCTAAGCAGATCATATCCTGATAAAAATCATAGTGTGAAACGCAAAAAATTAGGCTGAACAGATTTAAACCTCTTAATATCAGTCTAGTTATTGATATAGGTTTAAATCTGTTCAGCCTAATTTTTTGCCTATTAATATTAGTCTAGTTATTGGATGTCCGCCATATGCCCCACGGGTAGGGTTACATGATGAGTTATTGGATGACGATATTTGACCCTCATATTCAAGGTTAGTCCTCACATAGATAATATAAAAGTGTTTTGGGGTCTAAAAGTAAAAGTATACGGGTCAGAAACTTCTTTGGATCAACGTTTGATGAAATTTAAAGAACATTTAGATTTACTAACTATCTTATCATAATATAGCTTATTAAATTTTTATTAAATTAAGTATGACCCCAACATGTGGAACAGGACTTATTCTTGTAAGCGAAAAACCATTTAATTTGTAGCTATATTATAAGAAACTTACCAAGCTGAACTTTACCTGGAAGACTTGCGATGGCTTGCGATTTGAAAGTATTTATTCTAGGCCGCTATAAGAATTATGAGTTTCTGATTAAAATATGGTTAAACCATTTTATTAAAGTTTAAAGCTGTTGTAAGTTGAATTTTTATGTTCTTAAAAGTATAGGGTATACGCAATTATGATAACGTCAATATCGTACACAAAATTATTTAACTGGGAGTTTAAAATGCAGAACCAAAATATCAGTTCACAAACAAAAAATTAATAAAAGTTTATAAAATAAACTTATCAATCTGCGTATATCTGCACTATATTTCTTTACTATCCTTCTTTTGTTTTTTGTTTTTATTTAATCTTTTAAATGGCTTAAATTGTGCGAAGGCAGTTAGGATATGTATTCTATTATTGTGACCTCAAACACTTTTTTTTCCCAAATCAAAGATAATCATTAAAAGACTCTTCTAATTCTGTTCTTGTACCGGGGAAGAATGAAGTGAAGAACTGTGCCGACCTTAACGCACTAAAAACTTCCATTCTTTTGTTAAAATTAAAACTAGTCTTTAAGACTAACCATTAATACAAGTTTGGCTCTATTACTTCAGATATAAATGTCTGTATCAATATCTGTAAAAATATTCATAAATATCTGTATAAAATTTAAAAATAAAAATAAATAAAATAAAAAATATCTCTGATGAAACAAAATTCCATTAGGAATTAAAATTTTTTATCCTAACACAGTTCGAACGGTTTCGTCCGTTTAAGTGATCTAACAAAGTTTTGACTGTCAGCTAACAGTCAGATGTTGAGAGTGACGACTTTTATGGCTTACAGCCAATTTTTTTATTTCGTTTTTTATGAGAGGAACCCGTATGAATATCAGCACTGCGAACAAACCATGGGGCATTGACAATGTTTCGCAATACTTTGTTTTGAAATGTTTGGATAGTTTGAATATGTTGTTGTTTAGCACAACCCCATATTTGAATGCTGTATGCCCAGACTGGCTTTAATATCTTATTGTAGATCAAAATTTTGTTATACGTTGAAAGTGTAGATGTTCGCCCAATTAGCCAATACAAATGTTTGTATATCCAGTTCTAGTTTTTTCTTCTTGACGCGTTCTTTCCATCTAAGCTTTGCATCAAATGTCATACCAAGATATTTTGTATAACTTTGATATGGTATGATGACATTGTTTAATTTTACTGGAATGTGCGACTCAACTTTTTTATTTGTAAAGTTAACGTGCGTTGATGTTGCTTCATTCAGTTTAATTCTCCACCTTTTGGACCAAATGGAGATTTTGTTATTGGCTTGTTGCAATTTATTTGTAGCTTCATTTATATTTTTACAGACTGCTAATATAGCTGTGTCATCTGCAAAAGTAGCTACCATCGCATTTTCCATTTCTGGAATATCACAAGTGTATAGTACATAACAGTACGGGGCCCAGTCTACTACGTTGTGATACTCCTGCGTTAATATTTTGTAGAGCAGAGTCATCTTCTCCTTGTTTAATTTGAAATAATCGCTTTGATAATATGACGAGATCAAAAATAAAAACAAAAGATATAAGAAGGAGTACTGAAACGATGGATTTAATATTAGAGTATTTAAGTCCCAAGAAGATCCCAGTTATTTAATTAAGCAGAATATAGTGTAAAAATAGTAATAGTCGTTTTCCGAACAAAAACAATCAAATTATTCAAACACCACACTGAATTAATATTTCAAACCCAAACTATAAGATTGCCCTTTTCCACACAGTATATTTTCTTTCATATCACTTCTCTTACTTTGTATTCTTATTTTGTAGGTAAACAAAATCCTTTTCATTCCTTTTTGTTGCAATTATTTTGTTTTTGTGTTATAGCTTAAATAAATTTCCTTTCGGCTATTTGGTATATAACAGTAAATTCCACTAAGGTAATTTTTTGGAAAATTGTCGTAAACAACAATAAACTTAAAAAAAAAAAAAAAAATTAAAGACAAAACAAAAAAAAAAAAATTAGGTAAAGGATCAACGATAGATGAAAAATGAAGATGAAAGAAGGTAAGAAATATCCAATAATTAAAATCTGCAAGAAAAAAAAAATATAACATAAACAAAAACAACAACGTATAAAAACAGCAATTTAATTACATTTTAAACACTTAACTTTTGCAATTTATCGTCCTGACATAGTATCCTTGAGCTCTAACCGTGTATATAAAATCAAAAGAAATAGTAGAATACAAGT
Organism: Argyra leucocephala; assembly: GCA_963942445.1. Taxonomy (NCBI): domain Eukaryota; kingdom Metazoa; phylum Arthropoda; class Insecta; order Diptera; family Dolichopodidae; genus Argyra; species Argyra leucocephala. The sequence continues at coordinate 20,559,009 of OZ012677.1, read as the reverse complement.
AAAATTGTTTTTTTTTTTTCTTAGACAACAAAATTCATTTTAAGATGTTCAAATAGAAAGAAAATTACCTTAAGGGCATTTACCTTTTACCACATCTGATATTTATACTCGTATCTATGCACACAATTGTACTAAAATTCTATATAATGTACACATGTACTAATTCAAATAAAGAAAGTTTATTTAGGCTTACAATTATTAATGATGTTGAATAGACAGAAGAAAATCTTCAAATATATTCTCTTAACAAATTTTAGAAAAAAAAAAAAAAAACAAAGTGGCCCTTTTTCTGTATCTTTAGATTTCTTTAATATTTTGTTATTAAAATTAAAATGAAGAATAATTTAAAAAAAAATTTAGTTAAATTTAAGTGAATATTTTTAAAATGAAAGAATTTATCTTTGTTAGGAGATATATTATAAATTTTACTTATGATCAACAGTGTAAAATCAATTATAAATTAGGATACCCCACTAGCTGGTGGTCACTACTTTTAAAATGAAAAATTCTACGTAAGTGATTTCCTTCACATTATATCAATTATAATTATTTTGTTTAGAGTAAAATTAGTATTTTTTTTATACATAGACAAAACCGTATGTGGGGATCTTTTATACCAATTGGTACGTTTGACTAGGTTGGGAAAGAAGGGAGGGTAAAAAGGAAAGCAGATAATTACAAACAACGGTGTTAATGTTGGTTTTGAAATTATGTAGGTCATTTGGTTCCATATACGGAATGTTGAGGTTATAAACAAATTTATCTAACTTACGTTTTGCCATCTTGGGCTTTCTAAGGTTTAGAGATGAGCACATACAGCCCTTCGTGTCATTAATAACTAGTTAACTTTTGAAATTTATCAAAATATTTTCATGCCTTACTATAGAACCGCGCCAGCGCATATGTGAGAATTATACCCCCTGTTGTGTTGTATGAAAGATTTATAGATTTTACGGTTAAAAAAACCTAAACATTTGGCTGCGTTTTTTACAACATTGAATACATGATCATTCCAGATAATTTTTCAATTTAATTGCATACCTATTAGGCTTAAGCTTTCAAACTGCTGAAGTTTATCTTGCTAAAACAAAACATCAAGACCAAAAATTTAACTTTTTTGGTAGATAAATACAGCTCTGAGTTCATAAAATGTTAAACCGAATGGCTGAGGGAACTGACCATGATATTTTTTTTTATTTATACAGTTTTAGATGTTGCTTCAGATTTTTAATAAAAACGAAGTAGAATGTCAGTAGAGTGCTGTCGTCTGCAAAGCTGTAAATTGGATTGAAAGTTATTTGAAGCCAGTCATTTTATATAAAATGATTGTAGGTTAGGGTAAGGAGAAAAATATTAGGATGGAAATGGGACGATTGGAAATAATTCGTAGATAAATTGGAGACGAACATAAACAGCCTCGTACGCCTACCCATATGTGAGAATTATAGTTTATCTTAAATCTTTATCTACGCGATATAATATATTTTATAGATATATTTTATAGGTCTGTATAGATATCAAACAGATTTCTGAGAGAAAAGTAGGTAGGTGATTTTACAGATTTGCGTGCAACAATGAACGCTTTAAAAATCTAATTCAAGTTACTTTGAAAATGAGATATCAGTTTCTTGAAAAAAAAAATATTCAAAATTTAACTGATCGAATTTAATTTTCTAGACTTGTTGTTGTTGTAGACATGTAATATTAACTTGTGGAGAATTATTTTGAAAATACAGCCTCATTTTGTATCTCACTCACTCTCACTTTCACGTAATATTCTTCACTCACCCTTGGAGTTATTTTACATTCTGTATCTCGAAATAATTTAGGGGAGTGTAAGTGGAAATGCGATTGGAAAGAGATGTCAAAAAAGGTTTGTAGATGAATATTGAATAGAATAGAGTCAATGTATGCGTATTCAATCAAATCAACATACATGACTTTAATTTTACTCTCACTCAATGTACATATAAATAAAGTTTTTATTTTAATTTATTTCAATTTAGTTAAATAAAAACTTAAGAATTAATTTTTACACTTTTTAACCTACTTTACATTCTCTTAATTTTTATTTTATGGACTTATAATAATGACTATGCCACTAACACGTCACGAAAGAAAAGGAGGGAAGTTTTTCTTCGGATATCTTTTTTATAGCTTTTGGTTTTCCATCCCAAAGCTATTCCGGATATCATAAAAAACTGTGCTTTTACTTTTACCAACCAACAGGCACGATAGTGTATTCTATAATCTTTTAATTTATTAGCAAACATTCTTCCCCTATCGTCCGATATGTGACGATAACGACTGTTATATGACTAATAATATCGTGTATTATTGCATATTTATAAGCGTTTATGTAATTTATATATGTGTATTCATATTTATATATGTATACTACAATAATGTATTAACAGATGTATATTCAATAAAATATTTACAAATATTCAATAATATAGATAATAAAGTAAGATTTTAAAGTAAAATTGTATTGTAAAATGGAAGTTATACACATATTTCCTAACATATTTTTTTTTAGTTTTCATTTCGTCACCTACTTACAACAAGTGAATAAATTACAGTCATAACATAATATAAAAACTATTCTGTTTTTTATTAAGTGAGTTAAAGTGAGATACAAAATGAGGGTATAATTGTCATTAAACACTCTTTTATCGCAAATCTTAATATAAATACATAAATACTCTTAATAGGTACTGTAATATACATATGTACTTGCAAACATTTTGCAAAGTCAGCCAATAAATTTTTCTAACTAGATATATATCTGAGATAAATAATCACATCGTTGTATGTACTTAACAAAAAAATGGAGTAGTAGATTACCATGAATACTAGTTTTTCACATCGTTGCAAAACAAATTCAAAAAACCGTTAATGTTGCTGCTGCATTTGGAACTGATTTGGCACTTTAATCTGGCGTGATTTATTCAATTATTTCAAATAAATGATCGGACGTTAAAATTTTACAAATATGAATTTAGTTTAGTTAATGAATATAGGTCATCCTTGCGGGTAGAATTACTTTTTTGACAGGTGCCAATAATTGTTACAAGCATATATGTCTCTAAGTGCTACCTCAACTTTAATTTTCGATTCGTTTAATCTATAGCTACAATGAAGTTTTCAGGCAAATGTGCTATGGCAGCTTAGTTCTCCTTTTTGATTATTATACCTTGGATTTAATTATTCGTTTTCAGTTTATTACCATTATGAAAATATAATACTAAAACAATATTACTTTATAGCCAGAACTTTGTACACAACATTTTTTATTATAATTAAAATTTATTTTTTGGTTTCAAGTGATATGAGGTAATATCATAAAATACACATATTTTATACACGTTTATTGTAATATGATATTTATAATTAAAATTTAATACATGTATGTAATATATTTTACTGAATTTCGTATGAAAAAAAAAAATCAACAAAATTTCACATAAAAAAACATTTTGCCAAAATGAAATCAATTGAAGTGTTTATTTTTTTCAAGGACGTTTATAATTTTTTTTTTTTTTTTCAATAAGAAATTTTCATTGTATTGAAATTAAATAAAGAATCGTTTTTCATTTTTATTTTAAATTTTTTATTTTTTTTTATTTTTCGAAATGGTAAGGGTGACCTTCAGTTCTTTTTAAAAAAAAATAATAATATAACATGTATTTAACCCTAGAGAGTATAGTAGATCGTGTTAGTACCTATCTATTTTAGGATTAAAATGTTAATAAAAATTTTTTTTAATTATTATTAACTTTTTTCCAAATCTTCGGACTTTTTCAATTTTGATATTTTAATTCAAAAAATAAAAAAAAAAGTGAAATTTAGTTTGTAAATATGTTGGTATGTATTTTAATTTAAAAAACGTATGCTTACTAATGCCTGAAAGTCTGTGTATGGAAATATGAAATTGAATTGATAAGATGAATTACGATATTGATACCATGAATACAATTTCGCAATTTGGCAATAGTTCGCAATAGTTGTAATTCGAAAATGGTTTTAGTTTTATTAAATGCAAATTTTATGACATATCTTAATAGTTTTTCATTCTTTACTAAGTTTAAAAAACCAATAAAAATTATTCCTAGGAAATGATGAAATGACTAAACTGTTATTTACCTTGCAAAATATAAAGCTAACACAACATGTTTGGGTCCTTAATATGTTTTAGAATGTTGTTGTAGTAAATTTATTTTTGGATATTGTATTTTGTCAATATTAGAAAAATCTTTATTAGAGTTACTATAATTTTGTAGCAGAGGTACGATACGTATTGTCCACAGCTATAAGTCATGTGATATAGATAAAGAAAATTCAGACAAAGTAGGCATTTCCTATAGGAAAATTTTGCAGGGTATTTTTTATAGTTTCAAGTTATTAACTAGCAGAATTACAAAAAAATTTAAAATATACCAAACAAAACAGGAATAAATATAATCAATAATAAATAGTCAGTCAAAAAAGTTTAAATCAATAAATATAACTAACATCTTTTATTTATTGGGTTTTTTATTACTGCTCTGAAATACTTTGATTAAAACTACAAATTCTACTAAAGATTACTTAGGTATATTACTTATTAACTATTTTCCTAACTATATGACGTTAAATATTTAATGAAAACACTTAGTTTCCTGTGATCTACGTAGGCGCGAATACTCGAGCTTTCATCTACTTCTCTGTTTTGTCGCTTAAAGAAAGGTAAAGTTTCAAGTTCCTGGCGAACGTTTCTATTGCGTTAATGTCAATTTCTGAGTTATGCAATGCATTTACTTGGAAACATTTGTATAACTTTTGCAACTTATAGTATCGCATTTAAATAGAAGATGTGAGGTGAAGACCTTTTTCCGTAAGCAAAAACTGGTATAATTTGTGTTGGACTTAGCAATTTGGATCAGATATACTTAGCAATTTTGAACAGATATTAGTGTTAATTGCAACCAACGTTCCCTCTAAGCTGCGCAAGTGCGCAATTGCGCACGGATTTTTTTTTAATTGCGCATTAGAAATTTTATTGTAAATATTAGTTATTTAAAATAATACTTCCCTAGTAGGCTGTGCAAATTGTTATCGATTTAAATAGTATAGTCAAATTACTCAGCAAAATCGCAGCAAGATCGAGAAAATTGTACAGAAACCATTTCTAGAATAAAAGTTGGTAAAAATAACATCAAAATTTTAATAAATAATGTTGTTCTTACCATTAAAATGAATTTTTCAATGAACTCAGTCCAACAAATAAGAATGGCACAATTCTATTGCTTACGAGTGCATGAAAGTACTGATATTTCAGTTTACAAAATGTTAATTATATTTTATGCAAAAAATGGTACTGTTAGCATCCGATGGAGCTGCAGTAATGTTGGGAGCCTATAATGGAGTTACAGCACTATTGACACAAGAAATTGGTTACTTAATTTCACAATTTGTCACGCATGATGCCTGTAAGGGTATACTTCTTGTTTCCCAAGTAGAAACATTATTGCGACATTACAGCTGTTAAAAAACATAGTTTTGAAGAAATGACAAGTTTAAGGTATTGTGAAGTTTTGATGTTCCGGCTTCTTAATGAAATACGCTGATTTTCTCGTAATTTTGCGATTATGCCGTTTATTCGGAACTATGATGTCTTAACAGAATATTGTAAAGAAAAGATTGATAGTTCCAATTCAGTTGATCCAATCTCAAGATATTGCTTAACAGCTTTAGAAATATATAGTATATATATATAGTATATCATTGATTGCATTGCATTGATTGCATGATGTTTTTACCGAATTAAAAAAATCATCAAAATATTTTTTAAAAAAAAACTGTCACCTATATGGAAGCGCATCAATATTCTAAATTGATTATCACAAAATGAAGAAGTCAGTGCCTTGGTGAAATAATTTACTTAAATTCTTGAAGATAAAGTTAAGATAATATCATCTGGGATAATTATATTTGTTGAAAAGTTCTGCTACCATTTGAATAAATGATTTCCTGATGCTGACATGGATCCTTAGAAAGCTTTTGATTAAAACCTATTCTCGACATAGTTTTCAAAATATAACAATTTTGTTTGATATATGTGGAACCTTTTAAGTGTCGAATGTTGATTGTGAAAGAGAATTTAGCCTGATAAATTTGATTAAAATAAAATTTAGAAATAGGTTGGTAGTAAATCATTTGGTTAACTTAAAAAGAAAAACAAAGACAGGAGAGAAAAAAAATAGTAATGTAATATGTAATAAATAAAAAAAAATTTAAAAACAATGAAAAAATTTAAAAAACTGCAATAAAAAACTTTTATTTTTTATAAAATATCTAATTTACCAAATTTTTGTTTAATTTTTTAAATAATTTCATAGCGCAATTTATTTATCTTTTGCTCAACTAAAAAAAAATTAGAGGGAAAATTGATTGCAACGTATCCTGTTATTAATCATATCTGTGTGTTCTGACTTGGGCTTGCTCCCTTTGATTACCTCATACTCATATTTATTGGAAATATAGACTCAAGAGCTTAATTTTGAAGTTATTTAATAACTTATTAGTTATACAAGATTTTTAGATAATCCAAACTATTATGCTGGATAAATTTGGATTAAATAATATCTTATAAAAAGCGAGATTTTGAACACAACTCGTTGTGAAATATTGTATTATGTTTGCATATAACATTATCCTGAAATCTTATGTAATTATTAGCTTAATTGTTATAATTATTATTAGCTTAATTTGTAACTCTTATTTCGTTGTCAAACCCAATAAATATAAAAACAAAAATTGGTGATTATGTGACTCTAAACCAGTATACTTATTATATATTTTTGTATTAACTCACCAGTATCTTATGGCTTATTTATTTAGATTTTTAAAAAAATTTTCTAACTTAAGAACAAAACCAAACTAAATGTTGACAACAGTTGCTAGAAACATAAAAATTGTTGCCTATTTTTATACGAATTTATAATTTGAGTGAATTCCATATACAAAATCAAACAAATAAAACTTTTCGAATATATATTAATAACAACTTTCGCAATTTTATTAATACTGTATATACCTACAATAAAATATTGTTTTTCAGTATTTTACTATATTAGTTTAGTACTTAAAATAATATTTTTTTTCTTCATTTTATTCATTTGATTTTTGCCAACAAACCATAACCGCTTATTTCAACATAAAAAAGATCGACCGAAATAAATAAATTTCGATTTCCGAAATGAATACCATATTCAGAACATTCTAAAGTATCTCCTGACAAAATTTAGTTTGATTTTGATAACTATAAGGTATATTTTCCCTAAGTTACATCACTTATATCAATATGATCTAAAAAAAATATTTTCTGACATAATCGCTTATACTTAAAATATTTCAAATATTATGGCTACAATATTATTAGCCATAAATCAATAAACGGAAAATAAGTACATTTGAATGTACAAATTTTCAAACACATTGACTGTTTAACACGTTCGTGTTAATGCATGCTGATGCATTCAAAATTTCGATACCCAGATTGGTAATGAATGTTGTAACACTCATAAGTTTACACTTCAATTTTACAAAAATGATAACTCTTTTTATATTTTTACAACTTGCGGATAAATTTAGAAACACCCAATTTAATATCTGTCAAAATAAATAAAAATATAATTCTTATCCAGGAGCTTCCCAATTTTGAAATGGCCAAATTGAAAATTAATGCTATAGCATTCAAAGTTTTCATATAAATTGTGTAGGTTGAGAAAAAGTGTGTTTTTGAGATGAATATTTTTAAATTAGGTATAAACAAATAGCTATGAAAAAAAAATTACATATTTTTAATTTTTTATTATCATTTAGGACTATTTACGATTATTTAGGAGTTCCTATGAGAAACATATGGCAAAAATTCAAAAAATGTTCGAAAGCAATGATGAGAGTAAAATTGAAGCAACATTCAGATTCAGATTCAGATGAGAGCACTGTTCATGACTTTGTTGAAGAAACTGAATATTCACATAAGAGTAATTTAGACGATTTTTCTGATGATGACATTGACGATTTGATTTAGTTGCTGGTCCGGAAAGTGATAATAATGAGAATGAAATGGAAGAAGATTGGGAACAAATTTTAAAATAAATACAAAATTTATGATGATCACGATGAGACACCACATTCTTCTAGAAATACTTCTATCTATCTATCCCAAATCAAAAACACGCCATTATGGAATGGACTGCATTGCCAAAAAATTACAAACGAAAAATATTTCTTACACTGTAGAAATTACACTGTAGAATTACTCCAACAAAATTAAGAAACAAAGCTCATTCAGATGTAAAACATATCCTCATAAACCAGTTTTATGTCCCCAATGCTTTGAAAGTTACCATGAGAATTTATGATTCTCCAATCAAAGTTATGGTGCTAGTAATAACGTGATGTTTCTATATTAATGATAAAGATATTATTTTTGTTGTAACCTTCAATATTTTTACTTTAATCGTTCTTATTTCGTAAATTTATGTGTATTTTTTATTTTTCCCCAATTGTTATTTATATTTTTTTTTAAATAAAACAAACTGAATTCTATAATTCGCTTAGTTTTCTTTCAATTGTATTTACCGTTATCTTTATTAACATTCTGTAATACTTTGGTGCCTTTTGGAGATCAATCCCGTTGGATATACTTCACTGAGTAATGATTGTTATAAAATTCATTTTCATATTCATAATGAATTAATACAAATGACTATAGCAGTCAGGATGTTATAACATTCATTTTACAGATGAAGGCGAATATGCTCCTGATATGGAAATGAATGCTATAGCAACCAATTTTTTTTTTTTTCAAAATTCTATATTTAGTTCTTGTGAATTCTAAACATTATGCAAAAAATCCCATGATCATTTCTCTCAAACTTTAGAAGTTATAACTAGTGTGTTTCTGAGTGGCTCAAGCAAAAAAAGGTGTGCGCAAATGTGAGAACTTATTTTACTTAAACAATTTTTACAAAATTTTGTTTATTAATATTAACATTAATTTACAACAACGTAAGCGGTTTAAACATAACATAAGTGGCTACGACTTGTTGCAGCAGAATTTTACATTTGAACATTTTAGTCAAGTAATAACAATCATTATATCTTTAAAAACCATGTATTTTTTGTATACAACATCCAATAGAGATCTCAGGTGCCTATTACACATCATTCTTTTCATCAATCATTCATCCATATATTGTCAATATATGGATGAAAAGAATGATGACCGATTACACATCAATCATTCACACATCAATCTTTTTACCCATATTTTGACATTTTGCAAGGACAACCTGTGGCAGTGTTATGAATATATTGATAATTTCGAAACATATGAATATTAAAAATATAATTTTTAGGGGAATGTTTTTAACTTCAATTTAAATTGAATTTTTAAAGTAAAGTAAAGGGTATAAAAAACAATAAATTATTTTTTTGCACATTTGAATAATATATCAATCGTTTTTTTTACAATAATTGCTATAATTATTCAAATTAATATAAAAATTATTCTTTTTGAATTACATCACAAATTAATATTATAACTTTATCTGAACATTCCCCAAAAAGCAATTTTTTTTTGCCTCAGCTGAACTTGTCAAAAATGATTGATGACATGATTGATGGGAATTTTGTTTGCATGATTGATGACATGATTGATGAGAATAGAACCGCCATCAATCATTTCTCATCAATCAACGGTCAATATATTGACAATATATGAATGAATGATTGACGAATGATTGATGTGTAATAGGGCCCTCACACACCATTACACGTTAATGTTACTAAAATAATATTACATGCCTTTTAGGGTTAAATATAAGCAATAAAACACGAATTGAAGAAAGCTGATTATACAGATTCACATCATCATGATGCTTAACACAAACACAATAACATGAAAAGAATATTCATAAATAACCGTTTAATTTACATGCATGTAGGAGCATAAAAATAAAATCCCTTCTTCATTGAAATTTTTCTCTTATGATGTGTAGGTACATAATGTTATTATTTAAAAAAATAAAATAAAAAAATCTAAATAAATATTTTTCTTTTTAGTTTTTTTTTTTTTTTTTTTTATTGTTATTTTTTTGTTTAGTAAATTTAGAAAATAAATCCTTTAATTTTATTTTTTTTTTCTTTTTTTAGTTTCCTTCATTCATAAGCACACCAACACACATTTATAAACATCAAATGTAATGATTAAAATGATAATAACATTACATTTATGTACTCATACTGTATTTAATATTATAATACACATGTATTTTTATATCTCATACTTAAAATATTTAAGGTTAAGTGAACCATTTTTGCACAATTTAGCAAATTCATCGAATTCATTGATTCAAAAAAAAAAAAATATAGATTATAATAAAAAAAAATTCTTGTATTTTACACAAGGATATACAAGATGACTATAATATAAAACCAAAATAATATCCTTGTATTTAAAATTCAAATAAATAACTACAACAATTATTATTATATTTATTCATTTTTCTAATATATTATTATAAGAGTATATCACCATATAATACATAAGGATATATATATATATATTTTTAAGGACATCCTTTAACCTTTTTCTAACAGATAATGATATAAAGGCAACAAAATACTTTTAACAAAATTAAATCCTTTCCTTTGTTACTGTTATTGTAGTTATTTTTATTGTAGTTACTTTTATTGTTGTAGTTACGAGTAAATTTAAAATATTATAAATCATAATAAAAATATAAAAAAAAACAAACACAACAAAATCAACCATCCGATCAGATCATTAAAGTTTGATATTAAATGAAAAGAGAAAAATAAATATTTCATGATATTTTTATTCCACACTTCGAGGTGAATTCATTTTTTTACATGAAGTTGCTTGAAGCGAAAAACTTTTGCTATGACACACATCAATACAAAACCTTCAATTTAAATAAAAGAAAAATTAAGAATAAAAAAAAAAGAAAAATTTCTATTTTTAAATTTAGAAATAAAAAAAATAACAGTGTTAAATAATTTTTAAATAAATAAATTCGGATCGACATAGTTTTTTTTTTGTTATACTAAGTGATTTTTATAGAATTTAATGCATGTTCTGTTTCCTGCTTTACTTTTTGTCATAGTACTATTATTGTCTTGTTTGTTGGCTGTTGTATTGCGAGACCGGGTTGAGCCTTCTTCAGCAATCCATTCATAATTTTGGTGGTCGATTATCACTGATAAGGTAGTTTTTGGTAGTTTTTTTCATTCATCGATATTATCTTATTCACTCAAATTCACTCCAGACATTTTGAGCCTTATATCCGCCTTATATGACTGATGTGTGTACTCTGATATTTAATATATAAGAGGGCATAAGGATATTTAATAAATTTTCATCTAGATGGTGCTGATGTAATTGTGGTTCGATACTGTATCGCATAAGAAACCAGGTAAGGTTAATGCTCATTTATCAGTTTTTGTTTCAATATTTAGGTATTTGTCAGGCTACATACACGGTTATTTCGGGACAGTAAATTTTATGCAATTGCTCGATAGGTTGAATTTTTGACTACCAGATTGCAGCTCATCGAGTTTTTGAATACCACCAAATATTTTGAATTTCCTACTAATATCTACTCATAATTCCTACTAATTTCAGTTAATCGAGTTTTTGCATAGCACCACATATTTTGTATTTCCTACTAATATCTACTCATAATTGCTACTAATATCAGATCATCGAGTTTTTGCATACCACCACATATTTTGTATTTCCTACTAATATCTACTCATAATTCCTACTTATATCAGATCTTCGAGTTATTGCATACCACCACATATTTTGTATTTCCTACTAATATCTACTCATAATTGCTACTAATATCAGATCATCGAATTTTTGTATACCACCACATATTTTGTATTTCCTACTAATATTTACTCATAATTCCTACTAATATCAGCTCATCGAGTTTTTGCATAGCACCACATATTTTGTATTTTCTACTAATATCTACTCATAATTGCTACTAATATCAGATCATCGAATTTTTGTATACCACCACATATTTTGTATTTCCTACTAATATCCTTAATTTTTTTTACAAATTCTCGGTTTTATTGAAGGAAGAGAATTTTTGAATATCATATTTCCTATGTATTTTGAGTTAGTGCAACAATATTCACCCATATTCTTGACTACTCGTCGCGTTGGTGATCGGGGGCTGATCTGCACCCACGAAGGGATCTGTGAAGAATTTCGTTATGTTGACTACCAACGAAACGAGGTTTTTCACAACTATAAATTTTAAATTAAAAGAGAATTATAAATTTATTAGGGGAGCTGGTTGATTTTTCGTCGCTGATGCGATGAAAGCCTGTCTTCAAGGGTATGGGTGAATACGTCAAAGAAAAATTTAGATAAATATCGCTGGATGTAGTCTACATTGAAAATTAAAATAAAGCCAAGAAAAAATTGCTCATTAGCCCTGTAGGACTTTCTCAAAATGTATGAAGGGTGTGGTTTAGTGGGTAAGAATCCCACACGCAATTTCAAACTACGTGGCTCATTGTGGCCTTTGAAGATGTCCCACCAGCCTGCGTATAAACAAAAAATAAAAAATATTGTGATTTCGATTTTGGCTTAGCCAATTTTGTATCCAGCATTTATTAAATTTTTTTTTGTTTTAATGATTTTTTCCATTATCGGAATCCATGTTATTCTTCGGTAATTTTTGTATCAGCAGTTGTTTCTTTGTAAATATATGATTTTTATATAATAGTACACGTTACAAGCGTATTCAACGATAGTTAAATAAATCATTATTTTCGTTTTTGAGTAGCCTCAAATAAGAGTACTACTTTTCTACTGTTTTTGGAATTGATTCAACGAATCGGTTTCTATTTTTTTCATGTATGTTAACTATTTTGGGTTCCCAAAGCTTTCTAGTTACACTCAATATTTTCGAAAATAACTTTTTCCATGCTTTCTGACTGTTTGTTAATCAATCTGTCATTATCATCTATCATGTCAATGCCCAGCAGATTTTTGGTTTAATATATTTACTTGTACCCGGCATTTTGATCGCAGTATAAATACAAAAGTTAACTATATATTACAATTTCCAATTAAGTCCACGATTATCCGTTAATTCTTCGCTTTTTGTTTAACCTTTAAAACCACTTATCTTTTATCAATAAAGCATTTTGGTTCTACTTTTGCACCACGTAGTAGTTCTATTACAAAATATCACCTCTTTTCATACTAACTATCCATTTTGAATTTAATTCGATTAAATAAAAATAATTTAAGTATAGAAATACAGAAAGTTAAGAGTATATTGTACGCCCGTTTTTTAGGTATGTATTTAGACAACCACCAAACTTAGAAAATTCACATTATCAATAAAAACATGCAGTTAAGAAAAAAACTCAGTCAACTTTACTTTTTAATCTTTAAACTGGACCCTACTAGTCATATAACCGGTAAGATTAATATCCGGTAAGATTAATGAAGTATCCAACATTACGACCAATATTTTTTTTTAACACAACATTATCTAACATATTAATATGCTAATAATGTCTGTAAGGTGAATTTCGGTAAAACGCCGTAACAGGAAACCAAAGTTTAAATGTTAAGCTTTTTCAAAATATTACTGCAAAAATTACAGATTCAGAAATAAAAAATAAAATTAAAAAGTACTAATTTTTGGGTCCATCTTTCAAATAAATTATTTATAGAAAAACATATCCAAGTTCTAAGGTCGTATCCCACGTAACAATTTTATTGATATAAGACTCTGGCGCACTCTTATAACACTATTATAAACACTTTTATAGCAGTATTTGAAAGCTCCGCAATTGTTCCGAAATGTTATAAATAGGTTGTTATAGCACTAAAATTGAGAATCTTATATATAAGGCACCGACGCAATTACTCTGATATTTTCATAGGATTAGTATACATATCTATTAGTGCATCTATATGTTTTTATTTTGAATTGGAATTCATTTGAATGAAATAATTTATGTTTTGCGAGAGTGAGAAAGATATTATTTTTTATTTTGAAATAACAATTTTATGGAGTATATATTTATTTGATGAAAAAGAGAGATAGATATTAATTACATATTTTTATATTTGTATGTAAATGATTTATAATATAAAAAATGCCCTTCAAAAATAACGAATTTTTAAATAAATAAAAATATCTTTTTAAATTATGCATACCTCCAAAAATTTTCAAATGCAAAAACTTACAATTTTATGATGAATCTATTTCACAACATATATTATATTTACAATAGCAATTGTGACATAAAATAAAATATTTATAAGATTGTTTTTATTAATGTAATGTTAAAACAAAAAATATATATATATATATATAATAAAACTTGTTCACTTTTCGTAAGTTTTTCTTTAAGTGTTGATTCCATATACCATATACTCCAAAAGAGGCTAAGCGAAATAGAGGCATTATGTATGTCACTAAAAAAAGAAATTTCGGCATTAAGAGCAGAAAACGAAGCTTTGAAAAAAGGAGAAAAACGTAATGCACCAAATGAAATCATCGAGCAAAAAGAATATTTCACGGATGAAGATGAATTGAGCAGAGAAACTGACTGGCTGCTCAAAAAAAACAAAAGATCAAATAAAAAAAGAAAAGCTACTTCTTCACCTGAAGTTGAATCGTCACTATCTGGTTTAACAAAAACCTATTAGGAAAAAAACTCCAAAACAACTGAATTTGTGAGCAAAAGGAAAACCAAAATTCCACCTCTAATCATAAGTAACATAAATGATTTCAAACCATTAAATAAAATGCTGCAAGCTAAAAATATAAAATATGAAATAAAATTGCTAAACAATAAGCAGCTGAAAATAAATCTGGAGACGGAAATGGATTATAGAAATCTATCTAAAGATCTCAATGATACCAAATACGAATGGCATACTTATGAAAGCAAAATAAATAGACCAATAAAAGTCATGGCACGCGGCTTGCACCAATCTTGCATGCCAGAAAATATAATAAGTGAGCTTCATAATAGGCAATTCAATATCATCAATGCAGTAAATATGATAAAGAAAGTCAAGGAAAATGATAAACAGGTAACTGTTAAACAGCCAATTTTCATGCTTACCTTTGATAGTAAGGAAGACATGAAAAAAATTTACGAAATCAATCATATTCAAAACATGATAGTTTATATTGAACCTCTGAGAAAAAGCAAAGATATTCCTCAGTGCAAAAGATGTCAGCGTTATAATCATACGCAAAAATTTTGTAATAGGGAGCCTATATGTGTGAAATGTGCTGGTAAACATTTAACAGCAGAATGCGATAAGCTGAAAACTTCACAGCCAAAATGCTCCAACTGTCAAGAGTCTCATCCAGCAAATTACAGAGGATGTCTTATTGCCAAAGAACTTCAGAAAAGGAAAAACTCTGTTTACCCAAAGTTAGTTCAAAGGCAACAACCAAGAAAATTTATATCAAAGAAAGTAATAAAGGGAGTAACTTATTCTGCCATAGCAAAAGACAAACTCAATGAAGATGCCTACCAAAGCAATAAAAATATGAAAAAAAATCGAGATTTCACTGCTGATGAAACACCTAGAATAGCTTATTCATCAAATGCAAATAATCAAACGCCGAGAAGAACTCGTTCGTCAAACAATCAAATTCCGAGAAGAGCTCGTTCAACAAATACGAAATTGATTGCAGAAAAAGAACAGCACGGAACTATATTAAAAACAATGGAAAAACTAATGAGTCTGGTAGATAGAATCTCACTAAGATTAGATAACTTGGAAAGTAGGTATACTGTTAAGTATCCTGATATGCCACATAACTCAATTAGATAATGAATAAGGACAAAATCACTATATGTACTTGGAATGCGAATGGCATTAACAACAAAAAACAAGAATTGGAAATGTTCCTAAACTTACGAAACATAGATGTCTGTCTCGTGTCAGAAACCCATCTAACAAAGGGGCACAATTTAGTAATTCGTGGATACAAAGTATATCATACAATACACCCTGACAATCTACCAAAAGGAGGTAGTGCGGTCATAGTAAATGATCTTATTACCCATCATGAACATTGTAACATACAAAGTACAGAAATGCAACTCACAGCCGTACAAATAAGGTGCACAAAGCAAAATATCAACGTAGGAGCGCTGTACTGCCCGCCCAATCACGCTATTAAAAAACATATGTTCAAGAGCTTATTAATGAAATTAGGTGAAAGATTTATTCTTGGAGGTGACTACAATGCTAAACATCTAGAATGGGGCTCCAGGATGAGCCTTACTCGAGGTAAAGAACTGAGAGAGGCGCTGAGAGAAACAGGTTGTTTATTTCTTTCAACAGGAAAACCAACATATTGGCCTGCAGATACAAACAAAACTCCTGATGTGTTAGACTTTTTTATAATGAAAAAAGTATCAACTAATTTCACATCTATAGAAGATAACTATGACCTCAATTCCGACCATTCTGCTGTCGTCCTAAAATTAAATACAACAATAGTGAAAAAATCTTGTAAACCATTTTTAACCAACTCTTCTACAGATTGGTTAAGCTTCAAAAAGATTCTGCTAGAAAAAATTAACTTAAGAGTAACATTAGACAATGAGGAACAACTAGAAACTGCTACTGAAAAACTTATGCAAGCTGTCCAGTTTGCAGCTTGGAGTAGTACTAAGACAAAAAAATCAAAAAAAATCAGCCCTAGATATCCGGTTAACATGGTAAAAGAGAAACGAAAAGCGAGAAAGAGGTGGCAACAAACGCGTGACCCATCCAGCAAAACGGATCTTAATAATAAAAGTCAGGAGCTAAAGAGAGAAATAAAGAAATTAAATGATAGATCTCTGAGTTATTACCTAGAAAATTTAACAGCTACTAAAGAAACAAATTATTCTTTATGGAAAGCTACGAGTAAAATGAAGAAGTCTATTGTGCATTATGCACCACTGAGGAAAAATGATGGCTCATGGGCAAGAAGCGATAAAGAAAAAGCTGACGCTTTTGCAGATCATCTCGCTGAAATTTTTAAGCCCAATGAAATGAACACTGTTATTGATCTAACTGAAATATATAAACATGAAGATATAAATATTCCCTTAATAAGTCGAAAGAAGTAATTAAGGAAATAAAAAACCTAAAATTAAATAAAGCCCCAGGTTTTGATTTAATAACTTCAAATGTGCTAAAAAATATACCCAACAAAGTCCTCACACTCTTGGTATACATAATGAATGCCTGTATTAAGCTTAAACACGTACCTAGTATATGGAAAGTTGCCGAGATAATAATGATCCAAAAACCAGGAAAGCCTGCTAACGACACCAAATCCTACAGGCCGATATCTTTGCTCCCTACAATATCGAAGTTGTTTGAAAAGTTACTATTGAGAAGGATTCAACCCCTCATAGAAAACAGGAATATAATACCTAATCACCAATTTGGGTTTAGGATGTTATATGGTATCTCTGTTGTATGGAAATGAAAAATTTAAATGAACAGTTGTACATTGGTGAATCCCCGGGACAACAACAAGGAGATTAGTAAAAGAACCAAATGCCCTATGAAACAAAAATATTATTCTTATTGGACGATATACTAAGAAAAATTTGTTGTTTTTCGGAAATACAAAAATTCGTTTTTAGTTAAATATTTTAAATGAAAAGGGAAGAAATAGTTTGTAATACTAATTATGCTTTGTATAGCTAGTTATATATAAATTTTGATATTGTTTATTTTTTACTGATAATGAAATTTAAACAACTTCAAAAAGGTAATTGACACTATGGACTTCTTCTTGAACTTACCAGTAACTCTCAAACTCAATTAAATATGATAAAATTATTAAAAATAGTTTTTTATTCTACGTAATTTTATTAAAATATAAACAAAATTTAAAAGAATTTTTTACAAGAAATTTTTGCGCTAAAATAATTTGTTCAATTTTAATTCAATCAAAGACTACAAAACTCTATATTTACTTTAAATTTACTTTCCAGTTAAAAAAAACTAAACCAAAATTGTTGAAAAGAAAGTATAAATAATACTTCTATATATTATTCAATATTAAAACTGTATTATGTATAGATATGTATTAACATTTTACTAGAGAATACAAAATAACATATTCTATAAATACGTTTTTGGGAAACCGCCTGCAACTATGTACAAATTTCACATTTTGACAATTCTTTCAATTGAATTATAAACAGTTCTAGTTTTTTGTTTTTTTTATTTTTTGTTCTTTTTCTATTTCACAGACCTTGCCTTACGTTTTTCGTCTCGCTAAGATGACAATTTTCGCTACAACAAATTTTTTTTTTTTCTGTAAAAACGTAGTTTCTTTTTGTAGTTTGCTTCGTGCAAATTCAACCACAGTAGATATATTACGTTATTTAACTGATATAAAATAAATTTGTATTTTTAAGTGTAAATTGACGAGGTATGTTCATAAAATTGTCATGTAAATGAATATTATTATTATGATAGTTTGCGTACTTATTCCAAATCATCGATCGGTAGATAAGAAATTGCTATTAATAGCTTGTAACATAATATATGTCATATAACCAAATAATGCAGTATTTTGGATTCCAAAAGCTAAGAAGCTTGTAGAGTGATTAATATTTTTGATAACTAAGAGAGAAGATTATCGAATGCTGACTTTTCGAAATCCCGCTTTTTCAAAAACCTGATTTTTAAAATCCCACTGTTTTAGTTGTTTTTTTATGTGGGGCACGATATTTCGTGTCAAAAAAATGTATTTTTATCAAAACCTCCT